>OZ004717.1:29423378-30740878 GCA_963924515.1 Vespertilio murinus | reverse complement strand
CACGTAGCAGATGTAGGCAGTGGCAATGCTAAGGTTCCAGGTCCTCCTTGAATGAGGCAGAACCGATTCTGCTTCAGAAGGAGTGAGCCCACAGAGGTTCTTGAGCCTTTGGTGTGAGGGGATTGCAACACAAAGATCTTAAAATTTCATCGCTATGTGATAATTTCCTTTCTAAAGTGATTCATTTCTAAAAATCAACATAGTTTATCAATTGCACTGGTAAAGCAAGGCATTGGGATACATTTATACATGCAATGTCATCTATTTCCTTCCATTTCTTGTTCTGTATAACATAGAAAACAGAATAAACTAATCTATGCTTCCATAAATAGCAAACTTCTTATTTACCACTAGGAGGCAGATACATGGATTCGAGGACCCCTCCAGGGATGTCAGAGGCCCAGTGCATGGATTGGGCCCAATCCCTGCAGGCCAAGCAGAGAGACCCCACCCGTGATGGATACTGGGCCTCTAGTATGCATATAAGACCTTTGGTTAATCTCTTCCAACCCTCCCCCTCCCCACTTCACTCTGAGATTCATCAGTATGTTCCATGTTTCCATACCTGTGAATTGAGCGTCTATGCCCTGGTGTGGTCAGTGCACATCATAGCTACCGGTTGAGCAGTTGAATGGTCACTTAGGCATATATATATATATATATATATATATATATATATATATATATATGAGAGAGAAGCCGAAGAAATCACTCCAAACTCAAATATGTAAATGAGAATTCAGAACTGTGCATGTATGGATCTCCAAAATTTATCACTACTGGTAGCGAGGACCCCTATATATGCAATTATGTAGATAATTAGATCCAATCCACAGTTGTTAGCACCAATTCTATGCAAGGCACCACATTTGAGACTTTAACTTTGAGAGGTGGTAAAGAACTATGAAAAACATTGGTTGAAGAGCCTAACTTCCTGGTTCCTATGGCAGCTCTGCCTCTTGCTACCTCAGCTTCTCTGGTCCTCAATGTCCTCAGTAGGAATTTGGGGTAATAACAGCACCTATCTTAGAAATCTGATGCAAAAATTGAATCACTATAAAATTTAAAGCTCTTAAAACAGTGCCTAGCACATCATAATAACTACAATTATTATTATTGTTATCCCAGTTACTATTCCTAGTAATAACAGCTGTAGTATTGTGTTACTTTATTTGAATAAGGAAGCAACACTAGAAACTTCATAGATAAAAGGAATTGTGGACTGAAAAGAATATAAAGAAAGAAAAGGGGATAATCAAAATGGGATACATAGTTTCAAGTACAACAATACTAATTTAAGGCAATTGGGTTGAGAAAAGTTCTGAGAAGTTTTGCACATTTAGTCAGTATGTAAAACACAATCTTGCCTCCATGCATCAAGAAATAACTTTGTAAAGCAGAAGTCTAGGATTCGCTGTGTTTCTGGTGGAGACTCCTCCCAGAGTGATAATGCCTTTGTTGGTGTTCAAATAGGAAATATCCAGCAAATAACACTCTCCTCCTCTGCAGCCACAGGGTTGGGGGATGCAGGAAGTTAGCTTACAGTCACCAGTCGTTAATTACTAAGCAAGATGATAATTAACAATAATTACCACACTTCAAAGAAATCAAATAGAGTGCAGTTTGCTGTCTTGACTGTAGTAAGGAGGCCTGACTTCTGGTCTGAGTACAAGCAGGAACTCATCCCAAAAATCAGCTGAAAAGCTGAGAGGAGTGATGATTTCTCTGTGGATTTTGGTATTAGCATTCTCTTCGGGCTCCTTCTCCTCTCTATTATGACTTCAATCAAAAGTTGCAGTGAAAAAGGGAAAAATACAGAAATATGATTTTGTTCATATTTTGTAAGGGGAAACAAAGAGGAAAATTACTTTTTCTAAGATAGAAAAGCACATGTTTTTAGGACAAAGATTATATTTAGATTGTGTCAGCACTAACAGTCTAGGATGTTAATTTAGTTATGTTTATAACTATTACCAAACAACAAAACATGGCAATTGTTTTCTCTCTAGTTCTCTAATTCTTTCTTTTGGTGGTGTTGTTGTAATTTATAAGAAAAGGGACCCAAGTTCCAAAACAATTGCTGGTTCAAAAATGGATTTTTCTTTTCATTTTCTTTTGTTGGTACTATATCAAAAACTCATACAAAGAGTTAGCATATCCCAATATAGGAGAAACGAAAAAGTGACTCGTGATCCTACCACACTCTGAATACTGGGATTAGTTAATGAATCATTCTTTTCTGGCTTGCTCAGACTCTAAAATTGGATCCATTGTTCTTTCCTCATTTTTCAATTGGCTCTGTCTACTAATTTTAACTTTTTACTTTGTGTGTGTGTGGGGGGGGGGAGGGAGGATGGTAACGGTTTTCAAATAAACTTTCAATGACACAAAGGAGAAACTGGAGTTTGCAATTTGGGAAAGCTAGTGTTTCAAATTAGTAACTGCATCCAACATCAGAGCTATGATTAGAAACAGTCTCCTGCCAAGATGGCCAATGGCAGCAATGAACTGAAACAAGAAGCAAAGGCACCTGGGAAGAAAACGTAAGCCTCCTGTGGCAGAAAAAGGAGAGTGCCGGCGGTGTTAGAGAAAGGGAACTTATCGTGATTTTCAAAATGAGGAATAATACTCATTCACAGAAATGCAGCTACCAACAGGATTAGAGGACTGTAAAAAGTGCTTTATGACCCAATGTTTTAACACAGGGTCTTCTACTGGGAACTCATTGTGGAAGGAGTGTGCAGCGGGGAGAGTTTCATTATATTGCAGGGTCTATATTGGGACAAATGACTCATCTGTCTGTTAGAAAATATTCTGTTTTCCTATTTGAATTTTTGAACAATGTTTTTATTCTGATTATAAAAGCCGCACATTCTAGAACCTTTGAGTTTACAGAAAAGAATAAAGAAACCAAACATAATCTTGCAATCCAGAGATAACCTTTATTAGTATTTCACCTTTTTTCTTACACATGTATTTGCATGTATGTGTATAATAATATTACAATGTAGAAAAACATTCTGATTGCTTTTAAAACTGAATGCTAGTATAGCAGTAATAGATAATTATTACAGTGAATTTAGAAAATGTGGTGGAAATTTCAAAAAAGAAACACTACTCTGAATTCTATTATCCATGTATTTGGGTAGCTTGGTCCCATTTATTCCTTTTCTTTATACCTACTTATGTGCTCATACTCCACATTCCACTTTAACCCGATCTCTTTACTCAACAGCACATCATGTGCGCCTTACAGTGTCATCAGCTACATTTCTACACCACGTCTCCTAATGGCTGAATAACATTCCATTGAATGGCTGTGCGTCGTTGCATGCCAACATGTTGCAGGGCAGTTGAGTTATATGAACGGCCATTTACCACCACTTTTTAAATAATAAGTTTATTTTTTAACTGAGAATTGTGTGTGATTGGGAGTACGGTGTGATGGGATAACTAACTAGTTTGCAACAAGAGAACCACGAGGCCCAATGCAGTTCTTACATCTAACTGAGCATCAGCCATATTAACATGCCTAGCTGCCTGCCACTGCCTGAGATATCGACAGCAGAACTTACCCACAGAAACCTGACACAATAGCAACAGCTTTCAGCCGGAGTAGCCAACCATGGCCCAAACAGAAAGGTCTGTACTAGGCCCTCTCTCCTATAGGATAGCCATTTTCCAAATAAATTACTGAGGAGAATAGGAGGGATCCTTGGAATTTTATAATCAAACGCCATTTTAAAAATGTCCATATGCAAACATGCACTGTGCTTTGGAACTAATTGCTACTCACAGCAACTGTTCAAAGCGTGTTCGGCTTCGCAGTTCTGCAACTGGAAAAAAGAATAAGTAGAAACAAGACGGTGTGACTTTCATAAAACAGCAGAGGAAATCATACTCAAAATACAGCAGGAATCCTTAATTTTTTTCCCTGCTTATCCATTTAGAAAATAGTAAAAGCTAAGTGCAGGAAGCCATGTTAAGAATGTTCTCCTGAATAAATGCTATCTTATTTCTCACATTCATCTGAAGCTGCCCACTCTTACAGAGAAGTTGACTTTTCCAAAGCATCAGATGAACAGAGCATCAAACTAAACCATTTATTTAATCAAGTCTATCAAAACAGTTCATTGTAACTGTATCAATTAAACTGGTTATTAGTGATGACTGTTTATAACCCCAAAGACAGAAGATGTGTGTGTGTCTTTACATAAGAATGTGATACATAATTTTTACATTTTATGGCATTTTTATTAAATCATTCAACCTTTAAAATTAAGTAAACAAAAAAGACTAGGTAAATCTAACAATATTATCAATGGTCATAGGTTGTTGATTCTGTAAGCTCTCAGGGATGAGGATCACTATGTGCAAAGATAGACAACGTGCTGCACATGTACAGTGCATGTGCTGTACATGCCATTCTAATTTTAAATGCACACATACCTTCATGTTTGGAAAAATGCTCATCTACCTTTTCTGCCGCCAGCAAACTATCATCTCTCCTTTCCAAAATCTGATGAACAGACAAACCCCAAGCTCTTCTCCATAGCACCCTGCTGGACAATATTGCTAATACTGACCATTTGACCAAACCAAAAAAAAAAAAGTAAAGAATTTTAGAAAAGAATCAAACTCATTTTCTTTGATCAAAATTGTTGGTAAATTCAGCCAAAATGATTGAACTAGGACCCTCAAATAGGCAATCGTCCAAGTCTCCATAGTTTTTACAGGACAGAGAACATTTCATTGTAAAGGCATGCTATGCAGTGTAAGAGAAAATGCAGAAAGCATCCTCACAGAAATAGTACTCAACTAAAAATAAGCAGCAGAGATTTCGCCATGTGGAGGCTTTTCTTCCTTACAAATCCCCAAGGGTTTGAAGAAGAAAGCCTGGAATTATGGGTGTGTGTGCTGCTGTGGGAGAGAGTAGCCCTCCAGTAAAACAGTGTGCGGTTGAGTTAGGCTATGTCCAGTCCTGTTATCATTCCTTCCCTCTGGAAGAGTAACAGAATCCTAGCATAAAGAGAGCTAGGTGCATTTCTGTGTGCTGCTGAAAATATGAAGTCTGCTTTGTTCTGAACATGTAGAGGCACAATGCCGTTAATGGAGCATGGGCTTTGGAATGACATGAGCTGAGTTTTGTTCCCAGCATACCAGCCGAGGGACCTTGGACTAGCCACTAGATTTCACCTTCCTTCCTTGTAAAATGGAGCAAACAACACCTGCCCATCCGCTCTGCCACCTGCTGCGGATGTCCACCATGCTCCACGCACACCCCCTGGTGGTCAGCGCACGTCATAGCGACTGGTTGTTCAGCTGTTTGGTCTATTTGTATATTAGCCTTTTATTATATAGGATGATTGGCATTGGTCCCATTGTACTCAACAAAAAATAAGCAGCAGAGATTTCGCCATGTGGAGGTTTTTCTTCCTTACAAATCACCAAGGGTTTGAAGAAGAAAGCCTAGAATGATACGTGTGTGGGCTGCTGTGGGAGAGAGTAGCCCTCCAGTAAAACAGTCATTGGCTTTGGAACGACATGAGCTGAGTTTCATTCCCAGCATACCAGCCAAGCGACCTTGGACTAGCCACTAGATTTCACCTTCCTTCCTTGTAAAATAGAGCAAACAATACCTGCCCACCTGGTATGGGAAACACACACAGAAAATGACCCCCTGAGGTGGATAAAAATCCAGCTTAGCATAGTACCTGCTAGAGTGTCAATTAAATGTTAGTTTGCTTCTTCCTTTTTAAATACTCCGCTGTAAATACTTGATACATATTTGTTTGTTTGTTTTCTATTTTCTGCCATTGGAATTTCCAGCTACAAGAGGGCAGGGAGTTTGCTCAATGCTGAATGTCTACCAGCAAAAATAAAATAAAATAAAATATTCCTGTCACATACTGGGCACTCAATATGTTTGTTAAAATAATGCTTTATTTAAAGCTGTTTCTAGCATTTCTTATTGAAATAGATGGCAACAACACAGGCAGCTATTTATAAATAAATATATGCATGAATAGATAGTATCATAATATATACTTCTACAGTTTCATATAAGATTAATAGTGCCTGGATATAATCAACATTTAATAAATATTTTTAAAATATATTAATATGAGCTTCTTATTCAACCAATATAGTATACTAGTATATGCATGAGTATGTCTTCTGCCAACAGAGATATATTTTCTTACTTTTCTCTAGAGAAATCAGTGCTTATTGTGAAGATAAAATACCAGAATCATATTTTTCCAGGTAACACACATTCATAATTTACTATAACAAGTACTGTAGGAATCTTGTAAAAGAAACCTGAGATTGAGCTGTCATTCATACATGTACAAAACCACAAATATAATGTCATAAGTGTTTAGGTGTGTTACGTGTGCATGTGCCTATGTGCTTGTTAAGTAGATCCTGACTGTCTATTTGTTGAATAATTCATTAACATATTCACATATGTTCTATAAAATAAGCTATAAAACTGTTTAGACACTGTGGAACAATACCATAAATATTGGGATAACTGGTATAGACCAAATGTCACCGAATTGAATTGTGAAGGAAGAAGAATGCTAAAGTTTGATTATAATAGAAGATAAACTATGTGAAATGAACTTAAAAGAAGAAAGACTGTATATCATGCTTTTGTTTATTACCCCAGGTATATACATTTTTGCCATAGATGAGAGAGAGAAATCAGCAAGTATTCCATGCTTCTTTGGAAGACAGGAAACACTAGAAATTCGAGTGGAAAGATATGCCTGTAGAGAGAACATGGCCGCCTTCCCACCCCCACCCCCTGGACTCAGTGACTCCTGCCAGGCAGGAGGTAGAGTCTCCTGTAGAGACCATTACAGTATCAGAAAGTAACACAATCACAAAGGAGAGAAGAAAGGCTTGATCTACACCGCGCGCTCTGAAAGGCCCCCCTGGGAGGAATACCGTGGCGGCACTAAGTCAGAAGAAAAGCCCTACCCAGCTAAACTGTCATGTCTAAGAGAAGCTCTGAGGCTGGCTGGGGAAAAAAAACATTTCTCCCCCAAAAGGCTTTTCATTTACTTTATCTTTTAAAGTTAGTACAAGAGATAATGCAGCACATTTGTGTAATTTCATCTGAAGCTCGACTCTTGACTGAGGGCTCTCAGATCTCACACCTGTATATCTCTTCTCATCCCACCGGCTTCTGGGGAAACTCACATTTCTCTTGTGAAATGCATTTGGGAGGTTATCAGGAGCATTACAGAGGGGGACGATATTGATAGATAATCCAGGCCTACACACACACAAACACACACACGTGCACACACACACACACACACACACACACACACACACAGGCTTAGAAGCTTCCCTCTCCATTCATTTTATGGACTAGAATATTCTCATATAGCTCCATCCCCACATCATCTTATCCCAGCCCCTTTATTCCCCGCACACACACACACACACACACACACACACACACACACCCAAGAACAGTCTGGGACCTTCCAAATCGGTGCCATACTTTCTCAATAAGGAAACAGGGAAAAAAACAATAAAATAATATTTACCATCCTATAACACTGTGTATCCCATGGTCTCAGACTTACACACACACACACACACACACACACACACACACACAACGGATACAAAATTATTTGCCCCACCTTACAATGGAATTCTGGCCGTGGCTTGGGCCTTGCCGGCGATAGGCCCAGTACATTTGAGCTCTAGAAGCTGGAAAACAATAAAAGGTAGGTATTCAAAAGGGCTAGAAGGAGTTGTTGCCTGTTCCTGGATCAGAGCTAAGGAAAACATTCCCTTATGTGGCTTCCTCTCCCCATCACGGGGCTGAGGAACGAATCCCTAAAATAGGGCGAGAAGAGAGGGGAAGGAAATGGTTAAAGAAAAAATGGACAGCCGTAGAGAGATTTATAATTTACTTTGGAAATAAATCAGCAAAGGGAGGGCCCCTCCGCTCTTTGCTCTGAGGGGTCTGGGATCCCAGGCTGAATAGCGTGCCTCGGCCCATTTCGATCTGCACCGGAATTAACAGCCAGTCAGCCACTTTTTGAAATATTATCTTTGTTAGCTTTACCACTAACAAAAATACACTTCCAGTGTTTCACATCCACACACTGCATCTATTAAAGCAATCTGGGAAATTAGTTTGAGATAAACTGTACAGCAATTTTATTCATAGCTTCCCTGTATCTCACACTGTTAATCTGCATCACAGCTCACTAAATAGTGCCTAATGTTTATTGCATTTAACTGGATGTATACGATTCTGAGGGTACGCCAGGGACCGATTATCATAATTATACATGTTTCTATGGAAACCCACAAGTCTATCTTTTTTGATTCATTATATTGTTATACCTTCTAGCACTTTCTAATTATTAGGTGCCCATAAAAAGTCTCAGTCTTGCTGTTACTATAGAAATGAGCTATAGACAGGCCTCCATTGTTAACCCTTAAAGGACCAAGACATATAGACTCAGACAGCTGGTAGCTATTCATGCAACTGAAATAGGTAATCATTTCCTCTATTACTTAAATTCATAATTAAATTGTGGTGATTAATTGCGGAAATATTTTATTTGGAAAAATCATGATTATCTCGGTTTTTATAAAATTGTCGACTTTGAGGTTCCCTATCGCTGATGCAGCCCCTCAGGTATAATAAAAAAATACACAAACACTAACACAACACTGATTTGGGAGCACAAAAGTGAAAAATCGGAAGTCTTTCAGGACCGATTTCTTAGTTCATAGATAAAGACACATTTGCAGGTGTAAACACAGAATTATCTGTTAAGTGATAACCCAGATAAATCAGAATACACCAGCAAAAAAACTCAAATGCACCGAGAGTCTTTAAATCAAGCGTCTAAAATTGCTTCTCAGCACTCTGGCCATTTAGGTATAATTTAATATTGCTCCTTAAATTGCAATTTGTAATTTAATATTTTCATTTCACTTTTTTTTTTCCTCCTACGTTCCCGGACAGAATCCTGTGGAAATTGAAAGGGACCGAGCAGTTTCATTGTCTCTCTCTCTCTCTCTCTCACCCTTCTGCTATTATAGTTTTTTTTCAATTAGAAGTGCCTTTTAATTTAGACCAGGAAAGCTCTCCTAAAGTGACAGCTCGCCCTTCACACTGCATATCTATTTATTTCGGAAGTCAACACACCATTCAATAACCTGAGAACAGCCCTGATTGCTATGCTAATAGTATTCAGAAATATGTCTACACCGATGGAAACAAGTAAACTAAAGCTAATTCATAAAGTGAATAATAAAAGGCCGAGGGAAGCCTTCTCCTATCTTCCACTGCTTCCGCCGGAATCTTAAGCTCACAAATTTAATTTTTTCCCCTCCCCGAGGGGCGTGAACACTGTGCGATAACCAAACTGAAATTAGATTCTACCTCATATTACAGCCTCGCCTATTTGACGCGGCTTGTTTTATTATTATATAAAGCTGCGGTGGGAAGCAGCCTGGACAATGACCGTGTATGTTAATGCCGGTGCGATCTCGGATGCGTGCGCCAGCCGCAGCTTCCCTCAGCTCACAGCGTTGGGCGGTGGGGGATGGAGAGGGGATAGCCAGGAGGATTTTAAATGTATGCCCACATTTTAAAAAAAAACAACAACAACACACGTTAGGTAACCTCGTTCTTCACAACACAAGCCCCAGCCACCAATGTCCAAGCAGCTCTTGCCAATTAGGAATCCATCAGATTGTATGAGCAACAAAGGATATGGGCATTTGCATGTTGAAGTTCAAACTCCTTCTGTAAAACAGGCAATCAGTCAAAAGCCTTTTGTTTCCAACTCTTACATCAGCATTAACGTTAGAGAAAAGTGGGTTTACCACTAAATAAAAAAATTAAAAGTCGATTAGGAGTGAATCAAATCGGATAGTTTTAAAACTCCATTCATCAGCACACGCATCTATTACTGCATATGTGCGTGCAGCCTGAAATGGATTACATTTAATTCACATTAAAATCGGTCCTCTGCTCATATCCAGGTATGGGTAAGGTAGCCAGAATAATGGAACTATAGGTGCATATTTTTTACTTCCCCATAAAAATTAAACTAGCCTTGAATAATAAGCATCTTGTTTTGCATCTTGTTTATGCTTTCCTCATATGATTATCAATTAGTTACTCCACCTAATTCACTAGCTCCTCCAAAACTCAATGGAGCTTTTTCATACATGTTAATCTAAGCAATTCAATAGATAGATAGAAAAATAACATCTAACAAAATATATCTGTGAAAAAAATACATTAATACTCCTAAATCAGTCAAAGAACTATATAAGAACAGTTACAATAGGGCCAAGTTTTATACACTTGATTACTAAACCTTAAAATGGCAATTAAAGCTTCTGAGAGCAAGCATAACCTGGTATGTGTGTTTTTTTAAGAATACCTAAAGATCACCATTTAGTTTCTGAATCCTGGAGGGGGCGGTGAGATGGGGGTCAGATACGGAGGTCACGAGGGTGATCAGGCAGAGAAAGCAGAGAAAGCCATTCACGCAGCGAGCATAGTACCACCTGGGCTGTCAGTCATGTCCTAGAGATGGAGCCCAGGGAGGTCCCCGCATGGTAAAACTATGAATTAATTACACTCCACCCCCGCAGTGAGCATAAAGTGCTCAGATTTTCTTTTTGGGTGATGGGGGGAAAGATGACTTATCATTCGTGGTTGGATGTTAAAACCCCAGAGGAGAGAGCCAATAAAAGATGGGGGGGAAAAACCCTGCTTCATGATGGAAACCTTAACATAATCACCTCAGCATTGGCCAGGAAGCCTCCAAGCAAGCAGAGGCATGCGTACTGGGTTCCGACTCTGTCCCTTTGTTCCTGAGTCACCCGCCAAGAGTTTGCCTGCCTGTGTCTGCTCCTCCTCAGCCACTGGCAAATCGCTTTCTCTCACTGCTGAGACCTAAGACCCCATTCTCCCCCACTTTCTCTCCTTTGCCCCAAAATGTCAAATATGCCTACTGTGGTTGTCTCACTGTCTTTGGAATCTTCATGCTTATGCGAGTTTCCCATGAACATGTATTACAATTTTTTATTTTCTCCTGTGTGTTTTTTTTGTTGTTGTTGTTTTTTCTAAAAAGCAGCTCCTGGTGACAAAAATCCAGGAGCTGTACCATTACTACCCATCAAACTGAAACGTCCTAGGATTCATATTTATTCGCTCCCCTTTGTCAACTGAGGAGAATGGCTAGTCAACGAGGGAATGTATAAATTCCTGGGCTCTGATGCTTCAAAGAAAGGTGAAAATAACGGTGGTGAGTTGTGATCTCCTTGAGCACAGAGCAGCTCTTTGGAGGAGGAGGGCCAGTGGGGAAGACAGGCTCACAGGCACACACAGGGCCTCAGGCATTGTCTCAGCCCATGTGCCTCTTTCCCAGGACAGCGCCGCCAGGGCCTTGTCGGAGGGGGCAGCCAGGCTCCTCGGAGTGGTGAGGGTGAAGTGGGAAGATAATATTGCTTCTGTGGGTTTTTACTCAGGGGCTCTTGGGCAGTAGCTCTTTGTCCACTTTAATTATGAGAAATCAGAAAGACGAAATAGATGCCTTGCTCCCAGATTAGGAAGTACCAGGGAGTGTAACCGAGTGGGGCCAGATAAGAGAAAATGGATTCTGATCCAACGGAAAGAAGACATTCTTGGGGAGAAAAGTGCAGGGAGAGAAGGAAGACGGGAGAGACTCAGCTAAGCAGCTGCCAGAAGCAAAAAGGACTCACCGATGCTATTCCTTCCCGTGCCCTTCTTGGCTGATTTTCTGCTGTGTACAATTAACACAAGCAAATGTATGCCTCTTAAATGTCACTTTCCAGGTCTGGATAAGCATTAACGTTCTGAGCTGCACCGACTACAGAAATAAAGGAATAAAGGAGTCACTTCCAGTAGATAAAATGGGATTATTATATAAGAGGAGATCAAAGTATTTAATGTATTCATTTTTCTCAGTCCCTATGTGTTACTTCACTAAAATACTATATTGCTTATGCTTGAGTAGCACAAACAAAATAAATTTTTTTAGTTTCTCCTATTTAATCATAAAAAGAAAGAATATAGTTATCGCTCTCTCTCTCTCTCTCACTTTCCTTCTTTCTTTTACTTTCTCAGTACATCAGAAAAACACTCATTATTGTTCACTCTGGAAAACAGTGCTTTCCAGAGGCTAATCAGCAATGATCACAATTTAGGTTTCATCGTTATGCTACCTGGAGTTAAAAAATGAAATATCTCCAGTATCAGCAAGTGTTTGTTTGGGTCTCACTGTCTGGCTCATAGAAAGAAGAGCTTTGAGATTCCATCTATTGTTGCATTTATCGGTATACATGTTGTCCCCCACCAGCAAGTGACTTACAGTCGGTTCCAGAGGCACTGCACATATGCTAAACATTGAATATAAAAGGTGCTTACTGAAAACCAGTGAGCCAACCAGCACGTGGTCTCTGACTCATGTGCAAGTGGGGTGCTCACAGGCTGGGATGACCATGGACTTCTACCTGAACTGTAAGGAATCTTGGGGGTTAGCTCACAGAAGAGAGATGCAGAATTATATTTGTCATATCTGGAAATTATGATCACCTAAAGTGGGTAGTTTATTAGAGGGACACAAAGCAGGGAGTTGACTGGTTGGTTAAGGAGTTTGAATTGGTTAAAGAACTGACTACTAGGTGTTGACTGGTTGGTTAGGAGTTGGAATATTACTGTACTAGGGGCCCAGTGCACGAATTCATGCACCTTGAAAGGAACTGTGGGCTGTGAGGCTGTGGGAAGCTGTGGTGGGCACAGGGGCAGGGCTTAGCCCGTGCTCTGTGCCCCAGACTGGCCCCTCTTCCATGCCCCACAGTTTTGATTGGGGCCAGCTCCAGTAGTGGCTGTTGCTCAGTTGCCCCTCAGGAGCAGGGGGAGGTGGAGAAGCCCTCAGGGGTGATTAAGACCAGCAGCCTCCACTCACACCCACTGACAGCCCTGAGCAATTGAAACGAGCTGGGTGCCAGCAGCAAGGGCAGGACTACAGTGTGTGGGAGCAAAGAATTTTCAGTAATCACCAGAGGCTTGTCCTGATGACAGCAACCAGTGCCTGGCCTTGATCTGGCATCTTCCTAACCTGCTCCACCATGCCACCATGGCCAATGCCAGCCATGTTCGTGCATGCCCCCTAGTGGTTAGTGCATGTCATAGCAACCAGTTGTTTGACCATTCAGTCTATTTGCATATTAGGGTTTTATATATATAGATTGTAATAGAAAGACATTAACAAGACTTTTAATAGAAGATGTAGCTTGTGTTTTGAGGAGGAATTAGTTGGAACTTATGTGCCAAAAGACTAAAATCAGGGAAGACTTTAGCTAAAATATCAGTTGGAAATTCTTATATTACTACAGACAGAAGTTTTATCCTAGAGTGTTCATATGGAGAGGGGGGGAAAAGGAGCATGATGAAAGAGAAATGAGATGAACACATTATATAAGAGGGAGAAATAAAGGGTGAGTCCAAACCACCAAGGCAAAGTCACTAAGGGAACAATGATGCGTTGGGAGAAATAGATTTGGGGTAAGAGAGCTAGATTGATTGTTGGCATATAACTGGAGGCTGTGATGAAGTCCATTAGGTAATAGTAGGACTAAAGATCAGAAAATTATTTTAAGAAAAAAGTCATTATTTTTTTCTTATAGTCATGCACATGGTTATTATATTGTGCTTCAAAAGAAAAATAGGTAAATGAGAATGAACAAATAAGAATTGAACTCTACATGTAATATGATATTTGACATATAAAAATGAATAAATTTATAAAAAGATGTGGAGAGAGAAAAGCAAATAAATAAGAATTCAATCTTGTGATTTTTATTCATCTATGGAAAAAGAAAGAAGTAAAATAAGGGGAAAATAGAAGGAATCACAAAAATAAAATGAGAACAAATGTAATAGGATGTCAAGGAGAGAAAAACAGAACAATAGTCCAAGGTAGGCATCAAGGCTGAAAGAAGCTGTGTGTAAAATAAGAGAAAATTAAGCACATTTGAAGTCACAGGAGATGACACCATTAAAAAAGGATGGATAAATTTTTCACTGTGAGAAGAATGAGCTGACACTCCCAGAGGTGAAGACTTGAGGGAGAGGGGAGATTGGAGAGTCCCAAGATAACTTCAGACCTAGAAATGGGGGCCTTTCTATTCTAAAAACAGAATCAGAGAAAATAGGTGATAACCCCAGAGATATTTTGAGCTTCAGTGATAAGATAGATACAAAAATCTAAGTAAGGGAGAACGAATACCTGCCGGATTATCTCAAAGTAGGAACAAAATGGGTGGGCAAAGCAGGCTTTAAGGAACCAACTGAATGAGGCCAAAAAAGTAAAATTAATATTGAAGAGGGAAGGGTCACAGACCTACTATTGACAATATGATCAACAGTCACCTGGATTTTTACAGCAAGTAAAACTTTTATCTGCAAATATTGGAAGAGTACCGGGTGGAAATTGTGAGGCAAACAAACTGGGGAAAGGAACATCTTAGAACTCAATTCAATTAAAAGCATATTTCTTGAGCATTGATTACATGCCAGGCACCATATCAGCTACCAGCAGGAAAATTTTAATGGAATTCTAGGATCTGAAGTCTGCAGAAGATCAAAATAAAATGTGTGCTAGTTTCCTAAAACTCTAAAAATAAGCATCCTCTAACCAGCTGACTCAAGATGACATGCAGCTGGCCTCAGATGACCCCTCTATTCTTTTCCATATGTGCTTATTGAGAGAGCTCTGTATTTCCAGCAAAGTAAGTGAAAAAAATTAAAAATAGAGGATTACATAAACAAATGTGCTACTAATTCATAATGCTGTTGTGCCACCAAAAGGCAGGGAGCAGCCTAAGGAACCCTTTCCTGGGTGGCTTCCCCCGTCTCATCCATCCCAATGACTAGAGTTTTCCATTTGACCTTCAGTAAAGCATCCAAAGGGACCACACTGAAGGTTCTACAATAGCGAACACATATTAAATAACCACTGTTTTCAGAATGTTACCTGGGTCATCTCGCTGAAGCTTCACGTGTGTAGGAAGCAGGTATCATCCTCATCTTACCGGTGAGGAAGCAACAGTGAAGAGACAGTCACTCCCAAGGGCAACTAAGTCGGAAGGCAAACCATCATTTTCTCAAACATAGCTGCATCTTTCCCAAAGTCTGTCATTTTTGTTCCCTCTATGACAGGGACACTCAAACGTGGGTGCATATTAGAATAATGTGAAGAAGTTTCAAAACATATCAATGCCTGGGCTTCATCATAGGCCAATTAAATCAGAATGTCTATGAGCATGGAACCGGCATCTGCGTGTTAAATAGTCTTTCTGGGTGAGTCCCAAGGAGAGCCACTCTTCTCTGTCCAGCTGCCAGATTCCGTCACCTTTCATCCCAGTGCTTTTCCCTGACTTCCTAAAACTCGGTCTACGTTTGAATGAGTGTTTACACTGGACAAAAAGGACAAAAACTATATCTTATATTTTTCAAGTCCGTGTGTTTTTTTTTTTATCTGTAATTGTCCTTTTTCGCTGAGAGTTTATGAGTCTGCGATTAGTATGTATAGCATGTCTTTTCTTTTAAAGCTAAATGGGATTTCATCATCTATATCTATTATACACATATTCATTATTCTTAGAAAATGATCAAGTACCCACTATTCTCCAAGTACTATTTTAGGGGCTGGGGATATGGTAAGGAAAAGGTAACAGAGGCTAACGAAAAGAGTCAGGATTTGGGTCCAGCTTTTTAACTCTAGGTTCAGCCCTCTTTCTACTTCCTTACACTCATATAGAGTATATTTATATAGCTCAGATTATTAGGGGAAAAGCTATTATAATTCCACTAGATGTCCCTTGCAGGAAGATTTCTGCAATAGGGCTTCCTGCTGCGGTCTCCTCTGCCCCACTGGCTTCTCTCCCTTCTCCCCACCCCTCCTGCTTTCCTCCCTTCTCCCCCACCCTGCTTGCTTGTTTCTCCACAGCTGCACTTCCTTCTGCAGTGTTTGGTTTCTTTCTACACTGTCTTCAGTCTTTGCTCTGGCCTGAATATGCAAGTTAACTGCCATCTTGGTTTGGTTAATTTGCATACTCGCCCTGATTGGCTGGTGGGTATAGCGAAGGTACGGTCAATTTGCATGTTTCTCTTTTATTAGAGAGGATGATTGCCTATGCATATATAAAGTATATTACATTATGTATTCTATAGATAGCTCCATCTGCCCCAAACATATTTAGACTATTCTGTCTATTCAAATTCTCCTTCCAACATAAAAACCTAAAATCCCCACTACTCTTTTGAAATGGACATTAAATATAAAAATGATGAGTCATCAGTAAATATTATTATGACCTGCCGGTTACAGAACACCTGATTAAGAGGAGCTTAAACAAATCAGTTCTTTCTTACCCAGAAATCTGAAGATAGGTGGCTATTAACATTGCTTCAGCTGTTCTCAGATGTCAGAGCCGGTATCTCTGTAATTCCCATGAGCAGAGTCACAAGATGGATGCACAGTGCCATCATTCACATCTACATTTAAGGCAGGAGACAAGAAAAAGGGCTGCCCATGCCAGCGGTGTGTGCCCCTTTGATCAAGAAAGCAAAAATAGCCCTAAGCTGGTTTGGCTCAGTGGATAGAGCATCGGCCTGATGACTGAAAAAACCCTGGTTCGATTTATATATATTGAAAGCAAAACCATAGCCTGAACCCCAGCTCACTTTAGTTTACATCTCATAGAAACTGTGTCACATCCGCATCCCTAGCTGCAACGGAACAACATCGAAAGTGTGTTTGTAACTTTTCTTGCCTCTTCAGACAGGCACAGGAGACAACGTGGAGGCTCTAGTCACACAGCCTCGAGAAGCCCTGTTTAAAATGTGCTGTGTTTTTGAGGGGTGCGAACCATAAGGAGCTGTAGCCTTTTCTCATCTGCTCATTCAGATTAGTTTGCTAAATAAACCCAATGTTTTCTTGGAAAGCACAGAGCTCCAAAGCAAGGAAACCAGGAGTTCTTTAGACAGGAAGGGGTCAAATGCCAAAGACAGCTCTTTGCATCTGGAGACGTCAAAAGAGACGAAGGGCTTCCGCCAGCCCCTGGGGTGGGTAATAGCAGAGGCAGCTGCTCCCAAACAAGAGCTCCAAGGAAGAGGCCTGTGGAAAGGGGTGCCGACAGTTTGGGTGCGAGTTTGTCCTCTCTCCGTGTAAACTGATTCTAATATTGTAAAAGTCACTTCGTTTTTTTAACAGTTTTATTGAGATATAATTTAAATGCCATACAATTCACACATTTAAAATGTGTATTTTAATTGGTTTTTAGCATATTCACAGATATGTGCAAACATCATCACAGACAATTTTAGAGAACTTTTATCATCGCGGAAGAAACTGTAATATCACCTGTCTATCTTCATTCCCCCCAGCCCTGAGCAACCACTAATCTTTGTATCCCCATAGAGTTGCTTTCTCTGAATATTTTATGTAAAGGGGATCATATAATATGTAGTCTTTTATGACTGGCTTCTTTTATTTAGCGCTACATTTTCACGGTACCTTTATGCTGTAGAATATATTAATGCCCCATTCTTTTTTATGGCTGAATAATATTCCACCATATAGATATACTATGTTTTATTTATACATTCATTAGTTGATGCATATTTGGGTTATTTCTACCTTTAGTTATTATAAATATGTTGCCATAAGCATTCTTGTATAAGTTTTGTGTGGACATACACTTTCGTTTTTATTGGGAGTGGACTTTCTGGATCACATGGCCTCTCTATATTAACCATTTAAGGAATCATTAGTCTTCTTCAAAGTGGCTGCATCATATATAGTGATGAGTGTTCTGAATTGTATACATCTTCACCAATATTTAACTGATTATTTTGTATTTAGCTATCCTAGTCAATGAGAAGCCATTTCTCATTGTGGTATTGATTTGCATTTCCTTGAATATAATGCTATTGAGCATGTTCTCATGTGCTTATTTGCCATTTTTATATCTCCATTAGAGAAATGTCTGTCTTTGCCCATACTAATTGGGTCATTTGTTTTTTGTGTGTTTTTTTTAATTAATTGTATTGATTTCAGACAGGAAAGGAGAGAAGAGAGAGATAAAAACATCACTGAGGAGAGAGAATCATTGATTGGCTGCCTCCTGAATGCCCCTAATGGAGATTAAGCCTACAACCTGGGCATGTGCCTTTGCCTGGAATCAAACCCGGTACCTCACAGGCTGACGCTCTATCCACTGAGACAAACTAGTTAGGGCAGGTCATTTTTTTTAATGAGTTGTAAGAGTCTTCATATTATTATACAAGTCTAATATTACACATATGATTTATAAATATTTTCTCCTATTTGGGGGGTTCTCTTTTCATTTTATTGATTGTGTTCTCTGAAGTACAAATGCTTTTAATTTGAATGTTGTCCAATTTATCTTTTTATTTTTATTTTATTGCTCATATGAAAGTTCATAGCCAAACCCAAGGTCATAAATTTTAACTCCTACATTTTATTCCAAGAGTTTTAAGGTTTTAGCTCTTCCATTTGAGTGTCTGATTTATTATGAATTGCTTTTTATGTATGGTGTGAGGTAAGGGTCCGACTTAATTCTTGTTCATGTGGCTATCCATTTGTTCAAAAGACTATTTCTTGACCATTTCATGGTTTTGTCACCCTTGTTGAAAATTAGTTGACCATGGACACATGGTTTTATTCCTAGGCTCTTAATTCTAATCCATCAATCTTTATGTCTATCTTTGTGCCAATACCACAATCTTGATTACATTATTTTGTGGATAAGTTTTGAAACCAGGAGGTGTGAGTTCTCCAGTTTTGTCTTCTTTTTTTCCAATGATTGTTTGGGCTATTATGATTCTATTGAAATTCTATATAATTTTCTATATAGCGAATTTTAGAAATCAGCTTGTCAATTTCTACAAAGAAACCAGATGAGATTCTGATAGGGATTGCATTGTATCTACAGATCAATTTGAGAAGCGTTGCCATCATAATAATATTAATCCATAAATTGCTTCTATTCGTGTAAAAAGACATTTTGTGCTGTCTCTTTGTTTGCCTTTGTTCAGTGTATTTTTATTTTACTGGTCATGTGTGACAACGGAGCATAATAGGGAAATATAGGATTGAAGTGCAGTGGTATAGACGAGGGAGAGTAATTAAGGAACAGAACATGGTTCCTGTGAATATATCCAGGTAGAACAGTTCGCTGCGAGATCAATCTTTTGTTAGAGGCAAATACTAGAGGCATTTCATTCCAGCGCCTCATTTGGGGTCATCTCTTTCTTCCACAAGCTGCAGCCCCTGGGCTCCCTTCCTTTTTAATGCTGTGGCTGCCATGGCAACGGTTCATATGGGCTGGAAGAGAGAAGATGAGGCCTCTCTGGAGCCATCATTAGTGCTACTCTGGCCAGCAGGGGGTGCCAAGAAGAGCAGCCACTCGCACCTTCTGTTTCTAACTACTCAGACCTAGGAAGGCCCAGTACCCGGCACTTCCTGAGAGGTGGCCTGTGGACACTACAAAAGGAGATCACGAACTCGCTAGAGGGTTGTATTTTTAGAATTTGTGAGGATTTCTCCAAGAATTCATGTCAGAACACAATTTACAAGTGATTAGCTAGAGAGGAAAATGGAAACCTTCCAATTCTAACGGCAAAATATATTTCCAGAAATCAGAGAGCAGTCTCTTGTTGTTGTTGTTGTTGTTGTTTTATTTATTTTGACTACACAGATTTACTTTTTACATTTTCTGCATTCAGAAAATTCACACATGTTAGATTCTCTCCTCTTTATGCACAGAGCGTTGGATATCCTAGGCAATTAATAGCTGTTTATTAGGTTGAATTCAAATGCCCAGTCCCCAGGTGCTGCAGCAAGTTCTGATTCCATTGCGTATGGCAACGGATCACTCACCAGTGCTGTTCTAACACCAGAGTACGAATTTCAGGAGGACACAGGGTCATTAATTCCATTGCATGTATGCATCAGAATATTTTACGTCACACAGGTGAGCAGGTGAGCACCTATTAAATTAAAGTGTTACTTTAAAAGAATAGTGAAGCACAAGGTAATGGTAATGGCCTCCTATCACCATCCCATAATAGCATTGTGTGGATAGTCATGAATTTATAGTTCTGGATTGATATTATGTGGAATAATTTGCACATCGCCGGTCTGTGAGCTTGAAATCTCCAGGTCTGTGATGCCTGTGACTGGCAGTTTTTGCCTTTGCACATTCTTTAGTATGCAACCAATGCTGCATGATGCACATAGTTGACTAAATATTTATCAAATATTCATACAGTTACTCAGCAGATTAATTATTGAACAGGCTTCCACAAAACTATCTTTCTTTGCTACAGCTAATTCCCCATTGCTCCATTGACATATGTTCTGAGGAGCTAGGGAAATAGCCAATTCAGCAAATTTTATTACTTTCAAGGTTATGCATTTAAGTGTGAGAAAGCAAGACACACATGAAAGCTCACATCACTGATTTGAATTGCTTAAAAGACTGTTTAAAGATATAGGTGCACCGCCTAATGTTTTGTGGTGGTTATTTTTTGCCTTTTGAATAAATTTAATTTTTCAAGTATATTTTAGCCCTAGCTGGTTTTGCTCAGTGGATAGAGCATTGGCCTGAAAACTGAAAGGTCCAGGGTTTGATTCTGGTCAAGGGCACATGTCTGAGTTGTGGGCTCAAACCCCAGTAGGGGTCGTATATGAGGCAGCCGATCAATGATTCTCTCCCATCATTGATATTTCTCTCTCTCTCCTACCCCCTCACCCTTCCTCTCTGAAATAAAAAAATATATTTTTAAATAATAAAATATAAAGTATATTCTAATAACCTACTATTGACAAAAGGCATTCTTTAAATAGCTAAAAATAATTTCCATTCTGACATGTTATACAATATTCTCTTGTGCATTATTTCATTGATTTTTCCATAGTAAACCCAAGACCATGTCTCTATTCCCATTTCACAGGCCAATGAGGTTCTCAGTTTACCCACTAATTTTCCCAAATTCACACAATCAGTGGCCAACCTGGCACTGGAACTTGTGTTTTACCCAGTACAGAATAGTTTGTAAATTAAAAGGAAAATGGAAATATTTGCTATTGGATAAATAGATTTTTTGTTTTAGCAATTTTTTCACCCATTTAAGTAGTCTGAGTTATACTAGCACAGTTCTTCACTTGTTTTTGATAGGCTATACACCCTCTCCCTCCCCCCCCCCCGAAAAGGTTATGTTTCCATATACCAGATGAGAAGAAATGGGGGCAAGGGAACCTGAAATCCTTGGCTGCTCATAAGGCAGCTGTTCTAGCCGAAACCGGTTTAGCTCAGTGGTAGAGCGTCGGTCTGTGGACTGAAAGGTCCCAGGTTCGATTCGGGTCAAGGGCATGTACCTTGGCTGTGGGCACATCCCCGGTAGGGGGTGTGCAAGAGGCAGCTGGTAGATGTTTCTCTCTCATCCACGTTTCTAGCTCTCTCTCTCCCTTCCTCTCTGTAAAATATCAATAAAAAATATTTTTTTAAAAACCATAAGGCAGCTGTTCTAGAACATTGGGACAAAGGCAGGATGAGCAGGTTGCCCGTGATTGAGTGACCACATTGTCATCAAAACTTGGTGACTTTATAGGGGACTGTGGAAATACAAAGGGGGCTGGGAAAGGACGCCAACTTTTGTCACTAGCCCACTGTGGCATAGTTTTAAATGCGTTAGACTTTTTGGATCATTACATGGGATTTGCACTTCTCAGAAGACTATCAGTCCCTTTACGAAGCTGAATTTGGCTTTCCGTTTCGATCTGGGTAATTTATATCGCCTTCACAGGAGAAAAGCAGATACTGTGTATCATGCATCTCAGCATTTCTATTTTCAAATCCAGTGCAGCATTCTGATTTACACTCCTTTTAATTGGGTCAAGTTTTTATTTTTTTCCCATTAAACTTTCTTAACAAAACTTTATAGTTTACTTCTAGATGCTACATCTGTTCATCTTTTTTCCTAACAACGTTATCATAATCTACCCATTTGTCGATCTGCTAAAAACCTTCAAAATAGGAATTTAAACAATATTCTTGGTATCATAGTAAATAAACACATTGAAGCAAAGCCTTCTAACTTGTTTACAAATTATCCTTTTGGGAAGAAATGTTTAAAAGCACACTTTTCTATAAGCATGATAATTAATATTTATTATAAATAGGTCAGGGTTTCAAGATTACTGACCAGCCATTGATTGCTGATGTGTTGTTTCAAATAAGTAGTAATACAGGTTACAACATTATCAGCATATGTGTTCATGTTGTAAAACATGAGTAGTATGTTTAATTGGTTGTAAGTAATACAAACGTTTGGCATAAACTCAGAGACTTCCAATGTGGAGATGTTTTGTGAAAAGCTTTGCAATCCACTGGCATGCACCATTCTTTTATTCAAGACAAATACAGTATGTGGGTGAAATCAGCAGGAGTCCATTCTGGTTTCCAGAGAGTGCCCTGGAGCTGTCCACAGGAAGGTGCTTGGAAAAGCAGCCACAGATGGTCCAGGTACACAATTCCTTCAGCCTGAAATCAGAGTAATCAGACTCATGTTAGAGTGTTGCTATACTGTGTATGACCCGGAAACTACTTTCATGACAGTTACAAGGCCACCTTCAATGCCCTTTAATAATTATAAAGAAAAGATGTTTTCTCTACAAAACGGGGAGATGATTCAAACAAAACAAGGAATCATGTCTTTCATCCTGAGATATAAATGCCATTCCTAATAGGCACCTGGCTGAATTGCTAAGTAAATGGCATTTTATCAAGAATATTTAAGTCCTTTGTTGATTAATGTAAGTTCAGACTTCAGGAACTTTCTTAGTATTTCCCACTCCATCTTGGAAAAGCAAACGCCATTTTTCAAAATTAGCTATTTACCCCCAGTAGAACCACCCTCCTAGTAAACTGAATGGAAAGGGGGACAAAGGCATTTGTAGGCTTAGCAATATACAAGGACTGACTTTCAGATCCATCATAAAGGTCAGATGTAATATTCAAAAACAAATTAAAAGGCAGCCACTCTATTGGACTCAAAAGATCCCAGCAAGCGCTGGGCGCCCATGGGCATTGGTTCAAAATGTGTTTATTGAGATCACGCCCCAGATGATGCTGCAAGCACTATTAAGGACCCTATTCACTACCACCCTTCTGCATTATGTATGCCGTTATTGTTTTGCATTATGCACTATCTAAAATGATACAAAAACATTTTTGCTGAAAAATAAACCACTGGTTTTATGCTTAACACCAGGATTACAAAATGTGATGTCATGAATTATTCATAACATTCGCGTTAATGTAATCATTTTCTCCTCAGCGCTAAGCCTCTCTGAATAGTGTCCTATACAGCCACTGTTTTTGAAGAACTTAATACTAGGGGGAGAAACACCTGGCATTAACTGACAGTGAATTAGGCTCATTGTCACTTTGGGGGGAGGGCGGGGGAAGGAGGCTGCAATTTAATCTTTGATCTTCTGTATATTCTAATTCCAGGGAGCATTTGTCAACACTACAAAATGAACTAACCTTAGAGATTTGTAGAAATATTGACCTCGACATTTAGACATAGATCTATATAGAAGTAAACACACACATACACGTTTGAAATTTGGAATATAGAATGGAATTCATCTTTGCTTCCTTCAAAGCAATCATGTGATATCGTTTGAATGAGTTTATGCTAATAGCAAATCGACTTTGATATACATTTATAATTTATTTAGAACAAATCTTTCCAAGAAGCACTGACCTTAGAACAAAGCATGTTCAGAAAGATAAACACATCACTGCAACTTGGGCTACAGATTAAAGTAATGTATCTTCAATACCAAGATAGAACATGCTTCTGAATGTCTGAAACTTTATAGAGAAGAGATGAGGATTGGCTTAAGACTGGTAGAAGCAAATTTTTACATTGAGAATACCCTTCTGTTTGCCTACATTTGACTTTTTATCCATGTTATAACATCATAAAGTTATATCACAATGTTTCCACTACTCTTGAATTAGAAGCCGTGTCATTCTGGGATTGAATATATGATCTTTTTATGTGAGAAGAGCAGAGTCCAACAAATCAGATTCCTAATCTCAGTCCCTTACACTGCTCAGCTCCTATGCATCTAAAAGTGATGATATCACCTACCTAGCAACCCTGAGAATGGTGAAGAGAGACACAAATGACATCATAATGTCATGTCAAAAACCCTGAAGTTATCCACAAGTATAAGGAGCAATTAGTTAAAACCAAAATATGTCTATGATCCATATATAGTTGTAACCTACAGAAGTGGCAGAATGGATAAGTAAAGATATCTATAGTTAAGAAAAACCTTGGGAATGAAATTACTTAAGAAAAAGAAAAACATACCAATTTAAGATTGGAATTGTATCCAAACCTATAGGGAATAACTCACACATATAATTAATTAGCAAAAGGATGAAAAGTTTGGACATTGTGTCAGGAATAATCACAATTGCATTCCAGAACAATTTTCATCTCTCCCAGCACCCAGCATCTTGCATACAGTTGGGATTCAGCCACCATTGCTTGGTTAATAATGAAGAAAGACAGGTACTATGGTCAACCCAACAGCAATTGAACATTAATTTATTATAAGGTCAATATAGGATCTACCAGACTGCTCCTCTGTGGTAACAAATGCCTGGAAAACTTGAAACTCAGTCTTTATCAAATGATAACAAATTGGCAATGTCCACCACTTCCCAAAACAGCAATGGGGCATTGTAAGGGGTTGGTGGAGGTAGTGAGAGAGGAAGAGTGGTGGATAGGAATGACTCCTTAAGTTAGTGACTTGTTTGATTGACTTCTATAGCATATTCTCTTTTCTACTTAAGAGCTTAACTAAAGGAACATTTCTCTTTTCCCTAGGTAAAAATTACTAGGCATTCTGTTTATTAATCTTAGAAGCATACCTCCACTGGCCTCATTAATATTGTGAAATGGGCGGAGACTGGTTTGGCTCAGTGGCTAGAGTGTCGGCCTGCAGACTGAAAAGTCCTGGGTTCGATTCCAGTTAAGGGCATGTACCGGTTACCTTGGTTGCGGGCACATCCCCAGTAGGAGGTGTGCAAGAGGCAGCTGGTCGATGATTCTCTCCCATCGATGTTTCTAACTCTCTATCCTTCTCTCTTCCTCTCTGTGAAAAAATCAATAAACATATATTTTTAAAAAATATATTGTGAAATGGGCCAGAAGAAACCATGTCACATTAGAAGAGCTGCCTTCCTTTTGCTTTAACAGCACCTTGACCTTCTCCAGCAGTCACGTCCTGTGCCCATATCATGACTCTCACTGCTTCCTGGGGCGACTGCCTGGTCTCCCAAGGGCCCAGGGCCACAGGGTGGTCCCCTGAGACACTGAGCAGGATGCCTCTCGGGTCCGTCCTTCATTTGCTCACGCACACACTCATAGTTTCAAACAATTCTCATGTATTCAGATGCCCCTCCAACCCCCCCCCAAAAAAAATGTTTGTGCTTAATAATAAAAAATAATAAAAAATAAAAATTCTGTAGGATGGAGAACCGGAGCTGGTGCTTTAAGCCTCCCAGTGAAGCTACAGCCTAATTACTGCCTGCTGCGTGGCGCAGTTAAACACAATCAGTCAGAAAGCCTTAAAGATACAATATCCCTTTTCACAAACTGTCTGCCTGTCAATTCCAAGTCACCCCCCCTGCTTTAAATCAACCAACCACAGAGCTGTTATGAACAGCAGCTGATTTTCCATGCAGCGCCGCAAAACAAAATCACACCGTATCCTATTTTTAATGGCCACAGTTTTTCAACTGCATAACGAGAGTGAGCTGGCACTGCTGAGCTGAACGGTATCAAAAAAATGGGTTCAAGTAGAAATAGCATGGGACCCTTGAAGTGAACAAGTGCAGACCCAATTATACGTGCATTGTGGCGCTCAGTGCCAATTACATCCAAATAACAGTGGAGCCAATCTCCCCGCAACAGTTACATGGTAGACATCAACTTCTTTTATTTTTGTTCCTCCGGGATGCAGCTTGATACTTAAAAGGGGGGAAAGGCTGAATCATAAATATTATTTTATTAACACAGAGTTTATTTTACGCACAAAGTCTTTTCTGGGAGGCCAGACTGCAGACGTGGGACCTCCGCCAGCACTGAGAGAGGACGCCTGCCTCTTTCCAGAGAGTTCATGGGTTGCCAGGAATTTCACTTGGGAGAAATCAGTTTCTTCCTTGTGTTCTAGTATCAGTCATTAGAAATGACCTTCCCACCTTTCATCAAACAATAGGTTTTGAAATTACTTAAGCCTTAGGGATACAAACAGGAAGTCAAGAGGCTCTTTTTTATTTTTTTAACAGAGAGGAAGGGAGAGGGACAGAAAGTCCGAAACATCGATGAGAGAGAAACATCAACCAGCTGCCTCCTGCACGCTCCCCACTGGGGATATGCCCGCAACCAAGGTACATGCGTTTGACCAGAATCGAACTTGGGACCTTTCAGTCCGTAGGCCGACGCTCTATCCACTGAGCCAAACCGGTTCTGGCTCTTTTCTTTTATAAGGAAACCTGGCCTCATCTCCAAGGGAGTGGGTAAAATTAGGCATTCTATGAACTGAGCCTGGGCCAGTGGGGGCTGACGCACGACAGACACCTTAATAGCTGGGAGAAAAGAAAAGAGAGACATGAGAAAACAAATGAAGAGGTGAAAAGGAAGGTGCATTTAACAAATTGACCCTTCAAACCCGGGTCGATATGTGGGAAAAAGAAGAGGCAAGAGAGACTGGGTTAAACAAGGCCAACGACAAAATGCAGTAATGGACTCCGTGTTGACTCTCAGAGAATCAGAGAAACGGTGGCTTTTCCATGGCATCCTACCTACCCCTGGACCACACACTGTCCCCGCCGTGGTCAGGCACACTCTGCGGGAACAATCTGCCACAGACAGACAGCTCCCTCTGTTCCTTCAGGATTAACTTCCCTCTCCATTTCTGCCAGGCCACTCTGAGTGCTGGTAGCAGGACGGTGCCCCATCTTGTCAAAGCTGGCCACTGGGGCTGGAGGACTACAGCGGGGCAAGCGAATGGTGTCCCCGGGGCTTTGTCACTGTGCTTCGGGGGATGGGAGCACAGTGTGAGCCAGCAGGCCTTTCTTCCTTTGCCCCTTTGCTCAGCTCCTTTCCTCTCCACCTGGAGCCATGAAATGGATCATGTGACCCCAGCTGTGTATCCTTTGCTCTTTCCTCACTTAGTGCGAGCTTCATCCGGAAGCATAACAAAGCAAAACATCCCCTTTGCGGTTGTAAGATAAGATTTAACTTCTTTTAAAAGCTCTCATTGGGAATAAAAGATCCAAAGACATGCCACTAATTACAAATAAATGTTTAAAAAAAACCAGGGCCGAAACCGGTTTGGCTCAGTGGTAGAGTGTCAGTCTGCAGACTGAAAGGTCCCAGGTTTGAAACTGGTTGAGGGCATGTACATTGGTTGCGGGCACATCCCCGGTGGGGGGTGTGCAAGAGGCAGCTGGTCGATGCTTCTCTCTCATTTACGTTTCTAGCTCTCTATCTCTCTCCCTTCCTCTCTGTAAAATATCAATAAAATATATAAAAAATTAAAAATAAATAAAAAATTAAAATAAAAACTAGGAACACACCCAACCATCTCATTTTGAAGCTGAGGAAACTGAGGGCACAGATGAACGTGAATCCCATAACACACTTATGGTCAGAAAGTGATGGCACCAACAGCCAAGACCATGGGCACCGACTCCAAGACTCCTGGTAGCAGCAGGAGTGCTATTTATTCTACACCGTGACTCACAAATCCAGGTTCTGCGAACTCTGAAAAGCCTGACTCAGAACTCCAGGGAGTAAGAAGCTAACGAGACTTGAAATATAGGCCAGAGCGTGCGGTATTGAGGATGTGTGTGGATAAGCAGCATTGGGTATATTTATGCATCCACTAATGAATTATGTGTCTGGAGCTTCCGACCATTAACCAAAATAACCTTCGATGGCAGTCAGCATATATACTTCGGGCTATTTCTGGTGAAAGGGAGGAAGGATCGGAGGGATGGCGGGGGGGGGGGGTGGTAGTGGCAAATGAGGAGACAGACTCAGGCAAGGGCATGAAGATGGGCCCAGTGACGGGCATGGGCCGGGGGGGGGGGGGTGAGGCCAGTGAGGGCACAGGGAACCAAGGCCCCAGGTCCACCAGCAACCTAGGACCACGTCTTTGTCCATCTCTGCCGACCGTCTCTCTCTCCCCCCTGGAAGGTAAAGGAGAAAGGTTCTGAACCTCATCACTGGCCAATTGCAACGTGACCCCACATGTAACATCAAGCCTACCTTCCTGACCGGAAAGTGATTTCAGCTCATCCTGCCTTGCCTCAAAATCCCCCAGCCGTTGTTACTTGCTGACATTCCTTTAGACACTGAGAGCTGAGATGACCTCAAATGCAAATGCCTGGATGAGGTAATGGTTAGTCGGTGAAATAAAAAATAGAACCAACCCATCAGATGGAAAAGACGGATGTGTGATCTTTTCCGGTTTTGACTGAAAACGAGAGGAGGAGGGTGCTGGCTACCTCCTTCAGGGGGAGGAGAAATACATTTTTAAAAGAGGGGGCTAAAGACACGGAGTGAAAAAAAAAATCCCAGGACTTCCCAGCCCTTGTAGGGATGTGGAAGGAAGCTTAGCGTTTTAATGTGCAGTTAGAAAATGGAGTTTTAGTCTCAAATGATTTAGGGAGATGGGGGTAGGGAGGGTGTAGATGTGATGGGGAGTTTTATTGTTTGCCGCTTCTGTTGTTTTGAACATCACTTGCTTCCTATAAATAAATTTCCCCCCGCAGGGAATTCTACCCTGTAACTATATTGACTTAATTCTGAAGCGCCGGTGCAATTAGGAGACCGTTCTAATTAATAGGCAATAGGAAGGTTGTATGTGAAAGATTCCGGCAGTTTATGCGTGGTACACGAAACGAATCTAAACAAAGTCACAAAAGGCATCAGACGCTCCGTGAGAATTATCAGCTGAGATGCTGAGAATATTTTTCACACCAGGTAGTCACGGTGCTCCCTGCATTTGGGATTAGAATGAGAAGGGGAAAAAAAAAAAAAAAAAAAAAAAACTCAGCATAATTTTCTGTGCCAGTGGCAGTAACATGACTTCTCATGTCTGCTGAGAGGTGCCAACCACCAGCGCAAAAGCCTGCTTATTGCGGGGATGGTACTCCTGACCCCCACAGAGAGCCCTGGGAGGGTCGCTGTGTTTGTTTTTCTAACAGGGAGTGGGTCAGACCGCCTGTCTTCCAACCTGGTCCTGGCCACCTACAAGAGATGGAAGCGGATGGGTAACTTCCTCTCCCCGCGGCCATGCCCTCACATGCAGAGCGGGATGAAAGCAGCCTTTCCTCAGGGGCTGCTGTGCAGATTGCAGATGTGCATGCGCGGGAAGCACTCTGTATGCTGCCTCACGGCACAGGGAGAGCTCAGTGAATTCCCTAGTATGGCTATTATCTGGGGCAGGGGTGGGCAAACTTTTTGACTCGAGGGCCACCATGGGTTCTTAAACTGGACCGGAGGGCTGGAACAAAAGCAACCTGACCATGCTGGCACTCTCATCTTGGGCTGCTGGGGAAGGAGCGGAGGCGAGAGCAAGAGAACCCTCCGCTCTTTCAGCTCCGCGGGCCGGATAGAATAGCCGAAAGGGCCAGATCCGGCCCGCGGGCCGTAGTTTGCCCACGGCTGATCTAGGGCCATCCTTACCGATCTGTGATGGCGCTGGAAAGTAGCTGCATGATTCAGCATATCCCATACTGCCTACCATTCTGTTTTGTTCTGTGGGTCTAAGCATGCAGTGTCAGGGGGTGGAGAGGGGGAGGGGATGATGAGGAGACCTTCCAACTCTCACCTCTCAGATGAGTCCTGCAATGTAATGCTGTGTGGCCCATGGCACTTCCACACTCTCCTCGGCGAATGCCAGGGGTAGCTGAGCGCGCAAAGCAAAGATGCCCTGTGATGACCCACTCAGGCTAACGCCAGTAACTCTTAAATGCTGTGTGGTCGCGATCACCTTTTTATTTTTATAAACGGTGTTCCTGATACTCATACTTCTGCAGGCAGTCTTGGTGGAAACTTGCAGGTAAAAGTATTACCTAGAAACTAAAACATTGAATTCCTAACCTACTGCAAGGTATCTGAGAAGAGATTTGGAGGGAGTCTTGGTAAGGGGCCCAGAAGGCCATGCGGTTAGACTTGGCTGCTAAGCTCCAGAAGCCTGGGTTCAGAGAAGCCGCCCTTGGTTAGCACGGTGGGCCATTCTGGCCACAGGGGCAGGTCCATGACTCCCGGCCGCACCTAGAGCGTCAACAGGAAGCGCTAGCCAGCCGCCCTGCAGCATCCAGGCCGTGGTGACTGTGATTTGAGGGGTAGCACCAGGCTTCAAGGTCTGTGGTGTGTCAACTGGAGCTCGAGGGCCCAGTGGTCTCTCTGCCAGGCACCGCCCTGAATCATGACTTCAGGCTCCATTCCTGAGTGCCTGAACGCTGAGCCCTGTCCAGCCAGTGTTGCTCAGTGGTTAAGCAGCAACCTATGAACCAGGAGGTCAGGGTCCAATTCCCAGTCATGCCACATGCCACGTAGTGAGCTAGATCCCCAGTGTGGGGCCTGCAGGAGGCAGTCAGTCAATGATTCTCTCTCCTCATTGATGTTTCTATCTATCTCTCCCTCTCCTTCCTCTCTGAAATCAATAAAAATATTTTTAATTTATTTTTTAAAATAAATCTTTATCGTTCAGATTATTACAAATGTGTTCCTCTCCCCACCCCCCTGCTCAATTGCTCCCCTCCAACAGGTTCCCACCCCACCCTCTGCCCTTTCCCCACCCCCCATTGTCCTCATCCATAGGTGCACAGTTTTTGTTCAGTCTCTATTTTTTTTTTAATATTTTTTATTGATATTTTACAGAGAGGAAGGGAGAGAGATAGAGAGCTAGAAACGTCGATGAGAGAGAAACATCGACCAGCTGCCTCTTGCACACCCCCTACCAGGGATGTGCCCACAGCGAAGGTACATGCCCTTGACCGGAATCGAACCTGGGACCTTTCAGTCCGCAGACCGACGCTCTATCCACTGAGCCAAACCGGTTTCGGCTCAGTCTCTATTTTTAAAAACCCTCTGAGCCTCCCTCTCTGGCCCTGATGGAGATTTTGTGAGCTACCCAGTATCTTTTTAATCATGTTTTCCAAATGTCAGCCACAATGCATTTCTATTGCATAAGCAAAGAACTCTGACTGATAGAATGACACTTATAGGGTTTTTGTTTGTTTGTTTTTGTTTTGTTTTGTTTTGTTTTTGTTTTTGTTTTTAGCTAGACACCCTCAGAAGTCCTGAAAAGTTTGAGTGGAAGTGAAACAACTTAAGCAACAATCACTGGACTCCTCCTGATCAGGACACATCTGCACATTTCATTAATTTCTGAGTGTCGAGTATCAGAGAAGATATTGTCAAACTAGAACTTGATCCCAAAGGGGCTAAGCTAGGACAATAGTGCTGGAAACCCTACCAGATAAGGAAGGTCCTGAAGGCTGTTCCTCCAGACGGCAGCTTCCGGGCTAGAATGACAGAGTCACTGCCAACTGCCTTTCCTCCAATAATCCAATGGGATCCTTTTAAGGATTTTGACTCCTAGAGTAAAAGCCTTTGGAATTTCATCCTGAGGTAACAGGTTAGATTGTGTTATATCTAAGATCCTTCCCCACTATAACATATCCTCAATGCTCTTGAAGACCTAAATCGCAAGCACTAATGTCCACTGGCTATGGCTTTTAATCATCAGCACCACTATCCAATATAAAGAAGAGAGACTATTTGACATCACCAGTAAAATCATGTGCATTCACCAATTTTTCTTAAGTTTTTAAAATTATGGGTGGACTTTATTCAACACCTAGTAAGAACTCAATCCGTTCTGTCCTACATTGATTTGAATGATGTCCATGGCTGGGTTCAGTCAAGGACATCCTTTCCAATTTCTCAGACAATTGTCCTCCCTGGTTCCCTGACCATTTCAGCTTCTTCCTGACCCTAAGTCCACGGGCATTGCTTTAATCCCTCAGTCTTCTTGGTCAGCCCCCTACAGACAAGTTCATCTCAGCTGCATCCTGACCCTGGATCACCAGCTTTCTTTTCTAACTTTGTTTCCTTCCCTTCCAAAGCATCTAGGCCAACAACCCAGTAGTCTCCTACAGTTGTCTGAATATCTTTCTCAGGGTAAAGGCTCAGGAAAATAATTTTTGAAGAAATGAATAATTCACTACCTCATAATGACTTCTTTTTATATCCATTAGCAAAAAAAAAAGTTTATAATTTTTTCTGAAATTTTCCTTTGTTAATGAGTACATATTTTAAACTCTTATGGAAAAGGAAAGAAAATTATTAGATTTCAGGGCTTTCAAACATCACTTACATTTGTTCTTACTTTAATTCTGGGTCAAAGACCATGCTTAGAAATAAGACTTAAAAGGCTGTCTGTGATAAACATTCTCTAAACTTGGAACATGCTAGCTCATTTTAAACGCTGTTGCTCTTATCATATTTCTAATATTATGGGATATAATAGTGATAATTAGTATTGCGGTGGACAAAGCACATAAATAAATGTCTCTTTTCATAACACTAAATGAATGTAGAGGACTTTGCCACTTATTTAGCGAACCAGGGCCACTTTGACCTTACATAAAAGGCAGCGGTAGTAAGTGATTAACTATGGGAATCTCCCAATTTGCACTTGAACACCGGAAGTACTAGTTCAGTGATGTATTAAGTTTTTCATTTAAAACTTTCCATCACAACCTCTGGGAAAATAACGCTACTTCCACTTTCCTCACAACTGCCCAGTTGTTCATTAAGATGCAAAGAGTTGGATTCATCAAAGGGATGACAGCAGGTTTCTGTCAGAAATTTTAGCCACTAAAAAAGCATTTATATTAATTTTTATCTTTAATATTAAATATTAATGAACAGTTCCAGTGATAATTAGCAATTTCCCTTAATTACAGAAAATTGGCACTTCACAAATAACAAACTCTGATATTATCTAGTATTGTGCCACTTTTCCTTTTAATTTGGAAATTCAGCAATTATCACCAGAATTATGTAGGTTAAAGTGTGTCAGATTCCAGATAAACAACTTAAAATACCCAGCAATAAGAGGTGCAATGTCAAGAAAAGCTTAATATCAGCATTTAAAGGGGAAAAAATAATGTTGGTGACCTTCCTTTGCTATTGCAGTAATGTGGGAAGGCGTTCAAGTTTGTTTTATTTCAGTCTGGCCCCTGCAGATGACATCAGGTGCAGAATCTGGACAGAAAATATAAATTTTAATATCACTCTACTTAAGATCTGATAATAGCACTTTTATATGTGCTATTTTCCAACTTGAGAATTTGCATTTTTATTGTTGTTTACTTCTAAACACCTATCAAAGTTTGGGAAGACAGAATTTCTCCAGTACAAAAGAACTGACTGAAATATACATGTGCTTTTCGATTCCTACTGGATGCAAACAAGCCTATATATGAACTGTGATCTTGAGGTTCACTTCTACGTTAAGAAGTCAGGAGATGGAAAAATGCCTTTTATGTCCATTCACTTTGGAATGGCCCTTTTAAATGCTGGCCAATCAGAAGCCCATAATTAACTCTGATTAATACCAGGAATCATAAAGTCAACTATTATTTTGTCATCTTAATGTGTGTCAGGATACTCTCAACACAATAGCACATAGATTCATCTGTACCAGATCCTCATAAGTTTAACACTGGAAGCAGATGCTAGACTAGGCCTCCCTGCATTCAGAAGTCTTTTCTCATCTCAGCAGTTCTGAGACCAAAATTCAGGCTACATTTGAATGTCACCAAAATAACTGGTTTTCTGAAATGTATAAAATTCAGTCAACTGAATCAATCCATGGAAAGCCGAGTCGGTTTGACATATTGTTGTTGTCATTATCTTTTTTTAAAAATATATTTTATTGATATTTTACAGAGAGGAAGGAAGAGAGAGATAGAGAGCTAGAATCGTCGATGAGAGAGAAACATCGACCAGCTGCCTCTTGCACACCCCCCACCAGGGATGTGCCCGCTGCCCTTGACCGGAATTGAACCCGGGACCTTTCAGTCCACAGACCGACGCTCTACCACTGAGCCAAACCGGTTTCAGCATGTTGTTGTTGTTTTCATAAAAGTGACATGTGGTATGTGTATTACTCAACTCTTCTTCAAAAAGAGAAAAATTAGGTCAGGTAATAAGAATTATCAGATTTCTATTACTATGATAAATAAAACTATAGTTTCCAATAATGCCATTAAGAATAGGTTAAAAAATCAAACTGTGACTATATTGAAAAATATTGAAATTGATTTTCCACTTTCATGGAGGAAAGACAACAGATGACATGGACTTAAAGGCCAACAAAAGAGATTAAAGTCAAAGCAAAATTAAATCTTCCAGTCTTTGAGGACTAGGAAGCAATGTATTAGAGATGGGAGATAGTAGAGCTTGTTTTTTCCCCCTCGGTATTATTTCCAATCCACTAGAATTTAGAAATGAGGGAGATTATTGTCTATATCATTTCCCTATGAACAAAAGAAAATCACAATGGTTCTCCATTTTCCCTCAGACCAAATCCAAATCAAAGTCTTGACACCACCTAACCCATTCAAATGTGCCTCCCACAGCTCTCATCAACCCCTCCACTCCTATTTCCCCTCCACAGACTCCATAGCTATTCCTATTCATTGCACCCTTAACCAAGATGACCCTCTCCTCTTTTCTCTACTAAATCGAATCCTACCACATTTTTCAGTCTACCTGCTACAGTTATATAAAATATATAAACATGCTTCATTCAGCTGAGCAGTCCAGATAAACATATTTCCTCCACTTATATGATCCTATCAGTTTTTATAGTTCCATTTCAAATATCACCTTCCCTGAAACTCACCTTTCTAACAACTGCAGGTAATAATGGTCTCTCCTCTCTGACAATATCTTAAGACCTGCTTTGCACCATATAAATTTCATGTTAGAATTTTATTATTTCACTAACTGGTACCATTTTCTAATTATCTTAGCACTTGAAACATGTATTCCTAATGAGATTACAAGGTCACTGACAGTAAGAACAAATCTCACCCCTCTTTTGTGTTACCCACAGAGCACTTGGCAGTAGTGGGTAATGGTTGGGAGCAAGGCCTTGATGTTGAACCAGAGGCAATTCTAATTCTTTATCCCTGACTAGCTGGGTTAAGTTGGACAAGTTGCTAAATGCATACTATGTAAGTATCATCTGTGAAAGGAATAATAGTTTTTGACCTCATTTATTTGTTAAGAGAAATGAGTAAAACAATCTCTATAAATTCCTAAAATAATAGACTATGGTACAATAGGATGCTATTATTGTTTTACTAAAGTTTTTGTCTTGCATTGTAATTTACATTTGTACTATACATATTTGTAGTCTTATTTGAGAGCAAATAACTCAACCTGAAGCCTATCTTATTTTTTAAAATACTAGAAACTCTATTTTACTTTATTTAAAACAACAACAGCCCAGCCAATGTTGCTCAGTGGTTGAGCATTGGACTATGAACCAGGAGATAATGGTTCAATTCCCCATGGAGCATATGCCCTGGTGCGGGCTCGATCCCCAGCACAGGGTGTGCAGGACGCAGTCAATCAATGATTCTCCCTCATCATTGATGTTTCTGTCTCTCTTTTCCTATCCTTCCTCTCTGAAATCAATAAAAAATAAAACTTTAAAAACAACAAAAAAAAAACTTGATTGATCTTTTGCTGTGAGCCACCTTCTACCTATTTTCTCTTCATGTAGGATGTCTACTAACGCTGGTTTTCCTGGAGTAGTGGGAAATGCCAACATTATTAACCATCTTGTTCTAACTACACTCAACAAGCATAAATTTTAAATTTTCTCAAAGAAACCTGACATATTTAAAAAATTGAAAAATTAAAAGAATTATTAGCATTCTAATCATATATTCTGATCGCAATTCTATTAAGTCAAAAAGATAAAAAATTTAAAACATCATACATTTAGAGATTTTTTTAAAAAAAAATTAAATAACTCATGGGTCTCAAAAGAAATAATAATGGAAATATATAAAATTAATTAAACTGAAATTAGACTTTACATATAAAAGGTAATAACTTATATAATAAGAACAGTATCTACAGAAAAATTTAGTGTTTTAAAGTTCTCATGATACAAAAGAGAAAATGATAAAAACTAATAAGCAGACAATTTTAAAAGTTTTAAAGTATAACAATAAAAGATTAAATTAAAAAGAAAAATATAAAGTTAAATATATCAATCAATTAATAGAAGAAAACAAAGATTCAATAGAAAAAAATCAACCAAACATGTTTTAAAAAAGATTAATAAAAAAGTAGAAAAGCTTTTAGCTAGGTTGTTCAAGGGAAAATAAGAGAAAAAAACACACCAAATTAAGGTTGAGTAGTTTAGAAGGAACAGGAATTGCAAAGATACTAATGCATAAGAAAATCATGAGCTTTTGTTTGCCAGTAAATTTGAAATTTTTGATGAAATGAATAGAGTTCTAGACATATAATGTACAACTGATTTAGGAAGAACCAGAAAACCTGAAAAGAAGTTGAAATAGATGTTTAAAAATCTTCATGCGAAAAAGTTCAGACAATTTTATAGATTAATTCCACCAAAGTTTAAAGGTGAACGTCTTTTAAATTGTGTTTGCTCTCCCTAAAGATAAAAACCAGGGAAACGCTTCCCACCCATTAATGAGTTTAGGTAACCTTAATATCAGTATGAGAAATGCAAATTACCTGTCAACCTCACTTACTGTGTAGATAGTTTATGTGAGTTAAGTCTTTATCTTGCATATTCTGCTATCCTTGGACAGCCTAGTATTGAAAAATCAAGAAATCAATTTTTTTTAATCAAGAGTATAACAATATTATTTAAGATTAGGGACCTACAACCAATAACTCGGATCATAGACACACAAAAAAGATTGCATCTGGGAGTAACAATAAACCTGGTGGGTGGGAGAAGTTTTTCATAAGCCTTTTGACCTATAACCAAATGAGAAATGAAAATGTATAGTTTAGCAAAAGCAGAAGAAGAGAAATGTGTGGTTAAAAAGTAAAGATAACAGTTGAGATATAACATATTTTCAAGGAGAGGAATAGGTCAAAAAGTATCTGACAGTTTAGGCTTTATTTTCTTCCTGAATTACCAGGCTGCCTTCTGCTCCCAGGCTGGGGCAGGGGTGAGCATGGGACCAGCCAGTATAATCACAAGATCATGTTGGTCAGTATCCAGATCTGTCTTCTTTTTTTCCCCCTAGAAAAGCTAGCAAGGCTTTGTCATAAGTTATCTCCTTTCCCTATTTTGTCTTGTGATTCTTGAATCACTAGAATTATTGGGATTAATGCACAGGGTTCCCTCATTTTCTTTTATAATAATAAATATTAATAACATCTCATCAAGCAGATGAGAAATGAAAATGTGTAGTTTAGCAAAAGCAGAAGAAGAGAAGCTATATATACCGTATTTGCCGACGTATAAGACGACTGGGCGTATAAGATGATCTCCTAACATTTCCACTAAAAATACAGAGTTTGTTATATACTCGCCGTATAAGACTACCCCCCACTTGGAGGCACATTCTTCAGGGCCAAAAAATCGTCTTATACGCCGGCAAATACGGTATATATAATTACCTAGGACATGCTAGCTTGGGCTTCCAAACCCCTCACTGCTTCTCACTGGAAAATTTAAGTGGGCAAAGATGATCTAATTGAATTTTGTAGGCCTGTAATTAAGCACTGCAATTTTTATCTTATTTTTTAAAATTATTTATTGTTTAAAGTATCCTCCCTCCCCCCCCCCATTGACCTCTATCTCTGGCTGTTCCCACCCCCCAGCACATGCCCTCACCCCCCTACTGTCTGTGTCCATAGGTTATGCTTATATGCAACTATACAAGTCCTTACTTCTCCCTGCCCACCCCCATTCCCCTTCCTTCCATCTGAGGTTTGACAGTCTGTTCAGTGCTGCTATGTCTCTGGATCCATTTTTATTCATCAGTTTATGTTCATTATATTCCACAAATAATTGACATCATCATATGATATTTATCTTTCTCTGACTGGGTTATTTCACTTAGCATAATGCTCTCCAGGTCCATCCATGCTGCTGCAAATGGTAAGAGTTCCTTCTTTTTTATAGCAGCATAATATTCCATTGTGTAGATGTATCATAGTTTTTTAATCCACTCATCTGCTGACAGGCATTTAGACTGTTTCCAAATCTTAGCTATGGTAAATTGAAGCACTGTCATTTAAAAAAAAAATGATGTCCTCTAATTGCTAGAGCCCAATTCTGCTATTCCAGAATTTTCATTAATGTACAATAAATATTCCATTTTGTCTGCATATCTTTAAAGCATTAGTATTTTGGAATTATTTTAGTATGTAAGTTTCTAGAAAGCACATTCAACCGTTTCTGAGGAGTATTTAAGTGGATACCAAGATTGAGGTGTCCCCAAATGATTATCATCTATTAAGAATTAAAGTGACCATCATCATATTAGGACACTCAAGAAACTAAAGAACTGAAATTTCAGAATTTTTAATACCCTTTGTAGTTGCTCTTATTGTATGCAGAAAAAAAATCTTAGCATTTAAAAATTAATAAACCATTCTAAATATCCTCTCTTGTCCATCTATCCTTTTGGTAGTAAAGTGATCTTAATTTCTTTTCATTTGCTTGAAAAAAATGTTAAAGTATCCAAGCAAGGCTCAGCCAAGGAAGGAAAAAGAAAGAAAAAGGAAAACAGCAAATTTTGGAGTCAACACCTATTGGGTGATGAATGATAGCAGATCAAGAGTGATATTCTCCTTTCTTGCAAAAATTTGGCTACTTCAGAAGGTTTGCAGGTTGAGATGTTGAATTATTTGTTATATTTTTGACTATTGCATAGCATTCTAGAGTCACATGTGTGAAGAAAGCTCATGCAAATAAAATCTGGAGACAGCCGAGGTCGGTTTGGTTCAGTGGTAGAGCGTCAGTCTGCGGACTGAAAGGTCCCGGGTTCGATTCCGGCCAAGGGCATGTACCTTGGTTGCGGGCACATCCCTGGTAGGGGGTGTGCAAGAGGCAGCTGGTCGATGTTTCTCTCTCATCGACGTTTCTGGCTCACTATCTCTCTCCCTTTCTCTCTGTAAAATATCAATAAAATATATTTTTTAAAAATCTGGAGACAATGGTGAAAATCTTGAAGCCTGTCCTCTGAGTTTGTTTAGACTATTGGCCAGAGAGTTACACAAGATCCAGAGTTTATTGCAGCCTTATGATTTGATTAATAAAGACATAAAGACAAAATACATATGCCTTTAATTACTGAAATATTCGCTAACAGGTGAACAAGACATCAGGATACTTGCCTGAATTTTTCTAATTTCTTCAAGAGTTCTGGAATCATGCACATGTTGAAATAACCCCTTTAAATCAAACTTATTCTACTCTCTAGTAAGTGATGAGTTGGCACCTGCGTAAGAAGTTTACTTGAAAGAAATCTGATAGGAGATTTGGTATCTTGAGCATCTCCTACCTCTTTCAGACTACACACACTTAGCAATAGATAGTAAAGCAGGGTCTTCACAGAATCAAGTATCTATTCTAATTTTCATTCCCACCTAAAACTAGAACCTTTTGAAAAATCGGGATTTAAGATAATTTTGTAAAAAAAAAAAAAGGGCTGATGTTGGGAGTTAATAATCTAAGAGATATTGTAGTGTAGAAAAATAGTAAGAACTTTGAGAAATAAAAGAGAGAGAGAGAGGAAGCAAGCACACTCCCCAGAGACATTAGCATCATACTTGGTTTCCTTCAGTGTCATAGTTTATAAAGTGGGATATCTCTGTTTACACCGAGCTATTTCAATAAAGTTGTTGAAATTCATATTGTGCATCTCACTAGTCATAAATTTATGAGATTTTTATGTTTAGCTATTCCTCTACAAAGAAACTTTATTTGTGGTTGGAGTGAGTGTAAAGTCCCAAGTGGGCCTTCTTGTGCCCAAGTCTATTATGCTACTATTACAATTCCATGTCTTTGAGTCCTGAAAAGTTTTTATATTCAGAAGTTCCTATTATACTTGTATTCACAGCTCCTTAAGCTTGTGTTTCTAAAATTGCAGGAGATGTACCACCTGGCACAGGCAGAATTGTGTCAAGGGAATGAGAATCTATAATAAATATGACACTTCCTCCTGGAAAATACATTTTATTTTACTTGAAAATTCTGAGGCAGAAAGTTAAGTAATTTAAATGAAAAGCTAAACATGGCTTAGATTTTAAAGATGTAGAATTTTTGTTAGTGAGTTAGTGCAGATTTTTATTTGTTTGTTCCAAGTGGCGGAAGTGCCCAGAGGCTGAGACACAAAAGGAGCATCTTTACTTGTACTGGTATGAATGAGAAGTCCAAGGAAGGATCTGGACTTGGGTGTTGCTTATCCAAAGGCTTAAACGTATCTTCTAAACATTTTTTTTCTTCTTCCCATTTCATCATCTTCTCCTCCGTATTGACTTCATTCTTATAACCAACCAACCACCAAATATCCTCTCTGTTTTAATCTCAGGGAAGAAAACAAGAGTCTCTTTCCCAGAAGTCCCAGGAAAAGAACACGTCTTCACTGGTTTCAGAATGTTCCTCATGCCCACCCTGGAACTTCAAGAGAAATCTAAACATTGAAAGTAGAAGCATCCCCTCCCAACTAGGCAGACATGGTATGTTATTTCCAGAATAAAAATGAATAATGCCAGGTGACATGCTTCACACACACACACACACACACACACACACACACACTGCTCACACACCTCACCTCTGCACACACACCTCTTTCCAGGTTTAGTTTCATATATTAGGGCTACACCAGTGGAAAAAATCTGAGAAACACTCCACGAGAGCTTTACTCGGGATTAAAAGCCTGCTAGACCTTAGGGATGCTCAATGGCAATAAGAACAAAAGTTCCTCCTGGAAGAGGGGCTTCGGGGATGGGCAGATGCACTCATAGCGAGCACACCAGGGATTCTTATCTATATTTCCCTGGTTCTGGGTTACTGTTAGTACCTGCCTCACCCAATGAGTTGCTGACTGGAGGTAAACCCAGCTGACATGGTGTAGGCAGTGCTGGAAAAGTGTGTGCAGGATAAGACACTCTTTTGAACCCATCTTCAAGGTCGGCCAAGAGAGTCACAAGCAGTATAATGAACCATAATAATGATACTGTAGAGACCCATAAAAGGTGGGATGATAATCCTGAGCTCAGAAAGCGTCTGATCCTCTGGGCAAATCACACAACTGGGGAATTTCTTGCCAATGAGGTGAACTTTGTTTCTCTTAAAACTTCAATAGGGATGGGTTTTGTTCCACGTGCTTCATCGCTGCACCATTTTTTTACAAGACTCCTTTTCTCCAAAAAGCAGAAATCCTGCTCTGCCTCAGACATGATATTGAAAATATATGTATGCAATTCATTTGTTAATATCCACTTGTGAAGCATAGGCCAGAGAGTCGATATTGCTAATTGTTCTCCCCTTTATTCATTCTCCTCATCCCTAAGGAGAGAATGCAGATTTTGTTTAGGATGGTGATGTGCCCTGAAAACTAAACCCTCGCTATCCAACCTAGATCACATACGTGGCCTTGCACACACTTCTGTCCAGTGAGAGATGTGCACAAGGCTTCTGTGGATTGTTAAAAACGTTTTTTCTTTACTTTTGATAGTACCATTCCTTCATTTTCCCACTTCTGTGACGGCCTGGCACTCAGATATGAATGTGAAGCAGAAGCAGCCATTGTGTGATCACGTGGTAGCAGCATGAAGGTAAATCCACACGCTAAGGTGATACAGGGGAGGAAACAGCCAGGAACCATAAGAGCATGTGCTGTTCCATGCTGGGTCCAGGCTTGACTGCAGTAAGGCACTTTAATAGTTGAAAATTCTTGAGAGGAAGTTAAGAGAAGGAAATTATCTCCACCACAAATAATGACAATGCTCTCTCTTAAGGCCCAGGGAGACATAGAATAGCAAGCTTACAATGCATCAAGTCTCCTCAAAATGTCATGAAATGTGGGTCTAAATAAGTTTATAGTATAAACACAAGTCACCTCAATTAAAAAAAATAATACAGAACATTAATTAGTGGCCATTAATCTGGTAAGTCTTGGAGCTCTCAAGCAAACCAGCTTCCTCAATGCATTGCTCTTTCTGGATAACATTACACTTCAAGTTAGAATCCCCCAAAATACTTCCTCAATGTATTGCTCTTTCTGGATAACATTACACTTAAAGTTAGGATCCCCCAAAAATGAAAATGTTGTTCTAAATATTAAATGGAATAATACAGTGCCTGGCATATAGCAAATGCTAAGTAAATGATGTTTGTTTTTCTATTAATATATATTCTCCGTCATCCTGACTTCTCCTTCATTCCCGTGCTGCCTTACAGGCCCCGGAATTCCTAATCCCATCGCAAACCAAGGTCAGAAAGACCCATCCCTGGACAGTGGCCCCCCCACTGCCCTTCCCGTTGTGGATGTGGGATGCAGATCAGCTGCAGTTATACTTCAACAGATGTAGAGATTCAGAGCCCAGATTTAATAGCAAGTCAAGGAATGTCTACCAGAGCAGCTTGTTAATTACATGTACCAAGCACTATAATAACATAGCATCTATCCATCCAGGAAATGTCCCTTTACTTGCTATTTGAAAGCAACGATTTCCATAGTTGACTTGTGTACAATTATTCCTTCGTGACTGAATGTCTGATTAAAGTAGTTCAAGAGCTCAGAAAAAAAATCCCTTCTGATGTGACAATGCGGCAGGCATAGTACTTAGGATATTATAAAGTTGCCATTAGAATTAAGGTTAGCAAACATTTAACAAGTGTCCTATGCAGTGTCAGGCACTACTGGGTGCGATGGAAGTAAAGGCAAAGAAGAGAGAGTAGAGGATGCTTTCAAGGAGCTCAGAGAGACAAACAAGCAGCTGACTTCAGTATCGTGTGAAATCAAGTGTTGTGGTAAAAAAAAAAAGGGGGGGGGCCCAGACCCAGCCTCCTGGCAGCAGAGGCTGGAGAGGTGACTGCTGACAAGAGGTGCTGTATGAGGAGAGTTTTAGACAGTGAGTGACAAAGCCAAGCAAAACAGTTTGGAGCAAAATGGAATGTCTGAGGTAGGCATGGGGAGGAGAGTGAAAATCAATGGAGGTCGGAGGAAGCAAGCATCAGGGTGCAGAGAACCTTGCTTATATAGCTTATGAAAGAGTTTAGAACTCAACCTAGGATGGACAGCCAGCTGCTGATCAACTGATTCAGAGGAATGTCATGGTCAAAGTTGCCCTTTAGAGAGATGACTGGCAATCCAGCTAACCAGATTCAGTGTTTCAGTTTGGAGGTTGTTACAGTGGCCCAAAGCAAAGAACAATGAAGGCCAAATCTCAGATAAGAGTGATGGTTTGGTGGAGAGAGTGAGGATTGAAAACCTGTAGGAAGTAAAGACCTTGATACTTGGTCATTCATTTTATAAGGAAGTTAAGGCAGAGAATGAGTTCCAGTTTCTTCACTGGAGTATAACAGACACCAACAAACCGGATAGGAATACAAGGTAATTCTCTAAACCAATAAGCTGTGGCATAACACCAAGGGGCATGATAGTAGATTGATTAATGGCAGGAGCATTTGAGCCAGAGCAGCTGAGTTCAAATCCCATCTTTATTGTTCAGAACCGTCATTGTTCAGATTACCTTGGATGAGGACCACCATCCTTCCATGCCAACTTCTTCATCTACAGAAAGAAGATGATAGCAGTAGTACCTGGTGACAAGATTATTGTGTGGTCATTTAGCAATAACTATTAAACTTTAAGTGCAAATATCAATCAATTCTTTCTACAGCATGCCTGCCAAGAAACAGAAGATCAGAAGAAACAGGGAAGTGATAACTAAATGCATTTGCTAACTTCCATTGAATTCTAGAACAATAACAAAATTCATTAGTATTAGTATTACTAATTATGTACCAGTATTGGTTTCTTATTTTTGCCAACTAAACATGGTTTATTTATACTAGCATGGCAATATATGATGTTAATTTTAGAGGTACCTGTGAAAGATGTGAATCTAAAATAATTACAAAATGTAAAATTTGTTAAAGAATTTTAATTAACCAGCAAACCCATTTCTAAGAAATGTAATCTATAGAAATATTGCAACAAGTATAAAAATATGTATATAAGAATATTCACTACACATCAATTATAATTGGAAAAAACAAATTTTGTAGAAAGGGAGATTAAATAATTAGATGAGGCTATCACTATAAAATGGAATGAAATGTATCCATCAGAAAGCATGTGGTTTAGACTTATAAATACTAGCAAAAAGTTGTCTATAGTATATTGTGAAAAGGAAAATCCAAGTTGCTATATACAGATAGAGATAGAGAGATAGAAATAGATATTTATGGCTGTATATATATAGTATTAAATTTATATTTAATCTATAGTAAGTATATATTAAATATATATATTGCAAATATATTTTTTGGTGTGCTGCAAGATTTTAGTAATTAGTTTATGTGTTCCATGAGATAATAAGGTTGAAAATCTCTGTGTTAGTATTGTCTTGAAGATTGAGTAATCCTTCCACTCTAACATCTGTAGAAATGTGTGTATTTGGCCTCACAATGTCTCTGTTAAGAGGTAATAAATACTATCTTTTAGCTGATGGAGGAGGAGGAGGTGTGGGGTAAAATGAGATATGTTAACTCATTTACTCAAGGAGGTTTATGAAAGCAACTTGGGACCCTTTGGTCCAATTCATAATGAACACGGCTGGTTTGTTGGAAATACATTAAGTTACGTGGAACATTCATCTTTCAGAAAATGGTTTTGACCAAATTACAGAACACTATTAACCTAAGAGACTACATATACTCTCAGAGGTGAATGAACATTTCAAAGGCACCATGATTCAAACTTTCTTTAAACTCTTTTATGCACTTTAATGAGTTGCTCCTAGTCAACCTTGGACACACTCATTACTGAGGAGAATTCAAGCACATTCTTTCTATTTCTAACAATTATATATATATTTTCTAAAATCTATTCAGTTATTGTAGGCAGTGTAAGTTTATCAATTACCTCTCCAAGCTGTCCATTATCTATTTTGAGAGTATAATTTGTTTCCCGAGTAGAGTATGTGTTAACAGCATGATGCGTCTTACATTTGTAATTAATTTTGAACTGACAAAGAAGGTAGGAAAAATTTTCCCATAAATAAAAGTAATGAATGCAACTATTGAAACAAAAGGCCCTAGTAATTTCCAGCCACTTAGAAAAAGAAGGGGAAAAAAACTCAATTTGCTCTCCATTTTAAACTAAAAACACCAAGGTATCTTTTGTTCCTTCTTCATGACACTCTATAGATTTTTAAAGTCTATTGCTAAAAGGATAATAAATGGCAGGTAGGCACACTACACTGAATCTGTGGAGGAGAAATTGTGTATTTATCAATAAAATTAATAATACCAGTTTTACTGTACATAACCAATTGGCTAGTGCACGCGAAGTTCGATCAGAAAACCATTTTTGTAGACATAAGTTGTAGCCCATGATGAAACTAAATATTTTGCTCCTCGTTGCACTTTTAAAATGATAGAGAGCTTGAAATTAAATTACACTAAATGTCTTTATATTATTCGGCATTAAGCCTTATTTTCCTTACTGTCATTCTACCAGCGTGATATCATCGGGGTTGAAGAGGGATGCTAATGCTATTTATATTACACTGCACTGTCCTATAATTGACCTTGTTTGTGCAATGGAATGGCTGCTTTTCTCAAGCTGCCAGCCCTTTATTGCAGCATTTTGACCATGCACTAGTGGCTCTTTGTGCTGCTGCTGAGTTCAAGAATCAATACTGCATTCCCCACAGCCAATAAAGGCAGCTGACAGCATGAATTAACTGAGTGTGGCCAGTTGCATGGAGGGCCATTGTCTTTAAGGAAAAGCTGGACGTGATTACCAACCTCCATCTCCGAGTGAAGGTTTAAATGCAAAGTGCGAGGTTGCTGTAATTTAATTTCGGCCTGCTGCTCTGACACACTCCCCTTTGCCACTGCCTCGTGGAATCCAAGCTATTAATGGCTGCAAACCAAAACACATACGGAGACAAAGACAAATCCTTGCAGCCATACAATAGCAAGGGTTTCACCTGACCCAGCCATTCTTTTTAGATACTATTCTTATAACAGATGCTATTTCTCCCAGCTGGTCTTCCTGCCACAGGAATAAATCAAGCCGAGCATAAGAATGAAAGTTATGACCTCCATGCCTAAATAGCATTTTCTTCTATGATAAAGTTGAAAGATCTGTATAAATAACTCACGGCTTTCAATAGACTGCCAATATTGTGGGAGGCGGGGGGGGAGGATGGGCAGAATTTGTCTGCATTTCCTTATCTCCTGCTCAAACCAAGAAAATGTCCATCCATTCTGTTCCACGGAACCTATATTTCCTGAACCAACCTCAAATTTATTCTTTCTTTGGCCTTATCTTCTGACCAGTATTTCACATGGCACACTTCCTCCTTCATATAACGGTCTCCTCTCTTGGATTCTGGTCCCCATAATTCTGCATCCTAGGCTGTTTCCCTCTTCTTGTCCCAAACTATCTTCTCTTCCCATTTTACTGTAGCCCTCCCATGTAAGACCTCGTCCTGTTTCATACCTGTGATTATTTTTCATTTCCAGGTAGTGGTTCCCAAATATTTATCTCCACCCCAGGCCTCTTAAGCATGTGGCTGTCCCATTGGTATTCTGAATTCCACACACCTCAAACGAAATGATTCATCTCCAGGTGGGCTTTCCAGTTCAGTGAATGACTGTCTGTCCCATATGAACGAACAAGGACCTTAGTTTTGAATCCTTTCTTTTCTGCGCTTTCCATGCTCAATCAGTTAGCCTCCTCATTTACTCCTTCATCTCTCAGTCTAGGCTGAGGAAATGAATCATCTCCATCATCTTCCTCTGTAAGGAGTCAGACACTTCCTCACGGCCTTTCTAACCCTTTCCCTGACACCAGGCTTGTCCCTGCCCCCACAGTGGGAAATCTCTACAGCCAATCTTATCTTTCCGTTCACTTTACTTCCCTTTAAAACATTCGAAGCGTTCCATCTGAGACTTCGTTTTCCTCTTCGGCTTCAAATTCTACAGGGTTTCACCTTTTGCCTTTCCCCAATGACATATATGTTGGTTCCACTGGAACGAACTCAAAGATTAAATACGAAAACATGGGCCGTGGCAGAGACTTAGTTTGCAACCAGAACAAAGGAAAACATCTACTCGACCCTGGACTGCAGTCCTGATGCTCCATGACTGCAGGTGTTGCCTGAGCTTCCACAAGTATGCTAGACAAAGAGAACATCCACCGAATAAGAAAGTGGGATTTATGTGAGCCTTTAAAAGGGGAAAATGACATCTAATTTCTTGCTTTATCAGAAAACCTATATTTCTGAGAGAATTTTGCTATTGAAAACATCAGTTCTGTTTATAACAGGCAATGCTCTTGGTTGAAATTAATTCGAGCAGAGTTATTTAAGGGACAGTGTATTATACACAAACCATTTAACTTGAGCTTTAAGATGATTTTTCATGTCTGAGAAGATACCATAAACTGGAATAAAACCTTTGGTTTTAGGGGCTTTTATTATATTTTTCTAACTTATTTTTATTTTTTCTTTCCATTGAATTTATTGGGATGACTTTGGTTAATAAAATTATGTAGTTTTCAGGTGCACAATTCTATAACAGATCATCTTTATATGCATAGTTTAAATGCAAAGCATTTGTGAGACTCTTAAAGGCACAGTATCTGATCTATTCCTAATCAAAATTTTGTGGCTGTCGATTTGTTTTTCAGCAGAGTTTTATTTGATCTCCATTGTCCCCAAACATCTTACCCATTAAAAACAAATTAAAGTGTATAGTTCTTACATTTCCAACTCCAGAAAGGCTCAAATAAAGAAGCTAATACTACAGCTACCAGAGCTGCTTCATGCTCCTCAGAATACATAGCCATAAGCTAAGAAATGGGTGTGTTCTACTGACATCAGTAGATGATGCTCCTCCCAGGGTTTCTGAAGAAAAGATGTTTGTTGCTTTTCTACCCTTCTTCCCACCAGCTCTTCCATATTTCATATGCTGCACTTTCCTGACCAGAGAAACGCCCAGGGTTTATGGCTCGGCAGCTCAGTGCCATTTGATGCTGAGCGTCCAGAAGGCAGATGAAAGGAAAGCATGCTCGAGTCTCCATCCACTTCTTGTCTGTCAGGGTTACAGCACGGAAGGAGACTCTGGCTTCTCCAAAGAGACTAGATTGCTGCTCCTTGTAAGATATGATGAGATACTGCCCAGGAGCAATGTATTTTGTGACACATTGATACCTTCACTCTGTCAGTAAGAAGAGACTTGGTCCAAGGAGGAGTCACTAAGTCCACATTTCTAGTTCACTCTCCCCGATTCTGTCAGGAGCCTCCTGGCACTGAAGCATGGTTAGTAGTTTTCTGGACGAGAAATTGGACGTGAAGATGTCTTATTCCCTTTATATGTGAGTAGGTACATTTAGGTATCTGCTCCCCACATTTCCAAGTGACGAATTAAACCCATTAAGCATCAGGACTCTTGATTTATTTTACCTAAAACAGTTATTGGGGCCGAAACCAGTTTGGCTCAGTGGTAGAGCGTCAGTCTTCGGACTGAAAGGTCCCAGGTTCGATTCTGGTCAAGGGCATGTACATTGGTTTCGGGCACATCTTTGGTAGCGGGTGTGCAGGAGGCAGCTGGTTGATGTTTCTCTCTCATCAACATTTCTAGCTCTCTATCTCTCTCCCTTCCTCTCTGTAAAATATCAATAAAATATATATTTTTTTAAAAACAGTTATTCGGAATTGCAAGGTGATTTTTACCAAGTTCCCTTAGTCAAAGCCAACACTCTCCAGATTAGGTCTGCCTGAAAAAAATCTCTCACAGGATTTAGCATACTGTACATCTTCCTGAAATTACCCTACGTTTTTAAAGACAACCCTGGTTATCCAGCCTCCTGACCCAGTAGGACAGCGATAGCAACCCAGTTCCTTGGCACTAGGCAAGTCTGGATGGGGGCTGGAGGAACGAGCCATTCATCAAAGTCCTCACCATGGACACATCCACAAGGATCTCTGTTATGTCAGAGCCTGAGAAATGTATAGGTGTTTTTCTCTCTCTTCGGTCACGTGCAAAACCGTGTTCAACTGTTAATCTGTTTTCCAACCTCCCACCCCCCAAAAGTTATGTCAACATTAATAAGAAAATTTGGCTGCTTTTTGATTTTTAATATAAGCCTCTGAGTGGATTATCCGGCGGGAGCCAAAGGCCAGGGGGCCTTCTGGACGCTCTCGGTGATATACGAGAAGCCGTATGGCATCAGCTGGGAAAACCCGCAGCCAGCATTGAAATAATCAAAAATGACCTACAAGCAATAATAGCCTGTGTGACAGTGAAGAGGGGACACCAGGAAGCAGGTGGTCTATATGACAGGGGATCAATACTCCCCGAGAGGGGATACAATAGATTCCAAATGGAAAACAAACTCCCGGAGAATAAGGACAGGAAGGGGAGAGCTGGGGGGAGGGGAAGCAAGGCAAACCTGCCGGGGAAACAGCACAACAAAGAGAAGGCGAGGGTGTGCGTGGGGCCCGGAGCCCACGTGATGGTGGAAACTGACCGTGCCAGCATGCATTCACCTTCGCGGCCAAGAAAGGGGGCAACGTGCAGAAGCTTCAGCCGCCACCCCTATTCCGATCTAACATGCTTTTAAAAATTGCACCCTTGGAAAGAAGTGTCTACAGCCTCGAAACCTTCATTTTGTGTAGTAGGGGAGGCCTAGTTTTGTAGCAAGAAAACAAGGGGAACCCATATTTCATTTCTTTTGAACGTATATTTCCAGGAAAAGGGAGATGGGGGGAGAGGCAAGCCTCATTTGCATTCTTTAGTTCAAAAGAAATGTTGCTTTGATGCCGCTGTGTGTATCTGCAAGCGCCCCCTCGCTCTCTCGGGAGCTGGGGAGCTGGTGCGTATTAGCATTCCGCCCCTCTCTTTCATTCCCGCTATCACGTATATTAAAACGGGCGCGCGCACGGACACTCGCAGCATTAGCTGATAAAACCCGGAACAGCAACCTCCGGGAGGAGAACTGGCTCCAGGATTCAGTGCCAAGCGGAAACAAAACTAAATTCTCTGACAAATGCTAATAAGATTTCACTACATTCACACACACACACACACGCACACGCACACACACACACACACACACACACGGGCAGCCACCAGAAAGCACTGGCGTTGCATGAGGCTGTGCATCTCGCAGGGGCTGCGGGACACCGTGGCAGGCGGGCCTGGAGGGATATTTCAAATCATTCAAACAGTGGGATGGTGCCTCAGCTACAGCATCGTCTTGATTATTTTTTTTCTTTCTTTCTTTTTTTTTTTTTTTTTTTTTTGGTCCCAGAGCCTCGCCATGCGTTGCTGCTCCTACACCGGGGGAGCCGTTAGGCAGCCCATTTCCCAGCTGCCTTCCCCTCCCAGCCACTGCGGAAGTCGGAAGGCAGGGGCTGGGTGATCTTCCCCAAAGAAACCGCTTTAAAAAAAAAAAAACCTCCAGCTAGCTATTCCTGCAATGCAGCAGATGTGTGGGCTGCTGCCAAGCTCCGGCTTAGCTCTCAAAAAATGCTGACGCGGAGGCTGCGGCGCTGCAAGGAGCCGGAGCAATGCTTACCCGGCGCTCACTCAGGGCCCAGGAGCCAGGAGCCGCCCCGCTAGGTGCGCCCTTGAGTGCCCTTGGCGCACACCTTTCCCTCCCCGTGGCCTCCAAGGGCCTTGCTCTCCGGGTCTCTGAACTGTAAGCTCCCTGGGGCGGGCCTGTGGGATCCTCCCCTGGGCGAGCCCCAGGGGCCTGGCACACAGTAGGATCCCTACAGGGACTCCTGGCACACAGTAGGCTCTCTACAGGGACTCGCTGGGCTGAACCAATGCAATGAATGACCTCGAGGAAGCCCCCCTAAAAGCCAGATCACTTCCTGGATCGGGCAGGGAGCTCTCTGACCCCGAGGAAGAGGGAGAAAAGCTGACTCTTCGCTTCTGCCTAGAAGGGAAGAGAAGCCAAATGTGCCCCCCCCCGGAGGGGGGGCTGCCGACCTGCTCCCCCCTCTCCCTCTCTAGGAATTGCTTAGCGCATCCGCCTGCGTTTCTGCGCACAGCCCTCCCGTGCACGCACCCGCCGCCCTGTGCCGCCGTCTGGTTGGTCTTTGTTTTCTGAGTGGAGTTTCCTTTGTCCTAAGGATGGATTTCAGCCGCGGGCTGAGCTGCCTGCACGGCTCGGGCTCAGCCTCGGCTGGGACGACGCTGTTTACCAGGTCAAACGCGGGGGGCTTTTGCTCTTGCGCGTCTTTGTTAGAATTGTGGGTGGGTGGTGGAAAGCAGGGAGGGTGCCTGCATGATGGGAGCTCCCCCCTCAGCCCCAGCCCCAAGGTTAGAGCCCAGCTGACCTCCAGGCCTGATATAAAGGACCTGGAGGGGCCAGGCTTCTCCTGCCACAGCCTGCTCCCTGCCTGCCCGGCCCCTGCGGGCCACAACACCCTGCGTGGCGGAGGGTGACGATGTGTGTGTGATTCATGGCTGTCTGCATTGGAGCAAGCAGGGCTTCCGCCGTTCTCTGCGCATCTGCTGCGTCCCAAGAAGAGCCCAGGTTTCATCAAGTCCCCCTCCCTGAGGAAGATCAAAAGCCACTTTATGCACAATCATCCCTTCATCTGGCCCCGTCGCTTGGGAAGTGCACGCTACAGGAAGCCTCAGATAAAGAGGCGGCAATAACTGGAGCTCAAATGTGGCTGGTGCGTTGAGGGTTACTCCGTCCCCCCACAGAACACGCCATATGCTCTTCTGTAAGCACAAGTGACTGAATCCTGGAATTTCTTCTTTATCTGGAAGAGAGCTAAAATGAGTTGTCAAACACTTTCAGTCCAGTACCATTTTCAAGACTCTTTGTTTCCCCCCCCCCCCAAAAAAAATGGCTTTGGGGTAATTAGGACGTTCTTAAATATATTTTTTAAAACCTTTAGTCTGTTTACTTACTTAATCATATTCAAATGTAACTGTCAGAGCCAATCAAGTTAGATAAATACTCCAGAAATGCCTTTGGTATTAATAAACAATGTGTTTAATCTTCAATACATATAGATAAATATTTTAGTCAAGGGCAGATGGATGATGCTTGCAGCCCTCCCCACAATACAAGCATGTGCATACACACCACACACACACACACACACACACACACACACACACACATATATATATGCACACACATACACATACACACATGTGTGTGCACACATATACATGCACACACGCTTTTATCTTCCTCAGCATTGCTATAAACTCTTTTTTCATGCCATAGGCTATAGGAGACATAAAAGTGAGAATTAAAGTCCTTTGTGATTTAATAAAAAGTTAAATGAAAAGAATCAGAGTTTCCCCATTGCTCAAACCCCAGCCTCTATTTGCTCATCCTGTGTGGGTGTTAAATGACCCCACTTCCCAAGGACTTAGTTATGTAATCTCATTCTCTGTGAACCACCTGTAAGAACCTCGCCACAGGGACTCCAAGGCTTGAGAGAAGTGTCAAATGTGTTTTTACAAGGGGAGCTATCTTTTCCTCCTTTGAGGCTATCAAAGACAGAAAGGAGTGCTTTTTTCTGTGTCGTTTTATCGTGTGATCCCAGGGATAATTCCTTTAGCCAAATAAGGGAGTTTGCCTGACCTGATTTCTATGCGTGCTTATGTTCGCTTGAACCCCTGCACCTGCTGCCATATATAAATGGGCAACTTGGGAAATGTGTTTCTGTTCATTAATTCATCAAACTCCAACCTAATTTCGGGAGGGGGGGGGGGAATGTTCTAAGGAAAAAATTGGGGAAATGTCTATGTGTCTCTCCTTTTTAAATAGAGAACAAAAGACTTAGCATGAACAAGGGACTTACACAACGAAACTGTGGCTTTATAACAAGTTATTCACAATTGAGTAATCAAATCCATCCCCAGTGAAGTCTGTTCTTTAGAAAAGTGGATGATTTTCACTGATCTTCTGAACTCAAATGATATGAAGATATTCAGGTACTTTGTCTAGCCACCTGGATCAGCTTTTGGATTCTGAAAATTTTATTTTTCTTCACCCCTAAACATCATTTATTTGTCTCATTTATACCTTCAAAGGGGAAGGGAAAGTAACAAAAATAAAAATTATTGAAGAGAAAACATAACAAATTCCCTAATTAACCTTTTTCTCTAAGTGAAAAACAGAAACGAACAATTTGATGATATTTTCCCTTGCAAGCTGCAAAAGAACTTGTATTCTCAGAATTATCAAAATGCTTTTGTGTTCTCCGAAGTATTGAGCAAGTCCTGGGAAAAGCTAGAACTACTAGCCTATTAGTATTGATATCTTCAAAAGCAGACAATACTGAGAAGAGAATCTTTCTAAAAACGTCAGTGTAAGAGAAATGGAAATGTCAGAATGATCTGTTAGTCTTAAAGCACAGTTTTTGAAATAATAATCTAGCTGCCCTATTCTCTAGAGATTTTCCTTTTTATGCTAAGTGTAGTATATCTATTTTCATGGAATATTCCTTGTTTATAGTTTTAAGATAACATTTTTGACGTAACTCCTGAATTAGACAAATGACATTCGTTTGATGAGAGTCACTTATAAGCAAGAAAGCTGTGGCCTCCGAATGTTTCTGTCAGGTGTCACTTAGGCCACATTAACATTTGGGCTAGGACCAAGGAGAGACTAAATAAAGCCATGGGCACGTGCCTTTCCTACATGCAGATAATTAGCATGAAATAATTTATCTAATATACGGAATGCCACCATAAAAAGAGAGAAGGAATAGGGCCCTCTCAGAGCACATTTTATCTCAAAAATAGAAGAAATTTTGAAATAAGTTCCCCGAGACTTGTAAAAAGCTTTCACTCACCTACTTGGCATTGATTTATTTGCATTTACTAATCATATTTTTATTACTCTGTGACCCATCTTAAACAATTTAGATTGTTTTTTGGGGGGAAAGGGTGACCTGATCATTTAGATCACCACAAATATTATCTTCCCAATGTAATACAGTGGCCCTTGAACAAGACAGGTTTGAACTGCTCAGGTCCACATTGACCATAGTTAAGCACATCATCTTGGTATGGAAAGAAGCATACTTCCTACCGATTTCCACAGAATTCCTAAATCTATCATCAGAACTGATGTCACACAACAGTAGTATTTCACTGAAGTACAAATAAAATATTTTTGTTTTCCTACCATCATTTGAGAGGGACCTCATGTGAGCCTCTATGTCTTCAGGCACCAATCTTCTCCACGTGGGCTCTCTAAGGCAAAGAGGAGCAGGTTGTCTGGGGTGACGTAAGGTGCCCCATGGTAATTAATTAAGTTGACAGAGCTTAATGGAAAGTCCACAGACCCTGGCATAAAACAGACCTGGGCTTGTATCCAAGCTTATCCTCTTAGTACTTGCTGCCTGATTGGTGGTAGGTTTCTTACTCTCCTTCTACCTCATCTTTCTCAAAACTGTCCCTAACTCATGAACAGCCATTAGGATGGGATTAGTTACGTAGATGAACGCTGGACACACCCTCGTGTGCCTCTACCGTTCCCTCTTAAAAGCTTAGCCTATCATGGCATCCAAGCCAGTGCTAAGGAGGAGCAGTGTCCCCATGGGATTTCGGTGTTGGTCTTCAGTCTTGGTCTTGACTATGTGAAGAAACTATTTTATTGCCTACATTACGAAAGCTCTTTTATTGTCCTGAAATAAAGAATTAATTCAAAACCTTCCAAGTTTTAATTCAAGGTCCTAGAAAGGAGAAAACATACTTGACAGTTTGTGGAGGCTGGAGGCCTATGGTTGGGGATACCCAGTGGTTGGGGATGAGGGAGGGAACTGAGTTACTGTGAGGGAGAAGGTGGGCAGGTTCTGAGGTTGCAGTGTCCTTCAATGCTGGCTTACGATTTCTTTGCAGATATCGTCAAGTCTCATTAAAGTAGTTGATCTGCCCCTTTTATAACCTCCTTCTTTCTGAGCTTATTGTATAGTTAATCTAACGTATCAGTTTCATCATTATTTCATGGATATTTTCTGCTTTTTACAACTATAAACATAGAATAATGATGTTTTTCAGTAAAATTATATGGGGATTAAATTAGATAATGTAGATGAAAGTGCCTAACACAATTGTTGACTCATTTTTGGATATATATATATATATATATATATATATATATATATGCTATGTGTGTGTGTGTGTGTGTGTGTGTGTGTGTGTGTGTGTGTGTGTATGTTTACTCATCAGAACTTTACAAGGTAATTTTCACCATTGTTTGAATAATTTGGTGATTTATATAAATTTCTCTAAGTTTCTCCATTTTATTTGTTACATTCTTTTGGAAATCTTCCCAAGGGATATAAGGTACTAACAGATGCTCTGCCTACACTGAATAAACATCTCCAAACCAGTACACTTATATTAAAAATCTTTTATTTATTTATCTGTAAAGTGTGTCTACAATAAAGACTGCTAAAGTTCAATCAAAGGGGAATAGACTTGATGTGACTTTTGTCTAGAACAGCAAAAGCCATTTCTCTAAAAGAAAGTTTTGGTGAAGCGACTTGCAGGGCAGAACTGATTCTCATATTTAAAAGCTAATACCCTGCATGCACCAGTAATCCCTTCCCAAACATTCATTTTCTGATGAGTAGACACAGCCTTAATGGCAAGTTAAAACTGTATTTGAGAGATTGTTTTTGAAAATTGGAGACACATTAGGTATGAATCTCATTTATGTAGAACTAGAAAGAGCAGCTATATACTACTTACATAGCATTAGACCAAAATCCTTATTATAAATAAAATAAAAAGTCAGACATAGTGTTTCAGAGCTAAATTGATTATGCTGATTCGGATACCTGTTCTTTCCTGTTCCAGAAACTATTTAAGTAATAAAGTTTTAATTGCTATCTGTACCAATTAAAGAGTTCTTGGGAAGATGCTGGCAAGCAAATACTAAATGACTCAAACCTGTATATAAAATGAACACGTGCTAAAATAGTATGATAGATGGTGCATAAAGACAAGCACACTGGAGCCTTCCCACAGAAGAAAGGGGGGGAAAAATAAAATATAAAAACTAGTCCTCCTAGCATTGCCATTTTTCCTGCAACAAGGGAAAAGGCAGCGTTAGCAAACAAAAATTGCTTTTCACTTTGCCAACAAGATAAATAGAATGAAATTTCAATGCAAATAACAGCAAGATGTACATGATTGATGCTACATTTACAAAAATTTCCAAGATATGGGTACAGTTTGTCATGAAAATGACGTTGAAGTTTCTGTGTTTTGTCAGAAAAAAATTATGCACAGGGAAAAAAAATGGCAATTTCTCTCCTCCAGCTCTTGTCCCTGCCTGTTCCAGAAATTGTTTGCTTTTGGGGAAGAAAAAAAAAGAGAGAGAGAGGAATCGTTTTGCTTCTACGTCTTTTATTTTGCTAATCACAGAAATGTGTGGCAGACGTGTTTCGTGTTTCTGGTTGGAGCTTTCGTGAAGACAATGGGCTGCTTCTGCCCCTCCCAGCCTCAGAGGAGGACCAAAGGGGGAACATACACGAAAGTCCTTCGTAAACCTCAAAATGCCCCCAAAGTGTTCATTCATTCTCCTTATTAGCCGACTGCTAAGTTAGGTGCATTTTAATCCTATTTGTGGGAAAGAAAGTGAGGTTCTAAAATCTGACTCAGAGAGAAATTAGACAGCCTTAAAGGTGGGGACGGAAGAGGCACTGGCCGGTGTGCATCAGTTGGTTGGAGCACAATCGCGTCAAACAAAAGGTGGCAGGTTTGATTCCCGGTGAGGGCACACACCCAGGTTGTGGGTTCAGTTTCTGGTTGTGACAGTTGTGGGAGGCAGCTGGTCTATGTCTCTCTCTCACATCCAGGTTTCTCTCTTCCCCCACTCCTTTAAAAAAATCAATAAAATTATTTTTAAAATGGGGATACAGGATAAAAAACAGAATGTAATATTACTAAGATTTCTAGATCAGGCCTACACTTAGTCCTTATCTTTTATAACAACAAGTAACATTTTTTTTTCACAGATCAGAAGAGCAAAGACTCTTGTTTGTGGGAATCTTCTCTGAATGTCCAACTCTTAAAACATAGGGGATGTACAGTAAGAGAAATGTGCACCTAGCCTACGAATGAATGAATGTTCACTAGAAAACCAGACCTGCAAAGGGCTCAGGGTTTTTTGTTTTATTTTTTCACTTGCAATAGATTATTTAATCCATGCACTAAGCATATGAAATAGGCTCCATCCTCAATTTTTGTATAAGAAAACTGAAACTTGGAAAGGTACTTGCTATGTGGCAGGTACTATTATAAGTATTTCACATAATTCTATTATTTGATCTGCACTGAAATCCTGTTGGGTGAGCTCCATTGTCCCCATTTAAAGATAAGAAAACTGACACAGAAAGAAGTGAAAGTACTTACTCAACCAAGGGATCCTACTAAGCACGATTCTAATCCTGGTGGTCTGACCCCAGAGACCTTGCTCCTATTGTTAAGATTATCTTGCCTTCCCTGCTGGAAAAACACAATAAGAATATGATAAAGACAAGATTTTGTATCCAACTCTGCTTGATGCCAAAGCCTCCCCTCTTTCCAATCCTTTTTTCAAAAAGTTGCCAAAACAGAAGTTGAAGCATAAAAGAATTGGGAAGTCTTGGTAAGAAAAAAATGAAGCTCGACCTAACTGCTTTGGTTCAGTGGATAGAGCGTCGGCCTGCAGACTGAGAGGTCCCAGGTTCTATTCTGGTCAAGGGCAGGTACCTTGGTTGCAGGCACATCCCCAGTGAGAGGTGTGCAGGAGGCAGCTGATCGATGATTCTCTCTCATTGATGTTTCTAACTCTCTATCCCTCTTCCTTCCTCTCTGTAAAAAATCAATAAAGTAAATTTTTTTTAAAAGAAGAAGAAAAGAAAAAAATGAACCTGATAAACTCTGTTTTGGAGTTAGTTCTGCCAAAGGTATAAGGAACTAAAGCGGAAGACTTCACTCACCTGAAGGAAGCTTATCAGACCCAGGAGGTAGTCTTAATTTCATCACATTGAACTCTCTAATGCAATTGAACCAGGATTCAACTTCTTGAATGAGAGACTCAAGTAAAAGAGTGAAAAAAAATGCTATTCAGCTCAAGGTTTATATCAATGTAAGCTGATACACAGATGTATGAAGTTAGAAAATACCTGTGTTAGAGAGAGTGGCGGTAGCAGGAAAGTACATACGCCAAGTCTGGATTGGTGGGAAGGAGCGTGTGATGTTCAATCCTGTTTCATTTGAAGGCTCTTCTGAATATCAACTGCAATCTTCTATGGAACCGTGCTGTCAGCTTCTTATATTTTTAAAATAAATACAGACTGCTTTAGAGTAAAGTTCATTAAAAATTCAATCACTTTGTTTTCGAAACAGGTACAAGGCCCGTTTTAAAGAGCCAAAGAATCAAAACAATGAAAGAGACTTCAGAAGCACGCTTAATCTAAACCTATGTCTTTAAACCCTGTTTCCTGTTAATGTCTTTGAACTGGTTCAACCAGGAACCCCTTCAATCAACTAGAATCAACTGAATACTCATTGGATGACAATGCCATGTATTGAACAGTGCTCTGTGCCATGTACAGGGCTAAATTTAACTTGGATTATCTCATTTAATCCACACAATTACCCTTAGGAAGGGTACTCTGATTATTACCATTTCACAGATAAAGAGATATAAAGAGGTTAAGAGACTATCCAAAACCCCCAGAGGTCCTAAGTGGTCAGGCCAAGATTTCAAATGGGTTTCTATAAACCGGGAGCCCACAAAGCTAATAGAGAAATGTACCTGGTGCTACGTTAATTTATAAAATTCTGTTATTTGGAAATAATATTAAATTTACAGAAAAGTTAAAAAGAATAATGTCCATCATTATATTATCCCTTTGTTAGCACTTTCTTACCTTGTGGCATAATCAGATGTCCTCAATTCATCTTGTATTTACTTTGCTCCAGCCATGGAATCAGCCATTTCTTTAAGGAATCCTAATTCCTTTTTATAGAAAATAATATTAGAGGCCAAGATGCTTTATTTTTACTATTTTATCATCCCTGAAGGTACAATTTCTTTAAAAAAGGTTAGAGCTATCAGGAGTTTTAATTAGAACATGAACTCTTGCTTGTTTGGGGGGAATTTTAGTGGGTTCTTGAAGGAGTCATAGAAGGATAAGGGAAGAGGAAGGATGGAAATGGAAAATTAATAAAGAGTTTTCTGAGTCCCATTCATACATTTTCAAGTGGGAAATCCTCAACCCAGAACATTAAGAAACTGTTTTTCTAGAACTCTTAGGCTAGATGAATTATAAATAAACTCCATTGGCTTTTGTTCTGTCATTTGTATTATCATTCCCCAAAGTTTGATTAGCAGAAACTAGTTCTATAAGATCTTCTTTTAAAAGGGCACTGTGGTCACATAAGTTTAGGCAATGATTCTTAACAAGCTCCCTACATCAATGAATGGCACACTTTAGCAAGCTAAAAGCTCTGTTCGGTCCCATATAAAAAACAAAGTGGTTACTTTTAACCCAGTGTTGCCACATTTACTGGAACCCCCTTAGTAACACCTGTTATGATTTCAGAGCATTATTTGAATTGCAAATATGTATATTTGAAGAGGATGTTAAGTTGACTTTAAGGCCTGCCCTCTTCTTTCCCCTTTGCCTCCCAGGCCCTCAGAGCATCTCTTTATTACAGCTCTTACTAAATTAGTTTTCAACCAGTTATTTGCTTGTCAAACAGTTCCATTTGAAAGAAAGGTCCTAAAAGACAGAAATTTGTTGTTCTCAAAATTTGTGTTTCTCCCACAATATCTAGTACTTAACAGACTTTCAAAAAAATGTTTAATTGAAGCACTGAATTGCCTGAGTATCAGATTCACTTGAAATGTTATCTTAGCTCAGAAATTGTTCTTCCCCCTCACTTCTATACCCATCCAATAAATGGTTTTAAATTAATTTTATTCTGGAACTGTAACAATTGCTCTCCTTCATCTCTCAAAACTAGTTGCCCAATTGAGAAAGAAAGCAAAACAACCAGTGGGCGTTGAGCATTCGTCTACCAATGGCACAAAAGAGTTTTAAGTGATGAGTGGCCTCCACCTCCATGCAGCCCATGACTAAATCAAACCCAGTGTGCAGACAATTTGTTCATCCTCTCACAATCCCTGCACACTCTTCAGGATGCTAACATTTCTGTGGCGAATAAGACAAATAAAATCCCTTCTCTCGTGAAGCTAATACTCTAGTAGATGAAAACAAATGAAAAAGAAGCAAGCAGAAAGACAAGAAACTTCCCCTAGAACCCTCAGCATTGGAAGACAATAAAACAACACAATACAATGGAGGGTAAAGCAAGTGAGGCTAAAATTTCAAGGAGGAGAAGCATCCAACCTGACAACAATTTGGAACTGAGAATCTTAGAATAAGGGACCAGAGAGTGCAAAGGCCTTGAGGCAGAAAGCAGCTAGGAGGGAAATGGCCCCATGACAACCCACATAGGCATCATATGACCTCCAGCTGCTGAGGCATTCCTCCCTCACAAGATGTCCTTAGCATCTTGTGAGGGAGGAATGGGAGGAGGGCATGAATAATCCAGTTCTGAGAGCTGTGAACAACAATAAATAAAGGAGGCAAGGTTTAAAAGTTAAGAGATGGATGACGATATGCAGAACCTAAGTGAGCAACACAGTGGGGGGAATCAGGAAGCTCTCGTACCCTCCTGCTCCTTGCTTCCTCTGGCTTTGTTTCTTTGTCCTCTGCCATCATTGTCTTGCCTTCTGTGCTTGTCTCCCTGGCCCCTCAGCTGATCTCTCTCTCTCTCTCTCTCCTTTTCTATTTTTGCTCTCCCTCTTCTCCTTTTGCCTTTGCTCACTCTTCCCATGTGTCATTGCTTGCCCTTCAGCTTGCCTTTCTCATGTATATTCATTTATTTGACAAAACTTCACCAAATCGCTGCTACGGCCCTCTGAGCACCTGAAGAAGATACAAAGATGAATTAGCTTTAGTGCTCCCTGCCCTCAAGGAACTTTTGGGCTTCTATGGGAGGCTGATGAGCACATTATTACAATGCCACCTGCTCTACAGCAAGTTTTATATATATTCCTAGATGGCCCTTCACTGCCATGCCCCTTCCTCTCTCTGCCTTAAGCAATTACACTATAGCAAAAGTCTCATGACATTCTAGCTTTTAGTTCTCTGCCCTAAAATCTATTTCACATGCTGCCTTAAAATTAATGTCCCTGAAACACTGTTCTTGTGAATTTTGGAGTAAGAAATAGGTTCAAAGTAGCACCCCCCCCCCAATAAAAACTAAATGCAATGTGAAATCCTAAATAAGAACGTGAACATTTAAAAAAAAAAAAGGCACCAGCAAAAAAATACTGATAAAAGTCAAAGAGGTCCATAAGTTAGTTACTAATACTGTACCAATGTTAATTTTCTAGTTGATCACTGTACTATGGTAATGTAAGACATTAACATTAGAATAAGCAAGATGAGGGGTCTGTTGGGACTCTCTGTATGATATTTGCAACTTTTCTGTAAGCCCAATATTCATTTAAAATATTAGTTAATATCAGTTAACCTACACTAATGAATATTTGTTTTGTTTCAAAGAAAGAATACATATCATTGAAAATGTTCAGGGACCGAAAAAGAAATAGAATCTTTCTAGCAGCACTGTTCTTAATAGCGAAAGGAGAACGAAACAAAACAAATAACCCACAAAACAACCTAAATGTCAAACAGGAAAAAAAAATGTCAACCAAAAATATATCTCTACACGAGAATTCAGTGTGGTAGAGAAAACGAGTGAACTGCACCTACACCCATCAGCATAGATGGATCTCATAGACATATATAGAACAAAAGAAGCAAACCATCGCAGAATATAAGTAGCTTGAGACCATTTGCCAAAAATCTGAGAGCCCAAAAAATTAAGTAAAATATTGCTTACTGACACACGCATGGGTGGGTGACATGTACACAGAGGAAAGCAGGGGAGTGACGATCAGAAAAGTCAGGGTGGGCTACTTATGGTGAAGACAGGCAGGAACACAATCAGGGAAGAGGCGTGCTCTTCACCTGATGGTGCACACATGTACTTGCCTCATTGTAATTCTTAAATTGTGCATGTACTTTTTATTATCCTCCAGAATGGCCTTTGTGCCTGACAGTGTTCAGTAAAATCCTAAGTTATATATCATTCAAAAATAAAGCACGGCCTTGGCTGGTGTGAACCATACACTGAGAGGTCATAGTTCCATTGGTGGTCAAGGCATGTGCCTACTCGCGTGATCCCCAGTAGGTGTGTGTAGGAGGCAGTTTATCAATGATTCTCTCTCATCGATGTTTCTCTCTCTCCTCACTTTTTATCTTTCTCTAAATTCAATAAAAACCTATTTTAAATAAATACAATAATGTATGCTCCAACACTAGCAAGTTGTGTGACTCTGGGCAGGTTACTTTTCTTTCTTATTTGTAACACCATTGGTTGTCATGAGGATTAAATGATGTCAAAAAACATTTAATATGAGCTTGGCCACTAGAAAACACCCAGTAAATGCTTTTACAAATAAAAATATACACATATATTTTTTTTGTATATAATAAAATAGCAACAAAAATAATAATCGAACAAAGGAAGAATGGTCTTCTCAAGCCAGAAGTAAATCATGTATCATTATCATCATTATTATTATTACTAGAGGCCCAGTGCACAAATTCATGTATGGTTGGGATCCCTCTGTCTGGCCAGCCTGGCCAGCCCCACCCCTGATCAGGCCTATCAGGGCTGGAAGGGCTTGGGGAGGGACCGCAGGAGGTTGGCCAACTGGGAAGGAGAGACCAAGAGATGTTGGCTGCTGGCTCCACCCCAATGGGACTGATTGAGACTGGCAGCCCAGGGGGAGGGACCTTGAGAGGTTGGCTGGCTCTGATAGGTTGGCTGTGGGAGCACACTGACCACCAGGGGGCAGCTCCTGCACTAAGCATCTGCCCCTGGTGGTCAGTGTGCATCATAGTGATGGGTCAACCAGTTGTCCTGTTCCTTTGGTCGTAATGGTCACTTAGGCTTTTATAGAGAGAGAGATCATTGTTAGTATGGTGTTAAAGTAACAATAACTAACATTTATTGAGCTTATACCATGTTTCAGGATCTGTGCTAATTCTAAGGAAATCCAAAAATCTGGATGTTTAATTTTCAGATGACTCTACCACAGAGAGACACTAGATTGCATTTGGCGAAACAGAATTCTAGCAGCACTGTCCCATATGATACAAGTGTTTAAAATGTCATTTACATTATTATTCAAGTATGGCAAAGCCAAAAATCAGGAATTGACTGCCATTGAACATATAGCTTGTTATATTCATGGGTCCCAAGAGGAGGGGCACACCATTCCGTGCAGGGGTGGGGGAGGGGGCAGGGAGTGCCAAGGTCAGTCAGTCAGGAGGAGGCAGGTACAGGGGTGGGGACAAGTGGACAAGAGCCTTCATTGTGTTTTCCACAGGAAGGAAGGAGTGAGGTGAAAATTGGCTGGCATAAATAATTTCAGCAGGCTCTAGTGGCCTGGCACCTGGCCCTGGGACGATTAGGGCAGGTGGATAGTGACCTGGAGTGTAGGAACCCACTAAAGGGGGGAGCTGGGGCTATGAGCTCTACATTGGTTGCTTTGCACATGGAAGGTGTTCATAGACAAGTCCTTCACTAGCTCTAAAAACTGGCTAGTCAAGAAACTAGAAACACGAATCAGAAAGGATATATGCACCCCTATGTTCATAGCAGCACAATTTACAATAGCTAGGATTTGGAAACAGCCTAGGTGCCCGTCAGCAGATGATTGGATCAGAAAACTATGGTACATCTACACAATGGAATACTATGCTGCCATAAAAAAGAAGGAATTCTCATCATTTGCAGTAACCTGGATGGAATTGGAGAGCATCATGCTGAGTGAAATAAGCTAGTCAATGAAAGAGAAACACCACATGACCTCACTCATTTATGGATAATAAAAAAACATTATAAACTGATGAACCATAAGATAGATATAGTGACAGTAAAACAACAAGCAGACTGTCAAATGACAGCGGGGAGGGTAGAGAGATCTGGGGGAGATAGATCAACCAAAGGACTGGTATGCATGCATATAAGTACAACCAATGGACACAAAACTCTGGGAAGGGAGGGCATGTATGGGAGGTGGGGGGGGGGGCAATGGTAAGCTATGTACACATATAATACCTTAATAAATTAAAAAAAAAAAAAAAAAAAAAAACAAGAAAAAAGCTGGCTAGTCCTGGAAGAGGCAGTCCCTTCAGAGTCAGCAAGGCTCCAAACGCCAAAGCATCAAATACAGAAACTAGAAAAAGTGGTCATTAGAGCAAGCCACAGATGTAATTTTACATTTGCTGTTAGACATTTTTTAAAGAGTAAGAAATATATAAAAATATATTTATAAATGAATTCTAGTGGAAAATCTTAAATATAACAATTTCGGCATGTAATGGATATAACATTATTGAGAAATACAATGTTTTAATACCTTTTAATACTACACCTTTAAAACCAGTATGGATTTCACACTTTAAGTACGTATCCGTTTTAACCAGCACATTTCAAGTGTTCAGTGGCCATATGTGGCTAGTGGCCGCTCTGTTGGACATGCAAAACTAGACAGCCACAGAGAAATTCAGCAAGGCTGATGAAGACTTAAGAGAAACCTCTGAGCATCTGTTTGGTGGTGGCAGCCATGTGGCTCATTAAAGTAATCTCTGTCCTCTCACCCCCGACCCCGCCTCGGCATATTATCAACACTGCTCTTGTCTTCCGCTGGCCCACCCCTCCTGTGCTCCCCCTCATTACCATGTCCCCGTCACTGCTGTCACCTCCTCATTCTCTGCCTCTCCCGGTTAGTGGTCACTCCTGGGTTAGACAAAGGAAACATGCTCCTATGGCTTTGCACAGGATCCTCACATAGAACTCACATAGCGGCTCCTGGGGAAGAAACTAAGAGTGACCTTGATGCAGAGAGGGCTGGCAGAAGAACTCTATGAATAGGCTTAGGGCGCTCCCCCACTACCACCACCAAGGAAGAAGATAATCATGAGTTCTATATTAACTGCGATGAGCACAAGCAATAGGTACCCAACAATAAAACTTCTCGGTGGTCTATAAAGATATAAAATGTATTTTGTGTTTCTTTTGTTATTGCCATCAGTGTGTCCCCTAAGGATCACAATGGAAAAACTAAAAATAGCAGTTGATGTTATATTAAAGGGTAAACATTTCAAAAAGCAAGCAAATCAGTAGCTTTCTAGCCTTAAAAATAACTGCAGAGCATGTCTGCTTTGTGTGTGTGTATGTGTGTGTGTGTGTGTGTGTGTGTGAGAGAGAGAGAGAGAGAGAGACAGAGAGAGAGAGAGAGAGAGAGGGAGGTGCTTTTGCATCTGATTATTTGGAAGTGTTACCAGAGCTCTTAATGAGATTTAATACCAATCCGGCAACCTGAACTCAAAATCAGCAAGGTCCATGTAGCCTTCCCAGCCCAATGCCACGTAGCTAGCTCAGTTCCCCGTCAGTGTTCCCTCCTCGTTCCCAGCTCACTCATCCTTGATCTCTATTTGTGAGGTGTTAATCTGGACCCCAGGAAAGTGAGAAACCTGAAGCTCTGTCCTGAGCCAGAACCCTGTGAATGTATCGCAGGCAAAACAACCCACAGAGCTCACCCACGCCCTGAGACCCAAGAGATGCTCCTTTCTTTGCTGAATTTCCCATAAATAGTGGTTGACTACTGAATCGCACAGGAAAATGTCAGCTCATTTCTGGACATTTGCCAGGACTAAGAATTTAGGTCTACTTGAATATCTTCTGGAAGTTTCCTAAAAGATTAATAAAAAAAAATATGACTCTGTATGGTAATGAACACTACAACGTTGGCTAGCACATTCAAACAAATTCTTGTTTACGTTGTTATTTTCAGTTAAGATACTCCTTGCAATACCGCTGGTGAAATTTCCTGGCCAGAAAGAGTGAACTTGAACTTTCAATGGTCCTGAAAAATATGCATTGCCTTTTCCGCATCAAGCATTACTTAACACACACGTGGGTGATACAGCAATGCGAAACAACAGCCATGGCCTCGTTTACACAGTTACTCAAGTAATAATAGAAGAACAGGAGGCTTCAGAAGATTTCTCAGAAATGCTCCACGGCCATGACTTCAAGTGAAATCACTAGCTTGTCTTCAAAACCCTAGCTTGCCCTGGTGGAATGTCTGCCTGATAAAAGGCCACAACCCGGGACAAGGTAATCATTAGGGAGACATTATTATTATTTTGCTAATTAGTCAAAAAATCATTGGATTTCCCGTGGCTTCTTCCTGCTGAGCAATCATTTGATCTTGCTTATGTTGACAAACACACACGTCACCAATGCTGCCTCATTTACCGTCTGACAGGGACAGTGTTTGCTCCTTCATGTGTGAAGAAAGGGAAACCGGCTCTAAGCAAACAGACAAGAGGAACCCGGCAGTAACTCAAACTCATTTTCTTGCTTAAAAATAAAAAAATAAACAAGCAGGCAAAAAGAACACAATGCCTTGTTTTCCAGCGAACTGGTTTTCGTGTGCTCTGAGGAGTGCTAGCAATGACTGCACATCCCTTAAGAAGAAAAAAATGAAATCAGAAAGGGTGTGCCCCTTAATACTGAGAGAGTACTAATACAACTGATAACCCAATAAAAGACTAAAATTCTTGTTAAATAATCCAAGATGTGAGGGGTTCTTTTTTTTTTTTCCTGTTTGAATTAATACTATAGAAATGCATTGGGCTAGAAAAAGATAGCAAAGGACCTTCTCCTTGCCTCTACTTGGTTAAAACATAAGAAAATGCTACATTCTGTGTAAGGCAGACTTTCAAATTCAGTGTGACGATCATTTGAAATTCCAATCAGGCTGGTTAGAGTCTGTTGCTTACCAAAAAAAAAAAAGTCAGGAACTAAAATAAAATGTCTAATAACTATTTTGAGGAAAATACAGTTGCTTCTGTAGAAGAATGCATCAGCTCAGAGCTTAGCAAAATGTCGTGGTTTGGACAGCCCGGACCAGTGAATAGGATCAACTGCTTGGTTGCTGAGTGATTATTTATGCAGAAACCATCATGATTTTTTTAAAAAAGCGTTGATTCAAGGAAGAGGGCTTTGGTATGTGGTGAAGGGGCGTGGTCCAGGCAGGAGTGGGGAGAGATGGGGGCTGTTTCCAGGTGAGAGTGAACCAGAGAGATTATCCCGATTTTGAAAGTAAAGAGCTCATTTGGGAGCCTGTTCTCAAGCAGTTCCTTAGGTCTACCAGTGAGCTGTCTGCAAAATGGAATAGCATCGCCACCGCACCCACATACTGAGCTTTAGCTTTAAGCAGACCCCCAAATTCTCGAAAATGCCAGTACAGAAGCCCCTACATCAACCCCGGGGAAACAATCCTAGACAAAAGATTAATGCCGAGATGCCGGAAAACACAAATCAAGGAAAATACGCATTTATGTTCCTATATATTTTTTAAAGTATACGTTCAGGATAGGGGTGCAATAAATTGATTAAAGTGCCTGGTATCTTTTATTAGCCATTAAAACTCCACTTACGTAAATTCCTTTTAATTTTTTACTAAATTTCGCCCATGATTTTAATTAGTGAATGTAATTCGCATTAGGGAAACAGTAAAATTGCATTTTAAAACACCTTTCCTCGTATTTAAAATTAGTATTTCACAGCTTAACCTTTATATTCATTAAGCAAGAGGCATGCAGAATTCAATGGCTTAACCCCTTTCTTGACTAGCATGCAAACACTAGACTTTTCATCAAACAAGAAAAAAAATTATAAAAGAAAATAAGAATAATAGTCCAACAGATCATTCCCTTGGCAACTTTCAAGAGGTTAAATATGGTACTGCCCTTTTATATAGGACTTTTAAAAGGTGAGATCATTTTTTAATTCAGGTGATATTGTCACGTGTGGAATCAACGTGGCCTGGATGTCACGCTTTACATTAAAGAACAGTTATCAGCTAAATAGAAATTTTAATAGGTTAAATTATGGTGCTGTATAAACTTTATTTAAAGTGCTTTTCTAAGCGATTTCAATAAGCAAAAACAAATCTAGTATAAAAAAAGATTAAGCAAAAACAAAAATATATTTCTTATATTCAGTGATAACTCCAGAAGACACTAAGTTTATGTTGTTCGGGCATCGCTTAAGAGTGATCTCAAATGTTTTTGCTTTTTATTAAATGATAGAAGTTGGCTTACCACACAGTATTTATATGTATTTATTTTCTACTCGAAAATTTTGCAAGAAAAGCAGATTGCCAGCAGACTCTTAGGACACATTCTTTAGGGTTTTTATTGTTGTTGTTGGGTGTGTTTTTTTGCCCATGCTTTTAGAGATAAGAATAACCCGTTAGAAATAAGAAGCCTTCTTCAGAATGTGTGACAACTTTACAAAAAAAGAAAACCTCTATTTTATTTACTATTTGCAAATAAAACATAATAAAACGCTTGTTCTCATTTTAAATGAATGCAAGACATTAGCAAACAGAATATGCAAGGCTTAACTCAAATGATTAAAAACTGTAGCTGTCTCATTAATATAGGATTTTAAGGTAATGGCAAATGGCTCATTGGTTCTTTGTGTGAATAATGTGGTCGGATGAAGGGGGGAGGGGAGAGAGACTAAGAAACTATAGAATCATAAGAGCTTATTTCATTGCCCAGGAGGAAAATATATAGCATAATACACCCAACCCTTTTTCTTCTGACAATAATTTTGAAATGTTGAAATACCCCCTTTTGGGTAGTGTTTGTCAGCACTGATGTCTAAAATACACCTGAAGAGAAAATAAATAAATAATGTCCTTATTAACCTGGATTATTAATAATTGGCTGGCTAAATTTATTTTCTGCTTGAAATTATAATGGTTATATTTTTATTTTCATTATGAGTATTATATATGTCTTCAAGTATGATGAGAAAAGAGATACACACACACACACACACACACACACACACACACGCACACACATACACAGACCCTCACCTACTGTCCTTAGTTTGTTATCTTTTTATTAGCATATTATCTCATGTTTACCCCTTTGAATAGCATCTTTTTCCAGACCCATTAAATTATTCACAAACTATATCAATTAAGTCCCATCACAATCATTGTCTTATGAGAAAACATCCCATTTTCCAGGTCAAAAAAAGTGAAATCACAGTGTATTGCAAACAAGAACGAAAAGTGATTTTTAAAATCTAACTCCTAACTCATTTTTCTCAAGTTTTGAGACCATTTCTTACCTCTCCCCAAGAGGGTTGAAAACCTGCAAACATGCAATAGAGCCTTTTAAACCATGCTCTATGTACACTGACTCTACTGTGTTAAAAAAAAAAAAAAATCTCACCCCATTCATTTATAGTAATAATTTCATGCCTTGTCAGCATGTCATCTATCATCACAATTATGGACAAGTATCCCGATTAATTTGTCCAACAATAAGCTATCACTGCGTTGCCATATAAGGCTTTCCTTCCCTTTCTTTGTATTCCAAATCCTATAATGTAGAGGGGGGAAAAAAGACAAAGGAAACACACATATGTATACACAGCATAACCTATGTATTGAAAGAGGCAGAGTTTGTCACAGAGAGGTACCAGTGTCTTTCCTAGGCGGAAGAAAGTGACTCTCAGAAAACCCACATTCATTTTCAGGAGACAATGCAACGGCTAAAAGGAGTCATGACTGAGTATGTCTCTGGAGCTGCAGCTTGGGACGCGTGCAGGGTCAGGTGGTCCGATTCCAGCCGCCTGTAATCTGTGTGCGTCTGTGCGTTCTGGAGAGCAGCTGCCCCCCACCCCACCCCCCTTCCCCCACCCCCACCTCCCTTCCCCCACCCCCATCCCCTCCCCCATCCCCATCCTGTTCTTGCCCAGCCTGGGGCTCTGCTGCTGCTTCGCCCTGCCTCCCTGTGTCCAATGTCAAAATCACACACAGGCCTCGGAAAGCAAGCTCTGGCTTCAGCAGTCACTGTGAGTGATGGCAGCACCCCGGGACCCAGAAAGAGTGCCGCCCCCAACACTGGCAATTGCCCCCCTGATGCCACCCCTGGGTGCCATCTCCTGCAAGGGAGGTGCCCTGGGTGCCCGGCCCTGCGAGGGAGCCCCCAGGGCCAGTGGAGGCCTCGGGAGCCAGTTCATCTTAGGGTTTCCCCACCTGCACGTGTAGCCCCTTTTCTGCAAGGATGAGAAAAGCATCACTCCCATGTGTCCCCCTGTGACTGTCACAAATCCGTTACGCCCGCGAAAGGAGAGCACCCCCCCCCTTTTTTTTTTCAAGAGAAGGGCTGCTAAAATCCCAAAGCTGACAGTTCCTGTGCTTTGTCCCGTTTTAATGAAGTGCCTCAAACCCTAAGGGCGTCCGCAGGGCTCGTCCTAAGAGCTCTTTGTGCGGATGAGCTGCGCGTGCGGGCAGGTGAGAGCCGGCCGCCGTGTCACCGTTACCCGTGACACCGGGCTGCGTGCCTGTGTTTGCAACACCAAAAGCGGCTTTTCCCTGTGGGGACCACGGTCCTCAGAAACAGGCACGGATCGATCATCACGTTGCATTTGCAGGGCAGGTTGTGTCAGGAATGCTGCCACGGAGAGGCGGCCGCTGGGTAATAGGGAGACGCCTGATCCGCTGCAGCAGGCTGGAAATGGCAAAAGGATAGGAGGGTGCTGGGTGCTGGCCGTCCTTGGAAAAAGGACCTGAATGTGTTCCTCCGCAGCCGCACACATTCACATTCCTGAAGGCGGGGCACTGCCCTCGGGCAGCCGTGCAGCAGGTGTCCCCCTAGGACGCTGCGGGGCTTGAATCCCTTCCAGAACCGGGGAGGGAGCCGTCGTGATTGGTCCGATTGATCACCGCAGTCACTCGCTATTACATAAAAAGGTTGGTGTGGAAGCATATGGATTGGATAATAATCGGCGTTGTTCCGACATGGTCTATTTAATAATTCAAAAAGGAAAATTCGAAAATGAGTCCGCACCAAGCGGCGGCACCCGGTTGACACTTTATTTATATCAAATGCTCTTTGTGTCGTGGGTGAGCTGAGCAGATTGCCTGCTCCACGCAGTTCTCTCCCCCGGAAGCATCAATATTCCGAGTCACCGTGAGCAAACAATCAGCCGCATCACCTGTCACCCGGGGAGGGGTGGAGCGCGCGGCGCCTCTCTGCACGGATGTAGCAGAAAGCAACCACTAGGAAAATTACCATTTGGGCACGCACCCAACGTGCAACGTGGGCCAGGGTTAAGGGCTCTGCAGACCTGATTAGTAAAACCAAGAAAAATACTTATTGGTCACATTCAGAGGTGGTTAGAGTGCTTCGATAGGGTATTCCCTAAGATGTATGCATACAGCCGAAACTGGTTTGGCTCAGTGGATAGAGCATCAGCCTACGGACTGAAAGGTCCCAGGTTCGATTCTGGTCAAGGGCATGTGCCTTGGTTGCGGGCACTTCCCCAGTAGGGGGTGTGCAAGAGGCAGCTGATCAGTGTTTCTCTCTCAATGATGTTTCTCTCTATCCCTTTCCCTTCTTCTCTGTAAAACAAACGACATATATTTTTAAAACAGCCTTCATAATTATTCAAAGTGTGTGTATACATTTTTGGAACCCCTATAGATTCTTGTTTTATGTTATATTTTATACATATATTCTTAGTCTCCAGAGATAATCCCAATATATAACTCCTTCATATAAATATATATGCAAATTCACAATACATAATAGCAACTCTGGCAAATAAGGCTTTGACACCATAAACAAGTGCAAGCCACATGTTGCAATAGCCATATACTGTTTGGTGTGTGTGTGTGTGTGTGTGTGTGTTGATTTCAGAGAGAGAAAGGAAGAGGGAGAGAGAGACAGAAACATCAATGATGAGATGTTTCTGCCTCCCACATGCCTCCTACTGGGAATTGAACCTACAACCTGGGCATGTGCCCTGACTGGGAATCTAACTGTGACCTTCTGCTTCATAGGTCACTGCTCAACCACTGAGCCATGCCAGTCAGGCACCACATGCCATTTTAAATGCTAAATTTGCCTCCTAATGCTTTTCACATCTTAAAGTATCTGAAATATTTTAATCTTGGAAAAGATTTGCAATCTTTAATGTGTCCTGTAATCTTTTTTTATTTCTTCATACTAAGAATTAATGCATGAAATATGAGATGCTGACATACATCCAGCCTCAGCATGAACTAATTTAAGTAGACACGGCCTCCTCTTATAAATAACAACATCAAAAATGTACTCATCAGACACCTGGTTGTCAAAGGTAATGCTTTTCAAGGTGCAAAATAATTTTAAGGACATTTTCTCTTTCTTGTAAATGAATCTAGAAAAGGCATATGAAATCAACATGTTAGGAAGTCTTAATTGAAAAATAAAAACAAATTAGCTGTTACAAAAAGAGACAGGAAAGTAAGATCATGAACACTCAAAAAGGTCCATCTTTCTTGGTCTAAATGTCCTTTATTTTAACCCCTGGACTACTTATAATCTATCACTATTGTTATCTGCTACAATCAATATTTGGGATGAGGCAATCTGAGTTGGAATGCCATTTAACATTTCCCAAAGTTATCATCCTCAGGAATAATGAATACATATATCTGGTTTACATATAGCAAGCGAGTCTTCAAAGCATCCTAGAGAGCTCTCTGGGGAGGAGTTGAAATCTGTGCTTCTGAATAAAAACAGCCACATTTTTCTGGCAAGTGTTTCTTACCATGATGAAGCTCTTAGATTATGCTCCATCCCCTCACTTGCAAACTTAGACTCATGGACTTTGATTTTCTGAAGAACACTCTGGGTAAATTTAAATGAATAAGAAGGTTAGACACAAATGTCCTCAAATAAATTAAGAAGACCTGGGGCCCGAGATCATGGGTTCTACCTGTCATTTCTGATCAAGACTAGTAACTCTTGCAAAAGAGGATGTAATCAAGTAGCAACATGAAAGCTCACTGATGGGGAAAAGACCATGGCACCCATATGCAGGTGACCTTCATCCCAGGATCTGGGTCTAAAGACCTTGATGCTAACAGAAGACACGATAATATTATTTATTGATCTACCCAATCGTTACTGTTCCCTGACCATGGACAGCACCTCTCATTTGGTCTGTATAGCTCCCAGATGAATAAAAACAAAGAGCCCAAAGCCCTGCATTAGTTTATTTCATGTTTGAAATCTAATTTCACCCTTAAAAGAATTATGTAAATTAAGTATCATGAACCTCATTTTCTTGATGACAAACCTGAAGCCTAGAAAGTTTAAATAACGTACTTCGGGTTAGGTAAGTGATGAAGCTGGATTTTAAACCTTGAGCTTTAGAATCCAAGTGCAGTGACTTGTTCCCTAACTAAATTACAGATAACAAATGATAATGAAGGAGCAATGAATGTGTCAAAACTTGGTTAATCAGCATCCTTACTTATATATAGGGCAGTCCACTTGGTTTTATTTATCTAATAATTGATTTAAATAATAATTAATAAGTACCATCATGTTGTGGATTATGATTCATAGAATTGAGCCCTGGCCATAACATATAAATCACAGGAATATGACGGAAGAGACAGGGGATTAGTCAAAGGCTTTCTCCCTCAAGACAAAAGTCAACATCATGGTGATTATTTAATGACACCCTCGTATTTCTCTGTAGATGCTTATCTCAGAGACAGGGCTGTTGTCCACCCACCCTCTCCCCTAAAGCTGGCCTCTAAAGGTAGGAATTTAGAGGACCTTTATGCCCCCAATAGAGTCTAATCTATCCCATCTCTTGCTGATTTCCAGGCCAATGAGAAGCACATGGGGCAGCCCATCTGGAACCCCTTTCGAACCTGTAGAATAGGGGTGGGCAAACTCTTTGACTCGAGGGCCACAATGGGTTCCTAAACAAAAGCAACCTGACCATGCTGGCACTCTCATCTTGGGCTGCTGGTGAAGGAGTGGAGGGGAGAGCAAGAGAACCCTCCGCTCCTTAGGCTCCATGGGCGGATAGAACAGCCTAATGGGTCGGATCTGGCCCACAGGCCCTAGTTTGCCCACGGCTGCTCTAGAAGCCACACGGACAGAGCCTTTAGAAGCAAACTTCAATGTATTCACTACATCCATTCCTGGAAATTTGAATAAAATGTGCTTTTCTTAAAAGGAAAAAAATGAGTTCTGTTTTATATTTATTGATATAAATAGCTATTTAAATAAAAACCACTATTGAATGCTTTCTCACAATTTCAAGCACTGTATTACAAAGTTAATGAAAAGAACACAGAGTTTATAGGGTGAAGACGTGGGTTCAAGGTCTGCCTTTCCATTTACTTTTGATCAGCCGTTAGCAAGTGACTGTCTGAATATCAATAATTTCATGTATATTTTTTCACAGGATTGCTTTAAGAGTTTATTGACACAATTTGCATTAAAGCACAATATAAACTATAAATTTACTATGGAATCTAAATTATAATCAATAGTTTCTCATTTAACATTTTTATAAATGTAGATGTTTTTACAATTATTTTCTTCTTTTGAAATGAAATCAAGTATCCTCAAGGTCTGAGAAAACCAAGAGGTCTTGTCTAAACCCACTCTCAATTCCAATCTAACATATAACCCCTATTACACTCTTAATTCAGTAATTCACAGCACTTACTGAGGACTCATTAAAAGAGAGATGACTCAGTGGTTGGAGCACAGACCCTCAAACCTCAAGGTCACAGGTTCAAGTCCCAGTCAAGGGCATGTACCTGGGTTGCAATTTGATCTACTGCATGTGTGGGAGGCAACCAATCCATGTGTCTCTCTCAAATAGATGTTTCTCTCCCCACCCTTCCTCACTCTCTCCCTTCCACTCTCTAGAAAATCAGTGGAGGAAAAAATACCCTTGGGTGAAGATTGAAGAGAGAGAGAGAGAGAGAGAGAGAATTATAGCCTATTGCCTAAAGCTTCCAAGTTTCTAGTCTAAGAATCCAGAGTATTATCATATTTCCTGCTAATCCCAGAGCTCTTCCACCCCCTTCCCCTTTCTGCCTTCCCCCTCTTTCCTCTCATGTCACCTTGATTTAAACTCATTCATCTGGGCACAAAAAGCAGCTCTTTTATAGTTTTTTTCATAGATGACCCATTGTGTCAAGCTTTTCATAAATTTGAAGGATCCCAGAGTACCTCACAGTTTTCTTCCCATTGTTTTGGCTCTACTTCCACTAAGTCTCTTCTCTCTCCCCCTACATACTACAACCAATAGTAAAGCCACCCAACTTCCCACACCTTGGTGTCCAGTGAATGGTTCCATCAAGTTCCAGGGCCTTCAGTATCTGCACTCTACCCCTAACCAAGCCCACTTCACTATTTTTTCAGATAATTATGATTCCATTCATAGAGTAATTTCAGCTGTCAACGGCTAATATAAACTTCTCCCTCCTTGTTATATTTATTTGTGCAATTATTTGTTGATTGTCTCCCCATTTGGACTCTCCGTTCTATGAGGGACCATATCTGAATTTTTTTTAATCACTGAATTTCTAGCACTTATACATAAATTCTCAATAAATATTTATTCATTGAAATTAATAAATGAGAATGAGTAGGGTCGAAATGTAAGAGAGGAAATCAGAATACAACGCAAATAACTAGATCTGCATTGAGTTCCAGTGAAGTTGGCTTGAGGTGCCTATGCTTCAGAAGTGGTTTTCTCCCCATTTTTCATATTTCTTAAAGAAAGAAGGAAAAAGAGAGGAAAGGTGAACTGGAGGGAAGGAGAAACAAAAATAATTTAATGATCAATATTTAGATTGCATTGTATTTTTAATGAAATGCCTACTATTTCCCTTAGATAATTCTTAAATGGTATTTCTATTTAGTATATGTAGGTAGATTGTCAATGAATTGAGACTTCATTAGGATACATTAGTAAGAAATCACTGGAAAATATAAAATAATTTTGTAAAGTGCTAGAATTTCTGAAAATATATTCAGATGCTTTTCTTACTTTGTGTTAAGCTTGAACAAACAGGGATGCTATTTATTGGCCTGAATGTGGAAAGCAATAAAATCCCTCTGGTCCCTGTTATGTTTCAAAGAATTCCTTCATTTCTGGTTGGAATGAAATAAAAATCTGGACCCAGTGGTGTACGCTCTTTCTCTATAGATGATAAGGAAACCTTACCAAATGGCACAATAGACTTTAATATTATGGGAAACGCATCTGCCATTTGGTCTACTTTCATTCTGATGAAATGGTTTGGGGTCAGCGCACAGTTGCAGCTCTTAAATGCAAATCACTGCGTGATCCTAGCGCATGGAATTACATCAGCGCTTTTGATGAGAGGACAGAATCAATACAGAGGTCAAAAGTGCACCATTGGGAGGAGAGCCGCAAACAGGCACAGGGATTCCCTGAGCTTACAATTCCCCTGACAGCCCCGCGGTGGAAGCGTCCTTAATGTACGGGGGCGACCTACAGAGCATGCAAAGGACTGGCTCCTGAGGGTTTATCTCTACCCGCACTCATCTCTGCACCGATTTGATTGGATTATGTGGCGAAGTTTGCCAACAAAATGCTGACATGTAAAACCAAACTTTGAGAAAATCAATACCAAATAATTGCCCAGGCCACGCTGGAAAGATAAACTGACCCTGTACATTATGTCCCTTCAATTCCAGAGTGTGGGAAGCCACGGTGCGGAGGGAGCTAAGCTGTTCTGATTGTGTGTAATATACCTTTATGTATCAGCAGGCAGCACAAATCATTTCCTTCCCCGTTGCTCAATACCCAGTGATTCCATCTCTTCTATATTCATCTTTTTTTGTACCAGACTGATGCCCTTAAATGCTATGCTGCTGTCAGTTCTTGAATACCCCTTACCTAGCAGCCAAAGGGAGTGCTTAGGAATGAATATCTTGTCCCCACAGTAAATGTATCCTGGTGGTGATATAGTTTGATAAGTTTAAGCAATAGACCACAATATCCACCACACTGTACCTTCCAGAAAATTATTCCCTACAGAATGTACTTCTCAATTTATTTTTATACTGAATGGATAAGTGATGAGGTGAAACAGATACCAAAGGCCCCTTTTGTATTGCCATCTTTCAGTGAAATGATTTCTATACCAAACGGTATTAAGAGTCAAGATATCAAGCCAATTATAAATAGAGCATATGTGTTTGTTTATACTTCAGTGGCCAGAGCTGTTCTGTTACAGAAATTAGAGCAAGAACCCTATAATCTTTCACATTCCTAACCTTAATTTCCCCTCCCCCATCAAAAAGAAAAGATTAATCTATTGGGTCATAGCTGTGTGTCTTCTATATTATTGGTTCCAAAATGTGATTTCAAGCTTAGACAACAAAGCAATGACCTAGGAAAAAGCAGTTCAGTTGCCAAATGTATGAACTTGTAATTCCTACTCCATACACTCTCTTTGTGTGCATGTGTGTGTGTGTGTGTGTGTGTGTGTGTGTTAAGAAAAATAGGTAGCTGAAAACATTTCAATAAAAATAACAGACATGCCTATTCAAAACTCTTTGGATGCTAAATTCCTGCCACCCTTGTTCATCTCAAAGATATTATAGTCCCTGTTATAGAAAAATCTACCAGATAATGTAATTTGGAGATGCAGGCATAGGCAGAGAGGAAAGCCAGGAACAAAACGAAGCTATGTCAAGGTATTTTAGCATGAAATTGGCTTGAACAGGAATTAAAAAAAAGAGGAGGGAGTTTATAATAAGTGACACTGGAATGCACATTCATCTCCTTAGAAATATATTAATTTTACATGATTGTTTCTTTGCACTTTATGACAAAAAGGAAGACCCTGTTAACATGAGTCCAGCTTCAAATTTAATCACATTAATTCAGTAACATGTAATTGGAAGACGAAAGACTGGTGCTTTATTTACATAAATATAAACAACAAATGAGCAATTCCTGAATTGAACCAAATCAATACACCCTGCATTGTCATGTTGACCTCGGTAGTATTGAGGTCAATAAATGTGCGAATCCTGAGAATAATATTCCATCAAGACCAGAGGCAAATCTCTGAGTCTCCAGGGACGTTTCCATCACTCCTTTATCCACCATTCTGAGGCGAGCTGATGAATATGTGACAGTGTGAGATAGATGGAATGGAAGGGAGAAAAAAAGACCTGCCTTAGGAATCGACTGGCTGATATCTAGCATGCATTGTTGGCAGCCGCTGGAAAGGGTTAGTTAGCACACTCTCACTCACCAGCTAAGGGAACCACAGATGGGAGTGCTCACGCCGATGTTTCAGCTTAGCATCCTGACTTGAAGACCAAAAATGTAATTTATTAACAATTTCAAATCTGGAACAATCATGCAATATTTACAGCAACGAACTAGGATTTTTCTGCCTTGCCATCAAATTGCACCTTTGTGCCAGGATACTGCAGACTTGAGAAGATTATGTTTTTGTTTTTATTAACAAGCCATGATGAACTCAATTACATAAAATTATCTAGAATTGCCTTAAGATATTGGACCAGCCTAAGGTTATACAGGGGGGGTGGGGGGAAGATTGAAGCTTATTAAAAAAAGAAAGGCAAGATTATTCTTATGTAACTAAGTCAAGATTATTCCTATACAGCAATCCATAAATTACTATCAAAACTATGCTATCCCTAATATCCGAATGTCAGAATAAAATGAAATCAACAAATACTTATTGACCATCAACAAATTCAGACTATTCATTAGAATGGAGTTTAAGGATCATTTACTCTTCGAAGGCAATTTATCATCTGATGGTAGATTAACAAAATGAGAAGACTGATTTTAAAAATCGTGGCAAACACCACCAACAACAAACAAAGATAATGTAAAAGACAAGATTGTTTGGCTATCTTGTCCATTAGGCAACTTGAAAAGGGGTTCACATTTGAAAGCTAATTAAATTATCCAAGTTAAAAAAAAAAAAAACAGCCACTCTTTTTAACTATATGAAAACTAAGAATTAAGATTGATTTTTTAAAAAAATGGAATGTGAAAAAGTATTATAGGAAAATATTTTAGATTAAAAAAGTTTTAAGGTATATTTTTGAAAACACTATATATGTTTCTTCCTAAAAACAATTATGTATATCTTTTTCATCCTAAATATATAGTTAAAATATTAAGGAATTATTATAATACTAGGGGCCCAGTGCATGAATTCATGCGCCTTGATAGGAACTGTGGGCTGAGAGGCAGCAGTGGGCACAGGGACAGGTTTCGGCCTATCCTCCATGCACCTACCCTGCCCCTTCCACCCCCACTGCCACTCCCACCCACTGACAGCACAAGTGATTGGGTATGAGCAGAACCAGCGCCACCAGCAAGTGGAAGTGGTAACTCCAGCACTGGCAACGAGTGCGAGTGGGGCCATTGCCAGCAGCAGGTGCGAGAGGCAGCTGCTGGCCCTGATCACCCCTCAGGATCAGGGGGAGGGGGAGAAGCCCTGAGGAGCGATCATGGCTGGCAGCCACCGTTCACACCCACTGACGACACTGAGCCATTGGGGCTGGGGCCAGGCACCAGCAGCAGGTGTGAGCTGGGCTGGCGCTAGCAGCAGACGAGACCATGGCTCACAAGAGCAAAGAATTTTCAGTAACCACCAGAGGCTGACCCCGATGACAGCAACCAGTGTCCCGTCTTGATCTGTCACCCCTGCTCACCTGCTCCACCATCCTGCCGCAGCCAATGCCCGCCATTTTCTGCACACACACACCCTGGTGGGTCAGCACACATCATTGCAGTCGGTTGTTCAGTTGTTCCGCCAGTCCAGTCTATTTGTATATTAGGGTTTTATATATAGAGAGATTAGGTGCAATAATGAAACTATAGTTGGTTTTATTTTGAGTACACATTATAGTTTCAGGAAGCAAAAATATGTCTGGAATTTGCTTTCTTTTTTAAAAAAAATATTTTTATTGATATTTTACAGAGAGGAAGGGAGAGAGATAGAGAGCTAGAAACGTCGATGAGAGAGAAACATCAACCAGCTGCCTCTTGCACACCCCCTACTGGGGATGTGCCTGCAACCAATGTACATGCCCTTAACCGGAATCGAACCCAGGACCTTTCAGTCCGCAGACCGACGCTCTACCACTGAGCCAAACCGGTTTCGGCTGGAATTTGCTTTCAGTGCATCCACACAGGGAGAAGTGAGGGATTCTATCTATGAATTAAGATTAACGATGAGTTGATAACTGCTAAAAAGTGGTTGATAAACCCATGGAGGAGCTTCTTATACTCTTGTTACTTTTGTACATGCTTGAGATTTTGTATAATATGTATATGTATATAAATAAATATATTTACACATGTATTTTAAATATATATATATAAACTATAAATAGATATGTACCTGTTCACATAGGTACATTTTCATGTATATATACTTACCTGTGTGTATAAATTTAAATGTATATAACATGTATTTATATTAATAAGACCATGAAGAAAGTTTATCTCCACCCAACACTGAATACTGGTTCTCCAGCTTTTTTTTAAATGAAAATCTTAATATCTGCCATTCTCACTGAAATGTCCATGAGTTAATTCACTCTACATTCACTCTATGTCAGGCCTGTGCTAGGTTCTGAAGATACAACCATCACTGACAAGGTTTCTGCCTTCATGAAGCTTATGTTCTGGAGAAGAAGACCGGCATTTTTCAAGCACACAAATAATAAGCAAGAGAACTACAGATTGTGGTCCATGTTCTGAGGAAAATAAACAGAGATAGAGAGAAATCTGAGCAAGCCACTTGAAGGAAGGTGACTGGAAAATTCCTCTTTGTGAAGGTGACATTGAAGCCAAATTCTAAAACTACTTAGATGGATCAACTACTTAGATGTTGGAAAACATTTAAGACAGAAGGATCAACTTAAGCAATGATATTAAGATGGGAATAAGCATGATATGTTCAAAGAACCAAAGAAGATCAATTTAGTTGGAACATAGGACTGACCACATATGCGGGGCATGAAAAAAAAGATAAGGCTTTGCCTTTATGTCACACATGTATCTTTATATAATGCATAACTTATATATACATATATATATATACATATATATATATATATATATATGTGTGTGTGTGTGTGTGTGTGTGTGTATTACTTCTTAAGACAAATATGTATATATTTTACATCCTAAAAACTATATTATACTAATATATATGTGTAAATTAGAGGCCCAGTGCACGAAATATGTGCACTGGTAAGTCCCTAGTGGCTGCTGGCTGCTGGGCCAGTACCCCCTCCCTTTCCCCAGCCAGCCTTGCCCCCTGGATGAACTCCCAGTTTGAGGGGACAATTTGCATACTGCACTTTTATTATATAGAATAACTTAACATTTAAAATTCACTTGTATTATGACAAAGGCAATACAAATTCACTGAGGGGAAATTAGAAAACAAGCCAAAAAAAAAGAAAATTAAAATGAAAGACCTAAAATCTCCTCAGCCAGAAACAGAGCCACAATTACCATATTATTCTTTCAATCCTTTCTTTCCAGACTTTTGGATAAATAATGCTAATAATAATAATATGTATACAAATTTTAATCTAAATTATTTTACTTAACAATGCAATATGAATAGCTTTCCATCTCAACTATTCATTATACATTGAATTGTGTGGATAATTTATTTAGTCCATTCTTCAACATTTGGCATGTAGATTATTTCTGTATGCATTTTTTCACTATTATCCATAGCATATGTTGAACACTTATAGAAAGATCTGTGTAAATCTTTCATGATACAATACTTAAAATAGAATGCCCTAGCCAAATATCATGCACACTGTTCAAGGCAATGTGCCTACTTTCGCTGGAAATAAAATATGCTTCAAAAGAAAGGTAATTGTCTCCACATTCCTGAAGACTCCTTCCTGTTCTATCCAATTCTAGATCTTCGACCTTCTGTCTGCTGACTTAAATCTTCACATAGTGATAATTCCCCCAGGATGGCATTAAGGTACAAACTCACACAGATGGGTCTTGATAAGATGTATTGCATTTATCCTTTACATAAAGGGAGGGGGGGGGGAGTAGGTGGAGAAAAAGGTGTTTCTTTTTTCTCTTTTACTTGGGGGCCATAGTTAACTTACAGGACAAATTCTAAATTAACTTAGAGTCCAACAATTAAAAATGGAAGAAAACTTAAAGAGTTTCCTTACTTTTATCCTTCGGTATTCCATGGAACTTACCAATTTGCCAGTTAAATATGGTGCTGTAAAGTGAACAGGACTTTATTTCCTAGAATCTGAATTTTTATATGAATTAATTCTGTGTACAATAAAAATGTGTCTCTTCATCATGTCCTCAAAAGGTGAAAATTTTTATTTATTTGTTGTTTATTTTAATGGTTGGCCTTCAGTTTTCTCCTAATAATTGCATCTTCTCAAGTTTTCTAGCCCTGAGTCTTTTCCATAGTTGGTATAACATGATAGATTTTCAGTTCAATTATACTACCATCACCAGGAATGCTCATAATTCTAAATACTGCTGTGTGATCTTAGTGAAATCCTATTCAACCTCAACGGTCCAGCTCACGATGACAGGTATGTCAGCCATTGATTCCTCATACTGTCAAGGAGCTCATTTGTCAGTTTGGCCATCTTAATATGCCTGCTTCTCTCTCAGGATGACTGCCTCCTGGGTGAGCCTCTTCCTCCCCCTCCTTCCAGTCTATGGAGTCCTGCTGGGACCAATCACATTCCTTCCGCAGTTTGTGACAGATGCCCAAGTAATCAGTGTGTTCCATTCCCAGGGCCCCGGTGCTTGGTTCAGAAAGGAGCAGAAGATCTAAATCTGGCCAACATGAATCATTTCAGGAACTTTTATTGGAACTGGTGGGAAAGATATGTGCTTTCCAATGGGATTGCTAAATTGAGGATGACAACATCCTCAAGCTGCTGGGATGATGAAGAATGTCAGCTGGACAAAGAAGCTAAGACAAAGGAAAACAAACTGAGGCAGAGAGAGACAGGTTGCAGAAACTGACTTGCTTAGTAGCCCTGATACTGGAACGTTTACCTACTGTCATTGTTAATGTTGTTTGTTAACAGGTGCATATTATGCACTGCACTGTGACTTCCCCCAAGAGTATCACTGATGCTCATTGGGGTTTTCAATTTGGTTTTCTTTTAACACTTTTGTCAACTAGGGTTCCTTGTATAAATCACAATACACACACACACACACACACACACACACACACACACACACATACAATATGCTTTGATGACTATTTTTTTCAATTCACCCAAGGATGGTATTATATTTAATTTTATATCTCAACTAGACTGGATCATGGGATGTCCAGATATTTGGCTAAACATTATTTCTGGGTGTATCTCTGAGAATGTTTTGGAATGAAACTAGCACTTGAATCAGTAGATGCAATAAGCAGTTTTCCCTCCTCAGTGCTGGTGGGCATCAGCCAATCTGTTAGGTCCCAAATAGAACAAAAAGCAAGAGAAAGAATTCATGCCTTCCTGCCTGATTGCTTGAATTGGTACACCCATCTGCGCCTGCTTGACACTCTTGGTTCTCAGGCTTTTGGACTCAAACTGAACCACGCCACTGGCTTTTCTGGATCTCCATCATGTAAACAGCAAGTCATGGGACTTCTCAGCATCCATCATACTGTGAGCCAATTCCTTATGGTAAATGTCTTCCTGTACAGGCATACTGTTGGTTCTGTTTCTCTAGAGAAACTGACTAATGCAGGTTTTGTATAACTAATGCCATTCTAGGTGCAGAGAAGTGAAATTAATTCATTACACACAATGGATGCCTGAGGGCATTCAGAATTAATTTTCTTACAGATCCTCCCCCTTGCAAAGGTCTTATTTTTTTACTGTGATTTCTAATTTCTGTATTTCCATACATAATAAAATTTCCATTTCTTCCTATATCACAGCCTCTTGCTTCTATACTCCAGACCTTAGTAAATAGATTCAATTGACCTTCCAATCACTCTATGTGCAGATGTGAAGTCATCATAGGTTCCCAGAAAGAGCTCCTCTGCTGGAATTTCCCCTTCAGTCCATGTCACCAGAAAAATACAGTCCTTGTAGACTCCTCATCCCCTAAACCTCAACAGTACTCATTCCTACAGACTCTAACTCCCCAAACGTTTCTTAAATCTACACACCCAATTCAATCTCTATAGCTATTGCCTGAATCCGGCTCATTATTTCATATCCAAACTATCTCACAAATGTCCTAATTTTTCCCCTGCTTCCAGATTCTATTCTTTCACACCGATGCTGCATAGCCCTACCAAGACTTTCTTCCTAAAATGTAACTTTTAATATGTGTCTCTTGTCTCCCCTATTCTGTCGACTGCAGAGTTAGGATTCAAGCCAAGTTTGCCTGTTCCAAAGCCTATCTTCTTGACTACACCATACTATGCTTCCCGAGTTCATCCTCAACCAGAGTTTTCAAACTCCTTATTTTTTCAGCTATGCAATTCCTGGTTTAAAAATAAATCATGGGTAAGTTAAAAAACGGAAAACACCAACTGAATTCATTCTGGTTAAAGCTGGGGGAAAACCTAGGAACCATGCCTGGCAGCTTCTTCAGGGCACCCTCACATCCCCACGCTATTTTTGTAAATTATGGACCCATTTTACAGATGAACAAACTAGGCCTGTCAAGATTCAATGCCCTGCCTTGTCACTATCTCTCCCACCTGTGATTCAGCTCTCTTCCCTTTCTGCCTCATTGAAAGATGACATATAAACTATCATTTTGAAGAACTCCTCTCATATGTTCATGAATAGGGTGAACTAATGATTTTTAAATTGAAACGGCTGACAACCTTTTAATAAAGCATATAATTATGTGGTGATGCCAAATAGTCATCCTTTTGATTCATGAGTTTTGGAAGTTTGGTTGGCATTTATAAAATTTTCTCGTGGCCTGGATTTCATTAGCACTTGGTCTACCTAGAGTGTGTGCTATATTACACTCCTCTGTGACAGTGTGCTTATTTGTGATGACTTTATTTGACCTCTGTCTATATTACTTCTTATGGATAAGTATCCTGAAAAAAGCAGAATTTGTTGATGCCTGTACCTCTAAAACTCCTTTGGATAATTATGATTCTTATTGAGGTATAATAACATGTGACATGTAACATTATATTAATTCCAGGTGTATAACACAAAGATTCATTATACATACTGTGATATGGTCACCACAATAAGCCTATAATTGTTATTATTCTCATGGTTTTCCAGACCTTTTTCTAAATTCAACTGATTCTTTTTCTTTAATTTTTATTGAATTTTTTGAGATGATATTGGTTAATAAAATTATATAAGTTTCAGGTGTACAATTCTACAATATTATATTATATTGTGTGCTCACCACACCAAATCAAGTCTCCTTCTGTCACTATTTATCCTCTCTTCACCTGCTTCTACCTTACTCCATTCCCTCTCTTAATCAGCATATTCTGTTTCTAGGAGGGTATTTTTTTTTTCTTTCCTTAACCCCTTTACCTATCCACCAGCCTCCCAATCCCGTTTTCCTCTGATACCTGTCCATCTAATCTCTGTATCTATGAGTCTGTTCCTATTTTATATGTTAGTTTACTTTGCTCATTAGATTACACATAGAAGTGAAATCATACAGTACTTGTCTTTCTCTGACTGGCTTATTTCACTTAGCATAATACTCTCCAGGTCTTGAAATGGACTGTGTGTGTGTGTGTGTGTGTGTGTGTGTGTGTGTGTGGAGAGAGATAGCTAGATCCCCTGCCTTTGCTTCTCCATTTCCCAAATTCAGTTAAATGCAGAGCTTTTCTGTGTTTAAAATGATCCCTATTCAATAAAGGGTGATGACATAGTTTGATATGTATAACATAAATGCCAGACAGTCGTGGTTTGTGTGGAGGACTGAGGAAAAAAAGGGTAGCTCTCAGGAACCCAGGACCCAGGGACATAAAGGATGTGAGGATGGTAGAACATGAAAATGAACAACCGACTGCTTAGGAGGCAGGGATGGTGTCAAAGAACACGCAAACCCAAGAGAGAGAGCAAGTGAGAAAGGATGCAGAGAGTGGGGCTTGATTAGGTTAAAGCTCTGAGAGAAAGACCTTGGCCAGGAGGAGGTGAGTGAGACCTGTCTCTGATATGTAACCTGGGTGGTTTGGACCAGTATAAATGGCTACACGCTTGTCTCATCTTCCTTATTCCTGTGGGTTCATCCTGCTGACACCATGGGCTGGGTCAGATAGGACCACTCAATCACACTTGGCTTCAACTGTGAAGTCATAAGATTCTTAGGTAAAATAACCATTTCACCTAGAAATGGCATCACATGTCTAGGAGTGACTCCAAAGCAACCTTTCATTAAAATGATGTCTCATTGCAATCCTGGGTTCTGAAGAAATTTTGCAATTTGTTTTTATTCACCAAAAGAATAATTGGGCAAATAATTTTCAGTTCCTAACAAAAAAAAAAAAAGGTTACATATAAGAGCATTTTTTTTCTAAAATATAAAATATTTATATTATTTTTATACAGTGAAGTAGAAGATAATTGTTACACATTTTTCCCATTACCATCATTAGCCATAATACCCCTGGAGTTAAACTATAAGAAATGTTGCCAAAAAAATCATACAAGTTATTTTGTTCTGTGTCTTTGGTATCAGTAGGTGCCAAGTTACAATCCATGAGAAAGAGCTAGCCATTACACCTATTCCAAACCTCAAGAGGACTGGGGGATTAATATGAGATAGGGATTTGTGATTACCCTTGATAATACATTGTCTCATATTTCCTATACAATGCTCTCAGACCCAGAATTAAACTAACTCCCACTGAAGGAATGGCAACATTTCAGTGTTTGCACAGCCCAAGAGATCAGTATATACCAGATGGATCGATTGGTTGTTGGAATATTGGCCCATACATCATAAAGGTTGCAGGTTCGATTTCCTGTCAGGGCAAATACCTAGATTGCAGGTTCGATCCTGGTTGGGGCATTGGAAGTAACCAATTGATGCTTCCCTTCCTTTTGTCTCCCACCCCTTTCTTCAATAAATGTATCCTTGGGTGAGTATTTTTTAAAAATGTTTTAATTAACTTGCCTTTTCTTAAAGTCCTACCAAAATCAAATGAGAGAGAAATCCAAGCTATAATTTAATCCAAGAGGAAATCTTCAACTGTTTAAAGTAACAAAAAGAGCATTTCAGAAAAAGCCTTGATACTAATTATATTTTGCTGACATATGCCAATTATATTCAGCAATATTGTTCTCCCAGCCTGTTGGGTCATGTAACAGCCTGAGAGAACAATGATGCTGAATTTACAATTGCAGTGAAAGCTTTCAAGAATCTCTTACTCAATTAGATGCTGACAAATTTACCTGTAAGTCATAAAAATTTTATGAAATTTAAATGCATGTACTTCACACAGTTAACACAATAGCTAAGATATGGAGTCCATTTTTATATATTTATATTCCTTTCTTGTATTTAAGTGACTTAGTAATTATGTATTTTTTTAGTTATATCATCACTTAATGTATGCATTAAGTTGTCTGCCATTTGAAACTAATATAGAAAATGTTACTCAACAATTTAATGGACTTCCAGTGATGTCCAGTTGTATTATGATTAAGACAAATCATTTAACCTTCAGAGGATGAGTTGTGGTATATGTTGAAGCAAAGATTAACCACAAACATCAAAATTAAGCAAAGAAATAACTGTTTTCAATCATCTATGACTCATAGAAATATTGTTTTATTGAAATACCAGAATTGAGCACTACCATATGCATTGGAGTTTCATTAAAAATGCAGTGCTTACATTTATAAAACAATTGCTTTTTATTAAATTGTTGTTTTAGATAGAAAAGGAGAGATAGCGAGCTAGGATTGCATGAAGGAATTATCACACATAAAGTGTCACACAGACTGAAATGGGCTCTAAGAACTTCTTCAGACTCCATTGATCTCTCCCCTTCAGTAGAGAGTTCTAAGTTTATTCAAAACTTGAGGATACACAGTGACAAAAATCTAAAGGAATTTAATATCAGAATCTTATATACCTACTAGAGGCCCATTGCACAGATTCGTACACCAGTGAGGTCCCTCGGCCTGGCCTGTGCCCTCTCATAATCCAGAACCCCTTGGAGATGTCAGACTGCTGGTTTCAGCCCAGTCCCCACAGGCCAGGCCAAGGGACCCTACTGATGCATGAATCCATGCACTGGACTTCTAGTATATACATATAAGATCTTTGATTAATCTCTTCCTGCCCTCCCCCCTCACCTCTTCCTCTAAGATTTATCAATCTGTTCCATATTTCCATGCCTATGCATTGAGTATCTGCCCCCTGGTGGTCAGTGTGCATCATAGCTACCAGTCAAATGGTCAAATGGTCACTTGGGCTTGTATATATATAGATATCTTATTCCTTTGATTGATTGATTTAGTAATCTTTGTAGTAGTTATATACATATCCTATATTATAAAAACCTAATATGCTAAGTGTCCAATCATCCAGTAAGCCATTCAACCAATCAAAGCATAATATGCTAATGATATACTAAGGCTGCTCAACCACTCGCTATGACATGCACTGAACACCAGGGAGCAGATGCTCCGACTGGTAGGTTAGCTTGCTGCAGGGGCCCAGCCAATTGGGACTGAGCGAGACAGGCTAGACATGCCCTGGAGCACTCCTGCAGTCAACTTCCTGCATCCCTCCCCAACCACACTCATGCACTGGGGTGGTCCTTTAGCCTAGCCCGCACCCTCTTGCAATCCAGGACCCCTCAGAGGATGTTCAAGAGCCAGTTTCAGCCTGATCCTGCAAGCCAGGCCAAGAGACTCCATCGATGTACAAATTCGTGCACCGGGCCTCTAGTACATATATAAATGACAAACTCCTTGAGAACAAGAATTGTACCATAGTAAGTCCTCACTTAACATTGTCAATTGGAAACTGTGGCTTTAATGGAAACTACATATAATAAAACCAATTTTACCATAGACTAAGTGGCAAGAGTTAACAAGTGTTTTAATAGAATATTTCTGGCCACTACAACATCACCAACCTCTAAATAAAGACTCAAAACACTTCTAATATCAAACATTAACATAAATATGAGCTATACATACATTTAAGAAGGATGAATAAAAATAAGTAAGAATCCTTTTCCAACCCACTTATTCCATCAAAGGACCAATCATACCCACCCATACTCATTCAGACTGGCATAGGGTAGACTGCCGATTCATCGCACAATCATATCTTTAGGATGAGGGAGAAAACCAAAGGACCCAGGGAAAATACACAGAAGAAATATGACGAGAATGTGCAAACTCCGCGCACACAGTGGTCCTGGCCAAGAAACATTTATTTTTCCTCCTCAAGGTTATAATGAAACCATGTTGAACGAAATAACCTTTTCCAAGGACCTGCTGTATTTCGCTTTCTTAAATGACAGACAGCAAAAAGTTATCATCTCTAATTGAAGCACACTTTACTAATTCCATGTGAAAACGATTATGGCAAACTCCTGGTACTTAGCGTGTAGGCTGACTTTACGTAGCATAAAAACCATGTGGAGTAACACAGATTCATACCTTCCTTAAATGTTTCCCTTTTAACTATTTTTCTTTTAACATTATCAAAATTAACCACCTTTCAAGTAAGTTGTATGGATTGTAAATGTTTCAAACAGAATTTTTAGAGCACCGTGATATATAAAGTCTTCGGAATAGCTGGATTCCTTTCTAGAGCACTCCTGGGCTACACCAGGAGGAACTGAATAATTTAACAGGAAGTTTGGGGAAATCTGAGCTAGTGATCTTGTTTCCCTTTAAAATACGCATATCTATAAATTCCCATCATATAAGCCCTTTAAATTTCCCTTGACACTTTTTATTTTTAAAAACATGTCAAGATCAACTGAGATTTCCTGTCTATAAACCATTTCTCAAAACACAGATTCTGGCTCCTGGTTCAGAAGTCAATTAGAACGTTTATGTGGATTGTAGGTACCTTCCACTCATTTCTATGATCTCTTTGCACTCTGGTAGATACAAATAGATTCTGGAGCCCTTGCTTGATTTTTGCATCTTGACCTTGACCACTGAGGTGTTAGAAAAGCTCTTCTTCCTTGTGCAAAGCAGCCATTGTTCTAACAGTTCTTGTTGGCTTGAGAATACTTATGTTCATGAGATACGGCCCCTTCTCTGACTCAATATCTTTCGCTTTTTCTCTTGAAATTACCTTGTGCTGACTCCCATATTTGCACTATCATTTGTTCTATTTCGCTCTCATCTCTTTCCTGTTCCCCTTACTTGCACATACACACAAGTGCATGCATACGCACAGAGAGGAAAATCTATATGTGTCAGACATTCAGCAAGGGAAAGACAAAGGCACTGAGTTAATTACCCATCATTTACTGCTGCTGAGAAGAGCAGATGGCAGCAGACGATATGTAAATGGCAAGGGGCAGTGAATTATTCGATTTTTTTAGATTAATCGTCGATGACAAAGGAAGTGATTACAGGCTGTGACATTTATACAAATGTATACAGTACATCACACTAAAAAATAGAGCTTAATATTATTATGAGGATGTCAGGCATATGAACACTATTGTCACAATACAAAGTAACAAATTTTACAATAACCCAAGAATATGCTCTCTCTTTACCTTAAAATTTGATGGACCCCTGAAAAATAAGATGAACTCAAATCTGAATAGCATGAAGTAGTCCCCCAAACCTAAGCAAATGAAATAAGGCACCAAGTATAGAGAATGCACTACGCAGTAAAATAGTGTTCATTGGAACATGAAACAAAGCCATATTGTTTGCTCACAACAGATCTGGTGTCACATCAGCGAGTAGAATGTAAAACAGAAAAGGTGCTAATAAAATACAGACTCAAAATAGAAACTAAAATTAAAGGTGATGTTTGGCTGTGAGGCCCATTTAGGTGGTGTGGAAGAAGAACGTATTAAAAGGGAAAAGAAAAGGGATTGTGCCTATTACATCAAAATTCTACCCTACCTGACACACACAGAGAAAATCTCCCAGTAATTGTCAAGGTCAGAATGAAGAAATTTGTGGCCAAGTTTATCTTTTAAGTGATACACACATATGTATAAACATGAGCCCAAGAGCACAGACAATAGGTCACAAAACACAACACACACACACACACACACACACACACACACACACACACACACACTGCCTCCTCCTTGCAGAAAGGAAACACGGTAGTCTGTATTTTCTGTTGCTTCCATAATTAATTAGCACATGAACAAATCAGATGCTGTCCTTTGCAAGTCAGAGAAACTGCCCCATCATCAAAATGTTTTCAGTCACCCTATTATTAAATCAATACGGTATTAATATTATTGAAAAGAGAGGAAGCCACTGGGCCACATATTTGTTCCCTGAAAGCATTCTAGCCACCGTGGTTCTGAGGAGAGCTTAGCTCCAAATGTCATCCTAGAGAAGGGGGGAGGGGCAAGTGTAGGTCCCATTTATTTTATTTTACTTTTACAGAAATACTTTCAAAACATGCAAAGCAAAACATCACCAAAATTACTGCTGAGTACATCACCATTATGCATTCTTTGTTGACAAAAGGGCCACTCGTGCCTGTGAGCGTGTGTGTGTGTGTGTGTGTGTGTGTGTGTGTGTGTGTGTGAGAGAGAGAGAGAGAGAGAGAGAGAGAGAGAGAGAGAGAGAGAGAGAGAGTCATCGCCCCAGCATGGAGGGGTGGGGGTGGGAGCGGGAGGGGGAGGGGCATTATTAGTCAGCAGCAGCCTCACTAGGTAGAGCATTTAAGTCTGCCAATCCATTTTGAATGAACGTGGGTTCAGGAATAAAGTGCGGATAGAACCAATCTGCCCTGAAGAAAAGAAAAGCATGAAATATTGCACAAAGAAAGGAGAATTTCCAGGGTGGCTTTAATAGCAACCCAAACTGGCAGGAGCACAAAGCAAGGCATAAGCTTTGTGTGCTAGTTTTAGGAAATATTATTGTTTTTTGCTGTTGTTGTTTTTTTCCACGTAGCTATACAAAGTAATACTTACAGATGCAAATAATGCTGATCTCTGCCTTGCTTAAACCTGGTGGGGAACACTATGTTACAATTCCTTTAAAATTTTACATATATATATATATATATATATATATATATATATATATATATGACATTATATAAAAGTATGCTTAGATATTATATTTCCTTGAAATGGACCCTAAAAAAAATGTAACACATTGTCCTTACTCAGCATTTTACATGTTTTGAAATGTAATAATCTTTTAAATAAATACATTGGAATATTAGAACAGGTTTACCATTACCTGGAAAAGTTATGTGAAAACCTAGATCCCATGATGAAAAAGGACAATGATGTTGGCCAAGGATTCTGTGGAGATCCCCATATGCACCGGCCTTGCACCTTAGGGGAGGGTGCCTGTGACTTTCCGTTCATCATTGGCAAGTGAAAAAGAGGCAAACAATGTCGTTTTCCCTGTCTCTGAAAGGGGAAACATTCCAGTAGGTTTTACACATAAGCAAGACGTCTGAGACGATCGGTAAAATCTTGCAATATTAATCAGTAGCCCTCTGAAGGCAAGTTGTTAGCTGCTGAGGCTTTATTATATCTACAAAAAGTCATCATGTTCCAGATAGTTTCATTTTTACACAAAACAAAACAAAAAATAGAAAACACTTATCCACCATAAAAATTATAGCAAAAAGAACCTTTATTTTAAAAAAACCCTGAAAGGGCTATAGGTCACTTGATTTGGATTTCCTTTTGATTGTGTTAGAAGTCTCTCTCCCCTAATTTATAGAAAAGGAAAACAAAAGGCAAGTGGGAAAATAATTGGTAATCAAACTCCTCTGTATGAACACCCAGTTGTGACTGCGCTTAAAGTATTCTGTCTTAGCAAAATGTTTTGTAAATAAAAAACACTGAAAATGCTTTTGTAGATAATCAAACCAAATTGTATTTGCTGAATAACAGATTACATTAAAAACATATTATTCAAAATAAACAAGGATTTATTTATTAATGTTATCAGATCAAAGCAAAATCTTAGCAGATCAAAACAATTATAATAAAAATAACTGTATGCCTTTTGAAGAAATATAGATTATAAAAACAAAATATGTTAATATGGTATTACATGAAAACAGATATATAAAATGAATTCATTATATGGATTTTATATACTAATAGTTTTCCCAGAGTATTAAATTGTAATCTGCTTTTGTATTCAAGAAGACCTAGAAGGATACATTTTAGGTAGTGAATATAGGCTTTTATTAAGATGCCAGTATTTCTCAGTGCATTCAGAGAATATTTAAAAGGGCAATCTTGGAATTTTGGTAAATATACTTTAGAAAATATATCTAAACTTCAAAATGTTTTTATTTAAATTGAATATTAGTTATGTCATCATAGCACCTCTACTTAAAATGAAATAAATATTTTCCACTAGCCACAATAAGATGGGTTAAAAATTTTAAAAGCTGTCTGCTCATAGAATATAATGAACCCATGTATTTCAAAAAACACTGAAAAAGATCATACAAAATAAACCATTCTTTAAAATCTGAAGACTAAGATCTAAAGTCCAAAAGTATCTTACGGTTTTAGTTTATTTGTTGTTTTGCTTTAATGCATATATTATAAGCTTCTCTGATCTGAAAAGAAAATAAACAGCTTGGCCTTACATGAAAGTGTGCAATGCGCAGTGTGCGTAGGTAGAACAGTAAACTTCACTAGAGCCTGTCCTTATGCCTTTATAAGAAGTATCACTTATTTTTGTACTTTACCTTTATAAGAAGTATCACTTGTTTTTGTAAACTATTTTAGTGACATGTTGCCCTGTGCATGCATACAAATATGTATTGTGTGTATTAAATATGTATGATGCATTTTATATACATAATACATCTCCAATACCAACACTAAATTATTTGCCAGCAGCAAAGATAAAGTCTCCAAGTGAGAATGAATGCAGCAGCTCCTTTTTTCTTATAAAATGGAACTGAGCGAAGTAATACTAATAGTGCTTCAATGTCTGCAATATTTCTAATTTGCCTACTTTCGTATTTAGAGATGGTGAAATGTGTTTTGTCTTGTGAAAAGAACATCAATTCAAAGAATTATGAAATCCTGTCTTATAAGAGTAGACCTTCCATTTAATCTTTGAATGATTCTTCCAGTTCAACTCAACTGACTCCATTTTTATCCGTTCTATTTTTAAAGATAATGCAGAATTTACTATAGCAACCTAAACCCAAGGAACAGTGTTCTCTCACTTTCTTGCTTGCTCTAAGTCAAACCCATAGAGCCCTCTGTTGGACTGACTTCACATTGCATGGCGCTGCCCCTGTGGATCACAGAACGTGTTTGGAATGCATGTTTCTTACTTTATGGCAACAATTTTTATTTCAGAAGGCATAGGACACCAGGTTACATGTAGCTTCCACACGCGACAGAAAGCATTTTTGTGCCCCCCCAAAAATGAAATGCGTCAGCACGTGATACCTTTGTTCCCGAAACTCCTCTCTGCAGCATCAGCTCGGGGAAGGATGTTAAACTGGCCGATCCTCCTGCTCTGCCTTCTTCAATGCTGTTTTTGCAGAAGGGAGTGTTATAACACAGGCATCCTTTGGTTGAGCCTGTAAGAGTGATCTACAGAGGAGAAACACACTCATTGGACAAGTAATCATTTAAATGGGTTCCAGAAGCTTTTTAAGTGTTGAAATATTTATACATTCATTTGCAACAACAACATTTTCCTATACTTAAAAAAAGATGTCATCCAAAGGGAAGATTCCTGAACTCTTAAGGGTTGTTTTGTTTTTTTTTTTCAATAGAAGGCTTCCTGTTTGGCACATTTTTAAATATCTTTCCCCTCAGAAAGACTGTTGGCATACCAGGGAGCCGACTTTCTTGGACAGCTCAAGGCTCCCATATGCTGCAAACATCCCCCTGCTCTCCTGTAGGTTTGCTCAACTTCTCCGGACCCTTGTCCGGTTTTCACAGCAGTAGGCTTCTCGTCACTTCCCACCATCCTTATGGCTGCTCCCCTGAGCTTCTCCAGCCTACTTCCTCTCACCGGAACATGACACATGTAACTTCGTCTTTTATAAAAAAAAGTCATGTGGCTCTACATGCTAATGGAATGGCTGTTGTAGATAATGTGGCTGACTCCTTGGCTGGGTCAAGAAGCATCTTATCTGGCACTGAATAAATAGTGTGTATGCCTTGTCTTCATGGAAGTTGCCTCTATGTGCATGTGGTACATTTCTAGATAGAAAACCTTAAAAGTTGCCCAACAGCCAGAACCGGTTTGGCTCAGTGGATAGAGCATCGGCCTGCGGACTGAAAGGTCCCAGGTTCGATTCCGGTCAAGGGCATGTACCTTGGTTGCGGGCACATCCCAGCTGATCGATGATTCTCTCTTATCAATGTTTCCAGCTCTCTATCCCTCTCCCTTCCTCTCTGTAAAAAAAAAATCAATAAAATATATTTTTTTAAAGTTGCCCAACAATTCATAAAATCCTCAATCATATGAAATGTATATTTCAATCATATTTTTGGCAAATCTTGGTGGGTCATTTATCAAAAAAAAGGTATGTACACTTCAACTTTTCTTCTCCCAAAAACCCTTAGCTTATATGATATAGGTTTTATTTTTAGCTCAAACTAATGTACCTCAAAGAAAGCTTTCTTGTTGTTGTTGCTAGCCCCAGGCAAAGACACAAGGTCTTTTAAAAAAAAACATTCAATTATCCCACATAATTTAAGAAGATATTAGAAAGTAGACCACAGAACCCTCCTCTATATGAAAGGAAATTTAGATCTTACCCCTAAGCCAAACTAAAGCTTTCTTTAGAACTTATTCAAGCAAGTTTATATAATACATACCCATCTGTCTTTAAAAGCATATGTTAGGGGAACAAAACTTAGGTAGTCGTGAAAATAAGCAATAGCCCATAAGTCAAAATTTGGGAAGAAGCTAAAAGAATTCCTCTTGGGTTAGCTTTCATGAGAACCTGTACTGTAGTTCATTCACTACAGGCTTTTATATACATTATCACAGTCTATACAAAAAGAGAGAGAAGGTACTGGGGGGTAGGATTTGACATTGGTAAATATGGGCAAATCCAATCCAAGGTGTTTGAGACAATGAAATTGATGTGAAAAGGTCAAAAGAGTGAGTGTCATTTTAAAAATAATTCTAAAACTAATCTATAGAATTTGAAATGGGATTAGGAAGGAAGGCCAGTTTTCCTAACCTTGAATTCATTTGCACGATCCTGAAGAATTTTCTTCAGTAATTGTAAGGATTCCAGCTATATAGAGAATGGTACTCAAAATTCAAATCAAATTAAGGAGCAACGTCTCAAACAAAATGAAACTCTAGGGCTTGGTATATACCTATCAGCTGATCCTGGGCACGTGGTTTCAAAATCCTGTGCTCAGAGCACAGAAACAGGAAAGGTGTGTTTCCCTGGTGAGCAGATTTGGCCCTGTGGTCTTCTGGGTGAAGAGAGAGGTATGTCTATGGCCAGCATTCTGCACAGGCAAGTCATTGCAGCAATTCCACTTGCCCCCTCTTGACAGACCTGAGAGTCATTTGTGACCTAGATCTCACATTCTGAATAGATGGCCCTAATAGATTACTTCTTTAGACTGAGTCTCACGATGTTCTACATGGAATTTTTTACTACTTGGGTTTCCTGGTTTGACTTTTAGCTCAAAAATAAAATGGGGGTGCCTTTCTATCATTTGCATCTTTGCACCTGAATGTCTTTATTTCAAGAACCAACATCACCTTTGAAAATAAAGTAGTTTAAAAAGCAAGTGTCTAGCCAAAACCGGTGGATAGAACATCAGCCTGCAGACTCAAGGGTCCCAGGTTCCATTCCGGTCAAGGGCATGTACCTTGGTTGCAGGCACATCCCCAGTAGGGGGCGTGCAGGAGGCAGCTGATCTATGTTTCTTTCTCATCGATGTTTCTAGCTATCTATCTCTCTCCCTTCCTTTCTGTAAAAAAAATCAATAAAATATTTCATTAAAAAAGCAAGTGTCTCTATGACACACATAAGAGTTTATATGTCAGAAAGCATCAGATGCTACAAACAGTTTGCTTACCACCACCCCAAACTCCTGATATGAGGGAGCAAAGACTGCTCATCAATTATTAAAATAAGAGTCACATAGCTCCTAAAGAAAGAAGTTGCCAGGTACATGCACCTAGTTTCCTCAACAAACCTTTTGAGATAAGATCTCAACTGACCATAGTAACAGAGCATCTGACATTAATTTCTATCCGTCCTTGTACAAGGTGATAAGGATGAGCACATGGGGTGTCTGTATGATTAATAGGATTTTGCAAATACACATTTAACTCCTTATTTAATTAATGGGAAAATATTTTCATGCACATATATATTTTCAGCATCTTCAAAAATAAATTTCAAGCTTGGAAATGTTGCCTATTTCAGTGAAAATATTTAGTGAAATTGCTTGAGGAAATAAACTATCATAAAGGAAATAAAAATGCACACTACCATCAGTTTTAAACTAGCTGAATTTTAACCAATTAAATCGAATTTGATAAAATTAGATAAAAAAAGAGAAATATCCATTTTGAAAATTGTCTTAAAATCATGACCTTAGAAATTGCTTTATCAGAAAAAGAAACCTAGAAGTTTGTTATCTTTGACTGAGAGAGTAAACAGACATACAATATGAAAACCTAATTTTAAATGCAACCAGATAAAAATGAATAAAAAGCATGTCCTAATGTTTTCCTAAGTTTAGCTAAAGAAATAACCAAGGAAAATAATACTACACAAGCTTCTTTCTTGTCTTTGTAGACTCTATATAAAAAGAAAGCAATAGTTTTCCAGGAAACAGGCTCATCTCTAGATTCACCCACAGAATTCTAGAAGGTGCTGGGGATGGTCCTCCTCCACTGGTGACATATGGCATGATTAGTCCTAGGAGCCTGGATTAATGTTCATTAGAAACATCATCTTGTTGGTCATTAAACTTATCCAGCATCCTCACCGTCTGTATTTCTTTAATTGCCAAAAAACAAACAACCACATACACACACACACACACACACACACACACACACACAAGAATATATCTTTGGGTCATAAGCTGTTAGGAGAATTCTACCTATATATATGAGGATAAGGGTTTAACTGGGGAGAATATGCAAAGGCCAATCTTCCTACATCTAAACTCACTCTCCCCCCGCCCATTCCCGTCCCCCCAAGCCATGCCGGCATTTTATCAAGTGATCTGTGTTAAAATCCTTCATTCATCCATTCATTCCTCTCTTCAGTGTTGTGAAGTCAAGGGCAGAATCATTGGCATGGCATTTAAGGTTGAGCTGCCAGATAAAATGCAGGCTGCCTAGACAACTCTGAATTTCAGATAAACAACTAGTACATTTTCTACTCAAGTATGCAGTATTCTTATACTGAAAAAAAAAATCCATTGTTTATCTCAAAGTCACATTTAATGGCACATCCTAAATTCTTATTTGCAAATCAGGGAAAGACCCACTGTCTCAACACCTCCTCAGTTAAATTTTCCCACATTGGAGAACCAACCCTCTGCTCCTGCCAAAACAGGTCTCCACGTCCCCACATGCCGGCACTTCCCCCATGGCACGGGTTCATTCATTGTTGCTTCTGTCCAACTTGTCCGCCTTTCCCCACTGTCCACTCATTTTGAAGGCTCAGTTCAAACTACATCCTTTCCATCAAATCTTTCTAGATTGTTCCAGAGTGAAATCCCATAACACATTAATGCATCGGATTTTCTCTGCCTTGTGGTTTATCTCCTATTGTTTGCTTACAAATGTGATTTAAAACCTGGAGGAGGTTTTAATTTTCTGCTACTTGGACCCACAGCCTCATAGTCAGTAGGCCCCATGAGGTAGGGTTGTTGATTCTATTCTACCTTTGCATACTCACCCCAGAATGTTGCTTCCAGCAGACCGTACCTTCTCCAAGGGAAGCCAAGGTGAAAACGGATGGAGAAGCGTCCTACTATGTGCTGGAAGTTTTACATGTTGTTTTATTTCAGACTGGCATTATCTTTGCCTAACAATGGAATACAATGGGATTCAGAGGGTTACACAGCTTGCATACGGTAACAGTCCTCTAAGCAAAACGTGAACCCAGACTTGACTCCCAAGCCAATGGCCGGCCACCACCTCAAGGAATGCTACTGACACTCTCCACTGCTGCTGCTACCACTGGATTGCAGTGTTGGTTTGGACGGCCTGGGAAATGAGAGCTCTGGGCAGGGCAGCTGAGGTCAAGCAGGCAGCAGGGAGTTTGCAGGCAGCACAAATTGCAGCTGCAGCGGACTCCGCCATCCTGGGAAAAGCAAGAGCAGCTGGGGCAGCAGAAGAGAAAACCCCGGTGCATGGGGTGAAGAAAATTAAGTGGAGCAGGAGCAGAGCTGACTCCACATTTCCTGGTAACTGGATGTTTGCAAGCAAACAGCAGCCTGGAGCCGGCCCGGCCAGAGAGACAGTCCTCCTGCTTTCTCCGTGGGCTGAAGCAGTTGGGGTCTTGCTGCTGGACATGGTTGCTTGGAGAAAGGATGAAGGAGAGAAGCGGCAGACAGAAGCCCCGAGGTGAATTCCCAGCAGAAGTTAGGCATTTATGTGCCGTAATTGCCTGTAGGTCAGTAGATTCTTAAGTGGCATGAAAGCTTCTGAAAGGTCAGCGAACATTTTTTCAAATTTCACTGCACATGTGTGCACCACTGTATGCTCCAGGCTCAGGAAGGAAGACGTGTGGTGGGTCTAGGGGCCTTGGAGGCCCCCCACCCCAGCGCCTGGTCCTGAGGAAATACCATCCACCAGAGCAAGACGCTTTCTTCAGCCGCCTCGTCTTTTGGAAGCTTATCTAGTGATAAATTTCATTTATGCCTCCCTACTGTTCGGAGACCCGCACTGCCAGCAGGAGTGAGATAAGAACCGAGGCGCGAGATTTCCTCCCTCTTGCTAGTGTGGGTTTAGGCTAGGGAGGCCTATCGTTTTTACCATGTTTTGTGTAGTTAAATGTGAGACATTTGGAAGAAGAACATTCCACAGAATTTTGACCTGCCCATGTAGTGGCCTCCTTAGCTAAGATGAAAAGCAAACTGAGGTTGTCAGGATAAGCACTGACCCCCCACCACACACACATTCCCAAAGATGTTGTCATTAACCTGGGATCAATAGGCATTACAACGCAGCGTTGCTTTTATTTCCAGCTTTAACCTCTGAGAAAATCAAGGCTTCGGACTATGGAATGGGATGAGCACATCAGTGATTGCAGACAGAGATACAATTGGGGCATCTGGGTGCAGCCACACAATTCCACTCTTCTCTGTGAAAGGGCCTTCGTTTCCTACCCTATGTAGGTAGCCACACCATAAAGCATCTCGTGGTGCGGAGTTTCTCTTTTGTCTTAACATACATCCAAGCGTCTTTCCAGTTCCCCATTATGGAATTTTCCATTTTACATATGACAAAAATGAAAATCAGATTATTTAACCTATTGGTGGTCTATCCAAGAGGAGTGGCCAAAACTGACTTAAATGCATGAGGTAGTATTAATGTCCAAAGATGTGGAATCTGTAAAATCTCAAACAGTAAACTACCCTCAGCAGTTGACAAAAGCATGGTGAGTTAGAGTTCGGTCCTAATGCTGCAATATCCCTACTTAGGACCATGGCAGTTCTGGAGCACCTATGATCTGGAATACTTCCATCCTAGCGTTGGTTTCTTGCCCATTTGTCACTCTTTCTGATGGCCCAAATGTTCAGACTTTTGGGGCATGGACATGGGATAGTGTGGATGGAGGACAAAAATGAATAGCAGGTATAGGAAGCCAACTTGAATTAAGTTCCAGTTTATCTGTTTTACAAGCAAGAAAAAAATCCTTCAGACATTTCAAGGGCACAGAGATACACAGAAATATGGACTCTTGCTAATAAATGGCAGCAGCCGGCCAACCGCACTGGCTGGCAAGCAGCCACCAGAGGTGAAGTGATTCGTGATTCTCTTTCAGCTGAACTATTTGTCAGGTTCTGTCACTAACAAACTCTCCCCCCACCCCCCTTCGCTCTCTCTCAGGTTGTGCAAACCACTAAGGTCAGATCTATGATAGAATCTAGGCTCCAGAGAAAGTCATTCTTTACCTCTTTTTTTTTAAAAAAAATGCTCATGGATTATAAACATCACAAAAAATCAAGTCTACCGGACTAGGGTGCATGAAGGCATAGAGATCATTCTTACTTAATATGCTATCTTCATACACATGAAGAGGGTAGAAGAGGGCTTTAAGGGAAGATGAAAGGCAGCAGTGTTGTATATCCTGAAGAAGAGCAGGTTAGGAGGTGATCTGATTGCTTACTAGTCTCAAGTACACAGAGGGCATTCTATAAAGGTGATGGTGATTGATTGCTCTCCATATCGACAGAGGGCCTGGCAGGAAGAAATGGGCCTGAAGACAGAGTTCAGTTCAACATAAAGAAAAATGAATTCAACGTCAGGTTGATCAAACGCAGAAGTGGCTGGCAGGGGGTGTGGAGAGTTCCTCGCTGGAGCTCTTCAGACAAAATAGCTTCCTGGTATCTAAAATTACACCTGCCTGGCAGAACCTGTCCAAGGAGCATGTATCATTATTCTATAGGAATGGTTGACAAATAAGAATGGGATGTGGGAACTAAACACTATGGTAAATTACATTCCCCTGCCTACAACACTTACAATGCAATATTGGGCACTCATCTAATACCACCAAAACAAACCCTGTGAGTGTTATCACTGAGCTCCTTGGACTGCATTTGGCAAGGCTTTTCATCCCCTCCTTTTGAAGTCTACCTTCCCTTGGCCTCTGAAACATTTAGTTATCGTCATCTTAGTGATCACACCAGCTTCCAAATGTGGACTTACTGAGGCTTAGTCCTCGGACAGACCTCTCTCTTTCTTTGGACAATCTCTTCTTGTTCCGTGCTTCTAAATACCACTTACATTTTGAGGATCCCTACATTTACATCTCCAACCCATACCACCCGAACTCCAAACTCATATATCGAACTGCCGACTCTATACCTCCCCTTGGGTCTCTAATGAGGGAGATCTAATAAAACCAAGCTCCCAATTCCCCTCTTTCTTTGCCACAAAATCTGTCCCTCCCATCATCCTTGCCACGTCTCTCAATGGCAACTCGATTCTTCTAGTTGCTCAGGCCCAAGATCTTGGAGTCATTCTTACATCTTCTCTTCCTCCCCACTCCACATCCGATCCATAGCAAACTTGGCCAGTCACAGCTCAAAAGACGTGCATCATTTAATCATGCCCACTGCTACCACCCGCTTCCAGCCACCATCATCTCTTACTTCCCTTATTGCAACACAGTCCTAATCCATCTCTCTGCTCCCACTCTGCCATCGTGTGCGTTACGTGATTCTTTAAAAGTGTGTTGGCTCGTGTCATTCTTCTGCTCAAATTTTTCATTGGCTTCCAATGCATTTACTTTTCATAGTAAAGTCAAAGTCCTTATTGACTTTCTGATTATGTCACAAGGATTTAGATGACAGGGCCTCTCTGTTAGTCTTCACCTCATTCACTCACCTCCAGCCATGCCAGCCTCCTTACAAGTACTTCATCATGCCGAGCATGTTCTTAGCCTGGAAATTTCTTTTCTCAGATATATACAAGCCTCCCTTCCTCCTTTCAGTTCCGTGCTCAAAGGACACTCACTAACAATGAGACCTTCACTGAATAATTACTGTAAGTTGGTAACCCTCACCCCTGACCTGTCCCAGCATTCCCTCTGCCCCCTGCTCTTCCCAGGTATTCTCTATATCTGGGGTGACCACCTAATTTACTAGCCAAAGAAACAATGAGGCACTATTGATGATTATGTGGCACTACAGGTGCCACATAAATCAGGGCTTTTCCAGCCAAAGCAGGATATATGGCCCACGGTACCTAATCACCCCTGTGCCTCCAACAAGTCACAGACTTCTGTTCATGATTACATATTCCCAGTGCCTGGAAGGTAACTGACCAATGTAGGTGCTGAATGATTTGTTGATAGAACAGATGGCTGGGTAAGTATGTCCTGTACTGAACTGAATCCATCAGAATCTGTAGCATACCAAGAAAAAGAAAAAAATATTAGCTAAAATTGTGGAATATCTACTAAGTATGTGCCAGACACTGTAATGACTATTTTGTATATGTTTGTCCTTTAAAACCCACACCTGTTCTCTTGGTCCCATGTTCCAGACTGAAGGATGGCACTTAGAGGGGTTGACGATCTTCTCTGGTTCACACAGCTGGTAAGAGCTGCAGCTTCAATGCCAATCTCTCAGACTCTCAAATGTTTAAGGACACCATTATGACCTGGTGACCTGTCACACACACACACACACACACACACACACACACACACACACACACACCTACTGAACCTCCTATGCCTTTCTGTTGCATTCTGAAGGAAACCCACACTCTTCCACCAGGCAGCCTCCTGCAGTAGGGTGAGCCTATCAGGCCTTTCCCAGCTCCCCTGATGCCACGCCCCCTCCACCTCTTCCCGCCCCACCTGACACACCCACCTCCACAACAGATGCAGCTCTTGTTTGCCCCTTTTCCTTGGACAAGGTTAGTTTTTCAGCCTCATTCTTATACCAAACCTCCTCCTCCACCTGTTTCCCTCCTCGGCTTTCCTTTCCATTCAAAGTCTGACCCTATTCCATCCTAATGTCCCGTAATACTTCCCAAATCCCTTAGTGAAAGTCAAGTTCTCTTGCTCCCAAGTCTGTGGGTGCTTAATTAAACTTACTTGTCGTTTATTACAGTATGCCTTCTTAAAGCTATTTACATGTGATGATTAGAGATTTCAAAAAGACAGAAGCCATGCTCACTTCTCACATTGTAACCCAGCAGGGCCCAGCAGAGAGCTTGGCTCAGAGGAGGAGCAAAAATGGTATTGATTTTGTTGGATGTTTGGTACGTGGACTGTTTAAGAAGCAGGTGGAGAGGCAGAGCTGAAGCCAAGATAGAAATTGTATAGCATTTATGTGTGAGTGAAAAATGCATGTATAAGTGAACACTAGAATTTTAAGAAAACAAGTGATGAGTGACAAAGCCTTAAGAAATGCCATTTAAGGGAGAAGTATAAGAAGTGTGAGTAACTTTGAAGAACCATTTGCTATTCATTAGCCTACGTAATATGTAAACACATATACAATATCACATAGAATTGAATGAACATATTGCACAGTGACAAAAATCTCTTCTCTTTTCCTGCCATACCTGGAACTGAGCGCTCAGCCTTGATCATTTGGTCTCCCCATGCAGTTAGATTTCAGAGAAGACCCCATCAGAATCCATACGTAAAAAATTGTGTGCCGTTATATGTAGCTCAATACCAGCAACTTTAGGGAGAAACCACACACTTGCTAAGTAAAATCATTTATTTAAGCTACGGTACAAATTTGCTTAATCCACAGATCTATTTGGGAAGTGGGGGGGGGGGGGTCGGTGGCAAAGGCTAGTTCTAAAACAAATTTAAAATTAAAAATGCATCCCCCACAAAATTGCATAAAGATTTGAAATAAATCGTAAAAATCTTGCAAGTGAATGCATTTTATTTGCCACTTATTTGCAGAACAAACAGGGGAATAATTGCAGACTTCTGAAAACAGACCGCACAGATCTCCATTATGCTAGGACACGAGGCCAGGTTTCCAAGGACAATAAACCCCTGTAGCCTGCTCTGCACCAGTCCCTAAGCCATCACTTACGTCACAGGCAATTATATCACCGAGTTCGTCTGTCCTCTGCAAGGTGACTGTTCAAGCATTGTCCCACCGAGCAAGCAGAGGACCAGACGGGGAGATGTGTGCGTTAGTGCAGGTTGTAAAAAAGCATGCTCCGGTATGAGCGGCCTTCTCGGATTATCATCACAAGCACAGCCGTTGCTTCTCCGGTGTTTCTGTGCAGGCCCACCGCCTGCCTTTTGTTCTAAGTGTCGCTCTCATTAGGGAGCCCACGGCAGCATTTCCCAGGTGTGTTCCTGTACAAAGAGCCTTCATTCTACCGGTGCCCAGGCATTAACGATAAAGGACCCAAATTACAGTCAGAGCCGCACGGATAAATGAGGCAGGGGGAAGGTGATTGTACTGTGCTTCCTGGGTAATCCTACCATTAATTCCTGAGGTAGAGAAGTGTCAGTGAAGAGAGCAATAGATCATTATGTTTCTTTGCCTTGAGAGGCGATGGGCAGCCTCATGAATGCTCTGCCCCTTTCTATACGGAAGAGAGTGCTTTAGAATTCTGATTCCCCAAGTCAGCAAAGAACTGATGCTATTGCAAAATATATCTATGCGGTGATGGTGGTTGTGGAGCAGAATGATCCATAGCACAGGCCTGGCTCATTCACCATGGTTTTCGATCAGTCTTGCGAGTGAGCAAGAGGTAAATTATTACAAAAGCCAGCCTGAGGTGAAGGCTTACTGTGGTCCATGCATGTTCTGAGCACTTTGTGTTTATTAACTCATTTAACTCTAATTCAGCTATATTATCTCTCATTTTTCAGATGAGGAAACTGAGATACCTCAAGAGTATGTAAGTGACCCAGAATCACACAGAGCTGAGATTTCAAACACAGGCAGTCTAACTCTAGCACTTACCTTCTTAGCAAATATACTCTGAAGATGAGTTTCTTCCCTTCTGAACAAATAAAGTTTCAGTTAAAACCCAGTAGGTTCATCTATTATTTCCTGCCTGAATTAGCCACTGTACCCCTCCTCCTTCTCCATGGGTCCTCTTCACCTGACTCTGTCAATAATATTAAAAACCTATTTTACATGTGAAAAGGGTTGAAGGACACAAAAATTGCCATCCAGACTGCAGAACAATGGGTGAACGAGGGGGAGGAAGAAGAGAATGTAAAGGTGCTATTGATTGAGTAAATATACAAATTGAAGTGAGATGTCCAGGGCTGCGTTAATTTCCTGGGACCACCCTAACAGTCTCCTCAGTGAACAAAAAGCAGAGGGTTGGAGTCCAGTCAGTAACCATGTCTGGCAGAGGGAGTCGGTGCCAGCGGAGGAGCGCCCCATGCTGCGATCTTCTTGGACTATTGACTGTTGCATTTGCTTTGTTTATCTTTGACTTACCGTATTTGCCGGCGTATAAGACGATTTTTTGGCCCTGAAAAATACGTATTTGCCGGCGTATGAGACGACTGGGCGTATAAGACAACCCCCTAACATTTCCACTAAAAATACAGAGTTTGTTATATACTCGCCGTATAAGACTACCCCCCACTTGGAGGCATATTTTTCAGGGCCAAAGGGTCGTCTTATACGCCGGCAAATACGTACTTTTCAACTGTGGGGACTTACCGGAGTAAGTCCATGCCAGACTTCTCTAGTTGCTATCCTTAGAGCTAAATTTCTACCATAGGTTAACACAATAATTAAGAGCCTAGGATCAAATCTCAAAGGAAAGGGGAAGGATGGGAAGAGATCAACCAAAAGAACTTGTATGCATAGATGCATAACCCATGGACACAGACAATAGGGTGGTGAGGGCCTGGGGCTGGGGGCAGGGGCAGGTTAGAAGGGGTTAATGGGGGAGGAAGGGGGATATATGTAATACTTTCAAACAATAATGATTTTTTTTAATGGTCTTTGCAATAAGTCTAACTTAGATTTGGATTCTTACTACTATTTACTTACACTGTGCTAAATTGTTTATCTCCCCTGAATTTTATGTCATGTATAAAATTGGTATACTATCACTTTAATTATATATAAGGGTTAAATGAAGTAATGAATGTGAAGTTCTAATCATAGTAGTTGTTACACAACAGATGCTCAAAATACTGTTATTTTTCATCATCATTCTTTAAAATCTTGCATCTACTTCCCTCCCCCTTTCCACAAATACTCTGCCCATTTCCATCTTTTTCATCCATTTTCAAACTTAGTGGCTTAAACAACAACAACAACAAAAATGTATGGACTCAGAGTTCTGGAGGCTAGAAGTCTAAAATCAAGGTGTCAGCTGCATCGGTTCCTTCGGAGGGTCCAAAGGGAATCTGTTCCCACTCTCTCCTTGGCCTGGAGATGGCTGTCTTCTCCCTCTGCCTCTTCTCATAGTCTCTCCTCCGTGTTTACATTTCCCCTTGTGTCAGGGCACCAGTCATATTTGATTAGGGCTCACCCAAAGCACCTCACTTTAAATGTGTTACTGCTGTAGACCCAACCTCCAAATAAAGTCACATTCTGACTTAGGAGCTAGACTTCAACATGTGAATTTGGAACGACATAATTCAATTCACAACAAAGGTCACAAAGTTACTAAGAGATATGGCTGGTATTCTAATTCAGGTTTTTCTGACGCCAGGAGGTGTTCTGTTCATTGTCATGCTGCTTTGCATTTAAAGATTCATGAGTAACTTTGAAGACCAATATTCTACATGAGGCTCTAAACTGGTAAAAATGTCCAAAAGATTTTCTTTTTGAAAGTAGACATATTTAACTCTTCTCCCAATGAAAAGAACACCTCTTTCCCTTCCTCTGAGGAGTTAACCACCATCACCCCCCACCTCCTGCCACACACACACACACACACACACACACACACACACACGCACATGCACACGCACATGCACACACACATACACACACGCACACACACACACATACACACACGCACACACACACACACACACACTACACATTACACATTCTGGTCACTTCCAATCTCAGCACCTCCTCCCACACCAGGTTTAGGGTGGACTCAAACTCTCAACCAGCACCTCTTAACCTTGGGTCTGAAGGTGGTAAAGATGTGATCCCTGATTTTCCAAAGGTAATGTCTGCACCACATGGAGAAGCCTGCAATCTGAAACTATAAATAAGCACCACACATAAGCCAAGTAAAGAGGTTGACAGATAGAAAGGGAGACAGGATAGACCAAGAGATAGAGACCCTGAGGTCAGAAGCTCCTTCAGGCTCTGGTTTTATCTGCCCTGAGACTAGCTCTACCCACCCTTTGCATGGCTTGGTTATTTTAGTCAGTAAAATGGCCCCAGTTTTGAGTTTGTTTTTCTCAAGACATTTTAAAGAATATTGTACTCACTTGCCACCAATATTGATTGGAAGTGAATAAATCCTGCATTGAACCATGGAATTTATAATGTGTGGGGTATCATGATATGAAGAAACATTTCAGAAGTAGAATTCATAATCCTAGTTGAAGAAACTAGTATATTTGGAAAGGCCACAGCCCTATGTTTTCCATCTGTACTATAATCATTTTGACTCATGATTTCACACAGTAACCCCTAGAGCAAACCATCAAGATGGTTAATCCATTTTAAGATGAAAAAGTGAAAATTAATAGCAGTCAATATATGGCCTACTATCAAACTGCTATTGCTAATGGATACATTTTTCATCTCATCATTACAATTCATTTTTTCAACCAGAGATTCAAGCTCTTCTAGGTAACATTTTAAATAAAACTATATTGTATTCTCTGAGATTAAAAAATTTCAGAGCACACTGCCCAAAGCAATAAACTAACTGTTCATTATATAAACACCTTTATTGACTAGTCATAATTTTCTACATTAATCTTAAGCTTATTTTCCAGACTCATGCTCTAAAAATTAGTTTTATAATCTGTATCTTAGCCAGTAATATCATAACAATAAGAATTAAGAAAACAACTTTTAAAAATTAAAAAGTTAAGATTCCTGGTTAGAAATTTTATATCTTCAATACAAAAACACTTTAAATTATGTAAAGGGTCACATCTCTTCTCCCAGGAGTATTCCTTCTGTCAATGTCATTTAAAGAAAAAACAAATAAATAATATGTGCATACTGTGTGCAAAATGTAGAAATATCTCATCTGCTTTGAATCGGCATATATTCTAATGGCTGAAAGAAGAATAAGACAAGACTTATTTAAACTTGATTTTTTTTATATTTCTAGAGTTGTTTATTCTGTCAGTGTTCTATAAATATATATCTAGTAGCTACATATATATAATAGATCATCTTTAACCAAAACATACTCCAAAGTGCTATAGAATGAATAAATCATATATACATGGGTAAAAGTACAGATATGAGAAAAAGCGTTAGACATAGATATGGATATAGACATATCTTCTCCCAGAGTATTGCAGATGCAGATATTAGTATAGATATAGAGATACTTGTAGATATGTAGATGCAGATATACGTGTAAACACAAAGACATGGGCATAGTCATATGTATGAAGGATTTCTGGTACTTGGTGTAGACATCTGTTATTTCTATCTCTCCACTATCCCTTTGTTCCCACTGGACATTGTACCTCTCTACCTCCCATTGGGTAACTGACCCCCTGCCACTGCATGTCCTAGTTGATTGCATATCACAGCACCTCCTCCCACACCCAGACACAGAATGGATTCATAAACTCTCAATCAGCACCTCTTTCCTTTGGGTCTAGGGGTTTTAAGTATGTGATTCCAGATTTCCCAAAGTTAATATCTCCCCCTGAAGCCTTAAACCTGAGATTTTTGAGCACAACACACAAAAGCCATATGGAGAGATTGAGAAATGGTCAGAGAGACAGACAGGTGATATGACTCGAGCTCCCAGGAAAGGTAAGGGAGAGGTGATGTTTGCAATTGCCAAAAGGGAATTTGAGTCTTAGATGAGGAAAAGATGTTTTTCCCAAAGTTTGGATTCCAGTATTTCTGAAGCATGAAAGGTGCTATCCACATTGAAAAGACCATGCATTTTTTACCAGAAAGTCTTTAAATTAAAATACACTGCTTTGTGTCCAGGTGATTACATCTCCATTTTCTCAGTATTTATCTTTCTCAATCAGAATTTAGGTAAAATAGGGAGCAATATATAAAAACAGAACATAAAACTATAAGGGGATGATGGGGTCCCATCCTCCAATAGCCTCTCTACAAGCTTCTACATCCATTCATACCTACCACTCATTTATGCTATTCTCCTAAAGAATATTAAGATACTTGTACAATTAACTTTAAAATAAGATAAATGAGCATGTTGCTATCTACCCTGCAAACACAAGAAACAAAACTGGTTTATAAAACAAAAAATCTTTAACATTTGATGTTGGCTAAATAGAAACAAAGAATCAGAAAAGAACCTAGGTAATTCATACAAACTCAAGTATTCAAGTAATTCAGGAAATAACTTCCTTCTGGGGGAAAACACCCAGATCCTCTGTGAGCCTCTGAAAATAGCCCTCTAATTCAGACTATGAGCCTTCAATTTATTATTTAGAGCAAATTTAATAATATGCTTGTGCCTATGCCTTCCCATCAAATAAAATAACATAAAAAATAAGTTGTTCAGGGTTCAAAATTTTACACAAGCTCATTCTCACCCCAACTCTGTAATACTAACTAAATTGTCCATGTGGACAATCAGAATACAATTAAATTTTACCAATAATTGCTGTAGTTTTCAATAGCCTTAAAGAGTTAGACACATTAAAGGAATCTGGAGATATACATATCTCTAAAATGTTTAATGATAATATGTTATAATTGTCAGTGCTTAAAGATTACCATTTTAAAGAGTTGTGTGTGTGTGGTGGCTTCATGGTTGTGAAAGGGAATCACTTACTGGGTCCCTCTTGCCACATCTACTTTCTAACACAGTAGAAAAGAGGTCTTTAAACGGATTCAGCTGATTTTCAAAGGCAAACACCCCTTAAGCTCCCAACTCCTCCTTCCAATCACAAGGCAAAAATTACCAGAAAGAGTCCATTTATTTGAGGGTGATCATATGATCACAAAGACCAATAAACCATACTCTACATTGTATTCATTGTGTTAGATAATTTTGCCCAAATGTAAGTATTCTGAGCATGTTTAAGGTATGCTAGGCTAAATTATGATGTTCTATAAGTTGGGTGTATTGAATTCATTTTTACTTTATACTTTCAGCTTATAATGGGTTTATCGAGGCATAGCCCATCATAAGTCCAGGGGTATTTGTGTGTATAAAATATTCATTTATACCAGAAATCAATACATCATGCAACTCTTTTCACATAGTTGCACTATAAGAAATTGAGAAATTCTCAGTAACCAAGAAAATTATTTAGGCTAGAACTTCAAGAATTTTATCTTTGTATGAGAAATACACTCACACAAATTCAGAAAATATGTTTTTACCCTTCAAACTATAAAAGCCATATAGATATCACTATTTAATGTCACCTGTATTTTATAGGCTGATTTAATTCAACATAGTCTTAGTCCCAGTACTATTTTTCAGACCTTTTTTGCTTATTTACCTCACTTTATTCTTTAGAATAAATATATGTAAAAAGTAAAAAGCAAATTAAAAGGAATCCATTAGATTTAAAGAGGTAGTACAACATATTCCCATCAAAGACAAAATTAAAGTCCTTTAAGTAATTCTCATAAAATTGTTCAACCGTGTTAATAAGCTTTCTTTCTAAACATTTTCAAATCCTCTTCTAAAACAAATGCCATCAGAATCATTTTCAAACCTCCACTAAATTTTAATAATGTACCTAAGTGTTTAAGGATACTTGAATGTTCTTAAGTAATTATTGGGATATGAGAAAAGGTTAATCTTTTCTTTGAGGTCCGACAGAGACATATTTTAACTCAAAATGTGAATATCAGATGTTGATGGCTAGAAATCTGCAAGTAATTTCTCCCTTGAAACGACCTCACTGTTCTTGCCAGAGCTGACACTACCTACCATTCATAGGCAGCTGACCTGGCCTGCCCGTACCCAGTGTACCCAAGGTGAGCACATGACAACACCTAACACTGCTGAAACTGCACACTGATCCCCAGAGCTCATGTAAGTCTCAAGGTAAGAGTCATATTCATCCATGAATCATCTTCCAAATTTCCATAAAAACAAATCATTTCACAACACAAGAACTTTGAAACCCACCTATGAAAGCCTCCTTAAATCCAGTCATGTTCTTTACATAGTTAGGTTTAACTAGAGGCCCAGTGCATGAAATTCGTGCATGGGGGCGTGTGTCCCTCAGCCCAGCCTTTACCCTTTCCAATCTGGAACCCCTGGAGAGATGTCCAACTGCCCGGGTAGGCCCGATCCCTACTTCCCTCCCCTGCAGGCCTGGGTCCCCACCAACTGCCATCCCTTGCAGGCCCAGTTGCCCCCAACTTCTCTCCTCTGCCAACCTAGTCACCCCTAACTTCCCTCCCCTCCTGGCCTGATCACCCCCAACTGCCCTCCCTTGCAGGCCTGGTCCCTCACAACTACCCTCCCCTGCTGGCTATCTTGTGGCAGCCATCTGTGTCCACACAGGGGCATCCATCTTTGATCACTTGGGGGCAACCATCTTGTGTGTTGGAGTGACAGTCAGTTTGCATATTACTCTTTTATTAGATAGGATGGAGGTCTGATGCAAAGATAGGGGCCAGCTGGTTTGCCCTGAAGGGTGTCCCAGATCAGGGTGGGGGTTTTCTTGGGTTGTGGGGTGGCCTGCCTGAGCTGGTTTGCAGGTCAGCCATGCCCCCACAAGTAGAGGCCTTGGTATCTGGGATTTATTTATCTTCTATGATTAAATCTTTGTAGCCTTGAGTGGAGGCCAGAGCCGGCCAGAGTGGGAGGGGAGATTGGCTTCCTTAATTGCTGGGGAAATCCAAGCCTCCTGCTTGCTCCATATCCATAGCCATCTTGGTTTGGTTAATTTGCATACTTGCTCCTGATTGGCTGGTGGGCATGGCTTATGGGCATAGCAGAGGTACAGTCAATCTGCATGTTTCTCTTTTATTAGTGTAGATTAGAAAAGACCCAACACAACGAATCCTATGACTGCAAACAAGAAATTTCTTCAAATTCTTTATTGAATTATTATTTAATGTTAGAAATTACATTTCTGTGGAAATAAGAAGATTTAGATTTTATCTGTTTGGAGATCAAGTTAAGATCTGAGGCAGATGGTGACATTGTATTTAAACAGTAAATACAATTTACTAAAAACTGCAATTCTTTCAGCCTTACAGTTTGGCTTTCATTTTTTTTTTTTTAAGTATCTTCAGAAGTAAACCACTTGAGCAAAATCTTTATGGCATATGATATATGAGAGATAAAACACAATGTTAATGGTTTATAAGACAATTAATTTTGCCCACCTCGTTCTGTTTTCAAATGCAGAGTTTAAAAGACAGAGATTAAAATACACATAACCTAACATAAATAAACAATAAGATATTAATGTGGCTGAAATGTTAATACTGTCTGTGTGTGTGTGCATGCATATGTGATGAACTTGAATTTTTATACTTCAAAGTGGAAAAAGCAAGTCCACAGTAGCATCAGGATCATCCAAGTCAAGTCAGATGGGAGACAGGGCAGGTCAATATCCTGCAAAAGCCCTGGGAGCTAACAAACCAGAATCAGGAGCCACAGTAACCACTCACTGAATCCTTCTAAGTGAGAGAAGAAAGTGCTCAGGGACTCTGTATTGGTATCAGTTCTTCAAACACTAGGATAACTGTGCTGAGGAGACCAATAACTGACTTCCCAGCTTGGATAATGCATTTTGTTTATACATTTGTATTAATCATTGGACACTTCTGGGTGACTGCTGCTAAAGCTGACTCACTCCCTCATTTATTCTTCCAATAGATATCTACAATTTGAACATTTAGACTTCCAATCTGCAGAAAAACAACATGAATGTATGAGTGAATGGATGAAACATCATCTATGGAAATCACAATGTGTATGTGTGTGCGTGTGTGTGTGTGTGTGTACGTCACAGTATCATAGAAAGGAAATTGACACAAATATTACAATATTACTATATAAATGAAAACTATATACTTCCCCAAGGAGCACCTACTGCAGAGTTGATAGTGATACTGGGGTAGCACAGAGGGATAGGAAAGACTTCTTAAAGCAAGCGACATATAAACTAAGGCCCAAAAGGGGAATAGAAATAGCTAGAGAAAAAGAGAAGATTGTCCCTTTCAACTTGAATACAGAGGAATGTGAAATAGATTTATGGTCTGGTGTTTCAACTGGTCAATAGGATTACTCCCCCCAACGACTGATAGCTGAACATCGAATGCATCATTTTCATTCATTCCCCAGATCGCTTCCTGAACCCTGCTTTGTACGGGGGCACTGTCCTGGGCATTGGGTGTGCAGAGAAAAACGAGGAGGGATGGGTGGGATCCAAGAAGTAGCAGATTCTGTCTCTCAAACGTTTTTGTTGATTCTGAAAGTCTTAAAATAAAAACATTAAACATTTATATAAGGATGAAAGCATTCCATTACTATTCATTAGAGTCACTGCCTCACATTGGCACCGCATCTCCCAAGAGGCAGTCAACCACAGTGGTTATGAATATGGACTCGGGAGCCAGATTGCCTCCGTTCAAATCTTCCCTCTGTCATTCACCAGCTACATGAGCAGGACCAGGATAATTAACCTCTCCGGAATTCAGTTTTCCCATCTGAAAATGAGGGTAATAATAATTGTTTCTACCTCATGCAGTGGCTGGAGGATTAAATGAGTTAATACATGTAAAGCATTTAGAGCAGTGTCTGCCCCATCAGAAGCAGTCAGTAAGGGCTGCGTGATTATAGCAAAAATTCCGGTATAATCATCCCGGAGTTCAATTCACTCCATGTTACTCTGAATAAATAGCATTCTGTCAGTCTTGTTGCTTTTACACAGCCTTAGACAAGTCACTTAAACATCATTAGCCCGGGTTTCCTCCTCTGCAGAGTGGGGGCAACGGGACCAGCCTCACAAGATTGTCTCTAGGGTTAAATAAAATTGCAGATTGAAGGGGCTGTAGGCTGCAAATTGCTACGCAATTGTTGCTTGTTGTTATTATCTTGCTCTTTTTAACCCTCGTCCCCAAATTGATAAGTGCTTCTCTCTTTAGGAGGAAGACAAAACCCAATGTACGCACATGACTTTGACATAATGCTTCCTGCTCTCCGGATAATAAAAAGTGGATGAAAACGAATGCCTCCGCCTTGAGGCTGGAAAGAACGTGGCATCCGTTGGTAAATTCAAAAGCTGATATAATTTTGAAGAATATGAGAAGCAGTGTCCTTGTCGTTCCTGCTTTTGGCAGAGGCTGCATTCTCTCATGCGAACTGACCTCTGCATTGTTCTCTCTGCGAGCGGCATTTTAACAACTGAGAATCAAGACACCAGCAGCCCGTTACCTCCCGGCTTCATGGGAGTCCCACCTAGCACCCTGTCAGAGTGCCTTTCGTATGTTGGTATCCTACAAGCTTGCCACGCTTGCCTTTCTTTTGTCAACTCATTCCAAAGAGAGATGCTCAGAGGAGAGGAGAGGGCTGGCCCGGTGGGTCCGGGGATTGACTTGGGTCCATCTCATTGCCCACACATTCGCTGAACACTGACTATCAACCTGGCAACATGTTCGTCTCTATGGAATTTGCAAGAACGAAGTTAATAGAACCCCAAGCCCCAAAGGGAGTCACAGACTCCAGTGGGAGAGGTGGACAAAAACATAAATTATGCAAGTCAGAACGTGGGATCGGTGCTGAAAATAAAAGTGCAAACGCAGTGTGGAGGCTCAGGAATGGTGATTTGATCTGTCTGCGTCGGTAAGGATGAGCCTTCAAACATGTTTCTGGCTTCCCAGAAAAGATGACATCTCAGCGGGGAGCTGCAGGATGAGTAGGTTTCTCAGGTGGAAAAGGGGATGGGGACGAAGGCCAGGTTGAGGAGCAAGGTACGTGGCGGCACAGACATGTGGAAGAGCAGCTTGTGTCCCTAAAACAGGGGGTAGAACCATAGGTTCTGCATTGGGGGCAAGAAGGAAGAAGGAAATGAAGGCCAGGAAAGGTAGGCCCCAAACGGAGAGCCACAGAGAGAGCCAGCATAAGGCGTTAGCATATAGGTTTCTGATCAGGGGAGTGGATAACACACACACAGGGGTCTGCACTGAAAAAGCTAAATTCCTCCACTCTGGACAAGAGGCACCAGGAATTCATTCCTGTCTAGAGAGGAGTCGCCAGCCAACAGCAAACGGTCACTAACCTTGCCAGCTTGTGCAGTGCCCGCAGGCAGGCTGTGCCCACAGGCTGCAGCAAAGACACTGCAGGAGTCGGGAGCTGGGCAAACACAAATCTTCCTGCTCGCTCGCTCACAAGGCCAGCGCTGCTGCCTGGAAAACTACTGGCATGAAGGCGCCTGATCATTTATGCTAACGAATACCGCTTGATTTTTCTGGCGCCTACGTGTGTATTTGTGCGCGTGAATTCAAATTCATACTTACAAGGAGGCCTGCGGTTGCATTAGGGTGTTTTATTCCCCTCATTTCAGATGAAGTATTTGCGTAACACGGAAACAATTCATTTCAAATGCCTCAGTCCCCGAGGAGGAAGGCCAGCTTTCTCCGATCGGCCCCGAGGGAGGAGCCGGCTCCACGGTTGCATTTTATAGTTTTCTACTGTGCATTCCCTGCCCGGCCCCACCTCCAAGAAGTTCCAGAATTTGCCTGTGATTTCCTGCCATCTATTCCCCAGATTCCCTCCCAGAGGAACACGCAGAGAGTGCGGCAGGACGACAAGCAAGAAGCAGATTGCTGAACTGGCTCATTCCACAGCTGTCCTCTTTCTTTTTTTTTTTTTTAAGTCGTTTAGACAAGGGGGGTGGAGGGAGGCAGCTACACTCTACACCACACGCAGCTTTTTATAATCCTCTGTCACACTCTCTTCAAAAGCGGGAGAAATTAAGGTCCCAGTGATTTCAGTTGAGCCGTTGGATCAGCAGATGTTGCATAATCAATGGTGTTTTGAGGATTCTGCTTTGAATTCAGAGCCTCGGAACGAGGGCATCCTCTCCCAATAATCGATGTTCTTTTCAAGTTTATCTCATTCATTTTTGAATTTGGGAGAGGCGGAATGACTTTCAAGCCTGTGCTACAGACGAGAGACTCTTGGTCCTAGAAGGAGCGGCCCATCAGTGGAAGAACCATGGTTGCCATTGGCTTTGCTCACACCCTTCCTGTGTTGTCTAAGAAACTGGCCCGGACCCAGAGACGTGAGGCCAGCTTCCCAGTCTCATCATCCACGAGAAGGCCAATCAATAGTTATTGAGCAGCTACTGACTGCTAAGGATTCGGAAAGACACCAACCAGAATTTTAAAAAGCCACTACCTCTCAGAAACTTTTATTCTAGATTAAGAAATAAAGCATAGCTCGACTGGCATGGCTCAGCGGTTGAGCGTTGATTTATGAACCAGGAGGTCACGGTTCGATTCCCTGTGGGCTTGATCCCCAGCGGGGGTGCCCAGGAGGCAACCAATCAATGATTCTCTCTCATCATTAATGTTTCTATCTCTCTCTCTTCTTGTCCCTTCCTTTCTGAAATCAATAAAAATATATTTCTTAAAAAAGAAATAAGCATAAATTTATGAAAACTTTAGAGCTAAATAGGAGTGTGAGACCAAAAAAAAAGGAAAATGCCTCTAGAACCTTCTTCCTGGTTTTCCTAATCACTCACAGGGGATGTTTCAAGCCCCCACAGCGGTCCCTGTGCTGTCAGTTTGCCTCTACAGCAGCACGCCTCCACACTAATGCAGAGAGATGGTCCCATGAACAAAGCTGACCATGCCGCCCCCTAGATTTCAAATGCCTGCTCTTCCCCACTTCCTGCTGTGTGAGGGCCAACTGCTGACCTTTGCAGTAGGGCTCCTCACTCCTCCCCCCCCCATTTCAGTTTGCATCCACAACTTCATTCCTGCACTCCCTTCCCACTGCTTCTGTAATAAATTACCATGGACTTTGTGGCTTAAAACCACACAAATGTATGACCTTGCCCTTCGTTCTGGAGGCCAGAAGTCTGGAATGGGTCTCATGGAACTAACACCAAGGTGTCACAGGGCTGCATTCCCTTCTGCAGGCTCCAGGTGAGAATCTGTTTTCTTGCCTGTTCCAGGTGGAGTCAGACCAAGTTAAGGAGTTTGCCCTTGGCTCTGGTCCATTGGGTCATCACGGTAGTGGTTTCAGTAGGGGATGAATGTAATCTATTCTGCATCATTAAAACCTCACTCCAGATGATATGTGACCAAGGAATTGGAGGGATCCAAAGAGGGAGCAGGAAAACTGGGCAAGACATGTTTGGGGAAGGAGATAGAGACAAGGTTGAAGACAGATGAAAAGATAGCAGAGCCGTCTTTTAGGGCGAACATAGTAGACAGCTTTCTGGGCCACGTTCAATACTCATTTGACATGGTATTGGGACATTTGAAGGAAATCCTGTTTGCCCAGTTTCTAATTCTCACCAGTGACAAGCAACTGCTCAGATGTAGCCATGGGGGAGACAGATGGTTGGATTTATCCCAGTTTGGGATTTTGCCAAGAAATATTGTGGATGGAAAGTATGGTGGATGTAAACAGGAGCAAGGCAGCTGAGGGCTTTTGCAAGGAAGTGATTATCATGAGTTACCACTGATTCCTCGCTAATAAGAAGGCAAGTGGAGCAGGAGGGAAATAGATGGTAGAAATCTACAGGATGATGCTTCCAGGCTATCTTTCAACAAGTGAATTAGGAGGCCAATGGGAGAGAATCTGCCATTTTGTTTTGCTATTCTAAATGTGGTACAGTTCCCGCTTATGGAGAGATCTAGAATGTGAGAGAAGATGGCTGAGATGAAAAGCTTGAAAGAATCACCCACTAAAGATAAGTGATCAGGGAACTGAGAGGTCCTCTCCGTGGCTGTCCATTGATCCAGAACTCATGACATACAGGGGTTTGGTTACCAATAGATCACGGGCAGGCCACTCAAAGAGAACAGGTGGCTTTACCAGATGGTGTAAGGTTCAGAGGAGTAGGATGGAGTTGTTGTTTTTTTTTATAAAGTGGAGCCTAAATAATGACCAAAGTTACCAATAAGGATTGAGGAGGGCTCTGACTCCAGAACTCAGCCCTGAGTTATTGTGATTTGAGAAAATAAACAATGAACCTGTCTTAAGAAAACCAAGTCCTTATGGACCAGCTATGCACCAAGTAAGAATGCAAGAGGTAGGAACCACATTCATAGAAGAGTTTGGGGAGGTAGGCAAGATTGCTTGCTGAGTGTGGATACAAACTCCCTGACACGTGGCAGATGGTGAAGCTTGGGGATCAAAGGGAGAGAGAATGCATCAAGTCAGAGGCTGTAGGGAGGAAGAATAAGGTTTATCAGTGTATATATCTCTTCTACCAGTGAAGAGTGTTTACAGAAGGGTAGTTTTGTCTTACTTCTTTCTATATTTCAGAATAATTTTTGAAACACTGGGTGCTCAGTAAATGTTACTTGAGAGAGCCAGGAACGACTTCTAAATGATGAAAAAAAGAAGATAGTAAATGCCAAGTCTAACATCCCCCCTTTCAGGGGACCCGAGCTAGAAAGGATTCAGGGTTTATTTCCTTTTCCTCCCTGGAAAGGCTGGATGCCAATCATTCTGGTTTAGTTCAGCATCACTTCTCCGATGATTGGGAGGTGAAGGCTCCCTGTCTTAGGCCGGAGGCTTCTCTCCCCCCAGAAGACCTCACATGCCATTTTGCTCAGAAGGGATCGCTTCACAGTGACTGGCTGGCCTCAGGGATAGTTACACAAAAGATAAAAAGGAAAATGTCACCTGTTAGGTTAGTTCCAAGACATCAGTGCCCACAGATAATTTGGCAAAGTGGTAAAAGTCGTGGAGATGACAGAAGGGATTGGCATCCGCGCGGGGACCTGCAGCCATATCCCTGCGCCCACAGGACCGTGCGGGGTCTGTCGGCACCTACAAGGGAAGGCAGGCTGCATCTCCTCCCAAGGAGTTTGCCGTCCCTGTGGGAGAGAACAGATGACAATGGCAGGCTCCGGTACAGTGGAATGAAAGGAGTGGGCTCTCTGCTACAGGGGGAAACAAGAGCCAAAACTCAGAATCCAAAAACCTAGGTTTACTCCTGCTTTGGTATCAGCTCTTTGAACTTGGTCTTGACCAATGCAGACCAGACTTATTTCATCTTCAGAATGAAGTGGTTGCAGGGAATGATGTATAAGTTCTCTTACAGTTCTAAAAAATTTTGAATGTATATTGACTAGGAAAGCAATCTCTTATTTTATAGGACTATTTAAGGATGTAGTGGTTTGCCAGAGCTATGTGGAGTTAGTGGAGGTCTATGGGAAATGTTTTTGAAGACTAGGAGCTGAGCAGAGGGAGCGCTGGAGAGATTCATAGGGCAGGGCAGACGCTAGCAAAGACCAAAGCCAAGCCGAAACCGGTTTGGCTCAGTGGTAGAGCGTCGGTCTGCGGATTGAAAGGTCCCCGGTTCGATTCCGGTCAAGGGCATGTACATTGGTTGTGGGCACGTTCCCCAGTGGAGGGTGTGCAAGAGGCAGCTGGTCGATGTTTCTTTCTCATCGACGTTTCTAGCTCTCTATCTCTCTCCCTTCCTCTCTGTAAAATATCAATAAAATATTTTTTTTAAAAAAGACCAAAGCCAAGAAAACCCACTCATAGGAAAAAGTAGATAGGTGTGTGTCTGTGCAGCCTCTAATATGGTAGAAACAGATGAGTAAGGGAAAAGCAACGGCTTACCTTGACCCTAATTCTGCAGGTGTGATTTAGAGTTCAAGTTGATGTTTGAAGCAGTTAGGAGCCACTGTTCATTTTTGAGACAGGAAGTGGCATCGTGTGAAAAGCCACAGAGAGGGAGGAGAACAAGGGCCCACCGCGAAGCCCTGGGGCAGGACTCAGAATCCTTGTGTCTGGCCTCAAGCAGGTCTCTCACCTCCTGCAGCCAGAGACCTTCCTGGGGGAACAAACAGAGCAGAGCCAATGACTGTGCTCAAGGTCACCACCTAGAGTTCCCACTTCCTGCCACCTGGCCTGTAGCTCTCCCCCAGCAAACCCTGCCCCCGCCACTTCCCTCACGGAGGCCATTTCCCCTTTGTCTGCACGTCTCTGAGAATAGAACGTCTAAATTTCATGGGTGCTGCATCCTAAGTGATCCAAATAAAGGGTTGGGAAACGGGCGCATATCACAGCTGAAAAGTGTTGCGTGTCGCCAGAAATAATGGGAGAGAGACAAGAAAGGTCCTATCTTCCCTCTCCCCCACCCCCTCAGCCCGACAGAAAACGAACAGGGAATTGGGGGAGGAGAGAAGGGGAGGGAGGAGGGAGGTCTGCAGTCGTCTTGCTGTGCTCAATTGGTATTCTAGCCACACACCGTCCCATCGAGGGAGAACGCTTGCCACACGCACACACACACACACACACACACACACACACACACACACACACGTGCTCAGGATATCAGTGTGATGGAGCCGAGCGAGGCCTCTCCAAACACAGTGGCCATCTGCTAGGCAAAACATAGGGGTCTGACAAGCAGAAGCCATTCGGGCCCGTTGTTGGGCCACATTATTACAGATTTGACAAGGGTAATGAGGGGCTGTCATTAACCTTACATGACAGTTGCTACAATGACACACTAAAAGCAAGGACAAAGAGCCGGACTGGGTAAAAAAAGGCGCCCACTTCTCGTGTAACCCTGGAATTATGTGACGCCATTATTCCTGGTGGAGGCTGGCAGGCCTGGGGTTAATTTCCATTTCTGTGCCTGCTCGTTCTCTTTTTTCAAATGCCCCCTCGTATGGCGCTGCATTATTTATCACAACACGCTGACTCAGACGCAGGGACAGAAAGGGTTTCCTGGAGAAATGAACAGACAGACAGATCTCATGAGCCCCAGCGATGGCTTGAAATGAGGCTTCTGAACTCTTGAGATATTTAAGGTTACTGTTAATGACCTATGACGTTTTTTGGAATTTTCTGATGGAATTTTACCAGATATAAAATAATAAGATTTTTTGGGAATATCAATATACAGTATTCTACTTTTTTCAAGCCATGGGAAAACCTAGGGGTGAAACAAAAGAAAAAGTTTAAATAATAGTTTTGACAATTAAACATAATTTTGGCATCTAATTTTATTGTTGGAAATATCATAAAGGGCACTCGTGTTTTTGTTTTACAAAAGAGGCAAATAGCCTGACTGACTTGGCTCAGTGGTTGAGCATCGACCTATGAACCAGGAAGTCATGGTTCGATTCCGGTCAAGGTACATGCACAGGTTGCAGGCTCAGTCCCCATTGAGGGAAGTGCAGGAAGCCAATCAATGATTCTCACTCATCACTGATGTTTCTCTCACTCTCTCTCCCTCTCCCTTCCTCTCTGAAATCAATAAAAATATTTTTTAATAAAAGAGGCAAACAGAGTCCTGAGATGGTTGGGTACTCCCACTACCCACCAACCCCCAGAGCTGAAAAGGAGACAGCAACATAGCTCCCCAACCCACCCCACCCCCATGCCATCCTACTTTTCAGAGCCCTGCTTTCTCCCAGCTTCCTCTTTGACCATTCAGTTTGCATGAGCAAAGGAAAAGTTTGGGGTTTTTTTTCCCCATTTAATTATTTAAACCCCTACTCCTCTGAAAAACACTCCTACACAAGTCCAATTTGCAATGCTACCATTTCTGATAATTCTGCTTTGTAATTTTGAAAGCTGGTTTTGTGTAATTTGGCCACCAAAGTGTTCCTCCTTGGTCTGTTCTGCCCACCTATCATGAAGCCACTAAGATGACGACAGCCAATCGGGATGATGTGCTTCAAGTTAGGAAACTGTAATCATGATGGCCCAGCCATGAAAAAGAAAACACGGTGGGAAATGAGTCTGTTTGGGGTAAAGGACCAAATAGCCCTCATCTATTTATATTTGGGTAGTTACAACCTGCCTAAAGGATACCAACCTATGATAGTCTCCAAGTCTGTAACTATCAAGAGAGTCCAAATAGCTAACTAGAAGTCAGTATCTCTCTCGTGTAACATGTGCAAAGTAGAAAGATTGATGATTGAGTTTTTATGCAAGGTACCTGACTTCTATTTGGCTTAAAGCTGAGGCATTGCAATCAGGTGACCCATGGGTGTGACCCTAGGGGCATGGGGCCTTGCTCTGTCACTTGAGTAGCATAGAATACCAGAAAAGTGCTACATTTATTTGGGGCTAATGTCCTCAGCTGTGGAATGAGGAGAATAGAACTGATGCTGCAAAGGTCACTAGCTCTGTTTTGGCCTGAAACTTCCAAGTTCACAGCAAAGGAAGGGGTTTTGCTGATTTCTCAGAAAGTGCCATAAGCTCTTTTTTGAACTTAATCAGCTCAGGACGTAAATGAGCCTAGATGATTTGGGACATAGGAACAAAAGAAAATGAAAAGAAAAAAAGACATCCCATACCCCTGAGATTCATGCACATCTCATGTAAGAACATAAAAGTTCCAGAAATGACCAACTCAGTCACTTACATGGACAATGGGAGTAGAAAGGACACATTCTAGCCGAGAGAGAACTAGAGCAGAGGCAATGAGAAGCAATCAGTGCAATCCCAATGCCATATGACTCACTTTCATGTGGAAGAGAACAATATAAACAACCAAATGAAACAGACTGCATAATACATGGGTCCAGCCATGCTGTTGAATATGGTAATATTTTCTTTTATGGCTGAGTAATATTCCATTGTATAATTGTATCACAACTTTTCTATCCATTCATCTATTGAAAACACCTTCTTACTTTTAACTGGTAATTTTTGAGGAAACAGACTTACCGACACGGAGAGGGGATTGTTGGTTGCCAGAAGGGAGGGAGAATGGGGAACTGGGTGAAAAAAGGTGAAAGGATTAAGACATACAAATCCATACTGTAGTTACAAAATAGTGGCAGAGATATAAAGTACAGCATAGAGAATGTAGTCAATAATGTTGCAATGGCTATGTATGGTGTCAAATAAAAGCAAATCAGGACTTGGGTAATTTGGCCACCAATTACCCAAGGATGAAGGACTTTTCTTCATCAGGATTTTTTAATCTACCTTATTCTTTTAAAAGCTTCACATTATTCCATTGTATTTATTCTATTTGTTTAACCAGTCACCTATCAATCAAAAATTACATTCATTGTACCCATTCTTCTGTTATTACTGTCCTGACCCAGGGCAAGCATCCCAAAGCATCCCACAATGGCAGGTTGATTATTTTGAATGAACGTTACTTGAAAGCAGCCAGTGCAAAGAGTGCACATTGACCCTCCTTTGTCTCCTTGAACACATGAAATAAGTCTCCCTGGTGAAGGTGTCCTCCTTGCCCCATGGGGGCCAAGAGAAACACCCTAATCGCAAGAGTTAAGGAATCCAGAACTGAGAAGCTATATGTTTTACTAATTTACTATCCTCTTTCGGTTTAGATTCCTCACTAATGACCACCCAAATCTAAGTTTCTTTGGCCTGTCAATTCTTTGAAAATGTATAGTTTCTTTGTCTAAAAAGTATTTTTTTAAAGTGACTGGTTTGGCCGAAACTGGTTTGGCTCAGCGGTAGAGCGTCCGTCTGCGGACTGAAAGGTCCCAGGTTCGATTCCAGTCAAGGGCATGTACCTTGGTTGCGGGCACATCCCCGGTAGGGGGTGTGCAAGAGGCAGCTTGTCGATGTTTCTCTCTCATCAACGTTTCTAGCTCTCTCTCCCTTCCTCTCTGTAAAATATCAATAAAAAATATTTAAAAAAATAAAAAATAAATGAAAGTGACTGGTTTGATCATTTCTTTCCATATTCATCATGATTTTCTACATGTATGTAGTAAATTGTTTTTTTCTCCTGTTTATTCTGGTCTTATGCCAATTTTATTATTAATCCAGCTCTAAAAACTCAAGATAGGTAGAGAGGGGCAAAATCCTCCCCATCCCCAACATTATGAAGCTACTGCTAACTTATATATACTTAGGAACACACGAAAAAGTATTTATAATAAATTGCTGGCAATGGAATTTTCTTCCCCAAAATAGGTACTTTTAAAATTTGGAAAGTACCAAAATTCTCTTAAAAAAACACACATCTGCTTTGTAATTCCATTAAAAGTTACATAAGAGCTGAGACTGGTTTGGCTCAGTGGATAGAGTGTCGGCCTGCAGACTGAAAGGTCCCAGGTTCAATTCCGGTCAAGGGCATGTACCTTGGTTATGGGTACATCCCCAGTGGGGGTTGTGCAGGAGGTAGCTGATTGATGTTTCTAGCTCTCTAACTCTCTCCCTTTCTCTCTGTAAAAAAATCAATAAAATCTTTTTTAAGTTACATAAGAGGTTTTTTATTTTGATTATAGTTTGCATTCAAAACTTTTTTTTTGTATCCCTTTCAGGTGTAGAGCACAGCAAATATACTTCATATGGGTTACCCAAAAAATGTAGTTTTAAAAATTAAAAAAAGAAATCTAGGCGAGTGATGATTGCCCACCTTTGTCTACACAGTATGCTATTGAAATTTTTGAGCCTGGCAGACCCAATGTAAAAATCATTTCCTCTATTATTTATTGTCTTTAATAAATTTATCATGGTGACACTGGTTTATAGAATTATATAGATTTCTGGTATACAATTCTATAATACATCATCCGTACTATATTGTATTGTGTCTTCACCTCCCCAAGTCAAGTCTCCTTCTGTTTTCTGAGATATATGTGATGGCCTTTCTCCATTGCTGATGAAGTGAGGACATTGGGGTGCTTCTGGAATAAGCATGTCTGGAAGATGAGATGCAATAGAAAGGTTTATGTGGGGGGAATGACATCCCTGGGGTTCCAAAGTCCCCTTTCCCTTAACCCCCAGTCCTGGAAGAAGCGTGGTTGGGGATTCAGCAGAGCTAGAAGCAAAGCCAGTGTCTAAGTTCCTGTTCCCTGGTGGAGCTGGGTCCTGTGTAGCATCAGGCTAGTTCCAGTCCATCCCCCCAATGCGTGGGGCCCACATGGCTGTGAGACAAGAAAATGTGCCCCTGAAACAAGAGTCCTGAGAGTCCCAGAAACACAGGAGAGCACACCCCTTTGTTTAGGAGATGAAACAGCTCATCTTCCAGCTCGCAGTGGCCACGCCTACTCTGGCCAATGATTGGATCCCAGGTGTGACTGACAGACAAGGACCTTCCCTATGTCACCCAGGCCTTACTGGGTATGTGCCGGTTCTTCCTTTGTCCAGTCTCTTCCCCCAGGATCTGCAGGGAGCAGACCAGTGGCTTTGCAGCTTTCTGGCAAAGTTGCACACATGAGGGCCTATGATATGTGGCCTTCCCTTTGCTCCTTTCCAGTTATTAAAATAGCCAGGCTTATTACAACAGTAACACTTCCATCACCAATATCCCCCTTTATCCTCATCTAACTCCCCCCAGTCCTGTTTCCCTCTGTCTGTGTCTATGAGATTGTTTTTTTTGGGGGGAGGGGTGTTTTAATCCCTTCACCTTTTTTTAATTTTTTTTTTTATTTTATTGATTTCGGAGAGGAAGAGAGAGGGAGAAAGAGACAGAAGCATCAATGATGGGAGAGAACCATTGATTGGCTGCCTCCTGCACTCCCCCCACTGGGGATCAAACGCGCAACCTGGACATATGCCCTAAATGGGAATTGAACTGTGGCTGCTGGATTGCCCTGAATGGGAATTGAACTGTGGCTGCCTGGATTATACATAGGTTGGCACTTAATCACTGAGCCACACTGGCAGGGCCCTTCACCTTCTCCATTAGAGTGAGTTTGAGCCTCTTTCATGTTTATAAGACACTTAGACTACCCTCTCTGAACTGTTTTCTGCACATTTTTAAATTAGATTTTTTTATTCCTGTTTTGAAGGAAGTATCACATATTCATGAGGTTAAGCTTAAAAGTCCTACCTCATACCTATCACAAATATAATTCCCAGTCTGACTTTGTCTACAGGATTTGTTCAACAATATTTTTTAGTCTTATGTGATTGTTATTTTATATTCTAAACTAATGGCTGTTAAGTTTTTTATCTTGTTTAGAAAGAAAAATACTTCCCATCCATTATTACATTAACATCCTTCCACTTTCTTCTTCTATTTTTCTAAAATTGTTTTAGATGATGCCTGGTGAAAAACTGGTTTAATTTTAACACTTGAATTGTTGACAACTAAGGAATTCATTTTAAGAATAAGTATAAACTAAACATCCAGACTTTCCCCCTCAATGGCAACTGATTGAAATTCCAATTGTATCAGATTCTAAATTACCTTGTGCATTTTTATCTGTCATGGCCCTCAGTTTCCATGGTTCTGACTATTCTGTATGTCAGTACAACAAAAATATCTTATTAATACTTTATGATATGTGGCAGACTTACAGTATCCCCACAACTTTTTATTTTCAATTTAAAAATTATATTTCCTTTTTGTTTCTTTAATGGATTTTAGAACTAGCTTTATTAGTTCTAAAAATAACTCAAAATTAATAAGTTTTATTCATGTTATTCTACTAAGTTTGTAAATTAATTTAGGGAAAATTTACATCTTTATAATACAGAGTCTTCTTATTCAAGAAAAGATGGCAGCTTTTTCATTCAAGTAGAGGTGTTTTGTTTTTTTTAATTATATATGTCCTGCATATTTCTCGTTAAGCTTGTGACTGACTAGGTATTTATCTTTGTACATGATATGCAAGTGCAGTGCTTTCTTTATATTGTCTCGCTGGGTGGCTGGGCTCTGGAAAGTCATCAATTCTCATGATAAAAAAAAATAAAAGTAGCCAATCACCAATAATTTCCCTCATTCTTTCTAACTGAGTTTTAGATGCTTAACTTAGGCTGTACAGAAATACAATAAAATCATCTCTGGATAATTATAATTTCTCCCCTTTGTTTACCATTTTTTGTACCTCTGATTTTTTTCACCTCTTCAAGTAAGTTGGTGCTTCATAAAAAATTTTAAATGAAGCAGAGATAGTGAGTGTCCACCTCTTAATATGCTGCTGGATTCTATTTGCCAATATGTTACACTAGATGTCTCTATCAATATTTATAAGCAAGGTTGATACATTTTCTTTTATTTCTCAATGTTTACCAGATTTTTGCCAAAGTAGGTCACTTCTTTTATGGTGTCTTTTAATGATCAGTGTAGTATTTCAGTGTAATTAGTGTGTGAAATCTTTTTTTTTTCATTTGAGATTAGTACCATTTGTGACTGCTTTTGAAATATTTCTCTGCCCAAAAGTAATAAAGATATCTATAATATTTTCTTCTAAAAGTTTTAAAGTTTTACCTTCCATGTTAAATATTTAATCAATCTAGAATTGATTTTAGTGTGCACTGCAAGGCAGCAATTCAACTGTTTTTCCCCCCAACAGATAATTGATTATGTCTTACCATTTATTAAATGGCCCAACTTTTCCGTTTGTACACTTTTGCCACAAGTCCTTGTGACCTCAGAGGATCCATGGATGTACCTACCACTGCTGGCTCTTCTAATACAATTTGAATAGAAGCAGTGACAGTGAATATCTCCTTTGCCTACTCACTGATTTTAAAAGGGATGTGTGTTTTTTCATTATTGTATCATAAAAAGTTATGTCTGTTAACAGAATTTTAAAATGGTCAGAAGAATTGACTAAGTATTTAACCAGAGAAGATATATGGATGGCAAATAAGCATATGAAAAAAAGTTTATGGGCATCACAAGTCATCAAAAATTATAAATTAATACAAACTGAGATACCTCTGTGTGTCCTCTAGAATGGCAAACAGCCATCTTGCAGGTTTGTGGCATGACTGTGTGGAATACTTGTCTCCTGCTGTTTTATCATTCTACACTTATTCCGAAGACAAAAGAGGTTCAGTAGAGGCTTTTGCTGAAATGAAACACAACTCTAATTATCTTTCAAAGAGAAAACCCTCGCAGCAAGGTGAAGGACTGCCGTGAAGTGATTTTAGGGGTGCAGAGGCCCCAAAGAAGGAAGCTCTTAGACACACTCCAATGAAAACGCCGTGAGAAATGGGGAAGCAGATAAAAAGTCACTCCTGAGAGAGAAACTGAGACCATCTGGTACGTGAATAGATGTAAGGGGTCAGGATTCCAGAACCAGCCCATTGATATCACTGTCCTGAACTATCAAATGTAGAAATAGACACTTCAAAACAGCACACGTTGTATAAATCACATCACTCTAACATTAGGCCATAAGATTAATGGGATTTAGTTCCAATTAATTTGGGGAAACCTTAAAGGATCAGCTTGAGGGCTTTTTGTTTTGTTTTATAAAATGTTCAGATAAACATCATTAAATCCATCAATATTTTGTCCACTTGTAGTATGTGCCACCTGTGATATGGACACAATACACTTACAATACAAAATTGACATCTTGGCTCAGAATAAAATACAGAAATAATAGAAATAAAAATAAACAGTTTTTCAGTTCAAACAAGCTATGTCAGTTGTGTGTGCAGATACCCTAAAAATGGAAAAGAAATTTCATACACTTCGAGCAAGAGAACTGGGTTTATGTAATGTGTTTAGCATAGCTTGACAAGTTGAAAAAATATATAAAATGTCTTTGCTTAAATTTAGTCTAAAAGATTAAGCATGTGCTTTCATGATGGGTAGCAGAGAATTATTTTTTTTTCTCCTTTATCTTATTCAACTCTGCTTCAAAGTGTTTGCTTCTGCCATATTGAGAAGGATCTTCTAAACCGAAGGAACTCTCCCCTGAACCATTGTGTTTTGCCTTTTTAAATATTTTCTTTGATTCTGTAGAGACAAATATAACTGCAGGGAAAAGTTAGGGCTAATATAATTCCGTATATTTTATACATGTTTGCTCGTACAGCCCAACTGGAAACATCTTGGCCTTGATTTATATTCAAAGGGAAAAGCTGCTTATCGAGTTGTGCATCTGACACGTTTACTTGAATGGTAGCTCCCCCAAGGCCATTACCTGGGAATTAACAGTTTGTGTTTCTCTCACATAGCTCTTGGTTCCTTGGGACCACTGAGCTTCTGCCGCCAGATGTAAGTGCGAATCGTGGAACACATAACATCCTAGGTCAGCCTTCTGGAAACCACACAGACGTCCATCTTCCTGGAGGAGGCATCAAATTGAGAACGAAATCCCCCCTGAAGATCATTTCTAAATCCGGAGGTCTCTCCCAGGACCGGAAGTCAGCTGTTTCAGTGAGTGGCGCATCACAGACAAATACCTTTGGCTCTTCCATTGACCCACTTCTTCCTAGTTGTGATGCATAATTAATGTTGAGGTCAGAGTTGTCACGTTCTCAGGCTTCCTGATCTGCAACTGTTGGCTTTCCCAGAGGTGAAGTAAAGTGCTAGCCCAGCTTGAAGCGGTAGCACCAAATCCGGAGGGGAGGGGGGATTTCTGTCTCTAAAGAAAATAGGCCTGGAGAGATGAGAGCTGAATTTGCCCTTCAAAGACCTGAATTTCAGCCGATTCTGATCTTGGGTCTGATATTTATCTCTTAAGAGTTTATGTTTCCACTTATAAACAGGAGTGATAGGAGCCCCCTCCAAAACACACACAAAGGATTTTTGTGAAAAATTGTGAAAGCGTTTTGAAAAGAGTAAAGCATTTGGAAAAGCAAGAAATGGCATATGAAGCATTCCTTCAAAAATAATGGTGCCTGTACACCCACTTGCAGACTGCAGACTAGAATTGCGCTGGCCTTTGATTGAAACGGATCTCCTCCTTCTAAAACAGCATGGGCAAACTACAGCCCGATCAGCTGTTCTATCCGGCCCACGGAGCCGAAAGAGCCGAGGGTTCTCTTGCTCTCCCCTCCGCTCCTTCACCAGCTGCCCAAGAGGAGAGTGCCAGCATGGTCAGGTTGCTTTTGTTCCGGCCCTCCGGTCCAGTTTAAGAACCCATTGTGGCCCTCGAGTCAGAAAGTTTGCCCACCCCTGTTCTAGAAGAAGAACCCATCAGGGGTGGTTCAATCGTATTTCCTGAGGGTGTTCTATAAATGATATCCTGTAAAATTATGTGAGATGTTAGAGAGCTTTACAAATAACCAACTTATACATGTACTGCATATGACTCCTTTAAATCTGGGTTAAGTCCTCACACACAACAATTCTAGATGATCGTATTGTTGAAAATATTTAATCTAGATCCTTTCCTGAGTCGCGCGCGCGCGCGCGCGCGCGCGTGTGTGTGTGTGTGTGTGTGTGTGTGTGTGTGTGTGTGTGTAGATACTGATGCTGTTGACTGTTGTTGTCTCTAGCTGAACATGAACTTCAGCCACAATACTTTCAGGTAAAACTTCATGTTGCGTTGTCCCATAATGGTGCCCAATGTAGAGCCCGCACCAGGTGAATGGAACCACCCACCCACCCAAGTGTTGTGACACCCAAAGAAGGTTCCGTCCAGATATTGATTTTATTTTCCAAGGAATTGACTTAGTGCATTTGGAGATTGCCGTTTATGATCCCTCGCTTTGGCATTTCGCCAGGACAACAGTGTTCATCATCCTGCTCTGGGGAAACCTGCCTCCCCGCCCCCCCCCCATTTTGTTAATAAATAGAATAGGTCAGAACGTGGGCAACAGCTCACATTCAAATGCCAGGACTTCCAGGAACGCAGCATGGTCTTAATGTTAGTGATCGGGATTTTGCTTCTGGAATTCTCGGCATTGGGACATGAGAACATCTATCAAATCAACACACATCACTCAACTATAATCATTTAGAAAGGAAAATCTCCAGAGATCACAGTCCCAGGCCGGACCAGCAAAGCCTGTGGAAGGAGTAATATATCCAGCCACTCAACTCGGATTAATTGCTCTAAAATTTGAGTCCTACTTTTAGTGCTACAACTTCATTATTGTATGATCTTTGAAAACCCACGGAACCCCCAGGATCCCAATTTGCAAATGGAGACATCTTTCCAGACTGCTTCGCAAAATGAGGAATATGTCCGAAAGCTCTTCTTCAACAATAAAAGCGCCATTATTAATGGAGGAGATATTTAAGAGACATTTTTGTGCCTGTTGGCATCTATTTGCAATTGTTACAGTGTTGTTGCTTTTTTAAAAGATTTTTTTGTTGTTGTTAAAGAGAGAGGAAAGAGAGTAACATTAATGTAAGAGCGGAACATCAATCAGCTGCCTCTTGCACTCACAGGAGATGAAGCCAGCAACCCAGGCATGTGCCCTGATCTAGACTCGAACCAGCAACCTTTTGGTGGTTAGACTGATTCCCAACCAACTGAGCCACTCAGGCCAGCCCATTGCTGTTGCTTTTTAAAAGGCACATTAGGAAGTGCTTTTTTGTCTGCAAGTCTCTACATGTGATAATTTATCCACAACCCCATTCTTCACACCCTGGATGAACATTGCTCAATGTTTCTTCACAAGTTTTGCAAGATCAACTTTGAGCTGTAAATGTGAAACAAAGCATAGGCTTGGAAGAGGGAACATTATCCTGATTAAGCTTGTTCGTGTGTAGCAGTATTCCTGTTGGGCTTATCAAGCAACCAAATGCATAGGCACTAGACTACATGTTCCATGTTTTGTTCACTGCTGTGTCTCCAGCTTCTAGCATAGTGCCTGGCACAGAGAAGGCAATAAAACTCTCCCAAACCAATTAATTAACACTGCTTTAGTGCCATTGGCACATCTACCTACAAAGGGTGTTGGATATGTACCATTGCAAGTCTGCTGAAATTCAGGGTTTCCAAAGCAAGAACACCGATCACCAATCTGTTTGGTAAATGTTATATATAATATTTATATCTGTTTTTATTCAGTAATGTATACATGATATGATTTGGTACTTAGTGGTAGTTGGAAGTAAAAAGGAGCTTCTATTAACTTAAATGTTCATGGCATAGAATGTCACAAATAGGTTTTCTTAATTATTAAACAGGGAGAATTGTTCATTTCAAGCTGTATTGAGATCTTCACAATTTGAATTTGAGTTCATAATTTCCTTTAGGAAATTATGCTGTTGATAGAACAAAATCTTTTGTATGTGAAAACTTGACAGTGCCTGAATATTACCATCTTGAATATTGGCTTTTATTGTGCAGCACAATAAATAAAAACTAGAGTTGATTTTGTATTGATTCCAGAATATACACTAAACTTGCTTTTGAGAATTAGCCCTTTTTATTAGTTTTGTAAAATATATTTTATTTATTTTTTACAGAGAGGAAGGGAGAGGAATAGAGAGTTAGAAACATCAATAAGAGAGAAACATAGAACAGCTGCCTCCTGCACACCCCCTACTGGGGATGTGCCCACAACCAAGGTACATGCCCTTGACTGGAATCAAACCTGGGACCCTTAGGTCCACAGGCTAATGCTCTATCCACCAAGCCAAACCAAAAGTTAGGGTTCTTTATCAGTTTTTTAATGGAATTTTGCCTCTTGTTTTAATACTAAAACTGCAGGGTACAGAAAAAACAAAAACAACAAGTAAAAAATCTCTCCTCATTATGGAGACTTTGCTGAATTGATTCTGATAAATATGAATCAGAATTTACTCAGAGCATCTATAGTTCTATAACAAACCATTTTTGTTTTTTTTGTTTTGTTTTGTTTTGTTTTTTAATATATTTTATTGATATTTCACAGAGAGGAAGGGAGAGAGCTAGAGAGCTAGAAACGTCGATGAGAGAGAAACATCGACCAGCCGCCTCTTGCACACCCCCTACTGGGGATGTGCCCGCAACCAATGTACATGCCCTTGACCGGAATCGAACCCGGGACCTTTCAGTCCGCAGACCGACGCTCTACCACTGAGCCAAACCGGTTTCGGCACCATTTTTGTTTTATCTTCACTCTATCTCCTCCGATTACAAATTATAGGACAAAAAGATAAAGCAAAAATCCCCCATCCTTATGTCACCACTTATTTGTTTAGAAGCTTCAGGACCCTTATAAATTAGTGTGATTGCCTTACCCAGTTTGGCTCAGTGGATCGAGCATTGGCCTGCAGACTGAAAGGTCCCTAGTATGATTCTGGTCAATGGCACATGCCTGGGTAGCAGGCTCAATCCCTGGTAGGGGGCATATTGAAGCAACCAATCAATGATTCTCACCAGTAATGTTTCTATCTCTCCCTCTACCTTCTTCTCTGAAATTAATTAAAAAAATATACTTAAAAAAATAAAATAAATAAACACATTAGTGTGATTGTAGGGCATTCCCTGCACTGGGCCAATCAGGATTCTTGATGAACATCCAAAAAAGACAATAGGGTTCAGCAACAGAGTGAAAATTTGGAATCTTAGAGGAGGTGTTGCTGTGATTCAAACAACACACAGTACCAATGGCAGGAGTTATTTGTGCCAACCCTGGCCAATAAAAGAAACTTACCCTTTTATTTAAGACTAGAGGTCCAGTGCACGAAATTCATGCACAGGGGCAGGGGGGTGTCCTTCAGCCCAGCCTGCACCCTCTCCAATCTGGGACCCCTAGACGGATATCCAACTGCCTGTTTAGACCCAATCCCACGGACTGCTGGCTCTCAACTGCTCCCCTGCCTGCCTTCCTGATTGCCATTAACTGTTCCTGCCTGCCAGCCTGATCACCTCCCTAACCACTCCCTTTCCAACCTGATTGATGTCTAACTGCTCCCCTGCCAACCTGTTTGCCCCCAACTTCCCTCCTCTGCCAGTCTGTTCACCCCTAACTTCCCTCCCCTGCAGGGTTGATCACCTCCAACTTCCCTCCCTTTCAGGCCTGGTCCCTCTCAACTGCCCTCCCCTGCTGGTCATCTTATGGTGGCCATCTTCTGTCCACATGGGGGCAGGATCTTTGACCGCATGGAGGTGGCCATCTTGTGTGTTGGAGTGATGGTCAATCTTCATATTACTCTTTTATTAGATAGGACTAGGACCTAATAGTAGATGGTATATGTTTTCGTTTTTACTTTTAAACTCAGATTATTTCATTCTCTCTGGGATTTACACTGAACATATCCTTGTTTAAATATGTGTAGCCCAACTAAATCAAAAATAATTAGTTTACTTTCCCCTCTGATTGCCTGGAAATCCAGCCCATATTGAATTTGTGACTGCTTCTTGAGCAAAAAAGCCACATCTGACTAACTAGGGAATTGGCAGTCTACTTTGTAGATCAACAAAGTAGATTTCTGACGTGCAGAAATCAAATCAGAGCCAGAATTCAAATTTGGTCTGTTGAACATAAGAGACAGGTCAACTTTTCATGAATTGAAAGTAATACAAACCATTTCTTTCTTCTCATCGCCATCCTCTTTATCATGCCAGGTCTAGAGAACTCCAGAGGACTCCTGCCTGGTGCCTCACCAAGGTCGTAGAGTTTCCACATCCAGGCTCTAGAGAAGTATCAGAAGACTTCCTATAATAAAGAATCTAGAAAAATAATGGACCTCAAATGAATTTCATCTGAAAGCATGTCTGTCTGTGCCCCTTAAATTTTGAAGTACCATGTACCTGCATACATCCCATGTCATCCAAGTATATCTCTTGGTTCTGAGATTTTTCTTCCTCTCAACATACACCAGATGAGGGACTATCTTTATTCAATACCGCTTTTAAGAGAAAGACACATGTTCATTGAAGCAGCTCTCAGAAGCCCAAATATAGTATCTTAGGAGTGAGGGGAGGGGAGTCAATGGAAAGAAAAAGCAGACAGTCATCTCTAATATTTTCAATAATAAAGATAAATTCTTAAAAAATAGACATTTTTAACATTCAAAAAATACATTTGAAATAGTATGCAGACATGAGGAAAGAAGAAAAATGTGTTTTTATAGTTAGTAAATATAAAAGGCACCTTTTTAGAAGCTCTTAAGAAATTTAGCATAATCCAGGTTAACTCTTGCTTTTAAAAAACATGCTTGCTGCTGTCTGTTTGTTTTCCAACCTAAATCTTTACTTGTTTCTATTCTCAATACTAAAAGAAGCACATCTACCAGAAAACATCTGAACTTTTCAATATATGAGCAAAAGATTGATATTCTCCTTATGCTTTTAAATCATTGTTCATGGCCACGTGTGACAGAGTGTAGGTGTAGCCTGAGGGATTAAGCTGTAGGGAGCTAGGGCTCGGGCGCACTGTGAACATTTTTGCAGTGAGCGTGTTCTTGGGACCTGATTGGCCCCATGGTGTTCCTGTTGAGAACATTCTGAACTGCATCTCTTCATTTGTTTCGCAGGCAACTTTTCCTTAAAAATCAAATTATATTTAATGTTTTTTAACAAAAAACAAATTCATGGTAGTTCTAATTACCTCCAAACTAAGATACATTTGTACAAAGCATATATTTGCCTAGCTTCATGCTTGAAATAATTGCTTTTCCAATTAAAGAAGTTCATTGGACTTCTAAAATCCAATGAAATTCACAAACAAACACAGTGATTCTCAAACTCAGTAGGTGATTTGGCCACGTCTCAGCTCTACAAAAGGACTTATCTTACGTAACCATGAAAAAAAATGCAAGGAATGCCTACTGCCTCAAAATAAGTAAGAACCATGTTTTTAAGGTGTGATTCATCCCTTTTTCCTTAACTTGAGCTTAATGAAATGTTTTACATACAACTCAGTAAATATCACAGTCTCTTACATTATTAAGAACTGGAGAATTGTCTCCAAGCGTAAGAGGTGTCGGGGAAAGATAAAAGTAATAGAATTAACACTAGAATTCCAGTCACTGATAATAAATTTCACCTCCAGAAATTTACTTCCATAATTACTGTATAAATATCCCACAGCTCTATCTAAAATTTGATTGTAACATTACGTGAGAAAATAATGCCAGGCAACTTGGCTAATCCCATTCCTGCCATCATTCACTTGTAATACATGCAATGGGCAATTCATCTCTGCTGAGCTTTAGAGTTACCTTACTCACTGAGCAAAGCTGCTGAGAGAATCCAGCGAGTTAAGAAAGTGTCGCCGAAACCGGTTTGGCTCAGTGGTAGAGTGTCGGTCTGCGGACTGAAAGGTCCCGGGTTCAATTCCGGTCAAGGGCATGTACATTGGTTGCAGGCACATCCCCGGTAGGGGGTGTGCAAGAGGCAGCTGGTCAATGTTTCTCTCTCATCAATGTTTCTAGCTCTCTATCTCTCTCCCTTCCTCTCTGTAAAATATCAATAAAATATATATTTAAAAAAAAGAAAGAAAGTGTGTGTGTGTTGGGGGATGAGAGGGGGGGGTGTGATTTCAAAGCAAAACAAGAACAAAATCTACCCTTGGGACCAGTCAGATTGAGTTGGAAACCAGGCTGTGCTACATCCAGATCAAGACCTTGCTTGGGCAAGTCATTTGACCTCCCTATGTCTGTCTCCTCTTCTAAAACATGGAGCAGGTAGTAATCTAAAGTTTATCGGTTCCTTAGAGGGACCTAAACATCACAACATATGTTAAAGATGTAGTACATCAGTGTTTCCCAAACTTTTGACATATGTGTACCCCTGCTGTAATTTTCGTAACACTGAGTACCCCTTGTCAAAAAAAAGGATGTATTTTAATAACAATCAAAATATTTTTATTTTTTTTGGTACATACACAAAATAATATGGTTCAGCAACAGAGTGCTGAACACTCTGTTGAAAAATAAATGAAAAATAAAATTATTCATAATAAAATATAAATAAAAGTTATATTATAAATAACATTTATCTGTACACCGGACCATTTCACGCCTCACAAGACTGTCTTGACTTGACTCATGAGAATGTAGAATTAGGCACAGCTAAGCACGGTGCAGTGCATATCCCCAACAAACTCCGGTGCAACGCATATCCCCACCAAATTCTTCCCGTACCCCTGGGGGCATGCGTATCACACTTTGGGAAACACTGTAGTACATAATAGGTGCTCAGTAAATGGCAGTTGAATTTATTATTCGTCTATGTGAAAACATTTAGAGAATATGAAGGGATTTGCATATGCAGGTCAATAATACCACATCATATATTCATGTAAGTAGGCAAAGAGCTTCATTCAGGACAGCTGCACTGCTCAGTGAACTTCCACTCTTATCCTTTCCCATAAACACTTTCCAAAAGCTACACTTCTTTTTTTAAAATATTTTATTGATTTTTTTACAGAGAGGAAGGGAGAGGGATAGAGGGCTAGAAACATCAATGAGAGAGAAACATCAACCAGCCGCTCCCTGCATGCCCCCCACTGGGAATGTACCCACAACCAATGTACATGCCCTTGACTGGAATCGAACCTGGGGCCCCTCAATCCGCAGACCTACACTCTATCCACTGAGCCAAACCGGTTTCAGCAAGAAGCTACACTTCTTACGTCTTTTAAAAGTCCATGATTCCACTTATTGCTGACCACTAAAACAATAACGTCTGCCACTAACTTAACACCTCCTTTTACAAGCAAAGACGACTATTAATTTAGTACAGGCTGCCATTATAAGCAAGCATTTCCTTTCTCTCGCTGCTTCCCTCACAGGTTTCCAATTCAGGGAAACCTCATCTCCAAGCCACAGGGCTGCTCATACCTCACTATTGTGGTTAACAGAGTTTTACGACCAAATGTTTATTTTTAAACGGAATTGCATAGACTTCTAACCTCTAAGCCAATGCCAAGTAAAAGCATGAATGACAACAACTCCCCCAAACTTGTAAGCATTATGTGCTGCAAATGATGTCTAGCAGGAGCCGGAGAACACCACTCCAGCCATGCCCTTAGCGGTCCCGCCTGTTACAGTACAGAGCATGTGTAGGGCTTCCCTGTGCCGGTAAAATACTGGAGGGAGGCAGCTTTGGTAATAGGATCATTGGCTGAAATGAAATGAGTCGATCTGATCAATAGAAATTGCACACGCAGCAAAGAGCTCTTAATGGATCTTAATCTCCATTAGGCTGAGTTGGAGGAAGTTGCTGGGGAAGCTGCATCACATTTCAGCCACGTCTAATAGCATCGTGGCCCACGAGCGGCTTTCAGGGGATGGAAGCATCCATCCTGGGTGCTCTGGGACAGCCATCAGTGGGATGGTACACTCTCGCATCATCGGTGTCCAGGAAATGCTCTGGGGGAGTACCCCGGAGAATTGTCTCCAAGGCTTATGAAAATTTTAGCAGGAATTCACGGTGGGTCAACCAGAAGACCATTAGCACATGAAGCTTTTCTGTCATGTGTAATTAAATGTGGCTTGGAATCCCTTAGACATGATTTATAAAACCAAAAGGAACAGTTCCAAGTTTGTTACCAGAGGTTCGTAAAGCATGGGCTATGGGGGCAATGGAAGTATCAAGTTTTCCAGAAGTGGGCATGCTTTGCATGTGACACATCTATAATAATAAAAGCCTAATATGTTAATTAGACCCAACGTCCTTCCCCACGACCTTCCGGATGAAGCCGGGGCTTGGAGGGCCGAGCCCCTGGCGCGAATTTCATGCATCGGGCCTCTAATGGAAATAAAAAAACCTCATGTTTGGAGCCCAGAATGTGAAACTAACTGCCTCTCAATTTAATATATAATAGAAAAGGCTCCATGTGGAAATTCGAAAGAAAAGGAAAATTGCTCACAATTTAGAAGGCTGCCCATTGTATGTGCACTTGGAAATTACAGCACAATATCTCCTAATTAATGCTGATTGAGTACTTTGATTTCAAAAATTGAAAAGCATAACACATGGACATTGCATTACACATTCACACACCCTCCCTATCCCAGTCCCTGATGGTCCGAGACCAAAACAGAGAACCCATAGCAGATTACTTCATTGCTTTTTTCTTAACCCTAAGTGAAACTTTAGGATCATAAATTTTAATAAAAACAAAACTTCCTTGTGCTGTGGCACAGATAAGTGATCCCCAGTGTTCGGGCTACCTCATTGGAAATGTGAGGGGTTTCTTCTATACGATAGCAATAATTTTAAATGCAGATGCTTTCTTCCTCTAAGATGCTGCGACATGTCACTATCACTCCTATTACTATAGCTCTTCATCATTGCGCAGCATGGTTGTTCATTTCCATGTCTGCCTCTCCACTTGATTTTTCCTAGATGAATTGTGAATCCCTGGAAAATCAAAATGTACCTTTTCATCATCTTATGCTCCGTACCTAAGATAATGTTGACATGAAATGAACACACGATACATTTTTATGGCATAAATACAAAAGCAAGTTATTTTATATTCCATAATCTTTTGGCATTTATTTTATAAAAGTCTAAGAGACCTTGGGAGACATGCCACAAGATTGCCTTGACATGCAAAACTAAGATAGAAAAAAAAAGACAGATTTGTATATTTATCTGGGTACTTCCACAATAGATAATAAAATAACATCTACAAATTTTCCAGGCATGCCACTTTATATCTTCAGTGATGAATTTTAAAAACTGAGTCACAAAATTTTCATGCCTTGGATTTTTCCACTAATATGCTGAGAATTATGAAAGAGAAAAAAAGCTAAGTAGCTAACTATGTTTTATTCTCCTTTTCTGTGGGGTGTGTGTGTGTGTGTGTGTGTTGTGTGTGTGTGTGTGTGTGTGTGTGTGTGTGATTGAATACAGTCAGGAAGTAAAGTGCATTATGTAAATTAATGATTGATGTCAGAAGAACTATCTAATAATTTACATTTTTAATTATCTTACCATTATTAATCGCTCCTACCCATGGTTTTGAAATAATCAATCTTATATGAAGTGCCTGACACACACAGTAGGAACTCAATATATATTGCTGAGACAATAAAGGAGTGAATCTTATTCCAAGAAAATCATGGAAGGAGGCACCCAGCTTCTGTTATGGACATGAATAATCTTGATTCTCAACATTTGATTGAGACATCCTTCCTTTCTGTTCAAAATTATAACTTGGACCCTATCAGAACACCTTACCTGCCTCCAAGAACTTGCAACATGTTTTTAATTATCCAAGAGTTGAGGGCAGATAGGGGGAAAAAGTGCTTTTGGTTTTGAAATTATTTATGGCATAATACATTTCTAAAATTTTTCACTGTAAATTGTATTATTATTTGTTACAAAAAAATATAGTGGTTAAATCCAGTGAGAATTTCCCAACTCTTTAATTAACCTACTTGATTTGGTAGTATTTAGCTCAGCCTGTCTTTTGGGAGAAGTTTCTTCTTTATAAATAATCTTGATCATCAATAAGCTTATATTATACCATTACTTGGAACTGGGAGAAAATAATTTGCCAATATATGTCTTGATTTAATAACTACTGATTGTCCTCAACTTAGAAAATGCAGATTGTATTTGATATCACCAAAAGAGCTTTTAACCAACGATTTCTTTCAGTTAAAAAAAAAATCCTGAAATCCAATAACTACAATGGACCCAGTGGGAAGTTTTGGGCTCAGTTGTAAGGCGCACTTAAGTGCAGGTTCTGAGTCACGGCCTGACTTTAGGGAAAGGCATGTGGCAGCCTGTCTCTGTCGATGCCTGGGCAGGTCACTCCACTTAGCCACATGGCCTCTGCGTTTTGTAGGTTCCAGGAACTGGCCCAGCTGGGAGTCTAGAACTCTACCCTCTCTAAAACATCTGATCAATCACTTCCTATTAGAAAAGATGACCCAGGAGAAGGTCTGTTACCAAGGAATCTCCTAAGAATTTATCTTAAGTAAACCCAATTTTTTAAAACTTGTGTACTCTAATTAGCTCTAAAAAGTCCCGTAGGAAGAATATAAAATAAGTTTCTTTGTCTTCCAAAATAAAAACGCTTTAGCTGTTCAAAACTGTAGGCCTATTAGACTCCTGGACATTTTTTTTTTTCAAATAACATGGCAGATTAATTCTAAACAAATTTTAGGACCACAATTTTTTTTCCAAAAGGAGTAACTTTATGAGAAGCAATAGGATTGTATGCATAATTTTCTCACTGTGATCAGTTTTATAGAGTGTTTTATCTCCATGAAATATCACATAAAAGCAATTTAAGATCACTTATTAAATTCACCAGTCTATGACAACATCAATATTACCTAGTAGTTATGACCAGAGACTCAGGGGTCAAAGTTTGAATGCAGGATTCTCCAGTTACTAACTGTACTGATTTCTCTGTTTTTCAGTTTCCCATCTGTAAAATGAGGATACACCTTGTAGATTTAAGGTACATAGATCAATGAGTTTATATGTATTACATATAACATAGTGCCTGGAAATTTATAGGTGCTATTCTGAGTTCATTGTTATTATTACTATGAACAATAATGTCAATGAATACAAAATCTGGGACAGTTGTGATATAAGAAACTACTGTATCTTGATACTAAAGTTAAAATCAGAATTAACAAGGGTATTTTCACAATACATGTTAATATACATGTTAATCATGGTTATGTCCTAATTCCTTTCCTGTCTTCTTAATTTGCATCAGACAACTTGGTATACCTCCCAGATAACTGAATACATGACATCCCTCCACACACACATATACACTGAAGGGAGATATACTTCTTTTTTTAAATTCTGGTGATATGTTTTAATTATCATATAAAATTGATTCACTTCCTAGTTATTTTCAGGAAATGCAAATCAGTGTCAGACATCAAGCATAAAAGCAAACTCATTGAATTGAAAGGCATTTCCCAACATTAATTACATTTTGATTAACTCCATCAATTTTAAATAACTCCACACAATGCATTCATTCTTTCAATGGTAAGGAAATGTCTTTTACAGTTAATTTTATCGTGGCCAGCTCATCAGGATGTACTTCCTTCTCAGACAAGTTGGCTTGTCGGTCACAAATGCTTTTAATATCATTCATGCTAAAATGAATTCCTTCATGCTATGTGGTATAGAACTCTAGGATCTCTGCCAAGTGGTCGTGCAAGGGCTTAACAAGATTAAAGCTCTTCTTTCCTGCAGGTGCCCCTGCCCATGTTGAAATGAAAATGAGAATATCCACTTTGCTACTACACATTAAGTACATCTATATGTATAAAAACCTAAGTGACCATTCAACCATCTGACTAGTAGCTATGACACACACTGACCACCAGGGGGAAGACACTCAATGAAGGAGCTGTGGTAACTTAGCAGCTGTGGTTCTCAGGTGATGCACCCAGAATCAGAGAGGAGGGAGCCAGATTCCAGGGTGCGCCATCCAAGAACAGCCCTCTCACAATCTGGGACCCCTTGAGGAATTTTGGAGAGCTGGTTTTGGCATGATTCCCATAGGCCAGGCTGAAGGACCCCACCAGTGCACGAATCTGTGCACCAAGCCTCTAGTAAACTATATGATCCTAAGTTAAGCACAGAAGCACAGAACACAGTTCTATATGTAAAGAAATTCTTCATAACCCAGCCGTGAGCTAGAACCTCACAATAGCTTATCCAAGTCCTCTGGTATTAAAGAGAATGCCAACTTTCTACTTCACAGTACCTAAATTCTACCCCCTCTACCAACACAGATTATCCCAAAAATATTACTCAGTCCTTGATGATGAATTCAATATTCTGCTAAGTTAGTTTTATGTTGGCATCTAAGCACTGTTTTGAAAAGTGTTGTGGCTTTTGCAAAATCATAATTGAAAAAAAGCTTTTTTCATATTATTCACAGTGCCTCCCAAAAGTACACAGATAATAAAACAATCTTTTCAATTTAGTTTTAGAAAAGTTGCCCTCTATAAATCAACGTCTATAATTTTCTTATCAGACAATAAGAGCTATGTGTCTCAAGTGATTCCATATGTGTCTTCATTGTTGAAAAACAATAACATAATTTATGAAAAGTACCTGTACTGGGCATAGTAGACACTCCATTACAGTTAGTTCCTATTATTAGCAATTATTAATAATTGTATCTTATTTTAAATTCCAGGTGGCATTTCCTTCGTCTGTTGCGATAGATGGTTTCTGTTCTAACTGGAAATTTAATTACCCTGTTTTATTTGTTTAAGCCACCTCAAAATAGGCAAACTATTCGTTCAAATTAAAATGTTTAAAATAAGTAGGAACTCCACATGGCATTTGTGATCCTAATAATGGCAGAGGGGTTGATTTTCAACTTACAAATGAAAGTTGATGATAAAAGTACAAATGAGTCTGTGGTTAAGATGTTAATTCTTTTACCACCGTGAGAGTGTTTGCCCAAACTCAGTATATAACTACAGTTTTTGATGTATTGTTAGGCATAGTAAAGCCTCAGTAGGTCAAATTAATTGGGAGTTGTGGAGAAAAGCTAATTTAATGAAAGGAGTTTAAACTACAGAATATATAAATAATATAGTGGTATAAAAAAAACGCACACAGCAGAAGCCAAGGAAGTCCAAGTAGGAGGTGATGACAGTCTGAATAAAGGTCATGACAGTGGCAGGGAGGGCCAAGTGCAAAAGACAGCACTAATAAACAGAGCAGTGTGGGTACAGGAGGTGAGCATGCTTGTTTTGAACCCTAGGGGGCGACTTCAGGGAAAGGCAGTAGCACAGGCTGATGGGAACAGAAATGGAGGCATTCCGGGATTTCCAGGGTGGGCAGAGTCTCTTCCCAAGCTGCCTATGGAGCCTTTTGAAGACACTTTATAAATTCTTTATAATCTTGCTCCCGTTCTGTTGCTGTAAATCATCCTGGAATCATGGGCTATTGAAACAAGACAGAACCCCATAGCCCACACAGCCACAACTGTCACTTTACAGCTCAGGGAACTGCACCTCAGAAAGGTCACCCAGGGCCACATAGGAGTCAGTTAAAGAGCCAGTTAATATCAGGGTTTCCAATTCTTAGTTCAGTGCTTTATACCCTGCTCTCCTGTTGTTGAGAGGATGATCAAATGTCCCTATTTGTCTGGGGCTATGCTGGTTTTAAAATAAAGAATCTTATATCCCAAGAAACCCCTCAGTCCTAGGCTAACAACAAGGGTTGCTTACCCTAACAGAGATATGAATTATGATTGATATTCCCATAATCGTAAAATAAAGCAATTTTCATGGCAAAAATTCACCATGCAATAGGTTGGCCAACACAACTCCAAAATAAAGAGTAGCCTTAACCATAAGGAGTGATGTCATTCTAGTCGGTGGGAGGAGTAAGAAACTCTTCATTTTCCAATCACACTGTTGCCTTGAACACTGCCATGAGTTCCAGTTTATGCTTCAAATATCCTTGCCCTGCTCCTATCATATTAAGGCCACCAGATCACTGGTAAAGTTTGCAGATTGCCTTTTCCCAAGGCCAGTTATAATGTAAAAAAAATATATATTCCAAAAAGCAAAGGCAGAGTGAGTTCCATATGGAGAAATTAATCTGTCTGCTTCCCTCCAAAGTCCTTCAGAAGCACAAAGTAAGCCCTCTAGAACATTCCTTGGGAGCAGAATGGAAAGCAAACTTCCAGACCAGTTTGCCTTCTTTGGGGGAAAAGGCACAGATAACATCTAGAAGCGAAGGCCTGTGTCACTCACAAACACGTGGCCCTCAAGCAAAGGACTGTGAGTTCCACCCCAAAGGTCTCTGGGTACTCAGCTTGGGTCTGGCCGTGCCTTTCCTCCGGAGTCATGTAGGTGGGCATGTCTCCTGGCAGCCCAGCGTCTTCTTCCTCAAAGTCATCGCACCCATCAGAGACCAGCCTGAGAGCACATAGCAGGCAACCGAGGACCTGAGCAGCCATTTCCAAGCAGAGTATGGAAGGTGTCAAGGATTTCCATTTCAGATGAAGGTGCCCTGACTTCGTTCAAAACAACTGCGTCCTGAGAAGCCAGACAATGAGGGTAGTGGGTGCTGTCCTTGCCCCTGGGCTCACCATCCAGTCTGAAATGGACAGGTTTTGCTTTTCCTTGCCCTCCCTTCCCTTTTCATTTTATTCTGAAAGTGTGAAAAAGCATATAGTTTTAAATCAATACTATTCACATTAAAGAAACCACTATATCTTACTTCACTTTTTTTTTTACTGTTGTTGTTGTTTTTACTTTTAGTCCACATGAAGCGAAAGGGTATGGAATCCAGGCTTTTATACAAGAGTTGCTTTCCTTAGAAAAGTAGGTAGTTCCTGGATCAATAAAGGTGCAGCTTCCTTTAAATTCCCTTTTCTGAGAGTCAGTGGGAGCCTGCAGAACACCAAAGGTGTGGGTGAGCCTGACTTGAAATAACATAAGTTATGGCTAACGCACATGCTCTGGGTTGGAAAGATGAAATTATAATTTCAATTGGAAGCAGCCTCTGGCTCCATATCCCGAGACCATAGTAAATCTCCCATTTGAACACTCGCACCTCTGAGGCCTCTTGATTGAATTAGAACCCCAGAGGTTCCTGCCTTCCCTGCCTTTCCCTGGCTCCCCCTTCCTTCCCCTGCCCTCCCCTGACTTCCCCGGCCTCCCTATGCCTTCCCTTGCTTCTGCAGACAGAACTTCCACTCAGCACACAATGTGATATGCTAACATATGCTCACTCCTACTGGATTAGTTTTGTGTTGTAGTTGTTGGTTTTCATTTTGCTTTGTTTTAGGAAGCCTCCCTGGAAAGAATGTTGGACTTAAAATGTGAAGACTTGCATTTGAACCCCAGTTCATCCACTAATTGTCTTGAACTTGAGCAATTTTCTGAGCTTCTCTGCATGTGAGTTCCCGAAATAGGAAATGGCAATAATGACACAATACTAGTCTATGAGTTTATGGGAGAACTCGCACAGCACGGAAAGTGCTGACACACAGTAGGTGCTCAGATATTTATGCAGCAGAACAATGACCGACTATCAACTATTTTTGTGTCTATCACCATAATAGGTCGGTAGAGCAGAGCTCAAAAACAAGACTCTGACCACAAATTGATTGCAGCCTATTAATAGCTACCATCTACCAAGCACCTATTATGTGCACATGCTATGCTGGGTATTTTAAAATATATTGTCTTACTTCATTCTCATAACACCTCTAGGAGGCAAATATTACTGGAGCTATTTTGGAGATTATGAAAAGGAAGCTTAGAAAGTGAAATCGATTTCCCAAAGTCACAGAACTAAGAAGTGGCAGTGGTGGGACTAGACTAGTCCCGGATTTGCCAGCTTCACACCTTCTTCCAGCACATGCACACACAGAGACCTAATCATATTCCAGAATGTTCCCCCACTTTCATTCAGGACTCAGAGAGTTAAGAAGAAGCTGATAAATAGCAGGAACAGCTGTCCAAGGTGCTAGTTGCTCTTCTGCGACACCATTTTGCTTGAGCTCCGCAGCTGTACCAGAAAGTCTTTGTCCTCCAAAGCAAATGCTGAACTGAAAGATAGTTGGTATTCAAGACACACATGTTTTCTACCAGCAAATAAGAAGAAAGCACAACAGTATTCTTGAAGGATGCTGACTTTTTTTTTTTTTTTTTGGTGTTCTGCAATTCTGCATTTTCAAAAATGACATCTGTTTTGTGAGTGACTAAAAGCTCTAGAGGCAGAGTTTGTGAAAGGAAATAAAATTGTGTTTCTGAGCATTTTACTCTTTACTGCCTTCAGATGATATTTGTTTGGTTGGCCCATTTTCCCCAAAACACTGTCAAGGCAGAAGTTTTTCTATTTCCTTCCCACACTCTGACAGGTTTGAAATGATGTTCCAGTGGCAAGTGTTCTAAAAGTTTCTTTTAGCACTTTCCCTCCATGCATCAAATCATCCTCTCTTTTGAGCACTCAAAAAAAATTGTGCCTTCTAGAAACATAAATGAATATTATGCATTGCATTTATATCATGCGCATCTAGGAGGAACTCAAAAGTATTTCACTGTCTTCACGTTCCAGGCTGTTTATTTTTTGCCAGCACATCAACAAACACAAAAGTTTAAGGGAGCCATTTCTTAGTCGTCCCATCTCTTTGATTTATCACTTCCTGTTCCATAAATTTTCAGTCTCCACTTCACACAAATAAAAAGATGCAGTAGCTCATGCAGTTTGTCAGCCAAATCCCAGTTTTAGAGAAGAATGAATATTAACTAAGGGCATCTGAAGGAGTCCCCACCACAGACGGTATAGTGTCAGGCTGAATTGCACCCCAACTCCCAAAATCTGGACATGGGTTACAATCACCTTCATAATAATATAATATATATATATATATATATATATATATATATATATATAGCTTCCATGTTATAACTGGCAGAATCAGCACTCTACAAGGTGGGCAGGAACTCCTGGACTGCAGGTGTGAGTCTTTCTACTCCTTCTGCCTTTGCCCCAAATTGATGGAGCCATACATCACAGAGGAATGAAATATGAATGAATCTTTGGGAACTTTCACGAGGCAGAAACCCTCCAAGTTGTCCTGACAATTTAGTTCTCATTTATCGAGTCTCATAATTCACAACCCACAAACACTGCTTGTCCAACGCCCCTTTCTCAAAGTTGATGGATGTCATTTCTGTTGTGACATCTTAGTCAAGCAGACTTCAACTTTCTTTGGATTTTAGGCATTGACTAGCCAAGCACACCTGCCTCAATGTTTTCTTCCCTGTACAATCCTTCTGGCCCTTTGGTATATATTGACTGTATGAATCCTCTTCGAAAATACTCAATAGAAAGCCCTAGACTTCATGTAAAGGATGGCTTCCTGTTTAGAAATGGCCTTATCAGAACAAGCCTTGGAAAACCCAGGAAAAATAATAATATACCTGATTCTCAGAGTGACAGTTCTCACCAGCAAAGGCTACATGGAAAGTTATTAAGCAAAAGCTGCTCACAGTTACAAAAGTGTAAACACGAGTAGTAAAAAGGGTATATTTGTCAGGAAACTACAGGTTGGGTAGTTCAGCCACGCCTGATGAGCTGTGATCAGGACCTACACTAGGCAATCATTCTTTACCTTTTGACAACTTCTGGAGTCACCCACTCCCCATCATGTAGACATGCCTTGTCACAGAGTTGTTCTTATGGAGAAACCTCTGAGACTGAAATATCGGGTACCCCCTGAAGGGCAGGCCCCATATGTCAAAAGTGGGGCCAGGCTGTGGATCCCAGATCCATCATTAGTGACAGTCAAGCATGGGAAAAGCTAAAATGGGCACAGAGGTCTCACACAACTTCTTTCTTTTAGAAATATATATATATATATATTATTGATTTTTTTTACAGACAGGAAAGGAGAGGGATAGAGAGCTAGAAACGTCGATGAGAGAGAAACATCCACCAGTTGCCTCTTACACACCCCCTACCGGGGATGTGCCCGCAACCAATGTACATGCCCTTGACCGGAATCGAACCTGGGACCTTTCAGTCCCCAGACCGACGCTCTATCCACTGAGCCAAACCGGTTTTGGCACACAGCTCCTTTCTTTAGACAAGATGCTCTAAGGTCATTTAGACTCAGATTTTGAATATTTTCATTTGCTCTTTTTGCTTCCCACTGTTTACATCCTTTCTCTTAATTTAAGTTAATTTAATTTAACTAATTTATTTATTTATTGGATAGTAAGTTCACTTTCTCAGATGTTGCCAGGTGTTTCACTTATTTTCCTCCAAGAATTGTCTATTTATTTTTCCACACTAAAACATTGCCACTCTTTTTTTTTTAATCCTCACCTAATTTTGGGGAAGCATGGGGTGTAGTTGTAATGTCAGTAAGGAGAATTTTCCCCAAAGGTCGGGGGCCTCTGAGGGGAGCTTGCCAAAGACCAGGGATTGAACCTGAGACCTGACCTGGAATCTTTTGGTATACAGGACAATCCTCCTACCAACTTAGCCACCCAGGCCAGGCTACATTGCCACTCTTTTTGATTTACTCATCTTTTTTTCACCCTCATTTCTTATAATGAACTTTGACTCTTACATATGTATTCCTACTTGAATATTGACTATGAAGAGAATAGTATCTCCTGACTTTCCCACATTTTACTGAACCCTCAAGATACAATCCGAATCACAAATCATTCACCTAGCTGCCTGAGATGTTACTAACCAATGCTAACATCTTTATGTGGGGACTGTCCACACCATGAGCCAAAACATAGCATTTTCAACTAGATGTGTTACACGGCCCCAACTAGAAACTTTTGACCTTCCACTAAGCAGTAAGCACAGAATTGGGCACAAAATAGACATTTAACAAACACATGTCAGATTAACCACAAAGGCCACAGAAGAATTAGAAATGTGGACATGCCTAAGAAACTTTCATTTATTCGTAGACTTATTCAACCATGTGTATGAAGCACCTACACTCCTATGGTAGGCAGAGGGGGAACAAAGACACACATGTCATAAGCACTATCCTCTAAAAATCCTGCAGGAAGAATACAGGTCTGAACCAAAAAGTGCATTAATATGCCACTACATTCTGTGTAGAAATAATTAAAGAGAACTGTGGGAGCACAATGGAGATTGTGGCCAATTAAATCCTGATTGATGGTGGACTTCCTCAAGGAAGCTGGGTTTTGAGTTGGGGGAGGTTAGAGGAGTAAGATGGAGAAAGAGAAAAGGAGAATGTTATGGACAAAGGGAACAGTTTGAATAGAGTCAGGATGAAATATCAACAATGTGCAAAGATGCTAATCAGTAAGTATGAGAGAGGGCCTGGGAATTGGCTTCTTTAACAAGCATCTCCTGGGTAATTCTGAAACAGGAGAGAACCCAGGACTTTACTCAGAGAAACATCTCTCCACATCCTAGTTCCTGAAGGACTTGCTCAGAAATATTTGCTAGTGGACAAAATGCCTCATTTGGCCTAGTCAGAGAGAAAATCCACACTCGTGTGGAAGGTCCACACCTCTACCTAAGTAGAGCCTTCCAAAATCTGAATCCAGTCATGTTGCCTCTCCATTTATAACCCTGCAGTGATGCCCCACTGCTCAGAGAAGAATGTCTCACATAAGCTCACCTTCCTCCCTGGCCTTGCCTCTGGTCTCACGGCTCAAACTGTACCTTACGATTTTGTTAAATTCTATGCCTTCTGCTGCTGCTTTGTAATTGTTCTGAAGTTATTAAAGTTTAAAACATATAGAAAGGGCTTCAAACTGAGGATATCCAATTAAACAAGGTTATTGTTCATTGTTCATATAGAAGCATAGGATCCATTTAAATGCTCAGAGTGAAATACCAAAGCACTTTCCTTTGTCTGCAGAATGTCAAATTGTCCCATAAATTATAGCTAAACCAAAAAGAGTTCAAAATTCTGAATGTTAGAAAATACCCTGTGAAACAATAAGAACTCAGAGCAAAAAGCAGCCTAATCCCACTTCCCTAATAAAGACGTGTACATGCACAAATACACACACACACACACACACACACACACACACACACACACACACACACACGATGATATCTCATACCAGTGGAGGGCATCCTGGAATCTGCATCAACAAAATATTCAGTGATAAAGACATTTTCTTCCTGGCACGTTCGAAAGAGAAACTGAGACCAGACAGCTAGTAAGATAAGACACGCTCTCCCTTCAGGAGCACATGCTGCTTTGGCAAACACAAATATCACTCACTCACACACACATGTACTCAGGCCTGCTCATAATTTTCTTGACAACTCGAACTTATAGCGTTAGCATATGAATGCTGAGGCTCGCAGCGATATTCGCCCACCAAATGGAGTTTGTACTATAAATGCAATGAAAAGTAACTGAACGATGACTCTTTGCTCTGCATGGAGTCTGTCACAGCCTATAGGTAAAATATATGTAATATCTGCATGGCACCAGGTGTAAATATTTTCTTTCTGCATGGAGAAAAGTTGAGAAGATGAGGACATTCCTGAATTCATACCTCCTTCCCAAATAAAGCATAAAATACCTGCCTCCAATTCCCCAGCTTTAGGCATTGATATCTCCCCCTGTTTCCAGTATATCATGTGTATTGGGTCAAATAATGCCCAGCTGCCAAGAATTATTCACCAGTTCAGGAGAAAGCTTTTACAATTGTACCCACAATCAACTCAAATGAGAACCGCGAGTTAGTGAATGTGACAAGTCTTTCCCGGTAGAGTATAAACTCCTTAAAGGAAAATACATTAATTGTTCATCTCTAAAGTGATAATATCTTTTAAGTCATGCGCCTGAAAAAGCAACGGTTTATGTTGGCTGGGTGGTTGGCTGGATAGTTCCTCTCGCATGCCTTCACCTGGGCTCACTCCCATGGCTGCATTCATAGGAAGGGCTGGCCAGCCTGGAGGGTTCTGGCTGCGCTCACAGGGCTGGCAGTGGGTGCTGGCTGTCAGCGGGGCTTCCCTGGTCCCCTTCACATAGCCTCTCATCCTCCAGGGGGCTCCACGGGCTTCTTTAGGGGCTGCCGCAGGGCAAAGCTGCAAGGCCTCTTACTACCTACCCTCCCAGGTCATGGTGCATGCGTGGATGCGGGGCACTAGATGCCACCTGGTGGGAGGAGGACTGGCAAAGTCCTCGCAATAGGCAGGCATCCATCTTCACAAACAATGTATGTCACAAACACAGCCCTAAAACACGTACAGTCACCAAATCTATTTGGGGAAGCTTCATCTATTCATCCATTTATTCATTCACCCATTTAACAAGCACATTTCAAATGCCCACACTGTAATGAGAATTTCATCAGGCTCTGGACATAGGGTGAGCAAACAGGCAGAATGAGTTCCTCGTTTTGTGGAATTCATGGAGAATAAATGAATAGGGGAGTGAAGGAACAGTGATAGGCAGGGGGGAGGGGTAGCTCGCTGAGATGTGGCTTCAAATTCGAGGCTCCCTTTTTAATTAGAGGTTCACACAGTTTAAAATGCCTGAATCCTTTCTTGGAATTGGGGAGCCAGGGTAGGAGGCTATCAAGGGATTGAAGTCAGAGTTGGATTCCCAAGGGTTGAGGCTGGAGCAGCGAATTTCTGTTGAAGCAACATAAGCCACAGGAGCCAGAGGACCCCGCTGGTTCTCAGTGTGGGAGGCCCAGGCCTGGCAGAAGGCAGGAAGCAAACTCAGGAGGGAGTTAGGAAAATGTCACGAAGAGACAATTCATAGTGGTTGGGACAAAATTGAAGAAACTAACAGGAGATACGCTTAGATACCCAAGGACAAGTCACAGGAGGAAGGCATTACCTAGGCCTAAAGCAGCAAAATGGACAAATGATTTTAGCAAAATCAGGTAAGAACTAGAGCTTTGGAAGATAGCACTCTTGGATGGAGACATGGTTTTAAAGGAAGCCTATGCCATGAGAGCAATTCCAAAACCTCGAAGTAGCAGACTAACCCAACTGTCTCTCTCCTCCTGCCCCTTAGCTCCCGCCTGCTTTCATTGGTTTCTTGTGTTAACTTATTTATTTTAAAAAAAAAATCAGCGATCCATATGGGTCTAGTTGACATGGCTAGGGATAACTTCTAGCCAGATCCTAGGAGAATTTTTGTAGACCTTATGGAAAACAAAGAGGTCTTAATTGACTACAAGCATTAAACCAACAATATTCATAGCTGTCATCAAACAAGATGACATAGTCTCAGCACTTATGAAGCAAAGCAGCTGCAGGTACAGAAGCAAGACTTTGTACGGCCACCCAGCAGAGTTGTTGATTGCTGGGAGCTGCATTTTCAAAAAGGCAATAACAAACATTGAATATCCATGAAATGGGAAATGTCTAGAAACCATTGTGCTTTCGTTTTGTTTGGTTTTTTTCCAAATGCCAAGTATTTACCACATGCTCAACATTTTCCTAGGGAAATTCAAGTGAAACCATAGGCCCTAACTTTAAGGAGCCACACTGCCCACAGAATCAAAATTGCATATATTTCCATCTCAGCTTCTCCTTAGCTCAATCCTTAAAATGTCACAGTCATTCCAAACATGGAGAAGAGAGCAAAGGTGATGTCAGAATGGTAGAGATAGTAAAATACCTTACTTTTGTAAAATTTACAAAGTTGTGACTGTATGAATGTACTGCCAAAGCTTTCCCGGAGGCCTTAAGGGGCCATGCAACAGATGGCCTTGACGCTGAAGTTTCATTAGCTTCACAGGAAACACCCCTCTGGCTTCAAGGCATTTCCAGGCAGAAAAACATTGGCAGTTTCATACTGAACCCTCTAACTGAGTTTACTGACCCAGTTAGTAAACAACCAGCTTTATCGACTAGCTTGTTGCACGACTAGAGTCATGCATTCCGAACAAGGAAGGGTGACAGTCCCATGACACTCTAAGACAAATTCTGAGAGTCAAACTTTAGAAGTCTGTATGTTTAAACTGGAGAGTGTCCAGAGGACAGTGACCAGGAAAGTTGGAAGACTCCAAAGAAGAATAGTCATTAGAACTTGGCTATTTAGTATGTATATCAGAGATGACTGGTAGAGGAAATAAGACCTTTTTCAAAACTTAAAAAAAGGGTTGTCATATAGATTATATAGAAAAAGGTCCTAAATATGGTTGGAAGACAGTGTAAAAAAATGTATAAAATATATCATTTGACTATCACATGTTCAAATGATAATATTTTAGATAGTTGGGACTAAATAGCATGTATTGAGTTCCCCTGTTTCTTTTTACTGTTCTAATTTGGCCACTAGAACTTTTAAATCTATATATAAAGCCTGCATTGGTGGCTCATGTTACATTACTATCGGACAGCACCAGTATAAGGTTTCAGCCCCACTGAGATCATCCCTAATCCCTCCATGCCACTGCAATTTTACCAAGAGCTGAGGCACCAAAGCTATTTTATAGTTGGGAAACTTACTTGTCATTCTCTTGTCTTGAATCTAGTGCATTTACTGTATCTGTTTCATTGGTGTCACTTGGTATTTTCTCATGAAAGAAAACTGAGTTCCTAAAGTGGTCAAAAAAAAAAAAAAGTCCAGTAAAGATATTTCACTGTCACTTTCCTCCATGGGAGTAGACGGGTCTTAACAGCATGTCTGATACTAGCCGGTTTATACAATAATTTTTTTCCTTATCAGCTACTTAATGAAATGGATTTCTATCATAGCATCTCTGAAATGTTAATACTCTTACAGCTGTCTTCAAAGACCTATTTTGAACTAAATATGTTATCAATCAAAATACTCATTAAACTTCGATACAAGCTTATGTGAAGAGAGAGATTAAATCACTGAGGCAGCTGGGCTTCTTATCCCACTAATGTGACCTCATTATATTGTAATTTGTTATTACAGAAATTTAATTTTCTGATGCCATAGAATTACTAAAGGGTCTTCACATTTTCTACATTTCTATCGACTCTACTTGCGAACTTTTTGATCACTTGCTGGTGGGGTCCTTGGGTATTCCCAAGATTTGTCTTTCTGGTGGACTACAGTGAATAACCCAAGAAACAGTGCTCCCTAACATTGGACAGAGACAATGGCTCCATTCTCTGAAGAAACTTGAAGACAGTGTTGTCTCTGATGAGGTGAGGAAATATTTTGAATTGGTTTTTCTCCTAGGCAACCAATAGTATACTAGTATGTGGATCTTGACTTGGATACCTTCACCCTTTCCACCTTATGGTTTAATGAAATCCTCTTTCATTGGATCTGTTATGGAGTCAGAGACAGAAAGAGGACTGTTTGGAGTGCTTTTGTTTTGTTTTTTCCAAATACTGACCTCAAAGAGAGTCATGAGGCCCACAGGAGAAAATATGCAAAGCCCTAGTACAGTGCCTAGCCGAAGTAAATGCCAAACAATCCTAGTTTCCTTCCTCTTTCCCACCCCACCACCTTAATCTAGTCATTCAATCAATTCAACCAAACATGGTACTTGGCTTTCTCCTGCCACTTGAGCAAAATCCAACAAAAGCCAAAGGGAGAGATAGAATATGATGAGTGCCAAGCATCAAGAATGTAGCATTTAAAAATTTAGTCTATTGTTTCCATTGTTCATATGAAGACAATTACAAAAATATCTTCATTTAGAAGAAAACTCATAATTTCCACCATTGATTTCTCTCTAAAAATAAATCAGCAATCCATGTGGGCCTAGTTGACATGGTCGGGGGTCAATTCTAACCAAATCCCAGAACCCAGAGACTCAATTTAGATTGCAGTGACTATTGATTAAATGGCTCAGTTACTAGTGATCACAGAAAAAGATGGAAAGAACATGAGTTGCCCATCAGATCAACAGCCTCCTAGCCTCAAGTTGTTGTAACACTTCTCTGTTGTGGCAGATGTGAGCTGTCAGTAACTAGGTATTTCCTCCTGTAACTCCCCAATTAAATCTGCTGTCTCTCCTAGCAGCCTTCTCTAAAATGTTGTGCCAGCTACACCAGCCTCCTTTTTATGCTTCCACAGCCAGCCAGCCACTCCACGGGGCTTATGCATGTTCTGTTCCATGGGTCTAGAATGCTCTTTTCCCAAATTCCCACAAGGCTCACTCTGTCAGGTTCTTCAAGGCTTTGCTCACCTATCAGCTTTTCAGAAACAGTATTCTGATGACCTCATTGCAGACTGAAACTTTCCCTGGCCAGCTCCCCCGATCAACTTCCTGGCTCCATCTTCCTGAATGGTGTCTATCACTATCTGACACACTCACACTTTACATGTCTGTTCACAGTCTCCAAATGTCAGGTCCAAAGGTATGGGCTTAGGGTAGCTATATATATATACTTAATTTCAGGGAAGGAGAGAGAGAGAGAGAGAGAGAGAGAGAGATTATGAGAGAGAAGAGAATCATTGATTGGCTGTCTCCTGCATGCCCCTTACTAGGGATCAAGCCTGCAACCCAGGCATATGCCCAACTGGGACTCAACGACCAGATAGGCAGGGCAGCTTTTTTGTTGCCATGTCCCAAGCACCTACAAGAGTGTTTGGGCCGAAACCTGTTTGGCTCAGTGCATAGAGCATCGGCCTGCGGACTGAAAAGTCCCAGGTTCGATTCTGGTCACGGGCATGTGCCTTGGTTGCAGGCACATCCCCGGGGGAGGGGGGGTGCAGGAGGCAGCTGATTGATGTTTCTCTCTCATAGATGTTTCTGACTTTCTATTCCTCTCCTTTCCTCTCTGTAATAAATCAATTATATATATATATATATATATATATATATATATATATATATATAATAAAGAGTGTTTGGTACAAAGGACAATGAGTGAGAGAAAATGGATTTGTGTCATTTTTTTTAAAAAACACTTCATATAAGAGTTAGTTTTACGGAGAACATTATTTTAAAATTCATGCAGTGCAAACTTTTGGTGACTTGATTTATATGAGCATGTCGATTTGTAAATATGAATATACTGCAGTCTAAATTGTTGGGGCTGTTCTTGTGCACATGCTTTAGTCCCTGGAAAAAACAAATGACTCCGAATTCACATTACCTTCAGCATGACTCTGTATTTCAGATGACAGACTACCTTCCTGTTGTTGAATGTGAACGATTGAAAGATAAATAAAAGGAGAAAAGGCTATTGTAGAGTGAGAAGGTATGCTTGAGTTCGCTCAGCTCAACCATCATTCGGTGCAGCAAGACTGAAGAAAAGAGACACTTTATTCAGGTCACTGTCTGTCTGATAAACAGCTTCAAGTCTCTCCCAGGCAAAAAGGTCTGCTCTGCCCCAAAAGTTCATTTTTTTTTTTGGAGATTCCATAACCAACAGAAGAGGGAAACTGTGGCTTTAACACTACATAAAGAAAGTTAAATACTTGAAAACAAAAGCATAGCCTTTCTTCTCAAAAGCCTCTGATTTTCCCTCTATTATTATTTGAGATCAAGTCTTAGTGCAAAACAATAAAAAATTCTTTGCAGATAACTTGCAGTTCAATAACCTACTAGTTATTCATTTCACCTTAAAGCATGCTTGTAAATATCATTTCAAATGAAGCACTGGCTTGATTTTTTAATCAATGAAAATGGACAATAGTTGAAAAGGTTTTCTGAATAATTACCTGGCATTCTTATTACTAAATCAGATTTCACGGAAAATCAACAAATGATATTAATTACCTCATAGCCTCATTATATATTAATAGGTTCAGAAACCAAACATTGAGTGTCTTTTAGAGCTGGGTGTAATATTTATAGGAAGCTTTATGAGGGAAGTCAGCTTAATTCTAATGCATTCATTTTAGTGCTCTGACCTTTTGCTCTCTGGAAACATGAGTTTGGTCTCAGCTAGGAGCACAGATAGCTGGCACCAACATTGTGAGCTCGTGCCTCAAAACCCAGCGTGTCACTGATCTTGACTTTCTCATGCCGAGGGACATGAGTTGGCTGATTCATCAGTCACCACCTATCCCTAACTCAAAGTTGTTATTGAAAACTTGCCTTTTGGTTGATGAATTTAGGATATCAAGCAAAAGAATTTAATTATGTAACTATGCATTGAGATCTGGTATTATTTGTGGTTCCAGCAAGCAATTAGGCATTTACCAGGAGCCTGAAAATGAGCATATTAGTGAAGAAAGGGTTGTCTCAGGTCACTGTCTCCTGGACTGGCCTCTGGATGATCATGTCTTTTTTTAAAAATATTTTATGGACTTTATATAGAAACAAAGGGAGAAGGATAGAGAGTCAGAAACATCGATGAGAGAGAAACATCGATCAGCTGCCTTCTGTACATCCCCACTGGAGATGTGCCCGCAACCAAGGCATATGCCCTTGACCGAAATCGAACCTGGGACCCTTCAGTCCACAGGCTGAAGCTCTATCCAATGAGCCAAACCGGTTTTGGCTGGATAATCATGTCTTAAAACTCATGTTCAGCCTGGCTTCTTAGTTGCCCTTAGAAACCAACAGGTGGTTTCCTAGCTTTTTTAAGTTGTATAACACCTCTGAGTATCAGTTCTCTCATCTCTACATTGGAAATAAAAACAATAATTGCTTGTTGTAAAGATTAAATAAAAAAGTTGTTATGAAAGTTAAATGAGTAATCCATTAATATGAAAAATGGAGTTCCTAACATGTATTAGGCTCTCAGTTACTATTAGTAATTAGAGTTATTATCATTAAAGGCCCCTTCCAGTCCCGATGTTCTAAGCCTATTCAAAAGCAATGCGGAAGCCCCATTGAGAAACTCTGATCATACTACTCACTACTTTAGGCTTTTCCTCTGGCCCACAATACCCTCCCAGCTTCTGGACTTGCTACAAAACGCCAGCATAAGCAGAATGGGCAGGTACAGAGAATTGATTAAAGTTTGAACATAGAAGCCCTTCCTGACAGTAAGGCAGTGAGATTTCACCAAACTACCAGGAGTCCAAGCAACACCATAATTTTTGAAGATGACATTTATAAAATCTGAATCATTCATTCCAAAAATTGAATGTGCCAAGAACTGTCCTTGGTACTGAAGACTCTAGAGCAAACAAAAATAACAAGTCCCTTCCTGGGAGCACATGTTCTGTTGGGAGAGGAAAAAATGGGTGGAGTAGAAGGAAGCTGGGATGTGATGCAGTGCCCTCCATCCTTCACATAAGCTCCTCAGAGCCTTTCTCTGACTTTCTATGACTCTGCTGTGCATATCAGTCAACGTCAAACTGACAGTGATTTGGTTTTCTCATTCAGATCCTCAGTCTCCCTTTCTCTCCAATCACACTGACACTTCCCTCAGCCAGGTCTTTACCCTATGTTCCCTTGGTTACTAGGCTAGCCCCTTAGCAGAGCCACCTACCACCAGTCTCAACAACCACTGAGGACCCTTTTCTACTTTCTTTAACTGCAAACATTCTGCTCAGCCCTTTCCCAGCTAGTGTTGCTCCGGTGGTTGAGCATTGTCCCATGCATCAGAAGGTCACTTGTTCAATTCCTGGTCAGGGCACATGCCCAGCTTGTGGGCTCAAACCCCAGTAGGTGACATGCAGAAGGACATGTTTCTATCTCTCTCACCATTTCCCTTCCTTTCTCTGATATCAATAACAATAAAATATATATATAATTTTAAAATATATGTTTTTTAATAATATATATATTTTTTAAATTATATATATATATATATATATATATATATATATATATATATATTTAAAAATCTGCTCAGGCTTCAAATCCCAACTCAAATGTCCCTTCTCCATGGAGTCTTATTTGGAAACCTCCTCACCTCACATTCCAACACAGGCAGAACTAATCATTCTTGCTCCATGATTTCTTCATTTTGTCAAGCATCCAGTATAGTACTGCCATAGTATAACAGCATCTATTCAATCATCTGGTAAAATATGGACCCTAGATATGGCACTGTTGAAGGCAGTGGGGACAGGGATGCAATGATTCTACCTTCCTCTCCTTGAATGTGGAGGTCATGTCTTGTTACCTAAGTGCCCTTGGCACATGGCCTGTGCTCGGGTTTTATTGAATGTCAGCAACATCACCATAATTTGATTCAGAGGGAACAGGAGAAGCAGGCACTGGCCTGGCCCAGCTCACTGGATTCTGTGCCAGCGCTCGGCAAATTTCCTACATCACCCAGGGAGGCCCCTCATTCCTTTCTCTAAATTGGAGAGGAAACAGTCACACAACCCAGAAGATGCTGTAATGTTTCCCTTTCATTCCCACTACTTTTAATTATATGGAGAGAAAAAGATGCAGCTCCCTTGATAGCAAACCAAAATTCCTTTCATCTCTATTTTAAGGTAAAATTGGTCTTTTTCTGTCATCCACAGTGTTTTCTTTAAACATTATGCCAAGAAATAATAACTTAGTCACTTGAGTAAAATAAGCCCTAAATCTTCCCATCACGAGAATTATTATCATACCAGATAATAGAAGCTTGCATGTGTGGCAGAATGTAAGATAAAGCCAGGATTGCTGAAACCGGTTTGGCTCAGTGGTAGAGCGTCAGCCTGTGGACTGAAAGGTCCTGGGCTCGATTCTGGTCAAGGGCATGTACCTTGGTTGAGGGCACATCCCCAGTAGGGGGTGTGCAAGAGGCAGCTGATCGATGATTCACTCTCATCGATGCTTCTAACTCTCTATTCCTCTCTCTTCCTCTCTGTAAAAAATCAATAAAATATATATTTTTTAAAAAGATAAAGTCAGGATCACGGGGCTCTATAAGGTTTAAAATGTTTATCAATTCTCTTAATGACTTCTGCATCATTGATTCTAGAAAGAATGGGTACTGGTGAGGGAGAAGCCACTTCAGGGAACCCCTTATCAAGGAGATAATTATTATTGCTGTTAGAAGCTATGTCAGTGCTGTCTTAGTTAGTTTGGGTCACCATAACAGACACCATAGACCCTATACTGGGTGGTTTAAACAACAGAAATGTCTTTCTCGTGCTTCTGGAAACTGGAAATCTGAGATGAAGACCCTGGTAGATCTGGTATCTGGTGAGAAAACTCTTCCTGGTTTGCAAACAGCTGTCTTCTCTTTGGGTTCTCATAGAGAAATCATCTCTAGTGTCTCTATTTATAAGTGCTCTAAAGCCACTCGTGAGGGCTCCACCTCATGTTCTAATTATATTGCAAAGGCTTCATTCCCATCACATTGGAGATTTAGGCTTCAACATGTAAACTGAGGGCAACGGGGAGGGGGAGATATAGGGGGGGAGGAGGCACAAATATTAAGTCCCCAGTAAGTTTAATTCCATTTTATTAGTAACAAGATAATTATGAAAAATTACTTTATATAAAAACATATAGCCCTAACCGGTTTGTCTCAATGGATAGGGGGTTGGCCTGCGGGCTGAAAGGTCCCAGGTTTGATTCCGGTCAAGGGCATGTACCTTGGTTGCGGGCACATCCCTAATAGGAAATGTGCAGGAGGCAGCTGAATTGATATTTCTCTCTCATCAATGTTTCTAAATCTCGACCTCTCCCTTCTTCTCTGTAAAAAGGCAATATAATATATTTTAAAAAAAAAACAAACACCAAAAACATATAGCCCTAGCCAGTTTGACTCAGTGGCTAAAGTGTTGGTGTCAGCCTGTGGACTGAATGGCCCTGCATTCTATTCCAGTCAAGGGCATGTATCTACGTTGCAGGATCAATCCCTGGCCTTGGTTTGGGTGCGAGCAGAAGACAACCAATCAATATGTCTTTCTCACATGAACGTTTCTCTTGGTCTGTTCCCCTCCCTTCAGTCTGTCTAAAACTTAATGAAAAAAATATCCTCAGATGAGGATTAAATTAATAATCTCTTTGCAATTTATTATTTGATTTTATTTTCATATTATTTAAGTTAAATTTCAATTAATATTTAAATTAAAATATAGTCCATATTATTATTTATTATATTAACTATTGTTATTAATGCTATTAATTATTAATATTTCAATAATTGTATATTTTTGGAAGTAATGTAATAATAATGTGCTACATTTCAAATATATAATCTTTGGCCAGACCATTAGTTAAGTGAGTGTCTGAACTGCTATATGCCTCACCTAAATTGTGCTTTGACATTATTCTGTGGACAAATATTGAGAGAATTTATGAGAACTGGGATTTAATTCTGGTTCTTCTATTTATTTTGGGATTAACTTGTTCATTCCATGCATTTATTCAACATTGTTGACATTGATTATGTGCCAGACATCGTATCCAAAGCTGTGGGAACAGAAAATTAAAGTCATCATCCCTCCCGTTAAGGAGCCTATAGTTTGGAGTAAAGACAGACAAACAAACCATTATAACCAAATGCCACAAGAACTATGCCAGAGTTAGGTCCTGTGGATTCTGGAATCTCTTAAGGCAGGTACCAAGCCCTGATGAGGAGATCAAGGAAGGCTTCCTAGAGGAAAACCAGACAGAAGAAAGGAGAGAGTGAAAGTATGAAGAACCCTGGGAAAGTACAAAGCAGCTCGGGACTAAAAAAAGTGCCAAATGGGTGTAAATGGGGAAGTAGAAGATGAAGAGTAAACCATTCACTGCATCACATGGTTCCCTTGTGTGAGAACCCTCAGGAAGAATGTCAGTCTGTCTATGAGGCAGTTATGTCTCTCCTGAACAATCTGTTGATGTCATCCTGGGGACATGATAAAAGGCGCTTACTCTCTGTAAACAGTACCCAATGCTAATGACCCACTTTGTTCACTACCTTGCCCAGGGCTTGGCAAAGAGCAGGCACTTGACAACTTTTGGTTGAATTAAATATTAAGATAAACTTTTGGAATATTCACCTTGGTTTCCTCTTAACTTTCCACATTTTATTATCTGGCGTTTGTACTTTTATTTCTATAAATCTTCGCAAAGAGATAAGCTCAAAAATAAGATAAGAAAATACATGTACAAAACACATCAAAAGTTAAAGTGTTGTTTTAAAGATAAGAAAATCAAGGGCTTGTGATTCTTGGCAAGAAGGTGTAACAAGGACCAGATTTACTAGAAATTCCTTTTAGCCAAAGCACCAAAAGTCCTGTAGAAAGTACATGAAACACTTGACATCAAGCAGAGAAGGATGGTGGTCTCTGGAAGATGGGAAATTAATTAGATGAGCTCTCCTATTGCTCAAGATTACTTCCTTGAGAGACATTTCCAGACCATGGAAACAGGAAAGGGAATCAGGCCGAGCCCGGCAGACTCCCCAAGTTGATATATGAAGATGAAAGACTAGAGAGAAAAAAATGGTTAGAATTCCAAGAACATAGCCCAGGATATGAGAGAGCTGCGCAGAAAGAGCTTCAATGACTTGCAAGAGGGATCCCCCTGAGTACTCAGCAGAGTACTGATCAGTTCATGTTGAGTGAGTGAGTGTGTGAGTGAGTGGGTGAGTGAGTGAGTAAGAGAGAATGACAGAGAGGAAACTACTCTAGACCATGAAAGAGCCATTGGAGAGGATTAAAGGGGAGACTCTCACAGCAGAGAATAATGCCTCCATTCCCCACAAGCCCCCAGACTAGAAATCCTCACGATGCACAAGGCATTGGGCAGAGTACTGAGAAGATCTTGCCTAAATACTGGGGTAAAGTTAACTGAAAAATACAGCTCTGGGCTCAACAAACAAAGCTTAAAAGTAAGACTTAAAAGGATCAAACTAGCCTATTTGGCCAAGTGGATAGAGCTTCAGACTATAGACCAAAGGGTTCCAGATTCGATTCTGATCAAGGGCATGTACCTTAGTTACAGACACCTCCCCTGCCCAGGCCCTGGTCAGGGTGCAACCAATTGATGAGTTTCTCTCACATCAATATTTCTGTCTGTCTTTCTCTCTTCCACTCTCTAAAAAAAAAAAAAAAAAATCAATGGGAAAATATTCTTGAATGAGAAAATAAGTAAATAAATAAATAAATAAATGGCAGAAATTTAAAGAAAAGAAATGGGGGGATCAAACTGTGTCTAAATAATGAAGTTGTACCAGCACAAAACTCAAGAAGATGTGTAGGAATAAAAAACTCCTAGGGCTCAAAAAGACAACATTTACATTCTTCAAAAATCACCAAGCATGCAAAAAAGTTAGAAAACACAACTCATAATGAGGTGCAAAACCTTAAGGGACCTAGAATTGGCACATTAGAATTAGGACAAGGACATGAAATCGGTTACTACAATATTTGTATTCCATATGATCAAAAAGCTAGAAAAATAGAGCTATGGAAGAATAAAAGAGATCCAAATCAAATGTCTAAAGATTAAAACTACCATGACTAAAAAATATGCTAGATGGGAGTAACTGAAGATGAAGGAAATAAAAACAAAACAAAACAGTGAATTTGAAAACTTACCAGTAGAAATAACCCAAATGAAATACAGAGAGAAAAGAAACTGACAAAATTATAGACAGAGCACCAAGTGAGCTTTGGAAACTTTCAAGTGACCTAATATATGTGTAATTGGATTTCTCACAGCAGAGGAAAGAGAGCAGAGGACAGAAAAAAATATTTGAAGAGATAATAGCCACATTTTTTTCCAGACTTGATAAAAACTGCAAAGCCCTGGTTGCAAGAAGCTGAATGGAACCCATATTAAGAAACATAAATAAAACCACATCAAGGCACATCATAATCAAATTGCTAAAGATAAGGAAACTAAAGCATAGAGCACTTGTCAAAGTTCTCCTTCATTATATAGCAAGTTTGCAGTGGGTTCACTCACAATGGGTCAGGAACAGATCAGGTTGGAAGCAGAAGGAGAAATACTACCGAGGCATGAACACAGAGAATCTTGACTAAAATACACTGAGTGGTCAGATTATTATGATCTCTGAACACATAATAATCTGGCCACTCAATGTATATTAATACTGCATGTACTTAGCTGAGTTCATCAAGACCATGTCTCTGCGGGCAATGGTCTTGACCAACCACACTAAGCATGAAGCCAGTACCAAAGGCCACAATATTGTTCAATTTCTTCAGTCTTCCTCCTTAAGTTTCAGTGTTGCAATTACTGTCTTGATCAGTGTGGAATTTGATTTTTTTTCTTCTTCGTTTTTAGTGTGACAAATTATTTTTACTGCCTTTTTGGTCACTGGGTGTTCTCTTGTTCTAAATAAATACACACACACACACACACACACACACACACACACACACACACATTCTGGGGAGTTGAATATATATCACTTCCAAAGCTTGTAAGACAAAGGGGTTTATCCATTATCTTTCCTTTTGCTCTTTTTGTGCTTGTGAAGCAGGAATTCCAGGTATTCCCTCTGCACTCATCATCCCCACACTCAAAAATGTTGACTCTTTATTGTGTAAGGTATTACATATAGTCTCCTTTTCCCCCCATTGGCTTCTCCCCAGCCACCCTCACTCCCCAGCACATGCCCTCACCCCCCCCCCTACTGTCTGTGCCCATCGGTTATGCTTATATGCATGCATACAAGTCCTTTGGTTGATCTCTCACCTCCCACCCCTTCACTCCCCTGCCTGCCCTCTGGCGTTTGACAGACTGTTCTATGCTTCTATGTCTCCGCTTCTATTTTTGTTCATACTTTAAACAATAAAGATTTTTTTTTAAATGCTGATTCTTTCATAATTTGCCTGATGAGTGTCCTTATCCGTTCGTTTTACTGTTAAGAGTCTTAGTTTCCTAGCTTGATTTTGCCTATTTTGTCATTTGTTTTCTCTCCTAGATACTAATAAATAAAAAGGAACTGCTGGTAAACATTTGAGATTACATTTATTATTGGGCTAAGCACATTTTTAAGAGTCTCCTCCCAGCTCCCCAACTCCTACAAGGTGTTTTTACTGGAAATGAAATAAGGAAGATAGGCTTTAGATTTTATTCAAATAACGGTTATTCTACACCATTGTGCACAAAGACCACACTGGGCCTGGCGGGAGGTAAGAGAATGAATGGCATTGACACCTCCCGGGGACACCCATCACCCAGAGGCAGTGAGACAAGACAAAACCAAACAAACCCCAGCCCAACAATGGCAAGTACTTTCCTTATCAGTGCATATTCTTCTGAATTGTGTATTTCAATATGAAAGAAAAAAGACTGCAAGTTACTTTAAAAAAAAGTTCTAAATCAACTCTACATTAATTGGGGCAGAAATCAGACCTGGACTCACGGAATCACGCCTGTGGGTGTATCTTCAGTGTGTTTGAAGTTTTAGCTTCCATAGCATTGTTGCCTATAAACTCTGTAACCATACGCCAAAATTTGGTATGCCAACAAGCAAGCAAACAGAACACTTACTAGGGCCGCACTACGCTGTGAAACGTAGAAAACTGGCATAATTCAGCCAGCCAAGAAAAATGGACACCGTGTACCCCCAAAAGGTTCCGATTCTGGAGATAAGCCTTGCTTTGAGCCAAACAGCTAGTGCTTGCCTATTTGCTTATCTCTTTCCGTTTGCAACATGGCTGCAAGAACGATGGTCTCTCACAAGTATTGCAGTACCTGCTCATAAAAACGGGACAATGATGTATCGGCCTCAGGCGGATGCAGCTGTGCAGGTAGGCCAGCCCGGGGAAAATAAGACAGCTCGCCTCCCAGCCCCTTCTTGACCTCCTCGCTCCCCTGAAAATTGCCAGGACTGGATAGATAGCGGCAGCGGTGCACTGAGTGCAGGGGGAGAGGAAGGTGCGGGAGGAGGACTACTACATTTATGTCACCGTCACTCGGCCTTTTCATGTCTCCGGACGGTCCGCGGGCGGATCGATAATGCGGCAATCAGGACCAGGGGTGAGGCGGCTGAGCCTTGGGGCTGGCGGGGCTCCCATCCCATTTGTCACCCTCAGGCCCCCTCAGCCCACAGAGGCCACAGGCTGCGGGGCAGGGTTCTGTCCCCCTTGGACAAGGGGGTATCCGTTCCCGGGGCGAATGGATGTCTGGGAGCAGGAGGGAAAGAGGGGTGCCCGCCCCTGAGGAAAGAGCAGGAGCCATGGGGTAACTAGGAGGCGCCTGGGGAAATCAATGCGTTGTTTCCTGCGGTCCAAAGGAGCCTGCTTGCAGGGAAAGAGCTTCCTGTCAGCGGCTGCGTTGTGTGCTGGGTGATGTTTCCCTAGAAAGATCTTCCTCCCTCCTCTGAGCAGTCTGCAGGCCTGCTCCCCCTGGCCTTCTGCATGCCTGCCCTCATCCGGCGGGTTCGGGCCCCACCTGCTTGGGCATCTGAGTCTCCTGTCTTCCCTTTGTTACAAATGCTCTGGAGAGAGAGAGAGAGAGAGAGAGAGAGAGAGAGAGAGAGAGAGAGTCCTTTCTAGAAATAGCAAAGGGATAGCAGTAGAGGGAGGGAGAGTGGAGAGAGAGAGAGAGAGAGAGAGAGAGAGAGAGAGAGAGAAAGAGAGAAAGAGAGAGAGAGGGGGTCCTTTCCAGAAATAGCAAAGGGATAGCAGTAGAGGGAGGGAGGGAGAGTGGAGAGAGAGAGAGAGAGAGAGAGAGAGAGAGAGAGAGAGAGAACAAAGCTGCTTCCCACAGGAAGCAGGCCGGCCAGCCCAGGATGTCCTGGCAGGCCCATTGTGGCCTGTCCCCTGGGCTGGCCCTCCCAGGTGACAGCCGCCTGCAGCCGCCCCTGCGCCCCCCAGGCCCCCATCGGCGTGGCCGGGAGCCTGGAGGGCAGCGGGCCTGTCAGGCCGCATCAGCAGCCCTGCGAAGGCGGATGAAATCACTCCTATGGACGCGCGGGCATATTTATAGGCTCGCCCTCCCTTTCTGCTGAGGCTGCGGGTTCTCACCTTCCAGGCCTGGTTGCTTGTGTTTGTTCAGCAGCACGCAAAATCCCGCCCGTGTGCAGGGGAGGCAGTCATCAGGAGCCAGGGACCCTCCTCGGGCTGCCAAGCCTCTCCAATTCCCGGGGCTGGGGGGGCCTGCGAAGGGGAAAGCCTTCCTGCCAGGCACGATCCCCTGTTTGCAGCCTCTAAAAATAATTCCTCCTGAGCTCTGCGCCGTTCCCTGCCCAGGTCTGCGCATTGGCTTTGACCTAGCAGAGCCCTTGCTTGTCCTGTGTTGGCTTTGTCTCCAAGACCCCACCCCCCAACCCCCTTTCTCCTTAAACGATGAGGACTGGGGACGTGGAGCTGTGTTTCTTTGTGGGGCGGTGGGGGAGAGGACCAGGGCACACCTCCCTCCTCTCTCCATCTTCCCCGCTACCTCTGCAGATGGCAAGTGGCACAGGTCTCCTGAAGGGCAGCTTGCTCTCTGGTTCCATGCTGCCCTCTGTCTTCCGCCTTCTTGCTCAAGACCTTGCAGTCTCCTTTATCAAGTGATTTGGGAGGGACCATTAAAATCGCGAGGAAAAATTACGTCCTTTAGGGTTCAAGTTATGAGAGCAAGAGCCAGACATCCCTCTAAGTGTCGACAGATAAAGATGTTCAATTGTCTAAAAGTGTGTGTGTGTGTGTGTGTGTGTGTGTGTGTGTGTCTTAATATCTATTCATTTCTTTAGACTTTTGGGTTATTTTTACCAATACATTTTCTATTTCCCTTCAAGTGTCCTATTCTTTAGATGTGAAGAAGATTAACATGAGAATTAATATTATTAAACCCAGTATTTTCTTCCGTAGCCTACAATGCTTCCTGAAGTTCATTGCAGTGGGACATTTATGAGTTAGGGCTTTTTTTTTAAGTTATGGAAGTCAGAATTTTATAACAGTGACCAAATCTACCTGGAATTCAAGAAACCTGAATTCTTGTCCCAGCTTTGCTTCTAATTAAAATTGTGACCTTGTAAGTCATTAGTCACTCTGGGCTTCCGCTCCCTTATCTAAGGTTCTGTCAGGAGTTCGCACTTGCAGACTTATAAGCGATGGACTGAACAAAGGAGCTAGGCCAAATGACCACTTGATTAATAACCAGGCCCTTTGTGAGACCCGGGGCAAGTTTGATTGCTTCCCCGATCCCCGGGGACTAACGCATAATAGCTGGTGAAGCTGCAGCAGTAACCTACCAAACATAAAAAAGACACCTACTCCAGGCATCAAACATACAGGCTGTGCTGGTACATACATAACAGCCGGTTTAAAATATATATATATAAAAAGACTGATATGTAGCCCTTGGCATTTTCTGCAAATAATCCCCACCATGACAACTTCAAGGCACCAACTTGATTACATCCATGGAGAAATTGGAGGGGGGTGGGTACTAAAATTTAACAAAAGCTCTTATAATGGTGCTCTTCCACAGCCCTAGATCTGCCCACTCACCCTCACCCCAACCTCACCTCCCAGACCAGCTGGGCTTTGAATAGGGAATTGTGGGATTCCACTGAGAGCCTGAAAAAAATATATAAGACAAAGACGGTAAGATTGCAAAGAAAAGCTTGTCTTAGGAGTGAGATTTCAAATGCTTCTCAAGAATGTCACAGAAATATCCCTAACAGCAGTAGAAAAGAAAAAAAAAAAAAAAGGAGGGGGGTGGGGGAAGGGGAGGACAGTGAAGGGAATGCTCTGCCTCCAGTCTTTCTGGATATGTAGTCTAAAGATAACTTAGAAGAAAATTTCTTTAAAGTTTCATGTGAATTTTGCTTTCTATTTTGGAGCTATCTAGGACCCTTTTAACATAAAAATAATATGAAAGTAACAAATTAATGTAAACATTTTTAAAAAATTTTTAAAAGAAGGATTTGATTGCAATACCCTTTAGCACTTCAAAATGTAAATCAAAAAGACTCTAAAATCAACCACAATTTGAAATATATTCCTAGAAGTGGTATTACTGGGTCAAATGGCAGTTCTATTTTTAATTTTTTGAGGAAACACCATACTGTTTTCCACAGTGGCTGCACCAGCCTGCATTCCTACTAGCAGTGAGGGAGGGTTCATTTTTCTCTGCATCCTCTCCAGCACTTGTCCATTTGCTGATTTGTTGATGACAGCTATTCTGCCAGGTGTGAAATGGTACCTCATTGTTGTTTTGATTTGCATCTCTTAATGACTTTAAGCATCCTGTATAATAAAAGGCTAATAACCAGTCACTATGTATATGCTGACCACCAGGGGGTGTGTGTGGAACATGGTGGGCATTGGCCACGGCAGGATGATGGAGCAGGTGAGCAGGGGCACCAGACCAAGGCAGAGTGCTGGTTGCTGTCATCAGGGGGAGCCTCTGGTGATTACTGAAAATTCTTTGCTCCTGTGTGCCACAGTCCCACCTGGTGCTCGTACCTGCAGCTGGCACTGAAGCTGCCACTCACACCTGCTGCTGGTGCCCAGTGCCAGTCCCGATCACTGGGCACCATCAGCAGATGTGAGCTGCGGCAGCTGCTGGCCCCGATCGCTCTTTGAGGGCTTCCCTATCTCCCCCCTGCTCCTGAGGGGCAATCGGGACCAGTAGTCACCTCTCACACCGTTGATGGCGCCAGCCCTTTTCACACCCGCTGCTGGTGCGAACCCCAATGCTCCACGCCATCAGGTGGTGTGAGTGGAGCCAGCGCTGTCAGCATGGGGAGTGGTGGTGGTGGGAGCAGGGCCACCATTGTGAGGTAAAAAAAAATTGTGGGGGGGGGGACCACCATCAGGGGACCAGGGACCATGGCAGGAGGGGCCAGGTGGGGGCACAGAGGCTGGGCCAAGACCCATCCTGTGCCTCCCACAGCCTCATGGCCCACAGTTCCTTTCAAGATGCATGAATTCGTGCATTGGGCCCCCAGTGTTTTCATAGGTCTCTTGGCTTTCTGAATGTCCTATAAGTCATTTGTCCATTTTTTAAATTGGATTGTTTCTCTTCCTTTTGTTAAGTTGTATGAGTACCCTGTAACTTTTGGAGATTAAACCCTTATCACAGATAACATTGGCAAATATGTTCTCTCATGCAGTGGGCTTTCTTGTTGTTTTGTTGATGGTTTCTTTTGCTGTGCAGAAGCTTTTTATTTTGGTGTCCCATTTGTTTATTTTCTCCTTAGTTTCCTTTGCCCTAGGAGCTGTATCGGTAAAGCTATTGCTATGGCCAATGTCTGCTATTTTGGTGACTGTGGCTTCTTCTAAGATTTTTATGGTTTCCTATCTTACGTTTAAGAAAACAGAAACACCAATCAGAAAGGATATATGCACCCCTATGTTCATAGCAGCACAATTTACCATAGCTAAGATTTGGAAACAGCCTAAATGGCCATCAGCAGATGAGTCTATCAGAAAACTGTGGTACATCTACACAATGGAATACTATGCTGTGGTAAAAAAGAAGGAATTCTTACCATTTGTAACAGCATGGATGGAAATGGAGAGCATTATGCTAAGTGAAATAAACCAGTCAGTGAAAGATAAATACTACATGATCTCACTCATTTGTGGAATATAAAGAACATTATAAACTAATTAAAAGAAATAGGTACAGAGGCAAAGAAACATCGAACAGACTGTCAAACTACAGCAGGAAGGCAGGGGAGGATTGGGGGAGTAAGAGATCAACTGAAGGACTTGTATGCATGCATATAAGCACAACCAATAGGTGCAAGACACTGGGTGGAGGGAGGGTGAGGTCATGTGCCGGGAGATGGGGGGGCTTGGGGGAAGTCAATGGGGGGAGGGAGGGAAGGAGACATATGTACTTCTATTTGTAATATTTCAGACAATAAAATAAAATTAAAAATGTTTAATAAAAAGAAAAAATAACAATAAAATCAACTACAACTTGAGGAATTGGAATGGCGTTCTAAATGAAGGAAAGAAAAAGAACAGGGAGAAAAAAAATGGAAGGAAATAGAAGAGAGAATGGAGAAAGGGGGCCGACAAAACAAACTTTATTTAAAAAAAAAAAACCTAGGGCTTGGAAGGCAAGTTGGTTTGAAAGGAGATACCTTAATTGTGAGATTCTTCTTATGACTTAGTCATCATCACTCTCTATGCTCATTAGGGGAATAAACATGTCCTTATTTCCGTTAATGCCTATTTAAGCAAAATTTGGAGATCAACAGACAGGGCCACTAAAATGGGTGTGTTAACAGGAATAAACTGAGAGAGATCACAGTGACAGTGATCATTAAGGACAGACAATGAATTAAAAAGAGGCAATGGCTTCAGCTTAAAAGAAATTAACGTCGGATTGATACCGAGTGCTCAGAGGGCACACAAGAGCAGTAATCTAGAGGTACCTACCTTAGTGGGAAAGGGAAGGTCTTAAGTAATTTGTACAAATGGGTCAGAAATTCCCCGAGTCGGTATTGGACCACTCAATCTCATAAATACACATGGCACACCTCTGAGTACAAAATATCAAGTGGAGCAGAAACTGGTGCAGGGAAAGGGGCAGGGCACGGGAAGTGTGTTCAAAGATAAATAAAGACAGAATAAGCACCCTACAAAAAAAAAGCTAAGAATACAGCAGGGGCTGATGAACTGCTATCTCAGTACAGGAAGAATGACAGGTATTATAAAAGAGGTAGAAACGCAGCGCTTGAGTAACAACTTCTAGCAGGGAATGGGGAAATGCGCTGTGACCTGATTCTCTCTCTATTCATAAATCCCCTTCCCCTGTAAGGGTTACATTTTGCTTATGCAGAAATAAGGGTGTCATTTTTATTTTGACTAGATATATCAAGCATCACCATGCTTTTTCTTTCTTTTCTCAAGTATCATTTAGCCATGGGAAAAGGACTTTTTTTGTATTACAGACTAAGTCGAAAGGAGTTTGCAAATAGCCTGCCCTTCTAAGGACCTTGCAGATAATAAGTTCTTAGTGATGATCTGGCAGAGTTGTGAGGTAGGGAAACTGCTTCATAGATCGAACCACTTACCCCCACCCCCAGCGCTAAAATGAGGACCTTGCTCTCAGGTCCTAGCCCTGAGTCTAGAAATATTTATGAAACATTTATTTTTTTACTAAGGGACATCATTCTGAACTTAAAATCTGTTCGCATTCTGTTAAAATTATCTGTCATTTTTAAGTTTCATAATGCCATCCTAGTGCTATTTATGCAAAGACAGAGGAGCATATGGAGGCTGTTAAAGAGAACGCCACCTGGTCCACAAATTGGTTGACCTGGGAATTCTATACCCTTTACCTAATGTCACCTATGCCACTCAAAGCCCAACACCTCATAGGAATCTAATAAATCTGGTCGTTTTATCAAATATGCAGCCAAACATCTTGATATTTTAAATTTCAGATGACTGGATTTTCAATTTTATTTACATATAACACTTTCTTGGAATGCAAGGGCCAAATTCCAACCATCTATAGCAGATAATTTAGAAAATGTGTTGCTGTCCTAGCTGGTTTGGCTCAGTGAATAGAGCCTCGGCTTGTGGACTGAAGGGTCCCAGGTTTGATTCTAGTCAAGGGCCCGTGCTCGGGTTGCAGGCTCAATCCCTAGTAGGGGGCGTTCAGGAGGCAGCCAATTGATGATTCTCTCATTGATGTTTCCATCTCCCTGAAATCAATAAAAAAAATTAAGTAAATGCATTATTTGTGGATCAAAACATAGTCTATGATGACAGAGTGAACACAGCTTCTGGGATCAGACTCCTTGGGCCCAAATCTGAGTTTCTCCCTTCTCAGGCTGTAAAGACATGGACAGCTTGATAATCTTCTCAGAACTTCCCTTCCTGGTAAGGTTGTGATGGTTATTTAAAAAAAAACAAAGGCTTATAATTCACAAAAAGGATCTGTAAGCAATACATGTTAGCTATTACTGTAGCCCTGATCCAACATGCATTTCTACTCATCCAGTTGTACATTTCCCTGAATATGAACCCTGTTATCATCAGAGTATCAATAGAAGGGATTATTTTCATCCCCTTGTGAAGTTCCAAGCAATAAAGTTCAGCCAATATTTTAAGGAATGGCATCTGTGATAACACCTAAAGAAGTTTTTCATATTGACCTAAGGACCCCAGGAAAAGGTGAAAGGAAGGGATGGATTGTAGGAATTCCCTGACACACTCCAGAAAAGTTTTTTTTTTTTTTTTATCCAAATATTACTAGGTCTCATTAGATTTGAGATCAGACTGAAAAGATTACTAAAAGCACTTGCATTTAAACCAAAAGACCACAGACCCTAAGATTCAAGGTTATACCTAATTCAGATGTCCTCTCATTTATATTCCTTGCTGGGACCCAAACCCTGATTTTTATTGGCTTGCCAACATTTTTTGTTAGATGTAAATTATGATATTTGTACAACTGTTTTCTTGAACTTTCAGCTAAAACTGGTATAAATAGACAGACAAATTGGTAGATATAAATAGTCAGCTTTTGATGTTTTAAGTGCAGTTTATTTGTTTCTATACTGAATTCATGTTAATCAAAATTTAAAGTATCTATGGAAATAGTAAGTTGGACATTGTTTGTGTGAAATCACTGAAAATGTCTATATTTTCAGCCAGTTATTTTATGTATGTGTCCTCGGTGAAAAGTTTTGTACATTCATTATAAAATTCTTTCCACGTAAGTTTATAACTTTCCCATCAGTACATTTATTTTTCAGAAATAGACCTTTATAACAAAAGCACTTTCAAAATTATTTCTGACATGCGGGAACAATACATTTAGACGAACATCCGTGACTGAAGGCCTCATTTCTTCTTTGAAACCTCATTCATCCCTTCAGGAACAAACTTGTAAGTTGCTTCAAAACTCAAATCAGAAAGAAAAAAAAAAAGCTAGCCCTGACTGGTTTGGCTCAGTGGATAGAGTATAGGACTGTGGACTGAAGGGTCCCAGGTTCGATTCCAGTCAAGGGCATGTACCTTGGTTGCATAGTACATCCCCAGTAGGGGGTGTGCAGGAGGCAGCTGATCGATGTTTCTCTCTATCCCTCTCCCTTCCTCTCTGTTAAAAAAAAAAAAATCAATAAAATATATTTTTTTAAAAAAGAGAGAAAAGCTAATTAAAATCTTAAAACTATTGACGGTATTTATCATGATAAGACAAAGCACGAACACCAGGTTCTAATTATGGGAGGATACAGAATTGGAGCTAGCCAAAGGGTAAAGCAGCCCGTTTCTGGTTCCTGACTACACAGACACTAGATTTACTGACTTAAGTAAGTGCTTTCCGGTGTCATTTCCATTTAGGCGTCCGGAGTAATAGCGTTTTACTGCTGCCTAAGAGGAGACCTGCACATGCATGTGTTTCCAACCTCACAATGAAGGGGGATCTAGTTAAGGCCTCTGGGGAGCCAAGGAAAGGGTAATAGTGGGTCTTAGGAGGTCCTCAGGGGACTAATAACTCCAGGTGGTCTTAGAAATCATGGAGGCAATCCCATCAGGAGACTTGGGAGGGCGCCAGGGAAGCGCAGCTGGTGGGGCGTTCAAGTCCTCTTCACTGCCGGCCTCAATGCAGGCCCCCGTCACTCCTCGGGCTGCCCTGCCGGGAGCCGCAATTACATCACAGCCTCCAGATTATCACCCACAAGTCATTTCTCAAATGTGCTCCTTAAGTCATATCTTGAAAGCCACAAACTATCAGCGAGGAAGAGACAATGAGAGGCGCCACTGTGAAACCCAGGACCGCAATTCATCGGAGGTCACGGTGAGCCCCTCGCCCATCTCCTCCCATCCTCCCTCCCCGTTCCTTGGCCTTCGGGGAGAAAAGCCTAGGGCTGCTCTTAGAAACTCACGCAGGAGCGTCAAAGAAAGAATCAGTTCTTTCCACTTCTAGGTACCCACTTTTGAATTCTAAATCTGTCCCTTAACAATTACATAACCTTTAGGCTATTGCTCTTTAGGTCTCAGTTTTTCCCCTCTGTGAAATAGGGAGAAGACCCTTCCTGAGGCTGTTGTCAGGCCTAAATGAAATAATATATACTGTGCCTGGGCCAAGTGATATGCCATGGTATGTCCCCAAGACATAGTGACAATGTGAGCTGTTAGGATTGACAGACAGGCTTCTCCAGACTGCATTTCGTTAACTTTCTCAACCATCCTACAGGGAGTGTCAGGAAACTTCTAGCACAGGACACTGTCCAACAGGCAGACTTCCTAATTCAGAAAATAAATAAACCAGGGCAGTTTTCACTTATTCTTTGAACAGACATTTACTGGGGATTTTTTTTTTCCTTTAGGCTGCATGCGAAGGGCAGGAGACAAAATTTTAAAAAAGAAACCCTTGTCCTCATAATGGTGAAAATGTATATACAAATTGCAAAAAGGGGTCATGTGAATAGGAGAGGAGATTATTAAAGAGAGGTCTTATAAAAATTATATACATTCGGATATGATTTTGCTTCTAGATAGATTTTCTCTTCTGTTTATTACTTTACTAGAGGCCCAGTGCACAATATTGGTGCATGGGGAGAGGAAGCAGGGGGAGGGGGGGCATCCCTCAGCCCTGCTGCACCCTCTCCAATCTGGGACACCTCAAGGGATGTCCTACTGCCAGTTTAGGCCCAATTCTATTGTAGGATTGGTCCTAAATTGGCAGTTGAATATCCCTCTCACAGTCCAGGACTGCTGGCTCCCAACTGCTCACCTGCCTTTCTGATTGCCCCTAACTGCTTCTGCCTACCAGCCTGATCACCCTCTAACCACTCCCCTGCCAGCCTGATTGATGCCTAACTGCTCCCCTACCAACCTGATTGTCCCTAATTGCACTCCCCTGCAGGCGTGGTACCCCCCCCAACTGCTCTCTCCTGCAGGCCTGGGCCCCCCCCCAACTGCCCTTCTCTGCAGGCCTGGTCCCTCCCAACTGCCCTCCCCTGCTAGCCATCTTGTGGTGGCCATCTTGTGTCCACAAGGGGGCAGCCATCTTGTGTGTTGGATTGATGGTCAATTTGCATATTACTCTTTTACTAGATAGCATTATTTAACATTTGAGTGGCTGCATTGTGCCAACTTCATACATGACATTAGCCTTGGAGCAAAGTAAAAAATGCCAAGGTAAAACATGCAGTTTCGATCAGTGCCTGATACTGTCGCCCACCATTCCCAGCACTTCAGGGGGCTCAGTGTCCCTCAATCTTTATGGCAGACTGAGGGTAGTAGAGCAACGTGAAGGGAAAGCCCCCCCCCATACACTGGCTGTGAGAGACAGGATGGCCAAGGCCTCCGTACTGACTCAGACGCCAGGGGGGACAGAAGTGAGAAGGGAGGACTCGGAGAGGCTCAGCTGTACCAGAGTGAAGAAGACGGTTGGGAGGGAGGCCCCTGCAGCCATATCTCAGTCATGGCCACTCACCCCATGCCTGGAGCCCAGTGAAAGGGCCTGCCTGTCCGAAATCGCACCTCAGCTTCCCACCTCTGCACCGGGCATGGCAAAGGGCTTGGCCAGAAGTTCTATTTTCACCTCAACCCTGACTACGCTTCTCAGAGGGGTCCATAATGAGATACAGGTCTAAAGAGTAGCCATCTTTTGAAATCAGGAAGCACTTTGGTCGGTTACTAGTAAATGCTTGCAATTGTGTAATATAAATGTTTACTCAGCACACAGTGTGGGATGTATCCTCAGGACAAGGCAATGGCCTGCCATGAGTGACTCGATTTTACACTGCTTCTTAGGCCCAGGTACTGCTTGCAAAACGCTGTAAAAGCTTCCTTCTAAATATAGGCTGGAAAGCCAAGATATGCCCTTGTTTATAGCATCCAAAATCTCAGCAAACAGCCGAGGCTGTGAATTATGAATTAGCAAGATTTCATTCCTTTTCTTCAAGAAAATGAGAAGCATCGCTTCCTGCAGAAAACCTAAACAAGTCCTTGGAACGGTGGCATTAAAAAGCCTCTCGGTAATATGATGTTACATGTAGAGAAAGGTCAAGGTCTTGAGGAGTACACCATTGAAAAATAAAAAGCACAGGGAACATCAACACTTTATTCTGAAAAGCCTGGTGCATGTATGTTCTGCATGGTGTCCCCTGGTGAAGGAGCAATTATCTCCCTCACAGTGGAGCCATGTTCTACTTTCCCTTTGAGATAGAGAACACAAGGTATTTAAATATGAAGTTTATCTTTTAAAAATATTTTTTTATTGATTTCAGAGAGGAAGGGAGAGAGAGAGGAACATCAATGAGGAGAGAGAATCATTGATTGACTGCCTCCTGCATGCCCCCTACTGGGGATCAAGCCCACAACCAGGACACGTGCCCTTGACCAGAATTGAACCCTGACCCTTCAGTCTGCAGGCTGACTCTCTAGCCACTGAGCCAAATCGGCTAGGGCTGAAGTTTATCTTCAGCATCCTTTCCTTGTCCCATTTGGTACCTCTCCGCCATCTCTTGGAACTAATGTACTACCCGAAGCCCAAACTTCATTATCTTATCAATGCTTCACAAATGTACTGTTGCTTTGTCTGAAAGATCTAAAAGCTACTTGTTTTGGGTCACTTATTTGAACCTCGTATCTTTGAGGTTCCTGTAGGTTAAAATTTTAATTTGATTTCCCCCCCTGTCAATCTGTCTTGTCAATTTAGTTATTAGAGGCATCAAAAATCCTAGAAGGAAAGAAAGGAAACATTTTCTCCTCCTACGGGAGGGCAGTGGGAAAGTGTAGTAGTAGCAAACTCTGTTATCTTTGCATACTTCATATAGACATCCTCATTAATGAATGCACTAAGTGGTATATATTTAGGTTATTGGAGTTTTGATATGCAGACATTCTTGGTGAATTAATATAAAGCAAACTGGCGTTTCTAATTCCAGGGGAACACATTTTTTTCCCTCTAAAGAAGTGAACGATAAGTTCAAACTATCTCAAAATTTGTAATTGAACAGGTTTTCATAAATTTATAAGTGTATGCACATGCATATTAGCTTCTATGTGAGTTAAGTAAATCTGGAAGGCTTTAAAAGAAAAACAAAAAAGATTAACATTGAATAAATGAGGAAAATGAAAAGTATGCACACTTTGTTATATTTCCTTTTGTGCCTTTTGAATTTGTCATACAAACACATTATTTATTATTAAATAGTATTTATAAGCCCCCCTCCTGAAACTGCTGACCTCTTAAAACTGAATGGAGCGGAAACCCATTTGGCTCAGTGGATAGAGCGTCGGTCTGAGGACTGAAAGGTCCCGGGTTCGATTCCGGTCAGGGGCATGTACATTAGTTGTGGGCACATCCCCAGTAGGGGGTGTGCAAGAGGCAGCTGGTCGATGTTTCTCTCTCATCGATGCTTCTAACTCTCTGTCCCTCTACCTTCCTCTCTGTGAAAAATCAATAAAATATATTAAAAACAAACAAACAAACAAAAACTGAATGGAGAGGAAGGAGAATTTATGCAGGTCTAACTCTACAGAAATATTTTCCAGGGAAATATGGTGCTGAACTGACCCTGACCAATTTGGACAGCTTAAATCTGCACACTGATGTGAGAAAGGGTACAACGGTTGCCTCATTAGAGAATGGTAATCTCACTTGCAAAATGCTAATTAGAATTATACATAAACTACAGGCCAGGTGCATGAAATTCATGCGTGGGTGGGATCCCTAGGCCTGGCCAGTGATCAGGGCCTATCGGGTCCATCTTGCCCAGTCCTGATTGGGGCTGGGCTTGCTGGGGCCTGCAGGATAGGGGAAGGGGGCGGGGGGGAGACTGGAGGAGGTTGGCTGGTTGTGAGAGGTTGGCTGTGGGAGCACACTGACCACCAGGGGGCAGCTCCTGCATTGAGCATCTGCCCCCTGGTGGTCAGTGCACATCATAGCGACTGGTCGACTGGTCGTTCCCGTTCAGTCATAAAGATCGCTTAGGCTTTTACATATATATGGATATTAATTCAAATCATCTCACATAGAACATATACTGAAAAGAAATGGTACTGTATGTAACATCTATCCACCTACTTTGGGTCCACTGAGGAAGCCATGTTTAGTTTTATTCTTCCCTTGATTAAGTCTATGTTGACAAATGGTATGTTTATACAGCTATTTACAGATTCAAGAATTGCACGCCTTCACCATCCACTCCCTGCTGCGATGGACCAGGGTTTAGCTCACTTACATCAGTCCCCACCTCCTCCCACCATCCACTTAAAATAGTTACATCATTATTTTGTTAGGTTTTCCATTTGTTGTATTCACAACTGTAAATAATCTATTTCCTTCTTTATTTCTTATTCCACCAATTGAAACGGTATCTCTTGACTTTTCACACTGTATTCTGAGAACATTCCTATCTGTGCTCTTCTCTTAGCTCTCTCTTCACCTTTGGTCCTCCAAACTGTTATCTATGTTTTACATTGCCATGGTGATAACGTTTACATTCTGTTTTCAATCCTAACTATGTAATCCATATTTTACCCTAAAAGGCTTATCCTAAGCATTGAAATTTTAAGGCAGTGCTTACTTATTACCATAAAATTATTTACTCTATAGCTAAATAGCATATGATTCTATTTTATTTCTTGTAGAGTTTTTAATTTTTCCTAGAGCTCCTAACTAGTGTTTTATTTTCCTTCCATTGTTTACCTTCAAAATTTTAAGAGTCAGGATGTTTTTCTAATATTTTCATTTTTCTTCTGCAAGTTGAGGTCCTGTTTTCCACCATCTCCTCCTTCCCAGAGCTTCCATTTGCGTTTGTACTGCAGTCTAAGCTTGCTAACACAATTCTCTTCCTAAACTTCCCTTCCTGGCTGTCCTGGTTATGTCCCCACCTCCTACTGGGCCCTTTGACTAGACTAGAGGGAAAACACAGGCACCAGGTCCCTCCAGCTACTGCAGTGAGACACTCTGCAGCCTGAGGGCTTGGGCTTCTTGAGGAAAGAAACTAATGAGAAAAGTCAAAATCCCACATTCTGTGCCTCTCCTCTTTTGCATGCCTCCAGAGCAGTACTCTGTCTTTTTGAGAAGTTCCCTAAACTGATGATTCAAATAAGGCAGTTCAAAACTCGATTTTAATTTAGTTATTTAACTCATGCCAGTTGTGATTCATTCCGTTTCATATTGAAATATTGCCCTTTATTTTTCTTTCCAGGATTATTTGACAGACTCTAAATAGAACCACTTCTTTATAATAAAGACTGCCTAATTGTCAGAAAGAGGTAAAATATCACGCGTGAACTAATGACTAAGATTTCACTCTATTTTACCAAGGTAAAAATAATGACCTATTTTTCTCAAGTCTCCTTCTTGTGAGCCTGTAAGATGGGATAGGCAAGGAGGTGTATGATTACTCACCAACCTGATTAACTTTCTCCTCTGTTTGACAAAGTGCCATGTCATAGTTATATGCAGCCCTGCTTCCATTTAAACATCTATGTGACAAATATTCTTCAAATAAGAAGAATAGGATTTGAGTAATGTGACCAATCCAGCTTACCTAATTTGTTAGTGCAGTTAGTTCTGACTCAGAAGGTCTCAGAATTAATGGAATGCATAAAAGATGGCAGTCTCACTTTTTTTCCTTCTCTTATGAATGGTTCAATTTATGCCAAATCCTAACCCGTTTATGCAGAGATCAATATCTTAAAGATATTTGATGTGCAAATGGCTTGTTTTACTCATTTCCAATTTTAAAAATATGACTAGAAAATTTACTTTGTTTACTGAGTCCATTCAGTATTTATAGCTTTCTTCTATTTACCAGGCACAGAGCTAGGTTCTTGGAGGAATTAAAATAGTTGAAATACCAATACCTCACACTCCAAGTATCTGAAACTACAGATAGAGATGCAAAAAATGTCTATATGAAACAAAGAAAATATCTAAAACAGTTAATAATCAAGGGCTACGTTGTGAGGCTACCTGTGGATTATTGGGATGCAAACATTTCAAGCCAATTGATTGACTGTGAAGCACAAGTTTTTTCATTGTGTCTGGAACATTTTTTAACGTCTTGTGTATGTTTTCTTTCACTCCATGTGACGGGTACTCAATTAAAATATTCATGTTTGTTTTTGAAAGTTGACTCTAAATATCAACATTTATGTGTGTGCATGACTTTGAATAGGGCTTATCATTCTAACTAAAATCATCCAAGTAAGACTCCTTACTCTTTGCAAGTAATGAACTCAGTGACATTTTAGTTGAAGGCGCATCAGCAGTATCCTAAGACCAGCCTTAATGCAATGGGGGTAGTCATCACTCAAGTCCTTCTGGGTAAACATTTTAAACACCAACCCTGTGGCTAAGAACTTATAATATAGGATTATTTCACTTTAGAAAATAGGTATTTTGTGAAAACCCTAAAAACAGAACATCAGAATTACATTAAACCATGTGAAATTGACAGTTATGCAGGTCAAAATATCAAAATTTTACATGATTCATCATGGAGTATGAGTCTCCCTTTCCCTGAGTTCTCCTGGTAGCCACTACCTATAGATTAGATTTGCCTTCCCCCCTAAAAATAATTAAACAGAAAAAGGAAATGTATTTCTAAAGTCTTAATATTTAAATTAGAGGGTAGATAAGTCATCTTCAGAGCATTCAAAATAGGCAAATTACCTTTGCTAATTTCCATGAAGTTCACTGAAGTTCCTTTGTGGATCTCTTACCTCAGCTAAAAAGAGCTAGTATAACAATATGCATATTTGACTTTCTATAAATTAAATGGCAGGTAGTCTTTTTTTCTGGACCCTTTTAGACTTTCGTATAGGAAATCAGGAAAAGAGGACAGCAAGAGAAATATTTGTCAGCCTTGACCCAGAGCTCTTGGGACAAAGAGGAATAATATACTAAGGTCTATTCAAGCTTTGGCTTCTCACAGATCATTACAACCAAGATGCCAATTAACACTAAATGTGACAGTGGCTTTTGTGACGTGGACAGCTGGCCCCTCAAAGATACACAAGGACCACCTGCTCACATAACATAGGCCACCAAACGGGCACCAGATGGTGACAACATTTGAATGTTATTATAATAGTCACTTTCACCTCGGCTCTATTTGAACTGGACGGTAGGAGGAAAAGCTGTAAAATTCATATTTGATTTTTAGAACAATATGGTTCTCTATAAATCTCATATATATGACTTTCTTGTGGCCAAAGAATCGTTCTTGGGCATTGGTGGTGCAGCAGAGTTCTGCGTCACGTGGCAATTAGAAGCAATGGGCGTAACCAAGGCATACTGGACCTGCTGAGAGGCCCTTATGGAAAGCTTGGAGAAGAGAACTGTAGGAAAATTGGCTATAGGAAAAGACTCAAGTGGGGTGATGGGATTGGGGATTGGGAAAAAGCGAAACACGGTTGTCATGAAAGGTAAGTGTCAAAGTAGCAAGAGGGGCCAAGACATGCATATTTGGGGCTACATATCTCCGCTTCTTAACATTTGCTCCTAGCTATACAAATATTTTTTTAAAAAACTAAAAACTTATAAACATGCTATTGCCCACCAAAGAAAAGGTGCAAATAAATACAAATCTATCAATAAATATGCACTCGAGGCAAGAGAACCTTCAAGAGTTGACATAACTTCCCAAAGCGGAAGAAAATATTCTGTCGAATCGGCTGATGTCCCACACACAGCAGAGTCTTTATAAAATAAAACTGAGCAAACAATTCTGGAAACATGGTCTGAACTTCAGACAAGGAGGGATCCCGGGTTGTATCTCATGGGGAGGGAGGGACCTGAGACATCAGACCCATATCCTTAGTAAAGAAAATAACGTTGTCCAGGGATCTAGTAGAGATCATGAGTGAAAGTGCCTAGCAAATTATACAATAATAGCCAAAATACCATAGAGATTCCACTCATGTTATTTATCCTGCATTATGGCCTGACAGGGTCTCTACTTATCTATTTAAAAAGAAGACTCCCATTTCCCTAACAGCATAGGTGAACTTTTTTGAAACAGCAACCAGATGTCCAATAGCATTTCCTGAATTTCATAATACAACAAACTTAGCAGGTGGCCTAAGTCTCTAAATAAACCATTCGGGCTTTAGAGAGGGCGGGGAGGGAAGGTTAGCTTAGAAAAATGGAGTCAGTATAAAAACGATTCTGGGGGGAAAGCAAAAGGAATGGTTGGAGAAAATAATATTGATAAAAATTGACAAATGCCTCTCAGCATTATGTCAAACTTGTTTACTGAGCTGCACAATTAATAAAAAAAAAATATTCCGTGCCAGAGTCCCTGATTATTATTCCTCACAGGACAGAACACCTCTTCATTATCCCTTTTTGAATTGATTGTGTACATCAAACAGTCGAGATATAAATAAAATATGCCTGCATGCATAATACCCTCACATTAAAGCTGGAGGCAATTAACCTATGATTTCTCATTAATTAAATTAAAATAACCTTCTAAAAAATGTCTGAAATCAAAACAGATTTCTTTCCGTGTAGATTTTCCTCACAATGATGCAGCGAGGCTGTTTACCAAATTCATCACACCAACAGAAAAAAATGCTATTTCTGATTTTACCCCAAGCTCATCTCCAGTTTTCCCCTGAGGTTCCAGTTTCATTTCACTAAATCCGATTTCAATATCAGGGTTTTGTTTTGGCGTGTTTTTTTTTCCCCTATGTCTCTAAAAATACCTGTTTTCATCAGGATTTTTTTCCTTTTAAATTGTTCAAGCACCTTCTTCCTTAGCAGGACCTATATTATATAATATACAGCTGCAAATTAGGTAGTGGAAGCACATAATTGAGATGTGAGAAGGGCACAATGGGGCCTGCGTGGGGCTGCCATCGGCATGGCTGGGAAGTTCTCACTACCTCCTATTCACGATCTTTCCAATTCTCACCTACTTCCCTAAGTTGTTAGTTACTTCACATTTCAGTATGTCTCTTCCATAGTATATTTTTGTTTTAAAATGGGCATAAAAATATATGCATCACCAAAGACCAGATCCTTAAAAATAGACTTTTTTGTTTGCCTTTACTCTAAAGTCCTTTGCAGATCCCCTCAGGTCCCATGATTTTAAGAGACCATATGGCCGCTATTGCCCCCACCTAAAGCCTACCCTTCTTACCGTAGTTCACAATCAGATGATAAAAGTTTTCTTCAACACTAGGCATTGACTGATTAATCTCTTCTCCAATGAGAAAAGCATAGCTGTTCACGCTTCTTCCCATATTCTGAGACTCTGCCTGACAGTGCTTTCACATGGGAAGTCCTCAATGAATGATGCCATGTCCTATTGAGTTTTAAGCCTAGATTCATTCCTTTCCTCCAAATCAACTTCCCATCTCATTGACCACTGGCTATTAGTGACTGCAATTATCTTCTAGTCCCCTTGGAGACATCTTTCACTCCTCTGTCACCCTTTCTTAATCCTTTTATTGATTTTCTCACAGGGTGTTATCATTTCCTCTTTCAAAAGATTGAATCACTTCCTTTTCTTGATGCCAACCCCCACAGCCTAATATAGACACACAGGACTTTGCCCTTATCAATCTAATTTTTCCCTTCCAGCTCTCTGGTCTCACTCAATGACCCTAAATTATCTCTCGACCATGTGCATTCCCTGTACTCTTTCACGGCTTCCTTCAGCCTTGTTTTGCCCTCGACCTCCTTCTCACGAGCCTACATCGGTGTATGGCACACATTGTTCATTGACTATCCCTGTTAGCAGGGCCCTGAACTTTTTTTAAAAATATATATTTTATTTATTTTTCACAGAGAGGAAGGGAGAGAGATAGAGAGCTAGAAACATCAATGAGAGAGATACATCGACCAGCTGCCTCCTGCACACCCCCCACTGGGGATGTGCCCGTAACCAATGTACATGCCCTTGACCGGAATTGAACCTGGGACCTTTTGGTTTGCAGGCTGACGCTCTATCCACTGAGCCAAACCGGTTTCGGCTGCTCTGGACTTTTTATTATAAAGGCAAGAGAGAGCCTACACTCTTACCAAGGATGGCTTCTTCTCTGCTCCATGATTTATCTAAATTAGTCAATGTATTAGGGGTAGACTCATTGTTTAATTCCAGCCAATGAGCTTTGAGGAAAAGTCACCAGAAAGCTTCCATTTCTGAATAAAATGGCAAAGACTCATCAGGACAAAATGTTAGACCCTGTCCCTTCCTTACTGCTTGTAATATTGGTATAAGGTTGTGATGCCTACAGCTATGCCAGTGGGTAAGAATAGTAGATTAAAAGAAGAAAAAAACCTTGTGACCTCGATAGCAATCATTGAGCCACCAAACTAACACTTCAAGGTTTTGTTAAAGAACTAAGAAATATAAATTTAATATGTTTATTTTAGTTGAAAAATCTCAAAGCAACTTATTTTACTGTACAAGATGAATCTGCAAAGAGACTATGTAAAGCATTGTTCTTTGATATCCCAATTTGGGAATTATCTGTCACAGAAGACTCTTAAGTACCCACAAAACTATGTAATTTCATGATAAATTCTTACTGGACATTGATAACATATTACACAAGGTTTGATGTAGGGCACACACAATCTCCAATCCAACAAAAGCATCTGAAACTCACTAAGCCTGGTTTTAAACAATTGAATCTGCTGTGTGCTTTCTGAGAAGTCCCTAAAGAAGTAGATGTCTGACAGGACACAATGGCATTGGATAAGCTATTGTAGTCAATTCTATGAATCAGGTACCCAGATTCCCCAAGGCAATCTTTACAAGAGTAGGTCAATGGCTTACATTTCAAGCTTTGTTTTAAAATGATAAGAGGGATTTGAGAAATTGTTTCTTTTTAGCTATAATACCTTTTAAAACTACATTATAATAAGATAGATGTTATTTACACAAAGGAACCTTTTGACAAAGGATGAATTTATGATAAACACAATGATGTGTTAATCCATTTTTAAGGCAAACCATCATAAATAAAATCCAGTATGCTATGAATAAAGGAACAATAATGTATAAAATGATATAAAGCATTAAAATAATGTAGCTGAGTTTTACATATAAATCTGCAGTATATACTGTATATACATATATTTATGTACAATAAGAGGCCAGATTATTATGATCTCTGAATACAATAATCTGGCCACTCAGTGCATATCCTATATAATAAAAGGCTAATATGCAAATTGTCCCCTGACCAGGAGTTCAACCAGGAGGCAGGCCAGCCAACCACCCATGTCCCCTCCTCCTGGCTAGCTGGCAGGACCCCACCCATGCACGAATTCATGCACTGGGCCTCTAATATATATATATTGAGTGGCCAGATTATTATGATCTCTGAATGTATAATAATCTGGCCACTTAGTGTGTATGTGTGTGTGTGTGTGTGTGTGTGTGAGAGAGAGAGAGAGAGAGAGAGAGAGAGAGAGAGAGTGTGTGTGTGTGTGTGTGTGTGTGTGTGTGTGGATAGATAGATAGATAGATAGATAGATGATTTTAGGTACTTCAGAGTAGTTACCGTATTTGCCGGCATATAAGACGATTTTTTGGCCCTGAAAAATACGTGTTTGCCGGCGTATAAGACGACTGGGCATATAAGACGACCCCCTAACATTTCCACTAAAAATACAGAGTTTGTTATATACTCGCCGTATAAGACTACCCCCCACTTGGAGGCATATTTTTCAGGGCCAAAAAATCGTCTTATACGCCGGCAAATACGGTACCTCTTAAGGTTATGTCCCTAGTATAATAATGTTTAAAATATACTCTTTGATAGTGACTTTTGAGAATCCTTAACTATTGAGAATGGAATTGTGTTTTGTAAACAAGACAAAATCATTAAGTTTAATGAAATTAAACTCAACTTGCTAAAAGCCTCATGCTCCTCAAAGACCAATGAAACTCATGCCCTGGGCCCTAGAAACTGATCCTCATCAATGTCACGCAGGTGGAAGAACCCATATCTTCTCTTATGGCTCTTAAACATCAAAAGTCTCATTCCTTCAAAATAGCCTCCCAGAGTTCAAGAATCCATTCTCCCTTGATAAATAACATTCCTTCTATGTGATCTAATTTACCATCCTAAATCCCCCAAATTCATGAGATGAATTCAGTCCCCTTCTCTTCATTTCCCAAAGGCTCATCTAATCCTAATCTTACCTAGAACATGCAAATCTCTCATTGTTATTTCAATGTTTTTCTCATGATTGGTAGGATTCATGCCTACACTTCACCAGTGTTCTTGAAGATTCAGGTCCAATAGCCTCAATACACTATTTTCAAAATCTTTCTTGTGTACAAAGGTCATCAAGAGGAGTTCAATTCAGACCCTTTCAACATCTTGTTCACAGGGACCATGTCAGAAAGTATGTCACATACTGCACCAGCTCTTGGAACCATTGCACTTCCTTTATCTCGAAGCTCCATAACTCTCTCTACAAATGACTGCGTGGGTACTTTGGGTTCAGCATTCTGGAGAAAGGGGCTATGCTTAGATGATTAAGAAGGAGTCCGTGGACGAAAGATAGTTTTGAAAGCCATTGGGAGTCAGAGGAGACTTCTAGCTGAAGGAGCTAGAAGACTCCTCCTTGACCAAGGGCCCGTGCTTTTATTAAACACAATTTGTCCCAAGGCAAGGTGGAAATATACACTTTAAAGGGTATGATGTCAAAGAGTTTACAGAGATTGTCAGTTTCGGGAATAGCCTACAGCTGTTCAGGTGTTTGGCCAACGGGAAGCAATGAAATGCCCTGAGCTGTCTAGCAGTTAGCAATGCCATTCAGGTTTGGGGGAGATGCTTTGTAGCCATTTCCTACAGGTAATCTACATGTGACCCAACCCTGTTGAGTTCCCCAAGCTTCACCAACCTTTTGGTAAAACTTTTATAATTATTGCATGCTGGAATTGGTTCTCGGCAAATGACCCTCACAAACAACCCTAACCAAATCACACCATTAACAATATACCATCAACTGAGACTCCTATTGATATTACTTGCAAGATAAAAGAGCTTGAAAATAAGGGAACTAAGTTTATTATTTTGATGTTAAACTGTAAGGGAAACACGTTAGCCCTCTTTCCAAATACGCACTATCTGAATGCATTCAGATAAAATTTTGAGTTGGGGTTGGTATCCTTCCCTTTCTGAATTTTTACTACTCATTATGCAGGACTTGAGAATGAAATAGGTTCAGACTAGCCCTTGTCATTCAAACCTAAGAACCAAATAGATTAGGATGCTGAGAGAAATTAGACCAAAATTATAAGCCATATAGCAAAGACAAAATGACTCATGAGACCTGGGTGACTTGATTAAAATCTGATTTAGCAAGAAGAAAAAAAGACTGGTTTGGTATATTAACCTATGTTAAAAATGTGTAGATGGGAGGATGGATGGTCAGCCATAAAAGCATAGACTTGGCTATATAATTGAATAATTTAGGGATCTATTAAAATTTCCAAAGCCCCAGGCCACACCCCAGACCAATTATTAGTGCATCACAATCTCTAGGGTGGAACAAAGGCATTAGTAGTTGCCAAAGCTCCATTGATTCCAAGGTGCAGATAAGTTTTGGAACCACTGGATTAGAGTAATACAAACAGTGTGCCCAACATGCCCCTCCTAAGAGAGAGCTCTTCAGCCAAACCTTTAAGTACTTCAGGTCTATAATAGGGGAAAAAAAGTGTTTAAATGTAAACTATGCATATCTACATACAGATACAGTGCATCCTTCTGGGTTATCAAAGTCTAGAGCCATTCATTTTCTTTAAGCTCTTTTGCAACTCTTTGTAAACTGATAAACATACAAGCTCTGTCTTGTCCTTTTTGTGGTACCTCAGATCACATGGACTTTCTTTAGTCTTTTTCATTATTTTTTCTTTGTACTCCTCTGTGGCAGGAGAGGGTTGGGTGAGATCTGCAGTCCAATGGGGTTAACCAAGTGCCACTTGGGGGATTCCACAGGTGAAGCATTCCCAATGGCTCATGGGTTGGCTCCTTGTCATTTCATGTCCTCCAAGAGTTCCATCTGCCACTCACCTCACCTCTTATTTACCTACAGTCATGTAGTTCACAATTCAATACTTTGGATGAGGTAATTGAGAAATGAGGCCATTTGGCAGCATCCCACCCGGCTGGGGAAGCCAAGTGCTCAGACGCTTTATCCCTTTCCGCCATAAGAGACATAATGAGCTGAGGAGAATCTTTCTTGGCCCTGAGCTGTGCCACTCTGGGAGGGAAAAGAAGGAGCACAGAGAGAATCAAACTATTCTTCTTACTCACATCAATGACTCCAAACTCATATATGATTAGATACATAGATAGATGCTAGAAGATGATATAGATTATAGATGATATGATATAGAGATAGAGACAAAGATAGAGATATTTCCAGTAGAGTGCTAGAAATCTGGACTCCCACTAAGGGTATCTCATCTGTGAGTGATTGTCTAAGTCAGTGTTATCCAGGAACAAGCAGACCATGGACAACAGGGGCCACAGCTGGTTCACAGTCCACTGCAGTATCCCCAGCTGGGGCTGAAGTCTGTTTGCCTATTACCCATGGTGGACAAGATTCCTCTCAGATCCCTTGGCATATGGTACTGGATCTCACAGCTCCCTCAGAGGCACTTTTTTCCATGGACAGAGGATGTTTTTGTTGGTAAGGGGGAGACAAAATGAAGGTTAAGTTGAGGAGAGAGACAAAAACAAGTTGCAGTGACATTGACATCACTCCTATTAGACTTCAGTTGGCTTTCTGTGTTGATTCTCCTTTAGGAAGACAGTATACCAATCATGCAAATATATTGTTTCCTCCATTCACTGGCAATTCTATATCCCATTATAAATATCAAGTAACTAAAGTCCAATCTAAATGGTAAGCTCATAAAATAGTTGAAAATTAGATGAAATAAAGCTAAGTAGTGTAGCATAAAGTAAACTAAGAACATTGGCTTTAGTATCAGATCTGAGATGGAACACTAGCTGTGCCAATTTAGGCTTACATTACATGGCCAAATTTCCTTCTAAATTCTTGTTGCTGCTGAAACTTTGATCACCTTCACATTTTGCCTCCTGCACCTTCCTCTTTTCTCAAACTGCCACCCAATAGGAAGCACAGCCCCTTTTCTCTGATTTTTCTGACCTACCACCACACAAGGCATTAATAGAACATTAATATAGACATTAACAGAATATTAACATTAACAGACTTAAAGATGAATATTAGAAATGTTGTGGGTTATTTCCTATTACCAACTAACTTTCCTACTAGAGTTATTCACTATCAGTTCCACCATGTTCCTTTCATCTCCTTCCCCACTCCCAACTGCCAACATTTCTGGAGTTTTGTGTATGTGTTTGTTATGTTTTTTAAATCAGTGGAGTTACCTTTTCTCGTTATGTCCGAAGAGACTGATTTGGAGAAGACCTTGGTGGTTCGCATTTAAAATCATGTTGTTTTGAAAATAAATAAATAAATAAATAAATAAAATAATGTTGTTTTTTCTTATCTACATTCCTAAATTCCTGGAAGAGCAGACATTCAATTAGTGATAGTTATTTTCATTATGTTGTAAATCCCAAGGTAATAATCTGGAATGTATTCTCATTTGACTATATAAATTTTTTTATTTAAGAAAAAAAAGCAGCTGAAACCAGTTTGGTTCAGTGGATAGAGTGTCAGCCTGCAGACTGGAAGGTCCCAGGTTCGATTCCGGTCAAGGGCATGTACCTTGGTTGAGGGCACATCCCCAGTAGGGGGTGTGCAAAAGGCAGCTGATTGATAATTCTCTCTCATTGATGTTTCTAACTCTCTATCCCTCTCTCTTCCTCTCTGTAAAAAATTAATAAAATATATATTTTTTAAAAGCAGTCCCATTATATAGTCTCCCTGTACAAATTACCATTCCAGAGACCATAAAAGATAATTTAATGCTTTCATTTTTAGAGTACTGAAAGAACAACTCCATGTAGTTACATTTTTTAGTCACATTTCAATAAATGTACATTTGTTTTCTTGTTTTGCTCCAACAATCACTTATTTTTTGGTATTAGGTGTGTTCTGTTTTGGATTTCAGAAAACCATCCCTCTGCACCCGCAGCCTTTATTTCTCCTCTCATGCTGCTGACATCATCCCCACGACCAGGATAGATTATGTAATCTAGGCCTAGGAAACAGTACCTTCTGTTCCCAGCCTCAAATATTGGCCAGCCATGAACACATTACCAAAATCAAAGACTCTCACCAAGTGAGATTTAATTATAGATGCTTTCGGGATTTTATTGTGTCAACCTGACTGGGCTTGTGGTGCTCAGATATTTGGTCGAACAATATTTGGGTGTGTCTGTGAGGATATTCCAGATGAAATTAACATTTGAATTGGTAAATTGAGTAAAGCAGACTGTTCTCCCTCGTGTGGATGGGCCTTCTAATCAGGAATTCCAATCAGTGGAAGACCTGAATAGAAGAAAAATATTGACCTTCCCCTAGTAAGAAAGAATTCTTTCTTTCTGGCAGCCTTTGAATTGGGATATTGATTTTTTTCCTGCCTTCAGACTCAAACTGAAATATCAGCTCTTCTTCACTCTAAAGCTTGCTGGCATTTGGATGGTAACTAAACCGTCAGCTTTCTTGCCTGCATACTCTGCAGATCTTGGGATTTGGCTACCTCTTATCATGCCAGCTAATTTGGTATATGGCATTGGATATATATATATTCTATTGGATTTGTTTCTCTGGAGAATTCTGACTAATACGCAACCATCCAAGCTATACCTTTTATAGACCTATTGTTATTGCCAAACAAGGTGATAATTTTTCTGAAAATAAAGCCAACACAGAAGCGATAGAGAGAAATAAACCATATTCTTGTGGCATTTACTTGAACCCTTGATAAAGCAAATTTTGAAACCAATTCTATCCTTGGATTTTTCCTTAAATAACAGAATAAATTTCTCCTTTGTTTAAAGGGGATTTGTATGCCTGGTAACAGAGAATATATTTGACAAGCTCATTTCATCCAAATTGGATTTAAATAAACTGAGAGAAATACACACAATCATGCAGATAAAAGTAAATAAGAACATGGTGGCACACAATCCTACCTAATAAAAGAGAAACATGCAAATTGACCACAACTTTGCTATGCCTACAAGCCCCACCCACCAGCCAATTAGGGTGAGTATGCAAATTAACCCAACCAAGATGGAGGTTAATTTGAATATCTGGGCCAGAGGGAAGACTGAAGATGCATAGAAAGAAGCCAAGTGCTGCGGAGAAGCAAGTAAGTGGGGCGGGGGAGAAGGAAGGGAAGCAGGCAGGGTAGCGGCCACAGCAGGAAGCCCTATTGCAGGAGTCTTTCTGCAAGAGGCATCTAGTCTACACTAATAAAAGAGTAAGATTCAAATTGACTGCACCTTTGCAACACCCACTAGCCAATCAGGAGTGAGTATGCAAATTAACCCAACAAAGCTGGCGGGTTAATTTGCGTACATAGGCACCAGGCCTCTGGGCAGCATGGGAAGGTAAAAAGGCATCTTTAGGCCAGAGCAGAAAAGTGGCTCTGGCCTGAGTGAAGGTGGTGCTGCCAGACAGGGGAAGGAAGGCCTATTCTTGCACAAATTTTCATGCATCAGGCCTCTAGTTAATAAATAAAAGAAAATTAGACAAAGTCACATATACAAAAGTATGCCAAATTGCATGTAATTAGTTTCCAGTGGAAAGATTCAAATTCAGGACTTCCAAATGACTAACAGTAATAATTGTGGGATTCACAATATTTATAAAATTAAAGAAAATCAATTTCATAGGAGTGTCCAAGTTTTTGATTCAAGAAGAAAATTCTTTAATGCATATTTATAGAAGGACAGTGTATATGAAATGGAAGGCAATGTCCTAAGTGATAGCTTTACTAAACATGTATTAATAAGCTTCATTGGACTGTTTCTTTTAATAAAGCTCAACAAAAAAAGCCAAAGCAATGACACCAAACATAGTTCTGTAAGAGCAGTTTTATGAAAAGCTACTAGGTTGTGGTCTGTTGGCACAGCTGTCTGACAGCTAAATTCCAAGGATTAAAATGTCTCTAGGCAATCATTCTCAACCTTCTGGCAGTAGAAACTTTGTTCAAGTGAAACTGTACATGGAACCTGTCTGGTTGACCCCTGGCTGGAAGGCTCAGAGAGCCCACTTATCAACATGTGCTTTGAACCTTTTCTTTTCTCTCTGCAATATGGCAGTCTCTGTGGTATACCAGGCCTTTGTAGGGAAGAAAAAATAATTTCCTTTATACCCTTATGAGTTCTTGGCTGAGACTCCCTGTGATAATAGGAAGATTATAAGCGGAAAAACAAAACAAAACAGTTTTATTAAGATATGTACCTTATATATACAAGGGTGATGCTCTGGGAAAATGAATAACTTCCCAAAGATCTCCCAAATCATTACCTTAAATACTATCTACACTAATAAAATAAAAATATTCAAATTGACTATACCTCCATGACACCCACCAGCCAATCAGGAGTGAGTATATAAGTGAACCAAACACATATGGCGGGTTAATTTGCATTCGCAGGCAGGGAGTGAAGACTGAAGACTAAAGACTGAAGAGGTTTGGCTTCTCCACTGTGGCCAGAGCAAAGGCCTGGGTCCTGGGTGCAAGAGAAAAACTGGCGCTGGCGTCCAAGGGAAGGAAGGCCTGTTGCAGGAATCTTCATGCAACGGGCCTCTAATCTTCAGATAAAAACCAAAATAGATGTTGAAGGAAGAGGAGAAGCCAATTATGGGAAGTCACCAAGGGCAGCACAGTAAACTAGGATAAAATTTGTTATGTAGAAATAAGTAGGTGCCTCCTCCGTTGATAAGACTTTCCCATGATTTAGAGTCACCCTTCTTGTCCTGGGACAGAGAGAAAGACACATTTACAGGTGATTGAGCCAGTGACTCTTTGGTTTTTATAAGTGTAAATATCCCTTACAAAACGGAAATATCTACTCTTTTTTCCAGAGTGTCTCGCGTATCTGCTGTTTCTCAAAAATAATCAACCCAAAATCATTGTTAGGCCCAAAAGGCATCTTTTGGGGTGGCATATTCTGCTACCCTTTACCACTAAAAAAACATTTTCAAAATTGATACGCAGAGAAAATATTAATATCAATCCAGAAATATTCCATGAATTGTAACGTTCTGATTTTTAACTCTCAGGATTTCAAAGCAGAAAACTCAATTTCAAATTATCTGACATTGAGAAAGGACAGACTCCATATGTGTTACTGATCAATTATCTGGAAGAAAGAATTTCATCCTCCTGTTCTCCTGGGGTCCTAAGAAAATAAAAGAATTCAATCAGGACATGTTCTTGAATATGAGACTATCTATTTCAGAAGGAAATGGGCCAAAATAACACCTGAGGGGGAAAAGCCGTGGTTTCCGGAGGAAACAGATCCAGGTCTGTCCTACTACAAGGACGAGTGGGCAATAAAGATCCAAGAACTTTATATTATAGGGAATGTCTTAAATCAGTGTTTTGGAAACTTTTCAAACAGCGTAGGACCTCTCATAATATATAACATTCACAGAATGCCCACCTTTCAAAAATGTAATTCCTTAGAGATCTCTTAAAGATGGGCTGGTGAAAACTATACCTCTGTGAACATAAATCACTTGATAAAAGGTCATTGGATATCAGCCAATTAAATGTTGGAGGACATCTGCCAAAAGTGATCGCTTGGGATTTGAGATATTTAAATCATGAATATTCATCCTGTAGGACAATTTGATAGCAAAATCAATTGTCTGAAACCTAACATTGGACAGAAAACCCATAGCAGTGATATGAAGAAGAATGTTTATCTTTTTTATTCTAAATAGCATGCATCTATTTCATCTGGGGTAGCTTTTATTCATCACCATGCCAGAGAACAAATAGGAAAACATATGCCCATTGCACACAAGCATAGTTTCAATGGGCATATCACCATGTGGGAGCATGGCATCGACTGACTCATTTGTGAGGAGGTCTCAGAATGTAGTTCCTTTGTGAATCTCAGTAATGAGGAGTTTAGATCGACTTTACATGCCTTAGTGCAGGGGTTAAAAAACTACAGTCCACATTCTAGAGGCTTAAACCAAGTTTTTATTGGAACCTAGCCACACCCATTTGACTATGTTTCACTTATGCTGCTTTGTGCTCCCATGCAGATCTGCGTGCTTGTGACAGAGAATGTACATCGGTAAGGCAAAATATTATTCTGTGCTTTTTTAAGTAAGAGTTTTTCTACCTGGAGCTGAGTTCATAATTGGGAACTGCCCCTGGGTCAAAGGCCAATAAAATACTTCAAAATATTAAATACTTTTTTTAAATAAGTTTTTTATTGATCTTTTAAGAGAGAGAGGAAGGGAGAGGGAGAGAGATAAAAACATCAATGAGAGAGATACATCGATTGGCTTCCTCCTGCAGAATCCCCTCCAGAAATTGAGCCCGCAACCCAAGCAGGTGCACTCAATGGGAATTGAACCAGTGACTCTTTGGTTCTTGGATCAACGTTCAACCACTGAGCAACACCGGCCAGGCAATCTTAAGTACTTTTATTCACAAAATTACATGTGAAATTGTGGGTAAAATTTTTCAATATTGGATTAGTGAAACCTAAAACCTAGATGTTTATCATGGAGAATACTAGCCCAAAGAACACAGACTCGAAATCAGTTAGTAAAGAAACAAATAGAATTTAGAAGACATGCCTACTTAATCAGTTGACCTATAACATGGGTTCAATTTTTTTAAAGATTACCTAATGGGCTTATACCATAAGAGGAAGTAGAGGATTACTTGCTAAAGAATAAATAATGGATCTATAACATAGGGTGAAGTAGATTACTTTTTTAAAATTGAATAGATTTTTTTTCAATGAGCATAATTAGATAGGAAAAATTAGACCATGCAGTTTGCAAATAAACAAAAGCTGCAGAGAGCTGAATGTCTTCAGGAGGTAGTCCACTTAATTTAAACTCTTTAATCAACTATCCCAAATGAATAATCACTAAGTGATTAAAATTTGAAAAAGATTTCGAAACTATAAAGTTCAAGCCTTTTTCAAATTAAATCAACTTCCTTTGTTGCACTTTATGAGGGTTCACTTTAATATCTCAGAGATGTCGAATCATCCTTCCTAGGAAAGCTCAAAACTGGGTATGAACAGCAGAAACAGAGTATTTATTAAAAGGCTGAATTGTTTTTAAAAAAAGAAGAAAAATGTGCTCCAAATAAATGGAATGAGTATGATTAATATGAAACAAATATGATAAGACAATTGCCTTAGAAAAATGATGAGGTTGATGAGAGATTTAAGGAAGAGGAAGTAAAAGAGAGCAGCTAAGATGCATAGCAATAGTTAAGAGGAGAGATGCTGAGGGTCCTACTAAGAAAGGGGCAATGGGAATGGAGAGTATCATAACCCAGAGGTATTTACAATAGGAAAAATAATTAAGATGCTAATTACAGCCGAAGCCAGTTTGTCTCAGTGGATGGAGTATCAGCCTGTGGACTGAAGGGTCCCAGGTTCAATGCCGGTCAAGGGCATGTACCTTGGTTGTGGGCACATCCCCAGTGCGGGGTGTGCAGGAGGCAGCTGATCGATGTCTCTCTCTCATTGATATTTCTAACTCTCTATCCTTCTCTCTCTTCCTCTCTGTAAAAAATCAATTATATATATATTTTAAAGATGCTAATGGCAATGAGATCCTGCAGTGCAGTGAATGGTCGGCAGGGGTGAGAAATGCTGATTATGACATGAAGATAAGACTGGTGATTTTAGGGATTAAAGTGCCTGTAGGTAAGGCAGGAAGTTCAGGTGGAACAGAGGATACTTTTGTGGAGGGAGAAAAAAATGACATGTGACATATTTGATTTTGAACATGTTACATTTGAGTTTTCTCAGTGATCCATGTGGAACTTCCCAGAAGGAAGTATAAATTTGGGTTTGGAGCTTAAAATAAAGATTGGAGCTGGTCATACACATTTGGCAGCATATGGTCCACTCTAGGCCTTCCACTTTGAATACTACTTCCAGTAAAGAAAACATGCCAATTGAATGTGCATTTATTTCTTCCATAAAATAGAGAACATGTCTTTTTTTTTTCTTATTCCTTAAAACATACCAAACTACCGGGGTACAAGAGCCAATCCCAAAAGCTTATCTACTAAAGGATTTCATTTGAATAACATTTGTGAGGGGGAAGAAAAGAAAAGGTAAGATTTTAGAACTAGAGAACAGATTAAATGTTGCCAGGGATTGGGCAGGACATACTAGAGGGAAATGGGTCTGGTTATAAAGGTCAATGTGAGGACGTTCCTGTGGTGATGGAACTGTTGTGGTAGCTCCATGAACATACACATCCTATCTAATAAAGAGGGAATATGCAAATTGACCATCACACTGTGACAAAGATGGTGGCACCCATAGTCACAAGATGGCGGCACCCAATCCCTCAGCCCCGCCGGGGTCCCCCAGTCCTTTCAGACCCGCCAGGTGGTGGCAGGCACGAGGTGTGATCAGACCCACCCTGAGCCCCCAGCCACCCAGGACTGGCCCAAAGCATAGGAAAGCCTTGGATATCGGCTGCCCAGCCACTCAGGGCTGCCCAAGGCTGCCGGCAGTGGCAGCAGCAGAGGTGTGATGGGGGCATCACCTTCCCCTGATAGATGGGTTGCCTCCCACCCCTGAGGGCTCCCAGTGAAAGGGGGCAGGCTGGGCTGAGGGACCCCCCCTCCAGTGCATGAATTTTCATGCACTGAGCCTCTACTATAGTATAATAATATGTAACTAAACACATACACACATTAGTACAAGCAAAATTGAATACATTGGAATTAAGATTGATGGACTGTATCAATGTCAATATCCTGGTTCTGAGATCACTGTCCTATCATTTTTAAGATGTTACCATTGGGAGAGAAACTACCATATCTATGACCTGATATTTTGTGGCCCCATCCAAATTATACCCCCCCCCAAATCTCCAGCATATTTACAAACCCACACAAAGGGATAGGACAGGAGGTAGGACCTAGACATCTAGTGAATAGTGTATTGGTAGGAGGTGCCCTTTCACCGCTATCTGGGAATGATGTTAAACAGATACAGGCTCAGCCCAGCTACAGTACTTTCAGTTTCTTTAGCATTTATACTCATATTCATATGTCCTATAGTAGTTAGATTTTTAGTTTCCCATCATCCTCTATAGTTTTTGTTATGTGAGTTTTTGTTATGTGTAATTGATTTTTTTACAGGGAGGAAAAGAGAGGGATAGAAAGTTAGAAACATCGGTCAGCTGCCTCCTGCACACCCCCAACCGGGAAGTGCCCGCAACCAAGGCACATGCCCTTGACCGGAATCGAACCCGGGACCCTTCAGTCCGCAGGCAGACGTGCTACCCACTGAGCCAAACCAGTTTTGGCTGTGAGTCTCCTTTTAACACCAGTGGATTCCCTATAAAATTAGAGCTCAGCAAAGGGCCTATTAGGCAGCCACCCTGGTTTCTTTATATACTTCTCCTTTTTATTTTGCATTTTATTTTATGTTCAGAATTTCCAGGGGTACTTTCTACTTATCTTAAGCCAAATTCTCCTCTTTAAACACCTGCCTATGGACCATACTTGCCTCTGGTTTTATTTTAGTTTTCTTCAACACTAATCTATATGTTTGATTACTCTGGGAATAGCCTTATTTTTTTTCTGATAAAATGTGAGATGCCTTCTATTGCTTCTGCATCACCAGAAAGTTCTTCCTTCCTGATAATAATTAGCTCCCAAGTTCTACATGTTACAATGTCTATCTTCTTCGAAAACAAAGTCTCATCAAGGCAATTGAAAATATTATCAAAGCCCTACTTTCAGCCGAATAAGGCTTTTAGCAGATGTCTGGATGCTTCAACTTTCCCATCACAACCAGCTCACATCCCTGCACCTGTTTTATAATCTATAGGAAGATGTACATTCCCCTCCTCTAACTGCCCAGCCATCCACGCTGGTGATAGCACATCTGTTTCCTTCTCCATTTACCCTCAACCAGCTGTTCCCAACTGTGTTTCTAAAATCAGGTTTATTAACTTTCTTTTGTAGGAAACCTCTTGAGTGACAATGATTCTCTCCAACCATGTCTATTATGTGTATTTCTCTTGCCAATGTCTGATGTCACCTTCATTGCCATTTCTAGTATTGCTGATTCTTATGAGCACATGTATATCAATTAGTGGTAAATCTTGTTATTTTATTACTCTATGCAATAGTATATCGGTGCCTGCAATCATAAGTATCAATAATCAACTTCTTACTTATTTCCCTCTGGAGAGTCAATAAGTTCTCCCTCCTCTAAAGGGGAAAGCTAGCCCAGCTGGTGTGGCTCAGAAATTAGAACAAGAGGGTATGCTATTCAAATGATTTTGAAGCCCAGATAACCATGGTCCCAAAACTGGACAAGAAAGAAAAATGGCAAGCCAGTCTCCCTTATAAACAGAGATTCAAGTTTTCTAAATGAAAGAACTGCAAGTTGGATCCAGCTATATATATATAGAAACAATACAACCTGACCAACTTTGATTTGCCCAAGAACTCAAAGTTGCTTTAACATTAGAAAATCAATCAATGTAATTCAGTGCATTGACTGAGTATTATGATGATTTGCAGAGGCAGAAAAGGCATCTAATAAAACTCAACATCCTGTCAAGATAAATATTAGCAAATGACCAAAAAAGTCAACCATCCTATTTAATGGGAAAGCATTCAACATTTCTTCCTGAGACTTGTTATTTCTATTCAACACTAAGCCAGAGGTGTTAGGTAGTGCAGTAAGATACAAGAAAAATGAAAAAGAAAAGGATTAGAAAGAAGCCAAATTTTCATTTCTCATAGTTGACATGTGCATAGAAAAGGTAAATGATTCATTGATTATTAGAATTAATAAAGATGTAACAAATTTACCTCATTCCAAATCAATGCACAAAACCCAGCCGTGCTGCCTGTTACGGGGGCCTGATGTGGCGGGGGGCCAGACATGGTGGGGATCTCCCTTTTCTGTGTCCAGTGCAGAAAGAGAGATGAATGAACCTGTTCTAAGTGGGGGCATCCAGGGATTGAGAAATAAAAGAAGGAAGGAAGGAAGGAAGGAAGGAAGGAAGGAAGGAAGGAAGGAAGGAAGGAAGGAAGGGAGGGAGGGAGGGAGGGAGGGAGGAAGGAAGGAGAAGGAAGGAGAAGGAAGGAAGGAAGGAAGGAAGGAAGGAAGGAAGGAAGGAAGGAAGGAAGGAAGGAAGGAAGGAAGGAGAAGGAAGGAAGGAAGGAAGGAAGGAAGGAAGGAAGGAAGGAAGGAAGGAAGGAAGGAAGGAAGGAAGGAAGGAGAAGGAAGGAAGGAAGGAAGGAAGGAAGGAAGGAAGGAAGGAAGGAAGGAAGGAAGGAAGAAAGAAAGAAAGAAAGAAAGAAAGAAAGAAAGAAAGAAAGAAAGAAAGAGAGAGAAAGAAAGAAAGAAAGAGAAAGAAAGAAAGAACGAATGAAAGAACGAACGAAAGAAGAAAGAAAGAAAGAAAGAAAGAAAGAAAGAAAGAAAGAAAGAAAGAAAGAAAGAAAGAAAGAAAGACGCAGAAATAGATTTAAAAGCTGGGAGCTGGTTGGGACGCCATCCTCTCCATCAGAGAGGCAGGAAGACGATGACTCTGACCCCCTCCCTCCCAGCACATTTATTTTATACCCCCAATTCCAGGAAGTGTCACCAACTTATTTGCATTCCTGGATTTACATATCTAGTCCCGCCCCTGCAGACACCGGGGCTTGATATGAAGGCCAAGCTGACCACACTTTCCTCCATCTTGGGGAGATGTGCGTCCTAGACACGGCTCTGCGAGTCCTCTGGGACCCAGCTGGCAACAGTGAAAAGAAATGCCCACGTGCCTTTCAGGCGGCCCTCTGCGGCCAGAGCTCAGTTTCTTTGCCTGGCAGTTGCCGTGTGCTCATTTGCTCTGCAGTAATGGGTTAAGCTGTATGTTCATGTTTTGTGCACCTTTTTATTAACATTTATTCATTAATAGGACCCTAAAGGTGTCTGCTCTTCCTAAGAGGAGGTACTAGCTTAATGAAGACAGAAATGGTACATAGCACTTGTACCCTGAAAAGCAGCAGTATGCTTATGTGAAAATGTTTAAAACCTTGTTTAATGGATATTTTTGATGCTCACCATTTGGCTTCATCCTATTTTTATTTTACTGTTTGAATTTCCCTTTAAAGCAACAATTTACATCATTTACAATAGAGCCCGCGGAAGCATGACAGAAGCCATTTCTCCATCAAAGCCCACGACTTCCCATCTGGATATTTTACCTTGAAATAGACACTCACTTACCAATGCTATGTACTTAGCCTTCCGTCAAAAAGATCTCTGTATTTCACGTGGCCCTTGATACACCCATCTAGCTAAACCTTTGCTTTTCCCCCCAAAAGAAAGGATCACTTTGAAGGCAAGAATGGCCTGATAAAATCTATATGGTACGACATTGTCAGCAGAAGAGAAGTGTTTTTCTTAAAGAGAAGGTAGAACGATTTCTTTCCAACCAGTGATCAACAGATAGAAATCAGTTGGATATGAATGTATGGGCACAAACAAGCAGCATTTGAATCACTTAGAGGTAGTTGCATCGAGCATTGTTACAACCCATCGGAAGCCCGAAGAGCCATTAGCAGAGCGTGGCAATCCCAGCATCCCTGTCACGGGGCCTGCGCGCAGAACAGGAAGGCCATCGCAGGCCTCCTGGAGGAATCCAGTTCAGAACGCTGGCAAAACTCCCATGCTCCTGGGGCACCCACTCCCTCCGTCAAAAACAGCGTGTGTTTTAAATGTCTGAGCTGCTTTTCATCTAAAAAAAAAAATAGCATCCACTGCTGCACTGTTATTGTAATAACCCACATTCTATGTTCATTAGACATTAAAAACACAAACACTGGCACGCTTTCCCTCACCTGTTACGGCACACACAAAAAAAGCATAAACGAGTCTGTCAAGTAACAAAAGGATTTTGTTAAACATCCCCAAACGAATCTGTTATTATGCTGCCTGCCAATGTAAGGGGTGGGGGGTGGGGGTGGGGGGATTCAGGAAACACAAATTCATATCATTTTCTGTTAACTAACTAAAAATAGAGGGTAAAATGTAATTCCACTGGAAAAAATGAATATGCGCTTGAGAACCATCACAATTTCATAAAGGTCTAGCTTTTGGAAACTGTAACCCTGTCATTAAATTATTTTCCCAAATCCATTCACACAGTCACGGGCTGAATCTTAGAGGAGGAGGAGAGATCATTTTCTCCCCCCAAATTTGGTATCCAGCTTTCTAAAAAAAGACAAAGGCACATTTTATCATCCTGGAAAAAAAGTGACTCCAGTGAAGCAGATGAAGTGTCTAATAAGGTCTAATTATCTCATGTTGTGAGTCTTTTAAAATCACTTTTAACCTCAGGAAGAATTTTAATTATCTTGTATAATAAAGTCTTTCCTTACTTCGCCCCCTCTAGAAGAAGCGGCATATTAAACCTTATTTTTGTCAAAAGATAAGAGCGGTATTAAGCTTAAATTGATGTCATTATGGGATAGGCGACATCAGGATTATAAATTTCAACTTCAGTAATTATTCGATTGGTCACAAAACGAGTATCATTGTGTCACCGACTCCTAGAAAGAGGCCGTCATCGCTGTCAGCGCGCCTGTGATCCGCCAGGGACGGTGAGGGGGAGAGAAAAATGTGTTCTTTCTATTTCGGTAGAGTCTTGTGATTTCAAGGTTAAATTATTGAAGCAGTTTGGGAGGTACTTTTTAATGTGATTTTCGAAAAGTTTTCTCCTCGTTATCAACTCTTTAATAAACACTTCAAAGGTCCTCTGAGCTGCTCTATTGGGAAAAATATTAATTCATGAGTCTTCTTCCCGAGCATACACTCAGTTCTCATTGGGGATTCAAGAACTCAAGAAGGAAATATTATGCAAGTGACTGTATATGAAAAGGCAGAGTTTCCCTTCCTCTCTCTCCTACAAATGCATCCCTTGCCTGCCAGGCCCAGAACCTCAGTCTTGCAATAAGATTCTGGCATGAGCCGAAACCGGTTTGGCTCAGTGGAAGAGCGTCGGTCTGCGGACTGAAAGGTCCCAGGTTCGATTCTGATCAAGGGCATGTACCTTGGCTACAGGCATATCCCCGGTAGGGGGTGTGCAAGAGGCAGCTGGTCGATGTTTCTCTCTCATCGACATTTCTAGCTCTCTATCTCTCGGCCTTCTTCTCTGTAAAGTATCAATAAAATATATATTTAAAAAAAAAGATTCTGGCATGAGTACAGGTTCTCCATCCAACCCAGGGAGGGCCTCTGATACAGGGTATTCATCTCTCTCTCTTCTATTTGTTTCCTAGTGTATAGACAACAAAGTAGTTAGCATTGACTGGAGGTGAGGCGTTTGGATAAGGTCTTCCCAACACATTCACCTCGTTTATCTTTACAACGTTATCCCCATATGCTACTGACTGACGGAACTGGGCCTTGGAAATGTGCCGTGGCTGCCCGAACTGACACAGCCAGTTCAACGTGAAACGTGAATGCATCTCTCTCTCTGAATAAAGAGCCCATTCACTTAACCACCACACCAGTTGTAACTCAGCCCTTCATTTCCTCAGAGAGCTGCTTTCCTCTATCATATAAGGAGGCAAGTTGGATATGCATGATGCCCCAGAGAAGCATGGGACTTTTCATACTTACATCTTTATGTACTCATCTTTGACCCTGGCCACTGACGTGTACGTGGGGTGAAACTGGCATTAAACCTCCTGTTAAAACTCATGCTACAGAGTTAAATGCCAGGTGGGCAAAAGTAGATCTACAGTTGTCCATATGAAAAATAGCACAGTAATTTAAGCCATAATACAAGAATAAACTCTGTGTTTCACATACTCACAACTGTAAACTACTTTGGGCCCATCCTGTATGTACAGAACTCAAATGCATCCTATTTTATTCAAAGGAACTCAACTGCTCTTTGGCTTACTGCAATAGAGTCTGTGTCTCACTCCAGTCAAATCCGACTGGCAGTGTGTAGGATGGAAGAAGGAAAGTCATCTTTATGCATTTGGGGTCCCAAACTGCCATATTGCAGGGCTCTGACATATTGCAGTCACCTTAGGCAGCAACCTCCCACCTGGGGTCTTGGAAAGAAAGAGTGAAGGGCAGCAGGAGAGGGTTCTGTAGGCCAGGCAGAGAAATGCCCCACCCTCCCCACCCCCAAGAAAAAGGAAACCTTTGGGTGAATAGTTAGCCAGTCCTGTTTACCTTAGGTATACACAGGAACACAATTTACATAAAAATTCTAATTAGAAGAGTCACTTACAAGTATTCTATGGCATACCTTGAAGCTTCATTTTTAATGTGATTATTTTTACTGTCTCTCAAATTTATTAACTATTGTTTAGCTTGTATCTGTGTTAAGACTCTTTTTTTAAATATATTTTATTGGTTTTTTATAGCGAGGAAGAGAGAGGGATAGAGAGTTAGAAACATCTATCAGCTGCCTCTTGCACACCCCCTACTGGGGATGTGCCTGCAACCAAGGAACATGCCCTTGACCGGAATCGAACCCGGGACCCTTGACTCCGCAGGCCGATGCTCTACCACTGAGCCAAACCGGTTTTGGCTGTGTTAAGACTCTTAAAATACTCTCAAGAAGATAAGGGAAAATCACAATTAATGAACGAATATTGTGTGGGACCAAATAATGATACTTTCCAACAATCGTGCAACATTTCTTATAGGTCTGTCAGGCACTATTCTGAGTATTTTACACATATTATTCCATTTAATAAAACCATGTATGGTTAGCCATTTGCTATTCTGCTTTAAATGGTGCTGCTTTAAATAGTGCTATTCAGTTTCACTCAGGGAAAGTTAAACCATTGCCTCATAATCTTTTTTTAACTATTAATTTGATTAGGAAGCCCATTAAAAAAAATTAATCAACGCAAAGGTAAACGTCAGACAAGCTTACCTATGTGACCCTGTTATAACACATACTACAGGGTCCTCTACCAGAGTTTATGATTCAATGGGGCTGGGAGGGTGCCCAGGAATTCCCCATTTCCCTGACTGACACTGATGCCGTTGGTAGCGATACACCGAAAGGCCTTGGTTTGCAAAGGCATGGGAAATCCCGACCTAAAAAACACATGGACCCTTGGGACCTTTAGGGAATGCAAGAAAGCAGCCCACAAGAATGGGTGCAATTCTGATTTTTATTAGAATCACAAAATACAGTGTTTCTGGGTGTTCATTATAATAAAATTTCCAGAAGTCGTGTAAACAGAAAAGGCTTCCGCCGAAATATGTCCTACTGCATTTGCACACCTCCGTAGAGGAAGGAGAGCCATGCTCTGCTCATGCGCTTGGTGGGACTCACCAAACACCTTCTAAGATGAAAACTGCAGGCATTTCAGGGCAGCCCCCTGCTGAGAGCCACCCTGACAGGGTGAAAGGAGAAGCATCCGAGAAGAGATCTCACAGGCCACTTATCTCTGTGGCCAGGAGGAAGGGATGCTGAGATAACCAAAACAGATGGGGCTCTTTAAAACCAAGACCCAGAAGGGTCTGTCCAGGAGACCCCGATAACCCGTGTAGGACAGCCAGACACAGAGTAAGGACACCGCTCCTCAACTCTGGATCGCACCAGACTCTGTAATTTGCCACAAGGCAGGACATGACACTGTGATGGATGCCCCACTCCTCCTCCTCCTCCTCCTCCCTGGATAATATTGCTCAGGGTCTCTTCAGCGCCGGAGTCAATTTCGAGGCCTCTGCAGAACCTGATTGTGTCTGGGCCCCTTTAAAGCTCCAACCACGTGACCGGTTTATAGGGACGTTTCTCTAAAATGAATTGGTACATGTTTTCATCTCTGCTCCTGGTTCTCGCTGCCTTCGCTTAGGCTATTTTAAAAGCCTTATTTTAACCACAAATGAGCAGCGTGATTCTATCTTCCATGCAGGAAAAGAGATTGCTATCTTTAAGCCGATTTTTTCCCCCTATTTCTCCAGGATTATGTTGGATGGGGAAGGGTGATCCGTTAGTTAATCCCATCTCTCCATTCCTTTTATCTGAGGAGGACCCAGCACAGGCGGAGGGGGCCAGCGTGTCACCAGAAGCCACAGGAACAAAGCTCTCCCAGAAAAGGGAATGCTCCCGGAGTCTCAGTAAGGATCATTACATCCCTGAGAATTTCTGTGTGAGTAAGGGAGAGTGGGGTATGAGCTGCAAAACGGGAAGGAGGAAGCTGTCCATGCTAGCAAATTTCCCATTATTATTTCACGTATTCCTTCAGCACATGTTTGTTTGTTTTTTAAGCTTAATGCCTTCTTTTTTTTTAAATATATTTTATTGATATTTTACAGAGAGGAAGGGAGAGAGATAGAGAGCTAGAAACATCGATGAGAGAGAAACATCGACCAGCTGCCTCTTGCACACCCCCTACCGGGGATATGCCTGTAGCCAAGGTACATGCCCTTGATTGTAATCGAACCTGGGACCTTTCAGTCCCCAGACCGACGCTCTATCACTGAGCCAAACCGGTTTCGGCCAGCAAATGTTTTCTAAAGGCCACTGCATATCACCAGCACAGTGCTGGACGCTAGAGGTGCATGAGGGGAAAGAGATACACAGATGGTCCCCTCACAGACTTTACATTCCACAGGGAAGGCCAGATAGGAAATGGCTGCGTGCATTGGTAATGCACTGTGGTCGCAGTAAGGCCTACGAAGCACAGCTACAACCTGGGGGCTGACCTGGTCTCCGGATCAGAAAACTCTTCCCAGAGGAACTGACTCAAATTACTTCCTGAAAGGTCAGGGGAGTTCTCTGAGAAGAGGGATAAGAGGGATTCAAGAAGAAAAAAGACCTATTTGGAGGCCCAAAGGTGGGAGCATATATGACGTATCTGGGAAATGAACAGAGGTCTTGTGTAAATATGACAGAGAGGGCAAGACATCCAGCAGAAACAGGGCTCCTGGACAGCCCGGGGTGGGGAATCATGTGCCCACATTAAATGTGAACATTGCCAAAACCGGTTTGGCTCAGTGGATAGAGCGTCGGCCTGCGGACTGAAAGATCCCAGGTTTGATTCCGGTCAAGGGCGTGTACCTTGGTTGCGGGCACATCCCCAGTAGGGGGTGTGTAAGAGGCAGCAGATCCATGTTTCTAACTCTCTATCCCTCTCTCTTCTTCTGTAAAAACGCAATTATATATATATTTTAATATATATACGGGGGGGACACGCTGGCCCCCTCCGCCTGTGCTGGGTCCTCCTCAGATATCTTTTTTAAATGTAAGTGTCTCAAGCATCAGGGACTTTGTCCAGAAAAATCACAGTGCTGTCCTCCAATCCACCTTTTTTATTGCAATGCATCTAGTGTGTACTCAGCAGAAGAAGGTGTTCAATGGATGTCAGCAGGATCATGAATAAATTAATCAAAAATGTAAGCATGTGTATAAAATCTCTCGCACATAGGAATCTGTGCTTTGGTCCATTTGCTGTGATATTACAAAACCATCTAAGTGTCTGGTCCCTTGAATTTGAAAAGGCAGCCTAAAATAAGTATTGAATTCTGAGCCATTATTCTCTTAGATTATTTCCCAATGCAGCACTGGCACTGCTATCCAGCATTTCTGGTTTTCTGTCCAAATGAAATAAGCATATTTCAAAAGACATTTTGATGCGTTGATACCATATCAGACTCCAGAAAATTCTAAATTTTTTTATTTACAAGAGCCAGAAGAAATAATAGCAGCAGCAGCTGAAAACAACATGCCAATGGAATTAAAGACCATCTCCCTACAAAATGTATTCCACTCTTCACACACACATTCGTTTTCTTGTCCATCCCCATCTCTGAATGCATTCAGACAAAAACTTGATCATTTAAAAGCAAGGTGTGCTTTTGACACAACTGATGCTTTCTCATTCATTCTAGTCATGTTTGTATTCTCCTGTTCATATTTATAAGCTATATCTCAAGCACTGTGCTAAACACAAGATTTGCAAGGAGGGATGTAACATGCTTTACTGTCAGTAATGTTAGGGGAAGTGGGTAGACAATGAGACCATCTCTCGGTCTGGGGCAGGGAGCCACCAAAGAAAGAGCAGTGAGTTCTACCTGGGACAGGGGGAGGGTGAACCTGCTACATGGGTCCAGAAAGGAGAGGCTCATGCAGAGACGCTGACATTTTCCTAAGTCTTGAAAATGTCCACCATCCAACGGGGACAGAGAGAGGGTAGCTTTCCAGGCTGAGGGAACAAGCAGAGCAAGTGCATGAAAATGTGAAATAGCTCACCATGCTCCAACAACTATACATGGGTTGGTGCAAAAGGGCACAGAGTTGAAAGTGGAACACGGGAACCACTCTGATCATGGGCATCTTGTATTTGTGAGAGGGCAGCTACATCATCACCGGGGAATGATGCAGCCAGAGATTTTATTTCCAAAAAAAATCTCTCTGGTAACAGCACAATGAATGAATTTGACGGAAGTTAAGACTAAAGGCAGGTAGATACACAGGCAGTAAAGCACCGAACAGACTGTCAAATTACAGCGGGAAATCTGTGGAGTGTTGGGGAGGGAAGGAAATAGATCAACCAAAGGACTTGTATGCATGCATATAAGCACACCAATGGACACAAGACACAGGGGGTTTGGGATGAGGGCATATGTCAGGGGGTATGGTAGGCTGGGGTAAGGTCAATGGGGGGGAAAGGAGATATATACACTAATATATGTAATATTTTAAACAATACAAAAATAAATAAAATAAAGACTAAAGGTAATTGTTTCGGCCAGAAATATTATGGTGTTAGAACTGATAGAATTAAAATGGCTTCCTATAAACCTAGAGATAAAATTATTCTGTCACCACATTGGTAACTTTGTATAAAATTATTCAAGGCTCAAGTTGGCTAGACTTAGATGTAATCTGACCCAGTGCCCTTAGTTTGCTGAAGAGTCTGAGTGAGGAGAGGCACTGTAGACCCAGGCACCCTCAGCCTGGGCCAGCTTCCCTAAAGGAAACTTCCCCTCCCCTCTCCCTGCTGTATTCATCGAACAGTGGCCAGCTATCAAATAGCACCACCCGGGCTCTATTCTAAGGACCAACGCAATCATAATTATAATACATATAATCATTTTATTTTCTATTTTGTACATTCATATATTTCTGCATTATATTGTGCTTGCCTAAAACATACTCTCTGTGAGACCCAGTGACCAGCATGGAAGGCAGTGATCATTAACATTCATAATTCAAATTCACATTCAACTCCGGTGTCTTGGTTGCAGTGCCTCTAAGGGAGTCTTGTGCTTTGTGGGAATTACAGGCCTGTGTTTGGAATCCAGCTCTGCCACCTGCTAGCTGGGTGCTCTCTGGTAAACCTCTCTCTGACTCAGAAAGGTAAGCATAATAATATAGAACCTATCTGGCCAGACTGTACAAGTCTTGAGTTAATGCACTAGAATAGTGCTTGCCAGATAGTAAGGACTACCTAAGTGCTAGCATTTATCAGCATGGAGAGCGAGGTTTCACTAGCCATGGGATGGTCTAACGTGGGACCCTCACGGAGAGAAGGCCTATCTTTGATTATATGTCACCCAAGAGATTTACCTGTGGCTGTTTTCAACCTCCCAGGAGGTTGGGATGTTTGATGTGATCCGGGTAAGTTTGGAGGAGACGATTCTCCCCATTCCTTTTGCTATCATTATTTTCTTCTGACTTCCTGGCTCTTCAAGCGTTATCTTGTCTCATTAAAGAAGTAACGATGGACTGTTTTTGCAAGAATGATACTAAACTTACCTGAAAATATCACAATACCCTGCTAAGGATGTGGTAGAATGTCTCCAAATAATGAGAAATCCATCCTCTCACTTCCTGATTCTACAGTCAATTGCTAAGTTTTGTTGCTCTCATAAAAGGTATCCCCAATCGTTCAATAATAAACATGTACTAGGGCATAGTGTGTGGTGGACACTTGGACTCAAAGGGATCGCCATTGTATGCGGGATCTGTTCTATAGAGAGCCTCCTGGGAGCCAGGCCTGCTCTTGGGGATGGTGCACAGGGCTGACTGGAATCAACCTAGACCTAAACCCTTCCTCAAGGAGTATCAGGTCTGATGAGGAATACAGATAAGAAATAGGAAAACAGCCTAAACCGGTTTGGCTCAGTGGTAGAGTGTTGGTCTGCGGACTGAAAGGTCCTGGGTTCCATTCCGGTCCAGGGCATGTACATTGGTTGCGGGCACATCCCCGATAGGGGGTGTGCAAGAGGCAGCTGGTCGATGTTTCTCTCTCATCGACGTTTCTGGCTCTCTATCTCTCTCCCTTCCTCTCTGTAAAATATCAATAAAATTATTTTTTAAAAAAGAAATAGGAAAACAAACCAAGAAGCTCATATTGGAAACTGAGAAAACCCCCAGTAAGGCAGTGAACAGGTTGAAATGCCAACCTCCCTGCTCCTCCAAGGGAAGGGACATGTATCAAGAAGATGGGCAGAGAAAGCCGCCATGAAAAAGTCAAGTCTAGGGTGGAACCAGCCCAGGAGCCTGCCATACAAAGAAGGAGCAGAGGAAAGGGTGGTCAGAGCAGAGGGAACAGAGTGAGCGAAGACCTCATGCTGGGACCAGTTTAACCGTGTTCGGGTAGCAGGTGTCACCCAGTGTGGCTGGAGCCCGGGCAGGATGGAACCAGGTGAGAGTGCGGTGGCAGGCAGGGCAACAGCTCACAGGACATTTTAAGCCAAGGCCAAGAGTATGCATGTCATTCTTAATGCAACAGGAAGCAATCAAATTATTTTAAGTGATGTGCAATTTAGATTTTATAAGGTTGTGCTGGATGCTAGTTTAAGAATGGATTGGAGGCCCTAGCTGGTTTGGCTCAGTGGATAGAGTGTTGGCCTGCAGACTGAAGGTATCCCAGGTTCGATTCTGGTCAAGGGCACATGCCTGGGTTTTGAGCTCTACCCCCAGTAAGGAGCATGCGGGAGGCAGCTGAGCAAAGATTCTCTCTCATCATTGATGTTTCTATCTCTCTCTCCCTCCCCCTTCCTCTCTGAAATCAATGGAGAAAAATATATTTTTTTTAAAAAAGGAATGGGTTAGAGGGTTGCGCAGGAATATACATGGAATCCTGAGAAAGAGGCAAGAGCAGCAGGCAGCCCATCCAAGAGTGAAGAGGAGGGAGGTAGACTGCAGTGGGAGGGAAGTGGAGGAATTCTGGTTCATTGGCGTTGAACATTGGATCTCACTGATGAATTAGAACTGCAGGATGAAATATAGGGACAAATCAAGGATAAAGCCCGTGTTTGTGGCTCAGGCAAATAAGTAAGTAGGGATGAGGAAGATGGGGGAAGAACCGGTTTCCTGAGAGAAATAAAGTCTGCTCAATGTTTTAAGGACTTACGTGGAGAAACCCTCTTACAAATAATTACCTTACAGTAGTTCATTGCTAATAAAGTTTCGTATCCGTAATCCAGAGACTGCTTAATGAGATGCTCTGACTCATACAGAATTAGATGCAAGGGAGGGTTGCAATCATCGCTGGAGCGCTTTCCTCTCTAGACAACGGGCATGCATTATTAAGGGCGTCTGGCAGAGTAACCCTCGGAGCTGATAATGCACCACAGAAGCTTCACCTCCCCTCCTCCCGGATGAACTTTGCTTGGAACCCGTGTAGGCGGCTCACGAATGCCACTGAATCTTTCATGCGTCTGACCTTAGAGCGTGAGATGAACAGTGGCCTGGAAGCACCATGTTGTTACTCTGCAGTTCTGATGTGTCATTGTGGTAACTGTGGCCACCCCAAAATATTAGCCTGCCTGGGGGGCGGGTGAAATGCGGTACCTGGAGACAGGGTGAAAGCCCCTCAGATAATTAGCCTACCTCAGCCGTGGCTTTCAGAGTCCCTTGCCAATGGCTAGTTTAGGGATGGGCACGTGACCTCAGCCTAGTGAATTCCAGTGAAGGGAAGCTGTTCGTTGGGTCTGGGGAAAGTGTCTGTTGGTCCCAAATGGAAACACAAGGAGACACAACCCTTTGTTTGCCCCCCGGGCATTGCCTCAGCATGCAGCCAATACAGACAGAGGAAGGCAGAACCAAGAGATGCTCACAGGCTGGACAGCAGCCTCTCCTCTTCCCTGGGTCCTGCCCTCTCCCCCAGCTTCTGATGACAGAGCATAAGACACTTCCTCCTTGTTAAGCCAATGTGAGTTCCCTTGCTGACACTAAATGTATCCTTACTAACATGCATAAGACCTACGACTTGGGGATACGACCAAGCCATTTGTCCACTCAAATCCATGGGAAACAAACCCTCTGAAGACTCCACTACATGTTTTTAATGCTGAACATACCTTTTTTAATATAAACATGTATATTCTCCCAAGAATTTATAAATCAAAGTAAGTCGAGTACCTTTAATGACAGAAGAAATCTGTCAAAGAATTAAAATACTTTTCAACAATGTTTTCTGAGGAATGATTGAACAGTTTTCAAGAGAAATAAGTGGCGACATTTCAGTTGTAAAAAAAAAATGTGAAAATATAAATGTAAGAACCTAGCGAAGACCCTATTTTAGTAAATAACCCCTGGAAAACAGAAAAAAAATGAAAGAATCTACAATAAAGGAGGTTTTCTTTCTCGTTCTCCTGTCTCTGTTAGCTGTTGAGTCAGATGAAAAATCAAAGTGGCACTATTGAAGTTAAGAGGGGGACATTATTTGGAGGACACTTCTGATGTTGTAAATAACAGCGAATTGTTCGAGCCTCGGAAAAGTCCTTGGGTGGCAGGTTCCGAAGAGGAAGAACTTATTGGGCTGTGTGATCCTCAAATCCTGAAACAAGTAAGTCACCGCAGTGGAAAGGGATTAGTTTGGATCAAAGAAGAACCGAGGGTATAAAAAACTATATTCTTTTGTGCAGCTGAGCACTTTGCTCTCTAAAAACAGAAACTTCTAGACCAGAGATATCAATCCCATCCATGGGAGAAGACTGCCACTCCCCATGTCCATGGCGGCATGCCACAGGGTCCGTTCTCACTAGTGAGCCGTGTGAAAAAATCTCAGCCTCCATTGTATAATTCCACACATTTGAGATTTTGGTCACTGTGGAGCTAGTCTATTTTTCTGGTTACTTACAAAATTGTCAGCTTAGGTATAAAGATTTTGGTAATTAGAACATTTTTAAAATATTTAACCGCTCAAAAACAAAATCAGGTGTTTTTTTTGTTTTGTTTGTTTATTTGTTTGTTTGTTTTTACCTTCCAGAAAGTGGATCCAACAGGCCTCTATATTTTTCTTCTTGAGATTAAAAAAGAAATCACCTCATTTTCTTATTTCATACTACTTTTAGTAACTACCAGTTATTCTCTGGGAAAGTCTCCCACTAAATTTAGTCAAATGGATCCACAAGAGTGCTCATGTGTGTATAAATACAGGGTGGGGCAAAAGTAGGTTCACAGTTGTTGGTATGGGAAATACAATCTACATTAATAACACAGAAAGATGCAAACTGGCCATAACTTTGCAACACCCACCAGCCAATCAGAAGTCAGTATGAAAATTAACACAACAAAGATGGCAGGTTAATTTGCATACACAGGTGCCAAGTGGGAGGGGGCAAAGCAGGATTCTTGTGTTGTCGCCATGGGGACGATGCAGGCGTTCTGCACAGCCCCAGCTGCTCAGGGCTTCTGGGCAGTATGGGAGACAGGGCCAGAGCATAAAGGCTATGCTGGCAGCCAGGGAAAGGAAGGCCCATTCTTGCATGAATCATCATGCATCAGGCTTCTAGTAATTAATAAATAATAATACAAGAATAAACTCTGTTTCACTTACCCACAACTGTAAACCTATTTTGGTCACCCTCCGTATATGAAGAAGAAGAAGAAAAAAACAAACAGATTTGCCTAGCAAATAAACTAAGGGTTATGTAATCACTTTTAAAAGTTATCCATTGTCCAGCCAGTGTTGCTCAGTGGTTAAGCATCAACCTATGAACCAGGAGGCCATGATTCGATTCCCAGTCAGAGCACATGCCCTGGTTGTGGGCTCAATCCCCAGTAGAGGGTGTGCAAAAGGCAGCCAACTGATGTTTCTATCTCTCTCTCCCTTTCCCTTCCTCTCACGGAAATCAATAAAAACATATTTTTTTAAAAAGTTATCCATAGCTCTGACTGGTTTGGCTCAGTGGATAGAGCATCAGCCTGCGGACTGAAAGGTCCCCGGGTTCGATTCCGGTCAAGGGCATGTACCTTGGTTGCTGGCACATCCCCAGTAGGGGGTGTGCAGGAGGCAGCTGATCAATGTTTCTCTCTCATCGATGTTTCTAACTCTCTATCCCTCTCCCTTCCTCTCTATAAAAAAAAATCAATAAAATACATTTAAAAATAATAAATAAAAAAGTTATCCATTATGGGAGCTCTTTAAATATTGAGTTTCTAGGATGAGTTTTTATAAAATTATTAACTCACGCACATCAATGTGCATAACATGCTCTCTCTCAACTACGCCCACTTCAGCAAGGCACCAGCCTTATTATGATGTAGAATTCACTGCAAAACCTCAATGTGTGTAGCTGTTTATTGTCCTTTACAAATAGCTGAACCTCACCTCAGAACTTGCTAGAAATGTACATTTCCAGGCCCAGCTCAGACCTCCTAGTCAGAATCTCATTGTGGGCCCTGAGGTCTGAGAGAGAACAAGTGTGAGCCCATGACCAACTGCGCCCCCATATGTGATCTGCGTCCTCTTCCCCAGAGCACCCTGATTCACTGGGATCCGTGGAAGCATCTGAGCGCCCTTCATTCTGGGGGGACCCCACCTGTGACAGTAACACACAAAAAGACTCGGGGAGGGAGAAGGGAACCTAAGGCTCTGACTTCCTCTGCTCATCTATTTTGGAAAGAAAAGGAGAGAGAGAGAGAGAGAGAGAGAGAGAGAGAGAGAGAGAGAGAGAGAGAGAGAGAGAATGATGATTCCTCTTCTTTTGAATATGCCAAAGGCAAACTGAATCATCAAGTTCCTTTTTGAGAGGAATGGCTTCCTGTGGGAAAAAAATGCCTCAAGTTTGGTGTGACCTCTTCTCCTCCAACCCCAGGTCCCCATAGCCTCGGCCATTTCAGGCCCGGGGTGAGGTCAGCTGGGTCAAACCGGGCACAATGCCCACGGGCACTGGTCTGGCTGAACCTCTCCAGACATGGTATGGAAACCCAGGAAACAAAATGTCACAGAACCTCCCTCTTTCTCCTTCATCTGTGCAGACAGCGTGTTAGGAAGATGTGCAAGTGATTGTCTAAAAGGGTCTTTCTCATCTGCTGGGTTACGGGAAACGCCTGCTGCTCTGCAATAAAGGACGTGGTTTCTAGAAGCTCAGCTCCAAGGAGGATCGTGTTCCTCACGCGCCCTCTTGTGGCAGCACATAGGTAATGCAACCAGGGAAGGCCCCGGACTGGGTTGATATTAAAGCCACAATGAGAAAAATCTGCCAGCTAAGAATTCCTTTTGGGTAGCAGACTAATTTTGCGTCGGGCTTTGTGAAAATGTACAGTGCTTTTCTTCTTAGAAAGGACTATGATGGCATGCCCCAAATAAAGCCGTTTTTGCAAGGAGTAACGAATAAATGAATTTTTGGTTAAAGAACGTATAACAAGGATTCCGTGGCTTGTAGCTGTGTTTACACGGGCAGAGCAGAGCACAAGGAGACGTGTAGGTCATTTGCAGGATTATCCCTCAGTGAAACCCAAAACGAGCTGTGAAAGAAATAGCTCTGTAGGTACCTGTTGAGTGTGTGCCCTGTACAGCACACAGAGAGAATGTTTCCCGCGGTCGGCCCGGCCCTGCAGTTAGCATCATCCTCAGACCACGCTGCCTTCAGCCAGGAGGAGGCGATGACTTCCTTCAGCTCCCCCAAAGGGAGCGGGCACTGATTTCCCCGAGGCCCCTGCTTCCTCACCCGAGAAGTGGTTCCCTGCCCCATGAACCTCTGAGAATGATGAATACCTGTTTAGCCCACGTCACCTTCCTGCTGCTTTCTCTTCTGGCTTTCTCTTCTGGCTTGGGAAAGGGGGCTGCCCGAGGCGAGGCACTCCCAATAGAACAAGACTGCACACACTGTGCAGCGTCTAGCTAGCTGATCACTTCTACTAATAGATACCAAGGAGCGTTTGCTCGTGGAGAGATCACATTCATTATTCAGTTTCTCTCATTGTCTAGAAGGAACCACGTTTAGTCAGAAGCGAGACAAAAGTTTCCAGAACGAGAAAACGCGGGGATGAGTGAAGGGAAGCACAGAGGGTTGGCTGACCTCGGCCGTCCTGACTGTGTGAGCTGCACAATCCCTCGCGGGGCTGCCCCGAGCATGGAGGGGGGGCACAGCAGTGTTTCTGGTGTCAGCTCGTTAGGTGCCAGAGCACCTACCCCAGCTGTGACTCCAAGAAGGCCTCCAGGCATTGCCAGAGTCCTCCGATGGCCAAAGCACCCCCAGGTGAGAAGCGTGATCTATGGGGATGGTGCTGGTAGCAACAAGGTAACATCACAACCGGTGCCCTAGCCAGTTTGGCTCCGTGGATAGAGCGTCAGCCCAAGGGCTGCGGGGTGTCAGCTTTGACTCCGGTCAAGGACGTGTGCAAGTTGCCGGCTCCATCCCCGGGCCCGGTCGGGTGTGCGTGCAGGAGGCAATCAACCTATGTGTGTGTGTGTGTGTGTGTGTCTCTCCCCTTCCTTTCCACTCTCTCTAAAAATCAATGGGAAGCCAAAACCGGTTTGGCTCCGTGGTAGAGCGTCGGCCTGCGGACTAAAAGGTCCCAGGTTCGATTCCGGTCAGGGGCATGTACATTGGTTTCGGGCACATCCCCAGTGGGGGGTGTGCAAGAGGCAGCTGGTCGGATGTTTCTCTCTCATCGACGTTTCTAGCTCTCTATCTCTCTCCCTTCCTCTCTGTAAAATATCAATAAAATATATTTTAAAAATCAATGGGAAAATATCCTTGGGTGAAGGGTTAACAAATACAAACAAACAAACAAACAAACAAACGGAAACATCCCCATGGGCGAATCAAGGCCAGGCAGGTGTCTCCCTACAGGGTGTCGTGAGGAGAAGCAGAGACCATGAGCTGCGGAGTTAGTGACATCGGGGCTCAGAGTAAATGGTGTGACGTTAGGCCTCTTTCTTTCCCCTCAGCTCGGTTTTTATGTCTGTAGAAAGAATAGCAATGATAACACAACGATAGTAATAAGAATGATCATAAGGTCGTTGAGAGAGCCAGTGAAACAAAGTATGTAACGGGCCTGCTTTATTGCCAAGTCCATGGCAATATCCACCCACACCAGTGTCCCGGCCTCGGCTCTGGGCGTCTCGAGGAATGAAACCCAGCTTCTCTGGGACGGCTGAAGGGAGCCCTGCCACAAGCCCAGATGCGGTGGAGGGAGCCCTGCCCTTGGGACCCTGTGAAAAAGGACCCCCTAGCTTCCTCCTTTAGAACCGTCCCGCGCTGGAGGACCAAGCGCAGCGCAGCTGTGGGAGCTCTCCGGGTAAGTCGCCGCTCCAGGCAGCAGAGTGAACGCGGTCATTGCAGAAACAGGGATAGTTATAGCCCTTACACGTCCGCTATGGTCTCTATTTTTCAATCAGGAAACTGCGAAAGCATCCTTATAACGTAGAGTAAAATGCTTAGGCTTCTGTGTCAAGGACACGCCATTCATGGTGAACTGGAAGCAGAGGGGTGTTTTCAACGTTGTTTGTGTCTGAATGTGTCCCTTCTTGAATAAGAGATGCTGTGCTTTCAAATATCTTCTCTAGTGTTTCACAGAAAGCTTAAATCACTCTGTGGGATCATCTTCATTACATTTAGTGTTCCTTACAATTTTAATTAGATCATTTGTTTTATATATATATATATATATATATATATATATATATATATAGTTCCTTACAACTTTAATTAGATCTTTTGTTTATATCAGATATATATATATATATATATATATATATATATAGCCTAAAAATAAAAAGATGTTGAAAAAAACTATTTAAAATTCCTACACATTAACAGCCATGGCATTAGTAATTTATTCCTGAACTTCCTCCCATTGAAGATAACTTCAGCCTTTCCCAGAATCCCTGCACCCGAATCTGTTCACAGATTGATTCTGCCCTTTCTTTCTAACACCCAGGACCCCTCATTTGGAAACAGGAGGCCTGGGAGAAGCTTGGAACTCCCCATTTTGAACACTTTGCCCAGGTCATGGCCACGGCCAAAAATTCCTCTAGGTTGAACGATATGAAATTGATGACTTTTGACTTCTTTGACCTACAAGAGCCTGTCTAGCTCAAATGAAAACGCTCCTACACCTCTCTCTTAAAGTTCACTTTCCTCCTAGAGTTCTCCACAGTCGCCCCTACCCTGAAAAGATTCCCCTCTGGAAGAGCCCTACTTCTGAACAATACAATTGTTCCCTCCTTATATCACTTTTGGACACGTTCCCCTGGACACAGCAGAAATTGCAGAATCCAACCGGGATTATGTTTGACTCTTGACTCACCAAGTACCTACTCGGCCTTCCTAAAACTCAATTTCCACACTGATGACAGGGTTGTTCTAATATATTTTATTGATTTTTTTTTACAGAGAGGAAGAGAGAGGAATAGAGAGTTAGAAACATCGATGAGAGAGAATCATCGATCAGCTGCCTCTTGCACACCCCCCACTGGGGATGTGCCTGCAACCAAGGTACGTGCCCTTGACCGGAATCGAACCCAGGACCTTTCAGTCTGCAGGCCGACGCTCTATCCACTGAGCCAAACCGGTTTCGGCTATAACAGGGTTGTTCTAAGTACTGGGGTAATGGGTTCGATATTTTGCATAGTGTCTAACTGTGTAAGTGCTCACTAAATGGTCATTTTTTTTAAGTGGCTGGTGGGAGTATCTATGAACTCCTGAAGCCACGCCCTGTTCCCTGCAGCTTCCCCACAGCTCCTAGCACGCCAACCACAGCTGCTCAACAAATAACAATAACGCTAGAACAACTTCCTTTACTAAGCACGCCCTCTACCTACCACTGGGCTAAGTGTTTACCTCGCATGACCATCTTTTGGAATCCTCACAACAGTCCTGGGAGGCCCATGCTGCTATCATCACCAATTTAGAGATTCAGAATTTGAGGCGAAGAGAAACTAAATGAATGGAAATGGACACACGCATGGAGAAGCGAGGGCTAGCAGCAAGGTCACCGGACTTCAGATTTCATAATCTGTTGGGTATCTCCCCAGTGACGCCCTCGGTGTGTTGGAAAGGCCTTAAAGAGCCCGTGATTCAAATAGGATAGCTTTTGAGCATGGATTGTCATTGTTACTCGACTGCTCAATTATCCCAGTGTTTCTTTGTACATTAACCGTGTGCTATTTCATTTGGGTTGTAAGTATGTAGAGACTTTGTCAACAGAACTGGGCAGTACTAAATCATGCTTAAAACTAAGAGTTCAGTCCATAGCCTCAATTTACCTCCTGGGTGCAGGGTACCATGTCAGGGTACCACTCAACAAATACGTATGAATACCATCCAGCCCTCAGCTAACGGTATTCTTGCTGTATCATTGTAAGGGACTAACCCTGACATCGTTAGAGGTGGTTTCAGTTCTGACTCAAACACAACTGAACTTGGGAGAATCATGTCAACAAACATCACCTCAAGGCCTCTCTGTGCCCAGCCTGCACTCTGTGAGGTGCTCTGGGAACGAAACAAGAACACAGCATGACCCTTGACTGAGAGGACCTTACAGTCCTAGGAAGACAGAAACACTCACATACGCGCTCCGATGAAATGCAAATCAACACACTCATTCTCTCAGCGAGCCTGCAAGACTGTGCTGGCCGCTGGGACAGCGGTAAGTAAACCTGGGGCCGCGCCCCGAAACTGTGTCTTCTGGGGAAATAATACACGACGCATTTTGTGGGAAGGATAAAAATAACCTCACAGTTTGGAGAGTTCACGGAGGACTGGCGTGATTGGGGAAGGAGAAGGCCCCTTAAATGAGAGCGGGATTGGAGTCTGCTTTCCACAAAGGATGGTGAAATGAAACGCAGTGACTTAATTCCCAAACACAGCAATCAACACAAATGCATAATGCGGTCTCATTATTTTCATGTTGGTGGTACAAGACATCCAATAAAAAAAATGATTACACTTCCAAAGCATGCATTCATATTCATATCAACCTTACAGCATTTTAAGCTTAGTCTTCTTATTTCATTTACTGAAAGAACCACAGCAAACGTAACCTCCAATTTAACCACGTCTCTCGCACAGATGCTTAGAGGAAAATGTTAAAAAGCCAAAGTCCTGCGCTAGTGTTAAAACCGAGGTGGTTTTCTCTCCATTCAAAACCTCAGTTTTCAGACCTCAATGTCTTAGACCCATGGTCGGCAAACTGCGGCTCGCGAGCCACATGCGGCTCTTTGGCCCCTGGGGTGTGGCTCTTCCACAAAATGCCACGGCCTGGGCGAGTCTATGTTGAAGACGTGGCGTTAGAACAAGTTTAAGTTTAAAAACTTTGGCTCTCAAAAGAAATTTCAATCGTTGTACTGATGACATTTGGTTCTGTTGACTGATGAGTTTGCCGACCACTGCCTTAGACCTCATGCAGTGGGAAGTTGCTTAGAGAAAGTGATTGCTCTGAAGAAAGAGACAGCTGATGGCATATTTCTGAAGGACAGCTGCTGCCCATCTTTAAAATCATTCAGGAAGCAATCCAAAGAGAAATGTGTGGAGGGGTCCATTGCTAACTCCATCAGCTGGAAGACCTGGGTCGGTAAAAGTGTGGGGTTTTCCCCATTTCCTTTAATACTGGCGGATGGTGTCAGAGGCCCAGCTATATTTTTGTCCCCCTGTGAAGCTTTAGAAGAGGTTTCCACAATATGATTTACACGGTATCAGGGATTACCTTTTCATCTGCAGTCTCAACAAGATGAAAGTATTCCAGCACAAGTCTCTGCAGACAAGGAAGGTCCAAAAGATAAATTGCATAATTTATATTTGCATTCTTGTGCATTTATAATCCGGTTATATTCTTTGCGTTTCTGATTATATTTCCATTTTAAATATTGAATTCTTTTTTAACTCCAGGCTCTGTCATGACACATGCTCCCTCAGCCTGGAGTCAGACATCAGGAGACACTGGGAGTGGGACTGCAGGTAAGCAGACCTATAACCAACTCACAGCTTTCATGTGGTGAGGGAGAATGAGTGCATATTTTGTGGACCTGCAGCGTTCTGATGTTGTTACACAGCAAAACTGACCAATACAATGAGTGGTGGCCATTATTCTATTATACTGTCACACGATGTGTATGCTTTCCAGTTACTGGACTAAAAGGCCCCTGCCCTCTTATCCTTACAGCTGTCTCATGGGTGACAATAAGAAGGAAAATAAAGCAAAACAAATAAGTGAATTCAAGAATGTGTGGTCTGCCGAAACCGGTTTGGCTCAGTGGTAGTGTCGGTCTGCGGACTGAAAGGTCCCAGGTTCAATTCCAGTCAAGGGCATGTACCTTGGTTGCAGGCACATTCCCCAGTGGAGGTTGTGCAAGAGGCAGCTGGTTGATGTTTCTCCCTCATCGACATTTCTAGCTCTCTATCTCTCTCCCTTCCTCTCTGTAAAATATCAATAAAAAATATATTTAAAAAAAAAAAAAAGAATGTGTGGTCAGCCCTGGCTGGTTTGGCTCAGTGGCTAGAGCATCGGCCTAGGGACTGAAGGGTCTTGGGTTCAATTCCAGACAAGGGAACATGACCAGGTTGTGGGCTTGATTCCCAGTAGGGGGCATGCAGGAGGCAGCCAATCAATGATTCTCTCTCATCATTGATGTTTCTATCTCTCTCTCCTTCTCTGAAATCAATAAAAATATATCATTTTTTAAAAAAGAAGAATGTGTGGTCAGCAAAATGGCAGTATAAGAATTTCTGGCACCTGTATCCGCCTGGAGACATCCATTGGAGCAAGTGTCTGTACATGAAAATATCTTCACAAAAGACACTCTGAGAGCTCTTATCAATTAGGGATTTATAAGCGTTTTAGGAGCTCTGGGCCAGAAGCCAGGGTCAGATACAAGTACATAAATCTCTATTATCTCACAAGCTCTCTCACACTACGTAAGCTCCTTGAGTATTAATTTCTGCATCCACACACAGATTTCTCACGTATTAAGTGGAAAATGTTTGAAATTCTAAAATAAATGTGTATCTCCAAATATACAAAATAGGTATTAGAAAAAATAAACAGTTGATATCATTAAACCTCTCAAATGCAACCCATCTTTCATTGAATAACTGATAAAATGTATGTCCCCCTAAAAATGACATGTGAAAGTGTGTCAATATATTTACTGAGCACATACTGTGTGTTAGATAGGTTGTGAAACTATTTTCTTTTCTTTCACGTATGTAACCAATCTCTTTATTTATTTTTTTCCTTTCCCATACATTTCTTTTTTTAAGTTTATTAGGGTATAACTGACGTAAAATTATAAGATATTTTAAAGCATACATTGTGATCTGATTATGTACACGTTGTAAAAGGATTTCCCCCACCTAGTTAATTAACACAGCCATCATCTCATATTTTCTGTAAGGACATTTACATTCTACTGTCTTAGCAAATTTCAGTTATCCAATAAAGTGTTATCAACTATAGTCACCATGTTATACAATAGATCTTCAGATCTTATTCATCTATACCTAAAAGTGTGTAACTTTTTACCAGCATTTCCCTTACCCCAATCCCCATCCCAGTCCCTGGCAACCAATTTTCTACTCTATTTCTATGAGGTTTTTTGTTTGTTTGTTTGTTTGTTTGTTTGTTTGTTTGTTTTCAAGTTCTACGTGTAAGTGATATCATGCAGAATTTATCTTTCTCTGTCAGGTTTATTTCACTTAGCACAATGCCCTCAAGGTCTGTGTTAACAAACACTGAGGTTGTTACCTTGTTTCCCCGAAAATAAGACATCCTCCGAAAATAAGACCTACTTACAGGTTTCCTTCTGAGTGAAATATAAGGCAACCTCTGAAAATAAGGCCCCCAGGATTCACAGTTTGTCTGGTTTGTGTTGACAATTACCGTACTACCCTACCGTATACAGGTAATAAATTTCCTTTATTTTCATTTAACAATAAATGTGTACCGTATAAGAATATGAAATGGAAAAATAAGACATCCCCTGAAAATAAGACCCAGTGCATCTTTGGGAGCAAAAATTAATATAAGATACTGTCTTATTTTCGGGGAGATGGGGTATTATATCTTGGCTATTGTGAATAATGCTGCAATTAGTATGGGAGTACAGATATATCTTCAATATCCTGTTTTATTTCCTTCGGATATATGCCCAGAAGGGGGATTACCAGATCATATAACAGTTCTAGTTTTAATTTTTTGATGAAACTCCCTACCTTTTTCCAAGTGGCTGCACCAAGTTATATTCCCACCAACGCTGCACAAGGGTTACCTTTGCTCCACATCCTCGTCTTTTCTAAGATAGCCAATTAATGCTCTTAAGAATTAAATTTTTGGTAACCAATAAAGAGTTTTCAAAAAGAAGAGTTAGTATGCATCCATATATATAAAAAATCGCCAAATATAACCAAAGAAATAGTATTCTGGTTGCATAAAACAATTAACCTGGTTCATTTGGAAGGTGCCGAACCAATAGGCCAGTGTTGAATGGCACTCGCTTGAGATCATCTAGCTCCCTTTGTTCTGATTATACTCAACAGGGATTTTTTTTTTTTTCAAAATGGAAGGATCTGTATTGAAATAGGTTTTGTTTCTACTTTTCTGATTATATCGGGCCTTTTAAAAAAATCCAACATAGGGAGAGTGGAAGTCCTCTTACTTATAATCCTGCTTGCAGCTGTAACCACTGTTAACAATTTGGTATAAACCTTGCAGACTGACTTTCTAAACTAATCTAAATATATAGTCCTTTTTACTGTACACCAAATTAGTAACTTACCAAATTAACTTGCAGATTTCTAAGTTTATTTGTAAAGCGAGCTTGCCTCTTAGGAAGACAAGACAATGAAAGCCAATATGGATATTTTGGACCACTTACAGCTCTCTTTCTTGGTGTAAATAAACACATTTACATTGTGATTTAAGAGATAAAGAAAATCCAAGCTCTGGATCTCCCCAGAGGGAACTGGTAAAAATCAAAGCCTTAAAGAACAACAGGGTAACAAATGGCATGACCTGATGAACCCACATCGGATAAAATAAAACAATCAAATTTTCAAAATCCACAGTGTTGAGAACCAAGCCCTGTTTGGGAAACTGATCCTCAGAGGACAAAAGAGGAATTCTGAGCGCAGGAACTCAAATCAGAGAGACTTGGTGTTAGTAACCCAAGGCCTTCTTCCCACCAAAAGTTCACCTTGGGAGGAGGGCAGGGAGCCATGATCATTTCTGAAACTTTTACAAAAGCCGAAACTCCACTCCTAAACAGTCCTGAGCTATTTACATACAATAAGCGGTGACCCTTTTCAGAGTGACAAAATAGAAGATGCTTCTCTCCTCCCATGTTTATACAAATCTTATTGGCACAAACCTACAATTCTGTAGAGAGGGTTTAGTTTACTGATTGTTTTGTATTTTAAATAGTACCTGGAATGCTTCTCTCTCTCTCTCTCTCTCTCTCTCTCTCTCTCTCTCTCTCTCTCTTTTTTTACTACATTGAAGCTATTTTTTTTAAAGAGTAGCTATCTATTTAGGCTTGCTTTAATCAATTTTAAAACATTTAAATTCAGACATTTGTAATAGAATCAACAATTTAAAAAAGAGGAGAGACAAAGCCCTGTGAACCATAAAAAAAAAAAAATTTATTAAATGTACTAAAGACCTGGTGCACGAATTCATGCATGGGTGGGGTCTGACTGGCCCACCCCAATGGGATGGGGGCAATCGGAAATGGGGCTGGCAGGGGGAGGGGCCGTGAGAGATTGAGGGTGCCAATCGGAGCCCCGATTGGGCTAGTTGGCCACCACAGTCATAGCAACCAGTTATTCCAGTCATTCGGTCATTCTGGTGGCCCAGTTTTTATATGTATAGATTTGAGTAGCATTGGTTTCTTTTAAAAGGATGATTTTCAACTTACGTGATATGGTTGTGCATTCTATGAAAAAAGGTATTAAAGCTGGTCGTTGAAGATAGTTAAGAGCTCACTAGGGGAGGTGGGTGGATAAGGCAGAATATGGAGAAAGGACATGTCAGAAGAAACTGCAGAAAGAAGAGAATAAAGATGTGTTTAAAAAATTCCTAGCTTCTCAATTATACTTGTAATGTTTGTTGAATGGACAAAGTAGGAAAACCACGTTGGGGGTGGGGGTACTGTTGAGGAACCCAAATGCCAACCTGGACCGTGATTTAAGAAGATAAATGTGGCATGCTGTGCAGAATGGTTTGGCAGGGAGAAAGGAAGCTAGTGTGAAAGCCCAAATTAAGATAATTCATGCCAGAGCGAGGAGTTAAGAGGAAGAGAGAGAGATGAAAATCATCTATGAGGTCAAATACTAACACTTGGCAGCTGACCGGATGTGAGAGACCAGTAAGTAGAGAGGAGGCAAAGATGACTTTCATCATTAGTCAACCTTCAGCCAGAAGATGAAGTATTCCTTCCCGTGACTCACCGGTTCCCAGAAGCTTTTGCTTTCCTGGATTTTTTTTTTTAATGAAATTCCTGTCTCTCAACATTTTTAAACCACAACTCTGTTAATGTTGTGTTGTCTCTCTGACGGTTTTTGGAGCAGAGACATTTTCCCCAACTGCTGATATCAATCGAACCCGATGTGACCACTTTGGGCTAATTGGTCTCCATGTCTATCACCTCAGCACAATCTGCTGCCAATTGTTTAGTCCTAGGTAGCAATGGTTGGTTGAGGGGTTTTCTGGTAAATAAGAAAACTTCTGGTTACAGCCATACTAGGAAAAGGCAGTATCCGCCACCTCATGGTCCTGGTTACAGGTGTCCAGTGTTCCATCTGCCTGCCTTCTACTCACTGCCACCCTGGGAACGGATCCTGATGCACTGCGATGGAGAGGATCCCTCACTCAATTCACGTAGCCTAAAGCCGTGTCTCTGGCTTAGCCTTCTCTTTTAAGCTCTTCTCTTCAAGATCTAAATAAGTATTTGAAAATCTCCACCTCGATGCCCACAGGTACCTCAAATTAAGCATGTCCAGAAAAATAATGCATTATTCTTGACCCAAAACATACTTATTTCTTGTATCCTTTGGCTCCTAAGTCTCAGGGTCATGGCTGGTCACCTCTCTTCCTCCCCTCTTTTCCACATCCAGTTCAGCAAGGAGTCACCTGCCTAATAAACCCTTAACCTAGACCCTCCTCTTTACTCCTGTTCACTGTCTTTGTCTCCCCCCCCCTTGTCTACGACTTCTGCAATAGCTACAAACAAGTCTCTTGTCCTGGGGTCTGTCTCCTTGAATCCATTTATTGTATTATGGCCAGTTGTTTCTCAAAAAATGGACATTTGAAAGTGTAGGATATTGCTTGAAAGCTGTCAATGGCTTCTATTTATTTTTAAAAGTCAAAACTCTTAAATCTTGTCTTTTGTTGCAACATTATGACATTGAATTATGACTGAGGGCTCCTTTCTCTGAATCCTCTGACACATTAAAAGCTTCTAAACATTTGTCGGATTTTAAAAAAATGAAATAGTATTTTGTATACCTTTATGATATTGAAAACTCAAATAAACCTATCAGATAGATATTATTCTTCCTAATAGACAAAGGAAAAAAGTAAGACTTAAAGAGTATATTTAGCCTATTAAAGCAACATAGAACATAATTGGCAGAGACTGGATTGAAGAGAAAGTCTATCTAACCCCAAAACAGCTCACCATGCCTCCATATCGCCCTTTATTTGTATTTGTTGTCTTCTGGTTTTTGTAGTAGCCCATATTCACTTCCAAAACTTTTCTACATGCTTTTAGTTGGTTCTTCATCAATAATTTATTAAACTAAATTAAATAATGCAATGATGAGGATAATTTTGTTATTTTAGGAAATAATGAAACTTAAGCTGATCATAAAACCTAATTTTTAAAGTCCCATTTAAATATTACCACATATGAAATAAATAGTATATAAATATAAACTATTTTCTGTATGCATTTGCCATTTGTAGCTCATGAATTTTAACCACTAAAGGAGACAATCTGTCTCTAAAAGCTTGGTATATAAGTAATAGCCCAATGTTCTCAGGGCAAACTTTTCCAGATATATTATTAATAGGATTTCACATTGCTTTGGATGCAGGTTGTCCTTGGCCAATGTCATTATTCAGTCTTTCATCTTGAATTCTCTATACAAAAAAAAACTTTCTTTGGAATCAGAACTCTTGCCAATAATGGAAACTTCCATGTCAGGAGAAATGGTAAGTTCTAAGAAGGGATCTCCCAGGAGGACTCCACTTTTGATGAGCTCCTTGGCTCTGTATTGATCTGTTATAATTAGTTCTAAAAGCCACATTTTCAGGATAAAATTTCTAAGAATAAAGAAAATTAAGTAAGAAAGTGTCTTCATAGAAACTTAGTCATCTGAGAAAAGGATGGAGAAATTGGAGGTCGATAGCCTGGTGGATAAGATTTAAGAGAAATATTTGCTAATATTTCTGCATTTGGCTATTTACATGGTGTTTGGAAAATACACAGAATTATCTATTCCATGCTGTCTTTCTAGAAATTGGCCCTCTTCCTCCCCTTTTCCCACATGGTTGCAGCAGGAATGGCCATATTCCTACATGACACAGCCAGCAAACAGATATTTGTTCACGGGTGGGACTTGATCCAACTAGAGCAGTCACTGTACTCCCCAGGAATTATGGGACAGAGGAAGAGAGAGCACAGGTTAAATCGCATATGAGAGACATGGAGCGTGATGCTCTTGAGTCTCTTACTCAGATCATTCTTGCAGCCTGATGCATTTGTGCATTTCTGTCCTTGGGACCCATAGGAAAACTCTGCATCCTTCTCATTCAATTGTTTTCTTAGGCTAGTTAAGTTTTGGTTGGGGTTATTTACAAATGGAAATATCCTCCTTAATACATGGAAAAGAAATTGGACGTTCTCCGTTTCCATAGGGAAATAAAACAAGGACCAATGTGATGAGGTTATAAAAAAACAGGTATCAGTGAGAATACCTGGGAACACTTGATCACAGTTAGAAGAACCCATAAGTGTGTTGTTGAATGACTTTCTTTCTCTGGAAACATTAAAAAGGGGGCTGGATCTTGATCTGATACAGATGTAGTAGAGAAGATTTCTGACTCCCCGGAAACTGGGTGAGAAAACCTATTAAGCTCTTTCCAGCTGGTGAGAGTCCATGAGATCTTATGAGGATACATCACCAGTCATCTTCAGGACTCCTAGTACCCATCTCCCATACGAAACTATGTTCTGTCACCTGCTACTTCCCTAATGTCCCCACACCTGTCTCCACTAGTGAGCTCTATCCTGTCACCACTCTAAGAAAAATGGCGCTTGGTGGATTTGGATGTAACAATTATAAATGTCAAGGTGATTGTGGGAACTAGAAAGGAATTGTTAACCTGATACAAGGGAACAAGTCTTACAGGGAACAGTACAGAAGTAAGCCAAGAGAGGGGCGGGTACGTGAAAGAAAAGGAGAGAGGAAGCACAAACCAGCGATGGCTGCAAGAATCTGCCAGCTCCATGCCAGCACACCCAGTACACCCAGCCCTTAGGCAATGCCTGCTTCAAAATAGGAGCTCAATAAAGTCACTAAGTAACTACCCTGTTTCCCTGAAAATAAGACAGTGTCTTATATTAATTTTTGCTCCCAAAGATGCACTAGGTCTTATTTTCAGGGGGTGTCTTATTTTTCCATGAAGAAGAATACGGTACACATTTATTGTTAAATGAAAATAAAGGAAATTTATTATCTGTAAATGGTACGGTAGTACGGTAGTTGTCAATACAAACCAGACAAACTGTGAATCCTACAGTATCAAGAATTGACTCATTTATTCAATGACAATCATGTCATCGTCTTCTGGAACATCATCATAATAATCCAATTCCTGAATTTCCTGGTGAATTTCTTGTGACTCCATTTCTTTCAGTGGACCAAATCTCTCATGTTTAGCAATAGCACTGTCTTTAAATGAGTACTTCCTGTCAAGGTAGCCTGCTCGCAGTGCATTTGCAATGCAACTGTCAGTGATTTCCTCCCATGAATTCTTCACCCAAGTCACAACCTCTTGCAGTTTAGGTTTCACAAAGTTTCCACGCTGATTTCTCTCCATTCACACAGCAGTGATGCCAGGACTCCGCGTAATGTCACTGGTTGCTAGACGACAGTCGGGGCGGCCCTAGAGACCAGTTTTCGGTAAATTAATTTTCATTCTGAGACAGAGCCTGGGGGCCTTATTTTCAGGGGGATGCCTTATATTTCATTCAGAAAGAAACCTGTAAGTAGGTCTTATTTTCAGAGGATGTCTTATTTTCAGGGAAACACGGTAGATGGATAGATGATTGATGGGTGGGTGGATGATTGATGGATGGGTGGGTGGAAGGGTGGATGAGTGAGTGAATAAAGAAATGAAGCAGTCAAGAAATGTAGGCCAAAAAAAAATGAGAGAAACCTGAGTAAAGAAATTAGAGTTAACTTACAGAGCTTAGCAGAATCAGCTGGGGGCAGAGGGGTGGGGAATCACCCCATTAAAGCTGAACTGTGTGCATGGGGCCTAATTTGCAAGTACCAGGCTCCACGTACTTGATTTCAGAAGTAATTTGTTAAGTTTGACCACAAATTCTGCCTTTCCAAATTCCAGGCATATAAACCAAAGTATTTCCACCCCAGCCACAAACAGATGCTTCACAGCCACGTCACAGACTCACTCCCCCGGAGCATCAGACTCAAGTCAACCCACGTTACTTCTCCGTGCTTCAGTCTGAAGCAAATCTGAAGTGGGGGAGTAATCTCTGAGCAGCACAAGAGGTTTGAAAACAATTTTGATGGCTGGAAATAAATTAAGGTGCTTAAAATGCCCATTAAAGTCGGCGAAGAGCTTGAGTCATGCTGGCAACGATATAGAGATCAGGCCCTTTGGCATCTGAAAACTCTCCAGTTGCATGAGTGACCTGAGAGCGCGGGGAGAGTGCCTGTGCAGACCCCCAGCCAGCGCTCCGGCTCTCTGGCGATGGAGAGTGGCAAGCTGCTCTTTTCCCCAGCACCCCCTTACCCTCCGCATGGTCACGCTCTGCTTAAGGGATTAGATGTCTTCTCCCTCTCTACTTTCAAGCCTTGTCTGCCCCATTTCTTGCCAGGAAATGCTGGTGTCCAGCCTTGCAATTTACCACACGCACCGAGCCCTGGAGGCCAAGGAGACGTGGCAGGATAATTGCTTTAACCGTGGGCACAAGCATGTTCCTCAAAGGCTCCCGGAGGCCAAGATGCTAATTTAGCTTCTTCTTTGTCTCTTTCTTGATACTTTTTCTGATAATCCATTCATATGGTTTTAAAATACTATGCCCAGTCTTGGGCTAATCAAGCACAATATCAGCTCCGCTGCTGTGAAGACGTTGTGGGGGAAGAGGAGAAGAGCTTGCTTTTGTTTTGTTGGACCTAGTTCACAAGAGAAATCAAGCCAAGAAATTGTTTTGAAAAGGGTTGATGTCTTTCACTTTTGCCGTTGAGGCTCGCCCTCCAGGAGGAGGAATGGCTCCTCAGAGCATCAGCTAAGTAATACACTCTTGCCCCACCAACAGGAACCAGCATGACTCACTGAATGACCTATCTCTCTCTCTCTTTTTAAAAAAATATATTTTATTGATTTTTTACAGAGAGGAAGGGAGAGGGATAGAGTCAGAAACGTCGATGAGAGAGAATCATCGACCAGTTGCCTCCTGCACACCCTCTACTGGGGATGTACCCACAACCAATGTACATGCCCTTGACCGGAATCGAACCTGGGACCTTTCAGTCTGCAGGCCGACGCTCTATCCACTGAGCCAGACTGGTTTCGGCTGGACCTATCTCTTAAAGCTCCTAATGTGGCTTATGTAAGTGTCTCTGTCCTAGTCCTCAATTAATCCTGATTCTGATGATTTCCACCTGATATTACATCATTTTTCTTTCACCCACTTGACCATGTGGTGATTGATTTATTCATTCATAACCAGCTTTGTCTCAAAATTAAAGTAAGAACTTTCTCATACGTGGATTTCCAGATTGTACCACGTGTTCTGGGTTACACATAAGGTCCTGTGTGTGTGGTATCAATTCTAACTGCGATGAATTGTGTCATAAGGTGACACTCACTAGTCACTGAACTTATTAACTCAGAAATCCCAGTGGTTTCACACAATCAAATTTCTTTCTTTTTTCTTTTTTAGAGTAGAAGGGAGAGGGAGAGAGAGATAGAAACATTAATGATGAGAAAGAATCATTGATCGGTTGCCTTCTGCAGGCCCCACAATGGGATCAAGCCCACAACCCAGCATGCCCCCTGACTGGGAATCAAACCATGACCTCCTGGTTCATAGGTCGGCGCTCAATCACTGAGGCACGCTGCCTGGGCCAGTCAAATTTATTTCTAATTCAAGTGCCACGGGTGGCAGAGGGAGAAAGGAAGGGATGCTTATCCCCAGAGAGTCATCGGGAACTCTGGCTCCCTCCCACATGCTGCTCCACTCCCCCTTGATGCTTGGGGGCTCACTGCAGTGTCTTGGCATCCAGAAGACAAAGGCAGATGGAGGAAGAGAGAGAACATGCAGGTGGCACCTGAGGCATTCTTAGGCCAGATCTGGAAGGAGTGTACTTGCTTCTGCCCACAAGCCATTTCCCGTCGCCATTAGGTAAGTGGCCTCACCTAACACAATGGGGGCTAGGACATGCAGTAGCTACGTGTCCATGAGGAAAGTCTCTGGCACACCTGGTTGATAAAGAGTAACAATAATCCAAATTTTATTCAACATTTATCGATTACACTAGAGGCCCGGTGCATGAAATTCATGCACTGGGTGAGGGAGGGGGGTGTCCCTCAGTCTGGCCTATGCCCTCTCACAGTCCAGGAGTCTTTGGGGAGTGGGCCTAAGCCATCAGTCAGACATCCTTAGCGCTGCTATGAAGGCCAAAGAGGTTCCCACTACTGCCGTTACACTCACCAGCGATGAGCCCAGCTTCTGATTAAGCTGTCCTCCCCTGTTGGAGGGCACTGACCACCAGGGGGCAGTTCCTGCATTGAGCATCTGCCCCACCCCACCCACCCCCCACCCCCGTGGTCAGTTTGCATCATAGCGACTGTCATCCCACCATTTGGTTAATTTGCATATTAGCCTTTTATTATACAGGCAACTCTATCAGTCACTGTGCCAAGTACTTTAAATGTATTACTTCACTAATCCTTGGTAAAAGCCTAAGAACTGTCTTATTATTATTATTACTACTACTACCATCTAATAAATGAGGATTCCTAGGCTAAGGAGTTAAGTAATCAGAGCCACCCCTTTATCCACAGTATGGAGTTGGGATTGGAGCCCAGGCTGCTTTCCGGATAATGTTCTGCATCCACAGTCAGAACAGCCAGCTCTCTGGCCCCCTGCCCTCAGACCTGCTCCCCGTGTCCCATACGTCAGCCCGTGACTAGCGTCAGTGACTCCCTAGGCCACCTCCCTGTCTGCTCTTGCTCCTGGTGAGCAGCTTAGCTGGACCGACTAGTCCTTGCTTTACATAAAAAGACAGTAACAGGTGTCAGGGTGAGCAGCCCCTCGCTGGACCCGCTCAGAGTAGTGAAGCTCAGTGGTCCTGCCTGCTTCTCGGGGCAGGTGAGAATACACAGCCTGTGACTTCATTTGGGGGGAAACATGCTTTCGGAGCAAAAAGGAAACTATAGACATCGTCCTTCCATGAGGCATCCCATTTATTGCCTCCTGAACCCCCTCCTGCAGAGAATGCACACCTCCTCTCCCCGCCTGGCTGTCAGAGACCAACGTCCTTTTTGCTCGGTTCTCCATATTCTCTCTCCCTCTCTCCTCCTCCCACCCCAACACATACACACACACACACACACACACACACACACACACACACACAACCACAGACACGAGCAAATAAAACAATTCCATCTGGAGCTGGAGAGCCGGTCTGTAGTATTTCTTCACCCCCGAAATGTCCAAGGCCCACACCACATACATATGGATTACACAGGTACAAGCATGAAAAAGAACAGAAAAGGTGATAGAGTGATATACATTCTAACTGCAGTGACCTGGGTCCTCTGGAATGGTTCTTAAATTATTGCCGGCGGAGTGGAACCGACGCTGAACAACAGAAATTAGAGAGGAGAGGGAAAAAGTGGTTGCAGCGTTTGAACAATTCCCCCGGCTCCCATCCTCCTCCAATAAAGACGGCAGAGCCGGAGGCCATGCGATTTTAAACCAGTTACCGAGCCTGCAGCGTCCTCCCAGGAGCACTGAAACGCACAGTGGGCTCAAGAGAGAGCTTTAATGAATTCAGCTCTGGACTCACATGCAAAAGGTGAACTCCATCGGCTTCCCTAAACCTGACGCTGTTAAACAGGGGAGAACAAAAGCTCCCCGAAAGTCTCCTTCCAACGGCGTTCAGCTGCAAAGCATGTTTCCCCCCCCCCCCGCCCCCCCCAGACAGACCTGCTTTTGGAGTAAACAGCCAAGGTTCCTCTGTGTAAACCCAAGGCGTGATTTTCAGAAGATGTGTGTTTTGAGAAACCACTAGTCTCTTACAGATTTTTGTTTTTTTGGTAGAATTTAAAGGGAAATGCACTGGGTTGCTAAAGCAGAACTTCGGAGGGCTGGGTTTCAGGAGGAAGCCATCATAATCGCTGTAAGTAGGCAACCCCCTAGTAAGGGCACCAGAGATCACTGGTCACTGAAAGGAAGAAAGAGAAAAAGAAAGCAAATGTGGGGCAGGCCAGTTTGTTAGTGGAGACACCAGCCTGTGAGCCTAAAGAGCTGCCTTGGAAAGACTGAAGGGTTTTGTGTGTGTGTGTGTGTGTGTGTGTGTGTGTTTTTAATATATATTTTATTGATTTTTTACAGAGAGAAAGGGAGAGAGATAGAGAGTTAGAAACATCGATGAGAGAGAAACATCCATCGATCAGCTGCCTCCTGCACACTGCCTCCTGGGGATGTGCCCGCAACCAAGGTACATGCCCTTGACCAGAATCGAACCTGGGACCTTTTGGTCTTCAGGCTGATGCTCTGTCCACTGAGCCAAACCTGTTTTGGCAGACTGAAGGTTTTTTTTTGTGTTTGTTGGTTTTTTGGTGTGTGTGTGTGTGTGTGTGTGTGTGTGTGTGTGTGTTGTTTTGGTTTGGTTTTTTTCCATAAGAAAGGTTGAAATGTAAAATAAGCCATCCCTACCGGACCTCTGATGTAGACCTCAGAGCTACTGCTGTCCGCAAACCAAAGCCAGCTTATGGTTGGGCTCCCGGAGGACAGGATGCACAGTGGTTAGGGACTCTGGTGGAAACCCAGACTCCCTAACCACTGTGTGTCCTGAGAAATTGCAGTTCTCTGGTGTCTGCAAGTCCCCACAGTCTCTCTTCCCTCTGCTCCCCGGGGCCCCGGGCGGGCTCCAAAGCAGTGTGCTGCTGAGTTCGGTTTGTTGAGGACTGGAGCACACACATGGCACACACATCTCTCTTGCCTGAAGAGACACACAGTGTCTCAAGATCTAAGTTGGAATTTCACCAGCCAAATGGCCTCTGGCAAGTCTCCTTACCTTGTCCCCATGTGCAAAAAAAAAGGATAGTAACAGTATCTACATCACAGTCTGTTTACGCGAGAGAGATGTGTGTGTCTTGTGTGTGCTCCACTCCTCAACAAACAGAACTCAGCTGCCAGAATGACAGAGTGGCCTGGACCGGCACTGGCCGGGCTACAGCACACACTGCTCTGGAGCAGAGGAAAGAGAGACTGTGGGGACTCGCAGACACCCAGAAAACTGTAATTCGGTGAGGACTGAGAAGCAGCTGTGACGGTGGGCAATTCGGGCCTTGTGTGTCTGCATCCCCAGTGCCCAGAATATGGCAGGGACGCCGATAAGCGCGTGGAGAATGATCGCGTGAACATCATCGTCTCTTAAACGCTTCACCAAGTTCTGCTTGCCTTGCAGGGAGCCTTTCTCCGACCAATGGCCAAGGCATGAATGCCCATCTGCTGAGGTTACGCAGAGCCGGTGGGAATGGCGCTTTGGATCCGTTTCTTAAATCCTCCAGAGAAACCGGAACACTATCTGAAGAAAACGTATTGCCGGGGAAGCGCCCAGGGATAGCTAAATGAACAAACGAGGACAAGCTCACCTGATCTAATTAGGGCCTGGGCACCCAGCCTCCCCTCCCCGTCCCCCTGTCCCCCCGCCGAGGACACTTTCCTCATTGAGTCCTGGAGCTCCGGAGCTGCCGCGTTGAGCTGAACACAGGCTGCCTTTGCCCATCCTCCTCGGCCCTCCACAGGCCACGGAGAGCGTCTGCAGTGCCCAGATTGCCGCCGCCGTGTGGCCTTCTGCTCGGGAACTCTGACGCCGTGTGAAAGGGTTCAGACTTACGATGAAAGTATATTTGTGTTCAGCGTCCCAACGCAATTTACACAGTGGCTGTTAAAGGAGGCCCGTGAATTATTGCCAGCTCAGCAGCCCTTTCTCGAGCCTGCAGATCGTAATGGCATTTTGCTGGACTCAATTCTTTCAGGCCCTCTTGAAAATTCTGCAGCTCTTCCCCAGAGAGAGTCTGCTGTTAGGAACTGTAACCCTTCAGGACCCCCGCGGGGAGGAGAGATGTCCGCCCCAAACAGCCATCCGGAGACCCACGGACACAACCGATGCAGGGCCGGCAGGGAGCCCGGAGCCGAACCATGGGAAACGACTGGCAACCTCTCTTTTTCGAAAGGTCATTTTTCTCCCTCCTCCTCCTGATGCCAATTTGGGTTTGGCTTTCTCGCCAGAGGATGGTGTTATTCTGTACAATCTTGCTCCTGGATCCCTGGCTCCTGCACATTGCGTGTTCCAAGGAAGCCTCTGCTATCTTAGCCTCTATATTCTTCTTGCTCTTTCTGGCCTGCACTCTCCCAGGCTCGCTGCTGAATTCTCTGGTCTCAATATAAGTGACGATCTGTCAACAGCAACTAAGGGAATATGCCTTGGTCCCAGTCCAAAGTCCAATTTCGTTCTTAGAAATCAGAAGAGAGTTAAGGCTTAGGAGAGGAGCTGAATGCCATGGGGGAGGTGGGAATGCCAGAGAAGGAAAGTGCAGTGTGCCTGCCCGGCTTCACTGAGCAGGTTCTCGTGGTCTGACGTGGAAAATGGAGTTTGGGCCTGCACTTTGGAAGGCGGATGCTCAGGACCCATGTACGAATGCATTCACTCCCCTCCCACCTCGGTTCACAAAGAGCCAGCAATAGGAACTCGGCTTTGTAGACATGGACATGGAACAGCATCAGGTTAAGAGACAGGGCCAAAACTACTTGCAAAATGAACACAGGAAACCACACCATGTGTGAGTGTGTGTGTATGTGTGTGTGTGTGTGTATGGTGTTGGGATTTAAACCTACTGTTATTTTTCTTTTGTCCTTGATCACATTTTTTCTCTTTTTCCCTCTTCCTGCCCTTTTAAAACTATTTGAGCATGTGTTTTTAGCTATATCTCTTTGTATCACACATGTATACTTATATAAACTTTTCACAAGACCTTCGACTCTCTCCAGCATCTGCCAATTCCAGAAATTTACGTCATCTTATAAGAGAGCAAGAATAGCCGAAACCCGTTTGGCTCAGTGGATAGAGCATCGGCCTGCGGACTGAAGGTCACAGGTTCGGTTCTGGTCAAGGGCATGTGCCTTGGTTGCGGGCACATCCCCGGTGGGGGGTGTGCAAGAGGCAACTGATCGATGATTCTCTCTCATCGATGTTTCTAACTTTCTATTCCTCTCTGTAAAAAAAATCAATAAAATATATAGTTTTTAAAGAGAGAACAAGAATGAGTTAAAATGTCTTTGTTTTCTTCCTTTCCAACTAACTTTATTTCCCCTCTTCTGTCATCTCATAGCTGGTAAACCCCAAGCTAGCTCATCATCAAATCATGAAACCCAGTCTATGAAATTGCCCCTGGTTAGCTAACAGCATCCTGCACTCAGGGGTGACAATGTTGAATATTTAATTAGCATTTCTCTTTTCTGCAAGCTACTAGACTCTTTCCTGAACGCTAGATCCTAACTCCTCTTCCCATAACTACCATCCAAAGAGAGGGTTTCTGCAAAAAAAAAAAAAAAACACAAAGAGCTTCCTAAATAAGCTCTCTGATCTCCTTCAATGAAATTGCTTCTGCCGTGGAATATTTTGACCTTCTCACACCCGGATTCAGTCATCGGTGCCCTGTGAGAGCAGCCAGGCAAAGGGTATGAAAGAGAGGACACAGAGCCCTTCGCCCCAGACACCCCTGAGATACAGCAATAGCTTAAACTACTAGCCTGCAGTAATATTGGTACGTTTATAGGGTTCTTTTATGAGCTTGATAATGACCCTCTGAGGTCACCTTGACTTCTCTCCTGCCCCTCAATTCTTTAAGATTATATTATGACACACAAGACATGAAATACATTCTTCAAAAGGCACCTAATCATTTGTACAGAGTTCTGACTGGGTCAGCATCAGCTGTCCGCCTGCCCAGTCTGCTGGCCACATGGATGACAGGCCCGCGCCCGCTGCTCGGTTTCCTTTACCCGCCGCCTGAAGCTGGTTAGGCCACGCTCCCCTTGCCCAGGGTAAGCCCTGACCCTGCAGGGTAGCACCTAAGATTGCTCCACACACCAGACTTGTGGCCCTGCGAGTCCTTTTTCCAATGCAGCTTTTGTCTTCCTCACAGATAAGAACCACACCAACACACCTTCCGAGTTTCCATCAGAATCCAGGGTGGTGTGGAGTTTCTTCTTTTTCTGCGTCCCACACTGAAAGCAAAGGTTCCTGAGGGGAGGAGCTGGGGATAAAGAAATTAGAGAAAGAGAGACAAGAGACAGAAATAGATTCAAGATGGGTGCCGGGTGGCTTCCTGTCCTCTGATAGAGAGACAATGAACCTCACCTCAGACAACACAGCACATTTATTGGTTTCCAAAAGGGATTTTATGACCAAAAGGATTTTGGGGTGTGCCCAAAACCTATTCATCAGGATCTGGGTAAGCTCCTTATTTTTTGATACAAGATTTAGCATATCAAGCCGAAACCGGTTTGGCTCAGTGATAGAGCGTCGGTCTGTGGACTGAAAGGTCCCGGGTTTGATTCCGGCCAAGGGCATGTACATTGGTTGCGGGCACATCCCCGGAAGGGGGTGTGCAAGAGGCAGCTGGTTGATGTTTCTCTCTCATCTACATTTCTAGCTCTCTATCTCTCTCCCTTCCTCTCTGTAAAATATCAATAAAATAGCCGAAACCGGTTTGGCTCAGTGGATAGAGCGTTGGCCTGCGGACTGAAAGGTCCCGGGTTCGATTCCGGTCAAGGGCATGTACCTTGGTTGCGGGCACATCCCCGGTCAGGGGTGTGCAGGAGGCAGCTGGTCGTTGTTTCTCTCTCATTGACATTTCTAGCTCTCTATATCTCTCCCTTTCTCTCTGTAGAAAATCAATAAAATATATTTTTAAAAAATATCAATAAAATATATATTTTTTAAAAAGATATAGCATATCAAGACCTGGGTGGGTCAAGGTCCATTTTGTTCCTCATTCCAAGCACAAGTATAAAGATAAGAAATCAATACTGATAACAGGATTCTGCCAATGCCCTCGGGCTCAGCAGATTAGAATTAAAAGAGTATCCATGTGCCTTCCCAGTTGGCTCTCTATACTGCTGCTGTCAGCAGTTCCGCATCCTTGTGAAAGGTGCGTGCTGGCATTTGGGTAGCAGGCGCCATGTCGTGACTACCTCCTTTTTGTGCATTTAACCTTGTGCGGGCTTCTCCCTCCCTGCACCCAGCCAGCCATTTGGGCCCAAGGGAAGAGGGCGAGGCAAATGCACACCCGAAGTCAGGCTGTATGGGAAGCCCTTTCCCCAGGGGAAAGGCATGGGAAATATGGCCTTTCTCGCCCACTTGAAGGTCTTAAATGAGAGAGAGAAAGTTCAGAAATCAAAGATGAGCCTTTACACTTTCCTCCTCTGGAGATAGAAACCCAGATGGAGGCATAGTAGGAGCACCCCGATGGCTAGAGGAGGAATGGGGACACTGGCCTGGGCCTGGTGTGTGGCAGGAGGGGAGCCCAGGAGACTCCATGTGTGCGGCCTGCGCCAGCCCAGCGCAGAAGCAGTGTGACCACGTGGGAGGAGACGTGTGGTTTACATGAGCTGGAGGCAGCCTTCTGGCCCACACAGCCTGTCCAGTTCCTGCAAAAGCCCGGGAGTCTCCACCTGTCTTAAAAGGGGAGGTGGGGACTGCAGAGTTACCGGAAGTGCCGGGGAAACACCAGAGGCCTAGGGTTAAGATAAAATGGCTTCGACATAGATTGGTCGTTACAGAACAGTCAGGGGGGTGTCAAGTACAGCCTAGGAAGCATAGTCAATAATATTGCAATACCTATGTACGTATGGGGCCAGGTGGCCTCTGGAAATACCAGAGGGAACGCTTTGTAAAGCATATGATTGTCTCACCACTGCACTGTGCATCTCAAACGAATACAAAATAATACTGGATGTAAACGGTAACTGAAAACATTTTATTTTATTTTTTTAAATATATTTTATTGATTTCCCACAGAGAGGAAGAGAGAGGGATAGAGAGTTAGAAGCATCGATGAGAGAGAATCGAGCAGCTGCCTCTTGCACATCCCCGCTGGGGATGTGCCCACAACCAAGGTACGTGCCCCCGACTGGAATCGAACCTGGGACCCTTCAGTCCACAGGGCGATGCTCTATCTACTGAGCCAAACCGGTTTTGAAAACATTTTAAAAATTAAAAATATAATAAATAATAAATACATTTTGAAATGACTGCGGGGGGGAGGGGGCAGGATGTGGTGATTGAAGACCCGTAAAAGCCATCAGGGCCGCGATGGTCTGTAGTGAGCGGCAGGCCAGGCGGTCGGCAAGGGTCAAGTCCATTAGGAAAGTGCAGAGCCTGGGCCCCCTCGCCTCCCTTCACTGTCACAAGGTCCTTAGCCCCGCCCACCTTGTAAACCCAGAGACCAGCTCACGGAGGGGCTGGGGGAGGGGTGTGAAATAGGAAAATGTAGCATCTACCCCAAGATATGCAGTCCCTAATAGACCACTTAAGCCAAGGGCGCTGGGTTATCCTTAACCAGGAAGCTGGCGTTTCTCTACGATAGAGAGAGCCTAATGTGTTTTTTGGGAAGGGTGGGAATTAGAAGGCTGCATCATGAAAAAATTTATTCAACTAATTAGTAGGGGGGGGGGGGAGACTTAAGACCCAGAAATACATACAAACCTTAAAGAAAATTTTACTCCTGAGTATAAGGAGATACGTACAAAAGTATTCATAGAAAGTTGAGAATGACTCAAATGTCCTTCAACAGAAGAAGAAATAAATTGGGATAAAATCACGTACTGATAAACCATAAAAGAAAGTTATGTACACCAACATAGATGACTATCAGGTCACAAGCATACTATTAAGCAGATAATGAAAGTTGTAAAGAGATACATATATACATATGACACGGTATATGACTTATATAAAATTAAAGAACATGTAAAATCGTTGTGTTAAGATCATAATAATCATAAACATTTAATATGGAGCTTCCTGTGCACCGGGTATTGTTTTAAGATTTCACGTATACTGAATGAGATTCTCTTCACAGCCTGAAGAGATTAGTACCCCCATTCTATGGGTAGGAAAGCTGAAGTGTATATGTAATGATGTTAAATAACTTTCCAGGCTGCTTAGCTAGTAAATATGGGCCCCAGGATTCAAATCCAAGCAGTTTGATTTCTAGAGTCTATCAGAGGTGGGCAAACTTTTTGACTCGAGGGCCACAATGGGTTCTTAAACTGGACCGGAGGGCCGGAACAAAAGCATGGATGGAGTGTTTGTGTGAACTAATATAAATTTAAAGTAAACATCATTACATAAAAGGGTACGGCCCGCTCTTTTGGCTCCGCAAGGGCTGGATAGAACAGCTGAACGGGCCGGATATGGCCTGCGGGCCGTAGTTTGCCCACGCCTGGTCTATGCTATGAAATCCTATGCTTGACGGCCTCTCACATTCTACATAAATGAAGTAAAAGCATAGAGAATTACGTGGAATGATAAAGTGAAAACAAGTGTTTACCTCTGAGGGCAGTGAGAACAACGCAATGGGGCCAAGTACATGGGCCAGGGAGGAGGGGAGCTTTAGTTTCTTAGGTTTGCTAATGTTTATCATATTACCAATTGATACCTTTATTCCAATATATCTGCAATAGTTTGCTAAAAAATTGTTAGGGAGCTATATATTTTTTTGCACATATAAGTATAATGTGAGTTAACCTAACATGCTATTATACCCTAATGTAAACTATGAACGCTGGGTAATAATGATGTATCAATGTAGGTTCATCAAGTTGTACTAAATGTACCACTCCGGTGGGGGAACCCTGATAATGGGAGAATCTATGCATGTGTGAGGCCAGGGTGTATATGGGAAATCTCCACACCTTCCACTCAATTTTATTGTGAACCTGAAAGTACTCTAAAAAATAAAGTCTAGCCGAAACCGGTTTGGCTCAATGGATAGAGCATCGGCCTGCAGACTGAAAGGTCCGGGGTTTGATTCCTGTCTAGGACACATACCCTGGTTGCGGGCATATCCCCAGTAGGGGGTGTGCAAGAGGCAGCTGATGGATGATTCTCTCTCATCGATGTTTCTAACTCTCTATCCCTCTCTCTTCCACTCTATAAAAAATCAATAAAATATATGCACTGCTGATGGGGTTGCAGGTTGGTGCAGCCACTGTGGAGAACAGTATGGAGCTTCCTCAAAAAACTGAAAATGAAACTCCCATCTGACCCAGTAATCCCACTGCTAGGAATATACCCCAGGAAACTAGAAACACCAATCAGAAAGGATGTATGCACCCCTATGATCATAGCAGCACAATTTACAATAGCTAGGATTTGGAAACAGCCTAGGTACCCGTCAGCAGATAAATGGATCAGAAAGCTATGGTACATCTACACAATGGAATACTATGCTGCCATAAAAAGGAAGGAATTCTCATCATTTGCAGTAACCTGGATGGAATTGGAGAGCATCATGCTGAGTGAAATAAGCCAGTCAATGAAAGAGAAACACCACATGACTTCACTCATTTATGGATATTAAAGAACATTATAAACTAATGAACAGAAAGATAGATATAGAAACAGTAAAATAACAAGCAGACTGTCAAATGACAGCGGGGAGGGGGGTAGGAAGATCTGGGGGAGATAAGAGATCAACTGAAGGACTGGTATGCATGCATATAAGTACAACAAAACTCTGAGGAGGAAGGGCATGAATGGGAGGGGGGGCAATGGTAAGCTATGTACACATATAATACCTTAATAAATTAAAAAATAATAAAAAATAAAGAGAAAAAAATAAAAATAAAGTCTATTTTTTAAAATATTACATGTAGCAACATCATCTGGTACTTGGAGAAAGAAATCAAACTGTCCTTCAATTACCTTCTAGGACTGATCAGGGTGGCAAGGTTAGAGAATTCACTTAAGCCAGATTCAAATATTTGGACACCTACATCTCAGAGCAGATGTCACAGTAGGGTAAAAATACCTAGGATTCTTCTGTGAAGTCCTAACAGGGATTCAAAGAACTGGACAAAAAGCAAGAACTATGGAAACTGAGCTATGAGGCATCTCACCCCAAGGCGAACCACTGCAAATGGTTGGGCATTTGCCAGCTTGAGGGGTAGAGCCTGGCTCAGAACCAAAACCTTTTTCACCCAGCCTGGAGAACTGACTTCATCCCTACGGCCTGCTCTTGGGGAAATTGGTCCTGAACCATACATGCTTACAGCAAACAGGAGCCCCTCAGCGACTGAGGAGAGGAGACGCTAGAAGGCAGGTCTGTGTAGCCTCATCAGCACCTTCCCCAGGCCCAGGCTTGGGGGGTGGGAGTTGGAGACCAGGACAGAAAGCTAGATTTGGGAAGTATCTGAGAATAGGGTCACTATATTACCCAGGGACTAAAAATACTCCTGACCTTTTGCGGATAAGGAAAAGGAAAATTACTGACTTTTCAGCCTTGGAAACTCAGCCAGGAATTTTTCCATCTCAATTTATGAATGAATCTCAATCCTGCCCCAGCCTTCACTTTGACTGAAAATGGTGTTTTGTTTTGTTTTTTTAATGTTCTAAGAAATCATGGTAGCCAACCTTCCACTGCAAAATATTTCCACTAAGGTATATGTGACTCTTCCCAGCCTGCTCCCTCCCTTTGGAGATACGTCAAAGCTTCTTGCTTCAAGGTTCCGGCAATGTTTTCTACAATAAAAACAAAATAAATCTGAGGAGGGAAAAGGAAAGAGCAAACCATTATCTTAGCAATGTAAATTTTGTCATTATATATTGTATTTTACAATAAGTGCTTTTTTTCTCCCCAATACACATACAACTTCTTCCCTCCTGGGGACCAAGGGGGCGTAACTCCCAATCTCTGCCGCCTCTGAATCAACAGAGGTGCGGGATAGCGAAGGTCCCCTTTCCTTCTCATGGATCTAGGTCTGCTGTGCCCATCATTGCTTTCTTTGGAGAAGAGACAGGACAGGAAGAAAGAAAAATAAGATGAATTGAGAAGATCACTAAAGAGACTACAGGAAGGGAGAGGTACTAGAGAACAGGAAAATCGATAAAATATACCGGTAAGCAAGAAAGGGAGGCGGGTGCATTCCATTTTCTCTGTGCTGGGTATTGATGAGAAAAGCAGGGCTGTGTGTGGTTCTACTTCGCCTCACAATTAAGAACTGTCCTCAAAACTGCCTTAGTAATAGCCTTGAACACTATTTTCTAAGAAGAGGAAGACGTATAAAATGAAGGAATGAGAAAAGATCTGAGCTCAGAAACAGCTGATCCCCAAACAGTGGAGGACAATGTCACCCAAGGACTCGGCCGTGTGCACACAGCACCTCTGGGGCTTACAGCCACTCTAAGCAGACTCACTGCCTGTGACCCAAAAGAGTCTAGACAGTGGGGGCTGCAGCTTGGGGCCTTGGCAAAGATCCTCAGGACTCAGGGAAAGGGAAGCAGAGGCACAAGCCTTCAGACAATGACAGGCAGGCATTGTCAGAGACAAAGGCAAATAGCAACTATAAAAAAATCTAGGTAGATAATCTAGGTAGTCTAGGCCCCTTCTCAATTGCTCTAGACTAGCTGGGGGCAAACTACTACGGCCCGAGAGCCGGATCCGGCCCGTTCAGCTGTTCTATTCGGCCTGCTGAGCCGAAAGAGCGGAGGGTTCTCTTGCTCTCCCCTCCGCTCCTTCACCAGCAGCCCAAGATGAGAGTGCCAGCATGGTCAGGTTGCTTTTGTTCTGGCCCTCCGGTCCAGTTTAAGAACCCATTGTGGCCCTCGAGTCAAAAAGTTTGCCCACTCCTGCTCTAGACCCCGATCCTCAGCCAAGCTGATTAGCCTTCAGCAGGATTCTTGGCAAGGCCTGGAGACTTTTTGGTTGTCCTGTTGAAGGGGTTGGGAGAGGGGAGAGGAAGAATGGTTCTACTTCTCCCAGAGAAGCACCCAGATGGTGCTTCTAGCAGTTGGTGGGTAGAGACTGGGGGTATTGCTATATGTTCCACATTACACAGGGTAAAGAACGGTCTGATACAACATGTCAACAAGGTCAAGATTGAGAAACCATGGTCTAGACCAACGGTTCTCAACCTGTGGGTCACGACCCCTTTGGGGGTCGAACAACCCTTTCACAGGGGTCGCCTAAGACTATCGGGAAACACAGATATTTACATTACGATTCATAACAGTAGCAAAATTACAATTATGAAGTAGCAACAAAAATAATGTTATGGTTGGGGGTTACCACAACATGAGTAACTGTATTAAAGGGTCGCGGCATTAGGAAGGTCGAGAACCACTGGTCTAGACTCAGTGCTTTCTGTGGTTCCTGTATCACCCTGAGGGAACAGGGAAACGTGAACACCAAATGACCGACCCTGAAGTTGATGACAATCCTGATGAGGAAGCAGTAAGCCAGATCTGTTTGGGTTTTATTTTTTAAATGAAGGGGTAACGTGTTTGGAGTGTGGATGGAAAAGGGACCAACTACTAAACCCGATAAGCTCAGGGGAAGCCTGATGGTGGGCTTTTCAAATTCAGAGAACAATACCAACCACACAGTGTGGTCTGACTATAACAGTTCCTAGCAACGCAGGTCCTGGTGGGTCATCACATCTGACGAAGGTCAGTCTTTGCCTTTGACATTGTCTCTTGCTGTTGTGCATCTAAGATAACACACTTCTGAAATGTCAGAGTGGTTTTCTTTTCCAGACGTGTTGCAGGGCAAGCCCTGGCACCAGTGCACAGACCACACAGCTGCCTTGTTGCCCACATACCATCTCTTCGTGCTACAAGCATTGACCATCCTGTACCCACCAAAGTAAAAGAAGGATGTGCCTCTTCCTTTTACTTTTTATCCAGTCTCAGAGATTTTTCCACTTTGCTTTCTCTGGCCACCCTAATCTATCACCAATGAATTTCATGTAACCTTCCTTATGTCTCCTCCTTGTATTCTTTTTAAAAAATATATATTTTATTGACTTTCCACAGAGAGGAAGAGAGAGGGACAGAGAGCTAGAAACATCAATGAGAGAGAATCATCCATCATCCATCTCCTGCACACCCCCCAACTGGAGATGTGCCCACAATCAAGGCACATGCCCCCGACCGGAATTGAACCCGGGACTGTCCAGTCCGCAGGCTGATGCTCTATCCACTGAGCCAAACCGGTTTTGGCTCCTCCTTGTATTTTAATATATAAAATAAGCTGCAAAACTGCTATTCCCTAGAGCATTTTCTCAATCAATTGAGATTTTGTTTCCTGGCAACCATTGTCAGCGTGGCTCAAGTAAACTCTTATGAGACTTCGTCTTGGGCTGGACATTATTTCGTCGACAGGAGAAAACACATGATATTGCACCACGGGACTCTCTTTCCAGATTGCTAAGAATCTTTCTAAGCATAATGCTCCCCAACATGCATTGTATCTTCTGGAGTTGGAGTTAAACAATCACACGTATTCTGCACCTTTGGGGAGTACTCAGAACTGGCTGCTGAGCGGAAGGGCTGGACCACGTGGTTTGCTCCTTGGGCTGGCCAGCAGCGTGCAGAAGCCATGGCCAGGCAGCAGTGGATTTAAATCTGCAGCTTTGCTCGGTGCAGCAGGAGTGTATTTCAGACATCAGCCCGCCTCTAAGGAAGAAGTACTCCTCTTTGCTTTGCTTGTGAAAAAAGATGGACATGTATTGGCAGACATTTCATGGTACCTAAAGGGGTTTTAGACCAAATTCCAAAGTGTGGGAAGTGTGGCTTCCCCATATACTACCAAGCAAGTCTCCTGGCTGGGTATCCTTAAATTCAACTCAATTCTGACACTTACCTACCCAGAGACAGCATCAGGTTCCACAAGTAAAGGGCTCAGTCCCATAGACACCATCCTTTTAGATGTCAATCAAGGTTCCACGTTAGGACTTGTGCTTTTGACCAAGTAGCTACAAATTGGGGGTTCCAAAGGCCCCCTCCAACTTAGGATGCCATTGCAGGTTTAGGCCGTTACCTACACTTCGGACCTACGTGGCTGTAAGTCAGAGGTTCCCAAAAACCTCCCCTTGGGTTCAATTAACTTGCTAGAGTGGGTCGTAGAACTCAGAAAACCCATTTACTCCGCAGGTTACCAATCTATGATAAAAGGATTCAACTCAGAACGAGCCATATTGAAGGGACCATAGGGCAAGGTCTGAAGAAAGGGCCAGGAGGCTCCCTGTGCTCCAGGGTCACCCCTCTTCCCAAACCTCCACTTGTCCCCAACCTGGAAACTCTCCTAGCCCATCCTTTGGGGTTTTTGTAAAGGTTTTATTATGTAGGCACGATTGATTGAATCATTAGCCATTGGTACTGAAGTTAATGTCCAGCCCTCCACGGAGTTTGGTGAGGTGCCACTGAAGGTTCCAACCCTCTAATCCCATGGTTAGCTCTCCCAGCCACCAGCCCCATCCTGAGGTGCAGTCCAAAACACACCTCATTAACATAACAAAAGACCTATGATGCTCTCAGCACTTAGGAAATTCCAAGGATTTTAGGAGCTCTGTTCCTGAAATGGGAACCAAATATATGTTTCTTATTATAAATCACAATATCCTAGTACCTGTGAAAATAATCTACCAAGGGTGATGTGAAATCTAAAGTATGATTTAGGGATCTTGAAAATACGAGAAGACTCTGGAAAAGGGCTTTCCTGATCCAACAAAAAGAGGTTTCCTGCCACCCATACCCATCTCCATCATTGTCACCGGCAGCCAGGATCCCTAGGTGTGGGGGACAAGCCTAAATGCCGTGTGGTAATGGACAGCGGGTCATGGTGGAACTGGCCATTGACCCAAAAGCCACCGCTCTACTCTGCAGCCTAACAATCCACTGCAGGCAGCCAGGAAAGTGAAGCTGAGATTTGCCCCTTCTGATGTGGGGAATGCAGAGGCTGGGGAGAAGAACATAATTCTTAGGGTTAAAATCATTATAATAAATGGGGCCTGAACCTAATTTTATTTGGAAAATACATTTTTTAAATAAATGAAGCTTTTTTAAAAAATGTTTTAAATGCTATGGAGCAAATGTATTTCATAAATGTGAAAATATAGGCATACATCCGAAACCGTTTTTGGCTCAAAGGATAGAGCGTCGGCCTGCGGATTGAAAGGTCCCAGATTCGATTCCGGTCAAGGGCAGGTACCTTGGTTGTGGACACATCCCCAGCAGGGGGTGTGCAGGAGGCAGCTGATCGATGGATGTTTCTCTCTCATCGATGTTTCTAGCTTTCTATCCCTCTCCCTTCCTCTGTAAAAAACTCAATAAAATATATTTTAATAAAAAGAAAATATAGGCATACAAATACATGCAATATACATATGGAAAACAACATAAATTCTCTGATCTGGAAAAATAAAGGACTACTCATGTATGAACAAAATGAATACTCAATTGAATTAAACACTACCTGGTTTTAAAAGACAATCCTTTCATTTCTCAGTGATTTAATTTTCACTTCCCTTTGGGAAAAGTAATAGTTGCTATTAAAAGAAAGAAGAATTATGAGAAAAGTTTATGGCGCTTTTACTCAGAAAGCATTACATAAAAATTTTCTTTCATATAATCTCATAAAATATCCACAACACTATTACACCAGGAAACTGGGCAGAGAAGGTAAACTGTAATTTTAAAACCAAAGTTTGCTAAAAAAGCCATCCTCTACTTAAAAAAAACAAGCATCCATATATACAATTTACATTATCTGAATGATTTAAATTCGAAAGTATGTGGGACCATTAATCAAATTTTAATTCCTCTTCTCTACTAACATGTCAAGAATCTGACATAAAAACAGTAACTCAAATAAGAAATAGAAAAAATATATCTAAATAGTAAAGGTAATAGTACGTATAATTTTTAAAGGATGCGAGTTCATTGAATCTTACATTTTATTCTCCATTCAGATCTTAGTTCACCTTTTTTCTTTTATGCTTTTATAACTATAGATCATGAATTAATTTATTTAAATAGGATAGTATTTCACAGAAAATGGACATCCTCATGAATCCCAGAACTCCTTCCCGAGATGAAAGACCATGTTAATAAAACAGTATTAAATTACTCTGTGATAGTAATTGCTCCGCTTCCTTCCACCTTAGTGAGTGGTAATAAAGGAAGATTTCCCCATACAAATGTCCACTGCTATTTCAAAAAATGAGACCATTGGCTTGATTTAAAATTTGGCTGTAGGGTCTACCAGTTCTAATTAACATGACTAAATCTTGATTTAGGAAAGAGAGAGAAAGAGGTTAAAAAAATACAGCATGTCCTAATCAAATAAGAAGATAATTCAAAGGTCGTTATTTTCCCCATGGAAATGACTGCCAGTTGAGATACATAAAAGAAAATTTAATCAGGTTGATATAATCTAATATATAAGAACTGACTTGAGTTGCAAAATATATTTTTTTAAAAAAAGATGTTTTCTGTGATACAAGAATTGAATACAAAGAATAGGTCAACAGAATCAAAATCAATAACTCTAGTCCTAAATGGGAATTTTTAATTGTCTTGAAATGTTTTACTGAAGCTATTCATACTAATCAAATAAAAAAGTAAATGGTAAATTATCAACATGACAATGACTACTTTTTTAGAAGCCAGAGACTTACAAAGCGTAACTACCGAAGAGATAGATATATGGATAGCCGAGGATACTTGGCAGTGTATGAATATACACCTTAAATAACTGAGAAAATTTATTTCAATTTAGATGTGTGCAGGAGGCAATTAATCAATGATTTTCACATTGATGTTTCTATCTCTCTCTACCTCTCCTTTCCCCTCTGAAATCAATTAAAAAATAATTTTTTAAACTAATACAAAAAGATATGGAAAACAGCTAACCAAATAAACTAAAATGAAGTACTAAAAATAAGTGATTACCACAAAAGAAAACAGAAAAGAATAAAGAACAAAATAAAAGGCCATTATAAAACAAATAACAAAAATGGCAGATATAAAGCCACCAAATCAATAAATATATTAAATGTAAATAGACCAGGTACTCTAAGCAAAAGCAGAGCTTGACACTCTGACTAGTGTTCTCAGTGGTTAGAGTGTGGGGCCCAGGCACAGAAGAGTCATGGGTTCGAGTTCCAGTCAAAGCATCTACCAGTTGCACGTTTGATCCCATGGGCCAGTAAGTGTAAATCATTGAAATGGAATACATTAAAAACAATAAACATCAATGAAACCAAAACTGGTTCTTTTTAAAGATCAATAAAGTTGATAAATTTCTGGCTAAACTAATCAATAAAAAAGAGAAGATACAAGTTACCAGTAAAGAGGGGAAATATCACTTCAGATCCTACAGACATTAAAAGAACAACTTTAGCCTAAACCGGTTTGGCTCAGTGGATAGAGCATCGGTCTGCGGACTGAAAGGTCCCGGGTTCGATTCTGGTCAAGGGCATGTACCTTGGTTGTGGGCACATTCCCCGGTAGGGGGTGTGCAAGAGGCAGCTGGTCGATGTTTCTCTCTCATTGACATTTCTAGCTCTCTATCTCTCTCCCTTCCTATCTGTAAAATATATACATTTTTTAAAAAGAACAACTTTATGTCAATATATTAAAAATAGATTAAATGGATGTATTTATTGAAAATAAATTATCAAAACTCTCAAGAAAAAGTATATAACTTGAAAGTTTATATTTATTAAAGAGGAAAAGCAATATAGAGGACTACATTATTTTAAGACTCACTATAGGACTACAGTAATCATAACAGTTGTAGTATTGGCATGAAGGTTAGTCATAGAGGTCAACAGAACACAATAGAGAGTCCATAATAGACACACATAATTTTATGGAGAAAATAATAGTGTTGTTTTTTTCCAACAAATATTGCTTCAACAATTTGACAATATATGCAAATTTGAAAATATTTTGGATCTTCACCTAATATCATATACATAACTTTAACTTGAAATGAAAAACTATAAAACTTCTTAAAGAACACATAGGAGAAAAAACTTGCTGATCTTAGCCAAAATTTCTTTACTACCAGAAAGCATCAGACTTTAATAAAAATAAATTGATAATTTGGAATTCATCATAATTTAAAACTTTTGCTCTTCAAAATCCATAGTGAAGAAACTGAAAATACAAGCCACAAACTGGGAGAAAGTATGAGTGAGGATGTGGAATGACTGGTATTCTCACTTACAACTGTCGGGAAAGTAAAATGGTACAGTCGAATTGGTATAGTTTGGCTATTTTCTATAAAAGTAATTAAATACTTAACTTATGACTCAAAATCCCACTACTAGTTAGTTAGCCAAGAGAAATGAAAAAAAAAAGTCCATGCAAAGGCATGTATCCACATTTACAGAACATGTTTATGCAGAACAGACAAAAAAATTGGACACAACCAAAATGTCAATCAGCTAGAGTGGAAAAGTTTAGCATATCCATACAATGAAATAGTAATCAGAAATAAAAAGAAAAAATACTGGTATGTTTAGCAACATTGTTGACTCTCAAAAGCACTATGTGAGTTGAAAGAAGCCAGACACACAATATTACCTTCCTTGTGATTTCATTTATAAGAAATTGTAGAAAAGACAGAACTACAGAGTGGTTACTAGAGCAGCAATTTCCAACCACATTTTCAAGCTGCAAGAATCTTTAAAACATCAATACCTGCCTATTGAGTCAGGACACTGACCTCTTTTCCCTTAGATTGCCAAATTTAAAAAAAAGATGACAACAGCCAACACAACAATAGCTGTCCTGTGTAAATGACCAAAATTATATCTATACTTTTTGTCAGATTGGCAAAAAAAAATACAGTATATTTTTTTTTGGTATGCTACAGAATTTTATTAGTTTACTAGTAGCCCGGTGCATGAAATTCATGCATGGGGATGGGGGGGAGTGTCAGCCCAGACTGCACCCTCTCCAATCTGGAACTCCTCGAGGGATATCCGACTACCGGTTTAGGCCTGATTCCACAGGGTGCAGGCTGGGCTGACAGCCCTACCCTTCTCCTCCCCCCACCCCCTTCACCCCCGCCATGCACGATCCACAGGGATTAGGCCTAAACTGGCAGTCAGATATCTCTCACAATGCAGGACCTTTGGCTCCTGACCACTCACTTGCCTGCCTGCCTAATCACCTCTAACCACTCTGCCTGCTAGCCCCCCAACTGCCTCCCCTTGCTGGCCTGATCATCCCCAACTATCCCCCACTGCCAGCCTGCTCACCCCCAACTGTCTCCCTCCCCCCACCCCCCGCCAGCCTAATCACCCCTCCAACTGCCCTCCCCTCTGAGCCTGATCCATCTCTGGCTCAGCCCTGCCACCATGTCTTTGTCCGGAAGAACGCCCAAAAGGTCTCCCTGAAGGTCTCCAGCCTAATTAGCATATTACCCTTTTATTAGTATAGATGTATGCCATGAGATGAAAAAGGTTGAAAATCACCATGGTGGAGAAAAGGAATTGACTGCAAATGGACATAAGAAAACTTTAGAGTGATGGAATGCTCTATATCATGACTCTGGTGGTTGTCACAAGATTGTACACATTTGTCAAATCTCAAACAATTATTCACCTCACAGGAAGAATTTTACTGTATGTAAATTAGACCTCAATGAAAAATGAAAATCTTAAAACCTAGAAATAGCGAAGTTATATGAATATAAAACATAATAAATATAGTAAAATATTCATCAGTATTAATAAACTATAAATCTGAATTATATATGAAAGATTCATTGTACTCTTCTTTTTATTTCTCTGTATTCTGATAGATAGATAGATAGATAGATAGATAGATAGATAGATATAGAGATAGATATGGAGAAAGAGTTCTTTACCATTAGTTATGGCCACCATTACAAATAGTGGCCCTTTGGATTGAATTTGTAACCCCAGCTAAATTGAATTGCTCTATCTCTTCAAACTATTTCTACTGCCTTTAAAAACAGTCTCTAGAACAAAGAGAAAGCCAGGTAGTGAGCTCAGTGATGCTGTTTTAACAGAGTGAATAATTTCATACTGGCTAAGAGTCCTTTACTCTTCTTTATTTGCCTTTACCTTTTTTTTGGTGCAGAATTTGTTGCAAGGTTTGTTTTCTTGGTGTGTGTGTGTGTGTGTGTTATTTGTTTTGGTGGGTTTCTTTTCAGCATGAGTATTCACAGATTATTTCTCATTTTGATTTCCTTTCATACTTGATCAGTAGAAATCATCCTATTTTTAGAAAATAAAATAAAACAAATGTTTCGTTTCTCTCCCTCCCTGAAACAGTTCTAAGAAACTGAGTAACACAGAGAAAATAACAAGGCTGACATTTAACATTTATTCAGAGTCTTTGTTTAAAAAAAAAAACTCCCTGAAAGTATGATATATTAAATACTCATTAAAATTAATGAGAATGCTTTTATTCTTACCTGTAGAAAAAAAAATGTTAATGCATGGTTTAGATAGAAAAAAATTTTAGTCTTGCAAGTGTTCTGTGTTAAGAAGTCTGGAGGGACCATATGAGAGAAAGTGAGAATCTGTAGAGCTGTGTGAAAAAAAATAAAATTGTTAAAGAGCATGATGGGTAAGAAGGAGAAAATACCACTGTTTTTCTGCTCCTGCCTTTCTACCAGTCCTTCACTCATGCTCCCGAGTGAAACACTCCTGAGTGTTGTCAACAAGGTCATCTCACCTGGTCTCCACGTCCGGGGATTTCATTAGGGGTCAGTCACATAGGTCTGCAGCACCTGTGTGGCTGCCCTTAGCTGCTCAGTCTTCAGCCCCTCCTCCAACAGCCCAAGCTCATAATGTGGCTCAAAGCCTCAGGCATACAGAAACAGATGTTCCCTATAAATCATATTGCTAGCATGGCCTGAGACCGCAGGTATACCAAGAAAATTGTCAAGTAGGATGCTCCAAAGACTCCGAGTTCATCTCTCAAAAGGCCAAGCCAAGGACCACGGAAGACCTTGGGAATGGCACTCGGGCCTACTGAATTAACCCTTTCTTGGAGAGGTGAATAATGTCCCCCTTACTAGCCCACCCGCTCAAAAATATATCCAGGTTCTAACCCCTGAAACCTGTAGATGTTATCCCACATGGCAAAATAGATGTTGAAGATATAATTAAGTTATCCTTGAGATGGAGTGACTATCTCTGATATCCTAAATGTCCTTGATTATCCTACATGTAGCCACAGGGTCCTTAGAAGGCGGGGCCAGAGGCAGAGACAGGTTTAGCGACAGTGAGACAGAGGACAATATGAAGACTGAAGCAAGATGCTAAGGTGCTGGCTTAGGAGAGAGAGGAAGGGGCCCCCAGCCAAGTAATGTGAAAAAACACAACTAGAAAGGGCAAAGAAAAAAGTATCTTCTAGAGCAGCCGTGGGCAAACTACGACCCACGGGCCGGATCTGGCCCTTTCGGCTGTTCTATCCGGCCCGTGGAGCCGAAAGAGCGGAGGGTTCTCTCGCTCTCCCCTCCGCTCCTTCACCAGCAGCCCAAGATGAGAGTGCCAGCATGGTCAGGTTGCTTTTGTCCCAGCCCTCCGGTCCAGTTTAAGAACCCATTGTGGCCCTCGAGTCAAAAAGCTTGCCCACCCCTGACCTAGAGCCTCCTCCAGCGGGAGCATGGCCCTGCCAACACCCTGAGTTAAGTCCCATGAAACTGATTTCAAACTTCTGACCCCCAGAAGCCTAAGCAACTGAGTTTCCGGCAGTTTGCTACAGCAGCCCTAAGAAAGTGGTACATTTGGGGACAAAACTTTGTAATGAGATCCCTTTGGCATTTCAATTACCAACTCTTCTTGGAAGTCATTCTTTAATTTCATTCCGTTCTAAAAGAGTGAAATATTATCGCAGGATGTCAGTATATACATGAACATGCATGCACGCATTTAAAATGCAAATGATCGTAAGTACAAAACATTTCAAGAATTTGAAAGCCTAAAGAAATAGCAGGCAAGCTACCCCTCAACCAGATGGCTAACTAATGGATTCAGCAGTTGTCCTATAAGGATATTAAATTCAAATATCAAAAGCTGTAATATCCTAAGTACTGTGACTTGAATATAAAAAATAATTGCTAACACAGGAATGGGGGGAAAAAAAGCAAACTGGCATCATCGGAAGGGTAAGATAGTCAAATGGCATGGGAAATATCAATGAACTTGACTCTGTTCCTCATCTGAATTTTATATCCTACAATAAACCTTAAATCTACTCAAAATACCTTATTTCCTGTTTGTAAAGATGCCAATGTGACCATCTTCGGCCCTTAGTGATTTCCCCAGTTTTAAGTAACATAGATGTTTACTCCTGTGTGAATGTAGACTACGTGTTTTCCAGTTCTCATTCATATACACACATTATATTTTATTTGTTTATTTTTTTAGATCTCTATTGTTGAAAGTATTACTTACGCCCCCTATCACACACTCCCTCATTAACCTATTCTAGCCTGCCCCGCCCCCTGTCAGGCCTCCACCACCCTATTGTCTAAGTCCATGGGTTATGCATATATGCAAACAAGTTCTTTGTTGATCTCTTCCCACCCACCCACCCACCCCACCTTCAAATTTTAAAATATATTTTTTATTGATATTTTACAGAGAGGAAGGGAGAGAGATAGAGAGCTAGAAACATCGATGAGAGAGAAACATCGACCAGCTGCCTCTTGCACACCCACTAACTACCGGGGATGTACCCACAACCAATGTACATGCCCCCGACCGGAATCGAACCCGGGACCCTTCAGTCCGCAGACCGATGCTCTACCGCTGAGCCAAACCGGTTTCGGCCCCACCTTCAAATTTTAACCATTAGGCCAGATCAGGTGTTTTTCCTCCAAGCACACTGGTGAGTCTTCAGAGTCTTTTTCTCACTAGTCAGATTTAACTATATATACTAGCAGTCATAGTCATCTTTTATATTTCATTAATGTCTTTTTTAATATAAATCAGTAGAACAGTAAAATAACTAGAATAATTTTTCTGAACTCTATTTTTGTGGTAAAGATAAAATTGTCAGATAATTTTTAAAATTAAATTAAAAATAATAATTTTAAAGAGTTAGGAGAGGTGACCATCCAATCTATCCCATTTTTAAAATATGTATATATTTATTTCAGAGTGGAAGGGAGAGGGAGAGAGATAGACACATCAAAGATGAGAGAGAATCATTGATCAGCTGCCTCCTGTATGCCTCCTACTGGAGATCAAGCCCACAACCTGGGTATGTGCCTCGCTGGAAATAAAACCATGACCTGGTTCATAGGTCAACACTCAACCATTGAGCACACCAGCTGGGTCATCTCTCCCATTTTTAATGTAAAAATTTTATAACGGTTTCAGTAGATCTGAGTCTTCATTACCCCCATTTCATTGAAAGCTTGTATAACAAAATGGGAAACAAAAGCAACAGAAGATGGGTAGCTTGGCTCATTCTTCCATGAATGTAGATGTGGTTACAAAATTTAATAAAAACACGCATACCCCTAATTTATCATGAGATACTTATTTCCCATTGAATACTCTTGAGATACACAATATTCAGGTTTTCTTTTTCCCCTAAATAAAAGAATGAAGAATGTTTTAAAATCTCCCAAATTCCTATTTATAAAAGGCATGCCTCAATACTATGACAGATATATGGGTCTAAATTAAATTGAAGTATTAATATTCGATCTAATTAACTGGAATCCAAAGAAGATATCCAATTTAAGTAAATTAGTTTCTATAAAAGTTTTTCAATTAATTATCATACCTGCTAGCCAAAATACCAGGTTTCCTCAGTCGTCTGAATAGCTGTATCTTTGGGGTTGTGGCACCCTGCAGTTCTTCCCCTGCTAATCACTGGCGCTGGGTGTCAAGGGGCAAAGCATCTCTTCTCGGAGCTTAGCTGGCAACTCTAACATAGGATCATTTCTATTGTTATTTCCATGGAAACCACTAGAAACATAGCTTAGTGAACCAAGAATCAGGTGTGAAACATCTCGGCTAACTGTACTCCAAGTTCAATCTTGGGTGGATAAAATGAGGGTCATACAGTTTCTTAAAAAGCAAAATCCTATTTAGTGGCCAAGCCCCAGCTGGAGATTTTACAAAATTAAATTACTGTGAAGATGGCCCAAAGCCTCCCTTTCCCACTGAGGAATGGCTCTTTGTGTATTCCTATCCACCGCAGAGCATGAATTTCCCAACAGTGAAAGAAGAAATGGATAGGTGTCTGTGTGTGTGTGTGTGTGTGTGTGTGTGTGTGTGTGTGTGTGTGTGACTGTATCTTGCCATTACGTACTGCTTTATTCCAAGGAGACCAAGTAATAGCTTGGATTCCTATTTCAGTTCTGTGTGCTATTACTTATAAAAATCATTTAACATTAAAAAATAGCTCCCATTTACATTAATATTTCTCACTTTGCATCAACAAAGGTAGAATTCCCAGTTCGTCATGATCAAGTCTTTTTTTAAAATATATTTTATTGATTTTTACAGAGCAGAAGAGAGAGGGATAGAGAGTTAGAAACATTGACGAGAGAGAATCATCAATCAGCTGCCTCTTGCACACCCCCCATTGGGTTTGTGCCTGCAACCAATGTACATGTCCTTGACCGGAATCGAACTCAGGACCCTCCAGCCCGCAGGCCAACGCTCTATCCACTGAGCCAAACCGGTTTCAGCATGATTTAAAGTCTTTAAAACAGTTCCTAGTCCCTGAGTATATACGACTGGACACAGATACAAAGTGGACCAGGGAAACTCACACCTACTCATGGTCACCGGACATTTCACTTTGTCTGTAAAACCTGCATTGCTCAGCACAAATAGCGCTGGCTGTCCTAACCAATAAATACACCCTGGAATCTCAGTTCCCACTTTACCTCACAGTTGGGGAGGTGGGTGCCCCCTCCCATGATGCTCCTGGGACCCAGGCTATTTCCATCTTGTACTCCAGGCTGCTTCCATCCGGGCTCCACCCTCCTCCAGCTCCTCTGAGTTCTTATCCATTCAGTGAGTAAAGAGAGTGGGAGGATTTCATAGACTGGGCCTGGAATTTGGCCCTGTGACTTCTTTCTGAATTCCATTGTCCAGAACTCTAGGAAACAGCCCAGCCCAGCTGTGTGCTCAAGGGTAGGAGAGTGGCCTCCACCTCTCCCCACCCACACCAGTCCACAAAGGTCTCTCCTCTCCTCCAGAACACAGGGAATTGTGGGGGGAAGAAAAGATGAGAACTTTCTCAGCGCGGATGGCAGTGAGACACATGACCCGCTCGCATCCCATTGGCCAGAACTAGGTTTCGTGGCCACATTTAACTGGAAGGGACCCTGAAAGTTTTAATGTAGGTGTGTGTCCGGAAGTCGAACATGGGTTTTGGGGATTACTCATCCAATCTAACACAAGCTTCCTTTGAATCATTACTGAGATACCCTTATTTGTTCACACACGTTCTTTGGGCTGCCTGTATGTGATTCTTCTTTTCAGAGACTCCTTGCATTCTTTTATTTTTTTCCTTCTTAATTTTAGTTAGAAATTAGAGGACTCAAAAAGGTGAAGTCTTGAATAGACCCAAGTCAGATACCAACAACAACAAAAAAAAAAAAACCTTGCAACCAAACTAGGTCTTCTAATTTATAGTTCATGTAGCTCACTTTTATTAAATACATACTATGCATATGGTATTCTGCTAAATATTTTGGAAATAAAAAAAGAAATAAAGGCCTAATACTTCCCATCAATGAGATTTCATTTATTTTTAAGAAACAAAATATTTATATAAAAGAAACACATAGCCGAAACCGGTTTGGCTCAGTGGTAGAGCGTCGGTCTGCGGACTGAAAGGTCCCGGGTTCGATTCCGGTCAAGGGCATGTACACTGGTTGCGGGCACATCCCCGGTAGGGGGCGTGCGGGAGGCAGCTGGTCGATGTTTCTCTCTCATCGACATTTCTAGCTCTCTATCTCTCTTCCTTCCTCTCTGTAAAATATCAATAAAATATATATTTTTAAAAAAATAAACACATATATGTCATTATCGCTTAGAGAAATGTGTGCCGTTGTACACATAATATCATGCTAGAGTCAGAACATACTCCAGGAAGGTTTGTAGACAAGAAAGCATTGTGCAGAGTGTAACATTTGGGAAGAATTTTATTGAGATTAAACCTGAAAACTGAAGAGAGAAAGAAGGAGGACTCTATAGAGATGACATTTGAGGTGGGAGAAAAGCATGAGCAAAATTCTGTTCTGACCACAGTGAGGAGGCCGGTGTGACTGAGAAGGAGACTGGGGAGTGGGAATAGTGGGTGGGGCAGACAGATCATGTGATCCCTTTGGGGGTGATTCTGGAAATCATTGTCAGTTAGAGAACCACAGTAGGGACCTGAACAGGCCATAGCATTCCTGCCCAAGTGCTAAAGCAGGTTGTGCTGGTGGCGATGTGTAGAGCACCCTGCAGAAGGCAGAGCTGAGCAACGGTGGCCAGTGGGCCTTACAGGCACTGAATGAGGATCAAGAGGAAGGAGAAGGGACTAGACTCAGGCAATGTTAGAGAAGACTGACGAAGAAAAAATGACCACAGAATCTTATATTTCGGAAACAACATATAAAACCACTTTAAATTGTTACAGAATGAATGCCAAAACCAGTAATGCAGGCTGACGTCTCCGCCACCGTACCCCATTTCTAGAGTCTGTGCATTCTTGTCCTGTTGACATTTTTGTTGTGAGGAGGAATTATATAAGCACCTAAGTAACACCTGGTGCTCTCCCCTCAAAACAATAATTTTTGGCAAAAGAGATTAAGTAAAGACACAAGCCTACTAAGAAATGCAAGATTATACACATTATCTCTTACAGGCAGGCAGTGATGTTTGTAATACACCAAGGAGATATCTCCTCAAGAGAAACAGATGTTCTTGGTTGACAATAGAAATGCAAGCAGAACCTTACAGAGTTTTCTCCTCATTTGACCTATTCATTTATTTCTATGCTGCCTTTGTTTTAAAGAAACAACAACAATAATTTAGACACATTTACATAAATAAAATAAAACTTGGTAAAATAAAGTAAAAATGGGTGATGAAATCTGAGCAAAAGAATAATAAAGTAGAAAAAAAAAGTAAGGCCATGAATAAGGTTTGTGCACTTAAGAGACTGTGATAAAGTCCTACCCACTGGCTGGAACAGAACCCAAAATCTTGTTCTGATCTTTCTGCCCGAAGCAAAATTGCTTACATAATACACAGTGTTCACCAAACAAAGCATTTACTCGGAAGGGAAAAAGCCATTCCTGGATCCAAGTCCTCCAAAAAATTTCTCTTGAAAACTCTCAAAAGAGATGCAATAATTATTAATGTTTTTAACTGGTCAGAATTCTTCCTATCGCAAATTATTGAAAGCCAAACTCAAACTGGCTAAAGCAGGAAAGAGAATTTACTGACTAGTGTCACTAAAATCCAGGGGGTTCATCCATGGTTTCCGGTATTGCCAGAGTCAGGTACTCAAGTAACTCTCAGGCCTTCACACTCAGGCTGGTACCATGTTTCCCCGAAAATAAGACATCCTCCGAAAATAAGACCTACTTACAGGTTTCCTTCTGAGTGAAATATAAGGCATCCCCTGAAAATAAAACCCCCAGGCCTGCCTCCCCCACACACACATACACACCCAGCAAAAACTATAGTTAGGGGAAAGCACCTGCTCCTAGGAAGCAGCCCTAAAAGGAGATGTGTGAGGGGAGGATGGGGGGTGGAAGGGATATCCTGGTGGCTCTCTTCTCCCAGCCTCCTGTTTTCCCGCTAATGCTAGAAGAGTTGGGGAAGATGAGTAGGTGACACAGTCTGTGCTGGCGGGGTCCCTGTGACACAGAGCGAGAAGGAAAGGGTGAGAAATTGATCTAGAGGAGCAGAGAGAGAATAACCAGCTCATTGGTGTCAGTGTATCAGACGCCAGTTAGGTGGTGGCCCACATTCCGCCACTGACTTGCCCATCTACACACCCCTCTCCCTGTTCACTGGCCATGGTGGACTGACCCAACGACAGAGATGGTTGACTCAGCACACCAAAACACGATCCTCCCTGAGTTTCAACCTTGAACCAAAACATAGAGTCTTCAGGGTACAGGACTGAATCATATGTAGAAGCACCCAGAGAGAAATCCCTACAGTTTCTGCTGCTGAAGTCCCATGAGCCTCTCTGGTACTGGCCTTCCTGGAACTTGGTTTTTAAGTTGTATCTCTAATTGTATGAGTTCCCCCAGTATTATTTAAATAAACACTGCTTTTCATTGTTAGCCAAAGTGGTTTTCTCTTGCTTGCAACTGAAAAGAGGTTAATTAAACATTTAGGATAGACTTTTTAGTTTAGACATGGAAGAGGACTAGATGGCTCCTAGCCTTCAGATAGTCTATAAAAATACTAATTCCCTCTAATGAGGTTTTGACCCTCATGGTGCTGCCATACATTTGAATGCAGAAAGTCTGTGTTGCTGATTAATGCCCAGACCTTGCTCTTCCACGGTCACTGCCGTGACATCCTGGTGTCAAAGTTGAAGAGCTTAAAGGAGACAAGTTCCCAAATAAAAGATCATTACTTTCAAAATGGTGTCATGCAAAAAAGGACCATAGGCAAAGGTCAAATTCATCTCAAAAGCAATTTGGGGTCAGTCCTCACAAAGGTGAATGAGAAGCCATGGGCCACAATGATTTCAAAACTATTACATTCAACCTTTCCATTCATCTGCAAGTGGCTCTTAGTTTATTGCTTGTTTCCTTGCCCTGTCCTTCATGAACTGGCCCAAGCTGATCATTAGCTCTTTCCCGTCTACCTCCTTTCTGCGCCTGCCTTCTCATCTACTAGACACGATGTAGGCACTGAGCTAAATGGCTGTAGGACAAACAGCAGTCCCCGGCTTCATGGCCATGATAACCTAACGTGTATTACAGCTAATTCATAAGGGAGTATGAAAATGCATTTATTTTTTTTTTAATATATTTTATTGATTTTTTTTTTTACAGAGAGGAAGGGAGAGAGATAGAGAGCTAGAAATGTCCATGAGAGAGAAACATCGACCAGCCGCCTCCTGCACACCCCCCATCGGGGATGTGCCTGCAACCAATGTACATGCCCTTGTCCGGAATCGAACCCGGGACCATCCAGTCCGCAGACCGGCGCTCTACCACTGAGCCAAACCGGTTTCGGCGAAAATGCATTTCAATGGGAGAATTACCTTGTGACCTATTAGAACACAGGCAGAGGGGGGACAGGTAAATGTGAGGTGGGGAGAGCAGAAGTCTCCAGGAATAACTAGAGATCAAATTTGATCCCCACATTGCAACCCAGGAGCTTTCTAACTCAAGAGAACTGACTTGAGACAGCTTCTGAATGATACCCTCCCAGCATTCCATCCATCCACCACCTGCCATCTTTACCTTCTACTCCTACAACCCTCAGCTACAATAGCAGTCAACTAACTAAAAGAGACCCTATGGGAACACCTGAAGAATTCCTAATGGTGACCTTACTGAATCTTCTAGGGTTGACCATGGCTTTCTTCAGTGTTTTTTTTTTTTTGGGGGGGGGGAAGGGGAGAGGGACAACAGCTCTAAGCAAATTTCACCCTCTTCATTTACACTGTTATCCTCTGCATCATTTGTAATGCCCACAGCATCACACTTCAAATGAATCTTGTCAGTGCCTGGAAACCAGACATGGACCAACAGTCCTCCTGTGACTCATGCCACAGGGATAAACACCTGACACACTCCTCAAGGCAGGCTGTGTACGGCGAAATCTTAAATGGAGACCAGATGGTCTTTGGACACTGACTCAGCTCCCACGGAGCTCCCACATGCCTGCAGTGGACAGCACTCCCCAATGGACACTGAGTGCCTATAGGTATGAACTCCACCCCTATGACATAACCCCACATCCGCTTTCCTTTCTAATGCTGCTCAATCCCTTTTCCTCCCAAACCAGCCCAAAAAATCTGTTCCAGTCCCAGAGCGAAAAGCTTCACTTTTGCTCATTATGAGTTATGATCTAGCTCAGAGCTATCTAATTTTAGCCATGGTAGAAGTGATACGTAATTCTGAGCTAGCCAGAGTGTGCAAATGAAGAACTGGCTTTTTAATTGTGTTTAATTTTAATTAATTTTAAGTTTATTAGGTACATGCCTATGGACTAGGGGCAAACATATTGTACAGGACAGGTTTAGTTCTTCTTTTTTTTTTTCGTTAATCTTTGACAGAGGATTTTTTTTTTCCATTGATTTTTTAAAATAGATTTTATTGATTTTTCACAGAGAGAGAGAGGGATAGAGAGTTAGAAACATCGATGAGAGAGAGTCATCGATCAGCTGCCTCTTGCACACTCCCTACTGGGGATGTGCCCGCAACCAAGGTACATGCCCTTGACCGAAATCAAACCCGGGACCCCTCAGTCCACAGACCGATGTTCTATCCACTGAGCCAAACCAGTTCGCCTCCATTGATTTTTAGAGAGAGTGAAAGGAAGAGAGGGAGGGAAAGAGAGACAGAGAGAGTGAAACATCAATGTGAGAGAGACACATTGGCTGGTTGCCCCCTGCATGTACACCTGACCAGGGCCAGGAACCAAACCTGCAAACCAGGGACATACCCTGGACCAGAAACCCAACCCAAGACCCTCTGGTGGATGGGCCGATGCTCTGACCCTGAGGAATGCTGGCCAGGGCAAGGACAGGTTTAGCTCTTGACGCTCAAAAACTAACTGATTTCCTCTTACTTTTCCTTCTGATTCCTCCTGACTCTCTTTTGATATCCCTAAGACAACAAAACGAAATGATCTAGCTTTATAGTGAGAAAAGTGAGGACAATAATAATTTCAAAAATATAATCTTATCATGTTTATCCTTGTGTATCTGGCTCAAAAAAAAAAAAAAAGATTTTACTGTAATCCAGGGCATGGAGTTCTTTGCCCCTGGCTGTCTAAAGTTGACTTGAGAGACCTCAAGAGCAACATTCTGGCCTCTCAGGGTCATTTCCTCGTTCTCCCAGGAAGGTCTCTCCTGATAGACAAAAAGGACTCGGCGGAGTCTAAGAAGACAGAGAGAGGTGAACATAAAAATACAGGGATGGACAAAAATAAGTTTACAGTTGTAAGTACTCAAAGCACAGAATTTATTCTTGTACTATTAATTTTCAAATGCGTTTTTATTTATTTTAGAAAGAGAGGATAGAGTGAGAGAACTATCAATGAGAATCAACTGGCTGCCTCCTGCACGCCCCCTACTGGGGATCAAGCCTGCACCCCAGGCATGTGCCCTGACCAGGAATCAAACCAGTGACCTCTTGGTTCCTGGGTGCATGCTCAACCACTGAGCCACACTGGCTCCTCTTATATTATTATTTATTTGTGTATTATATATTTTCCCATACATACTAGTGTAAACTACTTTTGCCAACCCCCATAAATTGCCATCAAAGGAGGAGGACAAAGAGGAAAGCCCACCTAAACAAATGAGATCCTTTCTATTTCCTTTTTCATAAAATGCCCTAAAAATATTAAGTGACTATTTTGCTTTCAGAATACCAGGCGGCAATTGTCAGGCAGAAACCACCACTGCATTTTTTTTACTCTACTATAATTCACATTGCTATTTCCTGTGACATTCCCGAGGATATTTTAAATGACGATTTAAAAAAAAAGACAGTTATGTCAACTCCTCGAATTTGACTATTATTAACAATAATAACAACCAGGTGTGCAAAAAGAGGTAACGCGTCCTTTTCCCCACTTATCTTATTTTAGTCCTCTATTATGATTTCTTTAGCTGCCACGGTAGCTTTCAAAAAGCTAGTTCAATTACCGGAGCGCTCCGCATTAAATGAGAAATGATGGCTTTGCCAAAGAAATCGGCTATTATTTCGAAATAAAAAGCATAGGCAACGAGACCGCTCACCCTCAATGAATCTCCAGAAGTCTTAACACCTTTTCAAAGCCATTGTGAACAACGGAAGCTCGGTTGACGCTTTTGAAATCGAACAAATTGCTAAAGGCATGAAAGTGACAACACCTGTAAACAGCTCGGTTTTCTCAATTATCTAATAAAAGCGTGCATGTGCAAACAAGGCGGTGGGTAAGCACCTATCTGCCAATTGTGCAAGCACCGGAGTGCTGGTTACTTTCCATGGTGTTCATCTGGACGAGGAAGGCGAGGCCCCCAGTTTAAGAAGGACCGGCCTGGGCCCACTCCCTGAAGGCGGCCTCTTGGGGTGGCCCAAAGCAGCGATAGGTCCTGCAGGGTCAAGAACATGTTTGCAAAAGTTTATTTCCATAAATAAGAGAAATAACGGAAAGCAGTTGTTGGCAGGGCGACCAGGCGTCCCTTTAACGAACACGTGATCTCATTTAGCCCAAGCTTCAAGGTCACTTTCCTCAAAGAAAACCTCCAGGTCACCCTGGGAAGGATCTCCAGCACCCTTCCCCAGGGGCCTCTGCCTCACACCCTATTCACGTCCCTCCCTCGGAGCCTTTATTTCCATGTGGAGTGTGCGCTTCTTTGTCTCCTTGCAGGTGTGCTGCACTGAATGGTGAGCTCCACGACGATGACTCTCCCGTCCCCAGAATCAGGCTGCATGGGTTCCTGTTCAAGAAGGATTAGCGTTGCTACTTCATAACTGTCGTTTTGCTACTGTGATGAATCGTAATGTAAATGTCTGTGTTTTCCGATGGTCTTAGGCTCTCCAGCAGCGGTTCTCAAACCTGTGGGCTGAGAACTGCTAGCAGGGTCACCTGAGACCATCAGAAAACACAGATACTTACATTACGATTCATACCAGTAGCAAAATGACAGTTATGAAGTAGCAACAAAAATAATGTTATGGTTGAGGGGGGAGGTCGCCACCACATGAGGCACTGTATTAAAGGGTCACGGCATTCATTAGGAAGGTTGAGAACCACTGACTGAGATCCAGGAAGCTATTTTAGATAGATAGATAGATAGATAGATAGATAGATAGATAGATAGATAGATAGATAGATGAGAGAGAGAGAGAGAGAGAGAGAGAGAGAGAGAGAGAGAGAGAGATTATTGATATTTTACAGAGAGGAAGGGAGAGAGATAGAGAACTAGAAACGTCGATGAGAGAGAAACATTGACCAACTGCCTCTTGCACACCCCCTACCGGGGATGTGCCCACAACCAATGTACATGCCCTTGGCCGGAATCGAACCTGGGACCCTTCAGTCTGCAGACCGATGCTCTATCACTGAGCCAAACCGGTTTCGGCAGGAAAATGGTTTTTTTAATGAGTCCCTGTGCTTGTGGATGACTAGCTAGTAGACAGAGATATGTTCAACGAAAAAACTAGATGTCTTTTTTCCATTTTCAAATATGCAAGTGCTGAGAAACTCTACCCATATAAATAAGTGAAAGATAGTGGAAGGAGTTTTGTTATAGCAATGTGAACAAATTCTTTAAACTCCTTCTAAAAATAAAAAACTCCTTCTAAGTTATTCTCCAAAAATATCATGAAGTAATATATTATTTAAAGTTATTTTTTTCTTAATGGTCCACCACCTAAAAAACTACTGAGCATCTCCAATTCTGTAGAAAGCAAAGAATTAAAAACCATCTGCCTTGCGATAAGCTTTTTACCCAAGAATCCTTATTCTGCAGTTTCTGGGATTTACACCAAAAGTATTGGCAAACCTTCCTGGGTGACTTTAAGAGGTCTATTACTCTTTTACTTATGAAGATAATGCTAATAACTTTATGGCACAAATAAGATTGGGGAGAAAAAATGTTGTATTCCCCAGCTGTGCCTTACTATGTAAACAGTATTTTTAAATGTAGGTGCCCAAGCTCTAAAGGTGCCTCCCTCTCTCCCCAACAACCAAAGACTTCTTATTACTATACATTAGCTACTGAGGAAAGATCCAGAAGTGGTTTAATCACAAAAATCTAAGTTAACCTACAACAAGAAGTATTTTTCCTCAGGTTGGCAACAATAAGAATAAGAAGAAGACTTCTTCAACACTACTCAAAACTAAAAAACAAACAAACAAACAAAAAGCTAGTCCCAAGAGGCTAATAAGCTATTGCAAAGGCAACATAAACTCAATAGACAACTACAGATGGAACAGAGACAGACTGTTAGGAACAGGATGGGATCTACCATGTTTCCCTGAAAATAAGACCTACTTCATGGAAAAATAATACATCCCCCAAAAATAAGACCTAGCGCATCTTTGGGAGCAAAAATTAATATAAGACACTGTCTTATTTTCGGGGAAACAGGCTAGGTTATATAGTCTAACCTCCTGAGAATCCACACAGCTACAACCAAAGCCAGGATTCTTTCCTGAGCCCACCAGACAATTTGCCTGTCACTGTCTCAAAAGCATCCCCAGTTACAAATTGATTGCCTCATCTGCAAAAATCACTCTTCGTTGCCTGCTTAGCAAAAATGGATCCTTTAGTTTTGCTTTGCCAACTGGCATGATATTAAGCTTCGCCAGTAGAGGGCACTAGAGAGATATTACCGGAGGAAGGGGTTTTCCTCTCTAGTTCCCAGGTGCTTTCTGGGCAGGCCCCTAAAGCTCAGGTGACTTCTCCAGGACCCTACAGCGCCTACTCCAGCTCCTGCCGCATCCCACCTGTGATACCCGGCAGCCCTGTCCAGGAGGTTCTGTAGCACAGTGGGTCCAGTGAGGTACCTCCATGTCGACAGAATTCCCTGCTATCCTAAAGGGAGAATTTCCAACTTCCAGAGGGTCCATTTCCAGCAACTTCTACCAGAGCCACACAAGGTGACTTCTCTGCCAATCACTGAACCTCAGCCCCGCCTTCTCTGCCTGGGGGTCAGGGAGAGGCCTCTTCCTGGGACACCCTACCTCAGGCCTAGAAGTAATGGCTGCTCTCTACACCTGCTACTCCTGCATTCTTTGTTCTCTTACTTTTGACTGGTCAGTCCTTTGTAACTCCAATTCCCTGTTCTAATTGATAATTCTTTTTTAACTATATTTTTAATGATTTCAGAGAGAAAGGGAGGGGGAGAGAGAGATAGAAACACCAATGATGAGAGAGAATCATTGATTGGCTGCCTCCTGCACAACCTCTACCGGGGATCAAGCCCGAAACCCGGGCATTCTGCCATGACCAGGAATCAAACGGTGACCTTCTGGTTCATAGGTCGATGCTCAAACACTGAGCCACACCGGCTGGGCATAATTGATCACTCTTTACACTAAACTCCCCCTGTTCAAACTTCTGTATAGTGTCCCTCTCTTGGTTGGACCCTGAGTTAGCCCTACAACCAGACACCTCCAAGAGAACTTTCCTCCACTCAGCTTAGGTATGTCTCTTTAAGATTCACAGAGAAGGAGGGTTTTTTTTTTTAAAGATGTTATAGTTTCTCCATTTAACAGATCACATTATCTGAGACGAATTAATATTATTTTTAGCAAATTCCCTCATTACAAGGAATGAATAATCCCAATCCATTTAGCTTTTTGGCATAAATTCTCGTTTGATTCATTCAGCACTTTTCATTGGTCTTTGGGGAGCTCCTCAATATGAAGGGGGTTTCTGTGATCTGAGACAGACTTCCCGGCATGCTGCTGTGCACTTCTGTTAGAATAATCACATTTTCACAAACTGTGGAAAGTAGGAAACATGCTGATGCAAAGGTAAAATTCTCTAAATGGGTAGAAAAGGCACTCTTTCTTTTATCTTCCTTTATTAAAAATGGAAGTGTGTAAAGCAGAGGAGGAAAGCAGAGAGACCACACAATGTTAAGCCACCTAATCAAAAATAGAAAAGAAGCTGGTAATGCTTAAACATAAAATGACCACATGGAAGTGAGAATAAGGGATCTGTACAGCTTATAGATCTAAATTCAGACTTTAAAAAAAAAAAAGATTTCTAGTTGCCCTTGGCATTATCTCAAGGGAACTTAAAATACAGAATCATCATTTGAATCAATCCCATGTTTGCCATTGTCTTCTGAAATAAGCCCAAAGAAATTCTTCAGCACTTCAAGGTCATGTTCTGTGGCGAGGGCAGTAGGATTCTGCAGCCAATGTAAGTTGATTCAGCAGCTGTAATAACATGAAGCCATCTGCAGTCCTACATAAAGTATGCAAATGAGAGAAAGCAAAGGTCTAGCACTGGATGCAAGATCTTAAATTCTATACTTCTCTTAGCTTTCTATCTGTTTAACTCTGGTCAGATCTGAGTCCTTCATTCCCTTTTTATTTTTTTATTTTTTTAAATATATTTTATTGATATTTTACAGAGAGGAAGGGAGAGAGATCAAGTAGCATAAAATAGCAGGGAGATAGAAATTGGCTTATGGGGTAAAAGAAAAAAAGTGACAATACTTGTTCCTCTGAGTTTGTAGAAGAGCATCTGCAGATAGCTAGGTATTCACCTTGAGGCCAGGGAGGGAAGGGGCTCTGGGAACAGAGCATGGGAGCGTGAGCTTTATGTATTCAGAGCAGCACAATCAGTTCACTTTGACTGTAGTCCAGAGGTCAAAATGAGAAAAGAGAGGATGCTAAGAGATCAGAGGCAGCCAGCAGCCTGATCATGGAAGATATAAAATAAAATTGAGATTTGCTTTAGGCAAGAGAAATAATTAAACAAAACCCTAAAAGCTGATCAAGTTGGAGTAGATGGGGAAAAACATAAGTTCAATGTTAGCCATGCTGATTTGAGATAAATCCGGGAGGTACAAGTGGGCAATGTGGATACATTAATCTAGTTCTCAGCAGAGTAATCTGGGTTGTCAATATGTATGTGTGTGTCGTCAGCCTAGAAACGGTCATGGAAGCCATGGGGTAGATCATTCAAGGAGTATGTCACCTGGAAGAAAGTGGGAAAGAATCTTGAGGGAAAAGCCGTAAGTAATGATCAGAGAAAGAGGACCCCACAAAGGAGGTGTAAAAGGAGCTTTTAGAAAAGAAGAAGGAAACACAAGAAGGCATCCTCATGGAAAACAAGGGAAAAGAGTCAAGAAGTGGCCCAAAATAATCACAAGTGCATAGAATAGTTTAAGTAAGATTAATATATATGGGGAGTGGGTGGGCAGCTAGAAAGTGGATACTGTGTATAGATAACACCAAGAAAATTTAGCGATGGATGGGGGAAATAAATGGAGCTATAGCTGGAAGGAATTTGGGAGTCAAAAAGGAGTCTTTTTTTCACATACGTAATACCTTAATCAATAAAGAAAAAAAAGAGTCATTTTTAAGATGGGGGAGAATTGAGTATGTTCAAAGGAAACAAGCAGAGAAAAGTTTGAAGAGGAAGGAGATGAATTTTTTTCTTTGATTTTATTAAATGAGCATTTCTACAGCACCTAATGTGTGCCAACACTCTTCTAATCACTTTACCACTATTAACTTATTTAATCTTTAAAAAATATATATATATTTAATATATAAATATATATTATTTTTATATATTTATATATATAAATATATAAATATATATATAAATATATAAATATATATATAAATATATATATATATTAATATATATATATTTACAGAGAGGAAAGGAGAGGGATAGAGAGTTAGAAACATCGATGAGAGAGAAACATCGATCAGCTGCCTCCTGCACACCCCCCACTGGAGATGTGCCTACAACCAAGGTACATGCCCTTGACTGGAATCGAACCTGGGACTTTTCAGTCTGCAGACTGACGCTCTATCCACTGAGCCAAACCGGTTTCAGCTATTTAATCTTTTTAACAACAAAGTTAAATGAGTATTAGTATTATCCCAATTTTTAGGTAGGGAAAGGGAGACATGGGAAGTTAAGAGATTCGTCCAAGGTCACACAAGTACTAAGCGACAAAGCTGGGATCCAGTCCCAGCCAATGTCTCCAGACAATGTTTCCAGCACTAACGCTAGAGAGTGGGAGGGAAAGACTCAGTTCTGGGAAGGCAGGAAGGGGTGGAATCCAGGGTGCAGGTGAGGGATAAACATTAGGGAAGAAAGAGTAGCACGAGGTAAAGACACAGGTTAGAATCATGAAGAGATTTTCATCTAGTGACTTCTATCTCTTTTATTCAGAAGTAAGAGATGGCACTGTTGGCTGAGATAAAGGTGGAGGCGGAAGGAACATACATTTGGGAAGGGTAGAACATGTATAGCCATTTAAGATACTGGGGAGACATCTGGCTAGAGAAATGTATAGGGCTGTGTTGGAAAGCAGTTGATGTTGGTAACCATGAACTTACCTGGTTGCAATCAAAGCCAGCTACAGAGCGTGCAGAGCCAAGCGCACAATGAAAACAGGGCCCCTTGTTTACAAAGCAGAAAGAGGATTACTAAAGGTACTGCAGCACAGGACTTGTCTTTCCCCATCGTGATGTTTTTTATTTGCTCTTTAACATTGCACTCACTAGGGCATGGGACACTCTCTGGAGGAGTGGAAACCCTCACGGGGCCCAAGGACCCGGCCCCATGACTGTGTGTGTGTGTGAGAGAGAGAGAGAGAGAAAGAGAGAGAGAGAGAGAGAGAGAGAGAGTGTGTGTGTGTGGCCCACCAACTACTGTGTTTGGGCTCCCATCAGCCTCTGGACCTTGACCCCTTCCCACAGTCCCACCCTGACCTATGGCAAACTGATGACCTCCAAGGGATTCAACCTCCACACAGATGCACCTGGCACTTGGTCAGGAGAGGCCCACCCCCATCTCGTCACCTGTCAAATCTGCTGCAGTGCCCGGAAGGACGCCATGGTGAGGCCACTGAAAACGCAGCCCACACAGAACATGTGCCTAACCTCTGGCTGCTCACCAAAGCAGCTGCTGGCTCAGACCAAACACCTCTGCTACCTCCCAGCTCCAACCATCCTGGTCCCCCCCCCCAAGGCCGGGCTCCCCAGACAGAACCCCGGACCCCAAAATCAAATATGTGAATATTTAACAACACAGATAAGCCAAAACTCGAATACAAGATAGTTTCATAACTAGAAAGAGCGGGGGTTATGAAACTGGACAAAGAGAGGGTGTAGGCTGAGAGCCTTTCAGGGACGCATATGCTTAGGGAACATTTCAGCTCAACCCTTGCTGCTCATTCACACACCAGATAAATGAGTGTCTTGTTTCGCACCTGGCGTTCATCTTGTCCTGGGCAGACCAAACATCTTGCTTCCAGAAAGGAAGGTGCAAAATAAGCCTGTGGATTTCCTTCCGGAAACAGATGGTAACTAATCTGGTCCTCCTCATCTCTGTCTCAAGTATCCACTTTGTCAAGTTCCCACCCGACGCCAGCAGTGCTTACTTCAGATTTACACCATCTTAACTGGAAAATCAGCTTTGCTTGTAAGATAATTTTGATACCCTTGATCCATTGCTAGATTCAACTGAGAAGAAATTCCTTTCGTGGGGCAAGTTTCCAGAACATTCCTCCTACCCCTCCCACCCCCAGCCCGAAAAAGGTAGCCGTTTGCAATATACTAATATCAAAGAAGTCCTTGTTGAGAAAGAAAATTCTGAGCTGAAATTCTCAGAGATTCTGCCCAGTTTTAAAATGTCTTTGAAACATTAGACAACAATTGAGAAGCAAAAAAAACTCTCCCTGGCATGCTGTCACCTCAGCTTTTCCCTATGGAATCTTTAAACAGATACGAAAGGATTGGATAATATTATCTCTCCTTGAAACGGGCAATGAAAAATTAGCAGTTATGCAATTTAAACAAAAAAATAGCTTTAGAAATTATAGGCCCTTCCAAAATGGATTGAATTTGAAGAAAAATGTGTACCTTTTGATTACCTCTGAACTCAAGGAAACGGGACTGAATGGATGCCTATATTGAACCAAGAATAGCAGTCTATTTAAATGATATAAAATAGCGCTGATTTCCATGGCTCTTAACTAAAAATTCATTTCCCTCACTCTTAAGCCTAAATCACATTCAATTCTATCACTCTGCGGAACGATTGTGACTCGGAGACTTTTATAATCTAACTTTTACCGATGGCCCGTATGCTCTAAAAAGCTGAGCCGCCTTTTCCCAAAGAGAAGTGGGGGTGGGGTTAGGCCAGCTAACTCCCAACTCCCATCCAACGTGGCTTAATTCAGACCACGGGTAAAAGCATTCTGCTTAGACTCTTCGAACTGGGTGAGACTCTAGCAATCATCTCATACAATGTTCCATTTGCTCCATGAGTTTCACACGCTTGCAAATGAGCAATTCTTTCTCTAAATGTAAAGCAAGGCACACAAAAAAATAACCTCGCAGAACCAAGAGTACTTGATTGGATATGGAAAGATAGCAAGCATCCCCTACCTCTAGCATGAAGATGGAAAAAAGCACTTGTATTGTCATCAAGTTATTTAACTTTAAAAACTGCATTGTGACCCAAGTTAAAAAAAGTATCAGTATATCAGTATTTATTATTATATAAGCACTGTTTTCCCCAACTTGTTTCAAGCTACACCCTATAGTCTATCGTGTTAAAGACACAAACTAATGTGAGTTTACTCTGATAGTTCTCCCAAAGAATAGTAAAGAAAAAGAGATAATATTTCATTCCCTTCTTAAAGGGAAAATGCTTGATTTTGTTGGGGAGAAAATATTTCTCCTCTGCTAAGTTATTCTGCCTGGTTTAAGAATTACATCAAAACGATATGGACTGACAGGAAAAATCAAATTTAGTTTCATACATCTGGGGGCTCCATAAGCATATAGGGGTCCCCAGGTGGTCAGGCAATGGTGGCTGAAGGGAAAGGGGTGGGATTCTGGGTCTTCGAAGGGAAGAGAGGCAATTCCCATGGAGATAAAAACACAAATCCTTGGTAAACAAATGTTTGCCAACCGATGCAGAGACAATGGGACACAGAGAAGACTTTGGTCTCCAGTCCCTGCCTGTGGCCCCCACCAAACTCAGCCCTATAGTTTGTGTAGGCATCTCTGGCGATAGTGCTCTTCCTGGACCAGCCCTTTATCTAAAGCAGGGGTGGGCAAACTTTTTGACTCAAGGGCCAAAATGGGTTCTTAAACTGGACCGGAGGGCCGGAACAAAAGCATGGATGGAGTGTTTGTGTGAACTAATATAAATTCAAAGTAAACATCATTCATTACATAAAAGGGTATGGTCTTTTTGTGGGGTTTTTTTTTAATTCAATAGTTTTACTCACCGGATCTGGCCCGCGGGGCCATAGTTTGCCCAGCCCTGAATTCTAAAGGGTATCGACTATGGATTCTATTTTTCTCACGAAGTCTTCTCACTGGCCTTAACATGGTTCTCATCTAATGACTCCCTCCTGGAACCATTAACACTGAGCCAGATGATTTACCAAAAACACAGGCAGTGTCTAAATTGTGGTACCCAAAGTTGTTTTTTAAAAAAATCATGCTGTGTGGCTGCCGGAGTGCGGTGCACATTATACTCTCACGGTTTTTTATAAGCTTCTCCCGGGCACCTGAAGGAGCACAGGGAACGCACCCAACCTTTGCCCTCCAGGAACTTGCAGTTTAAAAGGGGCCTCAAACTGAGGAATCAGCAAAGTGATCATTCCGCTCTGGCCCCTTGGCGCTGACAGGTGTCGTTAAAAGGAAGGGTTAGACTACGGAAGGACGTGCTGTCCGTGATGTGTTGGACCCCAGCACACCACTTCCTTTTTCTGGCTCTCAGTTTTCTCTTCTGAGAAGTAACTAAGATGTGGACTACATGGTAGAGACGTCCCTTCCAGGTCTAAGTTCGTGGAGGAAATGCATGCAGGGAATAGGAGAGACTTAGCCCCCACCATGCGGACACTATGGAACGTGTCATAAGTCCCAGGAAGTACGCAGCCCCCAATGCATTTCCTTTGGAAAATCTGACTGAACCGCTGCAGGGAGAAAGGGTCAGAAGTGTCTCGGCTCTCGCACTTCCATAAAAATAATAAGATTGTCGCTCATTATTGGGCCCCGGTTATTTGAATGCCAGGAACCTGACCTTGGCCTTGTTTTCCAAAGGCTCTTTGGGTACAACATCCTAATAAGCTGTATGCCTTTAGTTCAGTTGTATACAAAAATGGCTTCATGGTAGGACAAGCAAACATCATTTCAAACTCTTAAAAGGAGCACTCAAAAATCTGAGAGAGTACATACAACCATGGCTCCTGCTCAGAGTCCCCTCACAAGGGGCTGACGTGCTCTTGTGAACATGTGAAGGTTCGCCGTTAGTGTATGTGTGTCCCACGCAGAATGGCATGCTCTCATCACAGGAACCTTGGCCCCAACCCTGACCAGACGGAAAGAGTCATGATGCTAAGTGAGACGAGCCTGACACCGCGAGACAAATGCTACGTGACCTCACTTAGATGTGGAATCTAAAAAAGTCAAACCCATAGAACCGTATGGCAGAAGGGTAGCTGCCAGGGGTTAGGAGGGAGGGAAATGGGGCATCTTGCTCAAAGGGCACACACTTTCAGTGATGAGATGAATAAGATCCAGAGATTGCATGTGTGGCATGGTGACTTTAATTAATAATGCTGAACGGTATACTTGAAAATTTTTTAATGAAATCTTTATTGTTGGAAGTATTACAGATATCCCCTCTTTCCCCCCATTAATCCCTTCTAGCCCACCCCCACCCTCTACCTCAGGCTTTCATTACCCTATTGTCTGTGTCCATGGGTTATACATACATGCATACAAGTTCTTTGGTTGATTACCTCCCACCCACCCTCCCTCCCTCACCTTCCCTCAGAGACTCCACAGTCTGTTCCATGCTTCTATGAACCTACTTTGTTCATCAGTTTATGTTGTTCATTAGATTCCACATATGAGTGAGATCATGTGATACTTGTCTTTCTCTGACTGGCTTATTTCGCTTAGCATAATACTCTCCACATGTATACTTGAAATTTGCTGAGAGTAGATCTTGAGTTCTCACCACGCATATATATACACACACACACACACACACACACACACACACACACACACATACACACACACGACTATGTTATGTTATTGATGGATATATTAATTAACTTGATGATGGTAATAATTTTATACTGGATACATATAGCAAACCATCACACTGTACACCTTAAATGCATGCAATTTTTATTTATCAATTACACGTCAGTAATAGCAGGATAGAAAAGAGGGTGGATATTATTACCGAGGAGCTAGATCTTGCACCTGGCAAAGCCTAAGCTGGCTGCCGAACTTATATAATTTATTTACTGCATCTTCCATAACTCTAAAAATAAAGAGAAGGGGGAAATCCAGTTGGAGTCATTTCTAAGCACCTCATAACGGCAGACATTTGAATTTCTTCACAGGAGCCCAAGAGAGAAAAAGAAAACGAGATGGGTAGAGATTTAAATTCAATTCTTTTCTTCTATTGTGTGAGACTACAGCATCAACAACTGGCAACTGGGAGAAGAGATACATCATTATACTTATTTATAGCATTAACTACTTTACATTCATCCACGCAGTGAAACTGTAAAAAAAAAAAAAAAGAAATTATAAAGGGAGTGTGTGGTTCTTTCATTAGCTTGTCTGTAATACTGGATCGGTCCATAAATTAATGTGTATAAGAGGATGGGGGAAAAAAAAGAACTCAGAGCTCTGCCATTGTAATTACAGCTCTTTAAATATCAAAAGACACAAAGAAAGATTCCTTTTGAAAAGCCTACAGACTCTCTTGGCAAGACGCTATTAATTACTTGCATAAATCTGCAGTTTGCACACCCCGAGCTTTGGGGGTGACATTACTGCATTACCCAGGCTCTGAGCAGCCCCCGCTGGTCTCCTTGTGGGTTTGTTCAAATTCTTGTTTACCAAGCGATTCCTCTGTAAGCTTCGCCTTTCTGCTCAGAGGGCGCGAGTGGAGCTCTGGGACCACAGGTAGCTCTGAGTCCCCCGTCACTGTCTGTAACTCCCAGGATTCAATCAGAGGGACTGTATCGGGCGAATTATTAAATTAGGCTGGAGTTCGCCACGAGCGGTAATACTATCACAATCTTATTTAAAAGCAAGACATTGAGCTGCCATACACAAACTGTTTATAAACAAACCACCTGGGCAAATGGGGAGGACAAAGAGGGCCTCGGACCTAAATTAATCGTTAGAGCCCCGGAGAGAGGGCAGTAGAGGAGCAGTTATATCTCGGAAAATATTTGCCTCTAAATGTCTAGCTCTTATATTTAAACTTCATCAACATTTCCTCTTCTGAGCATCCGGGGCACAGGAGAGTTAACAGAGTTGAAACCTGGCCCAAGGCTCTATGTTTCTGCAATAAACACAGACTCTGGGGAACATCCTCCAAGCTGCTATGGAGGAGAGAGGGGGAGCGTGTTACTCTGTAAAATGAAAACCTGAATTCAAAGCAGCAAATGTGTGCCCGGCTGGACTCAAGTGCCAATGTTCAGCTTTAGCTGTGCATAAGAACCTGTTGCAAAAAAAAATTGTAAAGGGAAATGGATTTATGACCAAGCTGGATTGGACACCATCATCTATTGGGGGATGGAGGAAGAGAGAGAAAAGCAGAACAAGCAGGCAGCATGTCAGAGCTCCAATTACCTGAAGGACCTCATGGCGGGGAGAAACGGTGGATGTCCTTCCCCTTGGACAGCCATGCAAAGCCAGGGTCTCAGGCTTCCCTCAAGCCAGACCCCTGTAACGGCTGGGAGTGTTATAGATTCGAGGATTGATGCTACAGAGGTAACCCCACTCTCACAGCCATTAAACCCGAGGTGACACCATTTGATAACACAAGTTGTTATATTCCTCCTCGTTACCGGCAAGCCAATTCGTGAGGAGGCTTGGCCAACAGACAGTTCTATTGATATCCCGAAGCTTCGCCATGTAATAGAATGGAACAGCTCCGTTACATCTCTGCAATCGTTTCTGCTCCTAATGGCATAGATGGGCACAGGGATACTTGGCATTTTGGAGGTAGGGGGGAAAGTCAAGAGTGCACAGTGCATCAGTAAATTCACGTGAGGAGACTGACCCAGCAGTACCGACTACAAGGTAAAAATGGACGTCACCATAAGCAGACATCCTTATATTTGTTAGAACGTATTTAGTGTATGCCAATACCTCCTGGAGCAAGAAGGCAAACTTGCAAACTGAAAGATATGTTGTATATTTTTAATTTTTTTTAGCTTATAGATGAAGAAACAGAAAGGGAAAGTACATGTTTTTCAAATGTTCACAAACAGTGGTAAAGTAGACATTCATACTCAGACTTATCTCTTACTCAAGGATTCTTCTGCTAATTATGCTTGAGAGTAGAAAGAGTAAATGGGTGGATATTTATATTCTTAAATGTAGCAAACTGGTCTTCGCTGTGGTAGCTATAACTTCAGCTAAATAAATATGACATGAAAAGGAGAAATAAAAACAAACATATTTTATGAGAGAGGTAAAGAATATTCATCTGAAAGAACTGAAAGTTATAAATTGAATCCTATCACTTCCCTACTCCCGCATTTCAATGACTTTTCCTTTCATGGGTATTACGCTGAGATTCAGACTCTACTACAGCCCTAAGGCTCTGTCCTGGGCTCTCTCCAGCCCCTCACATCACCTTTTCCACCTCAGCCGCTGCACTGCAGGGTCAACAAACCCCTTTCTGCTGGTGACATCCTATTAGCTTGTGAGCCTCATCCTTGGCTTTCTTGTTCATTGTACCCACACAGAGCCTAGCATATAGTTGATGTTCAATAAAGATGTCAAATAAATGAGTGAAGCCACACGTGAATGCTTGGAAGTTTCCCAGGATGCAAAGCACTTTTAAAACGGTAGGTGTTCCTTCTCTCTATTTCTTAATGTATTTGGTATCTGAATCTTACACACCATTTCTAAGAGACAGGTTTATGGCCTAAAGCTGTCCATTGTATTGTTAAATGACATTTGGATGTGCCACAGTAATTCAAAACACACTACTTACTTTATTATCATTTACCCAACAACTTGTATTAGACAAACAGAACATTCTTAACTCCACCTTTTATTTAAAAAATTTTAAGACTAGACAAAACCGGTTTGGCTCAGTGGATAGAGCGTTGGCCTGCAGACTGCAAGATCTCAGGTTTGATTCCGATCAAGAGCATGTACCTTGGTTGAGGGCACATCCCCAGTGGGGGGTGTGCAAGAGGCAGCTGATTGATGATTCTCTCTCATCGATGTTTCTAACTCTCTATCCCTCTCTCTTCCTCTCTGTAAAAAATCAATAAAATATATCAAAAATTAATTAATTAATTAATTAATTAATTAAAAACTTTTAAAAATAAGTAAAAATAAAAAAATGTTAAGATTATTTCATGCTCAGTAAACACAAAAGAAAAGGCATGACCATTCATCTCCTCTATTCTCTGATCTCTCCTCGCAGGGCAGGATACTCTCAGGTCATGTACAGTCACCCTCTGGGGACAGATGTGTATGACAACAGGCATGATATGACCAGTCCCATAACTTTCTTGCAGGCACCTTCCCAGTCTGTACCTGTACCTCCAACCTCTCCCACGCCCACCCTGGAGATAACCATTATTCTAACTTTCCTTACCATAGATTGGCTTTGCCTATTTCAAAATTTCATTTAAGCAGAATCAATTCTCTGCCACCTTAACCATGTTGCTCAAAGCTTATGCCAACACCCAGAACTCAGAGATCCTTAAATGTCTTTAAAGGTTCTGTTAGAGGGCCAGATTTGACAGGATTCTTAACTTTTCCTTTTCTGCACTAGGGGGAAAAGAAGCTTAGTATCCACAATACAACATTTACTTTCTTACGGTGTTTACAAATTTTAAACAACCACATGGTTCTAAAATAAAAAAAAAACACTTCTGCCAATCTAAAAATAGGTTTAAAAAAAAAGGAGGGACAATACAAGTATGCTTTGTTTATATTTTGTTCTCAAAAAAGACAAGTAAATTTCACTTGATTTAAATATTTTATATGCCTTGTATTAATTAATAATAATTCTGCCAATAGTTGTACACTTTGTTTTCATTATTAGCAAATATCTCAAATTTTTCCCATAGAATATAGCAAAGGGGGTTTTAGATATTAAGCAACTGGAAAAAAAGAAAACTAATCAAGAAGGGGCAGCAGGAGGTAAAAAAAAAAAAAAACTTTGCTAATGTTCTATGAAAATTTTGGAAAAATCACGATTTTTGTAACACCAAGGAGACAACCAATAAAGATCTTGTTTCTCCTATCTGACTAATCTGGGAGCAGCAGGGAATGTCGTTCATTTTAACCAGCTTGAAAAAAATGATCTTATAATATTGCCATCTGTTGGCATATGACAGATACAGCATTCCAACGACACAGATAATGAAGCAAAAATACCGAAAATTAAAGGGACAGATGTGAAAAACTCACACACTCATTTGGCTTAGCATTTCACATCTGTTCTCTCAGAGCCTTCCCCGTAGCACATACCTAATTCCTGGATTCAGTGTCTTGAAATGTTATACCACGCAGCAAGCAACAGTCCTCTGACTTACTGACGATCCGTTCAATCCAACACATTGCATGTTTTCTCATCAATATTGGGAATCTTCTATCCAAAACTCAGTTTCTGCTATCCAGGGAGAGTCCAGGTAGGTATACAAAGGTGTACATTACACTGAAGTTATTTAACCATGCTTCTAAAAATTTGCCTCCCTGGCATTTGAAGTCAACTGTGACCAGAAACACACACACACACACACACACACACACACACACACACACACGTCATCTGTGTGCTTTACATACCTTGTTAAGATCATTCACATTTTCGATTGGCAGAGAGTTGAAAAACGTTAAGATTAGTAACCAATTCCTTGCATGGTATATACATGCATTCATTTAAACATCGAGTCTCCTTATTATACTTTTAAAACTTTGGACCACATATTGTCTATTCGGAAATTTTAGTTAAAAGTGCAATGGAACAAATACTTAATTATTGCACAGCACTTGCCCTACCTACACTTGCTGGAGCCAGCCACGTGCTGTGCACCTTCACTGTGGGAGGCGATGTTATGAAGATCACTGGTTCCCAATATGGAGCCCATGAACCCCTAGGAGTCCTCAGCTGTATTATTTCCCTCCCTTCCAGCTTGACTGAAATATAATTGGCATATACCATGTGGGAGTTTAGGATGGACCATGTGACGATTTGATGTATGTGCATATTGTGAGATGGTTACCCCAATACGCTTAGTGAATTCAATCCTCACCTCAAGGTTCTCATTTTCTTCGTGTGATGAGAATATTTCAGATCTACTTCCCTAGCAACTTGCAAATACATGACACAGTATTGTTGACTGTCACCACTAATTCCCTGCATTAGACCCCCAGTTTATTCGCCTTATAACTGGACATTTGTACCCTTTGCTCACCATCTCCCAAACCCTGGAAACCACCACTCTACTCTGTTTCTGTGAGACTGAGGTTTTGTATATTCCACATATACAAAGTGAGCTCACACAGTATTTGTCATTATTTATCTGACATGATTTTTATATCTTCCTAATTTCAAAATATTTTAATTATTTTTATAATTTATACATTATATGTAATTTACATATGACTTATAATTTGTATAATAATTACTATTTTTTCACTTAGCATAAGTCCATCAAGTTGCATTCATGTTGTCACAAATCCCAGGATTTTCTTCTTTTTCATAGCTGAATATTCTTAATCCATTCATTCATTGACTGACACTTAGCTTAACTATTCCTTGGCTGTTGTGAACACTGCCACCATCCACATGTGGATGCAGATACCTCTTCAAGATAATGAATATATATATATATATATATATATATATATATATATACTGAAATGAGACAATGAGATTTCTGGATAACATGGTAATTCTATTTTCAATTTTTGAGGAACCTCCACACTGTTTTCCATAGTAGCTGAACCCGTTCATATTCCCACAACAATGCACAAGGGTTCCCTTTTCTCCACATTCTTTTTTTAAATATATTTTATTGATTTTTTACAGAGAGGAAGGGAGAGAGATAGAGAGCCAGAAACATCGATGAGAGAGAAACATCGACCAGCTGCCCACAACCAATGTACATGTCCTTGACCGGAATCGAACCCGGGACCTTCCAGTCCGCAGACCGACGCTCTACCACTGAGCCAAACCGGTTTCGGCCCCTTTCTCCACATTCTTGCTCAACTATACTTTTGTTAGCATGGGGATTCCCAACAGAATATCTAAATTGTGTCTGCATTTACCTAATCATCTTTTTAAAGTAATAAAAGTGTATTTCAATCATATGAATAATAACCTTATTCATAGCATGCTTTCCTTTTTATGAAACACTGTTTTTCTTTTAAAAGGGTCTGTCATTGCGAACAGGTGAGAGCATTGGGAAACTGCCTGCCAGAGCCTTTGTTTTTATAAATGTGTTGGCACCAAGTTGCTCTGCCTCAAAGACGGATCTACAATCAACAGAAGTGAACTGAAGATGGAAATCCTGTCTTTCAGCCAAATGACATCAGACCTGCAGGACAAAAGCTTGACTGCAGTTCCTATAGAGAAAGGGGGCCGGAGACTTGAACTGTCACAGGGCTCACTTGAAAAGCGATGCTGGTCTCAAAAACCCGTATTCTTTTAGCGTCGGCACCATGTCCCATGGTCATGCGTAAAGCAACAACATCTCCTGCATATTATCAAGCACACACTTCATTTTCAGCTTATGCAAATTTAGCAACGTTTCACAAAAATAATGTACATCCATCTTAGGGATCCGAGAATCCTCTCTCCACACCCCACCCCCTTTAAAGGGATTAGTACATCCTTTAAGCTTGAGAAACACATGTCAATATTACGGTTGCAAACTCTGAGACATTTCAGCCTGGGCTCCCCCAGGCTCTGGCCTTACTAGAAGCTTGGTGTAAACTAAGTTATTCAGTGCCTCTAATACTGTCTCTTCATTTATAACATGGAAATAGTAGCACACAACTCCCCAGCTCGTCAGGAGGATGAACTGCTAGCTCATTTGTTTCCATCACGTGTTCATAAGAGGCACAGCACAGAGCCTTGCCCGCAGCAAAATCCACTTTTTTATTATTTACTCCTCACAACAAAGCTTCAAGGTAGAAATTATAGAACCCATTTTGTAGGCGAGAAAAGTTAGTCTTGGAAATTTCTAGTAACAGCAAGGAAATAGGAGAGCTGCAAGGTAAGGCCAGGTGTGGCAGGCTCTAACACCTGCGGCCTTTCCACTGCACCACACTGTCCCTCAGGAGGTAGCTGAAGGCACACCTGCCTGGCCACTGGCCATACCCCCAGCTAGAGCTGCTTCTAGCTCTGTTATGAACATCTGGGCTATTTGTGACTGATACCAGGACAGAAAAGCGCCAGAGATAACCTTAGCAAGCACTAGTATGCCTCCCTTGGCTTTTTAACATATTTTTTATTGATTTCAGAGAGGCAGGGCAAGGAAGAGAGATAGAAACATCAATGATAGAAGAGAATCATTGGTCAGCTGCCTCCTGCATGTCCCTCATTGGGGATGGAGCTGGAAACCCCAAGCATATGCCCTGACCAGGAATCAAACAGTGACCTCCTTCCTGGTTCATAGGTCATCGCTCAACCACTGAGCAACACGCCAGGGCAGTGGCTGTTTTCCAATGAGATAAAAGCTTTGCCCCCTCCTCAGCCTCCTTGGGCTACAGGAAGCCATGAGCAGAAAAGTGACAGCGTGTTATCTCCTTCGAATTATACAGAAGGGGATGAGATAAACAGGCACGAGCATTCAATATATGTGTCCTCGTTTTCTGTTACAAATAGAGGATTTGTTGTTCCCATGACCAGAGTCAAAATAAATAGTTGTGGTTTGTTTTTGTTTCTGGAGATAGCTCTTCTGTACCTTCATGTGGCCTCAAAAATCAATGGGGGAGGCAAATGGAGGGAAGAATTGGAGGTAATGAATGTGGGCTCACATTTCAGACAGCGCATCGTCTTCTCTACACAACAGGGAAATAAAAGTGAGACTATCAAACGTGACAAGTCAGCAGGAGCAGTCAATTGTTTTTATTTCTTGTCATTCGATGTGCTCTGCATCGGCATAATAATAATAATTGTCCATGAAATGGATGCCTTTACAGGGACTTACTTTCAGTGAAAGGGAAATGATACGGATTTGCAATGTGGAGTTATTAGTGGTGATGAGGAGGAGAAGGAGGCAGTATTTTTGAAAAACTAAAGGCAGGTTTGTCTCAGTGGTTAGAGCATCAGACTGCAGACTGAAGGTTCCCAGGTTTGATTCCCGTCAAGGGCATGTACCTTGGTTGCAGGCACATCCCCAGTAGGGGGTGTACAGGAGGCAATTTCTAACTCTCTATCCCTCTCCCTTCCTCTCTGTAAAAAATCAATAAAATATATTTTAAAAAATAAAATCAAACTAAAGGCAAGCTATAAAAAGGCCTTGACCATCATCAGTGACAACGACTCTACAGCCATTTAAAAATAAATAAATAAACCTTTGTAACAATTATCATTTATCTTTAGTTTTCCTAGGAGTCCTATTAGTGAAATCAGTCACACTATGGATTGGAAGATCTGGACCATAAACACTCATCTTTGTTGCCACTGACACATGGGGACACCGAGGCACACCAGGGGGATAAGGCCTGTGCATGAGCCCTTCCTCTGAAGGTACCCTACTCTCACCCACAGTGCCAGTCTCAGCTTCCCAGAAGCTAAGCACCAGGTCTATGGCACACACCATCAGATTTGCATGAGTCTAAGTGATCCAAGGAGCTTATAGTCCATGGAACTGGCAGCAGGTGTAACAATAGGATTAAGTCCGAAGTTCTGTCGGAGCCCATAGAGGGATTCTTTACTGAGGACCACAAGAAGACTTCCCAAAAGAAGTACCATTGACATAGACCGGAAGGTGGAATAGGAGATGTCCAGGTAAAGAGGAGGTCAACAGGAAGTGCATCTCTGGCAGAGGGGACGTTATGTACAAGAGCACCAAGGATAGCAGGACAGCTTGGAGCACTCGACAAGCAGCAGCTGGCTGGAGACAAGCTTCAAAAGTGGAATCTGGGATTGAGATCTCAGCTCAGGAGTCAATTGCCTAAAAGGTAACTACTTTAGGAGAGTAAATAAGATCATCTGGAGAGAAGACAAAGGTAAGATGGCACAAAATCCGACATCAGGGAGCAGAAATACTCAATGGATGGACAGAGAAAAATGATCCAGAAAAGGAGAAAACCAGGAGTGTAGTTTCACAGAAGCAAAGGAAGAAAATACTTTGAAAGGAAGTGGTCAATGATTAAATAATGCAGAGAAATCAAGTAAGAACAGGACTGAAAACTGTCCTGTGGATTTGCCAAAATAAGACTCTATCAGTTTCTTTTTTTTTAATATGTTTTTTTTTTTATTTCAGAGAGAGGAAGGAGAGGGAGAGAGAGAGAAACATCAATGATGAGAGAGAATTATGGATCACCTGCTTGCTACACGTCCCCTACTTTGGATCGAGCCTGCAACCTGGGCATGTGCCCTGACTGGGAATCAAATTGTGATCTTCTGGTTCATGAGCCACACCGGTGGGTAGATGGTGAAGAAACGGAGCAGGAGACTGAAATCATGTCTCAGAGTAATTATGTTGATTCTAACACTAGTTATGCAACTTTGGGCAAGTTGTTGAACCTTACTGGGCCTCAGCCTCCTTACCTATAAAAACACAAGAGAGAGGACGTCATTGGAGCTGCAGGCACTCCACACCCTTCACAGAGGTCTCCGTCAGTATTAAGATGACTGACAGGGATAATAAACCCAACCAAACACCTCTCAGGAACTTCCCTGAGACTTCCTACAGCCCCTTCGCATAAGTCCTTCCAGACTGCCTTCCCATGCAGAATGGTGCCAAGGACTCTGGGATATGTGGTCAGTTCTGGGAACCTCAGTAATCCTGCACTGCAAATCCTTAGGCCTCTAAAAGGAAGGAGGAGGTAGATTCCTTCTGTAATGGGTACTGTGGAGTGTGCCCCCACCCAGATGCCCTCCTAAACCCTGAAACTCTGACAACCCACCCTGAGAGCTTTGGGGCAGGCGGCACTCAGCTCCTTCCCACTCAGGAATTGCCCTCAGTCAGAGAGAATCTTGTGGCCAAGGTCACACCCATCCAGGGGCTGGCTGCATTCCAGGGCTGGCCCGTGTGGTTGTCAAGGCCAAAGGGCCATCCCTGTGCCCAGGAGCCCTCATATTGGGGGGAGCCCGGGCTCAGCCCCTCATGCCCAGGTGTGCTGCCCTCACTCCCCCCAGGAAATGTTCTGCACCCAAATCTCCATCTCAGAATCTATTTCCAGGAAACCCCAACTAGGTTACCAATACTGAGAAGTTTATCTCCAATGGAAAGGAAATGTAGGCAAGCCAGAGTTATGAAAGAGTTAGCTTCCACTTTATCCTCAAACATTTAGAAAATATAGTTGGCGGGGTGGGGGGTGGGGGGGAGGGTGGCACAAAAAAAAAATAAAACTTTTCAAGGTCCTCTTTCCCCATCTCTCATTCTTCTCTCCCACAGCTTCACTCCTCAAGATTCCTCCTCTTGCCCTGGCGGGTCTCAGATGGATGAGCATTGTCCCGTGTACTGAAAGGTCGAGCTTGATTGTGGGTCAGGGCACATGCCCAGGTTGCAGGCTCAGTCCCCAGAAGGGGGTGTGCAGGAGGCAGCCTATTATTTCGTGCTCTCGTTCTCACATGAATGTTTCTCTCTCTCTCTCTCTCTTCCCTCTCTCCCTCTCCCTCTCCCTCCCTTTTTTCTCCCTCTCCCTTTCTCTCTCTCTAAAAACAATAAACTATTTTTTAAAGATTCCTCCTTTTAAGCTCAACCTGCGTCCTAATCTATTTTGCTCCTTCACCTTTCTGTGTTTCTTTCTTTCTTGCCAGTGGCTTGCTAACCTCTCAAATATACCTACTCACAGCCTCTTGACCTTCTCCAGTCTGGTGTGTGAGTGTGTGTGTGTGTGTGTGTGTGTGTGTGTGTGTGTGTGTGAGAGAGAGAGAGAGAGAGAGAGAGAGAGAGAGAGTGTGTGTGTGTGTGTGTGTGTGTGTGTGTGTGTGTGTGTGTTGGGAAAGGGACACTTTACCTGTCACCATGACACAGCCTCCATCCTCACTGAAGCGGGCAGCACCTGTGGTTTCATTCCTGTCACACTAGATGGATTACATTTAAAGACTGTCCTTTATTTCAACATCACATCCTCTCTGCCTTTTGGGTGTTAAAATATCATACCCTCTATGAAATAATGATGAGAAATGGTAGGTACTTTTAACTGTACTTGGCTAAATAAAATGTCTGCAACAGAGTATCAGCCCTCAAAACTTTCTTTACATTTTACAAGTTCACTAAATCCAAAAATCTGGGAATCATATTAAGACCATATGCACATCTCAAACTAACATAAGGTTATTATATACCTCAATAATATCTTGTTATGCAGAGAAAACACAAAGCAATAAGATGATTTGGGGACTCTAGCCCTGCAAACTGTTGACTGCTGTCACTCTTGGAAGAATTTGAAGAGAGGTAAAAAGAACAGAAAGAGGGTAAAGAGGGGATGAATGGTGAAGGAAGGAGACATGACTTAGGATGGTAAACACACAATACAATATACACTGGGTGGCCAGATTATTATGATCTCTGAAAGCATAATAATCTGGCCACTCAATATATATGAGGTCAGGTGCATGAATTCGTGTATGGTTGACATCCAGAGGGGACATGGGCAGCTGGACGGCCTGCCTGCTGGTTGAACTCCTGGTCAAGGGGACAATTTGCATATTGGCCATTTATTATATAAGATATATACTGAGTGGCCAGATCATTATGTGTTCAGAGATCAAAATAATCTGGCCACTCAGTGTACACTCTCTGTATGTTGTAGAATTGTACACCTGAAACCTATTTAATTTTATTAACCAATGTCACCCCAATAATTTCCATCTTTAAAAAGACACAGAAAAGAGCCAAGAAGTTTAGAAACATCTCAGGCACCATGTGAGGACTCCTTGCATACATTTGCATAATTATGCAAATTGGTAGATATTAAAACCTCCATGTTATTGATGATGAAAGTAAGGTTCAGAGAGCCTGGCTGGAAGTGGTGTAGAGCCCCCCTCCACAGCAATGGAGACAAAACAGAGGACCCTGATGAGTGTCTGGATTTTAGTGCAATTGATGGCCAGGTCCTCAGACACTGTGCATAGAACCCCCAAACAAAGGGGAGGGGAGGGGGGAGCCTACCCTATCTATGCTCTAAGGACAGACAAGGACTTTCCTTCTGAGGTAGAAATCGGTTGGACAGCCTCAGTTATGGAGCCAAACAAAAGTGGGATTCTTATCCTTCACTCACTGCATCGTCCTCCATCATGTGTCAGCACACATCCACAGAGAGGGTCACAGGGAAATTGAAGTCCCTGTCCACCAAGTGTTTCTGCTGACTTCTCAACCTCAGAACTCTGCCTCCAGTTATCGGGAGCTTTTCCCTCTCCTTCTTTCTTTTTAACTGAGCTAACTCTACCCACCGCATCCTGACAGTATAATTAATACTAGCCCTGGGAGAGGAATTGTTCTGCATTTAAAAAGTAAGTATTGTAGGCAGACACTTTTAGATCTCCTTGCCGGGCTGGGGGAGAATCGGTACACCCAGCGAGGAGTCAGAGAAGCCAGAGAACAAAGGAAAAGGAACGCTAATGAATTCTCAGATGTGTCGGAAACCCGTTAAGTCCCGGGTTTGACATTAGATGTGGAGTTAAGTGATTTTTAATATTTTTTAAATTGTAATTTTAAATTGAATATAATCTAAGAATGCTGTCTGTCACTTCACAAAACCTCACTAAATGGTTGCACATGAGGGACACACTAACTCCTACCAAAGGGATTCCCTCTGGATTCCATTATCTAAGAGTTTGGGACAAAGGTGACCTTCCAGAACATTATGCACCGATTTTCCTGCACGTATTTCAAACTGAGCTGCTTATGTTTGTCTTTAGGGCCATATTGCAAGGTCATAAGGTTTGGGAAGATAGACAGGAAGTTCATCTCATCCAATACTTTGCTTTAAAGGGGAAAGAAAAAAGCGAGTCACAGTCCAACAACTAGTCAAGTAACAAATCCTGGATGAAAATTCGGGCCCTGTGGATCTTGGGGTAGGACCCATTCTGTCTCATCACTGGACAGTTCTGGGATTTAAGGCACCCCTAGAGACAATTATTACAATCTAACATCTTATAGGTGGTCCTGTCAAAAGAAATAGTAATAAAATGCTGTCCTGCCCTAGCTGGTTTGGCTCAGTGGATAGAGTGTCAGCCTGTGGACGGAATGGTCCCGGGTTTGATTCTGGTCAAGGGCACATCCCTGGGTTGCGAGCTTGATCTCCAGTGGGGGGGGGGGGGCGTGCAGGAGGCAGCCAATCAATGGTTCTCACTCATCATAGATGTTTCTATCTCTCTCTCTCTCCCTCTCCTTTCCTCTTTGAAATCAATAAAAATATATTTTTTAAAATAAAATAAAATGCTGTCCTTCATAAAACAGCAACTCCTTAATTGAATGCAATGACATTTCACCCCAAATAATTATCTAGGAAGGTAAGAAGAAGTTAGGGAAGTATTTCCTAAACTAATATTCTAATATCTTACTCAATTTATGTATAAATCCATCTCCCAGCTGTCAGTCACAAAATGAGATAGAATATGCTGGTCAACTCTTCAAAATTTCTTTAATATATATTATTGTTATTATTATTATTACAACTACTCCTACCAGTACTGTAGCTGAACTTGGTGTTAAAATATGTAATAAAATAAACACTGATTCAGACTAATAGGAGAAAACAGTCTAAATCATATACTGTAATATTAAAAGGTAGTATTATCACCCTAGCTGAGTGGCTCAGTAATTGGAGTGTTATCCTGTACACCAAAAGATTGCAGGTTTGATTTCCTGCCAGGGCACATATGTACATTGTGGATTTGATTCCTTATAGGGGCTCGTATGGAGGCAACTGATGGATGTTTCTCTCTCACATAGATGTTTCTCTCTCTCTCCCTTCCTTTCTGTCTAAAAATCAATAAAATATAATCAGGTGAGGATCAAAATAATTTTAAAAATAAGAAAAGTAATGTTATCATAGAGAATTCCAAAGTCTAATTTAAACCTACAGCTAACAGAGTGCAACCGAGTACGGGCTTTTTTCTGTTCTACTTCAAGATAAGAAATATTTTTACTTAAAATTATATATCTACATGCTGTAATTAATGTGCTAGATTCCTTACAAAAGACTTTATCCTGTTGATTACTTAAACATGTCTGTATATTAAAACCTCATTAACTTAGGTTTCCAATAATTCAGCATTTAAGCTCATTTTCCCTATGCCAAAATGAAATAAACCTTTCTTCCCGGATAATGTAAAGGCATATTTCAGTAGGACACAAGGTGAATTAATGAAATTTAAGTCTCTGGAAAGAGATTTTATTTGAGAGGCTACATTGCTGCCATCTGGTGGTCAAGTGTGGTTCTCCAATTTTAAAATTTAAAACTGTAAAGATGTATAATAACATGAACAAATATGGGCATGCTATTGCAAATTTAAATGTATCACCCTAAAATAAATGCAAGTAGAGAATTATATAATGACCTGTAACATTCGCACTTACATTAGTAATTTGCTTAAAGAAAGTCTTTACTCAGCGTGTTCTACAGTAGGTTATTAATTACCGTGCAGGGTAAGGTCCCTGCCTAATGACTACAACCCCAGAACAAGAAGGAATCGTCTTTGCTAAGCCAATGTCGTGTCACTTTGTGAGTATAATAGAGAGCTAATCAGTACATGGCTTTGGAGGTCTTATTGCCATCACCCACATTCAGTGCTACTGCTTGTTGGCTAAGTGACGGCAAATAAAACCTGACTGCTCTATACATTTTATACCTCATTCCCCATCTTCGAAATGGGGATAATTACACTTACCTCTTGGATTTGTTGTGGGGAGTAACTACGAATATGTATCAAATGCCTGCTACATAGTAAGCCTATAATTAATGTAGCAGTTACTAGTATTTCTGTCCTGAACCTCAACATTGACTGACTCAAGGAGAACACACACGTCCTTGTTTGGACACTAACCCTGAACTTCCAGTCGCCCCGACCCTAAAGTACAAATCAATCACCCGCTTTCTGCCACTCTCGCATAAACACTCCGGATGTATTTCTCTGTAACTGCTCTTCCTGTAGGAGTTTTGCCTGTTGAAAGGCAAAGTATTTTCTTGGTATTTTCCCAAGAGCCAAGGTTAAAAGGAATCCACACGCAAACATGGGGAAAATGGGAAACACCCACTGAGTTCAACCCACACCTTTAAACTACGAAATTCAGGGGCAAAGTTCTCGGCCCACAGGCGTTCCTCCCAGTGACCCAGGGAAGAGAACATCCTGATCCTGTGAATTCGCCACCTGTCTGAGCACTCCTAAACAGAAGGGGGTGTCATCTGGACCGCCAGCTGCTACCCCCTGCGATGCCCTAACAAGAGGCAATTTGCTACCCGGGAGCTAACATTGACTCATCGGAAATTGTTTCCTATACTCTGGTTTCCCCGAGGACTCGATGCAGGTGTTGAGCCTTAACACTCTTCATCTCTGTATAAAAGATGTGCAGGAGCAGGAAGACAGCCTGAGAGGTTTTTATCTTACTGATGTGGCACCAGCAACTGCATCACTCCGCCCAGGACAGCCCGGTCAGACTTAACCCTCCAAATCTGTAAATCAAATCAACCCACTAAGTGTCTTATGTATGCTTGTGTGGAATACTATGAACAGTGATAAATATTTGCCAAAAATAAATAAATAAAAACATTAGCCTTATTTTTAAGGAAAATAATGTCTATCTGGGAGAACTGAATAGGAAAACAGTAAGAAATTGCATTAATATAATGCATTGTTCTTCGCAACGTGGAGAAGGAAGCGATCAGAGTACCCTGACATGATTCTAATCTTCGAGTATCTCTCACCCACTCTCAGCATAATCATCAGGCACTCGGAATATATTTGTCTGTCATCCACGGTCTATATTTGGCCCACCCCAAAAGTTTAACAGCTACATCATTTAGAGAATACTCTGTGAATCACCCATTACTATGTACGTAGAACCTCTGAAAAAAAAATCCATCAGAATATTCTCGTTCTAGGGTCATATAAACAGAAATTGGTTTATAAATTTCAGTTAATAAGGTTGAAAACAAACTAGAGAGAGATTAATGTACAATTCAGGTTTGTCATAATCAACCACTAGATGCAAGAGTCTAGACAGGCAATAATAAAGATTAACAGTCTTATCAGGATTATGAGGCAGCGAATTATTGGAAAAGATATCTTTGATTTATTATAGTCATCAAAGAAATTATTCCAGAGCTATACAAAATGATATGAGTCAACGTCCAGAAGAGACAGGGTCTATGCTTAATCACCAAAATGATGTGTATCCTGATATCTCAAAAATTATCTGAAAACACAACAAAGAAAATTTTTTTTGTTCTATCTTGGAAAGAAGGAGATGTAGGCAAATTATCAGCACACATTTATAAGAGCCTGAACTACATCAGACCACACCATGGCTTCTGGCATAATTGAATGAATACATAGGAGTTCCAAGGTGATGATTATCTATTTATATCTTAACAGAGCACTCGACACTGTTTTGCTATGAAAATTCATGACAGTCTATAGATGTGTGAATCAAGGAACTGAAAGTGACACGGTAATTAACTAATTGGTTTCTAGAAAAAGTTAGAGAAGTAACAGTACTATTGCCTTTCTTCCAGAGATGCAAGTGGGATTTTTGATGCATCCCACCTTCACAAACTAAAAGATCTGTCTCATAGACCAATAAACTTATATATTTATATGCACAGCCCATGGGCACCGGCAATAGGGTAGTGAAGCCTGGGGGTGCGGGCCAGGTAGGGGCTGGAAGGAAGAAAAGTGGGGAGGGGAAATGGGAGTTATCTCTGATACTATCAACAATAAAAATATAGAGAAAAGCCCTAGCCAGTGTGACTCAGTGTATAGAACATTGGCCTTCGGACCAAAGGGCCCCAGGTTTAATTCTGGTCAAGGGCATATACCTCAGTGTCAGGTTCCTCCCTGGCCTGGGCCCTAGTTAGGCTCATGCAGGAGGCAACCAATCTATGTGTTTCTCTCACATTGATGTTTCTCTCTGTCTTTCCCTCTCGCTTCCACTTTCCCTAAAAATCAATGGAAAAATATCCTTGGGTGAGGATTTAAATATATATATATATATATATATATATATATATATATATATATATATTTATATCTTATCTAAATACGTATATCTTATCTAATAAAGAGGGAACATGCTAATATTCCCATAGCCAGTAAGGAGGGAATATGCTAATTGACTATCATTCCGTCAAAGGTTGTGGTGCCCAGAGCCACAAGATGGCAGTGTCCAGTCCCCTCAGCCCTGCTGGGGTGGCAGGCATGCAACAAGGCCAGGCCCACCCCCAGGCAGCCCTGGCTGTTCCATACACCTGCCTCCAGAGTCCCCCTGTCCCCTCAGCCCCCAGGCACCCAGGGATGGCCCAAGGTGCAAGCCAGCTTCAGATGGTGGTTGCTCAGCTGCCCAGGTAACCAAGGCTTGTGCTGCCGGCAGTGGCAGCAGCAGGGCTGTGATGGGGCATCGCCTTCCCCTAATTGCTGGGTTGCCTCCCACCCCTGAGGGCTTCCAGCTATGAGAACAGGCAGGTCAGGCTGAGGGACCACCCCTCCAGTACGTGAATTTTATATATATGTCAAAATAAAAATTGGCAATTCTGTTTTAAAAAAATAAAAAATAAGTAACTCTCTCAGAGAATCTACACTCTGAAAACCTGTAATAAGAAAAGAAAACAGATAGGTTTATGGTTGTTGAATGAATGATAAATATGACCAATATGCTTACTGAAATAATCTGTCTCCTGAGTACAAGATAAATATTTCCAAATCAATTGCTTTTTGCCTGCAGTAATAATAGCATTTACAAATGGAAATGGGAAATATTCCATTCTCAGAAGTGAGAAAAAACTATAGAGCAGTAACAAGACATATATGTGAAAAACAATGCAAATATTACTAAAAACCATAAAGCAAAATTGGGAGAAATGCCAAGATACAATATTGTTGGATGGGGAGTCAATAATAAAAATGTCAACTCTCCCAAAAGTAATGTGTAGATCACTGTATTTATAATTAGTATCCCACAAAAATCTTTTATCTCAATTGGATTATCTTGAATTTTACATGAAAGAATAAATATCCAGAATAGCCAGGAAAACTATTTAAAAAACTAATAATGGGAGAGGTACAAAAAGCCACAGTAATAAAAATCAGCATGGCATTGACATGAAAATAGATTAAAATGAATAAATCAATGAAATAAAATAGACAATCTAGACATAGATCCAAGTGCATATGGGACAGTGGGACACATTAATTTCATGAGCAACGAATTTGATTATTTTAAAAAGCATAATGTCGCCGAAACCGGTTTGGCTCAGTGGATAGAGCATCGGCCTGCAGACTGGAAGGTCCCGGGTTCGATTCCGGTCAAGGGCATGTACCTTGGCTGCGGGCACATCCCCAGTGGGGGGTGTGCAGGAGGCAGCTGGTCGATGTTTCTCTCTCATCGACGTTTCTAGCTCTCTATCCCTCTCTCTTCCTCTCTGTAAAAAAATCAATAATATATATATTTTTTTTAAAAAAAGCATAATGTCATAGTCAATGCTCCATAAGGAGAAAATAAACTTGGGTGGGTCTCTATACTGTATACAAAACCATATCCAGGTGTTTGCTAACGGTATAAATAAATAAAATAAAAATGTTAGAAGAAAATGTGAGAGGTTGCATATACTATAATCTAGTTACACACACAAAAAAATGTATTAACCAAATAAGGAAAACCAAAAACTGAAAGAAAGAAACAAAATTAGAAAGGAAGAGAGGAAAGGAGAGAAAGAAGATAGATTTGACAATATGATTTTTTTTAATTAGGATTAAGTATCATAAATGGGCACAGCGGATATCTGTTTATTTGGACAGTGGTTGACTGTATTGAGATTAATTTATATCATAAAATATTTTGCATCACTTAAAGCAAGGGTGGGGAACCTTTTCTCTGCCAAGGGTCATTTGAATATTTATAACATAATTCGGGGGCCATACAAAATTATCAACTTAAAAATTACCCTGCTATATTTGGTCAAGCATTCAACTAACTCATTCCTAATGCATTGGCAGGGCTGAACCAAATGTTTTCTCAGACCTTTATATGGCCCGTAGGCCAGACGTTCCCCACCCCTGACTCAACAGAATGAATTAGAATTATAGAAAAACTTGGAGATAGTTCCTTGAAGTTTTCTTGAATGAGATCAAGAAAATGCAGAAAAGTACAAATAATATAATGCCATTTTAAGAAAAATTACCTTCTCTTTGTGTATTTGTGCATATATGAATGTCTGTGTATAGTTTATTTATAATTATAGAGCATAAAGCCAAACACATTCATAAAGGGTAAGTTCTCCTGACTTGGGGAGGAGAACAGGGGAGAAACAAAAGAAAGGAAACAAGAGAAATTATAGCCCTAAATAAATTATGACATTATCCTACTTATATAAAACTATATATATGCATATATATATATGTGTGTGTACTTATATAAAACTATATATGCACATATAAAACTATATATATATATATATATATATATATATATATATATACAGAGAGAGAGAGAGAGAGTTTTTAATTTTAAAATTAAAAAGTGAGAAAGAAAAGGAGGGAGAGGAGAGAAAAACAGAGGAACAGAGGAGAAGAGAGGGAGGAGAGACTTGGAGATAGAGAATCATTGGCAATCCTGATGCCATTACAGCACATCAGCCAACTACAACTTGCTAGTGACTTAAGACTTAACCTTGACAGCTTTCAACAATATCAGATCCTTGAACAAGGTTAGTACAAAACGTGAGGGCATTTTTAGTTTTTGTAATTTTTCTTTTCTTTTTAGCTATCCTCCCACCTCCTCTTCCTTTAGAAACAGGAACAACACATTGCCCCTGTTGAATGTCACCTCCGGGGCTCAGAATTTTAGCTGACTGCATGGAAATCTATTAAACTGTTACGTCTGCAGACTGATTTTCTGAGCATTTTGCGGCATGTATGAAGTCTCAGTTAATCTATTCAGTGAGAGGCTTCTCCTAAAAGCAAATCTGTCCAAGTCCAAGAAAAGTTGGCCTTTGCAAAACAACAACAAATGCATCCATATCTTATAAGTGGTGAAAGACTCGGGGCTATGTTTCCAACACAGAAGAAACAACTTCTGAAACACCTTAATAAATCTCAGTAATTGTTAGAACACCACGAAGTCGAGCAGAGAACAAAGAAGGATATCAATTTCTCAAAAGATTAAGGTTATAGAATTGGTTTTAGCAACCATTCGACAATTTATAATGTGATCAAACTTGTCAGCAAATGTCTTGGAAAAGTAATTACAATGGACATACTTTGAGGCTATGTGTTAGCATAAGATGTCACCAAGGAATTAAGAATAATGACGATATTATCGATTGAGAGAACAATGGATGAGGCATACTAATACCAGGAGAGAGGTTTTAATACCCACATCAAGCCTGCAGAGTAAAATTAATATAAAACGTGAAGCCAGGTTGGCATCCCTCAAATAATCTATGTCCTTTAAAATGTTATATTAACCCTCATCTAGTCATTCATTCAACCTGCCTCCCTCACCTTCTCTCTGTTTTAGCAAGAATAGAAGACTAACCTTGAAGTACCTCAATTCATAATAACCTCATCTTTTGTTGTTGAGTCCCTGTTCCATAGGAAGCACTCTTTTGTATCCTATCTCATTTAGGCATAATTGCAACTTTATAGAGCAGGTGTTTATTTCACCTTTTTAAGATGAGGAGGCTGAGGCTTGGAGAACTACAAGAATATGGCCCAGGTCAAACCACTGGTAAATGTCAAAGGGGGACTCAGAGCTGTGGCTAACTTCACAACCCATGCTTTTTCTGCTTCGTTGCTTTGGGTCTCTTGATAAGTCAAACCTGCCATGTCCACAGCCAATCTACATGCCATGTCCACAGCCAATATATATACATGCCATGTCCTAACATATACATGCCATGTCCACAGCCAATCTACATGCCATGTCCACAGCCAATATATATATATATATATATATATATATATATATATATATATATGCCATGTCCTAACATATACATGCCATGTCCACAGCCAATCTAGCTTAGAGTCACTGACCCGGTCTTTTTCATACTAGGCCACTGTGGTTGTTCATTCAACATCTTTGGGATGGATCAGAGGACATAGCTGCCCACTCTCATCAGCTCCTCTTCCTCAGACATTCATCTAGTGGGAGGCCAATCAGCCACCTGTCCCAATCAACGCACGTCCCACTCCCACCGGCCACCGTCCCAGACTCCCAGGACTCTTAGACAAGTGACCTTGGAAAATTAGTCATGACTCAAACCCACATCTTCTTTTCTTGGGAAATATATACATTTTGTCCTTCTAAACTTAGAAAATCTCATGGGAAGACTATTAAAGGCTAACAGGTTACTAAAAATAAGGTTCCAGAATCTCATCCCTGAGGACATGGATAAGGCTGACGCACTCAGAGATTCTGAGAGCGAGGGGCCTCCAGGCCAGCATTTTTTCTTTGCAGCCGGAAACTTGGTTCAAAGAGGTGACATCACCCAAGATCCTTCATCACGTGGCCCTACCTTCCTTTCCAGCCTCCTCTCGTGCCCCTCCTGCCACCGTCCTCGTCCCAATTACAGCACACAGCCCAGAGCAGAGCAGCTAAATGCAATGGACACAGTGCTTAATGTTTCTGCAGTCCACATCCTCGTTTTCAAAATAACGATAATTCAACTTTGGGTCCTTCAACACATTTTTATTGAGATTCCATGATCTAAGGAACTTTCTAGCCAACCTCATAAGGTTTATGTAAAAAATTCATTCATTAGAATTGATTAATGAGGTTTAAATTCCATGTAAAACTTTTAGCCTAGTGAATGCTAAATAGTAAATTTTCTATAAGTTTATTAGCTATTATGAGGTGTTCTTTTTTTTATTTCCTTATCTCACCTTTTCTCCTTTGTACCTGCTTCCCTGTCTACTTGAAATGCCTCCTCCCAACTTACTCATCCTTCAGGACTCAAATAGCACCTCCTCTGTAAAGCCTTCCCCTCCTGACCTAGGAACAGCTACTGGCTTCCTTCCCCTCCTTTGGGCTCCTTTTGTACCTATAGCAAGTCCTCAACGTCTATTTTGTTCCATGTAGTTTCACTGTAACATTGATGAGATGCCATGGAAACCTAATTCTTATTTACATAAATTAGCCTGTGCTTCATTGGTTCCCTTATATGTGGTTTTGCCACGGTTCGAAGAATCCACCAAGGATGTTAAAGGAGGACTTACTGTATATCAGTTACAGAAATAGCCACACTATAGTATAATACTCTGTCCTGCATCTGTCTTCCCAGTTGCCCTGTGCAGAGTTCTCTGAAGTTGAATGAGGATATTGTCTTAGTCACAGAAATCCCTGCAGTTAGCACCAAGGCAAGAACAATAGATTCTCCTGAAGAAGTGGAAGGGCCTGCCTAAGCTGTTACAGTCCATTGGTTCCCTGATTCCCTGCCCGGTGCTTTCTCTCCACCACACTGCTTCTCTGAACCTCTGAGGGCAGGGAGTCCCATGACGCTGATGTCAAGAAACTACAGAGCAGCCGGTGCTCCTCAAGAGACCTAGGTCGGCCTGTGTCCAATCGGGAGACAAAATCTACACAGTGACCTAAACAATAAAAGTATAACACCAAGAATCACTACACAATGACTTAAGAGAAAATCTATTACATAAAAAAACTCAACAGGGTACACTCGATCTACGGAAAGACAAACACAGAAGACTGTCCCCTCCCTTTGGCTGGGGTTCAGGTCTCCAGGGAGAAGGTGTCCTTGCCACTGAATGGCAGAGAAGTTTGCAAGTCCACAGTCAGGGGGCAAGCAGGAAGCAACCCTCTGTGGTGCAGGTGAGCTGTGACCGATGGGCAGGGACACAGGTGTGCAGAGCAAGAGGGGGCAAGAGTTGTTGGCAAGAGTTCTGGGGCACCCAGTGTCTGCATTGGGAGAGCTTCAGGGCACAGCCTGGGATGGAGGGAGCAGGCAAGCAGAGGGAATCGGGTGCCAGTGTGGGCAAGGTGCCCAGGGTGCAGTGCCTGTGATCATCAGTCCAGACCAGGCTACAAGGTCACTAAAGCACCCTGCATTCTGGACTCCTGGCCAGGGCAGGACACCAACACAGCGGACAGTGCAGCCATCAGCCAGCAACAACCCTAAAACTCCTTCCTCCTGCAATGTCCTTCCCACGCTCTCTGCAAGACAGCTGGATGCCATGAGAAATGCTAACCGTTAGCCTGTCAATTATGGCAGAATAGGTGTTGCAAGATGAATTTGAAGCTGACAGGCAATAAATTGATTACTGGTACAAAACGCAAATAGCAGTGTCAGGGTGCAATAACTGTTTATGCTAATTGTGTTAAAGTCCATGAAATTGGCAGTCAAAAGTGAACTACAGGGTCGCTCTAAAGAATAATGAGATGATGCAGGTAAAGGTGCAGCAAAAAATACACTGTCAATACTTTACAGTTGACCCATTGTCTACCAAGCACAAAATCTCCTTCAAGGTAGACAAGTTCAACCATTTGAAACAGATTATGAGGTGTGTCAAGTAAATCTAGCCTAATTCCTAAATTAATAGTACGTGTTGCCTAGTCAGGCACACTTGTCAATTCTTTCTCAAAAGATTGATTACCGTTCCGTATTTATAGCTACCCTGTGTAATTGATTACAAAGCACTATTTTCATGAGGAATGAGCACTTGTTAAGCATTCAGTGATGCTTACTGTACATGTACACATGTGGTCTTACATGTCGGCAGTTCACATATGACTTAACCTTGATACGACCAAACACAGATATGGTAGCAGTAACAGAATCTTATAAAACACTTTTTTTTTTATCTACTCACAGCACCCTTCCAGAACCATATTCCTGAAATGATATATTAAACAAATGTGAATTCAATAAATATTTGTTGAATGTCTATCATAGGCCAGAAACTCCACAAAGCACGGGGGATATAGTGGTGAATAAGACAAAAAAAAAAAAAAAAAAAAATCCTGCCCTGATAGGATCTATTCTGCAGTGAGAGAGCCAGAGAATAAGTCTGTACATGTATAAATAACATGATTACAGATTGTGATGAGTGCTAAGAAGGAAATCCACATGACTAAGATAGAACAGAGAAAGGTTAGTCAATATAGGAGATACAGAGCTCAGAATACTGATTACAAGGATGCTCAACGACATGAGAAAGGCCTTTTGGAGAAGGTGATGTTTGACCCGAATGAGAATGAATTAGACTTCCAAAGATCGAAGGCAACATATTCCTCTGTGGCTAAGGGTTACAGTCACGAAAAAACAGAAGCCTGGTGCATGATAGTGAAGAGGTAGGCAGAGGCCCCATCATGCAGGGCCATATGGGCCAGAGAAAGGATTTTAGATTTAAGTATAGACGTGATATAAAGATAGTTATATTATTTAAATCTCCCTGGCTGCCTTGTCGCAAATGGACAGGGTGTGAAGTGGCAGGACCAGAGAGGAAGCTGTCGCAGGGGGACCGGTGCCATGTGATAGTGGCTCAGACAAGACTGGTGGCAACGGAACTGGGAAGAAGTGAGTAGTTTCAAAATATATATATCTGAGGGGTTAGAGGTGAATGGTGAGGGGAAAAGGAGGAGTCGGGGCTGATCCCAGGTTGGGGCCTGAGCATTTACGGAGGCTGAACAGTGTGGAGTTCTGGCAGAACAGTGGCTTGTGGGACTGGGGAGCGCTATTTTCAATGCTCAGTGTTTACTCATCAAGTGGAGATGTTAGCAGTGAGATTTATAAGGTTGTAGCTCAAGCGGGAGAAATGTGGCTGGGATTATCAGTTCTAATGTAATCAGCTTGTAGGTGGTATTCCAAACTGTGAGAGCAGATGGGATACCTGAGGACAGATTGTAGACAAGAATGCCCAGGAGCAAGCCCTGAGGTATTGAGTCACTGAAAGACATTGATAGTGGAAGAGGAGGAGCAATTAGCAAAGGAAATTAAGCAAGAGGAAAACCAGGTGGTGGAAAACTGGGCGGGTAGAGTCAGGAAATGCTGGGGGGGGGGGGGGGGGGCGGGGGGGAGGCATTTTAAGTAAAAGGTAATGATATCAAACGCTGCTGACCTAAGCCCTGAGAACTGTCCTTCACAGTCAGCAGGCAGGGGGCTGTCAATGACCTTGCATAGGAAGTTGTCCTGCTGTGGTATAGATGGAAGTCAGAGCTGAATAGACTGGAGAGTAAATGAAGGCTAAGAAAGTGAAGGCAATGGTAGACACCTGGTAGGAGAAGTATTGGGAAGTGAATGGAAACCTTGAATTGATGACAATGTTGTAAATCTTTGAACAACTCAGAGCACCCAATAGAGCTTCTGCAAATGTAAATGGATATTGTATTATCCAGGGTTCCTCAGTGAAGCAGAGTATATATATATATATATATAAGCTATATGAGGGAGTGGCCACAGGATTATAGAGGGGAAATCTATAGTCTGTTGTCTGCAAGCTGGAGGCCCAAAAAAGCCAGTGGTGGAGTCCCAGTACAACCCAAAAGCTTGGGGACCAGTGGGGGATGGAGGGTATAAATACCAGCCCGAGTGTGAAGGCCTGAGAACCGGGAGCACTGATATCCCAGGGCGGAGATGTTGATGCGTCTGTCTCTGTCCCTTCTCCCTCCCCGTTCTCTCTGTCTCTCTAACTTGCACAACTCGAGTCCATAAGGCTTCCATTTCCCATGTTCCCCATCGCCTCTTCTACTGCCCTTCACCTCGTTGAGGTTAGAAGTCAGCTGACATAGCTGACTTGCCTGATAAAGATTTAGACCACAGGTGACCCACCTCGTTTTTCTGGTTATACAGCTGACTCTTGAACAGTGTTGGGGGAAGGGGTGGAGTGAGATGAGCCAACCCCTGGGCAGTAGAAAATCTGCATGTAACATTTTGAAGTACAGTAACCTCCGTCTTGGGTAAAAACGGCTGTTTAAAATTTTAACCCTGCTATTCTGGCTTCTGTAAACGTTTGCTTGCTTAGATAATAGGGAAAAATGAGACTGCTACCCATTCCAGAGAGGCCATAAACTATGCCCCAGACAGAGCTGCCAGTGCTGGTGCCAGGCCAGGCCTTGAGATATGTATGGTCTCATAGCCTTGTCCCAGCACACAGGAAGGTCCGGACGTCTCATTCCAAATTTAGAAAACAAAGAGCTGAAAACATAAATAAGGAAGACTTCCACCATATTGAGCCCCAGAATTTGAGAAGCAAGGTTTCCTCTGGGTCCACTAGCGCTAGCAGAATGAACAGAACTCAAATAAATTTGGCTTATTGATTAAGGCGTCTTCTGATTTACAATAGAACACTTACTCTTTTGACAGATTCAGCAAATAATGGTTAGGAAACAGTATTTTCCATCCTTGGTTAGGAATCTGTGGTTGGGAATACAAACATAGTTTTCAATCCCTGGCTGATTGAATCCAGCAGATGCAAAAACCAAGGATAGAAAGGGCCATTTTAATTTTTTTTAAATATATTTTATTGATATTTTACAGAGAGGAAGGAAGAGAGATAGAGAGCTAGAAACATCAATGAGAGAGAAACGCCGACCAGCTGCCTCTTGTACATCCCCTACCGGGGATGTGCCCGCAACCAAGGTACATGCCCTTGACTGGAATCGAACCCGGGACCTTTCAGTCCGCAGACCAACGCTCTACCACTGAGCCACACCGGTTTCGGTGCCATTTTAATTTTTAAAATCCACACTTGAGTGCACCAGTGTAATTCAAATCCTGCTGTTCAAGGGTCAAACTTGTCTTGTTTAAACTTCTCTACTTGCATTTTTGCAGATAAACTTAAACTCACTTAGTGTAAATTTGGAAGATATGAAAGAGCATCTTTAGAATAATTTATTTGGAAGGTTACACATGGACATATACTCCGAACGACTCAGTGGCTTGTTTCAATTCACTTTTTTTATCATTGCCCCTGAACCATTGCTGTTGTTGCAAACTTTAAATATTTTTTCTGTTTCATATAAATTCAACTTTCCAGAGTTGGGCCCTGAAGCAGATTATTGCCACCATTATATAACATTGCACGAGTACAAAAAGATATACCAATGGAAGATGGAAGATCATTTCAATCCAGGGACTAAGGCCTGTCACAGTGGGAAAATCTGTTAGTCATTCTGTCTCCTTAGAGAAATTTGCTAATAACATTTCTTTTTTTCAAAATGCATTTTTATTGATTTCAGAGAGGAAGGGAGAGGGAGAGAGAGATAGAAACATCAATGAAGAGAGAGAATCATTGATCGGCTGCCCCCTGCATGCCTCCCCCCTCCCTCCCCCCCCCCCCCAGCCCCGCCATTGGGGACCGAGTCCACAATCCTGGCATGTGCCCTTGACCAAAATCGAACCTGGGCCTCTGCAGGCTGACACTCTATCCACTGAGCCAAACCGTCTAGGGCTAATAACCCTTCTAATCACAAATGTTTCTTCATGCTTCTTTGAAAAATCATTCTTAAACACCCTAGCCAGGAAGAAAAAAAATGCTTCAAAGGCTAATTTACTAAGTTATTCTACTTTGCCTTTTCCCCTCAAATATGGGAACTTAAGCCAACTCCAGTTATACATATTAATGCCACATTTTCTGATGAAAACAATTACTTGTTACACATAAGCAAGAGTAAACATTCATTTCTTCTGCTGTTGATAAGATTTACATTTTTTCTTTGGATTTAGGGCAGAATTAAAAGTAGGATTGATGATTTCTGTTTTGGTCACATCACCTCCCAGTAACAAGTCAGGGCTTCATTGCTAAAAAATAATTTGCATGTCCAGAAATATTTATATATGGTATTATACAATATGGTATATGTATTTGTGTGTGTAGAAATAGAGAGATGATAGATCGATAGAAGTTAAAAGTCCCTGATAACTCCAAATGTATACTTTTAGGTATTTTCTCCACATGATATTCCATAGGTAACAGAGATCCAGGACGCTGAAGAGAACGTTGTCATTGGGACCGGTAGAATTTACTTAGTGTTGTGAAGAAAGACTTACTCAGAAAGCGATTCCTTTGCTAAGCAGGCAGGCAATGGGTAATTTGTGAGGGGAAAAGTGGCCTTTATACACTTTCTGAGATGTGGAAGCAGCACCAACAACCTGCCAGGCCTCAGCTTAGTGGCTCAATCCTGTGGGATTTCACCTGCCTTCTTTCAAAGAGAAGATGCTCCCACCTGCCCCGTCTTTCCTGGCACGTTTTAGTGCTTCTAGATACAGAGGACTTCCGTGACCTTGCTTTTGTTTTCCACTGCACTGACCGAACCTTATTCTTTTGGAGACGCCCCCTTTATTCCCATGGACCCCCTCTCCACAGCTGTACCTTCCTCAGGCCTTCACACTACTATTATCTGTGTCTGGGTTATGACTGGTAGGTTTGAAGGGAAGCACGAAACAGACCACCAGGGAATTTTAAAGTAAAGTTTATTCCCCAGTAATGAGCGGGACTCATTACGGAGGTAGAGAAATCAGGATTGAAGGAGTGGGGAGGGGGCAGGGGACCCAGCCGGGCTGCTTTCTGGAAAAGGAGAAACAGCAGGGCGTGTCTTGCCTGGGGGTCCCTTTAAGGGCCGGAACAGAAGGGGGTTGGGCCCAGGGCATACAGGAAGGGGTGGGCTCTAAGAACACTTTGGTACGTGCTGATTGGTGGTTCAATGTCTTAGAGATGTTTCTGTGACAGATGCCAGTCATGTCGTAAACTCCGCCCACCAGTTGGGAGGGGGAGAACCTTTCAATGACTATATGTTAACTTATTCTATCTTACTATCTTACTTTTCTACATTTTTATCTTCGGTCAACACTCTAAGATGGTGCAAATCTTATCAAATAATGAGGAACAATGGGGATGTCCCCCCAGTTTTACTGAGATATAACTGACATAATATTGCATTCATTTTATGCGTACAACCTGATTTTTATATATGTATATATTGCAGCATCATTACCACAATAAGTTTAGTTAATATATCACCTCACAAAGTTACAGGTTTTCCCCTATGGTGAGAACTTTTTAAAAAATATATATTTTATTGATATTTTACAGAGAGAAGAGAGAGAGATAGAGAGCTAGAAACATCGATGAGAGAGAAACATTGACCAGCTGCCTCTTGCACACCCCCTACAGGGGATGTGCCCGCAACCAATGTGCATGCCCTTGACTGGAATCCAACCCAGGACCCTTCAGTCCGCAGACCAACGCTCTACCACTGAGCCAAACCAGTTTCGGCTGTGGTGAGAACTTTTAAGATCTACTCTCTCAGCACCTTTCAAATATACAGTATAATATTGTTGACTACAGTCACCATTATATCCCCAGAACTTATAACAGGAAGTTGGTACCTTCACCCTGTTCCTTCATCCCCAACTCCCTGCCACCGGCAGCTACCAACTTGTTCTCTGTTTCTACGATTTCATTTTTTTTTTAATTCCACATATAAGTGAGATTATACAGTATTTTTCTTTCTCTGTCTGACATGTTGCACTTTCCATAATGCCCTCAAAGCCCATCCATGTTGTCACAATGGCAGGCTTTTCCAATTTTTTTAGGCTGTATAAAATCACTATATATATATATATATATATATATATATATATATATATATATCACATCTTCTTTATTAATTTATCCATCAGTGGACAACTACGTTGTTTCCATGTCTTGGCTATTTTACATAATGATGCAATGAACATAGGAGTACAGATATGTCTTCAGGAAAGTGGTTTCATTTTTCTTCAGATATATAACCAGAAGAGAACTGCTGTATCATATGCTCTTTTTATTTTTAATTTTTTGAGGAATTTCGGTACTGTTTTCCATAGTGGCTGCACCAGTTTACATTCCCACCAACATTACTCAGGGGTTCCCTTTTCTTCACATCTTTGGCCAACACTTGTTATCAGTTGTCTATTTGATGACAGCCATTCTAAGAGGTGTGAGACGATATTGCATTGGGTTTTGATTTGCATTTCCCTGGTGATTAAGGGATACTGAGCACCTTTTCATGTACCTGTTGGCAATTTGTGTGTCTTTTTTGGAAAATGTTTAATCAATTTCTCCACCCATTATTTAATAACAATATGACTTTTCAAACACTGCTGGTATGAATATAAACAATGACAACAAACTCTAAAAACAATTTGACAAAATTTAGTGACGCTGAAAAAGTTCATACCCTAAAACCAATAATCCATTCCCAAATATGTGCCCTAAAGAAAACTCTTCTATATCTACAAGGAGAGATGCATGAGAATGTTCAAAGCAATCTTATCTCTCAGAACAAAATAAAATAACCTAAATATTCATTAAGAAGATAATGGACTTTAAAAATTGCAATGTAGGCTCATGCCAGGATATTATGTAAAAGTAAAAATCAGTGGATACAGCAATCTGTATTAAAATGGATGAATTTCACAAATATAATGTTAAACGATAAAAATAAAAAAAAAGCAAGCTACAGGAGAAAAATTCAGTATAATGATATTTCTGTAAAGTTTACCAATACACAAAAAATGCTAATAATGAGATTGATAACTATTAAATTTAGGATGGTGATATCCTTTTGGAAACAGATGGAAGGATGTGATCAGGGTGAAGTGCAGAGGGGACCGGATATATTGGTGCCGACATAAAAAACATCCAAACCTGTAGAGAATTGTGATGAGTTTATTTGAGCCAAACTGATGAAAACTGGCAAAGAAGCAAAATCTCAATAGATTGAGAAAATGCTCCAGAGAATGGCATTTTTACAGCTTATTTTGTACATTAGAATAAAAGGAAGAGACTGTAAGGAGGGTTGCATGAAATCCAATGGTGGTAGATTAAGGCGGGAGAAAGCAAAACAGGGAAATCTCGGAGACGAAATAAAAAGAAAATTGGAGAGACACACTTTTACGGGTGTGGTACAGGATTAATACTTACAGCACATCGAGATGGTATGCAGGGACCAAGAGAACAGTAAAGGGTTCTGTGGTCTCCTGTTCTGGCGCCTTGAAGACTCTGAACAAGAAGATCACTGTGACATTTCAAAGGTGTGTAATCTTAGATGCCAAATGATAGTAGACAGGCTCACTTATGGTAAAGAATGACCTTTGTCAAGGAAGCCACGGGTCTAGGATGTGACTACGTGCCGTGACTCACTTTTATGTTCAGATCATCCTAGATGGTTACTTCCGGTCTCAGTTTGTAAGGCCCACCATGCAGGCCTAGCCTGAGCTTGTCAGGTTTATATGTGGTCCCTGTTTCATCCATACTGGTTTTTTAAGCCAAGTTATTAAATGCACGCGTGTATTGTATTACAACAAAAAAGTAAATTTCACACCACTAATGAAGCTATTACGATCTTGAAGATTTCAGGCATATGGGTAATCAAGTATAAACTTCATTCACCAACAAGAAAAAAGATAGCTAGTGGATTCGGGAGGGGAACAAAGGAGGAAAATCACTGTACAAAAAAAATGATAGTCCCAAATCCAAAATGAAATGCATCGTTCTAGCAAGAGCCCAGCACTAGCCAACAGCTCAGATGTTTCTCCCAGATCACCACTGCCCAAATCTTGGCCGACCAAGTTCAAGTGCCAAGTTATATACCTGGGAGGAAATCCTCCCTTAAGTAAATCTCCAATACGTTTATTTGGAGTGGATAAAATAAAATGGTCTATTGGGAGGTAGAGTTTCTCTTCCCCTAGAATTTCGAGGTAGAGTTAATTTTCCTCTACAATCTGCCCTGCCCTGTGACTGCTTAACATCAGAAGGCCGTGCAAGTGACATTTGCCTAAATGAGTCTAAGCCTAAGAACATCTGGAAGCATGATTTTAAGCTGGTTCCTTTGTAGGAAAAAGTAACTGTACTTGACCTTGTCCCTTGGGACAGAATGTGTGTCACAAACCTTGACTGTGGAAATCCTGGTGCCCGGATGAAACCGGGAAGCTGACGGGAACAGGAGGCTCGGGAAGTGTGGACATGGTAATACCTCCCCTTCCCCAGGGGAGTCAGGAAACACGGTCCAAAGACAACATCACAAGTGGCCTTCCTGGCCTCACCTGCAGTCGCCTTGAGTCCCTTCCATCGTCTACCCATCCCAAAGCCAGACCCCCATGTGACAGGTCTCTTACCAATCTGTGATGAGGAGGGAGTGAGACCGGAGCCATTCGGAGGCTTTCCTGGGATGGATTGGTCTTTCTCTCCGTGTGGTGGCAGGTGGTCTCCCCAACAGGGTAGCCAGATTTCTATACGACTATTCGGCGCTCCCAGATGTAAAACCAGAAGCTTCCAGATGTTCTTTTTTTAAAAAATTATAATTTTTATTATAAACTGATGTCCCAGTGTTCTTTTTTTTAATATATATATATATTATTGATTTTTTGCAGAGAGGAAGAGAAAGGGATAGAGAGTTAGAAACATCGATGAGAGAGAAGCATCGATCAGCTGCCTCTTGCACACCCCCTACTGGGGATGTGCCCGCTACCAATGTACATGCCCTTGACTGGAATCGAACCTGGGACCTTCCAGTCTGCAGGCCGATGCTCTATCCACTGAGCCAAACCGGTTTCGGCTTCCAGATGTTCTTAGGCCTTAGACCCATTTAGGCATATGTCACTTGCACTTCCTTCTGATGTTAAGCAGTCACAGGACAGGGCAGATTGTAGAGGAAAATAGACTCTACCTCGAAATTCTAGGGGAAGAGAGACTCCACCTCTCGATTCCAAGGGAAGGTAAACTCTGCCTCCCAATAGACCATGTTTTATCCACTCCAAACAGACATATTGGAGATGAACTTAAGGGAGCATTTCCTCCCAGGTATATAACTTGGCACACGGACTTGATCGGCCAAGATTTGGGCCGTGGTGATCTGGGAGAATCATCTGAGCTGTTGGCTAGTGCTGGGCTCTTGCCGGAACAATGCATTTCATTAAGAACGGATTCTACTGCTGCTATTTTATACACACACATTTTCACTGACTGGTTTCCTGGGATAACAATCTTAGCTATCAAGATCACCTTCCTGGCACCATGGGAGGCGGGGGTGGTGGGGGGGTGGGGGGAGGAGGAGGGCAAGGTTTAAAACAGAGATAAAAAACGGAAGATGAAACAAAGGCAGTTGTTGTTACTGATAAAAAGTGAAGTGCCAAAAGCAACAGGAAGCTCAAGCCAAGCACAAGCTAGCTTGTTGCTGAAGACAACTACAGGTGACAGGCAGCGCTGAATTTTTATAGGATCTATTTCTGGCATGATTTTCACTCACCTGGATGCATCAGCCCCAGATTCCAGAAGCATTTTCTAAACAAGCGAACTCTGCCACTAGCGTTTATATCTTTACGGAACAATCGAGTTGACCAGTGGTTCTTCCATCTAAATGCTTCTGCCAGGAAGCAGAAGAAAATGTTTGGTTATACCTCATTAAACAAAATGACATAAAATTAGATGCTTGGGACTACTATCCGACTTGGGCAAAGATTATAGATTAATTCATTCATTCAAAAATGTTGCATTGACAAGACTCTCCGCTCCAGGACAAATGCTGCTTACAATGTCGAAACAGAGCTTATTAAAAAGGGAGCATTCCTAAGAGGGGCTGACACTGTTAAAATTCCAAGACCACAGTCTCTGTGCAGCACAACTTAACTGTTTTTCTCTGCTCCACGCCGACCAGACAAAACTCACTCCATCAGTGGTAGAAACTGCCCACATCGCTGATTTGAGAAGGCCAAGTCTTCACTTAGAATGTTCTATAGCTGTGCTCTTCCTGATAAGGCAGCTGGATGCCCCCATTAGGTTCCCTCCGGAGCTAAGCCAGTAGAGCCGGTTAGAAACAGGCTTTGGGATGCGGCCACAATCAAGAGTGTTCACCAAACTGTCTTGACCTTTTGACTAGGACTCTTTCCTCTTTATGCAAATGCGTGCACCCCAGGGGCCACCTGGCCCTGGGTGAGGAAACCTAGAGCCAGTTTCCAGGAACAATTGCAAACCCCACATGGTACTGTGTATCTATTCACAAACCACTCACAACTGTGAAAATACGGTTCACATTTAATTGGACATAAAGGCAAATGGAGAACTCAATTTGGTGCCAGTTAGTTTGTACATTTTAGGGGGCTTTCCCCATTAACTGCCCATCTATGTAATTTATAGTTTGACATGATGTGTTAATTCACAACAACGACATAGTACAAACCCATTAAGGGTCTGAGGAAAGAGAAGCTTAATATAGAACTAAGCTTTTATAGATTGGATTGGGTTGGGTTTTTTTTTTTAATTCTGGTCTTGGTGCAAATGCTAGTTATGCCTTACTCATATGACAAGTCACCATGCTATGATGTGTTTTATATTCATGCTGCCCTAGACACTTTTGTAATTATTTGTTGCAAACTTAGGACAGTCCCTAGTAACTTTCTTTTATGTAAGTAATTTGTAAAAGTTTCTGAAAAACTTGCTTTTGCTTAATTTGAAATAAAAGCTAAATTCATAATTTTTTAAAAAATAAAGATTGTTCATCCAAATAGCTAGCTGAGATCACAGCTTGAAACGAATGAGACGTAGTACAGGTACAATTTGACGCAGAAGTCTAGAGAAGGATGTCATGCCACAAAAGAAACAACTGATGTAAGAGCATTACTGCACTTATTCAACAAATTGTCCAAGGTAGAAGAATGGAGAAAGCAAAGTCCATCCTCAAAGAAATACCTGATACCTCTCATTGGGCACCCCGTCAGACTATGAGCCTTTGCATAAATTCACTCTGTCCCTCACAACAGTCCTGCAAGCATGGCATCAACATTCCCACTGTCGTGATGAAGAAACTCAGGCTAAAGGAGGTTACATTTCTTGCCCAGTATCACCCAGCAGGTAAAGGCTGAGCTGGGGACTTCTACCCAGGGATTCCTGACCTCAGAGCTCCTACAAGTTCTATTCATGAAGCTGCCTCCCACGGAGAGAAGATTCTAATTCAGTGACCACCAAGGATCACTCCCTAAAGCAGACCAAGGAGTAAGAAAGGCTTTAGGAAGACACTGATGCTGGAATTCAATTCTGGAAGATGAGTACATTTATTTGTTTAAATTGCAGTTAGTTCAATTATAAATATAAGCTCTTTGTAGATAGTTCAAATCAAAGACAGATATAAGGCAAAGAGTAAAATCTCTCCTCTTTCCTCCTCCTGCACCTAGCAAGTCTAGCACCTTTTGTTCAGAAATAGCCATTGTTATGACTGTCTTTGTGTATATTTCCAGAAGCTTTATCCCTAAAATCCTTTTTTAAAAATTGCTTTATAGTATGTATTAGAATTATGTGTAAATCTTGCATTTCAATTACTTGTTAAATTTTAAAACTCATAAAACAGATCATGTAGATGATATATGCCAAGTTGTTTTGTTTTGTTTTTTAATTTAGGAAGACATAAACATCTTCCAACAATCAGCATTAATGCTGTACCATGTATTTCATTGTTAAACATTTCACAATTTATTTTTCTATAAACAGATTCAGCCTCATATTTGTTTATTTGTTTGTGAATCATCACTCAAGAATATTTTTTCATTTCTTTTAGAGAGGGAAAAGGGAAGGAGGGAAAGAGGCAGAGTGAGAAATATCAATGTGAAAGACCATTGGTTAATTGATTAATACCATTGATTAATTGCCTCCCGCATGCACATCCCCTGACCAGGTCTGGGGATCCAACCTGAAACCCAGGTATGTGCCTTGTCTGGGAATCGAAGCAGCAACCCTTTGGGGCATGGGCTGATGCTCTAACCACTGAGAAACACTGGCCAGGGCCGTTGCTGTTCTTAATTTGCTATTACAAATAATACTTCAAGGATTATCCCCACACACCCACACTGAACTTAGGCACAAAAGGAGAAACTCCTAGGAGAGGAATTCAGAGTATGTAGAGGTGAAGAAATGAAGATCACGGCAGAAGCGTGGAGGATGAGCTTGGAGTGGGGAGAACTCCAAGGCTGAGGGTCCAGTTGAGAGGCACAAGGCCAACAGGAAGGGTCTGGAGAGACCAAGATGTCAGAGCAGACGCCAATCAGACCCAGGGAAAGGGACCTGATGAGGACTGTGGAGGAAACCCTGAGCAAACTCCTTCCACTTCCCTTCCCTCACAACCAGCCGCCCGCAGGCTATACTCACACATGCAGCTATGCATGCGCACACACCGCACACAGGATCTGGCCCAAGCCCGCCCCACAGAAGGGATTTTCATTAAATGCTATTAATTTTAACCCTTTCAGTCCTCCTGTCCCACCACATGGAGTGACAGTGATCACAGCGAGCCCTGTCGGCATGCTGAAGCCATGCAGGGGTCTCCAGGAAGCCCGACAAGCACCCCACTGAAGGCCGTGTCCCCCAGAGCAGCTGACCCTGGTGACCCAGGCTTGCTCTCATGGGTCCTCTTGTTTCTTAAATTACAACTGCAACGTTGTCCTTACTTTCCTTATGCCAACAACTGTTATAGGAATGTTGGGGATGATAAGAGAATTGAAGGGAGGCAGACATAAAAAAAAATGCCTCATTTTTTTTTGCATCCGACAAAACTTTTCCTGAATATCAATGAGATGAGAAAGTCTGAGTCAAAATGTTACAACTTAAAAAAAATAAAAGGCAAAAACCTCAACCAGAACAATGGAAAATACGTATACTCAAACTTTAATAGCTCCCTCTGCTGACACTTTGTGTAATTAAATTTTTTTTTAAATTTATGTTTGTTTTATTTTACAAGTATTTAATTAGGAACCACATAAAGCTGGATGGTATAAAAACCAGTAGATTAAATCCTTCTCACTTTATCTAAAATTGGAAACATCACTCCTGTATCATAAATAATGACCATCTCACAGTCAAACTTTTTCTGTATGGTAGAGGTATTGCTATAATTTAAAGAAGTGATTATATTTGTAAAGTGAAAAGTGGCATATATGCTTCAATGACAAGGAAGCATCAGTCTTTAAAAATTAGAGTAATTTTTTTCAAGGAAGCTTTTAATTTTATTTTTTTTCTAGACAATTTTGGTTATGGTAGAGCTAAAAGCCAGTAGCTTTGAAAGGCACCCACAGCTGAATGCAGAGGAGGAAATAAACATGAGCCAAACCAGAGAAACGAGTTTTTCACAACTAGGATGCACTGCAGGAGAGAAGGGGGAGGGGAAGCAAGGCTCACGCACACTGGAGACTTCAATAGGTCAAACAGCACTTTCACTTAATTCTCCAAATATTTCCGAGTGAGGATTTTTATCATGTAATTTGTTTGGTCAGTCCACAACTAAGTAATGGTTTGGGCACTCATTTAGAAGCACCTGGGACCTAGAAAATATGGGCGTGAGGTTCCCACCCAGTCACTAACTGGGACCTGGGAAAATCATAGCCTCTCAGCCCGGGTCTTCACCTGACACAGGAAGACTTGATTAAATGACCTCCCTCCCAGGTCCTTCCCAGCACTCTAAACAATCTCAGGGTAAATCTATTGCCCCACCTTATCCAACACAGAAAAAAAAAAAATGGAAGGGGAGAATGGAGAGAGGGAGGGAAGGAGGCAGGTAGACCCAAAGGTTACAAGGGAGAAATAGAATATGTAGCCAAATGGAATATGAAAGATGACATAGACATATTACCAGGCAGTCAGCTTGCCCCTTGGTAAAGAAAATGAAAATCACATAGCTTTGGTTTCTTCAAGCAACAATTAGCAGGACCAACTTTTTTCTGCTCTATACATCTCCAGTTCATAGACTGATTTCTGGTTTCTAAGTAAGGAGGTCGCCACTGCGGCACCAATAGCAATGGCTCCATTCATCACGATGTAACAAGGGGCTTCTAGGAGTCCATGACTTATCCCACCAGGAGTCACTGAGAACTTTACTCGCCCGGCAATGTTTATGTCAATCAAGAAAACAAAGTCCCTTAACCTCCTGAATCCTACACTTTACAAAGACAAGGCCATACACAAATAATCTTAGCTAAGTTCTATGATGAGAACAGAAGGTAAGAGAAAGAATGGTAGTAGATATGGTAGTCAGGGACATACACTCTGAGAAAGCTATTTTAGCAGAGTGATGCAGAAGAGAGCAAGTATCTGATGCGGGCAGATACGACAGAAAAACCTGGAGGAGGGAATGAATCCCAAGTGTGGGAAGACAGGAAGACCAGTGCAGCTGAAGTGCAGCAAGACAGAAAGGTGGTGTTGATACCATTGTAATAATCTGGTTATTATTTAACAGGAAAGGAATAAAGGGAAGACTAGATAATATAGGCCTGCCATTTACACAGCTTTGCTAGAAGTTAATTTAACACTCTCCACGTCTGCTCCCCATGATCGGTGGGGGAAAGGATTGGACAAAGACAACTTGGATGCATGTTCAGAAAGGTCTGAGTGACATGGGAGGATGCTTACCTGTCAGTCACACCTGGCAGCGAGTCATTGGCCAGAATGGGCATGGCCTCTGCAAGTGTTCAAAACCTAAATATTTAAGCTCCTAGACAAAGGAGTTCACCCTCTTGGTTTGCTGTTTTCCAGTAAGTCCTATTGCAGGTGGTCCATTTCCTTGTATTCGCCCACATGGTCTCTCCTGATTGGTCAGTACTAGGGTAGAGGGCAGATGACCATTGCATCTGGTCCTGATGTCAGTTATGGCATGGCATTGTCACTTTATCTGGTTTTGCTGCTTTTCTGGGCCTGGAGTTAAAACACAACTGAGGCCTAGGTGTTATCTCTAGTTAGACTGAAATTCTGACTCTGTGGTCAGAATTTGTTCCTAATATTATTTCATTGCAGACCATTGTCTTGAGGGCTTGATAATTAAGAGAGTGGACATGCAAGGAAAGAGGCAGGCGTCAAGAGTGCTGGATGAGGTCAGTTTGAATCAAAAGGAGAAAAGGTCATTGCCAGGGGCTGTGTGTAAATTAATAAACTAGAAATATAAATTTGGAAGGTATTTTGGGGAGCCAGAGGAGAGCTAGCTTCAGTAATCAAGTTCTCTGAATCTCTGGACCCCTAGCTTTTTATTAACACAAATTGCCCTAAGGCAAAGCAGATATACATACCAAAATTTTGATATATAGTAGGCATTGTCAGGTTTGGGGAACTGCCCTCAGGTGTCTGGCAGCAGGCAATAATATATGCTAGTTTTCAGGTTTGGGGAAGTGCTTGCAGATATTCCAGCAGCAGGTGATAGCAAGTAGATTTTCAGGTTTGGGAAAATGCTTTCAGCCATTCCAGCAGGCAGTGGTATGTATCTTCAGCCCTGCTGAATACAGAAGCCCACCAACCTTTTGAGGACTTCTTGCCTTTTATTATGCCCTGCTGGAATTAGCTTCCAGCAGGTCATATGAAAGAAAGCTTCAATGAGGCTCTAAGTAGAGAAAAAGGAAGTGAGAGAAAGCTGATTGGGAGGATGCAGATTGGGACAGGTAAGGAAGACTAAGGATAAAAGCGAACACTTCCCTTCACATGCAAAGTTTCTGCACAGAAAGCGCTCACAAATACAAATCAAAACTAATTTTGAGTATTTAGCCATTCATGCTCTTATTTTTCTAGGCAATAAAGCACCAGGTGAAGTAAGAAAATGATAAAGTTTAAAAAAGAAGTTCAGCTGAAACCGGTTTGGCTCAGTGGATAGAGCTTAGGCCAGTAAACTGAAGGGACCCTGGTTCGGTTCAGATCGGGGGCATGTGCCTTGGTTGCAGGCACATCCCCAATGGTAGGTGTGCGGGAGGCAGCAGATTGATGTTTCTCTCTCATGGATGTTTTTGGTTCTCTATCCATCTCCCTTCCTCTCTGTAAAAAAAATCAATATAAAATATATATATTTTAAAAAGTTGCCAAAACCGGCCAAAACCGGTTTGGCTCAGTGGTAGAGCATTGGTCTGTGGACTGAGAGGTCCCGGGTTAGATTCCGGTCAGGGGCATGTACATTGGTTGCGGGCACATCCCCAGTGGGGATTGTGCAAGAAGCAGCTGATCGATGATTCTCTCTCATCGATGTTTCTAACTCTCTATCCCTCTCTCTTCCTCTCTGTAAAAAAATCAATAAAATATATAAAAAAAAATAAAAAGTTCAGTGATAACTAAAAGCCTCTGAATCAACAGATGTCTTGTAATGAGTATGTTGCTTGAGACCTGCATTTGACTTTATGTTAATAGATCAAGAATGAAAGGACTGCTGTGGTCTTCAGGAAGCTGAAGGGGCCACATGTGTATAGTGGAGAGTTGTCCAACAGGACTGACTGCTCAGAAAGTGGCTCAAAGATCTTAAGGATATCCCTTTTCACAGAGGACGGAACGCCCGAGTCCATTGACAATGTGTGTCCCAGAGGAGAGGTTCCCTAAGGCAGTCTGCAAAGCCAAATTTATATTCAAAGGCACACTAACACTGCACTCCCATTCTCTTGAGTGTACAGTCCAGTTTTCAAGAGGATGACATGCCAAGTGACAGTGCAACCATTTGAATGAGAAACATGAAAAGCCAGGTGCTATTTCATGAAACAATAACTTTTTTTTTAAAGAAACTTTTTGTTGTTGTTGTTGGTTTTCTTAATAACTTTTTTAAAAAAATATTTTTTATTGATATTTTACAGAGAGGAAGGGAGATAGAGAGCTAGAAACGTCGATGAGAGAGAAACATCAACCAGCTGCCTCTTGCCCGCATGCCACATGCCCTTGGCCGGAATCTAACCTGGGACCTTTTAGTCCGCATACCGACGCTCTACCACTGAGCCAAACTGGTTTCGGCAAACAATAAGAACTTTAAAAATGTTTAGTTTTAGTTTCTAAGATGGTTAAGTATCAAAAGACATAACCCATATGAACAAAAGCTCTTTGGGTTCCATCATAATTTCTGTGGAACTGGGTCCTGAGACTTAAAAGCTCAAGAACCACAACCCAACCTAATAGATTTGGGATGATTAATATTACACGTCATGTTATATGTGTATATGTTGCAAATATGGCATTTATGGATGGTAATTTCATTATTAATAAATCAAGGGAGTCTGTGAAGACTTGAGGGAACATCCTCATAAATGGAAGTTTCCGGTAGCCTTGTTCACTGTACTTGATAACCTCCCATCTTTGACTCCCCACCCCCATCTTTAGCTGAAGGATGAATTTTAAGGTGATGGCTTCCACCACTTTGGTTAACTACTCTTTTCCGGAGTCTCTTCCATATTATCTACAGGAGGCATGCATGTTATAAAAATTTAATTTTTCCTCTTGATAATCTGTCTTGTGTTAGATTAATGAAACCAGAGAACTTGAGGGTAGAGGATTTTGTATCATTAGACTTCAAAATTTACTTAAGGGAAATAGTGGTCATGTTTGATCAGATTCAATGAATAAAATACAATTTGAGGTAATCATTACCTACACTCTAAAAATAAAGGATGAAAATGACAAAGTATATTGACTTCCCAATTTACTTTCAAAAGAACCATTTGCCATTGCTAGAGTAGGTCACAGCCTTCCAAAATGGCAAAGAACCTTCGATGCATTCTACACCAATGTCCTGGAATTTACTAAGTGCACTGACAACAAAAGAAAGTCTGTTCAGTTTCATTCTACCAGTTAGAGGAGTCTGGTCTTTCTACTCCTGAATGTAAGCTCTTCCCCGACACAGTAATTCCACTCTGGTTATGGTGTGTCAGAAATATCCTTTTAAAAATATATATGTATATTTTTCACCCTCACCTGATGAGAGAAACATCAATGTGAAAGAGAAATATCGATGGACTGCCTCCCTTACTTAGGCCCCGACAGGGATTAAACCTGTAACCCTTTGGGGCAGGGATGATGCTCCAACTAACTGAGCCACCCAGATAGGGCTCCCATACTTTTAAATGGCACTTGAATATCTAAATGTATTATATGTATTCTTTGGAAGTGGGGTAGCAGGAAGGAATGCAGAACCCACCAGTGTTATATACTCTCTGCATAATTTTCCTTGCATAATGTTTTACAGAAACAATTTACATTTAGTCCCAATGTTGTATAGGTTAACAAATTATAGACTAATTGAATTTATTCACTATTTATAAACTATTTAAGCTGTCACTGCTAGGTGATATATAGGCGAATTCTGCTTCTCTCCATTGCACAGAGGACTGAGGAAAAACTACATGTACATCAAGATTATGCAATGGTAAGTAGGATTTGAAAGCAAACAAGCTTGAATTCGTCAGTTAAGTACTAAATCTAGTACCCCTTATCAAGAGAAAGCCAAGTCAGTAAGAAGTATGGTCTCAAATACAAATATAAGTGTACTGATGAGATACAAGCCCTCCCATTCGATGATCAGTAAGGAGGCTTCTGATACTGCAGTGTGAGATACTTGGGGTGGTGACAGAAAACTCTGCCTTGGTCACAGGCCAGCAGTGTTGTATGCATTCAGCAGGTATTGACACCACAAATCTGAACTCTGGTTTTCCCCCATCAGAACAAGTACCTTAGATAACCCTGAAATGACAAATGGATCGTCCAGAGTCACCATAATCCTACTGACATAAGCTCTATCTATCCAAAGGATAATGTACAGATCATTAGAAAAGCATTCCTTGGTACCAAGAATGGGGGATCGAGGTTCTTAGACAGCTGGTGACACCACTTCCTATTCATGAAAAAAACAAAAAACAGGCCTCTTTCTCTTTTCGTTTAAGTTTAGTCATGGATTTCGATAAAATCACTTAAGTGGGCAATGGTTGGGGTAAACTGTTAACCTCCCTTTAATTCTCCCACTTAAGTGCCCAGCTAAAATGAATGCTGTAATCTCTCTGTGTTTGAACGATCTGTCAATCAGGAAACCCAGAACAGTGTCTACAACAATGTTGTTTTTTTCCAGTAAGTACATATTTATAAAGATAAAAGGAAAGAACACAGATATGAGTGAACATTTTTATTGAAACCCTCAAAGATTAAAGAGGACCAAATGGTGAGTTTGGGTACCATAACAGAAAAGCTCACCTAACTGTACCATCATTCACGGGAATGAACAAACCCAAACACGACAAAATTCAAATTCTCATGTAATTGCTACAAGTGAATGTAAATGAACTAATAATCATTTTATCATAACCTTTTTGTAATCATACGAAAAAGGGAATTTACATGGCATAACAAAAGATATGCAAAACTTAATGAAAACACAATTCTCTTTAAATTTCTCAAACTTATTTTTATAGGATGCAGAAAGCACTTGAAATGATTAAATGATTTAAGCTGATTCTTTTTTATTGCAAACCATTTTATCATCAGCTTAACCTCCATGCATGGTATTCAAAAAGAACACAGCTTTTGAATTAGAAAGATCACAAGTTAAAATGAGGAATTAAATACTGAAATTAGGAAAAAGCTGGGGTTTCTTTTGAAAGGAATCTTCAAGTACCAGTAAGTATAGAGACAGAATACTAATTTTGGTTACATTTTCCCCCTTACTGTTAAATATACAAACTATTATACCTTCCAAAATACCCACATAAGGTGATTTTAGTAAGAAACATTCAAACCAAATCTTGGAAAAATATTAAGCAAGAAATTTCCCGGGCCCCAATCATGTCTTAATTTGTGATTATTCAAACTTATGATTATGTGTTTCCTGCTTTAGAGCCCAGGTTCTCTCCTTTTTGGTCGCTACAGTTAAACATTCAGTTAGTTGTGCTATTTAGACAACCTGTGATCATTTCATTTAGAGGGAAAACATTTTGCAATATATTGATAGACCAAGGAGGAAGAGAAAGTAGGTGCTCTGAAGAAATTGTAAATGGAAAAAAATAATTACTGATTGAAAAGATAGTTTTTATTTCCAAAGGAATGCTGCACCCATTTCACTTGATATTAGAAATCCAGGTTAAAGGCACTGGGATGTATACCTCACAATGAGCAGACCATTCGATTACATTAGACGTTTCTGTGTCTGCTGTTGCAATCAGCCCACTTGCTGCGTGTTTCTGTGACACTTCTTACATAAAAACCAAATGTAAATCAAACAACTTTCAATCCACTTGTAATGTAACTAGTTTTATAAAAATATTCAGAGTTGCTAATAAAGCACCAGAAAAAGTGAACCTCAGGGTGAGGACTCAGATCCTTTCTATGAGGTCCCTCTTTATAGTTTTTCTCTAATGGGACCTCCAGAGTGACAGCAGTCATCTTTGACATGTCCTACCTATATAATCTTAGGGATGTAGAACATTGCTGTGGTTACTATACCCAAATGCCAATTTTTATTATAAATAAAGAGACATGTCACAAGATAAGATTTCATGGCTTACTCTTAAAAAGGTAAAATAGGTGCAACTTTCCTTTAAGAAAGTCTTTATTTTCTAATATACCATTAATATTTTAATGTTCCCTTCAGTAAACACTGATATAACTACAATGGGACTACCAAAGACCTGTGAAATAGCTACGATTATCTACAAATACTGTATTTTATTTCATTTGAATACAGCATTTGCACATTTTAAGAAAACATTGTACAAAAAAATTATATAAATGAAAACATCAAAGAAATATCTGCCACTAAATTTTTGAACTGAAGTGATCAAATGTGTAAATGTAAATGAAAGGTTTCTAAACATAATGTAAACATAAATGGAGTAATGCAAAACACCAAGGTATTCAAATCTACTGTATTGCTATTTTCACCCTTATTATCTTTCTACATAGCTTTCTCCTTTTGGAACAGTAACATAAGGGGCAGTACATTATCTTCATAACCATATGCCATCAGATCAATTAATACAGATGACACATTTAATTATACAAAATCAATTTGCTTCAAGACACAAAATTAATGTTGATATGTAATTAATGAAAAAAAAATAAGATGTTAAAAAGATAACTATAAGAATACCCAGATATATGCTGTATTCCCATTTATATAGATCTGATCAATAAAACATCAACACATTCACTTAGATACTGATTTAATCCATGGATCAAGGCCATATTTTCAAAGTATTTTAAGGATGCCAGGACACTGCAAAAGCTGGAGAAAAGAGTTGAACAGTATATGCTTGCTGAACAAGAACTATGTTTATTTAGCTAGTGAATACCTAGAGTAATAAATGTTTACTTCATGATAGCAATCAGGCTCGCAAACACCCAGAAATAGGAATTAAGGATTTTAAATGTAGTTATAAAGATCATAAAAAGTCTGATTAGACTGAGGTACATTTACTCAAAATTTTGAGATTCATTAAGTGGTAGCAAACAAAATAATTCCTCAGACAAATGCACATTTTTCAGTTTACATATTATTGGGGGAAGGAGGAGAGAAGAATGTGCATTAACTGGTGAAATCCACCAAGCTGCATATCAATATTCTGTTACACCAAACAATTTAAAGACAAGGAAAATGTTCTAATATAATCTCAGATTATGTTTCATTTGGCTAAAATAGAGCTTAAGATTGCTTTGCCATATTAAAAGTTTACTACAATAATTCTTCACATAAACATTTAGACTTGAACTCCAGGACTAAATATGGCATGATTATTTTGCTTTTAATCTGTCAAATAGCTAAAAACCGACAATTTAAAAACTACAACAAAGAAATGTTGAAGCAATGTGACTCTTACATCATTGAACCACTTCTAATGGTTAACTGTTAGTATTTAACAAAGTCAAAGAGTTAATGAATCCTTGCATTCATTCAGTCTTCTGTGCCTTAGCTAGGATGCATAATTACAAAAGACAGCAGATACTGGTAAAAGCTTCAGGACAGAAAGTGCTTGACGAAGTTACAGTTCTCAAGTGTGTTTGGTGAGAATATAAGGGCAGATGCGCTGATGAAAACCATTACAAGAGTCAATTCTGTGTTAAAGAGTTCAAAGTTGTCACCTTATGCAGAAAAAAAAAAAGCTTTAATAATGTCTTCTTTGACTTATTAGGCATTTCCAGAGTCTACATCATTAGTGTTGTAATTCTAAGAGGACATCTTCATACGGTTATTGTTTGTTTCTATTTCTCTCCTGAAAAATAAAAAACACAAAAGATTTAACAAAATGTCATCATTTATATAAGATTTAAATTAATATAATGTAAGCCATATTCATAAAAAGTTCTTTAAATACTAATTCAAGTAATTAGTTAAAACTGATTACTATTACCTCTACAAACCATAGTGGGATGATCATCACAAAACATTTCTAAGTAAAAACTACAAACATTTATTTCAGGCCCCCTCCACATCCCTATTTTCCCACAGCATTTTGGTTAAGGTGAAGACATTACAATAATGTCTTTCTAGCCTTTTCAAAGAGTTGTTGGTAATGAGGTACCAAAGAGACTAAAGTAAAAGGAGTCTGTAGCAATTTCAAAACTATTTGAAAAGGTAGGATTAGCAGAAAAGGAAAAGAGTCCCATTAAATTTTCAGTTAATAAAGATACCTTGAATCACAAACTTTCTCCATATCATATTCTCACGTTTAGTATAACTTTCCACATAAAGAAACACTAATTATTAGTTTCTTCTAATAAAGCAGAATCCCCTTGAACAAAAGTTAAACTATGTGATGCTTTAGTGTTTATTACCCAAAGATATTTATCTATAAAACTTCTTTCAATTGAATGCATCAGTGTGAATGTACCATCTTGTTTTAATATGCAACTCAGAGATTCTCAAACTTCAGCAACACCAGAATTACCTGGATGGCTGGTGGAAATAAACTCAAGAGCTTGAGTTCTTGGAAACAAACTCAAGAGCTTGCAATTCTAACAAATCTTGAACATTTATATAAGTTATACAAATGTATCAACTATAATTTAAACTTTTTTAAAAATTAAGTCTGTAGTTTTAACATTGTTGTACCAATGTTAATTTCTTAGTTTGGATAAATGTACTATGATTATGTAATATAATCTAAAACTAAATAAAGAACATACAAAAACTTGCTACATTATTTTTGCAACAAAATAATTTAATAAAGTTTTTAAAAACCATTAATAAAAATATAGAAAAATACAACCCTCACATTTATCATATTAAAAGCTTACAAGAAAAAGGTGTGCATATTTCAAGAAAAGACAATTTATAGATGAACATATGATTGGACTTAAAATTCAATTCTTCAGGATGCCTTACCAGAAACAAAATCTGCATAGGTTGGCTGACAGGACTGGAAAAATTCATGCTACAGAGTAGAACAAGGGCAGTAACAGATGGATAAAACTCCCAGCTGTTCAAAAGCCTGTACATTTGTCCAGAGCCATTAAAGTGCTATGAAACTGAGACAGTTTGACATGCACTGTCCCAACAACATGATGGGTCCTTTAGCATTAAGAGAGCAAAAGACAAAAAATGTAAAGAAAACAGACCAATTCTGCATTGTAAAATTAAAAAATAAAATTCATCAGGGGAAAGGACAATCAATAATTATACTTTGGAGGTTCTGTTTTTGGAAATCAACTCTTCAAACTTAAAACTTATGCTTCCATTTAATTGAGAATGTCATATTCTTAATCTTCTGCATGAACACACTATAAAAAAGAACTGCTTTAAAAGACTTTAGTGCCTAAGTGTGCATTTATAAAATAAAGTAGTATTTCGGGTTTGAGAAAATAGTTTAAAATATAGTATCAACCAAAGATCAAATAACCTCAAAATGTACCACAAAATGAGAAAAAGTTCAAATGGTAAAAAATGGTGAACAGTCATGGTCCAAAATAGTCCAAATGAGAGTAAGAATGTAGTTCTAAGACTTAGGACTAATTCATGTTTTGAGTTGTAATTTAGTTTCTACAAAATAGTATTACCCAACACACTAAAGTTATTATTTTTATGTGTAGTCTTATTTTAGTTTTAGAGTTTTCACTTAATTTCATATTTAAGTAATACTATCTTAAAAAGAAAAGCACAAAAATCACAAAGAAATAAAATGGTCTCTATTCACAACTGATGTGATTGTTAGACAGAAAACCTTAAAGATGTTACATAGGACTACTAAAACTAATAGGTGAATTGAGTGAAATCAGAGAATATAGGGCATTTCTATAAACCAACTGAGAAGTAAAACTGAAAAGGCAATTACAATAACAATAAAAATATAAAATACTTAGCAAAAAATTCAGCAAGAGACATGATGGCCCTCAACAATGAAAATCACAAAACAGCTGAAACTGGTTTGGCTCAGTGGTAGAGCGTCGGTCTGCGGACCGAAAGATCCCGGGTTCGATTCTGGTCTAGGGCATGTACATTGGTTGCAGGCATATCCCTGGTAGGGGGTGTGCAAGAGGCAGCTGGTCGATGTTTCTCTCTCACTGACGTTTCTAGCTCTCTATCTCTCTCCCTTCCTCTTTGTAAAATATCAAAATATTTTTTTTTTTTAAAAAAGAAAGAAAATCACAAAACAGAGAAATTGTATTTGCCTTTCCAAGCAGCCAGGCTTAAAAAAATAGACTGGGATATAGTGGCTTACTGGTAACCTTTCATATTTATCTGTTGAATGAATAAGCGAACTATTAAAACTCACACACACACACACACACACACACACACACACACACACACACAACGGTTGACTAGCTAAGTGCTAGAATTCTCAGGGGAAAAAATTAAACTAGCACAGGGTGAAAGAGGCACTTAGAGCCAAAGCAAAGGAACCTACATGCAATTCTATTTTAAAGTCAGATTTTGGACTCTTTACAGCAGTGGTTCTCAATGCGGGGCACACGCCCCCCAAGGGGGCAATTTGATTTTTAAGGGAGGCAATTTGAGAATGAGTTAACAGTGAATTTTTTGCATTTATTATGGTTCTAGGAGCCTCATATTATATAAATATATATTGTGATATATATATGCATATCATTTCTGTTTTGAAACTATTTTTTAAACAATTTCTTAGTGATTTCTTCCTCAGTACTTCATTTGTCCTTTTGTTCTTTTATTTTTCTTTTTCATGGATGCCATGTTCTTTGGAAGCTTGCTTAGACCAAGTTAATGGCCTTTTAGGCTTCCCTACGTGAACAGGAGTTCACTTTTTGAATAATAAAAATTATGTCATGGAGGGGAGGGGTGCGGGGGCATCAGGATTTTAGGGATGCTCAGGTGGGGCATGGCCAAAAAAAAGTTGGAAACCACTGCTTTACAGTAAGATAATCATGATAACATGATTACTTTCCAGATTGTCGTTCACAAGTGAAATTGCCAACAAGTAGCCTTTTATAGATTAGTTCTTTTATTATTGCACTAGTGTTCTGGTGCACGAAATTCATCCATGGCGGGGGAGGGGTTGTCCCTCAGTCTGGCCTGCACCATCTCCAATCTGGGACTCCACAGGGATCGAGCCTAAACAGGCAGTCAGACATCCTTCTCGCAATCTGGTACCACTGGTTCCTAACTGCTCTGTCTGCTGGCCTGCCTGATTGCCCCTAACCACTCTGCCTGCCAGCCTGGTCGCCCCCAACTGCTCCCCCCCAACAACCCCCTTTGCCAGCCTGACCGCCCCCAACTGCCCCCACTTGCCGGCCTAATTGCCCCCAACTGCCCCACCATCACCAGCCTGTTCGCCCCCAATTGCCCTCCCCTCCTGGCCTGATCACCCCTAACCACCTCTGCCTTGGCCCACCACCATGGCTTTGTCTGGAAGGTCTTGTGTCTAATTATCATATTACCCTTTTATTAGTATAGACTCCTTAATGTTATTTCAACCGCAAAAGAGAGCATCATTGATAATGAAATGTGTAAGATACTAGATTAAAACACCTTTCAAGTGTTCTGCCAAGAGACAAAGTCTGTTTCACTCAATTTGTTCCTACATTACAAACCTCTCCAGCATGTTATTGTACTGAGTACTGCAGGTAAATATTACACAATGGTATGTATTTATCTAAGCATAAATTAGCATAAAAAGATGCAGTAAATATATGGTATAAAAGATAAAAAATGGTATAGGGCACTTACTATGAATGGACCTTGCAGGACAGAAAATTGCTCTGGGAGTGGTGACTGAATGTGAAGGCCTAGCACATTACTATACCCTACTGTAGACACTCTAAACACAGTCCCCTGAGCCTTGCCTCTGCTCCCTTCTGACAGGGCCAGAAATAAAATAGTGAAGCTGCCAAAGCTATTCCGTGATCAGGGATATGAACTGGACTGATGGGCATTATCAAGGAATCAGCTAAAGAATATATCAGCATAACAGTGACCATCAGGAAAGAGTAATAAGAAATCAAAATGGAAAACTAAAGGAACACAAGGGATTGCCATGGCAATGTGGTTTTGGGTATTGCATGTTGGAGCAGTGGTCATATTAAGGAACTTCGTGTTATTTATTTAAAAAAGAAAAAAGGAAAAAAAAGGGGGATTTCTAACATGGGGAAGGTGTAGAACTGATACTTCAATATTCTGACTTTGGAAGTTTGTTTTTGGTCCCATTGACCCTTTCTGGCACAAAAGGTTCTTCTAGAACTGAATGGATGGGGAAAAACAACAACTTAGATATGCTTTTTATCATTACAATTTAAAAACATTCCCAAAGTACAGGGACAGGCTGGCTCCACACTATCTACAGGAAAATCAGATGTTATTACACTACTAGAGGCCCACTGCACGAATTAGTGCACAGATGCAGCCTGGCTGGCACAGCCCCAATCTGGGTGGATCAGGGCTGGGCCTGTTGGGAGGATGAGATGGTGGAAGATTGGCCTGCCCTGATTGGTCCAGTGGGCCCTGCCCCCGATTGGGGTGGGATGGGGGGCTAATCAAGGTCAGTGGCCAGGGGGTATAGGATATGTGGGAGGTTGGCTAGCCATTCCCTCCCCTGATTGGTGTATGTGGGACCAAGTAGAGATGGGACCAGCTGGGGGGACTGTGGAGGGTTGCCTGGCCCTGGCCCTGATTTGGGTTGTGGGGGCCCACTGAGGGCAGAGCTGGTTGGGGGGAGGAGCCATGCACTGATCAGGATGGTGGGGGCCCATTGTGGGCGGGGTTGGCTGGGGGGGGGGCACAGGCGATTGATCGGCCGGCTCTGACCCCAAATGGAGTGGTGAGCCTGATCTGGCATGGGGTTGGTGGGGGGAGGGCTGCAGGAGGTTGGCCAGCTAACCCTCCCCGCCCCACCGATTGGGCCAGTTTGCTGGCTACAGTTGGCGTCATAGTAATCAGTCATTCCGGCATCCCGGTTGCTGGCTTTTTATATATATAGATTATGTCACCATTATATATGTGGCCAGCTGTTGACTGAAACATTGTTATTTTGTTGACTGTATTTTGTAAATTCCTAAATAAAGAATTGCATGTCAAACTTCTAAAACTAATAAGTCAACAGGAAAGATAATTCAATAATTTAAGTTACTTCCTGAAATTTAGTTAACTATGTTCCTGAAGTAATCATATATTTGCTGCTGAAGAAAAATAAAATTGAAATGCCTTCACTTTAATAATTACTGTTTATAATATAATAGGTATAAAGTATTTCCCAAATATATAATTAACCCAAGATATTATCAGTAGTTCAATTACTAAAAACTCGTAAAATTTTTTATCACTATTGGAACATAACTCAAGATACCTTTACCTTTAATATAGGGCAACAAAATCAATGAGGAAAAAAAACGAATATAAAGTGTTAATTAAAGCACCTTCTTTTTTCCACATCAAGAATATTTACTAAATTAGAGTATTACTACAGCAAAAAACTGAATAATCTTGACTATTCAAAATATCACTCAATGTTTCATCAAAGAATTAGTCACTTAAACGTAATGGAACAGTTTATGGTATCAAGTGTGAGCAATACACCCTGGGCCAAAACCTATTTTTCAGAGAAATGTTTTTCAAAGTTTATAGTAAAGATGAAAGAAAAAGGGAGACTTTATATACTAAATTTATTTCTGTAAATCATGTAGTTCATTAATAGAGAACTACAGCTATAGAAAAGTTTACCAAAAGGCAATTGAATAATCGTAAGAACTGTAACTTGATTAACAGGGAAACATTAAATTACAAGTTCTACTTGAAAAAAAGTACAAATGGTAACCAACTTACAATGATTTGACATAAAATTTTTGACTTTGCAATGGTGCAAAAGCAATATGCATACTAAATTGCACTAAATATTTATTATAAAATAGGTTTTGTGTTAGATGATTTTGCTGAACCCTAGGCTGATGTTAAGTGTTCTGAGCATGTTTAAGGTAGGCTAGACTAGGCTATGATGTTCAGTAGGTTAGGTATATTAAATGCATTTGCAACATGGTTTTTTCAACTTGCAATAAATAGGTTTACTGGGATGATAAACCCTAATCTAAGTTGAGGAGCTTCTGTACATACAGAACTGTCAGAAAGATGCTTACTATTGTCACAGATATAATTATTGTTGAAGCAACTTCTTGTATTTCAAAACAAACTTGGTTACTTTGAGGAAGACCTAGCATCATCTCATCTCAGAATCAAAGTTATTACAAATGTGAAAATATTTTTAATCAGATACTAAAATTTACTCTTTGGAAATATCCAACAATATAAAATAGCATACATGACTAAAATACATAGAAGATTTAAAACTATTTAATTGGGATTTTATTATAATTATGCCTTTCTTGTTTCTGTATAAATTGCAGGGCTTCCTCTCTTTCTGATGGAATAAGTAAATGCCATAGTTTGAAAGTTCATCTCAAAGTTACAGGCAATTAAAAACTAATTATTCCACTGAGACCGGTTTGGCTCAGTGGATAGAGCGTCGGCCTGCGGACTCAAGGGTCCCTGGTTCGATTCCAGTCGAGGGCATGTACCTTGGTTGCGGGCACATCCCCGGTGGGGGGTGTGAAGGAGGCAGCTGATCGATGATTCTCTCTCATCGATGTTTCTAACTCTCTATTCCTCTCCCTTTCTCTCTGTAAAAAAATCAATAAAATATATTTTAAAAAACTAATTATTCCTATATGGGTATAAAGAGCTAAAAATCTTATCTCAGATTTTGTTTTCTGACTAATAAGAATTCATGAAAATCAAAGAATAGAGTAGAATTTAAACAACTCACATTCAGTACACAAAAAGTAAAATTTTAATAGAAGGATTAGTCAAAAGTAGACTCTAATGCTATTTAGATTACTTGAATTTCTACTGTACAAATATATGAAGGACCTATCAGTTCTTTGTTTTTCCTTCTTCTATTTTCCAATTAACCAGCTTTATCATTAGAAGTTGAAGGAAAAAAAAATAAAGCCCCACTATCCTCCTTTCTAGTCCTTTATATTTCAAGTTCCTCTAATGGGTTGCCACTAACTTTAAGTAGTGTACTAGTATATAAATTTCTCAATTTAGCATTCAAACACTATCAATTCCCACTGTATAAGGTAACTTATAGTTGAATGCTACATTCTCCTCTTCCCCCTCTCTACATTAGAAGCACACTATTTTTTTAGTTCTCATGATTGTGCTTATAACTTTAACATGCTTAAGGCACACTTGCGTGCCATATCCTCTCTATAAACAATTATTTTACCTTCAGAAAGATGAGAAAGTGCATCTTCCTCAAACCTTTTCTTTTTGATCCATCTCATAATATTTTGTCTAACTATAATTAAATCTTTTATATACTATTATCCATTTTTACAAATGAAAAATCTGTAGGTAACATTACATAACTTGAATGATAAAGTACTTAGTTCCCAAATAAACCAATAAAAAGAAAAATTCTATGGCATTCAAACTTTCAAAAAAAAATTTTTAAGCATTTACTCTTTTAACAAAATGTTTATTAAACACTATGTGCCAACTATTACACGCTAGGGCTTCAGGAGAGAACAGCAAGTTCTGCTCTCATGGAACTAGCTTACGGTCCAATGAGAACAAACATTAGCTAGATTTTTTTTAACTTCCTTCACACCCATCGTCAAGGTCAGTGGTTTCCAAGAAGGGCTCATTTCATTTGTCAGGCTTCAAAGATCACAGTGCCATTTAACAGAAAGTGGAGAGATGCATACAGCCCTGATACACATTATATACAACGAAGACCAGTCTTATTCAAAATGCCTATAGAGTTGCTTTTGAGAGAAAGATGTTGTTCTGGTATAACCAACTATCAGGTCTCATTATTTTTCTTGAATTCCTTTTTCACTCTGCTGAAATAGCTCAAGTAATTTTCTCATAAAGAGCATTTGGCTAAGCTCTTTTACACCTGAAATCTTTATTTTGCACCCCCCTTCACTGACAGAATTCAATACTCATCTCTAAAAACAATATACACCATTCCTTCCACTCCAAAATAGATTTTACATGTGAGAATCCAGAGTTGTAGATGAGAAATTTCCATGATAATCTCCTTTCTTAGTAATTTGTTCTTGCTTAGAAAGCTTTTAAAACATCTTTAAACTGTCTTTTTTTCCTTTAAATTATCCTGTTGGTCACTCAGTGAGTCCATCCTTCTGTAAACTTATATGGAAACTTTTCTTTAATCATTCTTCCTATTGTTTTTTCCTGTACTCTTTTTAAACACTGAGAGATAGTGAGCCCCTTTTCTACCACATCTTTCACACTTTATACTTTTCATCTCTACTGCTCCACATTTGGAAATTTCTTTGATTCGAAATTCCAGATCATCAACTGGATCTAAAACACGAATGTTTTATTAATCTGCTTGCTCATTGCTTTTTTTTTTATGAGAATCACAATTCTTATTTCCAGTAACATTTTCTGGCTTTCTTTTCTTTTTACAAACAAATCCTCCCTAGCAACAAATGTTTGCTCCCTGTATTAAATATTTCTTTTAATGGGTTTGTTCTTTCAACAAGCTTGATATCTTCTTTTATCAAACCTAACAAAATTCTGTGTTCAAATTTAAGAATGAAGAACCATACAAATACTACAATAACTGGTATGGAATTCTCCTACTGTGTTGTCATCAATACCCCTCATTCTAAAACAGATTGACTTGCAAGTTTTATGTAACAACGCAGGATGTCTGGTCAGCTCCTCCATAGGGTGCTTTCCTGGCAAGGCAAGCTGGGGAATTCCATTGCCAAAATAACCAGAATGAACATTTTTAGAAAACAATAAAACAGACCCAGCAATGACAAGATAAAATTAGCTTTTGGAAGCCCTTGTCTATCACAAGTAGACTCAAGAATTTTTTAAAAAAAATGGACACAAAACTCTGGGAAGGGAGGGCATGTAAGGAGGGGGGGGGGGCAATGGTAATATATGTACACAGATAATAATTTAATAAAAAAATATTTAAAAAGATTTTTTTAAAAACATGAACACAGTAAGAAGAGAAATATGAGAAAGCTACAGTCACTATAGACATAAATATGTAATTTTAAAGAACTAAACTTCTATGAAAAAGAAAAAAAAAATCACGAATTTTGGGAAGGCAAAGATTTGAAGTCAGATTAATATAAGCCTTCTAAAATTATTCTTCCTCAAAACTGTTTTGGCTAAACGACCTTTGCCTGATCTTAGCCTGGATCTTTAACTAAAGGAAAAGGAAAAAAAAAAAAAAAAAGGCTTAAAGGATATTATGGATCAACTAACAGAATATTGCAGTTATATAAAAGAATATTATTCTTAGGAAATATACACTATATTTTTTGGGGGGAAAGAAACACGATATATGAAACTTACTCTCAAATTGTTAAAAACAACAACAAAGCAAACAGGAAAGAATGCTAACAGGTCTGAAATGTTCTACATACTATTCTTATATTTCCAAATAAATTACAAATTATTTCCAAATAAAAAGATGAAGAAAAAAAGAGATTCCCTCATATTGTTGCAAGTTCAATCATTCCACCATATTACTATTGCACCAATATGTTGTGGCCTATTCCTGCTGATAGACATTTGGATTAGTCCCTGGTCTTTTTGTTTTGTTTTTACTATTATAACTTGTTTGCACTAAGAAAATTCTTGTATGTCTTCTGGGATATGTGGGATCTATCCTGAAGGAAAACTGCTAACTATAAGGTGTATGGAATATTCAGCTTTATAATACAATACAAAAATGCTTCTCCACACGCCTTTATCAACTTAAGGTTCTCATCTAATTTTATGAGATGTTGATCTGCAGTCTTCCAATTCTTGATACTACTAAATTTCTTAATTTGCCAAATCACATAAAATACTTTCTCATTATCATTTTCCTAATTAAGACTGATCATCTTTTTTTTTTTTTTTAAATATGTTTTGATTTTTTTAAGAGAGGAAGGGAGAGGGATAGAGAGCTAGAAACATTGATCAGCCGCCTCCTGCACACCTCCCCATTGGAAATGTGCCCGCAACCAGGTTACATGCCCTTGACCTTTCAGTCTGCAAGCCTCCATTCTATCCACTGAGCCAAACCGGTTAGGGCTGATTATCTTTTTATGTACTTATTAACCATTATTGTTTCCTCTCATGAAATGACTGCCCATCCATATTTTGCCCACTTTTCTACTAGATTATCTTTTTCTTAAATTGATTCACAGATGTTCTTTATTCTTGATACTAATCTTTGGTTAGTTATGTTCAAATTTCACCTGGCTCCTAATATGTCTTTTTATTTTCTTTAAAGCATCTTTTCATGAGCAGATTTTAATATAGTCAAATTTTATCAATATTTTCTTTTATAATTAGTGTTGTTTTGTTTCTTAAGAAACCCTTCTTTACCAATGGTCGGAAGGACATGCACCTGGGAAAATGTAATCTTCACATTATCAGACGCTTTGAGGAACTTCAGCTAAATAGAAGACAGATGGGGTTATGGTAAAGGAGAAGTTTAATGACTTTCAACTACTTTTATTTAAAAATTTTAAAAGCATAACAAGTAAAGAGAACCTACCAAGACACCACTAACTTGTATTTTTGGATAGAGCAAAGAAGGACCTAGAATATATATACATCCTTCCTTCATCACTAGGATATCAAAGCAGTTTTGCTGGAGAGCCAAAGTGCAAGTACAAGTACATCTAAGAGAAATCTACACATGAAAATCTACAAATTCTGCCTAGACAAGAGGTAAGAGCACCAGGAAGAAAACTGGGTAAGGACACAGGATACACCAAATGTTAAACTGTTAATATGCAGGAAAAACTTTCTTGACATGGTGGTTTCATAAAATAGTGAATTAGGGTTAATATAAAGGAGTGCTTGACTAGCAAGCAGCAGCAAAGGGGAATTTACAATTTACTGTATGTAAATCTAGTAAGTTGAAAAGGACATAGAAGAGGAAGAAGTCCCTAAAAATAATCATTATAGGAAGCAACGATAGGTTGTGAATTAAATCGACTAGGCATCAAGGTATTCAGGTAAGCAATTAATCAACTGAAGTAAATGGGAGATACGATATGAATATAAGCAAACATGTCACTGAAGAATTCAGAACCTCAAAAGTCACAAAATCAACACAGAGCATATCATATCAATGTCACGGAAATTCAAATTTGAGAAATTCTCCAAACGCAGGGGGAAAAAAATGGTAAGAACCAATGGCACTGAAAGAATGTTGAAAGATTAAACCTTCTTTGACATTATTAGAAAAAAGAAAATGAAAACCTGGCTCTGGACAAAAAATTAAGAAAAATTATTATAGAGACCCATATTGGACACATTCTACATAGAGGTCCATATTGAAAGAAAAACATCTGTTATGCACACAGAAATAGTTATTTCCAAAGAAAGGAAATTTAGGCTGGCCTCAGACATCTTTTATATGTAATAGAAATATAAAGCTATAATACAAAGCCTGAAAGACTGTAACCCAAAAATTCTATATCCATGTAAACTGTTGCTCATCTAATATGGTCAAAGTAAGGCATTTTCTTACATTTAGAAGGGCTTAATAAAAATATTATCAACTACTCTTCCTAAAAAATAATAAAATAAGCTAAATAAGATCCAAAGCAAATATGCCAAAGGTAAATTAGACATAAAAAGACTGGCTGTAAACAAGACAATTTATTAAATATAAAAATTTAAAGTTCAAATAACTGTTGAATGTGTAATTACAAAACAGTATGTAATGGTCATAATTCCTGAGATAGTTATATAATCATTAAAAAACACCCTAGAATTAAATTTTCAGACCAGATAGAGAAGAACTGTGGAAAGCATAAAAGGGTGGCCTCTCCTTAGCATTAAAACAGTTGATAACTATTTTCCTTGCCTTGCATCTTTCTCCCGGAGTAATCTCATCCCACTTCCATGTAAGTATCTGTTTAAGAACAAGAAGGTCCCAATATGTGACTCCCACATCTAACTTTTTAATCAAAGAGAACTCACTGTCTGTATTTCTCAAAATCATCTTAATATCAGCACATCCTAAAACAAAATATTCACTTGCATAACCACCTTTCATACCCCAAATCATTTCTCCTGGTCCATTATTTGTAAGGGCAGTTACAAAAGGCTAAGCAAAACCTTAAATATTAAATAGTCATTTGTACTATTCCAAAGCAAAGTTTCTAACAATTCAGTTCAGGAATCACTGACAGCAAAATTATGGAGATGCTTGATTAGAAATGTACTCTTACCAGGTCTCTTACCAAATACATCAGACTGCCTGAGGTGGTCTCAAGAGTCTGCATTTTCAAGAAGCACCCTAATTGATATTTGTGTGTCCTAAAATGTATGGGAACTACTGCTCTAGGATCATTTCACATGCTTTACCAGTAAGAAACGTAACTGAAATAGTTCCCTCTTTTGCAAATATCAAGAAGCCACAAGATGCTTATGTTCACACACAGATAGGAATCAACTTTAGTTCCTGTTTATTCTTAATTTCTACATGCAAGCTTTCCATAGCAACCATAATAATTTATTGGAGAAGCTTCTAACTTTATCCCTGATTCACTTGAAAATAACTTTAAATCTATGGAAAAATCTGTTATTTTCTTACTCCATCCCTTTTCTCCTAAAATTAGCACCCTCCCCCACACCAATTTTCTTTTGTAGTCTGAAACAGAAAACATTCCCCAGCCTATCTGATCAAATCTGGCCAATATGATACAACATGAACAGTGGGTAACTTCTTGAGAAACCTCCTTTAGTGTCTCAACAAAGGTAAATACCAGTAACTGAAAAAATAAAATTCTGCAATCTACATCTAAAGCCCCATGTCTTCCCAACTCTTAGCTGCCTTTCTAAAGTCAAATTCTTACTTTGTACAAGCGTTCTAACTGCCTAATTATAAAAAAGCTTCAGGAGTTTTAGGGAAAAAGATTTTACTTCTCATAAATACAAAATAATGTCCAAACATTTATTTAATAAAAACTGTTTGTTTCAAACTCCAGACGTTATTACCATAAAAATAATGTTTAAGACTAGAGTCACTCCCTAGTTCTCAAGCCTGATTAATTATAAATGCAGAATTCACTGAACTTTGATAAACACGACTCAATGACCTTTATCACCTGAGGAGTAGGAAGAATAGGTAAGAAGCAAATTCAGAGTAAGGGTTACCCTTGGAAAGAAAAAAGGAAATGTTTCAAATATGGCATCACATGTCTTTAAGGATCTTTGTTATGTTGTTTCTTAAAACTAAGTAATTGTCCTCCTTCACAGTAAAGTTCTAAACTCAAAATGTAATATTAAAAGGCATTAAATACCCATCCATGCATAGTACCCCAGTAAAAAGACCCTACACACAAAAATTACTGTACTCTTACCCTACGCATGGCTTCCTCCTCTTCTTGACGCTTTTCATAATGTGCAAAGTCATCAAAGATTGAGGTGGTATGCTTGAAGGTAGCAATTATTTTAAGCACTTGCTTAGCTTTTTCTAGGGGTACCTCTTGAGTGTCCCTTGAATTGGTAACTGGTTTGTTGTCATTATTTTCTAAGCGAATATGCCGTAATTGATTATTGGGAACATCCTTGACAAAGATCCACTTAACTTCAAATTTGCCCTTCCACTTATCCTGAGACCAGACACCAGCATATGCATTATAGTCCACAACAGACTTCATTTCAGCCACTCCACAGAAATGTCCACTGCCATTCACACTGAAGAGTAAATAGAGTGGGCCTTTGCCATTCAGAGAACGGTAAGCTGCATCCAAACGCTTATTACCATGTTCAGTACTACACCAGATAGAGTACTTAATGGAACGGTGAATGTCATCTTCAGAATAGCTTTTAATTATAAACACACGTCCATTTTTCAGGTTCCAGTCGAAGTCTTTGGGATTATAGTTGTTTATGGCCTTTAGCTTTTCCAGCACTGGGTGCACTTCTACACTAGAAGGTGAAGCATTGACAGGAACAACACCTAAACCAAAGTTTTCACCGCCCGCTCCATTGTTCTGGTTGAAGCCGCCTCCCCTATTCCGAGGAGCGACCCAGCGGTTCTGCAGCTGTTGCTGTTGGGGCTGCACTTGGTGAGGCTGGGCCTGTGGCTGAGGTCCTGGTTGCTGCTGTGGTTGTGGTGGCTGAGGCTGCTGTTGAGGCAGTTGGCTTTGCACCAATGGTGGTGGTTGAATTAATGGCTGAGGCTGCTGGATTATAGTTTGAGGAGGCAGAACTGGTTGGGTTGGTGGTGCCTTTACCACGGACCCCTTTTCATCCCAAGTTCCAATATTCATATTGTGTTTTATAGGAGGTGGTGGCACAGCAGAACCCCCAATTCCTACATTGCCCTTGGGTTTAAGTTTCGGTTGAGGTTTGGCGGGCTTTCTGGCAATGGCGGCCCAGGAGGTTGGTTTAGGTGCTGCGCTGCTAACGGGGGGCACACTATTGGCTGCAATGCTAGTCATACCAGTGCTGCTCAAGGCTGTACCTACAGTTTTTGTCACTGCAGCTGTCAGGTCACCACCAATTTTCAGTCCAGTCATCCCTTGCTCAATACTGCTGATGCCGGGCACCTTACTCAAAGTATCATTGCCAAATCCAGCCTGTCCATCAGTAATAGCTCTCCCAAGAGAACTAGGTGGATAGCCATAACTGCTACTATAAGCAGAACTTTGCGTTGATTGTCCCTGAGATCCACTTGTCCCCCACGTAGAGAAATCAGCATTACCAGGAAAAAAGTTAAATCCATGCTGACCAAGAAATGGAGGGGTATTTCCTAATGCCCCAGGTTGACTAAATACACCATCTGGTATATAATGATGTTCTCCATTACTCATTTGTCCATAGGTTGTCAGATATGGCATAGGTTGGTCTCCAGCCGTGGACCATGCTGCTTCCCCAAGAGAATATGGAAATCCAATGGACGGAGCATAGTAACTAGGCATGTATGGATCTGACATTGGTGGATAGCTGTTACTCTGGAAAACAAAAGATCATAATCAAGAGCGAAAAGTTCCTCTGAAGTGTAGGGGGAGAAATCTGAAAGATGAAAATTAAATAAATTTAGGTAAATGAAAAACAAATCCACCTGTTCCAGATAAGCAAAATTGAAGTTTTAAACCTAATTTTATCAACAGAAAAATTTACTGATGAGTATTTTTACTTAATTTTGAAATTTCATTAAAAAAATTAGAGAAATACACTCTGAGAAGCAACGATTCAAGATTATACTTATAGCATGATCCAAATTTGTTTTTGTTTTGCCTCAATCAATTTAAAAAGAAACAAAACCAAATTCTTTGTATGGTTTCTTAATGGTAGGTGCCTCTTTTCTTTGTAGATTTTCCAAATTTTATACAATAAACATCACCTTCCTTATCAGAATTTTCATTTACAAATTGAGTTCCTGCAATTTCAACCCAGATTTACTGCAATTACATTAACTTTTATTTTGAATATTAACTAATTATTCAGTGATTTGCCAAAAACAAGGTAGTAAATTCTATTTTTAAAAACTCAAATTTATTATTACACAATGTGAAAAATAAAATATTTAAAGATTTCTTTTGAATATGTGTTTCTTATGCCCCAAGCAGGCTTACTAATAACAGATTTTTACAATTTGATGTAGGTGTGATTTTTAAAACCTAGAACAGAGTTAGAGGATTTGTAGAATAAGCAAGGTGAAAAAAAATTAAGCTAATATCCAGTCAGAAGAACTAGTAATCCTTTTGCAAAAGTGAAATTTTGAAGGCTGATTATTCACTTTATTTTTACAAATATTCTAAGTTTCCCAGAGCACAGTATGTAACTCCCCTCCTCCCCCTTTTCTGCCATTAGTCTCTTGGGACTATTGTAAAATGCTGCTTTTTCACTCAGGAAAGTACATCAATACAAATGGGAAACAAACATCATACTGCCAGGAATTCACTTTCAATTATTTGTATAAAGCCCAATCATTAAAAACTGAGATGGTTTATTGTTATTATTAAATTTCAAATAAAGGTTGTATTTAAAATAATAATTATAACATAGTATTACTATTTCCAATAAAGATTGCATGTAAAAGAAAAACCTCTCAATTCATACTATTTAAAGAAAAAAAGTCTTTATACACTTGATATGAAGTATATTTTACTGTATTTATAACGTGTTATTATTTACTAATTTATAATACACGTGTAATTATTTACTAATTTAGTTGAACATATTTGTTAACTATATATAGGTTAGTTATTAACTGTATTTGAAAATACATTCCAATAATGTTCACAATATTAGCATATAAAAGAAATGGAAGAGCATCTCTGGAACCTTCACAGTAGTGCTATCTTTACCGAAATTAACAGTGGAAATACTGCTATAGTTAAAGACAAAAATAAGAGCTTCTTGAGGAAAAGTTCAAAACCACTAACAATGATTTTCAATGAAAAAATTATTGAATTATGTAAACTTTACCAGCTAATGTTGATACACACACACACACACACACACACACACACACAGTATTACCCAACCAATCACTAAATTACTTGCTGAAAATAAAATCTTATTTCATACTGACAACCCACTGTGATATAAAACTCTAAAAAACTTAATAAAAATGATCAAAATTTCTGCCAGAATAATCTATATAATTAAAAGATTTTTTAGTCCTTGCTGGTTTTGATCAGTCGATAGAGCGTTGGTCTACGGACTGAAGGGTCCCAGGTTTGATTCTGGTCAAGGACACATGCCTGGTTGTGGCTCGATCCCCAGTAGTGGGCATGCAGGAGGCAGCCGATCAATGATTCTCTCTCATCATTGGTGTTCCTCTCTCCCTCTTTCTTCCTCTCTGAAATCAATAACAATATATTTAAATATATTTTAAAAAGATTTTTAAAAATTGTATCTTAAAATTTAAAGTTACTGGAATTACTTATTTATTATTAGAGGCCCAATGCATGAAATGAAAATTCATGCACTAGAGGGGGGGGATTCCCTCAGCCTGGCCTGCCCCCTCCCTCTCTCAGTCTGGGAGCCCTCGGGGTGGGAGGTGACCTGGAGATCAGGGGAAGGTGACAATCCCATCACACCTCTGCTGCTGCCACTGCCAGGCCTGGATACCTGGGCGTTGGGCATCGCTGGGCAGCCACCATCCGAGGCTTGCCTGTTCCTCAGGCTGGCCCTGGGCAGCTGGGGGGAGGGGAGGCTGAGGGGACTGGGGGAGTCTGGAGGCAGGCACTCAGATCAGCTGGAGCTGCCTGGGGGCGGGCCCAGCCATGCCAAGTGCCTGCCACCCTGGAGGAGGGTACTGGGCACCGCCATCTTGTGGCTGTGGATGTTGCCATCTTTGAGGGCGTGAAAACCAATTAGCATATTCCCTCCTTACTGGCTGTGGGTGCCATCTTTGTGAGGGTGTGATGGTCAATTAGCATTTTCCCTCTTTATTAGATAGGATTAATTTTAACCAAATACTTATTAAATGCCTAAACTTATATAAGATACTCATCGTAAAAGAAAACCTATAGCTAAAGACACATAACACAATGAAGTGAATAAATTCCCCGAGGGAAGAGTAGGAGAGCTGGGCTAAATATGGAGGTAATCAGTTTCAAAGTTTTAATTTAGAATGTTGGCACTGAAACCAATATTCAGTAAGTTCTTATCTGGATGTGAGAATGGAAAAGCAGACCAGGTAGAAAGTTTTTAAGTTCACTTTTTATAGTAAAGTGTTTGCAAAATTATACTTAGAACTTATATTGAATATATACCATATTTGCCGGCGTATAAGACGACTTTTTGGCCCTGAAAAATATGCCTCCAAGTGGGGGGTAGTCTTATACGGCGAGTATATAACAAACTCTGTATTTTTTGTGGAAATGTTAGGGGGTTATCTTATACGCCCAGTCTCTTATACGCTGGCAAATACGGTATTTTTCAGGGCCAAAAAATCGTCTTATACGCCGGCAAATACGGTGTATATATATACATACAAACACACACACACTCATTTTTTACATAGAGGAAGAGAAAGGAATAGAGAGTTAGAAACATCGATCAGCTGCCTCTTGCACACCCCCTACTGAGGATGTGCCCGCAACCAAGGTGCATGCCCTTGACTGGAATCAAACCCAGGACCTTTCAGTCCACAAACTGAGGCTCTATCCACTGAGCCAAACCGGATCCGGCTATTTTGAATACTTATTTCACCTTCAGAAACACTGAATTTTGCACAACAGTTACATATCAAGCTCCTAATTTATCTATACCTAAAGTATAACTCAGGGGTCAGCCAACAAAAGGTCAAAGAACTAATATGTATTTTAAGCTTTGCAAGCCAAATAGTCTCTGGTTGATGCCACATATTCAACTTTTGACAAAGGCTGCTAACTCAAGGGCTTTCTCAAAGTAGCATGGACTGAATTTGGTCCCTGGACCAAAGTTTTTTGTCAATTCAGTTTTAACTGATTCTGTAACCTGTACAGATTCCTTAAAAAAAAAAAAAAAAAAAAAAAAAAGGAAAGTCTCCAACCTCTATTACTAAAATAATGTGGAACAAATGTTTGCCAATTGTTATCTCTGAGGCTGGAATAGATCCAAACCATTTGAAGGCTCTGATTAGATAGCTTGTCAATTATTTTAAAAATCATTATTTATTTCTCCCTACTAAATTAGTGATTTGGCCAAAATAACAAGTTTAAATTACTTTAAAATGTGTCCCACTATTCACAGCTGCCTATCAAATAAACAGCTCAGGCTAAATAAGCAGAGAAAGCTGTCTGCAGGGCTATCACTATCACTTTCAGTTGTTGAGAATCCTATATAATAAAACTGTAATATGCAAATCGACCAACTGGTGGAACTACCAGTTGCTATGACGCACACTGACCACCAGGGGGCAGACGCTCAACGCAGGTGCTAACCTTGGTGGTCAGTGCACTCCCACAGGGGGAGCACTGGTCAGCCCGAAGCCGGACTCATGGCTGGCAAGCCCAGAGGCGGTGGCGGTAGCCTCTCCCACCTCCACTGCCAGTGGGCAGTAAAAAGCAAGGGGTCCCGGACTATGCAAGGGATGTCCTAAGCCAGCAGTTGGACATCCCCCAAGGGTTCTGGACTGCAAGAAGGTGAAGGCCAAACTCAAGGACAATCCCCCAAGGGGGTTTTATGCACCGGGCCTCTAATATTGGATAAATGGCCTGCTTTCTCCAGTTTATCAAATGCTAATCATTTATTTTCCAGTTCTCTCAGTAGTTTTAGTTGAATGAGATGTTTTTTTCCTAGCTCTTATGAAAGTAACTTAATCTCCTTTCAAAAGGCAAGGCTTCCATTTGGATTCTAGTAGAAACAAAATTGTAGAAAACTTAAAGTCTGAAAAAAAAAGACACGGCCAACACATTTTGAATAACTAGAGTTTGATAATAATTGGAAATATTTTTTAATGTTTTGCTAAATTTAAAATTAATTTCTAATTGCTAGCTAAGTGGAATATCAATTAGAAGAATGTACCTTGGTAATGGAGAAAACAAAATTTCTACTTCCTGATAATGGAAAATAACTCCACACTTTTTTTTCCACATTTTACTTAAAACATGATTATAATGAGACATAAATCAATTTTAGTTTATGTAAACTAATAGCTTTAAAATAGTTTATTCATATTTCAGAAAGTGACCAATAGTAGTGAAATTTTACTATTTTTTTAAATGTTTTTATTGATTTTAGAGAGAGGTTAAGAGAAAAGGAAAGAAACATCAACTGGAGAGAGAAACATCAATCATCTGCTCCTGCAGGCCTCCCACTGGGAATCAAGTTCACAACCATGGGCATATGCTCTGACCAGAGATCTTTTGATGCATGGGACAACACTTAACTAACTGAGCCACAATGGCCTGAGCTACCGCATTCTTTAAAATCTACCACCTTTAAATAAAGTGATGTAAAACTTTTGAGATTTCTCTTATATTTAAAAAAATGAGTTGAAAGGGGAAAATAATATGTACATAAAGAAAGTGATATAGTAATTACCAATGGATAATTGATAACAGATGCATAAGTCCTTTACCCACAGCATGAACTTAGAAACACTCCCTGAGAAGTCATCTAGCTATATAAAAGCCTAAATGACCATTGTGGACTGGTCAACTGGTAGCTATGATGCACACTGACCACCAGAGGGGAGACACTCCACAAAGTGGCTTCCCCTTGGTGGTCAGGGTGTTCCCACAGAGGCAGCACCACTCAGCTGACCAATGGACGCCAGACACGAGGTTCACGACTGGTGACCTAACCAAGTGGCAGCCCAGCGCCCGGCCCACGCTGGGCTCCTCCCAGGCTGCCTGCCATGGCCTGATTCCTGAAGTCCACTCCGAGGGACCTCTCCAGTGCATAAATCCAAGCACTGGGCCTCTAGATTAATATAAGGTCGAAGTGAAACCATAAGGCAACCAAATTCTAATCCCAGCATAGGCACTTTTCAGCTAAGTTAAAGTTGCCAAAATACAACTCTGAATTTTTTCTCCTCTATTCAAAGGAAATAAAGATACAGTGCCTACAACACAGTAAGTAGTCAATAGTTATATTTATTAATACAACTCAATCTGCCTCTTTAAAATGTAACTTAACCATCAAGCACATGTGTATAGTTTCAAAACTAGTCCAGTTGTCCTGGCCCTGGCAAGGTGGCTAAGTTGGTTGGAGCATGGTCCATTACAGCAAAAGGTTATGGGTTCGATTCCCAGTCAAGGCACATGCCCAGGGTTGCAGTTTCAACCCCTGGTTGGGTGTGCTTAGAAGACAACTGATTGTTGTTTCTCTCTCCTCTCTCTTTCATCTAGCTCATCAATAAAAACATATACTTGGGTAAGAATTTTAAAAAACCAAAAACAAAAAGAAGGTTTAGATATGTGATGTACTACTACAAGATGTGATGTAGTAGGCAAGGATAGGGGTCAATTCTGTACAGTTCCATTTTCCATGTCAGTGATCTCACTGATCATTCATTCCTCTAACCATTTTACTTCATTGTAAAATGGGAATAATACCTGCTGCTCTAATCAACTGTAAAGATTTTTTTAAAATCTTAAATTATAAAGTGCTGTAATAAAATATAGATTAAGCCTTTACCTTTTTTAATTTGGAAACTAAAATATAGAATAAAAATTCTTTGTTAGAATTTTGAAATCATTTATAATTTTTATCCCTTAGCTTGCAGGCCAATTGTTTTTCTATTATCTCAAAGAACATCTGAACAGTAAGAAAAAGTTTATGATCACTGTTCTGACCTGAAGACATTTTAATACACCTCAATTATAACTGAGTCTTTTATTTTTGTGTGTGTGTTTTGTTTTAAAGTAACTTAACATCCATTTTTGCTCCACAAACACCCAAATTTCCAAGGGAGGACACTGTACAATGTCTCAGAAGTTCAGTAAAAGACTGGAGGCGTTGCCCTCCAATGGCAGCACATCCGCACAGAGAAAAACAGAGCTGCTTTCCCCTAAGAACCTGAGGTACTTCAGGTTCAATCTCCTGAACTCACATCTGAATTAACAAAAAGTGAAGCTTAGTCTACTTTTAATGTTTACCTGTATTTTCCTCAAATATTTTAAAAATATTATTCTACTTTAAAAAAAAAGGATAATTTATACACATTAATAAAAATGTCCTAAGAAAATGTACTCTATGTCATACTCAATTAACTTGACATTTCAACCATAGTATTTCATTCCTTATAAGAATAGAGAAGATAACCTAATTCACATTCAATAAGTATTTAATGAATGCCTACTATGTACCAGATTAAAGTGCCAGTTACTGGAGACAAGATGAAAAACATGGTTTCTGACCTAAAGAACTTCCAGGTCTAGGGGGAAGACATATTTTTCCTACAATTTGATAAGTACTATAATGGAAGTACAAAGAAAGAAAAAGAAAGAAAAAAACAATCTAGGACAAAGGGTGCAAATAAATGGAGCAATCAGAAAAGACTTCAGAAGCAATAGACTTAGGATTCTGTGTGTGGGTGTGTGCAAATCGTACACATTAAGATTATGGGAAAAAATATTTATATATTCTGAAAATAATAAGCCGTATTTCCCTGAGTACTAAGTTAGATGGAAAAAGCTAACCAAAGATGAGGCAGGAGGGATGTGTTGTGAAGTTGAGGTAAATTCTTTAATATGTCAATGGCACAAACTTCAACTCTAAGACTCCTGAGTGGCAATACAGAATTACCAGTTAGGAAATCATTCAAACAGTCAAAGATAATTAAAACATTAACTAAGGGCCGGGACAGAGAATAACAAAATTCAAAGTATTATTCTCTCACTTCTCTTTATCTCTTTCCTGATAAACATGACTAGGAATTTATTTCCTCATATATACAAACAGACAAATTCAAACTTCATTTTTCCAACTTATTCTTCCAATATATATGGAAACTTTAATAGTACCAAGTAAACATGAATTTTCTGACCAACATAATTGTCCAATTATTCTGAGGAATTATAGAAAACTATTTTTTGGCTGATCTTCATTTTTACTTAAATATAGTGATGTTTTAAGAAAAAACAAAACAAAAAACCTCTACACAGCAAATATTTTACATAAATGTTACATGCACATCCACTTCATAATTAAGCAAAATAAACTTTTAAGCATAAAACTTTTTTAAATCATTAAAAAATAAGACAATAAACACAAAACAGAATTAACAGAAGCAATGAAAGTACACATTTCATAAAGCTTCAGTTGGTCTTGTCTCCAACCTACTGGTTAAAAGCCTGAATTTTATAAAACCCTACCTTCCTTGCCAAACAGAAACCTCCAATTTGACTATACCTAATATATATCCATATAACAGAGAACTAATTTTAAAACCAGACGGTCATTCCTTCACTTGAAAATTAATATAAAAATTATAAATTAATATAAAAATTCCCTATGCAAAGTGAACACTAGAAAATAGAAGAAATATGCTTCCACAGAAGACCAATAGCCTGCTTTAAAGTACCTCTGAGTTTGATGTGAATTAGATCTAAGTATATAAAACAACTTAAATTAACCAAAAAATATTAAACACCTTTCCAGACAAATTATTCATTTTTCTTATTTATATTAAAATGAAACGATGGGATTTAATTTTAAAGTCATATTGCATATTTATAATTGAAAATTTTAAAAATAATTCGATCAGGTAGGTCAGTACAAGGACCTACAAATACTTGCAGAACTTTAAATCTGCAAATAATTACCTGATGTATTTCACCAATAAATCCAGTAACTAATCTGTTCTAAAGGGTCAATTTTTTTTAAGTTTTTAAAATTTCAGTTAAGTAATTTTAAGTTAAAATTTTTACAATTTCAGATAATTTTCCATTTTTCTCTTCAATAGACCCAGTATTCAATATTCAATAATTACAGTGCTCTTTAAAAGGTAAATATGGCCTTGGACAGTGTGGCTCTACTGTACCAAAGGTCACTGGATTGATTCCAGGTCAGGGCACATGCCTGGGTTTTGGGCTCTATCCCCAGTGCAGGAGGCAGCTTGATGTTTCGCTCACAATATTTCTATCTCCCTCTCCATTTCTCTCTCTCTCTCCCTCTAAAATCAACAAAACATATTAAAAGAAAAAAAGTAAATATGTGCCTTGACTACACATAATTAAGTATTACAGAAAGATAACTGCTGAAAACCTATTCACTAATACTGGCAAGAAGAGGGAAGTAACGGACAGACTTACTGGTATTAAACTTTAAAACCTCTCTTGAAATAGCACATGACTATATTGATTCAAATACCATGAATTAAAATGACTTAATTACTATAAAGCATAAGATCTTCCATTTAAACATCACATTAAAACAAGACTTTTATAGATGTTTTGCCAATATTAACAAGGAAGCTTTTATGATACAATTTAAAAATTGGATTAAGATAAATGCATTTAGAGTCTTAAAAATTAATTTTCCAACACTTTAAAATGTTTTACAAGTGTAATTCTATGCAAAATTCCAATATAAAAGAACAGATAGAAAGCAAAGCCGAGCTCTGGTTGCCACAAGGGTGGGCTCAAGGATACCCTCCCCCAGTCTCCCCTAGGCAGACCTGAAGCACCTCTGTGGAATGCCAAATAACCAATCTTCTAAGCCCCTGTGACAAATGAATTATAAAATATCTGTTACCAAGTAAAGCGAGGATTCTTATGGTAGCAATTATCAAACATTTAAAATCCATTAAAATTTCTTGAAAACAGACTTTGAACAATGAAGACAGTGGATCTGCATAATATATCCTTATATTAGAAATTCATTTTACATTTTAATCAAGTATAAAATCAAGCAGCAAAAAACCCCACAGTTCAATTATTTAGACCAAATAAACTTCTCAAACTTATCTGATTGTAAAGACATTGTGGGGGTAATATCTACTACACCTTATAAAACACTACCATAAGGGATATTAATTGAAGCCACTGTAGGGCCCAAAATAGAATACTGTATGCTTCTTTTAAAACTTGCACTACAATTGTACAACAAATAATCTTCCCATTTTCCAATTATATATTCTTTCATAATATTTAGTTGGAAAGTAAATTTATAGAGATTATAAAGTAGATTACATAACTATGAAATGAAATTTTACACTCTTAAGAGTAGCCAAACTTCCATAGATTTTATCACCTATTTTTCTTCTTTCTCATTTATTTATTCTCTCTCAACATATGCTAGGACTGCAGATCAACAGACAGAAGAGAGTGATTAAAGAAATTATTAAGAGGTTAAACATAACCATGGCTCTCCACAGTCCTAAAAATAATTCTACATCACACAAAATGGGAACTACTTTTTGTTCAAATTTGCTTTTAAACTATAAAGTTGTGTAATAACATTTGGTTCCTTGTTCTTTCAGTTTTAAAAAACTAGAGATTAAGATTTCAAGGTACATTTTTTCACATATCTTTCTTTTTAAGCAAAACAAAAGCAACTTCATTCCAGAATGTTCTTCCTAAAGAAAACGATTAATAATGAAAAATTTTAAAATTTATTTCTAGTAGCAATATTTTTATTAACAAGTGGATGCAGACAGATGGTATGGAGACCAAAAAAAATAACAGATTTTTAATGTTTACATCTAAATTATTCCTATACATATATATCCCTAACCGGTTTGGCTCAGTGGATAGAGCATCGGCCTGTGGACTGAAAGGTCCCAGGTTCGATTCCGGTCAAGGGCATGTACCTTGGTTGTGGGCACATCCCCAGTAGGGGGTGTGCAGGAGGCAGCTGATCAATGTTTCTCTCTCATCGATGTTTCTAACTCTCTATCTCTCTCCTTTCCTCTCTGTAAAAAAAATCAATAAAATATTTTTTTTTTAATTATTCCTATATGTAAATTCACATTTGTGAATAATTCAAACACACAAGAATTTCAAAAACCAACAATTATGATTTGTTGAAATTCTCCATGCCTACAATATAGAAGTGTTTATAAAGTCATAATTATTTTATTTATTTATATTTATCTATTCCCTCCATTACCAAGTTAAATTAAAACTTTAACTATCAGTAAAATTCAAATAGGAACGTCTTATAAAGAAGAAAACACTACATTTAACCAAAAATTTCAGGCACAAAGTAGTCCTCTCCCACAAACTTCTAGCTAATTAAACCTTGTAATTTGCTTTGGCTACAAAGATATGACAGTGACATTAAAAGATTAAATTCTTTCAACATTCCAAAAAACCACACTACAACATATAGTAGTAATGTTCCATGTTCAAATCTTTGTATTTCATAATCTAGTTTCAGCTGTCTATAATTTTTAAAGAACTCTTCTGTGTCATAAACCTGCAACTGCTATTCAGGTACACTACATTAATTCATTTTATTGTTAGTCTCATTCAACTAAGCATCTATTTAAAAAATCAATTTATACTAAGATAAGTTTAATTCCCTAAATATGAACTGTCAGACTTACCTGATTTGTCTGGCTACTTAAGTATGGCTCAAAATCATCATCATTTACAGCATCTTTTTGATGAATGGAACCGTTTTGTACTGAAACTAAAAAATATATTTGTATTAGATGTGTTGTAATCATCATTATGAGAATCACAGAACAACCTAACTAACACTTTCAGTTATTTTTCAAATCAAGTCACAAAAATTATCCTGAGGTCTTCCTTTTTTTTTACCTAAACACTCTTTTTAAGATTAATTTAATTTTGGATACAAATATTTGTGCTACCAAAGTTACAAATCTTATATTGATATGCCTAAGATTAGAGAAATACAAATTATATATACACTTTTGGTTACCAAAATCATAAAGTAAATATCCCAATTTCGACACTGTAGTAAGCAAACAATTAAATTAAAAAATGTTGGGTTTGCTAATGCTATATTTGAATCTAAAATACCACTTCAAATAGTGTTGCAGATCTCTGAATGTTCTCTAACTTTGTTAAATTAAATCTATTACTCAGTCCAAAAAAGGTAAATAAAGAACTTTTTTGATAACTAAAGTTATAATATCTTAAATGTCTCCAATTTAAAAAAAAATATTTATTTTATTGATTTTTTTACAGAGAGGAAGGGAGAGGATAGAGAGCTAGAAAGGTCGATGAGAGAGAAACATCGACCAGCTGCCTCCTGCACACCCCCAACTGGGGATGTGCCTGCAACCAAGGTACATGCCCTTGACCGGAATCGAACCGGGGACCTTTCAGTCCGCAGGCTGACGCTCTATCCACTGAGCCAAACCGGTTTCGGCAAAATGTCTCCAATTTTTTAAAAAGTGACTAAAATTAACTTGAAGCAACATCACAATGAATAAATTATGAAAAAAAATTCTAAATTAAAATTACAAAGACTTTCACATGACAATACAAATAAAATTCAGACACTAAAGACAGCCATGATTACTCTTGCAACACACAGGAAAACCAATCAGAAGAACTTATAATGCCATATTTGTCCAGAGATCATTTCCATAAATGCTCTATAGTTATTCTCTTGACACTGTCTGAGTGCTTTTGAGCAAACTTCAGGTAAGAAGCTCCTGGGTTTGAATCCTAAGTCCAACGCTGAGAAGTTGGGTGATCGATCTCTCATTAGTGACTTAGTTTTTGTAACTCTACTTTTCTGTTCAAAGAAGATGTGAATAGTACCTATCAGCCTCACCTCGGAGTATTCAATAACAGTATGCAATAATCTTGAATATTATATAAAATATTACAAGATCCAGTTAGGATTACAATTTACTTTAGGACCACATAAGTTTCCCAGGCTAAAACTTGCTGTGCTGTCTATGAAAATATACTATTCTATGCTACTTAGATATAAACAGTTGAACCTTTCTGGTGGATATTTACTGATGTTACAGAAACAACAAAAACACCCTTAATATCTGGGTATTTATTACTTTAAAATAATGTTACAAGATATTATAAATTAATGACGGGCAGTGGATTTAAGGTGTGTTCCTCTATAACAGCATACCATTTTAATTTTTCTTAATTTGAGTTAAAATCACCTATAATGTAATAGCAAATTGACAGTGACATGGGAACAAAAATAGGCGATATAGCCCTTGGTTCTTTGCCTCCCACTAACCAGCAATGACAACTCAGAAACAATGCTATACTGTGAAGCCTTACAGTAAACATTCACTGCCCCTTGAAGACTGCGAGAGAAACCTGATGGTCAGCTTGACCCACTGAGGTGGTTTAACCCTATATAATAGAGATAGCACTACAGCCAAGGTTGAGCTACATGTGCTCCCCAGATTTTAAACAGGTTCACAGCTAATAGAAATGAAAACAAAGAGATGGGTACCTTGGGCTATTTCTGGTGGGCTAATCATGTCAGCCCAAGAGATTCTAAGATACCGGTTTGTCTTTGCCACTCCTTTATCAAAGATAGCTATGCATAATGCATTACCTCTTGAAAAATAATTCTTCACTACACTCCTACTATTAAGACCTATTTGAAACAGCCTCCCATTTCAAATCACAACCATCTATTTCTTGTATTTGTTAGATACTCATAAATTAATCCACACTGCTAATGTGGTAAAAAGTGCCTGCTTAAACTTTATCCAAATACATATTACACTGCTATTCTTATTTCCTCTGTTCTAACCTTTCTCTTCTTGTAAGAGGCTGAGACTAAGAAAACATTCACACACAATAAGTAAAATAGTCTACAATCATTTATGAAGTGATGCATAAATGTCTAAGAAATTCCAAAAGACTACTCAAGGAGTTTGTCAAAGGAAATGTTTAATTAAACCTATTTTATGCATACTGACAAGTAATTTGCATTCAATTAAAGTCTGAATAAGAAGCGAGTCTTTGAATTTCATAAGCATACATTTAAGAAATTCTACTGTCTTAAAGACTTTGGTTTTTGAACATTACTTAATCACAATTTAATGTCTTGGAGACTGAGAGCCATTAAATAGTAATGAAATCTAAGCTAGTTCCATAGTCTGTACAAGTTCTTCAGGGAAAAAAACAGATGACTTACATGATTCTTCGCTTGTTTCCTCTGCTCTATGAAGCAGAGTCAAATCAAGATAGAACATGGGCCTTAGGAGCCAGGAGGTTCTTTGCTCTGGTCTGACTACATCAAGTTAGGAAAGTCAACAGATCTGTGCATCATGTTTTCCCACCTACAAAAACAGTGACAACACCATATACCCTCTATCTCCTTATAGGAATGTTTTGAGGATTAATAATAAAGCCTAAAATGACAGTTAAGTGCTTTGCAATCATTTCCAGAGGGGATATTGGAGAAGTTACAAAAGAATATTGCCAAAATACAAGGCATTTTCAACTACTTTTCTGAAACGTTAAAAAATACCCAATTTAACCTACATCTTTGACATTTGACATTGCAGTTGCACCAAACAATGTTGGGAGGGGAAGAGAGAAAAGAATTAAGATAAATTACTTTCAATATATCTACCTATTTATAAACTTAAGACATAGAAGAAGCAAGAAGTAAGGCCTGATAGCTACTAGGAGCATGGTATCTGCCTCTTTCTCTGCAGTGCCTGCAGGAAAAGGAGTAATACACTTTGATTCCAGCAAGCAAAAATCCTTTTTGTAAAAAAATAAAATCGATATAAAGTAAGTTTTAAATTATGGACGGATAGGTAAATAATCATTTTTAAATTTCTACTACCCTTCACCATGGCCAATAATAACAACAATTCTAATATTTAACAGTATACGGTAGATGAATGTAAAAGGATTCAAACTTATAAATAAACCTAGAATTTAGACAACAAAAGCGTTTTGCCTTACAAAGACATTGCTATAAAATTCCCTTAAAATTTTAATTTTAGTTCCCTTAGTGCATTTATGTCATTAAAGACATATAGAAAAACAATTAGCAGGAAATCAAAGACACTACACCAGATATAAAGCCAACGCTGTTGACTAACAATAATTCAGAAGAGAAACACAGCATCTCTGAAATCATATGAACTGAAAAGGATCCTGCTTTCAAAACTCTGACACCACCTCAGGACGTGTATTTTTCATAAGTTCTAAATTCAAGTTTAATACTCATGTTTTTCGAATATTGAGGCTCTAAGTTAAAGAAAAATAACTTTGCTTTCTGCTTCATAAAAATAAACAGAATTTCACTAGCTTGAAAAGCAAGTCAGCTAAGACAGACTAGTTTTTCTCACACATACTCCTTGTGTAAGTTCACTTGGGGGTGCCTTCTCTTTGTAATTTTTATGCAGAGGCATGAAAATACAAGTAATGTATATGTGTATTTTTGGCCTTGTAGTATCTACCATTATAAGGCATTTTAAGTGACTACCAATACTTTTAGAGTAGCATTTTTCTCTCCTGTTGTATCTTAGGCAATAGTCTTCCTGCATCTTAAAAATACCAGTAAAATGAATTGAGGCCCTGGCCAGTGTGGCTCCACTGACTGACTGTCGTCTGTGCACGTGCTCCAGGTGCTCCGGGGTTGCCGGTTGTGCACAGGAGGATCTCTCGATCTCTCCCCCCCCCCGCTTCCTCTCTAAAGTTAATAAAAAATAATATTTAAAAAATAGGTGAGGAAGGTGAAAAGAAAGTCAGCAGATATAACTGCTAGAGCAGTGGACTACTATAATTACAACAATCCTAATATATTATGTTTTATGACTGGAATTATTCATTCTTTTTTATAGAGGGGAAATTCTGGTTAAAAGATGCACTGTGTTCAAGCTCACTTGGCAAGTCAGTGGCCATAAGCCAGTCCATCCTTCTGTCCATGAATGAGATCATGAACTGAACCATAGAGAAAGAAAATTTCTTGCCATAAAGAACTATCCAAATAAATGTTTTGTACATGTACCTAAATAACAAAGGTGATAACAATTAAAGATTAAAACAATGTTAACAAAAAATATTTATGATCAATATGCAATATTACTTATATATAATTTATATCTATAATATAAAAAATGTCACTAGGACATCCTTAAGTGAAATGACTATGTTATATATCAAGTTTATAGTAATGACTTATTCAATAGATTTTCTATTTTGTTTTGTCAAACAAGTACTTCGTAGAACTTGCATACTTACCTTACAGCAGATTAACACAAAACACTTAGCATTTCAAATAGCCTTGCAAAGTGCCACCTCCCCAAAGATCTAGGATAAAACAGCTCATGCTAGGCAATAATGGGAACAAACCTCACGTATCTCCAAGTCTGCAGACCTCCTAATGGGAAGACTAGCAAAAACAAGCAATAGACTATGCTTTTTAAATTTACAAATAGTTTTTTAAAACTCACTTAAAATAAATCAACTATATCAAATTCTGAGGTTTATACTCACAAGATAAAAAAATTCTAAAACTAAAAATTAAACTCTAAAAATTACATTCTAGAATTTACAATTTCTAAATGTGTATATACTCCAAGAAAACTTATCTTAATCAAAACAAAACAATAAATCGTTACTTAATACAGTGCCATATATCTGGAATGCATAATTTCTCAAATAAATTGTACAAATCAAAGAAAATTAACTAAGCTGTGTATACAGTACCTATTCCTTTAAAATTTGCTATAGCAAATCACCTGAATCGAATGAGCATCATAAAGAGATTGAAGTGCATCTAAAAGCTACCATAGATCTTATTTTCTAGATAAAATTTTTATTTGCTTCTAAAATAAAATAAAAACAAGAAGCATAACCATGATTGGTCTAATTTCAAGTCCCATTACAAGCTGTCAATAAACATATCATCACTGTAATGTTATTTAATTGGCACTGTCCCAAGAAAGCAGTTACTGTTCCACACTCATGTCACATGACCAATGCCATGTTTCAGTCAGCTGACTGAACTACTCCACATTAGTGAATACACACTTATTTTTAAAAATGCTTTACCTTCCGTAGTACTTTCTCTTCTTTAAAAACTAAACAGCAAGTCACATAACCAACTACCTCCTTCCCAGCCAGTCCTTTCTGACACCCCCGACTGAGTCCCACCTTGCTGCAATCAGGACTGCACAGAGATATAACATGCCTGCTCAGCTCTGATCGCTCACATAACTGACTTCAGTGGGATCAATGATTAGCAGGACAATTTGCACTAAAGTGGCATGGAATGCCATGGGGTTGCATGTTCCAAAGTAACCTAGACATGACACACAAAATCTCCACTTATCTACATACATAGGAAAGTTACCCAATACAGGCAAATTGAAAAAAATTTTTTAAATGTTACTATGTTTCAAAACATTACGGCCTGAACTGAAATACAACTAAGTAGAACACTGTTTCTTACACCACTTTGCTTTCCATAAAATTGGCCTCAAAGCAAGGACCTACAGAAGTTTTGGAGAGCACTGGGCTGCCTTGGCCATGATGAATGTTTCTCCAATCCTACATTAAAAAAAAAGTAGTGTGTGTGTGTGTGTGTGTGTGTATGTATGTGCGCGCGTGCATGTGTGTGTGCGCGCGTGTGTGTGCAAAAACAAACAGAACGTCCTCACACCGTTTCTAAAAAGAAATAACATGGAACCAACACTGATGAGTAAGATAAGAAACATCCAAACTCACCTTTATTTCCTTGCCCTTTAGGTCTCTGTAGCAAGACGAGAGGTGTCGTAACGTGAAGGGAGGGAGGGCGGGGAGGGAAATAAAAGAAAGAAAAGAGGGAAAGTGTCTTAATCAGAGGCGCTACCAAAGACAAGTTATTTTAAACAATCCGCGTAGGAGTGAAGGCCACCCTGTCCTCCAAGGACCCCCCCAAGTCCCCACCATTTTCCATTTTGCCCCCCGTCTTTTTTACGCCTACTCCCGCCACTCGCGGCCCTGCTCCCGGGCCCGCCGGGCCCAGGCCGGGCGGCCGCCCTCGGGGCGCGTCCGGAGGCCCGGCAGCTGAGCCGGCCGTGCCTCCCCCGCCCGCGGCCCGCGGCCTCCCGCCCCCGCCGCAGGCCCGCTCGGGGCGAGGCGCACGCCCGGCCCGGCCCAGCCCGGCCCGGGGCGGCGGGCGGCGGGCGGCGCCGCGGCCACTGGCGCCCGGGGCGCCGTTACGGGGCCGGCAGCAGCAGCAGCAGCAGCGGCGGCGACGGGGAGGAGCCGAAGCCCCACGCGAGGGTGGAGCTCCGCGCCCGGGCCTTCGCCGAGCCGGAGGCCGCGGCTCCCTCACCTGGTCCACGCTAGTGGCTGACATTCTTCGCCGCACCCGCGAGCCGCCGCCGCCGCCGCCGCCTGGGCCTCTCTCCCCGTGCACTCACAGCAGTGGGAAGCCGCCCTCCGCCGAGTGGACCGTGCCGGCCGCCGCCGCCGCCGCCGCCGCCGCTCGCAGGAGAAAAAACAAAACAAAAACAAACAAAACGCCGGAACGAGGGCACCGGCGCTCGGGAGTCGGTGGCAGGGGCCCGTCTCTTCCGCTTGCACGCTCGCCTTCCCCCCGGCTCGCTCTCCGCTTCTCGGGGCCACAATGGCGGACAGACTCCCTGGTCTCACTTCCGCTCCGAGCCTCGCTGACCTTCCGCTCTCCGCGCTGACGTCCGCGCGCACCCCGCGCTGCCTCCCCCCCCGCCCCGCCTCCCCGCCGCCGGCCTGGGGCTCCGCCTCCGCACGCCAAGTCACCGGAGACCGGGGGGCCGCCGCGCGCGCGCGCCGCGCCCCGGCGCGCATGCGCCGCGGGGCTAGCGCGCCTGCGCGGCTGCGTGCGCCGCTTCCCGAGGCGCTTCCCCTAGTTTCCGTCGGCGCTGCCCCGAGCGTGCGGGGCGCGCGTCGGCGCGGCGGCGGCGGGATGCGGGGCCACAGGCGGCTTCCGGTTTTTTTCTTCTGGCCGGAAGTGGGCCCGGCGGGAGGCGCGGCTGCCGGGGATGAGGCGGCGGAGTGGGCTTGGACCGGTTGGGGCGCCGCAGGTGCGCCCGGCGGGCTGAGCGAACCGCGGTGGCCGGGCCTCCCCGGGAACGAACCTGCGGAGACTCCAAAGCCGCGTGCAGTGCGTGGCCCGGTGGGTCAGCCGCCCTGGGCCCCGGACACGCGTGCTGGGCCGCGGGGTGCGAGCCGGCACGTGCAGCGGAGCGGCTGGGGTTGGAGCGCTGGGCTCCTGACCCCTAAAAAGCCAGGAGGAGGTGATCCTGCAAGTGTGGGTTCGCCCCGAGGCCCAGCGACAGGATTAGGACTATCTCCCTCGGAAGCTGCGGAGGAGACTTTGCCACCCAGCTCCGGGACTTGAGTTCCCCTCCTGAGATGTTAAGTTGATGGTGATGAATAAAGTTGACTTTGGTAAAGATAAGGATCCTTGCCGGACGTGGTGTCCCGCCCTAAAGGGAGATGTGTTTCAGAGTAATCGGTAAAATCACTTTTCTGGGAATTGGCAAAAAACCAAAGCACCGATATGCAACGTTTTGAAATGGGTTGGCATGACATATCTTTGCCATCAAGGCAAGGATTTCTTCTTGCCTAACAGGCGTGCTGTGGACTCTCTCTATATAAAAGAAACCATTTAAAGGACTAAATTCTCCCAAAGCCATCAAATAGGTGATAATTTAGAAAGCATAAAGTTGCTGAGTTGTAGGATTAGTGTTGTGGTTGACAAAGCAACAAGATTTTGGAAGCCCCGAATAATAATCATAATAATAATTAATAATAATACTGGAACTTTGGGAATCAGCTATTTCATATCCGTCACCAAGAGGCACTTTCAGCTTCCCGTGCAGCCCCATTTTGCCACAGGTCCCAGGGACTCACTCATTCTCAATTCAGGCCGCGCGCTCCTGCCATTTCCCAAGACTTCCCCACCCTTCTTCCAGTTGATCTTAATCTCTCCAGTCCACCCTGTTGCCTTCCCATACAGACCTTTGACTGATGGATCGGTTTTCCTCACCTGAGGACATGCTTACAGGAATCCACAGACAGCCAGTCTGGCTAGTCCCCTACAGACCTGTTTAAGAGAATTGGCTGCTCCAGGACATGTTTGTTTTTTTTGTGTTTTTTTTTGGGGGGGGGCGGGGGGAATTGAAATCATATAAAAGGAAGTTTGTGAAATTTTTTCAGGCCGTGTCTTTGATTCTTAATTATCTAAGTTAAAAAGCATGGCTTTGGAATCCAGCCAATCCGAATTCTGGCTGGGCTAGAATTCATTATAAAACCTTGGGGAAGTCATTGAAATTCTCTAAACCTTAGTTTGCCAATGAGTCAAACAAAGGTTAGATATGTGTCATTTCCGGCATAGAGTGAGCTTTCAACCAGTAGAGGGTATGTGTACAGGACTAGTGTCTGGCTCCAGTGCACAGTAACTTCACAATGGCGATAGAGCTTGCATTCATTCAGTGTTCATCGTGATGGGCCCTGTGATAATAGTTTCAGTCCTCATAGCAGCATCCTTGTGTGTTAAGTGCTAGTATAGAAAACGGACACACACTGAGGTTAAGGAACATGCTCAAAATAGCACAGCTAGTCACTGTGAGAAGCAGGATTTGAACCCAGGCAACCTGGCTTCCGAGCTTGCGCTCTGGCCACCAAGTGTCTGTTCCCCTTCATTCTTGCCCCGCAGACTCCTTTTTTGCCCTTTCTTGTGAGTTCCGCACTTGCACGATGGAGCACTAACTGCCATGAGATACAAACCCATTTCATTTAATATTAAATACTTTTTCAAAGGACATCTGGGAACTACCTGACTGTCATCTCCACCACATTGTTCTTATATGAGGTCTAATATGCGGGTGATATTTTGTAAAATTCGGATCTAGGGATTAGACAAAATTTCCCTCTTTCACAGGGTCACTGGTATGTCAGCCCCCTGAGGAGCACAGCGCCGCTCTGAGTGTGGAAAGGAGAGAACAGACAGCGTTTACCCTTCCATCGCTCTGTGCCTTTTCCCAGTGAGTTGTCATTCTGTACACCCCTACCCAGTAGCCCTGTGCTTCTGCAGGACGCCCTGTGTCAGACCAAATTAGATTCACTGCAGGTTGTCTGTCCAAGGCTTGGGCTGCTGTCACAGTAGCAGCCCCTTGCCCCACTATCCTCATGATACCATTTCCCCCAGGACAAGATGGTTGCCAATCTTCAGCCCTCATAATCACATTGCTACCTGGAAAAAGAAAGATGAAGAGCCCTAACCGGTTTGGTTCAGTGGATAGAGCGTTGGCCTGCGGACTGAAAGGTCCCGCTCAAGGGCATGTACCTTAGTTGTGGACACATCCCCAGTAGGAAGTGTGCAGGAAAATACCTAGTTGAAGGAAATATGAAATTATATCCTGGTATGTTCTAGGTTGCCACGTGCTCAGGTAAAAGTCAGAATGTTTACCACTAAAGAAGTCTGCAACAATAGATGATGAGCGATCAATATTAAACTTAGACTGGGTTTATGGATTTTGGAAAGGCACTTTGGAATCCAAGGAATGTAACTTTATGCAAATAAAGCCTTTTTCCACATCTCATTCTCCCGTGGGGGTTTCTGAAAACATTTCAGAAATAAGAACCCCAAGAACCTCATTCTCACGAGTGATGGGGAAATTTGATTCTCCTGTAGCACTTTCTCCCATATTTATATTGTTATTTAGGTTATAGAAGCCAGTATTGTCATGATTTTGTTGTTTAAATTGTTCCAAGCTTTGGCTATCAGGAGAAAAGGCTATTTTTTTTGTGTCCTTTTGACATGCCCCCATATTTTTTTTCCCAGCCTCCCACTTTGGAGCTCATTTCATTCATTCTCATGTTTTGTCCAAGAAATTTACAAAGACATGGCAACGTCCTAATCCAGCCTCATCATTTCTCACCTTGACTAATGGCTCTGAGCTGCTTGCATGCTCTCCCATCAGCCATCCTCCACCTGCTGCCATGGTTAGATCGTGCTGCCCTACTTCCCTCCATAAAACCCTTCAGTTGGCCAAACCGGTTTGGCTCAGTGGTAGAGCGTCGGTCTGCGGACTGAGAGGTCCCGGGTTCGATTCCGGTCAAGGGCATGTACATTGGTTGCGGGCACATCCCTGGTGGGGGTGTGTGCAAGAGGCGACTGGTTGATGTTTCTCTCTCATCGACGTTTCTAACTCTCTATCTCTCTCCCTTCCTCTCTGTAAAATATCAATAAAATATATTTAAAAAAAAAAAACCTTCAGTTGCCCTTCACCTAGAGCAGTTGTCTCCAAATGTCATTCCACTCATAGCCTGAAACAGAAAAGCAATTTTGAGCATCATTCACAATACAGAAAATTTTATATTTTATAATTTACGGTTTGCATTATAAATTACGTCATAAGAAAAATTAAAATATAAAATAAACTAAACAAAATTACAATTTTCCTTACAGAGTGCTATATTGAGCACGCTCACTTTGTAGACTTCTGTAACTTCTCATGTTCTCCCCTCCAAATCCCACACACATACGCCCCTACTTTCTAGCTGCAGTATCACTTAGAATTTTCTCAACATACCAAACTCATTCTTTTTTTAAAATATATTTTTATTGATTTTACACAGAGAGGAAGAGAGAAGGATAGAGAGTTAGAAACGTTGATGGGAGAGAAACATCGACCAGCTGCCTCTTGCACACCCCCCACTGGGGATGTGCCCGCAACCAAGGTACATGCCCTTGATCGGAATTGAACCCGGGACCTTTCAGTCTGCAGTCGGATGCTCTGTCCACTGAGCCAAACCGGTTTCGGCCCAAACTCATTCTTGACTCTTATCTTTGCACAGGTTGTCGCTTCTGCCTGGGAATCTTTTTATACTCCCATTCCCCCGAGTCCTTTTGAGTAACTCATTCACCCTTCAGGGCTCACTTAAATTACTATTCTCAAGGATACCTTCCTGGCTCCTCCCAGATAGGGTCAGATAGTGGGTGCCATTGATGTTGCCCAGGGCCTTTAACTAGTCTTCTAGTTCCTTGAGGACAAGGATCAGGTATTTCATCTTCCTTTCAATCATTGCCTAGCATAGTACTCAGCACATAGTGTAACATTACTATTCAACTGAAAGTAACTTGACCAAAGGTAGTTTGGTGGACAGCAAGCCAGACAACATGTAATTTTGATTAAGTGGGTGAGTTTGTAATGTTTTATGCATCTTTAAAAATTGTTGCCAAGACCGGTTTGGCTCAGTGGATAGAGCGTCGGCCTGCGGACTGAAAGGTCCCGGGTTTGATTCCGGTCAAGGGCATGTGCCTTGGTTGCGGGTGCATCCCCGTTGGGGGGTGTGCAGGAGGCAGCTGATCAATGTCTCTCTCTCTCTCATCGATGTTTCTAACTCTCTATCCTCTACCTTCCTCTCTGTAAAAAATCAATAAAAATTTTTTTAAAAAATTGTTGTCCATCCCCAGCACTGCCCTTCTACTCCCACCCCCCCCCCCCAGGACAGAACTGTTCTTGTTTTATATAATTTATTTTCATCTAACTTCTTGAAAAAAATATAGATTAAGCTTTAGTTGATTTTAGAGAGATAGGAAGGAGAGAGAAAGAGAAAACATCAATTTGTTGTTCCACTTATTTATGCATTCATTGGTTGGTTCTTATATGTGCCCTGACTGGGGATCAAACCTGCCACCTTGGTGTATCTGGACAATGCTCTAACTGAGTTATATTTTCATCTAATTTTAACTGGTCTTCATTATAATTTCAAAAATTTGTTATAACCTATATGTCCAATGATTGGTAAATTGCAAAATTTAATATGCATGATATTAAATTGTAGAAAAATAACATAAGCTTTTATCTTGTATAAAAAAGGCTAATAAGCAAAGTGTCCCCTTGGGAGTTCAACCAGGAGACTGAGTTCAATTGCTCGCTATGGTGTGCGCTGACCACCAGAGGGCAGCGCAGAGCAAAGGAAGGCCCCGGCCAGCAGCCAGAAGGCCCTGATGGGCCCTGATCGCTGGCCAGGCCTAGGGTCCCTACCAGGTGCAGGAATTTCATGCACTGAGCCTCTAGTATAAAAATAATCTTAGAAAATTGAATCTAAAATATCAATAAAGATTTTATTACACAAACAGCTTTGTATTATTTAAATGCTTTCTTCTCATTACAGAAAACCAGAAACCACAAAGAGGGAAATAAGTTTCACCATTCTAAAGACAACTTCTGTGCGGGAGAGGAGAAATGTATGTGAATTGACTAGTGAGTGAATAGGAAAAGGATAGTCTTAATAAAATTTTTGGAGGAAGACATAGAAGATCAAATGAATTTGACGGAAACCTAACAGGGATCGTTTGAAATAAATGAGGATTTTTTTTAAAAAAATGTGTTTGTATTCATATCAGAGAGGAAGGGAGAAGGAGGGAGAGGGAGAAACAACAATGAAAGACAGTCATTGATCAGCTACCTCCTGCACACCCCCCACTGGGGGTCATGCCCGAAACCTGGGTGTGTGCCCTTGACTGGAATTGAACCTGGGACCTGGGATTCTTCAGTCTGTAGGCCAGCGCTCTACCCACTGAGCCAAACCAGCTAAGGCAATCGGAATTCTTTTGAAGGAGCTAAACTTAGATTAAGATACAGTTCACTGGGAGAACATCCAAGATGGCGGCCTAGGCAGTCTCCTAAGCTGCCGCCTCATCAACAATTTAATTAAAAAAACAACTAAAATCAAAAAGGACTTCACCAAAACGTCAGGAAAGCTGGTGGAGTGGAATAGCTACAACTAGAAAGAAAGAGAGAGGCTCACGGATCGGACTGGGAGCCGAAAAGCACTGAGTTGAAGACAGGCAACTGCTCCAACCGGTTTGACGCATGGGAAGCTCAGGTTGAGAAGTCGCCCCGTGATTACCTAGAGCAACAGATTCCTTTCGTCTGCAATATACATACACTACCTTCTGAAAACAAGCAAATTAATGACATCACAAAAGAGGGAACTCCAAGAAAAATGTAAACTAAGTCCTTTGGAAAAGAACTTATTTTTCAAACCTTGACATAATCCTCCACAAAGTATGATTGTTTCAGAGGAACATTTGAAGGGAGAGAGAGGTGTATATGGAATTAAAAGAACTGCTTTAACAAGAATTTAGGTTCCACTTAAAAACTCTACTGGTGATAGCATGTTCTGCAGATATGCTATTGGATAAAGAAGCACCACTGTTCCTAGGCAACAGACCAGAGCAACAGAGGTGAACCAGCAAACAACTCAAGCTCAAGGACTGTGAATTCCATTTCCCATTTTGCTTCTATGACCTTGAGCGAGTCACCTGCTCCACGCACCTTTGGCACCTTTTGTTCTGTTAAATGGGGATAACAAATTCAGCCTTGTATTGAAAAGGCAACTTCTCAAAGCAACCTGCCAATAAAATGCATAATTGAAATGTAAAAAAAAAAAAAAAAAAAAAAAAAAAAAAAAAAAAAAAAAAAAGATACAGTTCACTTAATTTGCTAGCCCAAAATCTGAATAAATAAAGCATATATTCCTAAAACTTTACTTCCAGCTTTATTTTCTTTTACTGCTTTCTTGCAGCCAAACTATGCTCCTCATGTTTTCCCTAAGTGTTTCTAACATTCTCTTGACTTTATGCACAAGTTGTTATAACAAATGCTTCCAACCATCGTCTGTTGAACTATGTCCACCTTTCAAAGCTCACCTGAAATGCTTGCTTCCTTCTCTATGGAGTCTTTGCTTCTTATCCCACCCTTCCCATCCAACTACAAGAAACTCGTTCCCTTTAAACCTCTTTGTATTTGTTAATTGTCTCTATATTCCATAATAGAGCAGTGAATTCGCAACATGTAATGATACTTTGTAAACTGTAAAGCATTGTACAAATGTATGATGTTATTGTTCTCAATCTCAGAAATAGATTTTAAGCTCCTTTAGGGCAGAGACTAATATTTTATTCAACTTTTTGTCCCATTGTCTAACGCAGGGGTGGGCAAACTTTTTGACGGGAGGGCTACAATGGGTTCTTAAACTGGACCGGAGGGCCGGAACAAAAGCAACCTGACCGTGCTGGCACTCTCATCTTGGGCTGCTGGGGAAGGAGCGGAGGGGAGAGCAAGAGAACTTTCCGCTCTTTTGGCTCCGCGGGCTGGAGAGAACAGCCGAACGGGCCGTAGTTTGCCCACGGCTGGATACCCAGCACACGGTTACTTAATAAATATTTGTTAAATGGCATATAGTAATCTTTCTGTTTTACCTTGTATTGATTCTTCTGGGGTAGCCACTGGTCGTAAAGAAACATTTCTTGTCCTTATTAACCTATTATCCAAAATTTTTGCAAAAGCCTCACATCTTCCCATTGACTTTACAAGGTGTCGGTATGTAAAACTGTTCACTTCCAGGCACACTACTACTCTTTGATGAGTAGGTAATGGGGAATTTTCCTTGGCTTGGAGCAGTGTACAAATCTGCGTGGCGTAGGTGAGACACTCATCTGTGGCTAGAGGTAAGGCCTTCTATGATGCTCTTAGGACACAAGCAGAGCTACCCAAGCTAGAAGTGCAGACACTGGTCCTTGGAGTGACACATTTCAGGTCCCTGCCCTTTGGAATAGCAGGTCAGGTCTTGTTTTATGGTGCCACCAGAAGGATTTTCCCTGTCTTTACACGTCATAGAAGGCAGTGAATGTCAGATTACCTATTCCTATGTCAGTTGTGGACGGGTGGTGAGCATCTTTACCTGTGCTTATTTGCCGTCCATCTTTCTCCTTTAGTGGTGTGTCCACCCCTCTCGCCGTTAGATTGTTTGCCTCATTATTGACTGATTAGGGTTCTTTTGTGCATTCAGCATACAAGGATTTAATAAGATTGGGGTTTGGATACACTCTTTCCTAGCCTGTGGCTTTTATTTTTCATTGTAGTATGTTTCAGAGACCAGAAGTTTCAAATTTTTATTGTCTTATTTATTAATTTTGTCTTTTGTGGTTCATGCTTATTGTGTCCTAAGAAATCTTTACCTAAACTAAGGTCACACATATGTTTTCTCTTAGAAGTTTTATAGCTTTAACTCTAACAATTAGATCTATTATCCTTTTGGGGTTAATTATTTGTAAAATGTGTATGTATTTATCTCTAATAAAAAAGTTTTTACAAAAGTTCCAACTATGCTGATCTTTATTTTGATAAGTGACTATTAGAATTACTCCACCTAGTGGATACTTACAAACACACATTTAATCTGTCATTTCATAGAATATTTTAACAATAAATACAAAAGCATTTTTAAAAAACCATTAGTATATATGTTTGGAAATAATTTTATATTTGAAATAAGTATAAGTTAAGTATGCCATCTATAAAAATTCATATCTCCACATTTAGATTCTTCTAACTTATTTCAAAATCATCCCTTTAAAATGAGGTACCTCAGTGGGATCCAATCACTTTTTTAAAGTTTGAAAATACCGGTATAGCGCCTTCCACTTGTCAAGAACAGTTAATCCACAGTAGACAAAGAGGAAATTTACTAAGTAATTTTGAACAAAACTTTTGAATGAGTGGGTGGAATTGAAAAATGAATATTGGATCCACACATCTTTGTTGGTTGCTGTTTTTAACCAAGTTTCAAAATAAGTTGAACTTAAAATTCAACTTTTGGTTTGCTGTATCAAAAAGTGATAACCTTAGATTTTTAAAAATAATTATATATATTCACTTAGCACTCATCCCAAGTATTATTAATAGTAAAGGCAAAAAGGATTTTTGTACCATTAATAAAATAAAATATTGTTTAAATTATTTCTCCTATATATAAATGCTTGTCTATACTTTATAATACACAGAATTTATAACTATATAAATGTATAATAATTAAATATATCCTTGAACATATTACTTAATCTTTCTGGATTCCTATATTCTCATCTTTTAAATGAATGGTTTTGGTTATGTAATCTCAACTTGCTTGAAAATTCTTTGGTTTTGTAACTCAATGCCTAGAGGTCTTTTTTTGGCCTGTACGTCTACATTTTTTTTTACAGATACTATCACTGGTATTTTTGTCACATGTTTTAAGAACCATGTAAAACTTGAGTTTTCTTTAGAATTCAGAAAGCTCATATTCAGACAGCCCCTGCCTAAGGTCAATCCCAAAGTTATGCAGGTATCATTTGAGGTAAAAATTACTTATTTTTTCAAACTGGAGACCAGTATGAAAAATAATTGAGGAATGAGAAACATCACTAAGATTGAGGAATGAGAAGAGGAATTTAGTTAAGACGGGGGGAGAAGGGGGAGACAGATGTGGGAATGACAGAGGAATTTATTTTGATGCAAACTAAATAGATATAAAAAGCATTGAGTTATGATTCAGCTCCAGACTGGTTCTGTGATTGATGTCTCCCACAGCTGCTTTGCAGTTCAACTTCTGCCTAATTTTATTTCTCTGGCATCCCTTTAGTGCTGTTACTTAGTGCAATCCCTTCTGAGCCTCCAACATGCGGATTACTATTTTGGGGAATCTGGACTAAGACATACTCCAACTATTCTTTAGATATTGACAATAATCTTTTAGAAATTGTCAAATCAATTCTTGGGTCTAGTTAGGACATAGACCAGTGAGCTTTCTTGGTAAGTTAATATTGGACATCATCGTAGATGGCTATACTTGAATCTGAACTAAGTGTGATTGAGAGGGAGAAACCTAGGAAAGCCCATTTAATCCAAGTCCTCTCTGTGTCCCATTGTTTCAAAATGGTCCAATGTACATTTGTTTACAAAGCATTAAGTCTTTTTATTAAAAAAATGTTTTTATTGATTTCAAAGAGGAAAGGAGAGAGAGAAAGAAATAGAAACATCAATGATGAGAAAGAATCATTGATTAGCTGCCTCCTGCACGCCCCACACTGGGGATCAAGCCCCAAACTCAGGAATATGCCCTGACAGAGAATCGAACCATGACCTCCTGGTTCATAGTTCAATGTTCAACAACTGAGCCATGCCAGCCAAGCTAAACATGAAGTCTTTTTATTTCCCTGTGATTTGCCTTACTTCCTCCTCCGTAGTTCTGAAAAACGACATATACCTCATTTTGCCTTGCTGACTTTGCTCATTTGAATTCCACATGCACACACATGAAAACTGGTCTTTCCCTTGCTATCCTTGGAAGAACTAATGGGGAAGCAGGAAAATGGTGGGGAGCATGTACCGTATGGATTCGTGTTTCTAATGGGATAGAGGAGAGGGGGCTTCATCACCCTCCTCAGAATGGCAAGCAATTAAGTAAATGGCAGACCCAATAATAGAGCCTCCAAACCATCTTGTTCACTGGCCTAGGTGAGGGTTTTTAAAGGGTTGTGGGGGGAGACTGTGTGGAAGTCCTGGAGGATAGTTTTGATTGGAGGACTTTGGAACTAGATCATTTATGGTAAAGGGATGTCAACACTGAATCTTTCTGGACAAGGAAACTTTGGCTTCTAGAAGGATTTTGCTGTTTCAGTTCCTGTTATATCCTAGTCCTTTGGTCCCATGAGGGGTTGAGATTTTGGTTCTGGGTGCAGCTGGAGGTCAAAGTTCTCTCCTCTGAGCATGTTTTTGCTGCATGACTTACATGTTTGTCACGAAAAGCAACTCAGTATCCTGGTAAGCAGAATAGGACCATTTTGTGCTGGTTGATAAGTTACATAGTCACTATTTATCGATCATCTCTCTGTAATAGTTATTTTATTTGTACCATGTGTCATTTATTCCTATCAAACTTATGAAGTTAACTTTATTCTCTACTTATTGAGAAAAAATTATTCAGGTTTTAGTACTAGCATGAAGCTGAATAACCAGTTCATGGAATTGTTCAGACTCAAACTCGAAGTTACCTTGTTCAGCATTTTTGCTCTTGCTAATTTTGCAAAGTATATGTTCCATTTGCACGTAGTTTTAATGGATTTATTCATGAAGCATTGGTATAGGTTGTGATACTGTGATTTACAGTAAATATACATTTAGTCTTATTTATCGTTCATGGGCCTGCAATTAGCATCTGAACTGGGGACAGTCTTGTTTGACTGAGCCCATAACCTTTGGCACTTGATCCTATGTCCCCATAGTCCAAGTCAGAATTGAGATGAATTGTACGGACACCCAACTGGTGTGGGCAATCTCACACATTGGATTTGGTAAACAGAATTTTAAATATTGCCGAAACCGGTTTGGCTCAGCGGTAGAGCGTCGGTCTGCGGACTGAAAGGTCCCGGGTTCGATTCCAGTCAAGGGCATGTACATTGGTTGCGGGCACATCCCCAGCAGGGGGTGTGCAAGAGGCAGCTAGTTGATGTTTCTCTCTCATAGACGTTTCTAGCTCTCTATCTCTCTCCCTTCCTCTCTGTAAAATACCAATAAAATATATTTTTAAAAAAGAATTTTAAATATTTAGCTTGGTACAACCAAAGAAATGTTAAGCAAAAACAGGACTGCAACATAAACTACACCATAAAATATAAATGTATACAAATGAACATAGAAAAAATGTTTAAAATGAAATATATTCTTGAATGGTAGCATGATGAATTACTTTTATCCTAGTATACCTTTTATTATTTTTGAAGATACATAAAAAGAGTATGTCTCAATATATAACCGGAAAAAAATAATTTTGTTTTTACAAATGTAAAGTTGTTTCTTTTAAATGGAGCATATCAGTCTTCTTGATCACTTTGGAAAATGCAATTTATATCGAGCTTACTTTTTACAAAATATATTTTTATTGATTTCAGAGAGGAAGGGAAAGAGAAAGAGAAACATTGATGATGGAGAGAATCATCTGTCAGCTGCCTCCTACCCTCCCCATACGGGGGGTGGAACCCACAACCTAGGCATGTGACCTTGACTGGAATCGAACCCAGGACCCTTCAGTCTGTAGGCCGATGTTCTATCCACTGAGCAAAGCCTGCTAGGGCTTGAGCTTACTTTTTAATGAATCCTGGTTTACTTTACATATTTTCTTTTTTTTTAAGACATAAAAAATGAACTAATGTTTTTCTCAAGTTCCACTAGGTGGTGTTATAGTGGAATTAATTAATTGCACTTTTTTTTAACACCCACTAATTCTCAAACTTTTAAAAAATATATATTTTTATTGATTTCACAGAGGAAGGGAGAGGGAGAAAGAGACAGAAACATCAATGATAAGAGAGAATCATTGATTGGCTGCCTCCTGCAAGCCCCACACTGGGGATGGAGCCCACAAACCGGGCATGTGTCCTTAACTGGAATGGAACCTGGAACCCTTCAGTCCACAGACTGATGCTCTGTCCATGGAACCAAACCAGCTAGGGCTAATTCTCAAATAAAACAGGATTTTGTGATCCTGTTTTCAAGTTCAAGGTGTAATCCCCCCCCCCCCCCAATCAATCTCTTCTTTGTGTCACTACCAATTAACAAAAACAAATTACCTCACTGGAACTCTAGTGCTGATTTAATGCACTATTTAAAAGATGACATCTATTAATTGATAGAAAATTAATTGATTTATGCTAAGTGATGATATAAGCAATGATCTACTGTAAACATGAAACAGACATATATCCAACCCTGACAACCATGAGATCCTTAGAGATAACTGGAGGTATCTGGACCATACTTTGTGAACCACTGATGCACCATATAGTATGTTTAAAAAATTTGGCTTAGTCCGTACTCCCCAAAGGGGAAGGGTGTCCCGGGTGAGACGTGTGTCCCAGGGGGCCGAGTGCCCCGGGTGAGCCGTGTGTCCCAGGGGGCCGAGAGCCCCGGGTGAGCCGAGTGTCCCAGGGTGCAGTGTGCCCTGGGCGAGCCGTGTGTCCCAGGGGAAGCAGTGGGACCCAGGGGAAGGGGCGGTGAAAACCAGAGGAGGAGCGGACTCTATTCATATGGTCCTGAGATAGTCACCATAAAACAAGCAGACTGCCAAATGAGGAGCAGATTTTATTCATGGGGTCCAGAGATAGTCACCATAAAACAAGCAGATTGTCAAATGACAGGGGGGAGGGGAAGGAGACCTGGGGGGAGATAGGAGAACAACCGAGGGACTGGTATGAATGAACATAAGTACAACCAATGAACACAGAACTCGGGGGAGGGAGGGCATAAATGGGAGGTGAGGGGGGGCAATGGTAAACTATGTACACAGAAAATACCTTAATAAAATAAAATTTAAAAAAAATAATAAAAAAAAATAACATACCCTGTTTCCCCGAAAATAAGACATCCTCCAAAAATAAGACCTACTTACAGGTTTCCTTCTGAGTGAAATATAAGACATCCCCCCCAAAAAATAAGGCCCCAGGCTCTGTCTCAGAATGAAAATTAATTTACCCTAAACTGGTCGCTAGGGCCGCCCGACTGGCGTCTAGCAACCAGTGACGTTACGGGGAGTCCTGACGTCACTGCTGTGTAAATGGAGAGAAATCAGCGTGGAAACTTTGTGAAACCTAAACTGCAAGAAGTTGTGACTTGGGTGAAGAATTCATGGGAGAAAATCACTGACAGTTGCATTGCAAATGCACTGCGAGCAGGCTACCTTGACAAGAAGTACTCATTTAAAGACAGTGCTCTTGCTAAACATGAGAGATTTGGTCCACTGATTCTGAAAGAAATGGAGTCACAAGAAATTCACCAGGAAATTCAGGAATTGGATTGTTATGATGATGTTCCAGAAGATGATGACATGATTGTCATTGAATAAATGAGTAAATTCTTGATACTGTAGGATTCACAGTTTGTCTGGTTTGTGTTGATAACTACCGTACTGTATACAGATAATAAATTTCCTTTATTTTCATTTAACAAAAAAAAAAAAAAAAAAAATTTGGCTTAGTAATTTTCCAATTATCAGAAATTCTCAACATTCAGATAGTCAGCTACAGTAATCCAAAATCACCCTAGTGATTACAGTCATGTTATTATGTATGACATTTTTAGAGCAGCCTGTGTTTGCGGGTTGCAGTGTGGGGTGTGCAGGAGGCAGTCGATTGATGATTCTCTCTATCATTGATGTTTCTATTTCTCCCTTTCTCTCTGAAATCAATAAAAATATATTTTGTGAAATGTAAACTCTATAAATTGCATTTTCCAAAAATCATCACTGTTCTTGCCCAGCGACCCTTTATCGATGAGGCTCAGCAAGTTTCCTCCTTTGCTACACATTTGCCCCCAAGTCATCTCTCTGGCTCACGGCTTCCAACATCACAAAATTATCTCACTCTAATACATATCCTTCTGCATTTTTCCTGGTGATGTTGTCAATTCATCAGCGTGAACTTTAATTCCACAAATTGTACTTGTGCCTTGAGGTAGATTAAGCAACTTAAAAAACAAACAAACATGTCCTAGTTTATTACCTGTGAATAAATTTATGTAGGGTCTATAAAAGTTTGAGACGGGTAGGCTGAATAATGACCTTAGACCATCCACGTTCCACTCTCTGGAACCTGTGAACGTTATCTAATATGGCAAAAGGGACTTTGCAGGTGTGATTAAATTAGAGACTTTGACACGAGGAGAGTGTGCTGGGTTATCTGGAAAGGCCTGATGTAGTAACAACAGTGACTGTAGGAGGGACACAGAGGGAGTCAAGGTCAGGGGAGAAGGAAATGTGTAGATGGAAGCTGAGATTACAGGGATGTACCTTGAAGTTTAAGGAAGAGGTCACAAGCCAGAGAACACGGGCCAAGAGCTGATAAAAGTGTAAGAAGGGCCTCCAGAATAAAGCAGCCCCTTTGACTTTGACTTTAGCTCAGTAAAACTCATTTGGATCATCCGGCCTCCAGAACCGTAAGTGCGTAAATTTGTGTTGCTTTATGCCACTAAATTTGTAGCAATTTGTTACAGTGGCAATAGAAGACTAACAGAGTCCCATATCTGATTCTTGCTAAGTTATCTGTTCCTATCAACCTAGTCCTCATCGCTGCATCTGTTTTGGAACTTTAACCTATTTTATTGTAATATAAAGATTGTAGTCCATTGGAAAAATATGTGCTACTTCTGCTGGGTTTAACTTGTCCAGTTTTTCTGCAGTAAGGCTTAGTAACATGTATTTACAAATACATGTTTAGACTCATCCTGGCCAGGTAGCTCAGTTGGTTAGAGCATCGTACCATTATGCCAAGGTTGTGGGTTCAATCACCTGTCAGGGAACATAAAAGAATCAACCAATCAGTGCAAAGATAAGTAGAACATTCTCTCTCCTCTCTCTCTCTCTCTCTCTCTCTCTCTCTCTCTCTCTCTCTCTTGTTCTCTCCCTCCCTCTCTCCCTCCCACCTTCCCTCCTCTTCCTCTCTCCCTCCCTCTAAAATCAATAAATAAAAATTAATGCTAGGCATCTAGGGAAATAACCATAATCCATAGGTTTAAGACTTCAATACCAGAGTGGGCATTACGACCGGGCCCAAGAGGATGTTTGCAGAGTGAGCTAAAGACAAATACCAGAGGACTTGAATCTCAGCTAAAGGACAGCATTCCAGTTCCTGAGCTAGCAGCAAGTGGACCTTTCGAAAGTCATGATCTTCAAAAAGGTTTTTCTTGTGTGAAAAATGAACTTTTGCCCAGCCATCCTCTTGAATCATCAGAAAAAAATTTCCAGCTCGACTAAGATAAAATGAGTTTTTCCGCACTGAGAAACATCCAGGGTCTGTTTGCCCCACTGACATTGCAAATGGAATTCAAGGCAGTGCGACAGGTTCAGCATCTTCCGTTTCTTCCAAGCTCAAACCTCTCACTGGGTAGCTTGAGGGGTGATGATGAGACCGTTGGATTTGAAGATATTCTTAATGACACACCACAAAGTGAACTGATGGGAGAACCCCACTTGATGGTGGAATATAATCTTGATTTACTGTAACACACTGAGCTGACCGTGGAAATGGAAGGGCTACATCTTGTTTATATTCGTCTTTTTGCTGTAACTTTATGTATACCATATTAAAAGTACTGACACTTGAGGAAAAAAACGGGCATTATAAGAAAATGATAAAGATTAGAGGAGATATTAATAAAACAGAAAAACAAAAGAGAAAATAAACAAAATACCTTTTTTCAATAATGAATAAAATAATGATGAATGTGTTAATTCACTAGATGGGAGGAATCCTTTCACAATGTACATGTGCACCAAATCATCACAACATACACTTTACATATCTTATAATTTTATCAATTATAATTCAATAAAGCTGATTTTTAAAAACCACAAAACATCTTTGAAAGGAACGAAAGACCTAAGTAAATGGAAAAACATCCTATAATTATGGATCCAAAGACTTAGCATTGTAAAGAGGGCAATATTTTCTAAATTGGTCTACAGAGTCAATACAATTCTTATGAAAATCTTAACAGCATTTTTTGTAGAAAAATTATAAAATAATCTTAAAATTCAAATATAAGTGTAAGGGACCAGAATAGTCAAAACAATCTGAAAAAAGAAGGACAAAGTTGGAGAATTCTTGCTTCCAAATTTTAAAATGTACTACAGAGCTACAATAGTCAAGACCGTGTGATACTAGACACAGAGATCAATGGAATAGAATTTGAGAGTCCAGGAACAAACCATTCAAATTTATGGTCAATGGGTTTTCTACAAGGGGGCTAAAATAGTTCAATGGGAGGAAGAATAATTTTTTTCAACAAATGGTATTGAGGCAACTGGATATATACATGCAAAAGAATAACATTTGACCCCTTTCTCATGCCACATACAAAATTAATTCAAAATGTACGATAGACCTAAATAGAAAAGTTAAAAATATGTATAACTCTTAGAAGAAAATATGAGTAAATATTTATAACCCTGGGTTAGGCAAAGCCTTCTTAAATATGACACCAAAAGCACAAGTACCAAAATAAAAAAGTAAATTGAATTTCATCAAAATCCATAAAAAAGTTTTGTGCTTCAAATGACACAAGAAAGTGAAGAGACAACTCAGAGAATGGGAAAAAATATTTCTAAATCATATATCTGGTGAAGGACTTAGAATGTACAGAGAACACTTACAACTCACTAATAAAAGACCAATAGCTCAATATAAAAATGGATGAAGGATCTGCATAGACATCTTCCCCAAAAAAGAGGTACAAGTAGCTAATAAGCACATGAAAATATATTCAACATAGTTAACCATCAGGGAAATGAAAGCCAAAATTATAATGAGACACCATTTTACACTCATTAGGATAGTTATCATTAAAAGTCATATGACAAGTGTTGGTGAGGATGAAGAGACATTGTTGATGAGAACATAAGCTGTTGCACTCGCCATGGAAAACAGCCCGGTAGCTCTTCAAAAGTCAAACAGAGTTACCGTGTGATGTAAATGTGACATTGCATCAATACCAGTCAGGTGAGACGTTTTCTGCCCTTCCTTATCTCACCATTCAACCCTCCTCTCTTCCTGCTGCCCTTTACCTCACCACCCCATTGTGACAACCTAAAAAAATCTTCAGACATTACCAAATGTCCCCAGAGATACCAAATCACTCCTGGTTGAGAAACCACTGATACAGACGATGTATTTTCCTGTAGTTGAACTCTGCTCTCCCAGCTTCTGTTTTTGTTTTCCTGGCCTGCGCCAAGCATAAGGCAGGTACTACACACACTCACCGAAAGGAGGAGGAGGAGGCTGCTCTCACCCTATCTCTGTTGGTTCAAACCAGACAGCCTCTGCAGCTTCCACTGCTCTTCCCGAGCATCAGTTCCCACAGAGGTGCTGCATCCCAGACATTCTCCATGGCCCAGGTCCCACCCAGCCTTTTCTTTTCTTTTCTTTTCTTTTCTTTTCTTTTCTTTTCTTTTCTTTTCTTTTCTTTTCTTTTCTTTTCTTTTCTTTTTAAAATATATTTTATTGATTTTTCACAGAGAGGAAGGGATAGGGATAGAGTTAGAAATATGGATGAGAGAGAAACATCAATCAGCCGTCTCCTGCACATCCCCCACTGGGGATGTGCCCCCAACCAAGGTACATGCCCTTGACCGGAATCGAACCTGAGACCTTTCAGTCCGCAGACCGATGCTCTATCCACCGAGGCAAACCGGTTTCGGCCTACCCAGCCTTTTCATGGACAACACAACATGGCGATCTCTCCTGGATGCTTCCTCCTCCCACCTATTCTACTCAATCAGGGGATACCACGGCAGAGACATGAGGCCTTAACTTTTAAATATTTACCATGAAATCTTTGAGTTCATCCTACAGCAATGAACATTCTTGTATGTAGCTCATTTTTAAAATTTAATTTTTTCACATGTCCCTTGCATTCTTAACCAGTTATTTCCTCAGGATAAATCTCTGGATCTAATGACATGCACTTTTTTTTTTTTTCAGTGCATTTGAAAATGGATTGCCAAACCGCCTGGGAAGGTTGTGCCAATTTACACTCCCACCAGCCACGGGTGACAGTATTGATTTTCTAATGCCTTTATTGGCATTTAGATCTTGCCTTTTCCCTAATTTCAATCTGGTGTAATGAAAACGGTGTTTCATTGTTTGATTTCTTTGATTGTGGATTATGCAAGCTTCTTAAAGGTACATGAATATCAGGTTTTATAGACATGTACTTTGGGCCGAAACCGGTTTGGCTCAGTGGATAGAGCGTCGGCCTGCGGACTGAAGGGTCCCAGGTTCGATTCTGGTCAAGGACATGCACCTTGGTTGCGGGCACACCTCCAGTAGGGGGTGTGCAGGAGGCAGCTGATCCATGATTCTCTCTCATGGATGTTTCTAACTCTCTATCCCTCTCTCTTCCTCTCTGCAAAAAATCAATAAAATATATATTTTTTAAAAAAGAAATGTACTTTGGGAACATTAAATTATGAAAATTCCAATTTTACATGGTATAAACGTTGGCAAATACTATTTTGAAGCAGTATTTGAACTTGATTAATTTGCATTATGAGCTCCAGAACTAACCCAAAGGGCAAGACTAAGTAAACACATGCCAGAGTTGGTCTTTGGATATTTACAACACTGGGTAGTGTACTAAAGGCCACCTTTGAATAAACAGAGGACAGAAGCCTGATTGCCTCATTCATTAGAACAATTTTACATGTAGGCATTTATTCCTATTCCCAGCCTAAGATAAGCCTGTATAAATGATTTTTATGTAATAGGAGAATTAATGTTTTCCTATAACACAAGGAAAATTGGTATTATTCCTATTCTTAATCTGATGCCCGATACTTACTGTAGCACAGGAATTGCCTTTCCTCCTATAAAACAATTTCTGAAGAAGATGGGTTGAAGTTATGATCTCAGTGTTAGTCACCCTTTGGTAATCTATATTATTTCTCATAATTATAATTTGCACCTGAAATTGGTGACTTTATCAATAAATGGAGACTAGGGGTGCTGGGTTGAAGAATCAAGATTCTGTGGAATGTCCCATAACTGTGCACCAGTGATGTTATTTATAAAGTAAAGAGCAGAAATAGACATTTTGTGACTACTCGCATTGTTTAGAGCCTATCACTGCTTTGTGCTTAACTAGCTATATCTTCCTATTGCCTAAGCAAAGTGTACTTTTAAATCTTTCTCCTGGAACTTGTTCTCCAGGCAGGCCTGCAGGGCATGATTCACACGCCTTCTCAATCTTTGATTCTAAACGACATGACAACCAAAGCCTCTGGAGCATTTAGCGAAAGCCTGTGTCTATATCTGTGTCTCTAGACTCCACGATCCAACCTACACACGTTTACCATTCAGTGTGGGCTTCAAGTATGTAATTTAAAAATCTCATTCCTCCGTTCAACTTCCAATGGGCACCAAGCTACATGGCAATCATCTGTCCTCCATTCGATGGTGTTGTTTTGAGGTGAATGATTTCTCCACAAGGTTGGTTGAAGTTAGGATCTCAACGCTAGCCACTCTTTTATAATCTATATTACTTGTCATAATTATAATTTTCACCTGAAACTGGTGACTTTACCAAGAAATGGAGCCATGTGGGCCAAGGTTTTGAACCAGCGTTCCTAAGCGATGTGATGGCTCCTTCAGCCCACGTGGTTTGCAAGTACTTTCTTGCAGGTCTCTTTGATGAAATGAGGGCTAGAATAACCTCAACATCCAAAAAAACCTCCAACTGTATATCTAAAGCTTTACAAACAAGGCCATGTGTCTTTATGAACAAAGTCCAGGCTACCAGATAGGATAACAGATATGGACATAGCCTATTAGCCTAAATTGCAATCACTTCTCCCTTAATGAGAGGGCATTTTAACAGAACAGAGGTAAAAACTACCCACTGAGGGATGTGCATTCCTAGATTTAAGCAAAGAGGAACTTAGAAAAGCTAAGTTTAATCTTTTAAAGACAAGACTATTGAGCAAATCTCTTTCCAATAGTTCAGACAGCTACATGATATCTCCTTAGTAAAAAATGACAGCTCAGTAAGGTGGAGGACAGATATCATGTCAATTTATTTTATATTTATTTTTACATAAGGGAAATAAAACAGACTTTCTTCAGTTGGTGGTTCTCAAATCCCCTATAGTGTCTGTTACAAATCTAGATTTCTAGACTTCCTCCCTGGAGATTCTGGATAATTTGTCAGGATGGGACCAGAAATCTCTGTCCTTAAGAAAGCCCCAGGTAAATTATCTTCACGTTTGGTCAAGTTTGGGAATTGCTGTCTTGTTTATAATTTGTGAAGTAGAAAAGCTGGACAAAAACTCCTGTCTGGGTTAGAAATCATCAGGGCTTGCAAAAATTAGTTAATGCCTAAAACTGAGCAGCAAAATACAGAACCACTAAAGTGAAAGATTTAGTTGGTTCAAACTCTCAGGACTTGATGTTATACCTCTTACATAAAAGCCCCAAACAGGAATAGCTACTGGTAAGCAGGAGCTAGTGTCATAATTTAAGAAGTGAACAGAATCAAAACATGGACAAAGATGATACATTATTTTATCCAACCTAAGTTGCTTTTTTTCCTTTTTCCCCCCTTTTTAATTTTTTTTTAAATGGCGCCGTAAGTTTATGCATCACTTAGAAAAATATTACTATATACTGATTTCTTATCAACTGAACATTTTATTTTATACTTATAGAAAGAGCTCTTTTAGACTTAGATAAAGTCTTTTTTATTTAATGTTCGTTGTCAGATAGATTCATAAAATACATTTGGCTTCAACGTGCCAAATGCTCACCTGCATGTCTGGCACTGACCTCTAACTTAACAATTTAAATCAGCTAATTCTGTGTCTGCTTATTTGCTACCCATCCCCAATTTTTTTTTGATTGATTTCAGAGAGGAAGGGAGAGGGAGAGAGAGAGATGGAAACATCAGTGATGAAAGAGAATTTCTGAGGGGCTGCCTCCTGCATGCCCCACACTGGGGATCCAGCCCACAACCCAAGCATATGCCCTGATCAGGAATTGAACCAGGACCTCCTGGCTCATAGGTCGATGCTCACCATTGAACAACACCAGCTGGGCAAGCCTTTTGTCATATGCATTTCAATAACAGGCTCTCTCGCAGGCCTCATACCTGCCTTTTTGATGTGTGCGAGCAACATCCAGTATGTCATCACTGTGGCCTGACCGATAGCAATGACATGAAGCCATTTAGTACAGTTCAAGTTCAGATATGTAAAATGTGTGTGTGTGTGTGTGGGGGGGGAATCTCAGAAGCAATTAAACAAGGTTAGGGGGCTTGGGATAGAATTAGGTATCACTGTTTAAGATCAGAACAAGATACGATCAGAATAAACTACATGTGATTCCTGCAATAAATTCACCTGGGGATGGGTAGCAAATAAGCAGACACAGAATTAGCTGATTTAAATTGGTAGGCGGGTAAATTAGAGCTCAATGCCATACATGCAGGTGAGCATTTGGCATGTTGAAGCCAAATGTATTTTATGAATCTATCTGACAACGCACAGATCTTGAGCAAACGGAAGAATGTGTATTTGTTATCCTAAATTTGTATTTATTACAAGCACACTTTTACTCATTTGATTTGACCCCCTCAGCACCCCAAGGTGGTAGAGGAAGGAGCCCCATTCACAGAGGAGGAAGCTGAGCCTCCATAGTGAGGCATTTTATCTTAGAATTGCATCTGGTGAGAATCAGAATCAGATTTCAACTCTGGCTTTCTGGCATTTGGTTTTACCACAGGAAAGACTGGGTCATCTGTTATCATTGAATATGACAACCAGTCTGTGATTTGATTCTGTGAGTCCAGATGAGCCGAAGCTGGACACTTAAGTAAGTAGAAGTATTCTCAGATTCATTTTTCTTTTTTTTCTTTTCTTTTCTCTTTTCTTTTCTCTTCTCTTTTCTTTTCTTTTCTTTTCTTTTCTTTTCTTTTCTTTTCTCTTCTCTTCTCTTCTCTTCTTTTGTTTTGTTTTTGTTTTCTTTTCTTTTTTCTTTTATTGATTTCAAAGAGGAAGGGAGAGGGGGAGAGAGATAGGAACATCAATGATGTGAATCATTGACCGGCTGGCTACCTCCTACACACACCCCTACTGGGGATCGAGCCTGAAACCCCAGAGTGTGCCCTAATGGAGAATGAAACCATGACCAATGGAGAATGAACCCATGAGCCACACTGGCCACGCTCAGATTCATTCTTGTTATTGGATTTTACATGTAATCAGGGTGAAGTACCATGTCCCAGAGGGAGAGGTCTAAACAAAATGTTCCTAACGTGACAACAGCTTAGGTAGGCAGACACTCAATGCCATAAATAAATAAACTGGGTTTATTTATCTTGCCCAGCACTCAAAGACTGAATGGCATTAGATTTCATCATCATAACCACAAGAGACCTAGTTTCCTCATTAGGGGAAATGTGATCCACATTGCAGCACTAGGAAATTAGGAATGATGTATATAAATTATCTAGCACACTATCCAGAAAAATGGTAGGCATTAGTAATACTAATATTTACTCAATGGTTTTATTTTTGCTCATGATAATAGCTACATTGATTCAATGTATGTCAGTTCTACATTAAAATAATTCATAAAAATAATTGCACATTTGAGGCAACATCATAGTAATTAAGGCTATGAACTTTTAATCACAAACCATCTTAATTGGACTGATTATCAGCTGTGTGATTTTAGGCAAGCTACTTAACTTCTCTGTGCCCCAGTTTACTCAATTAGAACATGGGAGTTACAGGATCTGCCTTGCAGGATTGGGTTGGAAATTAAATGACATAAAAAGAAATAGCTTAGAGTATTCCCTGGTACATAATAGAGGTACCTAAAACTTTGTTTAAGTGAATAAGCTTTTACGTAGGCTTTAACCCACGTAATTCCCAAATGAAGAATCGGCAGCAATATTCCTAACAAGGGGAGCACATTTTACTTTTAGTAGTCCATGTGACTCGTAAGGCGTCGCTAGAGAAAGGCAGGCATGGTTCAAAACCGGACAAATAAGAACCCAGTTTACACATCTAAGTAAGGACCCAGTTCAGAGATTGGGGCTTCTTAATTAAGGGGGAAGCGAGGTCCTTTGGAGGACATTTTCTGTTCTGCAACTAATTTGTAATATGAAGCTTTCCCCCAAATCAAGCCAGAAAGACCTGCACCCATTGCTAATAGCACGACTGTTACCAGAGGAATGGAGCAGTAGGGAAAGGAGAATACTACGAAGCTCATCCACAGAACCCCCAGATACCATCACAGTCTCCGGTCAGAATGGGGCTTATGGAGATCAAGTGATAGGAAGGACCTTGATCTTGGTTTATTTAACAATGGATCTGATGGACTAACTGTGTTTTCCAAACTTTTGACATATGTGTACGCCTTCTATAATTTTCATAATGCTGAGTACCCCTCGTCAAAAAAAAAAAAAAAAAAAAAAAAGGATGTAGCTGAAACCGGTTTGCTCAGTGGATAGAGCGTTGGTCTGCGGACTGAAAGGTCCCAGGTTCCATTCCGGTCAAGGGCATGTACCTTGGTTTCAGGCACGTCCCCAATAGGGGGTGTGCAAGAGGCAGCTGATCGATGTTTCTCTCTCATTGATGTTTCTAGCTCTCTATCCTTCTATCCTCACTTCCTCTCTGTGAAAAATCAATAAAATATATATATATTTTTAAAAGGATGTATTTTAATAACAAAATATATTTATTTTCTCTTTTTTTGCTACATACACAAAATAATAATAAACGAAAAATAAAATTATTCATAATAAAATATAAATAAACGTTATATTATAAATAACATTTATTTGCACAACGAACCATCTCACGCCTCACAAGACTGTCTTGACTTGACTCATGAGAACGTAGAATTAAGCGCAGGTAAGCCCGGTGCAGTGCATATCCCCACCAAACTCTGGTGCAACGCGTACCCCCACCAAACTCTTCCCATACCCCTGGGGGTATGCGTACCACGCTTTGGGAAACACTGGACTAGAAGATTGATCCTACGGTCATTTCCTCACTCACCAAATATATTGTAGGAATAAACATATTTACTACCTGGCAGAAATTCCATATCGGTTTCCTGATCCACTAAGTAAATGATATTTTAGTAGGGAAAAAAACACAAACAGAGGCCCTCAAACCCGACCACACTCCCCCTGCTCCCCTCCCCCCAGCCATTCTCCTACTATCTTCAGAAAGGAAACCAAAAACAGTGCCGTATTTCTAGGCAATGGCAGATGTTGGGATGATTGCCCTTGCCTCTTTGGTTAGTGAAAGCCAGATGAGTCACAGACTATGACCGAATTATTATAAATTTAATCAGGCGGTAATGTCAATTACAGCTAAGATGTTAGGTGTGGTTTCTGATGGGGGCAAATAAACCTTGTGGTACTGACCTACATCAGGCTCTCCCATTGCTCCCAGTAATGAGCATCTGAAGCAGTTTGCCTTCATGCCGCAGAGCTCACGATCTGACCTTAGGGCTGTGCAGACTCTCCTGCTTTCTGATAGAGTGCGGCCCAGTCACCATGACCGCCCTATATGCCACCACGGCTGGCCAGACAGTGTCCTGACCCTGTTTATTTTTTTATTTTTTTAAAAAAATATATTTTATTGATATTTTACAGAGAGAAGGGAGAGAGATAGAGAGCTAGAAACGTCAATGAGAGAGAAACACTGACCAGCTGCCTCTTGCACACCCCCTACCGGGGATATGCCCGCAACCAAGGTACATGCCCTTGACCGGAATCGAACCCGGGACCTTTCAGTCCGCAGACCAATGCTCTACCACTGAGCCAAACCGGTTTCGGCCTGACCCTGTTTAAATACTCAGGTTAGATAATTCAGGGTCGTTTAATAAAAGTACCATTTACTACAGGGAAGGGACGGGAAACACAAGATCGTTACCATCCTTACTGGTAGATGTTTTACTGGGTTGAATGATGTCCTCCCCAGAACCTGAAAACGTGGCCTTATTTTGAAACAGGGGCTCTGTAGTTGTAATCAAGTGAAGACGAGGCCGTACTGGATTAGGGTGAGCTTAATCCAATATGCCTCGGGCCCTTATACGAAGGGGAAGAAATGGAAACACAAACACGGATACATAGAGAGCACTCCTGTGGTGATGGAGTAAGAGATGAGAGGGATACCTCCCAAGGAATGCCAAGGGGTGCTGGCAGAGACCCAAGGCAGGGACCGGCTTGGAGCAGGTGCCTCCAAAGAGAGAACAAATCCTTCCTATGCTTTAAATATATATATATATATATATATATATATATATATATATATATAGATAGATATTTTACAGAGAGGAAGGGAGAGAGATAGAGAGCTAGAAACGTCGATGAGAGAGAAACATCGACCAGCTGCCTCTTGCACACCCCCTACCGAGGATGTGCCCGCAACCAACGTACGTGCCCTTGACCGGAATCGAACCCGGGACCTTTCAGTCCACAGACCGACGCTCTATCACTGAGCCAAACCGGTTTCGGCCTTCCTATGCTTTTGATTTTGGACTTCCACTTCCAAAATGGCGAGAATGCATTTCTGTTGTTTAAGCCACTTGGCTGTGGTAGGTTGTTACAGCAGCCCCAGAAAACGAACACAGACCTGAATGGACAGCGAGTGGGTAGTTACGGGAACCCAGAGAGAACAGCCGTGGCGGTCAGAGAGGGCTGCCCCAGAGACACTGTGGGCCAACGGGGGGGGGGGGGGCATCTGCTACCACCCTGGGCCAGGGAGCCAGGGGGAGAGCCTCTGATCTGACCCTCTCCCCGTCGCTGGCCACTGCATCCCATTGGCCACCCACAAAGGGCAGGGACATGAGGAAATCAATCAGTCAGCCTCATGGCACACAGGCTGAGAGAGACAAGAGTGGAGGGCACATCTGAGGTGAAAGTGGAAAATATTCAGCACGCTGGCCTGTTACATTATTATTATTATTTTTTAAATATTTTATTGATTTTTTACAGAGAGGAAGAGAGAGGGATAGAGAGTTAGAAACATCGATGAGAGAGAATCATCGATCAGATGCCTCCCGCACACCCCCCACAGGGGATGTGCTTGTAACCAAGGCACATTCCCTTGACCAGAATCGAACCCAGGACCTTTCAGTCCGCAAGCTGACGCTCTATCTACTGAGCCAAACTGGTTTCGGCCTGTTACATTATTATGGGTTCCTTGGGCCTGGTGAGAGAACATAGCCAACAAATACTTTTGTAGGAAGCCTGCACTTCAGATGAGAGGAGATAAAGCCCACATTCCTTCAGGTGCCTTTTCTCAGGAGGGAAATGTCTCACGGTGCCCGGGGCTAGAAAAGGCATGTGGGTGCCTTTTCTAGCCCCGGGCACCGTGAGACATTTCCCTCCTGAGAGAGACGCAAGTTGCCGTGCCTGCTCTTTTCCACAAAGAAAGAGGCACTCAGTTAGAAGATGAACATTTTACAACCCCTAATAAAGTCATAGGCCTACACAAAGATTTCTCATAAGGAAATGCTAAAACTATTGGATAGAAGCGAAATGGGAAACTTTTACGTGGTGAGATTAGGCCAGCAGCATCTGAACCAATTGATATTAACATATGAAGGTGTGAGAACACAGGTAAGTATGTTCTCATGTGATACAAGGGAGAGTTTCCTTATAAAATATCATTGCCAAAGATTGAACCTAATGCTAACCAAACCTCTAGATCTAATAGTCATTTATAAACATGCAGGAAGAGAAGAAAGATTTAATGATACTACAAAAAAGCAATCAGCAAATCTAGGATGTGGTAAATCAAAAGAAAATTGGCCTAGTTCCTCCAACAAATTAATGGTATTATTTAAAAAGGGGGGGGGGCGTAATTGTGAGTAATTCTAAGGGAAATCAGGTTTCTCTAGTAGTTTAAAGTGTTTAAAAGTAAATTAACAAGTGAGTGTACATGTAGCATGTTTTCTCTTTTTATAGTTTTTTTAAGTTGAAATAATAACTTATTTATTTTAAAATAGGTTTTATCAATTTCTAAGTCTTTATTGTTTCAAGTATTACATTTGTATTATATATGTTTTCTTTTTCCCCATTGACCTCTCCATTATGCACAGGCGCACCATTTATCTCCACCAATACTGGCAGTGAATATTTTAGCAGCCAACTGCCACATCATTAGTCTTATACCGACTTGTTTGGTGTGTGCAACAGGAAATATTTTGTTTTTCAGAACAGGAAAAATAGGTTTATTTGCGTTACACTTATTTTTTAAAAATATGTTTTTATTAATTTTTTTACAGAGAGGAAGGAAAAGGGATAGAGAATTAGAAACATGGATGAGAGAGAAATCCTCCTGCACACCCCCTACTGAGGATGTGCCTGCATCCAAGGTACATGCCCTTGACTGGAATTGAACCTGGGACCTTTCAGTCCGCAAACCGATGCTCTATCCACTGAGCCAAACCTGTTTCAGCATGTTATACTTATAAATGTGTGCAGTTATCAATCAATGTCTGGTAAGTTAATGTTCAAGAAAAATTATTAAAATATTCTATTTTTTTATGTTAACAATTACTCATTTATTTCAGCCCTTTGTATTCAGCATATCTCTATCGAAAAAAAACCCACGTTTCTATGAAAATTGAAACTTTTATTTTTTAGTGGTCAACATAAATTTCAACCTTGTTTATTTGGCCCATGTTAGCCTTTGAGTTTGACATGCTTGCTCTAGATGATACTATGGATTACCTGATTCTGATTCTAACCTGGCTATTTCACAAGTCTGTAAAGTATAGGCGATTGAAAGCAATAGCAAATAATTCTTGTCAAAGGGCATGCAAAATCTGTCCCACCTGGTAGAGTTTCAACTGACCTTTCTCTCTCTCCCTGCAGCAGTTGCTTTTGCCACCATTTGCACAGTTATTTCAACATCCTTTATCCCATATACATGTGTACTGTTTTGATTTCTTCTTTGACTCTCTTATGGCATCTTTCTGGTTCCTTGCTTATAAGTGAGATAAAGTCTTTAACACATGCTCATTTTGATATCTGTATGAATATCAAATTTTCATAAGATGAAGCCCAGCAGGCCATGAGAGATGGCTTAATTAAATCCTAATTTTACCCTTTTTTAAAAGTTATCTCTTAACAATAATAAATAGTATTTACATCTCTCTTGTGAGGCTAAAAGTAAACTAATTGTTATACCCATAAGCTTATTATCTGCTACTGATGAATTGTTAAACAACTTCAGCATAAATTGCAGGTTAGTTGCACAAATATGAACTAACTTTTCCTCCTATCTATGCTTTTGTTTCTTCATACCAAAAGTTCCAGAAGCCCCTTTGGAATCTTTATAGAAGAGGCCTGGAAGCACTTGCAGTGAGCATGAGAGATCACCAGGATAAAACACGAGCATAGCAACCTTGAGTGACATCTCCTGAAAACTTGCGCCAGGAATTCTAAAAATGTTATCTACGTAGATTCAAGGTACGTTGTTGAAACACACAGGCATAGTTCTGCATTATCTCACAAAACATGGCACACTCTTTTCTTCCATGCCACTGATGGCAGACATTGGAATGGCCTCACGTTTTTGTTACAGACATCCTGCCACCTCCTGGGAAGTCAGAAGCCATCTCTCATGGCCTGCTGGGCTCCATCTTGGTTTCATTTCCATCCGGTTCAGTGGCAATGAACGCAACCAATAAGCAAACACTCTTTTGTGTTTATAAGAGTTTCACAAACGCAGACATAACGTATAGCTCACTATCCACAAACAGCTCACTACCATAAAAGGATACCATAACTGATATCATAGCTATGTCAATGATCTCTCAACCTTCTGTCCAACTTCAAAAAATCAGATGCCAATTGTTAAGGACAAGTAGAAGAATGTGATGAAAAATAAATTGAAAGAGAATAAAATAGGCTACATGTGATATTTATCTTTCTCCTCTGACTGGCTTATTTTGCTTAGCATAATGCTCTCCGTGTCCATCCGTGTTGTTGTAAATGGTAAGAGTTCTTTTTTTACAGTAGCATAGAATTCCATTGTGTAGATGTACCATAGTTTTCGAATCCATTCATCTGCTGATGGGCACTTAGGCTGTTTCCAAATCTTAGCTATGGTGAATTGTGCTGCTATGAGCATAGGGGTGCATATGTCCTTTCTGATTGGCCCATTTGAGTTTGACATGCTTGCTCTAGTATTTCTGACATGGTGAGTTAGAGATCAACCAAAGGACTTGTATGCATGCATATAAGCATAACCAATGGACACAGACACTAGTGGGGTGAGGCATGTGCTGGGGAGAGGTCGATGGGGGGAAAAGGAGACATACGTAACACAAAGGCAATACTTGAAACAATAAAGACTTAAAAATTGATAAAACATACTTAAAAATAAATAAGTTATTATTTCAACTTTAAAAAAACTATAAAATAAGACAACATGCTACACGTACACTCACTTGTTAACTTACTTTTAAACACTTTAAACTACTGGGGAAGCCTGGCTTTCCCTGCACCTTGACTTACTCACAGCTCCAAGTAAGGCTTCCATGGTCCATTCCTTTGGACTAGCACTTTCTTCCTGCTCTCAGCCCCCCTCCCTTTCACCTGGCAAGCGTTCCCAATGCATGCCCAAACTGGTTTGGCTCAGTGGATAGAGCGTCGACCTTCGGACTGAAAGGTCCCAGGTTGTTTCCGGTCAAGGGCATGTACCTTGGTTGCGGGCACATCCCCAGTAGGGGGTGTGCAAGAGGCAGCTGATGGATGATTCTCTCTCATCGACGTTTCTAACTCTCTATCCCTCTCTATAAAAAATCAATAAAAAAATATTTTTTAAAAAGTTCCCAATGCACCCCCTAAGGCCAAGCAAATGTCTTCTCTCCCAAAGCCTTCCATATGCCCCAAGCAGAGTCAGGGAGGCTTCCTCTGTGCTCTCGCAGCACTCTCGCCACCCCTCCTTAGGATAGTTGTACCCCCAAAAGCTTTCCAACTCCAAGTAAAGACCAAAGCTCTCTCCCTCGCTTGCAGTAGCTTTCTCATTGGATTCCGATGATGTTTTCTTCCCCCCCCCACTATTTTTTAATTAAGGTGTTATATGTGTACATAGCTTACCATTGCCCCCCCCCCCCCACCTCCCATACATGCCCTCCCTCCCCAGAGTTCTGTGTCCATTGGTTGTACTTATATGCATGCATACCAGTCCTTCGGTTGATCTCTTATCTCCCCCAGATCACCCTCCCCTCCCTCATTTGACAGTCTGCTTGTTGCTTTGCTGTCACGATATCTATCGTTCTGGCGCCCCAGCTCCCTCAGAATGGAAGTCAAAGCCTGTGGCCCTGCCACCCCGGGGCCAGCGTCCTCCCCTCCTGCCGGAGTGTGCTCACCCCTCCCTGTCCGTGCTGTCCTCCTGTCTTGCTTACGTTTCTCCGTTTCCTGTATGGACATCTCTCAGACCGCAGTGTCATTGTTTACCTGTTTATTGTCTATCTCCCTCTACAAGGACGGAAACTCCCTGACGCTGAGGGCTTTGTCTGCTCTGCTCGCAGACGTCCCCTCAGTACCTGGAACAAGGTCTGGACACAGTAGTCGTTCAGTAACTACTGTTTTTTGTTTTTGTTTTAAAATATATATTTTATTGATTTTTCACAGAGAGGAAGAGAGAGGGATAGTTAGAAACATCGATGAGAGAGAATCATGGGTCAGCTGCCTCTTGCACACCCCCCACTGGGGATGTGCCCGCAACCAAGGTACATGCCCTTGACCGGAATCGAACCTGGAACCTTTCAGTCCGCAGGCCGACGCTCCATCCACTGAGCCAAGCCGGTCCCGGCAGTAACTACTGTCTTAATGAATGAAATGGCAGCCTCTCTCACCACCCTCCGAGTTTCTGAAAGGCAAAAAATTGGTTATGTTTGGGCAAGTCCAGCATTGTCCTGCCACGTGATATATATTCCATAGAAATGAGTCTCGTGGCTTCCCTCTTGGGGAGACAGGCCAAGGCTAGGGTAGGTGCCAGAGAGAGGTCAAGAAACGGCCAGTGTAACAACCTTTTTGGTTTGTACACACTGCGTTGCCTTGCTTCATCTGAGATAAGGACATTGACTTGTCCATTGGAAATGGGGTAGAGTCCAACAGCGGAAGTATATGGTGCCCAAAGTTGTTTTTGGCACTTGCTAATCATTTATACAGGGTTAGGCAGACAGACGTGGGTTTACGGCTGTAATACAAATAAATAGCACGATAATTAATAATACAAGAAGAAACTGTTTCAAGTACTCACAACTGTAGGGCTATTTTTGCCCACCCTTGCCTGGGTAAGAAACTTACAGGGTGAAGGCCAAGAGCTGAGAAGACTGCCTGGATTGGGCGGGCGGGGAGGAGATGTGGGTCTGAGGGTGGCATATGTACAGTTTTTTTTTGGGGGGGGGCTGGGAGTCAGCTTGGAGCCTTCATGGCAGGAGGGCTCAGTAGTGAGTCTGCTGCAGCGCATCAAATGATTGCTAAGGGGGAAAGGAGAGAGGGAGGGAGAGAGGGAGAGGGAGAGAGGGAGAGGGAGGGAGGGAGAGAGAGGAACAGAGAGGGAAAGAGAGGGAGAGGGAGAGAGAGGAAGAGAGAGGGAGAGAGAGGGAGAGAGGGAGAGAGAGGAAGAGAAAGAGATGGAGAGAGAGGGAGAGAGATGGAGAGAGAGGAGGAAGAGAGAGGCAGAGAGAGGGAAAGAGAGGGAGAGAGGGAGAGAGAGGAAGAGAGAGGGAGAGAGAGGGAAAGAGAGGGAGAAGGAGAGGAAGAGAGGGAAAGAGAGGGAGAAGGAGAGGAAGAGAGGGAAAGAGAGGGAGAGGGAGACAGGGAGAGAGGGAGAGAGGGAGACAGGGGAAGAGGGAGAGAGGGAGAGAGTTCCCCATCAGATTTATTTCAAACATCCCAATTAATGCAGGCAATGAATTGGGAATGTTTGCCAGCTGTTGGATTTACTCCTCTGAGCACCCGTGGGGGCGCCACGTGGTTCCCCCGGGGCCGCGGGGCCGCGGGGCGGGCGGGCGGGCGGGCCGGGGTGGGCGTGCGCGGGGCAGAGGCCGCCGGGGAGGGGCCGGGGGTGGCGCCGGGTCCGGCTTTTCCCGGGGCCGGGCCGCCGGGCCGCAGAGGAGCGGGCATGGCCGAGGCGCGGCCGGGGCCGCCGGCGGGGCCGCAGCTGAGCGCGCTGCCCGACGCGTCGCCGCTGCTGCAGCCCAGCCTGGCCGAGCTGCGCCGCCGGCTGCAGGCGCTGGGCCCCGGCCCCGCGCCGCCGCCGCCCCCCGACCCCGTCCTGCTGCGCTTCCTGCGCGCCCGCGACTTCGACCTCGACCAGGCCTGGCGGGTAAGGGTGCCCCCCGGCGCGCCCCAGCCTGGGGGCCGGCCGTGGCACCCCGGGGCGCCGGGGTGGGATGGGGGGAAGCCGCCCGGACCCCCGGGAACGCCGAGGGTCGGAGCCGGACCCCCGGGAGCGCGCCCTGGGCCGAGGGCGCAGTGGCTGCTGCGGTTCCGATGGACCCAGCCCCGGTCCCTTCGCTTTCTCTGCGTCTCGGAGACGGAAAATCCAGACCAAACTGGAGCCCTTCCCCCGGGGGGGACGGCCCAGGGGACCCCAAACAACGGGGACTCTGTCCTGGATGAGTCTCCATAAAGTTTTGTGGGGGACACGCCTTTCCTTTTCCCCTGGCAGAAAGCTAGTGATTTGAAACAAAATCCAGCCGAGAGGAAGGAAGGAAGAAGCCTGGATTTTATTACTTTTTAGAGCAAGCGACTCCACCTGTGGAGGGGAGAAGGCAGTGGCGAGGGAGACCGAAGGTCTGCAGCCAAGTTGGAGCGAAAAGTGCAGGGTGGATAGCAACCTGTCCGTGTCCGGCCGCTCACGCAGCCCGGTCTACTCTGAGATTAAGAATGAATGAGGGGTGAGCCGGCAGGTGTGTGTCGGTGGCTGAGCGTGGACCTGTGGACCAGGGGGTCCTGGTTCTATTGCCCGGGGTTGCGGGTTCCACCTCCAGTGTGTGTGTGTGTGTGTGTGTGTGTGTGTGTGTGTGAGAGAGAGAGAGAGAGAGAGAGAGAGAGAGAGAGAGAAGAGGCAGCTGAAAGATGGTTCTTTGTCATCATCAATGTTTTTCTCTCTCTTCCTCTCTGAAATAAATGAAAAAATGAAATGAAAGAGAATGAGGGATGAGGCTGTTTGTGTTTCCAGGTGTGTTGCCGCTGGCTGTTGGAAATAGGATGTGCTGGGCAGACAGGAATCAGGAGGGAGGCGACCTTTAGTTCTGTTTCCTTGGGCTCAGCATCCTCCTCTCTTACAAACTGGCCACAACGCCTCCCTCGCTGACTCCGTCCGAGGCTGACCAGGAACCAGTGTGACAGAATGAGGGTGCCCAGCATAGAGCTTGGCCAAAAGTAAGCCCTCGGCGCAGGAACCTGATGTAGGCCTTTCTCCGGGTGGCTTGCTCGGCGTCATGCTGCGGGACCTGAAAGGCAGGGGCAGTAGGAGAGTACAGGACCCCAGCGCGTCTCTGTAGGAGGGTTTTCCGTTGTTAACTAATTCTTAATTGAGAGATCAGATTTTTAAAATATATTTTACTGATTTTTCACAGAGAGGAAGAGAGAGGGATAGAGAGTTAGAAACATCGATGAGAGAGAAACATCCATCAGCTGCCTCTTGCAAACCCCCTATTGGGGATGTGCCCGCAACCAAGGTACATGCCCTTGACCGGAATCGAACCTGGGACCTTTCAGTCTGCAGGCCTACGCTCTATCCACTGAGCCAAACCGGTTTTCAGCGAGAGATCAGATTTTACTGGTGGTACAAAGAATCCATAAATACTAAAGAATACAAAGCAAGTTTCTAAAAGTAACTTTCTAAAGGAAAAACGTTCCCCATCCCAATCCTCAGTTTGCCAAGCCATCCACCCAGAGACCGTTACCTGCCTCTTGTCTCTCTTTCCAGGTAGTCTACCTTCACACAAGCATATGCACATATTTTATATTTTGCCCTTTTAAAAAACCTAATTTCTCAGAGATCATTATATTCCAGCATGTATACATAAACCTTATATTTTTTTTGGTAAAAATAAATGTCTTTATTGATTTTAGAGAGAGATATTGATGTGAGAGAGAAACATGGATAGGCTGCCTCCTGCACGCCCTCTGCTGGGGTTTGAGCCCACAACCCAGGCATGTGCTCTGACTGGGAATGGAACCAGCAACTTTTCGGTGCATGGGACAGTGCTCCACCAACTGAGCCATACCAGCCAGAGTCATCTGTTTTATGCTTTGGTGGATTTTTTTCGGTTCATTGTGTGAATAGAGTATGCTGACTTCGTGAGCAGTCCCTGTCGTTGGCCGTGGTCTTGTGGTCAGACCAGGGCACTGCATTCTTCATTCCCCATTCCATGGTTATTTTTTTGAACTCCTACTATTTGCCTGGCAGTATTACAAACCGCAGTAAGCGAGACCCATGGGGTGTCTTCCATCAGCCGCTGGATATTCTAGTCTGTCTTCGTGCACTTGTCTTTGTGCAAAAAATAGGAATCCGTCCTTATAGGACAAGTTTAACCTGGGGAATTGCCCAATGGCGGGAGATGTGTATCTTCTGTGTTGAGTGATGTAACGATGGGACCTCCAGAGTGCTGGCCCTAATTTTGTCAATTCTGTATTGCATAATGATGCTTTTCTCTGCCGATGATCTCCCACGCGGTATTAGCCAACATTATGGTCTGTGTATCAACCTGCTGGGTGAGAAACTGGTTGTCATTATCATCATACGCACGCATTTAATTACAAGCAAGGTTAATCAACTTTCATATATTGAACATTTTAACATTCTTTTCTCAGCAATGGCTTGTTTTGCCTCTTGTTTATCTTCTTCCATTTGTTTACGTAAACTCTAACATACCGTATTTGCTGGCGTATAAGACGATTTTTTGGCCCTGAAAAATACCGTATTTGCCGGCGTATAAGAGACTGGGCGTATAAGACGACCCCCTAACATTTCCACTCAAAATACAGAGTTTGTTATATACTCGCCGTATAAGACTACCCCCCACTTGGAGGCATATTTTTCAGGGCCAAAAAATCGTCTTATACACCGGCAAATACGGTACATACAATGTTAATTTACTCATAAAATATCGTTATGTATTAAAGTAAATGCATAAAAGACTCATTGTCTTCTGACTTTGGCAATGCTATTTTCTTCCTGTGCAGGATTTTACGTTTTTAGGAAACAAATGTGATTGTTCTCGGGTTGCTCCTGGGTTTTATAAGCCCTTCTCTTCCCCCCAACGTTTTCTTTAGGAATTTACGACTTCTCTTTTTGAGGTTGGAATTGTTGTGCTACGAGGATTTCTTTGACGTTAGGAATGAACTAGGAATCTATGTTTTCTTTTTGTCAGATGCCTACCCAACTGTCCCAACTTCAAGAGCAACAAACTAATATTTGCTCATATTGCTAAAATATAATGACACTGCCTCAGGTCCTAGGGAGAGTGTAGTTTAAGTGAGGTATTAAACATATATATGTTGTAGAGGTAACTAACCATAAAACGTGTATGAGCTGTTGATTTCATTTTGCTTGCTTTTTATGTATTTTATTGGTTTTTTACAGAGATGAAAGGAGAGGGATAGAGAGTTAAGAAACATCGATGAGAGAGAATCATCAATCAGTTGCCTCCTGCACACCTCCTACTGGGGATGTGCCCGCAACCCAGGTACATGCCCTTGATCGGAATCGAACCCGGGACCTTTCAGTCCGCAGGCCGACGCTCTATCCACTGAGCCAAACCTGTTTTGGCTTGCATGCTTTTTAAAAGTAATGTCTATAGATATAGAAAACAAAAGGGTGGTTACTAGAGGGGAAGGAGTGTGTGTGTGTGTGTGTGTGTGTGTGTGTGTGTGTAGAGGGAGGTAGACCGAAGAGGGTGAAGGGGTCAAATATACGGTGACAGAGGGAGACTAGACTTTGGGCGGTGAGCACACAGTGCGGGTGATATACAATTATAGGACTCTACATTTGAAACGTATTTAATATTATTAACCAATGTCACCCCAATACATTTTATAATGAAAAAAGAAAAAAACACATACAACAACAACAAAAAAAATACAGCTTACCCTTAGCCTTAGTGTTATTTACATACTTTCCTATGATCTCCACGTTCCTGAATCGTTTTCATTGCACCATGTCCTTGAGGAATTTGCTAGCCAGACTGTGTCTTAACATACTGAACTGGCATCAGGTTACTGTCTGTGAACTCTTTGTCCTACTTTCCTGCCAACTGGAGACGAAGGGGAAAAGTTTAGAGCACGAAACTATTTATTTCCTTTACAGAGGCAGTCAATTCAACTCAAACTTCCTTATTGATAATACAAAAGCCTCTATAGTTTTGTTGTTGTTGTTTTTATATGAAGAAAGCTCACTGAGTCCCTCCGTTGTAGTGAAATTTCTCATTTTTCCAGTTTTTGTATTTGAAGTGATAATGAATTCATGGGGTTTTAGAATCTTATTTGCTTTTAGACTGCCAGGTCCTTTATAGGTAGTGTTTGTGGGAATTATGTCATTATTTTCTCATTTTAGAAGAGGCTGAGATGTAAAGAGGTAAGGGACTCGCCTGAAATCACAGTTATTAAATGGTAGAGCAAGAATTTGAAGTTGGGTTAAACTCAGGCGAGCCTGTGCTCTTGAGTACGCTACACTTGTCCTGTTTGTTTAAAACAATGGACATCAAAATAGCCAACTCTTACCCTCGGTCTGTTCTACATATTCTTGTGAATTCCTCTTTCACAAGCGAAAAGTCCAGTTCCATATATTTATGCCCCATGCGACAAGATTTTTTTTTATCCTGTAGGTATTGTTATGGTTTCCCCAAAGGCTCTTAAATTTTCAAAGCATCATTGACTCTCCCTGTTAATTTCCATCTCAGTGTAGCTTCTTTTGCAGACTTTATCATATTGTGTCCATTCTGCTCCTGTAGTTATTGTCTTTAAACACGTTTGTAACTTCTTTGAGCTTTAGTCTCATTCATTCATTCACTTTTGAGAGAGAGAGAGAGAGAGAGAGAGAGAGAGAGAGACTGACTCTGATTGGTTGCCTCCCATCCACTCCCCTGACCAGGGATGGAACCTGAGACTGGGAATGGAATCTGAAACCTAGGTATGTGACCTGCCTGGGAATGGACCTGCAATCTTGTTAGTGTATGGAACTATATTCCTGGGCCACCTGGCTGGGATTGAGTTTAAGTCTTTTTATCCATAAAATTGGTAAACCTCTCAGGTTGGTGGTGAGAAGAGAACAAAATGATGCCATTAAAGACTGTGACAGCTGCACAAATATGGTCGCTCTTTTGTTTGAAAGTACGTGGAAACGTAAGAAGGAAGGTACTCTATTATAAGGCATAGTTAAAACAAACCGAAACTTTTTATATGTATTTATTCCTAATTGTGGTACCAAACAGGTGCCTTCAAATCAAGACATTCACTTGCACCCAGTTTTTTGTTGTTGTCGTGAACTTTAGGTGGCTTGTCTGAGAATTGCTCAGCACTATTTCGACGTGAACATAATTTCTTTATGTCAACTGGACCTTAGAATTTATTTCGCAGTGGAAAAGTAATAATCAGTGATCCAGCTTTAAATATTTCAGTTTGTGAAAGTTGAATGTCAAAGGCATGAGAGTTAGTTATGTGTGTCTTTACAAAAATCATTTTTTCAAGTGTGTGGGTCCAGCTGGTTTACCATGCAGTATAGTCACCCTCCTCATGCTTGGGGGATACTTTCAAAGACCCCAGTGGCTGCCTAAAATCATGAGTAGCACCAAACCCTAGAGACAGTATATACTAGTATTTTTCCTGTACATACATAACTATGATAAAGTGTAATTTATAAATTAGGCACAGTAAGAGAGTAACAATAATAACTAATAATAGAATGGAAGAAGTATAACAATATGCTGTAATTAAAGTTATATGAATGACTTTGGGGCCATTATTGAGTAAAATAAGGATTACCTGGAAGAGTTTGCCTCTGTTACCTGGAAGAGCTCTTTCAACGAAATCACAGTGGAGGAGGAAAAGGAATCCACCTTATAGACTAGAAGGAGTATGTGAGGATCTACAATGTGCCTTTTGTTCCCGCTGCCTTTGGAAACTGCTATTTAGGTCACCAATTATTTCTTGGTTGGCAAATTTACTGACTTTTCCCCTTTCTTACCTCTTTGTTGCATTTAACTCTTAAGAAGCATCCTCTTTTATAAAGCAGTTAAGAAAAGTTTATTACGAATAATATACTTGAAAGAGGAGAAAGACAGAAAGAGGAAATGATAGGGTGACAATTTAGAAAGAGAGAGGGAGGAAAAGAGGAAGGGGGAAAGGGATAGGGAGAGGGAGGGGGAGAGGGAGAGAGAGAGGAAGAGAGAGAGAGAGAGAGAGAGAGAGAGAGAGAGAGAGAGAGAGAGAGAAACAACACAGATGGCTTTTCCCTCCCCTGAGCACCATATTGGTATTTCTCCTATAATCCAACCAATAGATTCTCTGTTCCTCTTCCAGCCATCCCAGCCATTGGCATATCCCATGGCTCAGAATTTTACCCTTTCCTTGGTTTTTAAAATTTCTATTTGTAGTTTCTTCTCTAGACAATTACTACTGTGTAGTTACACTTATGTTTATCCCAATGACTCGCAAATATAAAATGTGTCCTTTCATTTCACCTGAACTTTAGTTCCACATTTCTAATAGATCTCTTTAAATTCATATATATTGTAATTTTAGAAAAATTGAGACTGCTGAAAATCACGAAGAAGAAAATGTAACTATAGTAAGTTTTAAATGTGTAATTTGATTTTTATGTTCTCCACAATACACTGGCAATGATTTTTATTATTTGTAAATGTGGAGTAACCGTTATTGGTGGTTCTTTTGGAAAAAGAAAATGGGATTCCTGCAAACCATATTTTGTCAAGGCCTAATCTCCAGGCATACCACTATTAACAAAATCCATTTTTCTTGTTTTTCTATTTGTAGGAAGTAGAGAAGTGGTATAGATGCTCCTTTATTTAATTGATTTAGCTCTTTTTGTAGGAAAGAAAATACAAACCAAAACATTCTAGTCACCTTGAATGTAAACCTGCCCTACATAGTTATATGAGCCAATTAACCCAAATGACCTTTCCTATTATGACAATACTAACCGGTATTCATTATGCCCATGCTTGCTTTACACATAACTCTAGAAGGCAGAGCCTGAGAAGTAATTACTCAAGATCACATAGGCAATAAGTGCTGACACCAAGGTTTTTCTGAAGAGGCAGCCTGGGAACTGAACTCTTTACTCCATAGCATGGCCCGTGTGTGCCAGTCTTGTCACCAATATGTCACCTCTCGTGAAATTAGGGATCTACTCTGGTCACTGCTTTAACTCAAGTGCCTAACACGGTGTGTGGAACATTGTACATCTCCCAAACATATTTGTGGAGTTAATCCATTAGATTGATTTCCATTCTTTACTTCAGAAAGACCAAAGGTGGATGTGCTAATCACCTATTGGCAAGTAACAAATCACTCCAAAATTTAGTGGCATAAAGCACAGCTATTATTTGTTTGTGATTCCCCTATTTGGGCAGGGCGGAGTGGGGCCGCTCTTCTCTGCTCCACATTGCATCAGACGGGACCTTGGCTGAGGTCACACCATCTAAGTTATGTGGCCTTATGTCCCCCAGGGCTTCTCTGCATGGACTTGCATTTCATAATCTCACATGGTGTCTGGATTCTGAAAAGCAAAACAGGAAGTCCCAGGTTTCTTAAAACCTAGCACGGTGTCACGTCTGCCAAATTCTATTAGTCAAAGCAAGATGTAAGGCCGGCCTAGGTCCAAGTGGAAGGAATCAAATGGATTCCTTATCTTGATGACATGGATGCATGGGTGTGTGTGTGTGTTGGCGGGGGAGGGTGAGCATTTATCTTTGGAGACTATCCACCACAGGAGACAAATAAGAATTACTCAACTTTGAATGTGTGATTACCTCCTATCACCTGAGATCCTTGATGAAGGAAACTTTTAGTTTATCCGCTAGCAGGATACCCTAGATTAAAATCCTGACATGATGGGTGGCAAGTACCATGCATAACACCAAGGCTTTCCTGCCGGTTTTACAAAATGCTTACCGTGTGCACTATCTGTAGACAATCTCTATTTTGTTTTTCAGTTGCTAAAAAACTATTATAAGTGGAGAGCAGAATGTCCTGAAATAAGCGCAGATCTCCACCCCAGAAGTATTCTTGGCCTTCTGAGGGCTGGCTACATTGGAGTCCTGAGAGACAGAGACCCCACCGGCAGCAAAGTTCTCATTTACAGAATCGGTAAGTGAGACAAAGCACGACTGTTTGCTTTTTCTTCACTGCCACCCAGAAGGCTTCAATGAGTCCATGTTTAAACATTTAGGTGTTTAGGTTTTAACTTAGGTGTGTATTTTGTATTTTACCTAGAGACCCAGTGCACACCATGTGCCCTTGTAGGGGTGGGGGTGGGGCTCAGCACGGCCTGCACAGTCTCACAGTCTGGGACCCCTTGGGGGATGTCCACCTGCCTGGCTTCTGGCTGAGGAGCGCTCCCCCTGTGGGAGGCACTGACCACCAGGGGGCAGCTCCTGTGCTGAGTATCTGCCCAACAGTGGTCAGTGAGCATCATAGTGTCTGGTGGTTCTGCTGTTCAGCCGATTTGCATATTAGGGTTTTATTATATAGGATGTCCCCTGAGTATTAAAAAAAAACTGGAAGTTGTGAGAAAACCCAGTGAAAATCCTACTCCCATTTTCCCACAGTCAAATGTATAAAAAATGAGGAAAAGAAAACAGAAATAGAGGGGAAGATGAAAAGGATCAAGGGAAAGTGTTGTAAAAACACTCAGCAGGGCCAAAACCGGTTTGGCTCAGTGGATAGAGCGTTGGCCTGTGGACTGAAAGACCCCAGGTTCGATTCCGGTCAAGGACATGTACCTTGGTTGCGGGCACATCCCCAGTTCGGGTGTGCAAGAGGCAGCTGGTCGATGTTTCTAACTCTCTATCCCTCTCTCTTCCTCTCTGTAAAAAATCAATAAAATATATATATTTTTAAAAACACTTAGCAGGATATATAAATAAGAGCTCTGAACTATGAAAATGTTCTGGTCACTGATGTACACCAAGCACCGAACCAGGGCACACGGTAGATGCTGATTAAATATTTTGGAGTGAGTTGCACAGAGCTCGGGCTGCCGAGCAAGGTGCTCATTGCCCTGGATGCAGAAAGTGCTATGGGAAGGCAGGAATTGAGGGGTGCTGAAGACACGATTCTATATGTCCCTCCTGTTTTTCACTGCTTCCCCTTTTCGCCATTAGGTCTTCCTAGTATTTCTTGTAGGTTGGTGACTGATAACTTCTGCACCTTCCTTACACCCGCATGGGATCAAAAATGGCCGTTAAAGGAGAAGGACACATACCACCTGCAGCCTGCTGTCACGGCCCAACATTTTATGTGCTTTTGTTTATTTGTTTGTTTGTTTTTGTTGATTTTAAAGAGAAAGGAAGGGAGAGGGAAGAGAGACAAACATTGATCAGTTGCTTCTCATATGCATCCAGCCTGGGAATCGAACCTGAAACCTGGGTGTGTGCCCTGACCTGAATGGAACCTGAGACCTTTTGGTATAAGGGAAGATGCTCCAACCAGCTGAGCCACACTGGCCAGGGCAGGGCCCAATATTTTATGAGCAGAGTCTTATGAAGTATAAACTTGCAGGAACGTTTACATCTTTAAATATTTTAGGGGACTTTAAAATATGTATAGATTTGTAGATAAGATGGCTACCTGTAATTCAACTGTTTGCTTCCTTGCAAGAAGTCCCTGCATTTAATTATTGAAAGGGTGTCAGAAAACTGAGTAGAATGATTCTGGATATATATATATATATCTGGGTTAGTCATGAATTCATTGTCTATAAATTGGACACCTGTTTATAGACAATAATAGACAATTCTGTCTAAATCAGTGGTTCTCAACCTTTCTAATGCTGCGACCCTTTAATACAGTTCCTCGTGTTGTGGTGAGCCCCAACCATAAAATTATTTTTGTTGCTACTTCATAACTGTAATTTTGCTACTGTTATGAACCATAATGTAAAGATCTGTGTTTTCTGATGGTCTTAGGCTCTGCAACAGCGGTTCTTAACCTGTGGGTCATGACCATCGGAAAACATAGATATTTACATTATGATTCATAACAGTAGCAAAATTACAGTTATGAAGTAGCAACAAAAATAATTTTATGGTTGGGGGTCACCACAACACGAGGAACTGTATTAAAGGGTCGCAGCATTAGGAAGGCTGAGAACCACAGGAATTGTTCCCATGGTGTTATGGGATGTTGAGTGAAGTTCTTTGAATTCCTTAGGATAGGGTTGCCAGATTTAGCACAGTACCTATGTTTTATCTGGCAAGTAAACCCATATGTAATTTATCTGGCAATCCTGCCCAGGCATTCCAAGAACCTAAAAGCTACAGATGACTCATTCCGCAAGTATCCTGGAGGTTTTTCTAGTTTGTTCATACACTCATGGGGCAAATTACGTAGTGAAATGTCACCTTACTAATGAAAAGGCAAATATGCTGCTTACATCATAAACACCTCAGCACTGAGTCAAGTCTTCTATTTTTTAGCGAGGGCGCCTTTTGGTACATTCATTTGAAAGTGTACTGTTTAACTCCAAGCAATTTTAAAATCAAGCAAGACATGCAGGCTTGCTGGTGGTCAGAACAAGGTGTGCAGCATATGTCCTGTATGTTATGTAGAATAACATGTTGTTCTAGGGCAGTGTTTCCCACAGTGTGGTACGCGTACCCCCAGGGGTACGGGAAGAGTTTGGTGGGGGTACGAGTTGCACCGGAGTTTGGTGGGGATATGCACTGCACCGTGCTTAGCTGCACCTAATTCTACATTCTCATGAGTCAAGTCAAGACAGTCTTGTGAGGCGTGAGATGGTCCGGTGTGCAAATAAATGTTATTTATAATATAACTTTTATTTATATTTTATTATGAATAATTTTATTTTTCATTTATTATTATTTTGTGTATGTACCAAAAAATAAATATATTTTAATTGTTATTAAAATACATCCTTTTTTATGAGGGGTACTCAGTGTTACAAAAATTATAGAAGGCGTACACATATGTCAAATGTTTGGGAAACACTGTTCTAGGGGAAGGGGGCTACTGGGGAAACAGGGGGCCATCTGTAAGACTTTTAGCAATAAAGATAAATTTAAAAAAGGAAAATGAAGATAAACTACATATTTATAAATTTTCTAAGTTTAATTGAATGAATGGGAAGAACTAAAAAAGGAAATATGTCTTAGAACTCTTTGATAGAACACTAGCTTAACCACCTTCCTAGGTACCACCTCTCCGCAGTAAAAGCAATGAAATATGCACAGAACCTTTCCCTGGTATGGCAGGGCATCCCAAACCTACGTTTCTGCCATTATTAGCATCTGAGCCAGCAGATGTACAGTTGACCCCAAACAAAATGGATTTGATCTGTGTGAGGCCACTTAAACACAGATTTACTTCAATAAGTATGTACAATACTGAAAATGTGTTTTCTCTTTCGTAAGATTTTCTTTTAAATATATAGCCAAAACCGGTTTGGCTCAGTGGTAGAGCGTCGGTCTGCAGACTGAAAGATCCCAGGTTCGATTCTGGTCAAGGGCATGTACCTTGGTTGTGGGCACATCACCGGTAGGGGGTGTGCAAGAGGCAGCTGGTCGATGTTTCTCTCTCATCGACGTTTCTAGCTCTATATCTCTCTCCCTTACTCTCTGTAAAAAAATCAATAAAATATATTAAAAAAATAAAAAATATATATATTTTATTGATTTACAGAGAGGAAGAGAGAGGGATAGAGAGTTACAAACATCAATGAGAGAGAATCATCGACCAGCTGCCTCTTGCACACCCCTTACAGGGGATGTGCCTGCAACCAAGGCACATGCCCTTGGAATTGAACTTGGGACCTTTCAGTCCGCAGGCCGAAGCTCTATCCACTGAGCCAAACAGGTTAGGACCCATATGATTTTCTTAGCATCATTTTCTTTCCTCGAGATTACTTTGTAAGGACACAGTATTTAATACAGGTAACAAACAAAATATGTATTGATTGACTGTTTATATTATCCGTAAAGCTTCAGGTCAGTAGTAGGCTATTAGTAGTTAAATTTTGGGGGAGTGAAAAGTGATGCTCAGATTTTTTACTACCTGGGAGGTCAGTACCCTAGCCCCTGCATTGTTTAAGGGTTGACTGAAACCCTAAGCCTTTTGAGACTCACTACTAGACTAAAGCAGCAAAAAAATAAAATTTAACTTTGAATATTAAGTTTTGACTCTGGCTTACTTCTTAGGAATGCAGGTTCTTGGGAATACATTGGCTGGCCAGCTCTGCTGTGTTCTAGCTACACGGAGGGCTGTGTGGCTGTACCTCTGTTTTCTCATCTGTCAAATGGGCATAGCTAAAACCCATCTCATAGGAATAGTGTGACCACTGAATCTTGTAATCTATATAAAACATAATTAAAACGTTACCTGGTATCTAATAGCCACTCAATAAATGTTAGATGCATGTCAGAGAAGGAATTAAAAATCTAAGGCACGTTTTGCTTTTGCCTTAAAGGTGATTAAAGTTCATAACTACCTAATATCATTTTCTATGATGGTGAAGTTGTTCTACAGTAGCCACTAGTTACAGGTGGCTGTTGAGTACTTGAAATGTGGCTATTACAACATAGTGGGCGCATATACGTGTATTTTTAAATTTACTTTAATTAATTAGTTAATTAAATTGATTGGGGTGACATTGGCCAACATGAATATATAGGTTTTCGGTGTGGGTTTCTATGTGCATGTATATTCTTCAAGATTACCTGCTAGCCTGTCCATCACTGTCCTTTCTGCATGCCGTGGCCTGCTCCAGGAACGGTAGGGGAGGAGAGAGGAGAAGAATGACAGTGACTCCTCTTCTCAGCACAGGCATTCCTGTTTTTCCTGGGTGTGGGCAACTACGAGGGTGCTTCCCTGTTTTCCAAAGCCCACAATTACTGGTCTAGCCTGTCAGGACCTGTCCCTGCTACATGCTGGCTGTCACTCAGTGATGTCAGAGACAACAGCCAACCTGTTTAAGTCCTCAGGCATTTGCTGTTGCAACCTCCCTGGTTACTATGGAGCGCTAGTTTCTCTTCAGGATCCAGGCTGTGCTTCTCCCATTTCCAATACCTCTGAGCTTGGAGCACACCAACAGGCATTCTCATCTTTAGCTACAGCTGTTTCCTGCATGCTTTGGGCTATAGTTTCACCTGGCTATCAAATCCAGCCTGCTGCATTTCTCCTCCTCCTCCTCTTCTTTCTCCTTCTTTAAATAAATAAATGCCACAAGTATATCTGTTTTGTTTTTTAAAATATATTTTTTATTGATTTCAGAGAGGAAGGGAGAAGGGTAGAGAGAAATATCCATGATGAAAGGGAATCATGGGTGGGCTGCCTCATACACGCCCTCTACTGGGGACTGAGCCAGCAACCCGGGCATGTGCCCTGACCGGGAATCTAGCAGTGACCCAGTTCATAGGTCAACGTTCAACCATTGAGCCACACCCGGCGGGCTGTATTTATTCTTTTTTTATTTTTTTGTCCCATATTCTTAAAAACCTGTTATAATGGTCTGATTGATGAACTTCAGAGGGAAGGTAGGGAAAGGTGAAAGTAAGGGGGATAGATCAACCAAAGGACTTGTATGCATGCATATAAGCCTAACCAATGGACACAGACGCATGAGTGCAGGGGAGGGGGATGAAGGGGAGAATGGGGGAATAAAAAATATAAATAAATAAATAAACAAACAAATAAATAAATACAAGCCTGTTCTGAGCGAGGGAGAAGTAGGCACATGTCTTTTGGCCACCTATTTGGACTATTATTCACTTCGTGATCTTTGTACATTTTTATTGAACCATTAAGTCTAAAAAGAATCAGTTTCCCTTTGCTTTCTGCTCTTTATGGAATACTGAGATATGTTATTTTTTTATTTCTATTTTTTTTTTTAGCATACTGGGACCCAAAAGTGTTTACAGTTTATGATGTATTCCGTTTAAGTCTAATCACCTCCGAGCTTCTTGTACAGGACGTGGAGACCCAACGGAACGGAATCAAGGCTATCTTTGATCTGGAAGGCTGGCATTTTTCTCATGCTTTTCAAATCACCCCATCCGTAGCCAAGAAGATTGCTGCTGTCCTTACAGTAAGTGGCTAGCTCCATTCCTTGGGATAATACTTCCAAACAACAGATTTTAATTTAGTCATATGTGATACAAAGAGAAGGGACAGAACATTTGTTAGAAAATCAAATCAAATTTTAGAAGTGATACACGCTAAGAGGAAATGTCATTCATAAAAGAAAGAATGCTGCAAAAAATTGTGAAAATATGATCAAGATTAGTAACCACAGGATGTATACATTTAAACAATAATGTGTTCACTTCATCTTTCTGTTATTAAAATGATCTTCTTAAATTAAAAAAATTGAGTGGAAAAGTAATATTTATAGCAATGGCACACCAAAATCTCACAAAAGTTTTGGTAGGTATAAATTGATATAGTTCTTTTAGAAAACAAATTTTTTTTTTAAGTGGCCATGATTTGTGACCTTGTAATCCTACTTTGGGGAACGTAGCCAAGGAATAATCTTAAATATAGCGTAGACCTTGTATAAAATAATAATAGTGTACTGTGTGCCAGGTACCTGGCTAAGTGTTTCAAGTGAATTACCATGTAATGGGTCCATACAAGACTATGTCATATGACTATTATTTCCCCCATTTTACAAATTAATTAGCTATGCCAGAGAGGTGACAGCAATGCCCAAGCACATGCATTTTGTCTACAGTGAAGCAAAGGTTCCAGTCCAAATCAGCTGAATTCAAAACTGTGCTTACAACCATCACTGCCCCCTATACATAAAGATGGGCGCTGTGGCATCGACTCTTACAGGATACTATTAGAAACCGCTTATTTGTCCAGAAATAGGAAAATGGCTACTTAAAGTGTGGTGCATCCATCTGATGAATTATTGCAACATATTAAAAACCATGATGTTAACAAAGATTATATCATATCTATGGGACAAAACAGGATACAAATGATTTAGGGAGCACATTGGCAATTCTGTTTAAAATAAAATTAGGATTAGAAAGAATCTGGAAGGAAAAGACCCAGATAGATAACACATCCGTAAAAGCTTTGCATAGGGAAAGAAAAAAAAAAAAAGAGAACTCTGTATAAAAGGACTTTGGAAGTAAAGGACTCTATACTAACGCTACATCTTTGGGTAGGGAAACTACTGATGACATCTTTTTTCTTTCAGCTCAACTTTTTTATGTTAAAGACATATATATATATACCTGGGTCAAAAGTTTTACAATATGTGTATTAGACTATTTTTTCAACTCTAATGAAAGTTTTATTTTTTCCTCAAACTAAATATTTGGGGTAAAGGTTAATTATTGACACTCACTGGTTCCTTACTAGAACATTTATGTCATGGGGGAGAAATTTTTTGTGTCTTATTTATGAAAGATGCAGGCATTTCTATTTGCTTATGCTACAAACTAAATACTTTTTAAAGGATCTTTTCTTTATTTTTTGTTTTTTGTTCATCCTTGCCCAAGGATATTTTTCGAATGATTTTTAGGGAGAGTGGAAGAGAGAGGGAATGACAGGGAGAAACATCCATATGAGAGAAACACGTCGATTGGTCAGGGGAGGAGCCTGCAATCAAGTTACATGCCCTTGGCCGGAATCAAACCCTGGACACTTTGATCTTTAGGCCAACAGTCTATTCACACTGAGCCAAACCGGTTAGGGCAAAGATCTTTTCTAATCTAATGACAATGAACTGTAAAGCAATCTGTATCATGGTGATGAAATAAGTAATTTTAAAAATGAAACACACATTAGGTGCTATCATAAGTATACCAAGTGTTTAAAGAAGGGACTTGTCAATAGCAATATATATTGATTTATGCTTTATTGGTAATAGATGTTTTTCTTTATTTTCAAAAGGATTCCTTTCCATTAAAAGTTCGTGGTATCCATTTGATAAATGAGCCAATAATTTTTCATGCTGTCTTTTCCATGATTAAACCATTCCTGACTGAAAAAATTAAGGAACGGGTGAGTGAAACATATTCAAGTCACTATTTCTCTCTACCAAAAGTTCTAATCCTTTTTAATTTAATTTGAGAGCTGCTTTATTAAGCACCCACCATCATTAAGCTAATATTTTGAGTATTTATCTAACAGGCCAAATATCCTTATAAATTAACTAGAGGCCTAGTGCACGAATTCATGCGTGGGTGGGATCCCTCAGCCAGTGGGCGATTGGGGCCATTTGGGGCCAACTTACCCAGTTCAGATTGGGGAAGATGGAGGCCAATTGGCGGGGGGCAGAGGGGTGCAGGAGGGCTCCAGGGCATGTCTGGCCCGCTAACCCAGTCCTGATTGGCTGAATCCCAGCAGCAAGGTAACCTGCTGGTTGGAGCATCTGCCCCCTGGTGGCCAGTGTGCATCATAGCAATTGGTTGAGTGGTTGACCAAATGGTCCGACGTTTGGTTGGACACTTAGTATATTACACTTTTATTATCTATACTAATAAAAGAGAAAGATGCAAATTGACTTAACCTTTGCGACACCCATCAGCCAATCAGGAGTGAGTACACAAATTAAGCCAACAAAGATGGCAGATTAATTTTCATACATAGGTACTGAGTGGCCAGGGGCAGGATGCTTGTGCCGTTGCCATGGCGACGATGCAGGCCTTTAGTACTGTCCCAGCCGCTCCGGGCCTCTGGGCAGCGTGGGAAGGTGGAAAGGCAGCTCTGGCCAGAGCAAAGGCAGTGCCGGCAGCCAGGGGAAGGAGGGCCCATTCTTGCACGAATCTTCATGCATCAGGCCTCTACTATAGGACATTTCTTTTTAATTTTGGAAAATCAAGTTAGTCTGTGAGGTAACTGAGCCTCCTGCACATTGCTGGTGGGAGTGCAATATGGCATATTCCCTATAGAGGGCAGTTTATAATAGTTATCAAAACTATAGTCTTTGTGCTTCTGGCAATTTATCCTGTCCACACATATAAACAAAATTGCAGCAAAAGATTGGAAAGCACCAATAGTTCATCATCAGGGGACTGGTTAAATGGACTGTGAGATGTTGACACAATGGAATGCAACAAGATTTGTAGGATGTAATGTGCAATAAGCTAAATGCAGAAGAGTATTTATGGTATGCTACCTTTTAAATATATATATATATATATATAGTCATTGATTTCAGAGAGGAAGGGAGAGGGATAGAGAGAGATTGAAACATTATTGATGAGAGAGAAACACTGATTGGCTGCCCTCTGCACACCCCCCACCGGGGATCAAGCCCGCAACCCAGGCATGTGCCCCTGGCCAGAACTGAACCTGGGACTCTTCAGTCTGCAAGCTGCACAGGGGTAGGTCTCGGCCCATCCTCCGCACCCCTGCCGGCCCCTCCCACCGCAGTTCCCAGCCCCCTGTCTGCCAGCATCCTTGCTCCCGCCACCACGGCTCCCACATGCTGATGACATTGTCTCCGCTTGCACCCACTGGCAGCATGGAGCGGTTGGGACAGGCACCAGCAGCGGGTGCAAGTGGGGCCATCGCTGGCAGCAGGTGCGAGTGCCAGGCAGGACCGCGGTGTGCAGGAGCAAAGACTTTTCAGTAACCACCAGAGGCTCGCCCCAATGACAACTGGCACCATGCCTGGGTCTGACACCCGCTCACCTCCTCCACCATCCCACCACAGCCAACACCCACCATGTTCCACACATGTCCCCTGGTGGTCAGCACACATCATAGCGACCAGTTGTTTGGTTGTTCTGGTTCCAGTTGTTCCACTGTTTGGTCTATTTGCATATTAGCCTTTTATTATATAGGATTGTTGCATGAATAGATGAACATTATATACTTTTGATCCAAGGTTCCAAATCTTTATCATGGACATTATATGATTGATTTTTATAGTATAAAATATTTGAAATTTTAAGGCTTTTAACCATCATAACTGTCTCTTAATTTTGTACTAGCCAAGAATAGCCATCGAATGTATCACATAAATTATTTCCCATGTACATAATTTTATGCTTTTATTTTATATGGAACTAGAGGCCAATGCACAAAATTCATACATGGGTAGGGTCCCTAGGCCTGGCCAGTGATCAGGGCTGATCTGTGGGGCGACTAGCAGGGTGGTCAGGGGGACCCCCCACCACTCATCCCTGGCATCTGCCTTTGCTGGCCTGGGGCCTGTGGGCTTGGGGCAGCTCCTGCATTGAGTGCCTGCCCCCTGGTGGTCAGTGCGCATCGTAGTGACCTGTTGTTTCATAGGTCATTCACCCTTTGGTCAATTTGCATATTAGGCTTTAATTATATAGGATAACACCTGATAGGACATTTTTACCATCTATAGGATAGTCCCAGAATATTTGGTATTTTGTTAAGAATCATTTGTGCATGAAGGAATAGAATGTATAAAATATATTTTTTTAGAGTTTTAAAAGTGTATTTGTGAAAGAGGAAGATAATTTCTTAAAATAAATCTTGTCTAGTTATAAGAATGCAAATATAAGAAGATAGTAAGATCAGCTTCATAAGCAGCATAATCTAAACAAGTAAAATTCTTAGATTCTTAAGTAGAGGAATAAAGGATGTAGTATCAATACATGCTCTTCTATCTTGGAAGTTATTAGAGTACCTTCTTTTAGGGTGTTGATTTTCCACTGGAAATTCATCTAATGTATCAAAAGGCACAAGACAAACCTAAAAACATTTTGGCTGTTTCAGATTCATATGCATGGGGCCAATTACAAAGAAAGGTTATTTCAGCATTTCCCAGACATTCTTCCTCTGGAATACGGTGGTGAAGAATTCTCCATGGAGGATATTTGTCAAGAGTGGACAGATTTTGTAATGAAGTCTGAAAATTATCTCAGCAGTATTTCGCAGACCATTCAATGAGAAGAACTTTAATGGGAATGCCTCGCTAATTAAAAATGCAAATGAGATCCTCCTACCTCATTACATGAACAACAAAAAATCTGTTTAATCAGTGCTCTGATTGATCTTTTGTAAAACTCTTCTGACATGAGTATCATGGGTATTTAGGAAACTATTTTTTAAGTGCATTTTCTCTACCTTGGGAGTAAATAAATGTTAATATACTTAAAAGCATAGATATTTCCTGATTTTCACACTTAAAAGTTATCTCTAAAGTAGCTATTCATGTGTGCCTTTAAACAAGTTCTCTGAGTACATTGGTTTACAAACAAATGTATAAATAGCCACTGGAAAAAATTATTAGCACAAATCAATTGATGATAAAAATTTATTAGTAGCCATTTTGAGTGGGTGTCAGATTAGACTACAATTCAGATTAAAATCTGAATGTAGTTTTACTATATTTACTTTCCTGTGGGCCAGCAAGATAGTCCATCTCAGGGAAATTCTATTTTAGCACATTTGCACAATAGAAGCTATTGATGGGAGAGTCTAGATGGCTTAAATTATTGTATGTAGCATCTATAGGCCTCTCTGAAATGACTCGCGTTGATATAATTGATAACCAAAAATAATTGTGGAAATATTTCAGGCAGAGTTAATGGCTTCTTATTTTTAAAAAATATATATTTTATTGATTTTTTACAAAGCGGAAGAGAGAAGGATAGAGAGTTAGAAACATCGATCAGCTGCTTCTTGCACACCCCCTACTGGGGATGTGCCCACAGCCAAGGTACATACCCTTGATCGGAATCAAACCCGAGACCTTTCAGTCCACAGGCTGACGCTCTATCAACTGAGCCAAACCGGTTTTGACATGGTTTCTTATTACTGTGTCTGCATTTTCAAACAAATTGATTATGTGATTTTGACTTCTGTTTTTGGTTATTCTTATCATGATTGCATAGATATTTAGAGATATAATAATTAGCTGTTGTATACATAAACTCTCTTTTTAATGGAACAATAACACAATTACAAAAGGAAAAGGGTATGTTTACATTTTAAAAATCACTGTCATGTATAACTGGAACTTTTCAGATTACTTATAAAATAATTTGAGTTTTATTATAATATCAGAATATCCTAACCAAATCCTACGATTCACATTTACTTAAAAAAAACCAACAGTAATTAAAATGTGCTGTTTGTACTGTAGTTATGATACAGTACATATGGTGAAGAATATTTCATTTATTGGGAACCATATAAAGGTATGGCTTACAATTGATGACAGTGTTTATAGTGTTTTATAATTTTTAAGTTTTATTTTAAACTGGAAAATTAAAGAAGACAGCGTTGCAGAAGTTGGCAGACGTTTGTTCAGCTTGGTTGGATTTCCACATAAACCATCCAACGGTAGCTCTGTGAAAGGGTATGTAAAGGGTGTTTTTCTTTATAAGAAAATTATTCCAATCAGGTGAGCTGATACTTATGATTCTTTGTACATATATCTATGATAAAATTGAGAATAACTGTGAATGTTCTCTAGAGAACGTGCTTTATTTTGATTTAGCATTGGGAAGCTAATTTTACATGGTAATTTTTATTTCAAAAAATTTTGATGGTGCCTGTTCTCTGAAAAAAAAAAGTTAGTCTCCTTTGCTAATTATACAATTTGAAATTGTATAATTAAAAAATAACAATAACATTTAAAAGGAGTAAACAACAACACCAAGCTCTGGTTTACCCAACTTTTATTCCTAGAAAGAGGCTTACATACCGAAGTTTCTTTCCATTTACCCTTGGGTACTTAACACACTTCCACCTGGCTGTGTGGAGTGATTATGTGAGCACATGAATAATGGATGGCATTTAAAAATGTCTTTTAAGTGTGATTATAACAACAAGTAAGATGTTGTAACAACAAATAAGAGGGCATTTCATTATGGGACTTTGAAATTTGTATAAAATGCAGCAATTCACTGAAGAACATTAGATGAACAATGTGAAATTAGCAGGCCATTTTATAAGGTGGCAAGATAAGTAGCTATCAAATTGTCTATATTACTTAACTGTGATTGAACCAGAAGTGCCTTTTAAAGATGATTTCTAACACATGATTATGGTGTTACTGAACTGCACAATAATTTGTTTTATTATTGTTCAAAAGAAAATAAAGACCTTTCACATACACTATAGCTGTTTCTTTTTGCATTCTTTTTTATTTGCATTCTTTCAGGGAAAAAAACAACACCTGCTTTTCCTGAAAGAAGAGTTTCAGAGAACCTTATCACATCTAGTTGTCCATTACACAAACGCCAGTTTTTTTCTTCATACATTTTCATGGCCAGTTTCTGCTTCGTTCACCACCACCACCTGCTAATGTCTTTGGCTGTGCTTAAAGGGACCACAACTAGTTTTATAAGACGAAGCCACGTTTACTAAGTTAAAGCTTCCCAGTGAAAAGAGCCAGAGCGTGCCACTTAATGAGATAATTTGATTTTGAAACAATGAACTGTTAGCCTAGATCATAATTTTTAACATTTTTGACTTCACAGAGGAAGGGAGGAGATAGAGAGATACAAACATTAATGATGAGAATCATAGATTTGGCTGCTTCCTGCACGACCCCCATTGGGGATCAAGCCTGCAACCCCAGCATGTGCCCTGACCTGGGAATTGAACCATGACCTCCTGGTTGAAAGGGCACTAAAGTTTTACATATGGTAAAGTCCTAATTACCCCTTACAGCAATACCCTTTTCTTAGCTCCTATATGGTAGAGAGGCTAACCCTATGGTGAAGAATTATCCATTATCCTTAGCTGCCTCAAATGACAACTGCGTCTTTCATTTGTCAACGCAGAGCCTACTGACAGCTCCTAGCGTACTGGACAGACTCAAGTTAACCCAACCAGCTTCTTAAACTGCTTACATTCCTCTCATACCTCATCAATACCTAGAAGGTCTTTATATATTATGCTTTCAGAGAGGAAGGGAGAGGGAGAGAGAAACATCAACGATGAGAATCATTGATCACCTGTGTCCTGTATGCCCCACACTGGGGAGTAAGCCCCCAACTTAGGCATGTGTCCTGACTGGGACTCAGACCTTGGCCTCCTGGTTCCTAGGTTGACACTCAACCGCTGAGCCATGCTGGACAAGCCCTATCACCGGTCTTGACAGTCCACGAGTAGCCGTGGACTGAAAATGTAGAGGCCACCACTAAAATGGTACTGCATCCTTCCTCTCAGTGGCTCTGATGGCTCCCTAAAAGGGAAGCGGAGAGCTCGGTGGGAGAGCTCAAGGACCTGACTGCAACACGTAGTCACATCTGAGCCACCTTTATGTCTGTAGTGTAAGACCCCCAGAAGGAGACCCTCACTCGGTCCCAAGGATCAACGGCGACCCAATCAACCGCAGGAGGCAGTTGATTGCAACAGCAATCACTTGATGCAAACAGCAAGAGGCTTTATTCCAGCACGCTGGGGCTCAACTCGTAACTCATGCAGGAGCAGAGGAGTCGAGCCCCGAGCAGAAAATCTTACAAGCATATATAGGCAAAAGTCATGCATAGGAGGGGTTACACATGGAGGGGGAAGAAGAGAACAAAGGAATTCCAAAAAGGGGAGCTGGGCTTGTTAATTACTTGTTTTATGAGAGGGTCTACACTTAGTCAACAGTCCCACCTGGTAATCTTATATCCCGTTTTTCTTATCTATCAGAGCACTGTTCAGGGGCTATAACTCTCAGAGCACTAATTGGGGGCTATTTCCTTGAGCAGTTTTAAGAGCTATGTTCCCATCACTAACGGGGGACCTTGGGAGTTGAGATAAGACAGACAGCCTTCTTAAAAAGATGTTTATTCTTTTAACAGCTCAGGGAAGCCACAGGCCACATGCCAATGAGAAATTCCAGCTTCCTCACTGCTAGGTGGAGGCAGGGGGGTTTGCGTTTCTAGCAGGAAGGTTAAGATGGAGTTCATTCTCTCAGTAGCACGTGCAGTATGGGCTACTCAATAGGATTTGCAACTCTCACATCTTCCAGGAGATAAACATTACTGTAAACCATGTAAGTAAGAATATCAATTTTCTCACCCAAGAACTTAAAAAGACTCAACACCAAGCGCTCCCAAACTGACTGATCTTGGGTCCCAGAGGGGGAACATGTGCTGGGTTTGGAAGCAACTGCTGCATATTTGTCCCCTCAAACTTCTCTGAACTCTACAGACTAGTATGAACAAGAACAATCGAGTTGCTAACAAAGAAATTCATCTGTTGCCCCCGTAGATCTGACCCCATCATTGAAGGATGTTTCCGTACTAATCTACTGTATTCTACTAGATCGGTTACTGTCTGGCCTCAGGTTCAGGTGTTACTCCTTATTATAATCTCTAAAAAATCATTTTTTTTTTCTGCTTGTATCCTCTGATCAAATGCCTTGTCTCCAGAACCCTTCTCACTTCCAGACTAGTGCCACAGCACGATAAATGCTCCAGCTTTTTCTCCAAGAAAAACAGCATCAACAAGCTCTGGCGTGGTAGCTCAGTTGGTGAAAGCATCGTCCCAATACACCCAGGTTTCAGGTTCAATTCTGGTCAGGGCACATACAGGAAGCAGCCAATGAAAGCGTGGATGGGTGAAAAAAACTGATTGATGTTTCCCTCTTCTTCTTCCCCTTCCTCTCTCTTTCTCCATAAAATCAGTAAGTACAATTCTAAAAAAAAGAAGAACAGCATCAACCAGCATCCACAAGAAATGCTGACTCTGTGAACTCTTCCAGGGAACATTGGCCAAAATTCCACAGAAACTGTTCCAACTCCAAAGACAGTTCTAAGACAAACGACGTTTGCTTGACAAGGCCAATAAACACAGACTCTGCTCTGGTGCCCAAACCTGCTGACAAAGCCAGGTGCAGACCCTCCAATTTCCCACTCCGTCTCCTTACTGACTAGAACTGTGGGTCATGATTGATTAGCCAAGATCGGAATTCTTGTTCCTCAGGAAACTTGCTAACTACAGAGAAAACACATTTCCTGCTCAGCTATCTGATTGAGACATCTCCTGCTTGCAAAACAACCCTTACTGTAAATCTCCAGTATTACTATATGTTAATTGGTTTCCACAAGAGTCGGAGGCAAAACCACCCTCCTGAGAAACTCTGATCCGCAGATCTGGGGTGGCTCTCCATATTGCAACATCAACCCTGTCACTTGTCCCGGTTTTTGTCTTCGACAGAAGCTGTACAAACATTGTCTGTTAGGCAGGTGGCCTGTCTGGAAAGATTGTGAGCTACAGGAGGATTTCTGGAAAAGATTGTGAGCTGTCATTTAACTTCAGCTTTATTTAGCCCCTTGCGACAGGAATGTTTTGTAGATACCACGATGTGACTGGACCTCCTTTAACTGACTCTGCCTTCACCCAGTTGCTGCGTTGAGACAAATTCCCCATCTAGCACACACACAACACACATATACAGACAATAAAACACTGATAAACAATGTAGGCTTCTTGTAAAGCTTTCCTATAGAAATGGAAAGAGGGCTAACTTGCAGACTACCCAGCAAAACCTTGTAGTAACTTTTAAAAAATACATTTAAAAAAAATTGATTTCCAGACAGACAGAAAGGGAGAGGGAGAGAATCACCTATGTGATCGCAAAGCATCAATTGGCTGCCTCCCACACGCTGCCCTCCCATCCCTGGGGCATATGCCCTGACCCGGAATTGAACTGGCAACCCTTCGGTGCATGGGACAACACCCAACCCACGGAGCCACATTGGCCAGGGCTAGTCTTTTCTTAAACCAATGGCTGTTCAGTTTTTAAACAGCACCTTTTGACTCTCACCTAGAACCTACATGCAGTCAATGATCTTTTATTTTTCGTGTACTGTCTCCATTTTCTCTCTCATTTTTAAGCTTGCATTCTTTCTACTTGGCAGAACATATGTTTACATTTATTCTTTGACCCATGTCCCTGTCCTTATTTCAGTCTTAGCTCCACCATGAGATGTAGTAAGTGCTCACCACCCATTATTTTGGTAAGATTTCCCCATCATCTTTTGTTTAGATGAAGTTAATTTTCTAGTTGGTTTTCTGGGAAGAGCAGGTGAGAACAGTATAGCCCTCATACTTGAAGGCTACATATAGAATTCTTGAATAAGAGTTTACTTAAGTTTTTCTTGAAATGATGTCCCATTGCTTTTGAGGTATTCTTACCCCCATCAGTAAATAGATTATTTTGCCTGGGTGGCCTTAACAATTTTTTTATTTTTCTTCAATGTCCAACAATTTTGCTAAGCTGATCATTTCAGGTCAGTTTTTACCATTTTTCTCTTATTTACACCAGGTTCTTGAATTGTAGTTATAAACATTAGTCCTGTTCCTTTGCTTCACTTTTTCTCCTTTCAGGAGTCTAATAAGACATATGTTAAATCTTTTCTGCCTGTTTTCCATTTTAGGCGCTTTCTCTCTTGACCTGTTTTATTTATGTAAGTTTCATTTCCTTGGTTGTCCCTTTCTCTTTTTCAGTGATCTGTATCAATATTCCACTTGAATCTTTTCTGCCTTGGACAGACGGTGGCAATTCTTCATTTCTGAGGTGGTTTTGTCTTTTCCTTCAAACTTTGTTTTTCTGATTTGATCAAGTAGTAGGGCATTTCACCCTCTTTTTGCCCATTTCTGTTCTTATGTTTTGAACTTCTGATCTATATTTGGTAGGTATACATATACACATATATTTATCCTATGCTTGTTTGAGGATATTTAATTTTATTTTGTAACTGTTTCTACTGTATTTTGAGGAAGAATTTTCATGAGATGAAATGTTATAATTCACCTTATCTGTTTTCTTCTTGAAGTAGTTTTGTATTGTGTTGATTTGACTTTTAAAAAATGGGCTTGTGTGTGGATACCTTCCTGGTTGAAAAGTGTGTATTTTGTCAGTATAGTGAAATTTCTTCAGTCGGCGTTTTTGTGGTGGTGGTGTATATGAGGGGGTGAGGAGGGGGGGCTGGCATGACTTTTTTGTTTCTTACAGGATCCTTATTTTTCCCCCTTGCATCTGTCTTTTTCTTCACTGCCATATCACTAAGAGACACTATTCCCATGTCAGTGAAGCTGATTCTCTCTTAGAAGCTGACAATTCTAGTCCCACTAATTTTCAAGACTCTTTTCCTATAATTAGTATAATAATAGTATTATAGCACTTCATGTTTGACGTTTTCTTTCAGGGCTAGATCTTGCCCATGCTTTGTCTCTATCTTCCATTCCCCTTTTCTCTTTATCAAAGATTCTCTGAAGACTTGTCTCTCACACTCAAGACCCAGTCTTCCAGCTTTGTTGCAATTTGATACTTATCAATATTCTAGTAATCTGATGTTGGTGGTGTCTGTCCTCTGTCTCCTACTATCACTACAGGCACGGACCATGTGTAATTTCATTCGTCCTCCTTTTACACCTAGTGGTTTTTGAAGATGTGTGGAGAGATTCTGGTTTAGGCGTTTGCCATTATCTTTTATTTATTTATTTTTAAAATATATATATTTTTATTGATATTTTACAGAGAGGAAGGGAGAAAGATAGAGAGCTAGAAACATCGATGAGAAACATCCACCAGCCACCTCCTGCACACCCCACACCGGGGATGTGCCCGCAACCAATGTACATGCCCTTGGAATCGAACCCGGGACCTTCCAGTCTGCAGACTGATGCTCTACCACTGAGCCAAACCGACCTCGGCATCGGCTGCCATTATCTTTTAGACCCAAGAATAATTTACCCCGTTATCTCTCAAAAGAACTTGATCTCTGTTGAAAAGTATCTCCAATTCACTCATTTTCATGCTAATAGTTTATTAATTACACAATTTATGTATTCATCCTTTTATTAATACTTACATTGCATTTAGTATTTCTCTATTATAAAAATATTCTTCAAAGAACATACCTGTGTTAATGTCTTCATTTAGAATGCAAGCATTTTTTAGGGTATCTACTTTACATACACCAAAAAGTGCCAGATTGCAGAATAGGTGCACTATCACCTTTACCAGAAACTAATTACTGTAAAAAATTATTGTAACAATTTGCCCTACCAGCAGTATTAAGAGTTCTCATTTTTCTACACTCTTGTTATAATCAAGGTTAACATTTTGTAGGTCTGAAGCATGTGACATATTATTTTGTCTTTTTAAAAAACATATATTTTTTTTTATTGATTTCAGAGAGGAGTAGAGAGAAATATCATTGATGAGAGGGAATTACCGATTAGCCGTCTCCTGCACACCCCTACTGGGAATTGAGCCTGCAACCCTTGGCTGGAATCAAACCTGGGACTCTTCAGCACGCAGACGGAGGCTCTAGCCACTGAGCCAAACCAGCTAGGGCTATTCTGTCTTAATGTGCATTTACCTGATGATTAGTGAAGATTTGCTTTGTATTTCACCTTCTTTTCCCATTTTTTTATAGGGTTGCTGTGTTTTCTTATTCTTTGTATATTCTAGAAATGAACATTTAAAAAATTATATATTTTGTAAACATATTTTCCAAGTTTGTGCCTTACTTTTAATTTGCCTAAAGTTATATAGAAATTTTAGTTATATTGTTAAATCAAATTTTTCCATTAACACTTGTATTTTAATCCTTTGACCACCAGTCATGAATATATACTTCTGCATTTTCTTATAAAGTATTTTATTTTGCCTTTCATATTTATCTCTTTACGCACCTGTAGTTTATTTTTGTGTATAATGCCAAGTCATTAATTTTTTTCCTGCGTGGATTTGAGCTCCAGAATCACGAATTCATAGTTACAAAGGCTCCTCATCTGTTCAATTAGGTTCAGAACCAGCTGAGTGAGTAAGGTCTTTCACAATATCTTTAACCACATCCTTTGGCCTTACCTCTCACCACACCCTTCCATTTTCTTGTCAAACTAGACTCCTATGGCAGTCACTCTCCTTGAAATGTGCCAGAACGATGCTGCTACTCTCTCCATGCATCATGCTCTCTTCCTGTCTTTTTTCCTTACTGAACTGTAAGCTTCTTGTGAAAAAGACAGTATCCAATTCACCTTGGCATCTTCAGTACTTAGCAGTGATTGAGTCGGTTTTCAAATACTTTTCTTTTTTTTAAAATATATATTTTATCGATATTTTACAGAGAAGAAGGGAGAGAGAGAGAGAGAGAGAGAGAGAGCGAGCTAGAAATGTCAATGAGAGAGAAACATTGATCAGCTGCCTCCTGCACACCCCCTACTGGAGATGTGCATGCAACCAATGTACATGCCCTTGACCGGAATCGAACCTGGGACCTTTCAGTCTGAAGACTGACGCTCTACCACTGAGCCAAACTGATTACTTTTCTTCAACTTTATTCTGAATTTAATTTGGGCCTTGCAGGTGGGCATTATCAATATCAATACATTTTACTTTCTCACACACAGAGAAGTTTCCTGTCTTCTACCTACGTACCATGAAAACAGTGACTCCAAATCTCAAAACAAGAACCCTCAAAAGACATTCCATGAGCAGGAACCAAAGCCATCAGAACCTGCCTCCAGTTTGCAGGAGAAAGTCTGCGGACGGCGCTGATGGTGACGCCGGTGAGCCTCTTCTGAGGGCCTCGCCTGCACTTGCCACTTTGCAGGAGATGCAGGGATGGTCCCTCCTTGACTGGGTTCTGGAGGGAGGCCATGCGCCTGGGCACACGTGGGCACACGTTCACATCCACCCTCCTCCCCTTCCCAGGCGCTGCTTTCCTCCAGAGGCCTCGACCCTGCATAGAAATAACAGGATGTGGAAACCAGCCGCCCCCCGAGGTCGCAGCCTATCCTTCCAGGGAACGCTGGAGTGCCCACGTGGCCGTTAGCATTCCTGACCCCAAGGCTCCGGCCTTTGGGGCCTTTGGCGCAGGAGCCCAAGTGGGCGCCCAGGTCTCAGGCCCCTCCTGGAATCCCTCGCCGCCTTTCCAGCTTGCCCGGTGACGGGGTCCCCCTGGGACCCCCCAGGATCCTCCCCTTCGCGGGTCTGACCTCATCGCATGGATTAACAGCTGCTGGGGGAGACCACCCCGTGCCCACCCAGCCGATTCCGAGCGGGCGGGCGCACCTATCGCGGGTGCGCGGGTGGCTGGATGCGGACCCCGCTCCGAGGTCGCCTTGCTTTGCGCGCGCGCCGGGACTACATTTCCCAGAGGCCCCCGCGGCGGAGCGCCGCCCGGCCGGACGCCCTCCCGCCGCTTCGCGGCCACGCAATCGCCGCCGCTGCCGCTGCCGCCGCCTCCGCTCGGGACCTGCCGGCGGCCGCGGAGCCTTTGAAAGACGGCGGGAGGCGGCCGGCGCCATGGCGAGCCGGGGACACCTGCGGTGCGCGCTGGGCCTGCTGCTGTGCGCGGCGGTGACCCTCCGGCCGTCCGCGGCCCCCGCCTCCACCCAGAAGCCCATCATCGGTAAGCGGGCGCCGGGTCCGGGGAAGGCGGCGGAGCGGGGCCCCGGGAGCCCCGCAGGCGCCGCGGGAGAGCCTGGTTGCTCTCCCCGGGCTGTAGAGCTGGGAGGGTGGAGAAAGCCTCGCAGGTTGTTTTTTTTTTTGCTCGGAACACAGCTGGGGATTTCTTGCAAATCAAGCGCATTCGGTGCATGCGTTATGGTCATTCAAGTGTCCCCGGTGCAGGGTATGTTTCAGGATGCAACGCGTCGTGCAGATAAAAATGAAATATCTGTTTCTAGGTATTCAAGAAATGAGGCTCTCCCCCCGGTTTTGCCATCTTGAGCTGTGGAGGGCCGCAGCGGCCCGTGTGATGCTCATGCCAGTCCTGTGTGGGTTTCCAATGAAGCATGCAGTATTTCGTTTACAACACATTTATCTTTTTTAAAAAGTCAAATCCGTTTGCTTTGTCAGAAGGGACAGTTGAGGCAGGGCAGGAGAAGGCTAGCCATGGGAGGAAGTCAGCCTGGAATGAAAAAAACAACAAACTTGCCAGAAATAATTTGTGTCAACAATTAAGATTGGGTAAATTTGTAACTACCGTAAATGCAAAGTAGACGGGGGTCTTTTCCTGTATATTGGCAGTGCCCAATTTTCAAGTGGGTTGTGTATCAATATTTGGTGGACATTGGGACTGCCTTATAGCAATGTAAGTTAGAGGTTCGATTCTCCAAGGAGAAGTAACTCAAAATGCAATTCTGTGTGGTGGGTGGGGAAGTGCGGGCTCAGGGAGGAGGGGAGCTAGGAGAAGAGGGGTTTTCGTTTCCCTTTTCTGGAAACAGTGGCAGTTCAGGGTCAGACATAGGAAGAATGAATATGCTTTTGGGGCACCCTGGTCAGTGCAGACAAAACAGTTAACCGAACACCTACTGCATGCAGAGCATTAAGTTGGGAAGTGCAAAGGACTCAGAGACAAGGAAGCCAAAAAAAGTTGTGAGATGGCTTTAAAGCATGGGTGACATTTTGGTCACTTTCTGAGGGGCTTGGAACATAGCCTGAATTGGTCTCCCCAGCCGGGGAAGCGAGTCTGTGTGGGGATGAGTTGGTGGAACTTACCTGCTCGCTCTCTCTCGCTCTCTCTCTCTCTCTCTCTCTCTCTCTCTCTCTCTCTCTCTCGTACGCATTTTTCTCCTTTCTGGTGTCTTGTGTTCACATGTTCCACTTCTGCCGTTGTGGCGCCTCACCCTTGCCTACCCTGTACCACTCCCATTTCCAATGACACTCCCTAATGTTTGCCCTGCCAAGTTTTATTTTCCTTAAGAGGATCCTACCTATCCCAGGGGAGAAAACCAGTCTCACTGAACAGAGTTTGGCATTTGGTGTATATTAACTGAGTGTCTGAGAAAATGACGTTGTAAGAAGCTGGGACTCCGGAAGTGTTGTCTCCTGTCCCCTGCAGAGACATTGAAAGCGTTCCAGACGGGTGGAGTAGTGGTGGTTGCGGGCACAGGTGTACTCTCTGGACAGACGTGTTTTGGTGGGACTCGGTATTGTTCCGGGGCTGAGGTTCCGGTTGGGAGAGGCAGCCTGGGAGGCAGGTGGGGCCGAGCACACAGGGTCTCGTCATAGTGATGAGAGCTTAGGAGCCCATTGGAGTGCAGGGAGGTACACACCCAGCGGGGCGGTACCCCTGCTGATCTCTCTCTGATCTGATCTCATTTTCTATCGCTTTTCCCTCTAGCTCACACAGGGCTCTGGTCCACGTGGACTCCTTGTGATGTGACAGGCACACACCTGCCCCAGAGCCTTTGTGCTTGCTGTTCCCTCACCCTGATCTCTCCTCCTCCAGAAGTCTGCATAGGCCTTGCCCCTCCCCTCTCATAGGTCCTGGATCAAATGCCATGTTCTCCTTCTCAGGAAGGACTTAAGCGTATTTAAGAGATCCTCTTTCCCCCCTAGATGGGACACCCCCCCATCCCCAAACACACACCTCTTCCTCTGCTTTACTTTTCTCCACAGCACTATGTATTTTATCTTGTTCATCTGTTTTTTTTTTGTCTTCTCTCCTTTCCCTCCCACACACTGGAATTAAAGCCCACGGGGCAAGTGATTTTTATTTTATTCATTTATGTGTCCCCAGCACCTAGCCCAGTGCCTGCTCTGTGGTGTGATTTTGTAATGTATACTACATGAGTGAGTGAGTGAGAGAACGAACGAATGAATGATGATATCAGGTTTCTTTTTTAAAAAATATATTTTTATTGATATTTTACAGAGAGGAAGGGGGAGAGATAGAGAGCCAGAAACATCGATGAGAAACATTGACCAGCTGCCTCTTGCACACCCCCCACCGGGGATGTGCCCGCAACCAATGTACATGCCCTTGACCGGAATCGAACCCGGGACTTTTCAGTCTGCAGACCTATGGTCTACCACTGAGCCAAACCGGTTTCGGCGATATCAGGTTTCTTACCTTGTGGGGAACTGGCTGGAGATGGTGGGGGTTGTTTAAGAGAGGTCGGAGAGAGGCCCTTTAAGAGGCTATTATAATAGCTGGGGGTGGGGGATGTTTGTTTGGGATGAGGTAGTTTGCTGATGTTGGAGAGATGTGGATAGAAGGTATTTCCACTCTTGCTTTGTTGTCAAGGACACAGTGTGTCTCTTGAGTGAGTGTGGGAAGGAAGAGGCCTCCTTCTAGAAGGATCTGTATGTACTGTGAGACCCATCGCAGACCTAAGGCTGCGTGAAGGAGGCTGGTGCTGCTGTAGACATGCGTTGGGGACGTATTTGGCCTCCCTGATGAGGGCCGAGAGAGGAACCACTCGGAGCAGCTGCCACTTTCCTGTGGGGGGCTGTTTCTCTGTTTTCCCTTCCGGAGTGGAGGAGCGGGGGATTAAGAAATTAAAGGCTGCCGAAACCGGTTTGGCTCATTGGTAGAGCGTCGATCGTCGATCTTCGGACTGAAGGGTCCTGGGTTCGATTCCGGTCAGGGGCATGTCCGGTAGGGGGTGTGCAGGAGGCGGCTGGTCGATGTTTCTCTCTCATTGATGTTTCTAGCTCTCTATCTCTCTCCCTTCCTCTCTATTAAAAAATATCAATAAAATATATATTTTTTTTAAAAAAAGAAAGAAATTAAAGGCTGAAAGAGACCAAGAGGCAGAAGTAGTTCAAGCCGGGACCCGGGTGGGAGGCCGCCATTCTGATGGAGAGACAGTCAACGCCCACCACAGACATCACAGCGCATTTATTTATTTCCAAAAGAATGAAGGGAGGTGTCCCTGAAAAGCTTAGAATCAAAGGAGTTATGGGTGTGCCCGGGTGCTATTCCTGGGACTTAGCATATGAAGACCTGGGTCCTATTCGTTCCTCATTCCCAGCACGTGGAAAAGATAAAAAATCAGCATTGCTTGCAGTCTTTTGGGGAAACTTATTCCCAGGGCCAGGCTCTGCCTCTGCCTTGAGTTCCGCTGACATTAATTTAAAGGTCATCCGTGTGCATTCCCAGGGGGCCCTCTACACTTTGCCTTTATAAAGTTTATGGGTGCACTTGCAGGAGAAGCTTCATATTTAATTCTGGGAATTAAATGAGTAAAGCACAGCGGTCCACCTGTATTTGTAGGGAACACGTTCCAAGACCCCCTATGGATACCTGAAACCATGGATAATACCAAACCCTAAATATACTATGTATTTTCATATATATATATATATATATATATATATATATATATAATATATGTACACATACATACATATATGTATGTATATATAATAAATTTTAACTTATAAGTTAGGCTCAGTAAGAGATTAGTAACAATAACTAATAACTAATAAAATAGGCCAGTTATAACAATGTAGTTGACCCATACAGTTGAAAAAAAATGAATACAATTTAAGTTGACCCTCCGCATCTGCAGATTCCTAACCCTGGATTAAACATACTGTTTTTGGTCTGTGGTTGGCTGAATCTGCATATGTGGGGATATAGAGGGCCGAGTGTGTAATTATTGGAAAAAATCGTGTATAAGTGGACCCGTACAGTTCAGACCCGTGTTCAAGAATCAGCTCTTTGCTGTAATAAAAGTCAGGTGAATGTCTTACTGCACTCCACTCAGCCTTTCCCCGGAGGAAGCACTTCACAGCTTCTCTCTGCCGTGTTCGAATTGCCGGCACTTTGGGGTCATTATTGGGTAAAATAAGCATTATGTGAATGCTGTACCAGCCAGTGGATGTGCTATCCCAGACAGTTACTAAGTGGTCCGGAGCACTACAGCTTGAAGATGCTGCATGAAGGGATGGGTTCATGTCTGCGGTGGGGTGGAGTGGGACGGCTTGAGATTTCATCTTGCCTCACAGAACACTGTGCAATATATAACTTATGAATTCTTTATTTCTAGAATTTCCCATTTAATATTTTCAGACCACAGGTGACAATGGGTAGCCAAAACCTCACAAAGTTGAACCTTGGATAAGGGGGAACTCATGTCATTTTATATATATATACACACACACACAATAATAGAATAATATGCAAATTAACACATATAAATATGTATATGTATATACACACATTAATAATAGAGTAATATGCCGAAACCAGTTTGGCTCAGTGGTAGAGCGCTGGTCTGCAGACTGCAAGGTCCAGGGTTCGATTCCGGTCAAGGGCATGTACATTGGTTGTGGGCACATCCCCAGTAGAGGGTGTGCAAGAGGCAGCTGGTCGATGTTTCTCTCTCATCCACGTTTCTGGCTCTCTCTCTCTCTCTCCCTTCCTCTCTGTAAAATATCAATAAAATATATATATTTTAAAAATAATAGAGTAATATGCAAATTAACCATCACTCTGCTACACAAACCATGCCCACCAGCCAATTATGATGAGTATGCAAATTAACCCAACCAAGATGGCGGTTAATCTGCATATCAAGACAGTGTAGAAAGAAGCCAAGCCTGAGAAGCAAGCAGGGGGCAGCGGAGAAGGGAGGACAGCAGGCGGGGCCAGGGGGGGAGGGAGGACAGCAGGCGGGGCAGTGACCGCAGCAGGAGCCCTATAGCAGGAACCTTCCTCCAGCGGGCCACTAGTATGTATATATATTGTCGTTAGATTTTTACTGTGGTTTGTTTCAGTGTCTGAGCAGAAAAAAAGGCAATTGTTTGAAACTAAAACTTTTTTTTTTTTTTGTAATTTAGGAGTATTAATGCAGGCATGCCATAAGGAAATGAAAAACCTGGGAAAATACTATATTGCTGCATCCTATGTAAAGTATTTGGAGTCTGCAGGTGCCCGAGTTGTACCAGTAAGGTATGATTCAGTATTTTTTTTTTTTTTGCCCTGTATAAATAAAGTTGCTGTTTTACCTTTATAATGAGCTTTTATTTCTAAAATCAATGCCTCCCTTTGATTGCATCATTTAAATGTGGTACTCCTGCACCTGATTTTTGCCACAGATCGGATGCTTAAAGTCTCTCACTACATTGTTTAAAGTGTGAAGTGATGTGTATCTCTCACACCATCAGAGGTATGTCAGATGTATTAGATAGAGAATGAAATGATAGATGTGTTTGTTTTTTTTACAACCCCAAAGGCGGTTCTCATTAGATAATTGTGTAATTAGTGGAGTAAAATAATCTATAACTTTACCAGCTTTATTCCATGACATTTGGGTAAGGGTCCACTTAGGGAATAAAGGAGATTTTTATTTATTTATTTATTTATTTATTTATTTATTATTTTATTAAGGTATTATCTGTGTACATAGCTTACCATTGCCCCCCCTCTCCCATTTATACCCTCCCTCCCCAGAGTTCTGTGTTCGTTGGCTGTACTTATGTTCATGCATACCAGTCCCCCGGTTGTTCTCCTATCTCCCCACAGGTCTCCTTCCCCTCCCCGCTGTCATTTGACAATCTGCTTGTTTTATGGTGACCATCTCAGGACCCCATGAATAGAATCCGCTCCTCATTTGGCAGTCTGCTTGTTTTATGGTGACTATCTCAGGACCATATGAATAGAGTCTGCTCCTCCTCTGGTTTTCACCGCCCCTTCCCCTGGGTCCCACTGCTTCCCCTGGGACACACGGCTCACCCGGGGCACTCGGCCCCCTGGGACACTTGGCTCACCCGGGGCACTCGGCCCCCTGGGACACTCGGCTCACCCGGGGCACACGGCCCCCTGGGACACACGGCTCACCAGGGGCAAAGGAGACTTTTAGAAGATGACTTTTGAAATAACCTTCACACTCTAAAAGTTTGTAAGTAACTAATACAGCAATGTTGCTTCAGTGTAAACTGCAGGTATTACAGTTTTAAAAGAGAGTCATTGGCTTAGTGATGTTAATGACGGAGTGAGAGTAAAATGATTCATACCATATATTGATTTGGAAAGAGTTGAATTAAAAAAAATGTTTTATTGATATTTTACAGAGAGGAAGGGAAAGGGATAGAGAGCTAGAAACATTGATGAGAGAGAAACATCTACCAGCTGCCTCTTGCACGCCCCCCACTGGGGATGTGCCTGCAACCAATGTACATGCCCTTGACCGGAATCGAACCTGGGACCTTTCAGTCCGCAGACCGACGCTCTACCGCCGAGCCAAACCGGTTTTGGCAAGAGTTGAATTTTTTAACAAACAAAACTTTATGTGTTCACAATATCTAATCCAAAATTAGTGTATTTTGGAAGCTTCCAGCACCACCCTCTAATCCATGATAAGCGATCTCAGGCACAAAATACCACTTTATGCTCTGTTTAAACTGCTTTTGTAAATAATTCTGCATTTAACGACTATAATATGCTCTGGCCAGTGTGGATAAATGGTTAGGCCTTCGGCTGGCACACCAAAGGGTCATAGGTTCAATTCCCAGTCAAGAGCACCTACTTAGATTGCAGGTTCCATCCCCAGCCCTGGTTCGTGTGTTTCTCTCAATCAGTTTCTCTCTTTCTCTCCCCCCACCCCCTCTCTACCCTCACATCTCCCTCCTTTCCTCTCTGGAATCACTGGAAAAATCAATGGGAAAAAATATCCCTGGTGAGTGAAGATTAACAACAATAAACAACCCCCCAAACAAATAAAAAATCTATAACCAAAAATACTGTTCAAATGGAATATTAATAATCAAAATGCAAATATTACAATTTAGAGAATTATATAACCAAGTGGTTCTATGTTTAGCCTCATAAGGATTGTCTTTTAAAAATATATATACATTTCTTTATTGATTTCAGAGAGGAAGGGGAAAGGAGAGAGAGAAACACCGATGATGAGAGAGAGTCACTGATTGGCTGCCTCTTGCATGCTCCCTCCTGGGGATGTAGCCCGCAACCCGGGCGGGTGCCATTGGCTGGAATCGAACCCGGGACCCTTCAGTCCGGAGGCTGACACTCTCTCCACGGAGCCAAACCAGCTAGGGCAAGGATTGTCTTCTTACTCGTTCTTTTACATTTAGCTGTCTCTACCTCAAGATAAACATTTGCTTTTGGTATTAGTCTTTACTTCCTCAGTAGCAGATCTAATTTTTCAAATGAAATGTTACTTGGAGACCAGACAGCACCAGAGTTCAGAGCTGCAGAAGAGGTTCCAGGGAATCCTGAGAACAGCCTTTCAAAGTTTTGATCATGGAGACATTTTCTGCAAGCTATTCTTCTAGGATAGTGGTCGGCAAATCGCGGCTCGCGAGCCACATGTGGCTCTTTGGCCCCTTGAGGGTTCTAACGCCACTTCTTCAAAATAGACTCGCCCAGGCCGAAAACTGACTTCTGCGCATGGGCCACGAAGTTTCAATCTCGCTATACGTGTGCGCCTGCACGTGGTATTTTGTGGAAGAGCCACACTCAAGGGGCCGAAGAGCTGCATGTGGCTCGCGAGCCGTGGTTCGCCGACCACTGTTCTGGGACATGAGAGCCGACAGCCCGGGTGGGAAATCGGAGGGACGGAGGCAGGCGTGCCAGTTCAGAGACTTGCAGGAGGCCGTGGGGGGGGGGGGGTTGGCTTAGAACAGTGGTGGTAGCCTTGATCAGTAAATATTATTGTAAGAAAAATAAACACGACTTGATGACTAGCGTAAGGGTACAGGGAGGAAGAGATGAGAAAGACAGAAGTTTTGAAACAGGGGAAGTGTTGAAACCAGTGATTCACCAAGTCCTGGCCTGTGTGACAGACACTGAAAACGTGGCCGTCAGCATAAAGGCTGATTTCCAGCTTGGGCTCCCAGAGTTCTTTTTAAGTAAATTGCCGGGGATTAGCATCATAGGATCATGAAAAACCAGCATGGGATTACCTAATGTAGAACGAGACAGAGGATCTCCCTGATGATGCCGGGCTCATCTCTGCAGGTTGGACGCTGGGAGCACCTCCTGCAGGTTAGGAGGGAGGAGGGGGAGGACGGGAGGCACGGGCAGAGTTCTGGAGGAGGTAAAGACCTTTGTCTTAGGTCTTCTCTTGTCTCCTCTCTGCTGCCTTCTCCCTCAGGTGCCTGGCGCTGGCAGGTTACCCCGGTTTCCCACTGGGGGCCTCGTGGGACCCACAGAGACGCCTCTTCCTGAGAGGTAGCCCGTGGTGCTCCCACGGGCTGCTTTTGGTTTAAAAATGTGCTTTGTTCACACACAGCATTATAAAGCGTTTGAAACGTCAGCAAATCAGAAGACTTTAATAAAATCTTGACGTCTGGCCTCTTTTTTGACGAAGTTTTCTGGAGCTGATGGCAGTGGAGCAGCTCTCCGCTGGCCGCAGTGCCCCTCCCTCCCGGGCATGCTGTGGCATCTGCCATCGTTACCTGGCTCCACGGTGCTTGTTTAGTTAAAGAGAGAGGGAACTATTTCTCTGTCTTTGAGAAGTTCTTTCGCTTCAAAAATAAGTCTGACAACATGCAAATACCATTGCATTCAAAGCACGTGACCTGGCCTGTTTCCCTGGCACTGAGTCTGAGACAGCCTCGTCTCCCCAGACAGTCAACAGTTACGGCTCTTAATAGTGATAAGCAGGGGTCCCCACTCAGTCACGGACAACGTGGAAGCCTTTTGTTCAGAATGAATGAAATGACCGAAACTAGCCTCCATGGCTGGCTGTCAGAAGTCCCTGGGTGTAGCGGAGTGGTCTAAATCCATTCTGTTTCCTAATGGTGGTGGCTGCCCATCCTGATTTAAATATCCGTGGGAGAGATTCTGGGTCCAGAACGATTCCCTTTTTGTTGGCACAGTTTGGGCAGATTGAAGTGGAAAAATACTAGGGATGAGTAAATTCACATTTCGTCTCCCTGTCTCTTCCCAAGTCAGGACCACCTGCCCATTTACCCGCCACGTAAGAGAATGGTTAGCAGCATTGCAGTGTCGCCCACTGCTTCGGGGCTCTTTGCCAGAAGGATTATTAATAACTTTCCGAACAGACCCGAGCTTGCACCGCTCATTTGGAGTTAGAGCAGAGCCCGGAGGGGCTTGCTGGCCTACCACAGCCAAGTTCAGGGCATCCGAGGTAATGTTAGTGTTCCACTCCCTCCCTCCCCAAACAGACAAACAAACAAACAAACAAACAAACAAACATTTCACTGTGGCAGCAATGGGCTGTAGTTGATATCTGATCTCAGCCTCCTTCTTTCGTGGCAGGTTGAGAGGGCATTGTGCCTTGTTATTCTCTTACAGAACCATGAGACTGCTAAATGGACAGATTTCACAAGCGGGATCCTTTCTTTCCTTGTCTTTGCATTTTGTTGACCTTTCCGAAGAGCAAACCCATCTCTCTGTGACTTAAAGGTTGTAGCCAATCGTCACAGAGTTAATCTCATCTGTCTTCTCTGGAGAAGGGGATAAAATCATCAGTAACTCAGTGATTGTTAGGGAGCCCTGGATGAAATGGACATAGTCTTAGAAAAATACAATCTTCCAAAACTCACTCAGGAAGAATCAGAAAACCTGAAAGGTCAATAACTATTGATGAAATTGAAACAGTAATAAAAAAAACTTCCAGCAAACAAAAGCCCTGGTCCTAACAGCTTCACAGTGGAGTTTTACCAAACATCCAAAGAAGAACTAATACCTACTATTCTCAAACGATTCCCAAAAATTCAAGAGAAAGGAATACTTCCAAGCTCTTTCCATGAAGCCAGCATTAGTCTAACCCCCAAACCAGATAAAGACATTAACAAAGAAAGAGAACTATAGGCCAGTATCCCTGATGAACACAGATGCTAAAATCCTCAACAAAATATTAGAAAATGGGATCCAGCAAAATATATTAAAAAGATCATACACCATGACCATAAAGCGGGATTTATTCCGGGGATGCAAGGTTGGTACAATATCTGCAAATCAATAAATGTGATATAGCACTGTAACAGATTGCAAGACAAAAGTCACATGATCATATCAATTGAAGCAGAAAAAACATTTGACAAAATATCACACCCTTTTTTGATAAAAACTATTAGCAAAGTGGGAATAGAGGGATCATACCTCAACATAATAAGAACCTTACATGACAAACCTACAGCCAACATCACAATGGGCAAAAAACTAAAACTGTTTCTTCTAAGAACAAGAACAAGACAGGGATGTCCATTTTCATCACTCCTGTTCAACATAGTACTAGCCGTAGTGATCAGACAAGAAAAAGAAATAAAAGGCATCCAAATTGGAAAGGAGGAAGTAAAAATGTCATTATTTGCAGATGACATGATACTGTACACAGAGAACCCTAAAGACTTAATCAAAACACTACTAGATTTAATAAATGAATTTGGCAACAAAATTAACACCCAGAAATCTATGGCATTTTTATATACCAATAATGAACTCTGAAAAAGATAAATTAAAAAAAAATCTCATTTACCATTGCAACAAGAAAATAAAGATAATTTACTAATAAACTTAACCAAGGGGGTAAAAGACCTGTACTTGGAAAACTGCAGGACATTGAAAAAAGAGAGAGAGGAAGATATAAGTCTATTTAGTACCCATCTGACCATACATAGTTATTACAATGCTAGAGGTGATTGTGTCCGTCCCCCCCCCCCCTGCTCGCACCCACCTTGGCCAGCCTGATGCTGCCCACTCGCCAGTCCCACCCCCTGCCGCCAGTGTCTCCCTCTGTGGGGCGACCAGCAGGGCGATCATGGAGCCCCTGCTGGTACCTGCATTGGCTGGCCTGGGGGCAGCTCCTGCATTGAGCTCCTGCCCCCAGTTGTGCATCATAGCAACTGGTCATTCTGCTGTTCGGTCAATTTGCATATTAGGCTTTTATTATATAGGATTATTGGATATAGATATAGATTTTACTGTATTTCTTATGCTGTACTTTACATTCCTGTGACTACTGTTATATATGACAATGTGTACATCTTAATCCCTTCACCTTTTTTCACCTACTCCCATAACCCCCTTCACATCTGTTAACTATCAATTTGTTCTCTGTATCCCCAAATCTCATGGTCTTTAATATTTTGCATATGAACACATACTTCACAATATTCAATTATATTGGACCACAGGAAAGCATGTTTACTTGTCTGATTAGCAAAACAAGAATATAATTGTGTGGCTTTCATGTAGTTTGAAAAGATGCCTCTAGGAAGGTAGAGAGGTGATATTACCTAGTATTTAAGAATTATTTTTCTTTCTCTTTAAAAAAAATATATTTTATTGATTTTTTACAGAGAGGAAGGGAGAGGGATAGAGAGTTAGAAACATCAATGAGAGAGACACATTGATCAGCTGCCTCCTGCACACCCCCTACTGGGGATGTGCCCACAACCACGGTATATGCCCTTGACCAGAATAGAACCTGGGACCCTTGAGTTTGCAGGCCGATGCTCTATCCACTGAGCCAAACCGGTTAGGGCAAGAACTATTTTTCATCTGGCTTTTAACAATAATATGGTGACTTCATTTAGAGCCTGACTGTTTTCTCAGGTTTGGGAAGTGGATGTTTTGTCACTGTGTTTCTTGTTTTCAGGCTTGATCTTACAGATGAAGAGTATGCAAAGCTTTTCCAGTCCATTAATGGGTAAGTTGGCAGCACTGGTTTGATACGGTGTGTGAGGTCTATGTAGTCTGCTCTTGCAAAAAAGTACACATAAGTATTCCACGTGTTTCTGTGTAACTGTCTTGAAGTGGTGCCGTTAGATTTCTGACTTTCAGAGGAATACATTGTTGAGAGAGAGATACAATTGTCCAGCAGCGAAGGAAGCTTAAGAAATTAATGTTACACAGTGGACATATATCATTTTTTAAAATGAGACATAGTCTTTGTTCTTTTAATGCCTGTCTTAAGTATTTTGAAGCCACTTTGAATGGCATGGTGTATTGCTTGCTTAGGGGATTTATAAATCTTAAGCCTAAGGATACTACTCAGTCCTCTTTCAGAAGGTGATTTGAATAGAATTTGGAAAAAATTGTCTATACTGTGGCATCACCAAAACAGTTATGATTGGTTACCTCACAGGAAAAAAAAACCTTTAATATGAAAAAATGTTCAACATTATGCATAATTAAAGGAAATCTATTTATAGCAATTAAAAAAGGTTTTTGAAAACTATCAACTTAAAGATCAGAAAATTTGTTAATATTGTTTGGTGAAGATGTGAAGAAACAAGGATTCTTACGGCTGTGTAAGTTACATAGTCTTTTGGGGGCCAGTTCTGAAATACCAATTGCTATTAAAATGCACATACCCTTTGAGCCAGGAAATCCTTTGTAAGGAATATTATTTTATAAATATATATCCCCCACATGTGTAGAGTTGGGTCCATCATATGCACTGTAATATTGTTTGAAATACACTCAATTTCATAGCCACCCATTAGTCCATCAACTGAGAACTGGGTACATGAAGGAGGCTGTCTACATGATAGGATGTGTGACAGTAAAAACTCCGGATAGCCGTTGGTGCTGCTTTGGACACTGGTGCTCCTTGAACAGTGTGATATTATACGAAAAAAAGCAAGGCACACAGTGGTGTGTGTAGGATACTCGCATTCTTTGGTTCTTAAGGTAGAGGTGAGGGTGGCATGTGTAACACCAATCTGTCAGGTCAACGCAGCAGATTTTATCGGTGGTTGTTCCTGACTGGGAGTGGGATGGAGAGAGTCTGTTACTGTAAAGTTTTTATAAAAAGAGCTTTAAAAAAAACACACAGACTTTTAAAAACTGTATTCATTTATTACAATTTTTTTAAAAGTCTGCCTTCAGACTTGAGTTCTTTTTGTGTGTGTTTTTAAAGATCTGCTTTTCTTGTTTTTATTCATTTTATTGTCTAAAGTTTAACATATGTATCCTTTTTCCCCATTTGCACCCCCCCCCCCACCATTCCCACCCCGGGCAAGCCCCCACCGCCCCAGTGTCTGTGTCCATTGGTTATGCTAACATGCATGCATGTAAGTCCCTTGGTTGCTCTCTAACCCACCCTCCCCTACCGTTTGTCTCTAGATTGATCTATTCTTGTTCCTCAAACAGACTTCAGTTCATTTTGGTAAATATTTACTATAAAATCAGTTCAATTTGGTGAAACATTTAAAATGCCCGTTACGTTCAGTGCCCTTTGGCCCGATGAGGATAAACAAGCCCAGGCTGGACGCTGTGCCAGAACCTCCGCACGCGCACCGGGAAGTGAGCCCCGCTCTGCCATGCCCATCCCGTTGTGGGGGTGCCCAGAGATGGAAAGGCAGAGCCTGGCTTTATTTTATTTTTTCAAATATATTTCATTCATTTTTTTTTACAGAGAGGAAGGGAGAGGGATAGAGAATTAGAAACATTGATGAGAGAAACATCCATCAGCTGCCTCCTACACACCCCCCACTGGGGATGTACCCGAAACGAAAGGCACATGCCCTTGACTGGAATCAAACTTGGGACCCTTCAGTCTGCAGTCCAGTGCTCTATCCACTGAGCTAAACTGGTTTTAAACTCTGGGAGGGGCAGTCAAGCTTTACTTGATGAAAGGATTTTGTGCTTAAACCTGCCAGGTTTGATCAGAGGCAGCTCGTTAAGTTCTGAGTTAACTGCTAATGGGTCTTCATTAGTCCGCTTTGAATTATAGCATTTTCTGCATGGGTTTGTGGCAGGTGTTCTGGACTGTGGTCTTACTAACAGAAACTTACTCATCTTTGGCTGATGAGTAATGCTGAGCTTTGCTCATGCAAGAAGCAGAGTATAGTTGTTGAATGAACAACCATCTCAGCAGCAGCATCTCACATATTTTAAATTCATATTTAAGTATTTTCAAAATGTTAATATGTTTAACCTAACTTTTATAATCTCTTTGGTCTCTCCCTGCTTATTTCAAGACTTGTTATAATGTTTAAAGTTTAGAATTGGTTTAAAAAGTTGATGTAAAAACATAGTAAACATTTTTCTACATCTCACTTTTCTGGGTAGAATAAAATATAATGAAATGTTTGCTACTTCCCCCCACCAAGATTTCTAGAAATGGGATTGTATTCTTTTTCAAAACTCTTCTAATCCCATGACTATTACTGAAAAGATTTCAGGGTGATAATATAGCATTGAATTCTTATGGATATTTATTTTTTAGCTTACATATATTTTTATGATCATTTTTTTTATTATTGATTTTTTACAGAGAGGAAGAGAAAGGGATAGAGAGTTAGAAACATCGATGAGAGAGAAACATCAATCAGCTGCTTCCTGCACACCCCCACTGGGGATGTGCCCGCAACCAAGGCACATGCCCTTGATTGGAATGGAACCCGGGACCCCTCAGTCCATATGCCGACGCTCTGTCCACCGAGCCAAACCAGTTTCAGCTGATCAGCTTGTTCTTTATGGTTAAGAAAAACTTTTCTTTGTGAGCCATACCTGTCCCATGGTTAATGGACCTCTAGTTGATGCTGGCATCACAGATCACCTTCATTAAACATACCTGCACTTCAGACGCTATCTCTACTTGATTTCTAGCTCTGTGTACTCTCTCCCCCCGCCCCATTTATTCACCTCGAGCTATCCGTACCAACAATAAACTTGTTTATCAAAGGAGTTTTGGAAGAATAGGCACAAAAATATTTTAATCTGCAATAATTTACAAATGTGGATATTTCATGTTTTCCTTTGCCTTAGTTTTCTCATTTCTGTAATGACCTTGTTGCTTATGTAATAATAAGGAAGGAGTTGTTTTGAAATAAAAGATTGGTTTGAAATAAAAGATTATGTAATAATAAGGAAGGAGTTGGTTTGAAATAAAAGATTGGTTTGAAATAAAAGATTATGTAATAATGAGGAAGGAGTTGGTTTGAAATAAAAGATTGAAATAAAAGTTGGTTTGAAATAAAATGTTTGGTTTCCGTGGGGGCGGGTGGAAATGCATCCTTTCGGATATTGTTTCAGGATCCTCTTCCCCGGAGGAGGCGTTAACCTCACCAAGTCAGGTTATGCCCGCGCGGCCAAAATATTTTACAGCCTCGCCACACAGGTAAATATCAGTTGTTTCTTACGATTCCAGATGGGTTTTTTTTTTTTAATACATGTTTTTATTTATCTTTCTTAGAGATAGAGGAAGGGGGAAGGAGAGAAAGAAACATAATGAGAAAGAATCATCCATCAGCTGCCTCTTGCATGTCCCCTATTGGGGATCGAGCCTGCAACCCAGGCACGTCCCTGACCGGGAATCCAGCCTGCGATTTTTTGGGGCGTGGGAGGACCCACACCAGCCGGCCCCGGAAGGGTTTTTGTAACTTGCCCTGGGGAGAATTCCTTTTCAGGCGTATGATAATACTTCCTTCGTAGTTACTCTGGCCTCACCATCCCCTCACCTCTGGAGGGGCCTGCTCATGAGCAGCCAGTGGGCTATTGCTCATTTTCTGTTTCATTTAATTCTGGGTGCCGGGGCCCCTCAGGGCCGTGCTGACTGGCCCTCTCTCTTGGTGCCCTCTGATGTGAACCGGGTCCTCACGGTGGCTTAGTGGCTGTTTCTACTATGCCCTGGGTGTTGTTCATATACTACTTCTCATCTCCTCCTGAAAGCCGCTCTTTGTCCCCACCTAGTCAGTGTATCTATAAATTCTGAGATGATGGAGGCAAGAGTGGGTTCCAAACCAGACAGTTACCCAAAGCGACGAGATTTATAGAAGATGTAAAAATGGGCATTTTATCTGGCATTGTCTTTGATAGTTATAGTCCCTGATGCTTGTATTGGTAGTTGACTGGCAGATGTCCGTTTCTTTCCCCAAACAACCGAGGTTGGATAGTGTGTGGGATTAAAACAGTCATTATGTGGGACCTTGGAGATGAAATGGCAGCTTCCTTTCGGAACCTGGGAAATGCTTCAGAAATCCATGTACCTCCCAGGAGGCAGGCAGCCTTATAATGACAAACCAAATGTACGGTTTTTGTTTTGAAAAGGCTGAATACGTTTCGTTTTCTCTTTCAAAGAGTTTTGATGATGGGGACTACTTTCCTGTGTGGGGCACGTGCCTTGGATTTGAAGAGCTTTCGTATCTTGTCAGTGGAGAGTTACTGCTAACGCACACAGACACTGAAAAAGTCACAATGCCGCTGAACTTCAGCGAAGGTAAGGATTCTCTTTCTGACCCTTTCAGAAAGGTAAGCTGCGCAGGGTTAGGAAGTAGCAAATATCAAGTAAAAAGTGCTCGTGACATTTTTTAGTTTTTAAATTATTTACACAGGCTAGAGGTGTGAATGATCATGTTTGTACTCAAATTAAGGGGATGGCTTAAAAAATTTTAAATTTTGATAACTCATTGCTTTGACTGGAGATTAGTGATTTCAGTGGATTTTTTTTTTTTAGTTTAAATTCTTTCCCTTGTACTTACCTTGCTTCAGGTATACTGCAGAGCAGAATGTTCCGGAATTTTCCTCCTGACTTGTTGCGGTCCTTAGAATTAGAGCCCCTGACTTCAAATTTCCACAACTGGAGCCTCTCCATGATGGTATATTAATATTAATACCATATTAATTATGTAATGAAATCAATGCACTTAGATTAATTATAGGAGTAATTATTTTATTTTTATACTCCAGAATTTTACGAAGAATGAAAAATTAAAGGCGTTTTTCAATGTACTATCTACAAATACTGATGGCAAGATTGAGTTTATTTCATCAATGGAAGGTATGTCACTCTACATGTACACTTTTCACATATTATGTTTATTAGTTTTGATTTTATAGTTTTGTTTTTTTAATGAATAAAATCACAATAACTTTGGGGCCTCAAAGATCGAAATGAGGGCAGTTTTGGAGATAGGAACTGTGTTTTGTTCCTGTTCCAAAGCAGTTGTGGTTTACCTGGATCATCTAGGTCAGCCGTGGGCAAACTATGGCCTGCACATTCAGCTGTTCTATCCGGCCCTCGGAGCTGAAAGAGCGGAGGTTTCTCTTGCTCTCCCCTCCGCTCCTTCACCAGCAGCCCAAAATGAGAGTGCTAGCACGGTCAGGTTGCTTTTGTTCCAGCCCTCCCTCCAGTCCAGTGTAAGAATCCATTGTGGCCCTCGAGTCAAAAAGTTTGCCCACCCCTGGTATAGGTGGTGGTGGGGTGAAGAAGGGAAGAAAAGAGAGTGATGAAGAAATAGAGACAGTGTCCCCTTAAGAAAAAAAAATTAGTGAACTTATTGGGATAACATTGGCTAATACAATTATAAAGGTTTGAGGTATACAGTTCTATAATACATCATCTGTATCTTGTATTGTGTGCTCACCACTCAAAGTCAAGTCTTCCATCATTTTTCCCCCTTTTAATCTATTTTCCCATCCCCACCCTCTTCCCCACGATCATCCCCACACTGCTGTCTGTGTCTGTGAGTATTTTGCTTCTTTTGCCCGATCCCCGCGCCTTTTCCACCAGCAGTGATGTGGAGTAAGTGCTTTGGCAGGTTCTCTTCCAGACAAGGACAAAAGGTGCAACTGACATTCAGCAAAACATCTTCCTAGACACATTGAGGAAATGGCGAGAACATAAGGGTCCTCAGGCCTAAAGCTCCCCAGGGCTGAGCGGAGCATGTGGAGGGGGCCCCTTGGAAGGAGGTGATGGGGGCATAGCGCCTGGAATCTGGAAGGCAGAGAGCACCCAATGTCTGCCTGGTTTTGAACCAAGGACCTCTTGTGTGTGAGGTGCGCCAGATGACCACTGCACCACAGAAACCCACCAAAGTGGGGTATTTATTTATTTATTTTTTTAAATATACATTTTATTGAGTTTTTACAGAGAGGAAGAGAGATAGTTAGAAACATTAATGAGAGAGAATCATCTATCAGCTGCCTCTTGCACACCCCCTACTGGGCAACCAAGGTACATGCCCTTGACCGGAATTGAACCTGGGACCTTTCAGTCCGCAAGCCGATGATCCATCCACTGAGCCAAACCAGTTTTGGCCGAAGTGGGGTATTTAAATCAGCATTCCTATTAATAAGGAGAACCTGAGGCAAAGCTCAGGACCCCCCTACGTGGAGAGGCCCCCACGGAGCGGGACCTGGAGGCCACACCCTCCATGCATCCCCCCTGCAGAGCCGCAAGGAGACCTGCCCCGCCTGGAGTCTGAGGCGGGCGTGGCCAACAAGCCCTGAGCGTTCAGGCAGGCTCCAGCGTGGCCTGCATCGCACTAACTGGGAAGTTCGGGAAACCTCAGCTCAAAAATGTTTGTTTGAAGTTGTCTCAGAGGCTCAACTATTTCCCTTGACTCTGATGAGCTAGTGAAGCGAATCATATCACAGGTTGTAAAAGGTTGGAAATCAGTGAATTACTGTATGGTGATTGTGAACTGAAATTATATTGTGTCTGAGAACACGCAGTTTTAGTTTATCCGAGTGAGTTTAAGTACGTTTACACAGGACGTAAAATGTAATTTGGTTGTAAATAACATGGTAGATATTCTCACTGCTTACTACTTACTCATTGTGTTTTCCACGCAGGGTACAAGTACCCGGTGTACGCCGTCCAGTGGCATCCAGAGAAACCTCCGTACGAGTGGGGGTTATTTAATGGCATTTCCCACGCCCCCAACGCTGTGAAGACTGCCTTTTACTTAGCAGAGTTCTTCGTTTCTGAAGGTAATATGTGGGCACATAACCCTATCACCCCATCAGTGTAGTTTTGAAGGGAATGCCCTCATCTGAACGTTCATGTACTCTTGCTCTAAGTAAATGCTTTTTTAAAAAACCCCACAAAAACACACGTTTGAAACAATCACCGTGAAAGCCCTGAAATTAAGGTATTAGGCATTCACATAAAACATGGATAGTGATTTCAATTAATGTATTGTGTGCTCTAAAATGTGCTGAATACTTGAACAGCGGTGTAGAGACTGTTGGATTATTTTTCCCCTTTCTTGAATACTTTTTCTTTAATATTCTCTCCTAGTCTTCTTCAGTTATAACATTCTCTGAGAATTAGATGTTAGATTTTCAAGGCGATTATATAAACTGAGCATATACTCATCTTTCTGTGATCGGAGAAAGTTCCACTTTGCTAGTTTGTTTTTTCATGCTGTGTTTGTGGGTAGAGTTGAGAATTTGGTTGTAGGTGCTTATGTTTTAGTTGAGTGATTCTGGGATAAGACCGAGCCACAAGCACCACTTGCAAGGGGCGGGCATCACTCTGCTGAGGCGTGGCCACTGAACCCTTCAGCGAGCCTTGTTGGCGTCTCGCCAAGCTTGGCCTAAGTTTTTGGCAACCCTCCTGCCCACACCGAGTTCCCTCTGGTTTAGAATTATGCTCAGAGGAAAGGGCAATTTCATGACAAAAGTCCCAAGTTAAAAGAAAACAAAAAACAAAAACAGGTCTCCCTTGTGTCATGTTAGTTCCAAGAAGCATTTTCATGTCTGTGTGTCGGAGTAAATGAGAACAGGGTGGAGCAGTTGGCTGCAGTGCTGTCCGGTGGCAGAGCTGCTATCTGTTCTTGATTTCCCCATACCCGTGTTTTAAAACACGCCACAACAGCCTGTAGTTACTTTATCTTGATCTTAGGAAACTGTCTGAGCCTTTACCTTCTTACTTTCACCCTTGACCTCTTCTCCGAGCTTCTCACACACTTCTCGCTTCTCACCGCCCCGCCTGGCCTGTGGGAACTGCCTCAGGGCCCCTCTGACTCCTCTTTGTCGTTTCTTCATCCTCTTCTCTCTCGAAGCATCTCGAAGACAGACAGACTATGAAAACATTACTATCTACAGTTCCTTGTGGTTACTAGACTCGACTTCTTGCATGTTAGAACCTTGCCCTGGTTATATTTCTACCCCAAGTCTCTGCATTAAATCCTACACACGGTAGGCACTTAGTAAGTGATGAGTGGGGCGTGAGCACCCCAGTTGGTCTGGGTGGGGCAGACACGCAGCTGTGTCAGCAGGCAACTGCTCTACATCAGGTGCCCCTTTATTTGGGGGTAAATTCTATAAGGAATGTTTCCTTTTGGGTACTATTTTCCCACTTAATACTGATGATAGGATGAGATATTATAAAGGATATCCTATCCTTTTAAAAATTTCGCATTTTCTTTTCCTTGCAGCTCGGAAAAACGGTCATCATTTCCAGTCTGTTGCTGAAGAGAACGAAGCACTGATTTATCAGTTCCACCCCGTCTATAGTGGAAATATTTCTTCATTTCAGCAAATTTATGTATTTAATTGAAAGCTTTCCATATGTTGACAGAAGTTTTGAATCATTCCATGATGAAATTGTTTTTAATAACTTGATACTCATGGCAGTAATGGAAAGCCATGATTTCATCTCTGTGTTGTTTGTTACTGGCTCTGCCTCTTTATTCGGTATATTTGACTATATCACATTTGATAATTAGTGGGACAGATAAACAATCATAGTGTATTTCATGTAAAAGTTTTCTTTTATCTCAAGACTAGAAAAAATCCATTTATTGATTTATTATACAGATAATACAGATAATTTATTTTTTTCTGATTGATTGTGGAAATAAACACCACCTCCTACCTGGTTTACCCATCTTTGCTGAAGACTGTTTAAATTCTACCTCCAGTTTACTCCTTTGAGTCTCAGGAGTATTCAGGCCCTCAATAAGTACTTGTGACTATTTTTAAAAAAATAAATCTTTATTGTTCAGATTATTACAAATGTGTTCCTCTTCCCCCACACCCCTCTCAATGCTCCCCTCCACCAGGTTCCCACCCCACCCTCTGTCCTTTCCCCATCCCCCAATGTCCTCATCCACATGTGCACCGTTTTTGTTCAGTCTCTTCCCACACCCCCCACTCCCCTTTTCCCCAAGAATTGTCAGCCCACTCCCCTTCTATACCTCTGATTCTATTATATTCACCAGTTAATATTGTTCATCAGGTTTTTTAATTCATTGGTTTTTAGTTTCATTTGTTGATAGTTACGTATTTGTTGTTCATAATTTTTATCTTTATCTTCTTCCTCTTCCTAACAACCCCCTTCAGCAATTCATATAATTCTGGTTTGGCGGTGATGAACTCCGTTAGCTTTTTTTTATTTGTGAAGCTCTTTATCTGGCCTTCAATTCTCAGTGATAGCTTTGCTGGGTAGAGTATTTTTGGCTATAGGTTCTTGCTATTCATCACCTTGAATATTTCTTGCCATTCCCGTCTGGCCTGCATGGTTTGTTGAGAAATCAGCTGACAATCATATGGGTGCTCCTTTATAGGTAACTACCTACCTGTTTTTTTCTTCTGCTTTTACTATTCTCTCTTTGTCTTTTCTCTTGGGATTTTAATTATGATGTATCTTGGTGTGGTCCTCTTTAGATTCCTTTTGTCTGGGGTTCTGCAGGCTTCCTGGACTTGTAAGTCTATTTCTTTCCCCAGGTGGGGTAAGTTTTCTGTCACTATTTCTTCCATTATTCTTTCGGTATCTTGCTCTCTCTCTTTTTCTGGGATCCCCATAATTCTGATGTTGGTTCGCTTGAAATTGTCTCAGGTTTCTTACTCTATCTTCAACTTTCTGGATTCTCTTATCTTCTTGCTTCTTTAGAGGAGTGTCTCTGGCTATGTACTAAATCTCTGACTTGATTCTTTCAATTTTCCAGTCTGTTTCTAGGACTCTGTAATATTTTTTATTTCAGACGATGTATTTTTTATTTCTAGTTGATCCCTTTTTATTTTTAGTTGATCCCTTTTCATATCCTCATAGGTCTCATTTATTTTATCGGCCTTTTTTAGGATATTCTTGAAAAGCCTTATAACTGTAGTTTTGAACTCAATGTCCATTCTTTTCTTTTCCTCCATCTCCTTCCTTTGTGTCCTGCCTCTTGTCTGATTGTTTTCCTGATTTTAGTTGTTTTCCTGATTTGATGGAATAGTTTTGTGTGCTAGGTGTTCTGGTAGAGCCCAGTAGCACAGCCCTCCCAGTGGACAGTCTCAGTGTAGCCCTTTGTGGGCTGTGTGTGCGGTCTTATTGTTAAGCCTTGCTTATTGTTGGTATCACTGGGAAGCGTTAATCTCCAAGCCAATTGGCTGTGAGGATCAGCAGTGTTTCAGCTATGAGGGCTTCTGTACTCTGCTTGGATGGGGCAGAGTCTTGGGGTGGCACAATCTTTGGTTCCCTGTCACTCTCACCTTAGAAAAGTCCCATTCGCTGTGGGTCTCGCAAGATTGGTTGCAGGCGCGTGCACCTCTTTGGTAAAGGCACAGGCAAGCTTTGGATTCCGGCCAGTCCCTCCTTAGAGAAAGCTAGCCCCTGGGAGCTTCTGTGCTCAGCTTGGATGGGGTGGAGTCTCCGGTTGATATAGCTAAGTTTTGTTTTCCCGTCGGCTCCTCCCCAAGTCCCTCAGTAATGGCCTCTGGCTTTACACACCTCCGAGAGATCTCTGCCTGCTGCCTGACAGTCCGGTCTCTCCCTGACTGGGGCCTTCTATCAGAGCAATAGGGTGATTCTATTTTCCTCCTGAACAAGAAAGCCAGCCACGGCTTTAGCTGTCCGTCCTCTCCACGAGCCGGGAGTAAGCCAGCAGCGAATTCAGCCCGGCCCGCCCTCTTCGAGCCGGGATTCTGCCAGGAGCAATCTCGGCTTGGCCCTCCCTCTCCACATGCCAGGATTAAGCCAGCGCCTTTTCGCGCGCACAGTTCTCCGTACCTTCACAGTTTTTGAGGGTCAGCACGCCTTCTTTCTCCTTCCCAGATGGTAGAGCCATCTGGTGCTTCAGGGCAATGCTTCCCCTGTTTTCCAGTTCTAAATTCAAATTTGTTGTGGTAGGCTGCATTCGGGTGTCTACCCTATGCCGCCATCTTGGTTTCTCTCTACTTGTGACTGTTTATGAATTTTTTCCCCATGAAAAATAATTTGAAAGCTGTCATACATTTATTTGCATGCATCTTATCTAATAAAAGGGTGATAGGTAAATCAACTATCACTCCACGACAAATATGGCGGCGCCCATAGCTACAAAGATGGCAGCCTGGGCCAGAGCCATGGAACCGGTAGAGCGGGCGGGAGGCTTGGCTTCCTTTGTCACCCGCTTGTGTAGGCCCGCTGCTGAGGGAAACGTGCAGGGAGTGCAGGGGGGAGACATGCCTGGAGTGAGGGAGGTTTCCTGTCGGGTTCCAAAGCCGCTGTTGGTTCCTTTCACCGCTGATTCCCCTCCACGAAGGTATCCTCCACGCAAACGCTGTTCCATGAAATATGTCATGTCCTTATGGGTGAATCCTAAACCAAATGTCACATCTGGGCACCCTAACTCCCGTTAGAAGAAGGACCTGGGAGGAGAGATTTAGGAATCAAGAAGCCATCGTGACCTGTTTGGTCTCTGGAACTACTGTCCAACACCACCTGAGCTAAACCTGAGAACCAAGATATGTTCAAGGCCCAAAGTTGACGGGGGTAAGGGGACAGGGGAGCAAAGCAAGCAGAACAGCCAACTCAAAGATGTAGGAGCCTGAGATAATGCAGAGAAGTGTCCTGGCCAGCAATGCTCTCCCGTAAATGTGCCCACACCCAGCTGGGGGCGGGGGTGTGTATGTGCAGAATTTAAGGCCACGGGCAGGAGGGAAAATCGAAGCATGCCTAAGGATTTTTGTACCTGTCCCACAGTTGAGAAGCAAGAGTTAGAATCAAGAAGCGAAGTCTTACCTTAGTGCTGGGGCGTTTAAAATATCTACAAATAGCAGTTCCATCGCTGAGTCCACTGCCATGTTTGCTGCTGCAGGAGGCGCGAAGAGGCCTTCTAGGGCAGCCCTGTAACCTTGGGGGCAACAGCAGCTCAGGAGAGGGAGAGACTGCAGCACTTCTGCTGTCCAAAGAGCTAGCGCCACAAACTTTGGCCTATCTGGAAGTTGCTGGCCCTGCCTCCTCCAGCATGATGGAGAAAGTCAGAGAGGATAGGCGGATACAGTGGCTCCTGTGGTCCAAATCCTGTTGTCATCTCTTACCTAGCCTCATCCAGGACAGCCTCAGTGCAGAGGAGGCTGTGGAGAGAGTGGTGGTGAGGAGAATTCTGACCCTGGATAACCAATGAAACTGCTGTCAAGAGCCTTTCTAGGGCTGGCAGGAAAGCAATGAGGGAAGAATAATGTCTCAAAATGAAGAGATTGGTTTTTATTTTTCTCATCAGCAAAATGTGAATATTACCTAAACCACAGACTGCGAGAATCCTATCTAATAAAAGAGTATTATGCAAACTGACCATATCTCTGATACACCCACCAGCCAATCAGAGAGAGTATGCAAATAAGCCCAACCAAGATGACTACAGCCACAGAGTAGGAGGGAGGCTTGGGTTTCCCAGGCAAGAGAGGAAGCCAAGCTTTCCACTCAAGGCTCAAAGTTTCAATTATAGAAGGTAAACAAATTCTAACAGAAATGGCTGCCGCCATGGAGCAAGCAGGAGGCCTAGCTCTGTTCCAAGATACAAAGTTTCAATTGTAGAAGATAAATAAATCCCAGATACCAGGGCCTTTCCTTGGGTCGCCAGGGGGTGTGCCTGGCCTGCAAACCACCACAGACCCCTTGCCCAGGCCACTCCATACCCCAAGGGAACCACCCAGATCCGGGACACCCTTCAGAGCAAACCAGCCAGCCCTCACCCATGCACTAGGCCTCTATCTAATAAAAGAGTACTATGCACATTGACTATCACTCCATCACACAAAGATGGCTTTCCCCATGTGGTCAAAGATTCTGCCCCATGTGGACCCAAGATAGCCACCACAAGATGGTCAGCAGGGGAGGGCAGTTGAGAGAGACCAGGCCTGCAAGGGAGGGTAGTTGGGGCAATCATGCCCGCAGGGGAGGGCAGTTAGGGGTGAGCAGGCTGGCAGAGGAGGGAAGTTGGGGGTGATGGTGCCTTCAGGGAAGAGCAGTTGGGTGGGACCCAGGCCTGCATGGGAGAGCAGTTGGGGGGGGGGGGACCCACCCTGCAGGGGAGGGCAATTAGGGGGGGTGGAGACCAGGCCTGTAGGGGAGGGTAGTTAGGGATTACCAAGCCTGCAGGGGAGGGCAGTTAGGGGCAAACAGGCTGGCAGGGGAGCAGTTAGGCATCAGTCAAGCTGACAGCAGAGTGGTTAGGGGGTGATCAGGCTGGCAGGCAGAAGTGATTAGGGGAAATCAGGAAGACAGGCATGTGAGCGATTGGGAGCCTGAAGTCCTGGATTGTGAGAGGCATGCCCCAGATTGGAGAGGGTGCAGGCTGGGCTGAGGGACAACCCTCCCCACCCCCCCATCCCGTGTATGAATTTCATGCACCAGGCCTCTAGTTAATTGAAATAAAATTCCAGAAATTGTATAACAGCCAGGCTGAAGTGGATAGGTTGGTTGAGCATGAGCATGGTCCTCTGCATGGAAAAATTGCAGGTTCAATTCCAGGTCAGGGAACATACCTGACACATAACTGAGTTTCAAGTTGGATCCCTGGTCAGGGATCCTAAGGAAGGCAATTAAAGGGATGTTTCTTTCATTGATGTTCCTCTCTATATATCCCTCTCCCTTCCACTCTTTCTAAAAATCAATGGAAAAATGAATTAATGCCATATCTACACATGTGGATAATCTAAAAAGAAAATAAAAACAAAGAGAGAAGAAGTGGGGGAGCCCTAACCAGTTTGGCTCTGTGGATAGAGCAATAAAATATATTTAGGAAAACAAAACAAAACAAAACAATACAAAAGATCAACAAAATCAAGAGCTGGTTCTTTGAAATGATAAACAAGATTGATGAACCTCTAGCCAGGCTCACCAAGAAATAGAGAGGACTCAAATAAACAAAATCATAAATGAAAGAAGAGAAATAACAACAGACCCCGCTGAAATACAAAGGATTATTACAAATTACTACGAACAACTTTATTTCAACAAACTGTACAACCTGGAGAAAATGGACATATTCCTAGAAAAATATAACCTTCCAAAACTCAATTAGGAAGAATCTAAAAATCTCAATAGGCCAGTGGCTTTGGAAGAAGTTTAAACAGTTATCAAAAAGCTTCTGGCAAACAAATGCCCGGGGCCAGACGGCTTCACAGGAGAATTTTACCAAACATTCAAGGAAGAACTAAAACCTATTCTCCTCAGACTATTCCAAAAAATTCAAGAGGAAGGAACACTTCCAAACTCCTTTTATGAAGCCAGCATCACCCTAATACCAAAACCAGATAAAGACAACTCAATGAAAGAGAATTACAGGTTAATATCCCTCATGAACATAGATGCCAAAATCCTCAACAAAATTCTAGCAAATTGGCTCCAGCAGAACATCAGAAAGATAAAAAACCATGATCAAGTAGGATTTATCCTGGGAATGCAAGGATGGTACAATATCCACAAATCAATAAATGTGATACATCATATAAACAAATTGAGAGATAAAAATTATATAGTCATATCAATTGACACAGAAAAAGCATTTGATAAAATCCAACACCCTTTCCTGATAAAAATTCTCAACAAGGTAGGAATAGAAGGATCATACCTCAACATAATAAAAGCTATATATGATAAACTCACAGCCAACATCATACTCAATGGGCAAAAACTAAAACCATTCCCTCTAAGAACAGGAACAAGACAGGGATGCCCACTCTCACCACTCCTGTTTGACATAGTACTGGAAGTATTAGCCATTGCAATTAGACAAGAAGAAGAAATAAAAGGCATCAAAATTGGAAACGAAGTAAAATTGTCCTTATTTGCAGATGACATGATATTGTACATAAAAAACCCAAAAGACTCCATCAAAAAACTAATAGACTTGATAAATGAATTCAGCAATGTAGCAGGATACAAAATTAACGCCAAGAAATCTATGGCCTTTCTATATACCAATAGTGAACTTATAGAAACAGAGACTAAAAAAGCAATCCCATTTACCATCACAAAAATTAAGATACCTAGAAATAAACTTAACTAAGGAGGTAAAAGACCTATATGCGGGAAACTACAGGACACTGAAAAAAGAGATAGAGGAAGATATAAACAGATGGAAGAACATACCATGTTCGTGGATTGGTAGAATCAACATCATTAAAATGTCCATACTATCCAAAGCAATTTATAGGTTCAAAGTACTCCAACGGCATATTTCACAGACCTATAAAGAACTCTCCAAAAATTCATCTGGAATAAAAAAAGACTTCGAATAGCCACAGCAATCCTGATAAAGAAGAATAAAGTAGGAGGGGTCTCAATACCAGATTTCAAGCTGTATTACAAAGCCACTATTCTCAAGACAGCCTGGTACTGGCACAAGAACAGACATATAGATCAATGGAATAGAATAAAGAATCCGGATATTTATGCAAACCTCTATACTCAATTAATATTTGACAAAGGAGGCATAAACACACAATGGAATCAAGACAGTCTCCTCAATAAATGGTATTGGAAAAATTGGACAGATACATGCAAAAGAAAAAAAAAAAAGGAACCCTCGTGCACTGCTGGTGGGAATGCAGACTGGTGCAACCACTGTGGAGAACAGTATGGAGCCTCCTAAAAAATAAAACAACCTGAAAATGGAACTTCCATTTGACCCAGTAATCCCACTCCTAGGAATATATCCTAAGAAACTAGAAACACCAATCAAAAAGGATATATGCACCCTTATGTTCATAGCAGCACAATTTATAATAGCTAGGATTTGGAAACAGCCTAGGTGCCTGTCAGCAGATGATTGGATCAGAAAACCATGGTACATATACACAATGGAATACTATGCTGCCACAAAAAGAAGGAATTCTTATCATTTGCAGCGACCTGGATGGAATTGGAGAACATCATCCTGAGTGAAATAAGCCAGTCAATGAAAGAAAAATACCACATGATCTCACTCATTTATGGATAATAAGGAACATTATGAACCGATGAACCAAAAGATAGATATAGAGACAGTAAAGCAACAAGAAGACTGTCAAATTACAGCAGGGAGGGTACAGAGATATGGGGGAGATAAGAGATCCACTGAAGGACTTGTGTGCATGCATATAAGCATAACCAATGGAGGAAAAATTATAGGGAGGGAGGGCATGTTTGGGAGGGGTGGGGTGGGGATTGCTAAAGTATGTACACATATAATACCTTAATAAAAAAATAAGAAAAATAGGGAAAAAAGAAATATTGTAGATCTGCTTGTCTCTGAAGTTCCCTAATAACATAATCCTGACTATATCATTACTCATGATGCTGTATCACCCTTCCTTCTGCCCTGGAATCCTGGCTTCTAATAGCCCCCAAAGTTCACACTGTGCCATTGGTGATGGCCACAAATGCAAGAAAATGGGACCCATCATTTGTTTTTTATTCGTTAAGTTTTTTTCCATTTTCCCAACCATCTATATTTTTGGAGTCTTTACACTGGGATCTCTTTATTTCGAGAATGGAATCTCTTTCAAAGTTGCAACACTCCTGTTTTCCACACACCACCACCTGCAGGAAGGCTATGAAGAGGCCTGAGGGCAAGTGAGAAGTTCAGGAATCTGGTCTACTGGAGATCCACCATGACCCCTGGGCTTGAGCCCTATATATGGGCCCATGTGCTGGCTCTTAACTCCCAACTGTAGTCAGTCATGTGGCAACACCCATCTTTTAGCTCCCATGCCTCCAGCTTCAGCCACTGGCACCCAAGTTTTCAGTCCTTCCATAGGCTCCACATCATGTGCAGGCTGTCCCCCAGGGCTGGCCGTCCACCTCCTCCCAGGGCTCACCAGCAAGCACTCCTAGTCCATGCCCTCTCTTGCCCCCACTGATGAAACAAGGTCAGCCTGCCTCGGAGCAGTCTTAAGCCAAGCTAAACGAGGAACACAGGGTTAGACATCCCTTGCCTGGATGGGACTTGAGGGCAGAGCCTGTCACTCATTTCTATTTAGAAGATATTTCTGAGTGCCCACATGTGTATGTAAACTTATCTGGCAGAAGATGTTCTATGAAGGGATGTGGGCTCCCCATTTCCCCACTGCAGAGCAGGATAGTCTCAATGCCTTGTCAGGCTGAGTTTCCATGGTTGGGATGGGGTTAGGAGGGTCCTACAGCTTCTAAAGCACAGGGATAAGTCCCACTAAAATATTCAGGTGCAGAACGTGGCCCCGAGTAGGCCATCAGTAAGTGGCCTCCCCTCATTTCCTCTCCCTCCTCCACAATAATGAAACAGTCCAACATACATGCTGTTACCTATCAGAAGAGCAAGAAAAGATACCATTTATATGACAAGAGTTGTGCAAAAAGGGTCTTTTGCTCCTTAGAAACAGAAGCTTTTTTGTTACTAGCTTGTAATTTTTTATTCCACCTACTTTTCTAAAAGGAATTAAGTTTTTATTCCATATAACATTTTCATTCCAGTAGTGGTTAAAAATTAAGTTCTTGCAGTAATGAGTCAGGAACACTAGATGTCAGCAGAGAACCAGCTAAACCCAATGCTTAGTGTTTACTAATCACTTAGAATAGAATTTAGGGGCTGTCAGAAACTTAAAGAACATCTAATAGTATAATCATTATATTTACTTAAATGCTAATGGTTTATCAAATTATTATGCTGTGCATCTGAAGATGTCATTTACATCTCAATTAAAAAATACTAATGGTTGTATAAACAGATTTACACCTAATACTAGATGTTTTCTATTCTGATCTATGAGGAGGCCCTAAAAAAACTTGATACAATGAAAGGAAGCAAACAATTTTAATCATATTTTAAGGGTAGGTACTTTTATGTACATACATTTGTGGACTTCCTACAAAATAACAATCCCCTTTTCCCTTCTGCATAAATGGGCAACTTCTAGGCTAGAGGAGGATTTTCTGGATGGGTAAAGATCCATAGCCTCTTCTCAAGAGATGCCTCTGGGGAGACGGACTGGCAGGGAAGGCACTAACTCTAGAACATCTACTGTAAGCAAGACACGGGTAGCAAAGGTGCTTTAAAAAAATGTGGGCCTGATTGGATTTTTCCCCCTACACACTAAGAAATGGCTGCCAACCTTTCAGACTTCACAGACCACCAGTGGTCCGTGGACCACCAGTTGGCGACCACTGGACTAACATTCCTCCACAGAATGTGCTCTAAATCTTCTCAGGGTTTCCTCTTTGATTTTAGGGAAAAGTCTTTAATCATGAATTTTTCTGTATCAACTTAGCTTTTAGACTTCCAGTTCTCTATCTCCCTATCTAATAAAAGAGTGATGTGCAAATTAACCATCACTCTGCTACACCCACCATCCACACCCACCATCCAATCAGGAATGAGTATGCAAATTAACCCCAACCAAGATGGCTGCAGCCACTGAGCTAGCAGGAGGGAGGTTTGGGTTTACCCAGCAATGGAAGAAGCCAAGCTTTCTGCCTGCCCTGGCTGGCCAAGGCCTCCACTCCAGGCTACAAAGTTTCAATTATAGAGGATAAATAAATCTCAACAGAAATGGAGGTAGCCATGGACCTGGAGAGAGCTGGAGGCTAGGGTTGCTTCTGGCAATGGAGGAAGTCAAGCTTTCCGCACACCCTGGCTGGCTTAGTCCTCCATTTAAGGCTACAAAGTTTCAATTGTAGAAGATAAATAAATCCCAGATACCAGGGCCTCCTCATGGGTCACCAGGAGGTGTGGCCAGCCTGCAAACCACCACAGGCCCCTCGCCCAAACCACCCCATGTCCCAAGGGAATCTTCACCCTTATCTGGGATACCCTTCAGGGCAAACCAGCTGGTCCCCAACCATGCACTAGGCCTCTATCCTATCTAATAAAAGAGTAATATGCAGATTGACCATCACTCCAACACACAAAATGGCTGCCTCTAAGTGGTCAAAGATCCTGCCCCCATGTGGACACAAGATAGCCACCACAAGATGGTCAGCAGGGGAGGGCAGTTGGGAGAGGCCAGGCTTCCAAGGGAGGGAAGTTGTGAGGGGCCAGGCCTGCAGAGGAGGGCAGTTATGGGTGACCAGGCTGGTAGAGGAGGGAGTTGGGGGTGACTGGGCCTGTAGGTGAGGGCAGTTAGGGGGGACCCAGGCCTGCAGGGGAGAGCAGTTGGGGGGCACCAAGCCTGCAGGTGCGGGCAGTTAGGACTGACCAGGCCTCTAGGGGAGGGCAGTTAGGGGCAATCAGGCTGGCTGGGGAGTAGATAGGGGGTGATCAGGCTGGCAGGCAGAAGCAGTTAGGGGCAATCAGGAAAGCAGGCAGGTGATCAGTTGGGAGCCAGCAGTCCTGAATTGTGAGAGGGATGTCAGACATTCCTCAAGGAGTCCCAGATTGGAGAGGGTGCAGGCTGGCCTGAGGGACACCCACCCCCACACACACACCGGAATTTCATGTACCCGGCCTCTAGTCTATAATAATAAAAGCATAATATGCTAATTAGAACAGACTTCTTTCTGGATGAAGCCGGGGCTGTGAGGGAAGTCCGGGTCCCGGGTGCCAGAGGGAAGCCTGTGCCAGCATTTGGGGAAAGGAAGGCCTACTCTTGCACAAATTTTGTGCATCGGGCCCTCTAGTGTATTATAATCCTCATAAACCTAATTTGAGCCCATCTAGTTCATGACAGCAATTCTTCAGAAACCTACCACCCCGCTCTGACATCTTTTGCTGCAGTTCAGGATTCAGGTGCCTCCCCGCTGGCAGATGCCCTGTTTGCACACGTCTGTGATCATGACACCCGTTCTCTGCCTCTGCTCTTCCTCTCTTTGTCTCCACTGCACATCATTTGATGTGATTTTATGTACTTGCTTGTGGAATTAGTCCCTGCCTCTTCACTGTAACGTAAAACACATGAGACTTGACCTTGGCCTGTACTTGTGGTCAGTGCTGCTTAAATAACTGCTGGGGAGCGGTGTGCCCCCTACTGAGAAACCCCCGCTGAAGCTGAGCACACAACTGAGTCCCGTATTTGAGGGCGAATCACAGTATTTTTCACGGAAATGTTGAGTACACGAAACTTTTGCTTTATGCATTCACTTGACAACCCAATCCCCTGAGCAGGATCTGACTCTCCTCTAGAAGATGGTGCCCACGAGGCCACTTTCATAAAATAAGGAACAAGAATGTGGCACCCCAAAAGCCTGTAAAGCCTCTGACCACAATTAATAAGTGCTGATGCCAATGACTTCTAACACCAGATATACTGGGGGGAAAAATTATACTGGGCTCACTTTCAAATTTTTTTTTTTTAGCAAGTATTTTTTGTTTGTGATATTTTTTTTCCTTTTTTTAAAAAAATTATTAAGGTGCCGAAACCGGTTTGGCTCAGTGGATAGAGCGTCAGCCCTGTGGACTGAAAGGTCCCGGGTTCGATTCCGGTCGGGGGCACATACCTTGGTTGTGGGCATATCCCTAGTGAGGGGTGTGCAAGAGGCAGCTGATTGATGATTCTCTCTCATCGATATTTCTAACTCTCTATCCCTCTCTCTTCCTCTCTGTAAAAAATCAATAAAATATATTTTAAAAAATTTATTAAGGTATTATATGTGTACTCACCATTGCCTCCCCCCCTCCCATACATGCCCTCCCTCCCCCAGAGTTTTGTGTCCATTGGTTGTACTTATATGCATGCATACCAGTCCTTCGGTTGATCTCTTATCTCACTTTCAATTTTAATAATTCAATCTAAACAACACGAGGCTTTCTTGCTTCCAATTCCAAACCGTTTTCAGCCCAGCATCCTAACACAGGAAAAACAAAACATAAATCTAGCTCTGGGAAGCACTGAAGAGTAAAATAGGTATTGAGTTGAAGTTTTCGTTTTATTTTTGTAGGAGGCAATGGGGAGGGAGCAATTGCACTGCCATACGTGCACTAAGACTTCCTACCGCACTGCAGGTGTCGTTTACTCATGAAGCTCCCAGCCACTCCAACCTCTCTTCCTTCTGCCTCTCCTTCTTCCTCCCCCTCCTCTTTCCCATTGCCCTGTTCTTTCTCCCATGCAGCTCATGACAGTTCTAATGGAGATTACTGTAGCTCTTCTTGGTTTTCCGTTGGGCAACAACCCTGCCCCCACACTCTGCACAGTAAGCTGGGGTGTGTCCACCAGGTCTCCCTTCCTTTCTCAGGCGCAGGCTGAGCCACCTCCACCTTGAGGACCCCAGGCCTGTGCTGTCACATGAATGCTTTGCTGCCCGGCTTCTCGGCTCTTACCCTGCTGCACGTGTCGCCATTGGATGAACTGAGGAGTGTAGAGGACAAACCCCTGAAATATCTACTTCCCGCAGTTAGGCATGCCACGTCCGTCTAATTGTGGTTTATTTGTTTAATATTCAAATGCCGTCAGATCTACACCAGCCACCTGCTTTGCCTCCAGACTCTGCGCCCTGATGCACTGAGCATCTGTGAGGCTATTTCTTTTTATGTCATTAAGGACGGGAATAAACTAATGTAAACACCAATTGGAAAGCTTGGGTAGTTTTCCCAACGTTTCAATCGTGCTGTTTATTGCATTGTTATCCGGGATCAGTCTACTTTAGGAACAATTTGACAGTATCATCACAGCCCTACTCCAATATTTAGATCCCAAAGGACAGACTGAATGGCCTTCGTTAACGCCCCGATAATGTAGGCTTCATTGTGGGATTCACCTGCTCTTGCTGTTTATTTTCCGGAGCTTCAGCCAAGCTGAAGAAACTGCAGGAAAACAGAGTTCAATTGCCCACGAAAGAGAATGCCACCCTCCCTAGTGAAAAGAAAACCTAGAGCAGCCGTGGGCAAACTACGGCCCGTGGGCCAGATCCGGCCCCTTCCGCTGTTCTATCCGACCCGCAGAGCCAAAAGAGCGGAGGGTTCTCTTGCTCTCCCCTCCGCTCCTTCACCAGCAGCCCAAGATGAGAGTGCCAGCATGGTCAGGTTGCTTTTGTTCCGGCCCTCCGGTCCAGTTTAAGACCCCATTGTGGCCCTCGGGTCAAAAAGTTTGCCCACCCCTGACCTAGCGTCTCCTAGGTTGGCACCTGAAAAGGACTCTTCACATGGGGGTGGAGAAAAATGAGGATCCCATGAGCACCACTGCCAGACTTGGCCCCTAACAACCTACCCATGAAAGCACTTCTTGTTTCCAAGGACTGAGGTCAAGCAGAACAGCCTGGGCTGGGCCCCCGAGGTCTGCTTGAGGAGAGCCACCCAGGAGGGCCCACGTTTTATGCCCTCATTGACTAGATGTCAGTTCTCTCCCCGTGGTCTCTGCTGGCAGGTGGCAGTAATTTCAAGCTACTTAAGTGCTTCTAGGTAAGTAGGCATAAGATTCAATGTCACTATATAGCTTCCCCCAACTTTAAATACAAATCTCGTCCTTCACTAGGATTAAATAATTCTTTGTGAGACCTCTTGAATAAAAATAAAATAGAAGTTTACTCTGCATGTTAACACGTACGTCTGGAGGAAAAAACCAAATTGGTGGTGTAGGTAAATGCCTGTACTTGCCGCCTTCCACAACCACACCAAAATTACAACTAAAATACAGAACAACCATCATTCAAAACCACCTGAAAGCTGGCTAATGGAAGTCCTATAACTAGAGAAATAAAGAAGAAAGCATGTTGAGACTGGCAAAGGGGCAGAGGCGCAGAATGGCTGGTCTGACACCTACATGTGCCATTTTTTAAATTGGGAGGAGATAGTGTCTGTGGAGGCCTCCCATGAGGAGCAGGGGACCCCAGCCCACACCAGCCCCCCAGCCCAGGATCCCAGAGCTGGAAGAGAAATCCCTGTCATTATGGACTATAAAAGCAAGCGGAGATTACGACTGAATGACCCAGAGGCTGTTGGAGTCCCAGGAATCCCTCTTAAAGGTTCTGAGCAGAAACTTACGTGGTCTCACTTCCTCTGAGCTCCAGCGCTGGGCAGTGGCTCGGGGTGGGGGGGGCATAAACACTTTCGGGAAAGAACTGGATTGTCCGGCATCAGGACAGGAACTCAGGGGAAGCCTTCTCCCAGACGGGGGTGTTGGCAGGGGTCATTGTTCCTGTGCTGTGCCTGTTGCAGGGCCGACTGGCAGCCATATGAGTTTTCATCAGCTTGCCCCACACTGTTTGCTCCACCCCGTGATTCCCCCAGAATTCACCCCATCCAATTTGTAGCTCCACCCAAGCTGTTTGCAGCAGCTTTTCCATATGAAGGTCTATCCTGACTCAGGTTTCAGACCTTGCTAAAATCTCTTAAATAAGATGCAGCTGGCATCAGCATGCCACAAACCTATCAATAAAAGGCCCAAGACCCTGCACTAGCAAGAAGATCTTACTGCCGAAACTGGTTTGGCTCAGTGGATAGAGCGTCGGCCTGCGGATCGAAAGGTCCCAGGTTCGATTCCGGTCAAGGGCATGTACATTAGTTGCAGGCACATCCCCGGGGGGAGGGGGGTGTGCAGGAGGCAGCTGGTCGATGTTTCTCTCTCATCGATGTTTCTAACTCTCTATCCCTCTCCCTTCCTCTCTGTGGAAAATCAATAAAATATATTAAAAGAAGAAGAAGAGCTTACCTTGCTTCATAGCTTGGCCTAATCTGGGCACCTCCTAACACAATACAAATAGCTCCTGCCAGGTAGCTCTAGGCAGTGGCTGACTTTGCAGCTCCTAAAGCGAAAGTACCCCACGTACATCTTCACACCATTGCAGATTACAGTGCTACACACATCCATAAAAAATAATATATATATTAAAAAAGGGACAGGATGATGAACGAGGGCAGACTAACTTGTTGTAGGGGACTTATGCTTGTGTCAGGGCCTGTGTTATCTGCTTTTCGTGTATTTCCTCACTTTCCTACCAAATGGGTTGGACGTCCATCTCCTTTTACGCAGAAGGCAGCTCAGGCTCTGAGAAGCATTACTGATGCAAAGATACGGAGTTTAAGAGTGGTGGACCTGGACCCCCAAGTATCCGAAATGCAGAAAGATTAGTAAAGTGAGGAAGGAAAGTCAGTGAAAAAAGAGAGGGGAGCGGAACAGCAGCTGAAGTGTGAAATGCGGTGTTACCTTGAGAAGCACCTCTTCTCCACCCGCCCGTCCTCTTTCCTCTGAAAAGGTTTGCTCTGTAACAATGCCTGCGACTCTAGGAAATTGCTTCAGCTGCGTTTATTCCCCAGGACACGTTGTCCTTTAAGAAATTGTTCAATTAAAGAGCTCTAAAAGGATTGCATTGACTGAAGATCTCCAGTCTCTTTCTCTCTCATCACACAAATGACAAAGACAGAGACAGGCGTCGTTAGTGCTGATGGTTCAGTCCATGCAGGTCTTCATTAGAGCCCTTTCACACAACCGTTTAAGGAGACGTCAGCTTTGGGGGAAAATACTTTTTGAAAGCCAACTTCAGGAAGTCATTTCTATATAAATCTGGAAGCAGAAATGTCTTTTATGATTGAATGTCCATTTTCAGCACATTGACTAATGTCGAGGATTATTATGTGTCACAGTGAGCTGAACAAGCACACACTCTGCTCTGTGTCGGCACAGGTGTATTCTCAAAGGACCAGATGCCAAAGGCGGGGAGGGAGAAATTAAATGTGTAAGTAAAGGTGGATAGTACAGGATCCTTGTTCTTTGCCAATGATGTTGGTGTCCAGAGATGCATGCAGTTCCTAGGAGTTGCTGGTTTTCCTCACCCAAAGACGTCAGCATTGGAGGTGATTGACTCACCCACTGCCAATCAGGGCCTAATGCCCGCCATCGCTTTCCCATTGAATACAATCTCAACTCCCATTGACTTGCAAGGCCTTGAACCTGACACTTACTTCCCACCTCCACCTCCAAGCCTCTGCTTGGACCCCTCTTCCGCATGCATTTCAGTCCTGCTCTGCAGGGTGGTATTTCAGTCAGTGATGGACCCAATATACGATGGGGGTCCCATTCGATTAGAATGGAACTGAAATTTTTCTGTCATCCAATGCAGCGATTGTCAACCTTTCATAAACTAACTGCTAAAATGCTGCGGCACACCTGCAAATATATATTTTGCCGATCTGACAAAAAAAGTTAGGTATGATTTTGATTCGCTCACACTAGACGGCTATTGTGTTAGCTGTTGTCATCTGCTATTAGGCAATCTCAGGGAAAAGAGGTCTGAGGCTAAATAGTCAGGTATTGCATGTTTCAAAAATCCTTGTGGTACACCAGTGTGCCGTAGCACACTGATTGGCAATCCCTGGCCTAGTGATGTTGTGGCCTTCGTAAGGTTGTGGGGCAAGACAGGAGATTAAGAAGGGAGAGGCTGCCTAAGACCCACCTGTGAAGGCGGATTCAGAATGACCTCAAGCCCACTGGTATCTGAGAGGTACTTACAAGCTTTCCAAGATGCAACCCCTTTCTCATCAAACTTCAGTAAGATTCATTAGTTACAAAAGGTTGTTTCAGCCTTGCTCAGGAAATAGAGAGAGGCCAAATGCCTGCTTTGCTAAGAGGGTGCCTGGAGTGAGCTGCAGGGACACGAAGCAGCGATGAGAAAGACTGGTTGGCAGAGCAGCCCAGGGCAGCTGTCCGCGTGGTGCCTGCCTACACAGGCAGCAGTGGGGTGCACCGTGGGGCATCTGAGCCCTCCACAGGGATGCTCCGAAATGTGTGGGAGGACACTGGGCTGCCTCTAGACATGTAGCCGATGGCTTAGCTTCTATTTGTGCATGAGAGAGAGAGGGGGTAGGTAACCCCTTGAAATCTGAAGAATGAAGGGAGCTTCAAGATGCATGACTTCTCCAAGTGTAAAATAATAAATGCGTACCGTTATGTAGAGGACATTCAAAACAGTAGTCATCTTTTACTTCAATGTGCGTTTTTATTCATAATTGAAAAGAAGGATATACTGCTTAACTTATTGTAAATGCACCCAGAATCAAAGGGTCCATAGTGGCATAAAAAATGTATGTAGCCTCTATTAAGTAACACTTTCTGGTCATTTTAGAATATGAGGACAATATACAGGTATTATATGCACAAAAATGTAAAAAGGAATTTTGAAAACAGGTCTCATTATCGGTTTGTATAAGAAAAAAGATTTCCATTTTTCACAGGCTACCGGCATCATGTAAGATGGTTCCTATTTGACTTTTTGGATTAATCCACCCGGTAGCTCAAACATCTGTATAGAAAAGAAGTTAATATACAGTGGAGTCACTACACAGAGTTGGGGGCAGTAGAAATCCAGAGTGGTACAAAATATCATTCAAGATTTTTTACATCAAGTTGCAGTGTCAACATTGAGACTTATCTTGGTTGGCAAGTTTCTAAGAACTGTTCGGGATTGAAAGCCTATATTTAATGACTTCTGCTGGTAAAAACATTAAAAGTTAAAAACATGTAGAAATTGATAGGAGGTGCAATGTCTTTGTCTTTCTGTCCTTACCAGCAGATCCTTGCCATAGAAATAGAATGAAATGCTTTAGGTACTTCCAATATTTTCCATCAGGTGGCAGAGTTGGCATTACAAACGTGAACGCAAACCACCTTCCATTCTGTTGGTCACAGGAACAAGGAGACTGAGAGTCATTCTCTCCATTTAAATAATGCGAGCGTGCTTTCAATAACAATAAATAATAGTATCTGGTTTGTTAGAAACAATATCAAGGAAGTTATTGTGTTGTATAACCTTTGTGATCCCGCCATAGTTGTGTGGGGACAGCTTTTGCTCCCTTAGTGAGTCCCCTTACCTGTGCGCTCTGGGTTTTATTTAAACACTGACCAGTCAGAGCAGGCCTATGGCACCACTCCCACATCACACAGATGTAACTAGAGCATGTCTGTTGATAGTACTGAAGCACATAGTGGCCATGGTTTGCTTTTGACTATTAGGAGCTTAGACTTGCTATTTGTAACGCATACTCAGAGGTCCTTCAGACTTGCTTTGGTTTGATTGATAGGTATGACTATGGTTCTGGCATCTGTTATTCAGGTCCTGAGCACTAGGGGGCTCCTTTGGTCAATCTGCCCTTTCATCACAGTCACAGCAAAAATATGGCACAGGTCTGTCCCGAAGGATGTTGTAGTCCATGACCTAGGGAGACTTTGCTGTCATAGAGGGAGCAGGTGCAGTATCCAGAGGCTGAACCTAAGGAAGCAACTTATTGACCCCTTGAAAGTGGGCTAGTTAGAGACCTGTGTTGTGTTTTGGTTCTTAATTCTGCTGTGAATAGGCGGGGTTGCCAGGCAGCACAGTTCTTGCCACATGCAAGGAGCCTCAGAAAAATCTGAAAGGGAAGCACAACTGAGAAGACAATTTTTGGGGGGCCTTTTTACTCACAGAGGCAGAGTTAGAGTTTTCAGATCAGAAGGTCTCAGTGGGAGTTCTTACCTCTGCATTTCTACCATAGGAGGAGAAATCACTCTGTTATTCTGAGGCAGGCATTTTGCTTTAGGAACTAATTTGGAAATTACTTTTCACTTCAGATTTCCCTCTAAGGACTTAAAAGTATTTTGAAGGGTTAACACCAGATTCCCTTTGAGCTAAACTGGATAAAATTGGGATTTCGATGTCTTTTAAAGGGAATGAGACATCGTCTTATGATAGTTATCACAGGTGCTAAGACTAGTCTGTGCCAGCATTTTCCATAGGACATCACGGATTTGCAGGAAACTTTTAATGAAAACTCCATTTCTTAAGGAGCTGTAATCATCATGCAGCCCCCTATTTCTACTTATGGAAATGTGAGGCTCTGACAGAATGAAGTCAAGAAGGGTTGGTGGCCATCGGCCCTAAAACAAACGAGGAAAGAATAAAACAAGATCCGGAGTTCACCTTCTCAACCTGCCCCCAAACTTCCCTCTTGACAAAGATGAATGGGACCAATGGGACTCAAGTTCTGAGATTTGAGAGCAAAGCCTCTGCAGGCCTAGGAGCAGGAAGAGCACTTCCCAGGGCCAAGCGATTTCTGTTTCTGGGTGCGCTGTAGATATCTGAGTTCAGGAATCAATGGCCTTTCTCAGCGATGTTCAAAAATCCAAAGATCAATCAATTGAGGGTTTTTTATTTTTAAATTCACCACACGAAACAAGTGGTTTAAGAACAATAAATAAAACATAATTAAATGAGCTATGTTTGCCCTATAAAAACAAGTAAAGCATGCCCCACGAATCCCATTCTCTAAAGTTGTTGAACTTGGATACAATATATTTTGCCTAAAAATGTCTTGCACAGGAAACTTTAAAAAAAAATTAGAGGGGTGGCAAAATGAAAAGCCATAGAAGAACCTAATAATAAATATGTATAGGCGTTGGTTGAATAAATGGGTTCAAAGTGACAGTTTTTACTAATAAAAAGCCTGCAGGGGCAGGCAGAAGGATGCCCAACACAAGTTCTGATGAAGGAATCCAAAAGCTAATAGACTTTCACATATAACATTCCATTTGTATTATTATCCGAATGTAATAGGAATAGTTGCAATGATTGCAATGATTAGGCTCTTGGTTTCATATTACATAGGTGACCCAAGTAAACTATTTTGTAAAACTGCATCCAATGACTGTTATTTTAGGTTTAAAATAGATTTAAGAAGTCAGAAGGGGAAGAGAAAAATTCTCTTTATAAAAGAGGTTTCAAAGAAGTGCAACTATGTGAGGCAGTTCAAAAATGACTTTCAGCAATTATTTGCAAAATCGATTCCTCCGGGACAAAAGTCCGCAGAAGAGATGGGCGTCCAGCAGCTGAAAGTAAACTGTCTCTCTGCTGGTTGGCAAGGAATCATGAGAAGGCCTGCACTGGGCAGGTGATGCTGTTTACACCGTGAGTAAAGACAGAAGAAGGCAGGCAGGGCTGAGCTATTTTGTCTCTTGGGAAGGAAGCAAAGACCAGTCATCTGAGGTCTGAGATTTCTTATTTGCCCTGAGAAGACAAAAAGGCATGACAAAAGCCCCCTGGAAGAGGACTATTTGACCTTCTGATGCTCAAGTGGAGGCAGGGTGAAGGGGAGGAGCCAACAGGAAGTGTCTTTCTGGGATCCTGAGCCTTGATGACCTGGGCCTGGAGCCCCGGTGGAAAAACATATCTGATTGTAGTCAACAGCCAAGGCCTGGCTGATGACCAACAAATATAGAGGAGAGAAGACTGGACTGAAGGCTTGCATAGCAGACCTAATGGGACATGGTACAAGCCATTGCAATCACCAGCCTCAGTCTCTTCCCCTGTAAACCAAACAAATGAATTGCTGAGGTCTCTGTCAACTCCACAGTTTGACCCAGCAGAGAATAACACACGGCACTAGGCGTCTTATTTCTTTTAATTTCCATTCCCTAAAATAATCTTATACTGTTTATCATTTATGAAAACGAGCATGTGACACATTTTAATAAGATGAATGTTTAGAAAGGATGTATTCAAGTGCATGTGTAGATGTGTGTGCACAACACGAATAAGTCGATCAATCTAATCTCAGACATCAGTGACAACTGCCAGATTTGCAGGCCCAAGGTGTTAGGAGAATGTAGTCAAAACTCTTCAGTGATTGAAATCACTTTATGGGATATTTTTAATAAGTAGTACCTGGAAGATTTCAAGATTTCTCTGTGTCTGTCTGTCTGTCTGTCTCTCTGACACACACACACACAAACACACACACACACACACACACACACACACACACACCCTAGGGAAATGTACAATAAAATCTGATTACAAAAAGTTCTATGATTTCCTTCATTTGAATATTTTTTTAGAGAAGCAGACTATCAATAGTACTCATTCCACTCTAACCTATATAATGTTCTTGAAGAAAAACAGATGAAGGGCAACACAGGTCCAACTTTTGCTGAGAGAAAAATACTAATAACAGAAAGGAAGGCTCCCATACTTTGCAGTGATCTGTCCTGTCTCACCTTTTTAAGCACTGGTGTTCATTCTATATTTGTTGAATTGAGTAAAAAGAAAATAATGACACATCATTTCAGAAAAAAGATGCTGCCAAAATAAAAAAAGTGAAAGAGTTATGACCATAGAAGAATTAATTTATTTTGGTAAAGAACAGTGAGAACCAAGTAATCCATTTGATTGGTTCTTGAATTTAAAACTCAATTTTCAGAAAGGAAAGCTAACACATGCCCTGCAGAATTATAGAAACAAAGAAGGATCTTGGGTTATGGTTTTTTTCTTTCTTTCTAGGAAGAAAGGTAGAAAAATGAGGTAGAAATTCTCATTTCACAGAGTTCAAGGAAGATGATTCATTTTTTTACCTGACACCAATTTCTTCTACAAATATCAACATTTAAGAAGCTTTATCCATCTAATAGAAATGGCATCCCCCTGCCTTAGCCCACAATAAAGACATGAAGAGAGATGCTATTCACAAGCTGTAAAATTTTTGAGAATTCTGTTTTTTGGAGAGTCCTCCTAATAATTAAAGTGGATCCACTCCCTTTCTTCATTGCACATTGATTGTGAAGTTACACAAGCAGTACTTTCCTTCATTGGGCATAACACCCTTATGTTGTGGCCCTATTTATAGGGAACAGGGTTTATGGACGCTTCCCCAGATCTTCTATCCAGCAAAGGGTACAGATGACTCTTTAATGGGAAGGAAATTAAAAAACCCCAAACAATACAGATATTCAAGGTTTCTAAGTTTAAAGAGATCAATTATTTGGATTTTTCCTACTTAATTCAATGATTCCTTGAGAACAGCTACTACCTTGGGCTAAAATGGCAAGTCAGAACATTTGAATTCTAATCAACTGTCAGAGCTCTCCTACTTACACACCTCAGGAATGATAAGTGAGTGTTTGCTTTAGGAAATAATTAGCCAGAATATTAATTTCATAGCGAGTCCATATTTCGGGATACTATAAATTCTAAATTAGGTCTGAAATGGAGATGTGTTTATTCTTGGCAAGATTCCTTTCTAATTTGCAAAGATTAAAAAGAGCAATTTTGGTTTTTATTTGATTCCCAATGGAGCAGAGTCGTGACAGTTTTCCTCAGCTTTGCGACATACACTTTAGCTGGTTCTAATGAAGACAAATTCCTCTCAATCATGAGTGTCCCATTCATTAAGTGAGACAGATGGCAACCTTGCTATATTTTGCTAGATCCAGCCTCTGGAAGCTGGCTGCCTCCCTTTAGGAAATAGCAAGGGCTTATCTTCCTGAAGGAAAAAAGAAAGAAGCCAGTGTTTTGCTAGGGCAAGATGTCAAGCTATCTTCAAAACAAGCGAGCCAACAACCTCTCAGATTTGGAGTTGTATGTGTATATGCTTTTGTTTCAGGAGCACATACGTTCATATTATATGGTAGGTGGAAGGCTAAGACCCTTGGAGGCATGCTGGCTTAGAGCTTTTCCTAAAAGAGATGTTTGAGGTTTCTCTGCTGTAGACTGTAAGACACCCCATGCCTCCTGGGAATTCTCTAGCCACCTCTCAGCCCCTTGTAATTTCCCCCGCTTAACTTTTGCTGCTTTGAAACATGAGTGGAAGCTCAAATAGACATAAGGTGAACTGCAGAGCCTCCCAGCTGCCTGTGGCTCCCCACAGTGTTAGCAGGAGACACTTAAGAAAGGCTAGGTGATTGACACAAGACAGAAGACAGCCTAGGGTAGAGTTGGCCAAGGTTTACAAGACACCCTGCCAAGGTCGTTCAAAGAGGAAAACAGCATTGGTTTTAACTTTCCCCCTCTGCACGCCAGTCAGCCCCAAGGGCTCATGGGCAGTGGAGGCCCTGTCTTCAGCTTCACCAGAACCATTTGTGAGGATGGGCCTGCACCACCTCAGGATGCTGCGAGAGGTTCTGGCAAATGAGCACAGATAGTTCATTCTCTCTTCCTCTGACCACACACACACACACACACACACACACACACACAGACACACACCACACACACTTCTGTATGGAAAAGCCAAGATTTGGTGAGAAAATGGATATTCGGAATGCGTCTTTGTTGAAAGCCCTACTGCATGATGCACAGTGCAGAGGGGAATTCTCAAAAACAGAGGAAAGCTGCAAGAACTGGAAACACTCTCCCTTAAGAAGCAGCACATGACAAGTGACAGTGCTTGTCAGAATGACCCTGATCCTGGGGACTGCCCGTGGTGACCACAGAGCTCTACACTCTTTTCTCCCCTTTTTCTTAAGCAGGGCCTCTAACAAATAGCTCAGAAGAGGAGAGGTGTGGAGGAGAAAAGTGGGCAAGAGAGGAAGTGCAAGGTCTATCTAACTTGTGTCTGATGAATGGCAAATATTCTGGAATTTCAGAATATCATTATGGAGTCCTGAAATTGCCATTTGAAAAACAGTTATAACTTAACTGTTTCATTATTTAAATGAAGAAAGGTTAAAAACACAAACACACATACTGTAATAAGTAGTTGCCTGTGTTGAATTTCCAAGGAAGACTCACTAATGTAAGGATTCCTCCTCAAACCAGTTACCTGCAGTTAGACACAGGGCTCTGCTGTGCACGGTAGAAGCCTGCCAAGTTTACATGGAGATAAAACAGCAATGACAGTGACATGGTACTATTTTGTGGAATGTTGACTAGGTTTTGTTTGTGCATGTGGGGCATAATAGAATGACAGTTTAAGATGTTTAAATATTTATTTTTATTCTTTTGACTGATTTTCTACGTTTGTGATGTTCTATTAGCTTTTTCCATAATAATATAAACTAGTCTTGGAATTTTAATATCAAAGTTATTTTTTAATGGTTTTTAATGTATTTTTTAATACATGCAATTTGTAGTCTGCATTATTACTCATCACTTAAACATGGGTGATTTTTTCCAGGCTACTTTTTAGAAAACATACAAGAGCTTGGTGTTTCCATGGGATTGGCAGTTGGTTAATAAAGGGCTCCAGAGAGAGCCCAACTTACTGTTATGTCATTACAATCATGCCTGCCTCTCAGTTGTGGAGTGCTTCACAGTTTACAGAGTATGTTCAGATTTTCATTGAACTCTCACCTCGCCCTTGAGAGGTAGGCATTATAGTTTCACTTTATAGATGAAAAAAGAAACCCTGCGGGGCTGAGATGTCCAAGGTCACAGTGGTGAACCTGGGACCCAAACCTCACCTTGTGCCTTCCAGGTTCCCTTTCCTTTGGCCATAGCTCTGGCTCCTCTGTGTATATTCAGAGCTCTGGGCAAGTCCCCAGAGTCTTCTAGGCTTCTGCTTCCTCCTCCACTGCACAATTATGACTTGGATTTGACCATCTCTCAGGTCCCTGCTAGCTCTTCTTCATTTTGAATTTGAGTTTATTCAGTAGAAATGAAAAGTGATGGGATTCAGTAGGTGTCAGATAAATATATGCATTCCACAAAGAAGAAGAAAAAAGGAACCTCTACAACAAAAGATGTGCATATAATTTGAGACAGTTTATAGACTGACTTGTGAGGGATGCATGGGCCAAGTTAACAACTGCTGGATTAAATAGTACACATGTACCCCATTTTGGAGTGTATAGGAGGCCTCATGTTGGTTTTTATACTAAGTGAGCAAAATTTATTTTGACATGGGGACTAGAAATTGAAAGATATGATTAGAAAAAATGGTGATGTGTTTTCAAGACATCTTCCCCATGGAAAATTATGTTTATGATACTAATTTCTCAGTTATCAGGAGAAAGAAAAGTTGATGCAGCACAAATATAAGTATCTTCTTTAGAAGTACTAAAAGGCAATTCTGCACCATTTTAATGCTCCTTTGGAATATCTTCGGAGCAATATTTCTGGTTGTGGTTTTTGTGCCGCATGCCTACAAAATGTTTGTCCTCTGCCCACTTGATGTGGGTTTAGGTGTGGCATCAGTGTCAGGACTTGGATAAAGAGTAGAAAATATAGCCCTCATACATACCTACATTCCTCCCAAGGGGAGAGGTGTTTTGCTTTAATTTCCCTCTTTCATACCCCCCTGATTTATATTTTTCAGAACACAGGAAGAGCAAGATATTGTGCAAGAATCTGAAAATTTAGATTGCCATAATATTATCCTGGGCTTTGGGAAGTTGAGAACAAAGAAGAGCCCCATGTTGACTTGTGGTGTTGAATAAAATGATCCATACTCATTGTGAAAGCCAGATCTGCCATTGTACCCATTTATCACAGCATCTTACTTCCTGTCTACTAGTAGTAACTCCAAGTAATGTCTGCTAGTGCAAACTCCTGCAGGTCTAGGATAAGGGCAGCCTTCAGCAGTCCTGACTCACCACCTCAACAATGCAAACCAATGTTTCTCATGGAACAGTCTGTAGGTTTTCACAGCGTTTTTTTCCCCTTCCATTTTGCATGCCTCATGTTAAATTTCGTTAAAAATTTTAAAACAATTTTTAAAAAACAATTTACAAGTATTCATGTAAGAAGAAAGTGACTAAAAAATACCCACCCAAGCACCTACAACTCATCTAGTGCACAATGCTAATAACACACAGGCTGTGACCGGAGAACTCCATGATCTGTGGGAAAGCGGGAGGCACAGTCCATCCTCTGGGAGAAAGTGAGACATGTTGATGCAGAGAGGAGCTGTCAATGGCGCTTTGCTTCCTAAGTCAAGTTCAGCAGCCGACATTTCGGAGTTGATGCCATTTTACTTATTTCGACCTGAAATAGAGAATAGGTATTGCTTTAAAGAACTTCAAAACTGAAGGCTGAATTTCCTTCCTAATCAGTCAGGCTTTCCAAAATGCAAAATTGCTTGTGGGCGTGCCCTGTACAGCCTGTGTATAAGGTTGTAGCAACAAGGAAGGGAAAAGCCTGAGCTTCTTGCTTCTCAGATTAGAGCAAGGCACACGGATATGAACACCAGACTGCAGAAGTGGTTTCCTGGGCTAGACGTGCTGACCCCATAGCAACTGAGGAGCGATGTAAAGGTATTGCCTTCGGTTGCTGTGGGGTAAAGATGACTGGGTGGTATTGTCTCCAGTCTATTAGATACAGACCTAGACCGGTCTTCCTACAGCATCCTGCTGGTTTCTCAAGAATCGTCCTCACCTGGCTTTCATACCACCTAACCATTGATCTCATATACACTCCATCCTGTGATGGTTAATTTCATGTGTCAACTTGGCTAGACCACAGTACCCAGACATTTGTTCAAACATCAGTCTAGATGACTCTGTGAAGGTGTTTATTAGGTAGGATTAACTTTTAAATCAGTAGACTTTGAATAAAGCAGATTCCTTCCATAGTGTGGGTAGGTTTCACTCAAGCCATTGCAGGCCTTAAGAGCAAAGACTGAAGTCTTTTGAGGAAGAAGCACTTCTGCCTCCAAATTCTGCCTTTGGACTCAGGACTGCAACATCAGTTCTCCACCGGGTCTCCAGTCTTTCTCTGCAAATTGCAGATTTGCCAGTCTCCACAATCACCTGAGAAAATTCCTTAAAATCTCTATCAATCTGTCTATCTATCAGTCCATCTCTATCTGCCTCCCTTTCCTTCCTGTCTCCCTCCCTTCCTTCCCTTCCTGTCTCTCTAGATACAGACCTAGACATTTATATCTAGATCTAGTTACACATCCTATCGGTTCTGTTTCTCTGGAGTACAAACTGGCATTTCCAGTCATTCTGGTCTCCACACGTTTGATAAAGATTCTGTGCATATTTCTGATTTCCTACTAGGTGAGGGTTCTGGCTTACACACCGTTACACAACATCAACCTCAACACTGTCTGCCATATAGCTGGCACTGAAATATTTATTGAGTACTCTTGCTCTTTTTTTTTTCTTATGAGAAAACTCTTAGATGATAGGATATTCATCTTTGAGGTTCGGTTGAAATTTCTTCTCTGTGAAGACTTCAGCTTCGACCTCAGCTGCTTTGCTTCCTCATCCTGCCAATAGCAACTCCTGTGCAGCAGCTGCACCCCATGCGGAGCTAATGGCATTCAGTTCACCATTAATTGTGCTCTGATTGGTTCGCTCAGGTTTGTAAGTTTTCTCCCTCCCACTACGTGATGAGCCTCCCACCAGCAAAGAATGTGTTTTAGACTTACGTTATACCCCTGCCTAGCAACTGTCTTCCATTAACTCAGTTTCACGACTCTCTCTATGGTGTGGAATGGACTTGTTAGTCATAAATTGAAATAGCTGAGACCATTTCCAGCTTTCCAGTTTCACTTCGGTAGCTTCCCTCCCTGTAAATTCTGTCCCTTCCTGCACATCTCTGGAGTTGGAGTTCTTCTTTTCTCTTCCTGTCTTCCTCCCACCTCTCCTCACTTCTATTTCTCCGCATTCCAGAAAACAAAGCCCAATGTTTACTCCTTTTACCTAGCCAAAAAAATAAAAGTTGTGGTGGATAGATGAAACTTGATTAGCATAATTTTTATTTTTATTGAAGCTGGATGGTGAGCACATAGGCATTCATAATACCATTCTCTCTACCTCTGTGTTGTTTGATTTAAAAAAAAATCCTAGACATGATGTCACTTTACTCATCAATACATATCTATGATTCTCTAACTTAGTGGTTCTTAAACCAGAGGACATTTATCAATTGGTTGTCACAATTTGGCTGTGTAAGTGTGTGTGTGTGTGTGTGTGTGTGTGTGTGTGTGTATGTGTGTGTGTGTGTGTTTGTGTGTGTGTCAGGGGTTGGGGGTGCTACTGGCCTCTAGTGGATAGAGGCCAACAATGCTGTTAAATATCCCTAATTGCTCAAACCTCCTCAACTGATGAGGATTTCTTTTTCTTTTGTTACCTATTAGCATACCTATCAAGACAGGCAACACTTTCTTAACACCATTAACTATGCAGACCACATTCACATTTCTTCAAGTATTTAAAAACATCTCGTGTGGCCGCCACACTGTCGCTGGCATCATCCCTTCCTAGCAAGGACAGACAGTGTGCCTGAACTGCTAGAACCAACTGCAGGATCCACAGACACACAGCCACTTCACTGCTCTTTGGTCAGATGCGTACACTTTAAGGTGCGTTCTGGCATAGTCCCTGACATGGTATAATCATTTCCTATATGGATCAAAAAGGTACTAATGCCCGTGACAAAGGGAAAGCGCTTCCCAGCGAGGGAAAGCAACGAGCCCCCTTTTGTGCTAAGTAAGGCGGCATGCGGGGAAGCCCCTTCCTTTGGGCCGCTGAGGGGGCGCCCAGAGCATCACAGTTGTAGAGCTCTGCACTTCGGAGACAGCCCTGGAGCTTGACGCCTCCGGGAGGGCCTCTCTTTCCGGAGCCCCATGGAAGTCCTCTGACACAGCAGTCCACGCTCAGCGATGGGGAGCTGAGGCAGCCTTAACTGTGAGCAAATTACAGACACCGCACTCTGCACGTGACGGAAAGCCCGGATAGATAAATACAGAAAGCCAGAGGAGACAAACAGAAACAGGACAAGGACGGAGAGCTATCACCTCTTCATGAGTCTGGAGGCACTTGGTCAAGAAATGGAGTGATGGGGCGGATGCAGGTAGAAGACAGCAAAGTTATCTAATGCATTGTTGATGGTTACCGGGTTTGAAGTTAGTGTTGGAAAGCAAATCGCTCTCATCTCTCCATCGCCTACACACACACACACACACACACACACACACACACACACACACACTGGCCTCTGACTTGTCCTTCCAGTTTTTAATCCAGATGCTCTACATGCAAAATGGCTTGGCACCAACTTACTGGGGACCCTGCCGCCAAACAGCTGTTCTCAGGAAGGAGCTGATGAAAGGGACCACCTCGGGCTCTGCCCAGCAGCCGGCCCTCAGAGGTCCATTTCCTCTGGGCCCGGACTATTGGAGGCGGAGGACAGGCAGGGAAGGTCCTGGTGGGAGCAGCCCGCAGAGCCGCCTGAAGTGAGGGCCAGCCTCCTCTGCCTCCTAGTCCCTATCACAGCGGCAGACCCCCACTCAGCAGTAGCTACAGAACATGGAACAGTTTTTTTATACAGAAAAACTAGCCTCCAGCAAAGGCAATCAGACAATACCAGAGACAATACCAAGTTCTCATTCGGAATTGCTAGAAAAAGAGAGGCTCACAGTGGTGGGAGAAGCTTTTTTTTTTTTTTTTTTTTAATCAAATCGTTCTGCACAGCAGTCGGGGCATCATCCTTATGGGAATTTCTGACATCGCCAGATCGCTTTACCTCTACTGGAGAACTCAGTTCTGAGATTCCACAGCTGTTTTCCTTTGACAAACTGCCTTGGTCTAATTATTCCTATTGGAAAGGATGACTGCTTTATGGAACTTCGTTCTACCTGGTCGCTATCCATTTTGCTGATTTTGACAAACTTTAAAGTAATTTAGCTACTCATTTTGATGGTCCCTGATAGTCAACACCTCTTTCATAGCTGCATGGGTCTCATAGCTGTTGTTCACCTTGAGAGGTAAATTGGCTTTGCACATCCCCCCTCCCCACCACTGCCATTGCCTCTGCCATATGCTGGTTGCTGTGTACGTGTTCCCTTCAAAGCCATCACTGACCACATTGATGTGTGTGTGCTCCAATGACCAGAGCAGCCATTGCTTCCTACGCCCTTCCCCTAGAAGCTGGTATCAGTGTGTGCTAGCAGCAGTGCAGGAGATCCTGGTGAAGACCCAGGTTGTAGTGATGTCAAGCGTTACAGCCCCTCACTGGTGGCCAAGGCAAGGTGGAGGGCCCCAGCAAAGCTTCCCCTGACCTGTGTGTCATACCCCAAAGCCAGACCCGATGACAATCACAGAAAGCATCTCTATAGCTTTAGTCAGAAAGCAGATACCGTTGAGACACGGAGCAACAGTGGCCGGGGCTCTCAAGGTCTCCCCACCGGGGCCCTCAAGATCCCTGCTCGGCTTAAACACTTGCTTCCTCATACATTTGCTCAGGTTCTGTGAGATCTATGTCAAACACTAGATTGGACAGTCACAAATTTCAACTTTAAACTCTGCAGGACGGCCAAGCAAATTAGCCTCCGTGTAGGGGATACCCATTTTCTTCTGCTTTTCATAAGCTCCTCATCGTCTTTCCAAAGTCGGTGCAGCCCTCTCAGTGACTTCTCTCCCTAAGTGAGAAGCAAATAGTCCCCCTTCTGCAAAAGATTGCCTGGGGGGCATTGCTTTGTATCTACTTATTCTACGTAGGTCTTTTCTTCTAAATCATTGGCCACTGGTAGTCAAAGCTCAAATATTACTCATCTTTATGTCTACAGCACCCAGCACAGGCCCTAGCACACACTCTATAAATAATTAAGAAATAGCTGTATATGGAACGAAACCAATTTATTTAATCAGTGTGCCTCCATTGCTTGATATCATTACTGTAAAGAGTGACAAAGCATGGGAGACCAAATTCATATGTGAACTGCCTCATTTCTATCATCTCATCCCCATACATGTGACCGTGGTCCTGGAAGGGTACACTTTATGATGACCAGCAATGACACAATCAAACTCGAGAATGCAGGCTCCCTGGTTAAGTCTGCAGCATTACCTGTGAACGGACTGTCTCTACCTACTCATCTAGAGCTGAAAGTCACTCATCCACACACACCTGTCTCGAGATTCTCATGATTCCCCTAACGAAGTGGCTTCCTCATAAAACCTGGCTTTGTACTCCATGGAGATTACAGACTTAAAGTTACAAACCATTGTTCACTCCCCTCTCTAACAATTTAGCACAGAAGATTGGCTTTTTCTCCGATCTGTTGCCGGGTGGTGATATGGCATCACTGAACTGGGTACAACAGAATCCAATATAAAGGTCTTATTAAAAGAATTCAAACAGCTGATTGATGCCAAGTGGATACACTGTGGAATATTTGCATACCTGTGGGGAGCACACACACTGACCTTTTAAATGGCTTCATGCACCGTGATTTTAATTCAGGTTTTAGTTTGATCTTTCAGATTCCTGCTCCCTTCATGGTTGAAAGGCATTCCATATTCATCTGACAGAATAATATGCATAAATCTGTCAAGGCAGAGACCTGTTCCATTACTTTCTGCAGCCTGTAAGCTTATGCTACGTTCAGCTACAAAGGTGTGAGGGTTCAGCAGCGAACAGGTGGTTGGGGAGACTCTTTGAGGAGGTAGTGGAGTCTATCAAAGCCTTTTAGGTAATCTTAAGAGGATGTTTCATGTGTTCTTGGTTCACAGAGATGGAAGAAACCTTAGGGAGCATAGATGGAGGTCACTTGCCTCCGGGCCATGACAGTTAACATCCTTTGAGCAATATGGATGCACATGTGCCATTCATGAAATGAGATTTCATTGTCAACATCATTCAATTGCAGTTTTAAGTAACTTTTCTTAATAAGAAATTCTTCTTATATCCGACCAACATTATTTTGTATTACGGTTTCTCTGCAGATGCAGAGTCCCTTTCCCCCTCCCACAGTGGAGATGAAATAAATCATTCATCACCTTCTTACTGTATAACAAGTACATATAGGACTCTCCTCATTACCACTAGGCACTGTTTCATTTCTGTTCTCCCTTCCAATACACTGGTCATCTTTATTATCGGCACAATCTTGGACAAGTTCCCCAAATCCACAACTGTCAACTTTTGCAATCCATTATTTATGAGCACTCAGTAGCATGAGTAATGAGGTGGTGACTGCTTAGTCCTGGAATGTTATGTAGGGTGAGTATTTTTCCAAATTGGATTTGCTTTAGAAAACCAACATTTATTTAAACATCTCTCATGTGACAAGCACAGTGCTGATTTGTGAACCATGTTTCCATTAGATCATCCTGCCAGAAGGAAATTAATGCAACCGGAGAGGTGGAGGGGCCTGTGTGGGCTTCTCGGGGCTTCCGTCCCCAAAGAGGCCGGGTGAGGGGCTGCAGATTCGGGCAGGAACCACCATGGCAAAAAGGCAGAAAAATGAAGCCTTTCATAGATGTTTCTTACACCAGTGACTGCTTTACATCATTTCCCCTATTGCCTTAGAATCATAGAGTCCTGGGCTGACATAGTAGGAAGGCCATCATAATAGCAAGTCCACAACATCAGGCATGGTGATAGCTTACCATCCGGAAAAGAGCCCAGCTCTACTACCTAGTACTAATGGGACTTTGGAAAAGTTGTCTAATGTCTATGAACCTCATTTTATTTCTTTGTGAAGTTTATTATTAAGTGGTGTATTATAATATTTTCATGAGGATTATGTGAGATAATACATGCAAAGGGCTGAGCCCATGGTAGCTATTATTTTATATAATTATCCATTTGCTACTTAGAGTTTTCTAGGAATGGAGTCCCTGTATCTGATTTCTTGTTTTCTAGCATTTTATCAACCAGGTCACCATGATTTCTTCCTAATACTCAACTGAAATCTGTCCAGTGTGAGGTGGCTTTTGTTGTGGTTGTTCACTTTCTTCCATGTCCTCCAGTGATAGTTAATCAAATATTTGAGTACTATTCCCAATCATAGGGGATTTTTCATGTACTATACATGTCTTATTGAGTTTAATCCATCCTCTGTCCTTCCCCTATGAAACAACTATCCCACAGTGGTCCCACAAGACCTGGCTAGAGCCGCCCTACCCCACTGTAACTCTGTTTACATCTGAGAAACAGTTTGGCCTTTGGTTAATGGTTCCCTCCCCACAAGGAGCCAGTTAAAACGTCCTAGACCAAGACAGCTATGGAATTGGCCTCCAGGAGACAGGAAACCTCTTGAGCATCACCATGATGACCACAGAAGGTGCCATAAGCCAAAAAAAGAGGCAAGATCCTGGTTCTGAGAAGACCACCACTAGTGTCCCCTTATCTGCCTAGACCACTCCTCCATTTCTCTCCTCCTCTGTCCTCATCTCTGGCCCGAAGCCCATGAGGAATTGATCTGAGAACTACTAGGCTTCCATGTTTCCATCCTCTGGCCACCGAGTTGCTAAATAGAGCTCATTTTCGGTTTCATAATTGGTTTTGCAACACCTACTGAACAAATAACTGGCTTAGGGTCCCAAAAAGGGGGATCTTGGGCCACAGAATCATATTATAGGTGAGAGAACCAAGTCTCAGAGATATTAAGGAAGGCCCCTGAGACACACAGGTAGAGCCTGGATTCTAACGTAGTCTTTCTCCTCTTTTCTCTCAGTCATGCTGCCCACAGGACACATATTTAGTCTCTCTCTCTCTCTTTTTTTTGTAGACAAAATAATCCCCCTTTTTTCTCCACTTTGGCAATCAACTACAGATTTAAAAAAAAACACGTATATCATTTTAGAAACATAAGTCATGTCACCTATTTCAAATCCTTTTTGGAATGAGTAACAATGATGATGTTGGGTTACATGTGAAAGGTGTGTTTTAAATATGAGTGGAAAACTAAACCAGTGATTAGTAGTAGCAGGTCCAAATTATCTCAGGATTGGTTAGTTTTGACCAAGTTAGAAGGATTAATATTTTCCATCTCATGACACCTTTACTTACAGGTTAACAGGCTTTAACTGAACATGATCCTGGTAGTAGGAGTGTGCATCAAGTCCACCTATGAAATCAACTGAAAATATAACACAGCCCAATATGAATAAATGTCTAAATAAATACACGCATCATAGTAGGTGTTTAACATAGAACACATAAATAATAGTAACAAAAATACCTGTCTATCACAAAATGGAGAAAAAGGTGTTCTTAATATAAAGGACAGCTCAAAATATTATTCATGGTTAAAAAATGGGGACATTTTAAGAAACAGAAAGATACGGGCATGTAGGGATTGAAAAAGCACAGATGTTGCTGGTTTTAGTGAAAAATGAAGTCACTTTAAGTAGCATTATATTTAAAATAGTGTGTTTGTCCGTAGGCATTCAGCTATGGCCTTTCCCCCTGTATAGCAAAAGCTGTATCTTCTCATCTTGTTGCCAGAATCCATTTTATTCTTAAGAGTATTTATTGCATTGTTAGAAAGACCTCTGAGAAGTCACATGGTCTGTGTCCATGCCTTCTTCCTCAAAACATCCTGGACAAATAGGTATCTGTCTTTTGCAAAGAAGGTTTCGTGTCCTCTCTGGTAACACGGTACCTTCTCATAGTCTGCATAGAATCACTGTTCTTGTAATATTCATTCTTTCTTCCTGTATTTATCACAGCCTCTCTATTTCTTCTCTAATCCTAATGTCCATGGCTAAACTTAGTTCATTATTTCTGTGTGTTTTTTTGTAGTACATTATAAGTATTAATTACTTTACAGCAAGCACTGGTTTTATTCTAGTACTTTAACATTATTAAAATTATATCTAAAATAAAATTATGAAAATAGAGACAACATATATAGTATGCATTAAAACAAAATAAAAAGCAAACTTTATATTGATTATTTGAATATTAGAATGTAACATTAACAGAATCATTACTTTAAGTATAAATTCATGTACTGCTGTAAATCTATTCCTTAGCCATCTATATCTCTAATTCACCATATCACCAGTATTTTTTTGGGAAGAATATACATATAGTACATGTGTAGATGTTTGATATGGTTTTGCTAATTTCATAAATTTATTTATAATTTACTCAAAATTTATTTTTATTATTATTGTTAAATTTGAAGTTAATGATCTCAATGACTGTGCAAATCATAATATCCTTAATTAAGGAATTTTGCTAACGACTGCCTTGCAGGGTATGGTTGCCCTAGATGACCTAATGTCCATGGAGTGTGGGACACAAAAGCTGTAGCAAACAGCTGGCTGTTATTGATATTATTGATATATTTATCTTATTCTGATGACACATTCTCATCAACTATTGATTTCCGAAATTTCAAAAGCCTTGTTTAGCCTGGGGTAATGATTTTCCAGAATTCCAACATTCTCTTCCCCCTAGTTCCCAGAAGACTGTCTGTCCTTGAGGAACCTGTATTGAATTTGTGTCTAGTTTAATTTTCTGAGATTTGGGAAGAGTACCTACTTTGGAGGAGGGGAAATTGATTAGTGCACCACATTTTGAAGCTGGAGTTTAACCTTCTATGAGCACATGGAAGAAAATAAAGCTCAGTGGAAGCAGAATTTGGGGGGCTAAATGTCAAGTAGAATCGAGGCTTGCCCTTTCTCCAGGGCTGGTGTTATTTCATGAGGTAGGCCCCCTTTGGGGCAAATGACCCACCCAGTATTCATGTGACCGCTTGAGTGCACACTCACGACCTGGCTGAGAACATACATGACAGTCTCATCACCTTTTGTTTAGCTTTGACTGCAATGCTTTTATTCTCTACTCCTTTCCTCCCAATAATAGCACAAACCCTTGGCGGGTGGGATGGAGATCTCTTTCTCTTTTTCTTAGTCTTTCAAATCTCTCCCTAGGATTTCTTATAGGTACGATATCTCCATTGTACAGGTTCCCTCAAATGTTTCTGGTGCTGTTCCTTTAGATGCAGTGATATCATTATTCTAGTTATTCTGAAAGGATCCCATGGACTGTCTTTAGCATTTTGTCTTTGATGCTTGTGTGGGGGAACCAGGCTAGTATAGTGTCCCCACAGAGTGCTTTGTTAATGAGCAACTACCACTGTGACTTCTCTCCTCTGACTTGCAGGAGTCATATCGCATTGATAAAGATGCCTGTAACATACTGGCTCCCACATACACATCTTAGTTTTTGTTCTCATATTTGGAAAGAAAGTAGTAGCTAGTTTGTTTCTTCATTCTTATTTAAATAATCTTTTTAAAAATTTTTTAAAAAAGAATTTTAGTGAGTTTATTTGAGCCAAACTGTTGACATATGCCGGGAAGCAGAACCTCAATAAATTGAGATGATGCTCCTGAATCATCTTTAATAGGACATTTTCTATTCTCTTTAAAGTTATTCAGCTTTCTTAAACCCATACACACTGTGCTATATTTTCCTACAGGCTATACATGCTTACCCCTTCGGTTAGTCTTCATCAGTGATTGGATTGAATGGTTGCTTGCTGTGGTCACCTACAGTTTGCCTTTAATGAAGGCCCTTTCAAAGTTTTTGTAATTTTTCAATTACTGTCTGTTTGGAGTCACTGGTGGCTGAAGGCCATTTTGCCACTACTGCTGGGCTTATTGGGGAGAACATTTTTATTCTAGAGAAAACAACATAAAAAAAAAATCCTGAGCACACCTCTCGTTTCTATTTTTGAAACTCCCTTTTCATTGTTACTTCGCTACGTTTCCAGCTTTTGTTCCTCTCCTGGGTTCAGGTTTGTGGAGTCAGATTTCCCCATAATCAGTGCCGACAGTTTCTTCCCACTGAAACATTTCTAAGAGTGGATAATACTTAAATAATGGAATAACGAATTTCTAAAAATCTCTTTGGGGTTAATAAAGCAGAATAGAACGGCTGAGAGGAAAAATTATGCTCAGAAAGGTAAGGGCTAAACACAGTTTTATAAATTTGTCTAAATAGTTTATAACTTCTTCCCTATGTAATGTATTTTTCTTGGTTATTTAATCCCCCTCCCCAATATATCTTTATTATTCTTACTTAAATCTAGCCAGTGTTTTACTTTGCTCTATAAAGTGACAAACATGTTGCCTTTCAAATCTACCCATAACTCCTTTTTTACTGTCTACTTCTACAGTTTCAGATATTTCCCCTCTGACTATTATTTTCTCTTTTTTGTTTTATGGCCTCTATTATTGTTTTAGGTTTTCCCTTTCCTACTACAATCAACATACGGAAAAGCCATTTCTTCTGAGATCTCTTTTATAAATCCTTTCCTCCTCCTGTGAATGACTGCCCAAAGAAAATGGAATCTGATCGTATTCTTCCCAAGATTAAATTCATTCATTGACTTCCCATTATCTAGCAAAGCACACCAACTGGCATGACCTGAGTAGGTGCAGAGGTGACACGATATTGATTCTCTCATTCTTTGGAGTAGTGTGTGTGTGTATGGGTGTGTGTGTGTGTGTGTGTGTGTGTGTATGTGTGTGTGTTTTCACTGAGCGAAGCTTAGGTTAGCTAGCCCTCTGGGCCAGTCAGTTCTTTCTGGAAAAAAAAAGAATTTTTTTTAATCAAGAGTGCCTTATAATTGTTAGCTTTCTATGTGAATGCCGAGATATTAAACAGATTGGGAGTCACTGCTGTAAGACTCCAAGGTCCCTGAAAGACTGATCCTACCATTCACATAGTGAACAGAACATACTCAACTCCTCATCACTTCCAGTGTAATGCAGGTTTCCCCCAGATCTTGGAATGTTCCATGGTTTTCCCAAGCTCTTTCGCCATTCCTCCCCTTCCCAGTATTTAAAATTCATTCTCTTTGTTCTCTTCACATGTTCTGAGGAGCCATGCTTGGTGCCCTGAGACACAGCCTCTGTTTATTTATTTATTTTCCTGTGCATCTGATTCATTTTGTACAAGCCATTATCTGCACTTCATTCTTATGTAATTATTTACATGCCTGGCCCACTTACTAGTGTGTGTAAGATCTCTGGGGAGATAAACCAAGTCTTATATTTTTTGTATCCTTGTGGTCTAACACACAGAAGTCTTTCAACAACTGCTCCTTGCATGAATTAATCAATAAATCAACAAAAGATTGGCCTATTTAAGCTTGTTTAAAGCTCTAAAGTGAGCTGGATTATAAATACTTTTGGATCAGGACAGGTCATTGACTTCAGAACAAGAGGAGTTATGAGAGAAATGAAGAATCCAATCAAACATTTAAATGTCTACAAGCATTGGCAACCTACCTAGAATAGAAAGAATACAGACTTCTGAGGCAATATGGTGGAAAGAAGCAAATAGAATGCTAACAGTGTTGAAAGACAGGATGACAAGTGCCTTTGAGCATACTGGAAGACATTAAAATGTTTTAAAGAGTTAGCAAGTGTAGGAGAACATCCAAGATGGCGGCGTAGGCAGTCTCCTAAGCTGCCGCCTCATCAACAATTTAATTAAAAAAACAACTAAAATCAAAAAGGACTTCACCAAAACGTCAGGAAAGCTGGCGGAGTGGAATAGCTACAACTAGAAAGAAAGAGAGAGGCTCACGGATCGGACTGGGAGCCGAAAAGGACTGAGGTAGGGAGACGCTCGCTCACGCGGCCGCGGAATACCTGCCTGGCGGGAGGGGAGGAATCCCTGATTGCACCTAACCCTTCCGACTGTACTGAACCCCAGCCCCGGCTGAAATTCCGTGGTCCCAGGCTCATACGGGTGGTCTGGACTGCAGAGAAAGGCACCCAGAGACTCAGAGACTGGGAGACCGGGGACCGGGAGCCGCAGTCGCAGTCTGCAGGATCTACAGACTCGCGCGGCGAGCAAGTACGCGCTGAGGGCTGACCACCGCCCCTCCGGAGCGGAAGGAGTCAGAAGCTCCAGATCTGACCACGGAGGCTGCTGCCGCCTCTCTGTACAAGGTGGCGGCCTCTCTGTAGCGGAAGGAGTCAGAAGCTCCAGGTCTGACCGCAGAGGCTGCCGCCGCCTCTCTGTACAAGGTGGCGGCCTCTCTGTAGCAGAAGGAGTCAGAAGCTCCAGACTACAGAGACCAGCCCAAGTCCGGGTTAGCCCCTGGGGCACCCACACTCTTGCTTGGGGAAACTGGGCCGGTCAGGCAGAAACTCAGGCAAGTGCACAAGGGCAGGGCAGAAGCCAAGACTGTCAGTTCAGCCCTGAGACTCCGCCCCATCCAAACTGAGCAGAGGCTTCTGCAGTTTTTCAAGTCTGATCCTATAAGACTGTCTCCAATACAGAAGTTATCCCAGAGTAGACACAGCTGATACCCACATCCAATTGGCCTGAAGGTCAATTCACAACAATAGAGACTTAGCTACAACAAGGCTGTGCACGCAGTCCACAAAGGGGATCACCAAGAGTGTCTACCTCAGGTAACTGAGGAGGCTGACCCACTGTGCTATATAGGACACCAAACACACAAAGCCATCCTACCAACTCTGAAAAATAGTGATAATGCCGAGACAAGGAAATAGATCTCAAACAAAAGAGATGGAGGATATAGAGTTCAGAACTACGGTTCTAAGGTTATGCAACAATATCCTAGAAAAGCTTGATAAACTTCATGAGACCCAACTAAAAAGTATACATAAACTGACTAAATTGGAAAATATTATGCAGAGATCCAACAGCAGAATGGAAGAACACAAGAATCAGGTCAAAGAGCCAAAAGACACTCCGATGGAGAAGGAAGAAGAAAAGAGGATCCAGAAAGTTGAAGATAGTGTAAGGAGCCTCTGGGACAACTGCAAGCGCACCAACATCAGAATTATGGGGGTGCCAGAAGAAGAGGGAGTGCAAAATACTGAAAACATATTTGAAGAAATAATATCAGAAAACTTCCCTCACCTGGTGAAAGGAATAGACTTACAAGTACAGGAAGCCTACAGAACCCCAAACAAGAGGGATCCAAAGAAAAATTCTTGGAGACACATCATCATCAATATGCCAAGGGTTAAAGACAAAAAGAGGATCTTACAAGCAGCAAGAGAAAAGCAGTTGGTTACCTATAAGGGAGCACCCATACGACTATCAGCTGATTTCTCAACAGAAACCATGCAGGCCAGAAGGGAGTGGCAAGAAATATTCAAAGTGATGAATAGTGAGAACCTACAACCAAGATTACTGTATCCAGCAAAGTTATCATTCAGAATTGAAGGGCAGATAAAGAGCTTCACAGATAAGAAAAAGCTAAAGGAGTTCATCACCACCAAACCAGTATTATATGAAATGCTGAAAGGTATTACTTAAGAAGAGGAAGAAGGTCAAGTGAATTAAAAATCTCAGGAATAGAATGGACTGGTGAATATGGTAGAATTAGGGGCAAAGAAAGGGAGTGGATAGATAATTATCAGGGTGAAAGGGGTGTGGGGTGCAGAAAGAGACTGGATTAAAATTGTATAACCTATGGATGAGGACAATAGTGGGGGGAGGGGGTAAGGGCAGAGGGTGGGGTGGGAATCAGGTGGAGGGGAGCTATGGGGGAGAAAAAGGAGAAACAATTGTAATAATCTGAGCAATAAAGATTTATTTAAAAAAAAAAAAAAAAAAAAAAAAAGAGTTAGCAAGTGTAAAACCAACCAAAAAGAAACTCATAGTAGAAACAAATTCTTCTTTCTACTCAAACCTAATGTCATCTGAGTCCTGGTGTTGTGGGCTGCTGAACTAGTCACATTTGAATCACATGGAATGAGATTTCCTCTCATTCCAGCAACTATTAAAAAAAAAAGCTCTGTTAAATCGGTTAAAGGAAAGGAAACTCATAATCCCCTTGTAAGTTAGATTCTGCTTCCCAGCTGAAAAATCCCTTAAACATAGCAACCTCAAATTGTTTAAGATGCTTATTTATTGAAGAAATGCATTTCCAAATGAGGGAAGTGACTATAGGGAGAACAAAGTAAGCCAATTCCTCAATTTTAAGACTTTTATGAAGTACAGATTAGGATTTTACAATCATTGGGATAATCTGTGTTTACCTGGTGTGTAAAATCTCTCTGATTCTTAACATAATCAGATGGATCATGTTAGACCTGGCAGATTCAGCCTTCAAATTTTGAATTGGATAATTAAATTTATGCTCATGATTTTATGTTGAAAGACATGGGAAACTTTTATTGAAGTTGTATAATATTTAAGAGAACATGTAGACTATTGAATTTATATAGATCAAAAAGTTACTAAAAATTTAATGGAATATTATTCATCCTTATAAAGAAATGAAATTGTGATAGATGCTCCAATTTAGATGAACTTTGAAAACATGATGGTAAGTGAAATAAGTCGGACACAGAAGGACAAATACTGTGTGATTCCATTTATATGAGGTCCCCAGAACAGGCAAATACATAGAGGTTACCAGGTCCTGGTGGGATGGAGAGAGGGAGATGAGAAGTCATTATCTATGGGTATAAAGCTTCTGTGTGGGATGATGAAAAATTTCTGGAAATAGATAGTGGTGATGGTTGCCCAGCATTCTGAGTGTACTTTATGGCACACTTCAAAGTGTTCAAATGCTTAATTTTACATTACATATATTTTACCACAATAAAAATAAACAAGAAGTTCCCCCCCCAAATTATTAAAATTTGCTAGAATTTTAAATGGAATACTGAAGGGTCTATATAGCACCTAAAGATGAAGAAAACACAGGTTTTTTTTTTAAAGTGTCACTGTAATAAATTGCATGGTGACTCTAAACCCCGAATAGCTACAAATAGAATTTTCTGTGCAGAAAAGTTCCCTTCATGGACATCAGAAATGAGCACAGATGCCTGAGAAATTCATCTACATACAGTTTTCATGATGGACTCCTGTTATTGAGATTTCTTTCTTATTTTTTTTTAAATTTACAGCTGGTCTTATTTGGAAAGCTCACTTTACTTAGAATTAGTGGCACTTGCTTTTATTAGAGAACGATTTTAAGAGAGCTGTAACTTTCTGAAATAACATGGCCTTCGGGGCACGAAGACAGACACTCATTCCCAGGTTACTGGACACCAGAGGCAATAAATTGGGACACCTCCTAAACTTACCACGCAGGGATGCTTGCTGGGAGGAAGAATAGCCCATTGAAATGTAGTATCTTACAAAAGCATGGCTTTTTCTTGAAAAAAAAAAACACACACACACATACACACACACACAAAACAAAACACAAACAAAAAACAAAACAAACAAACAAAAAAACCCAAATAAACAGAGAACAGAAAACTGACCATTAAAGTATTTCTTTCAAATGTAGGAAAATGGAGAAAATGCAGTGAAAGTCCTCAAGGAACTCAGGCCTTCATGTGCTATCTCATATCTTTGTTGTCTCGATTAGGAGGAGAACACAGTCAGCGAGACATCCTGGCTTCAACTCTAGGACTCATAATTACGTCTTTGTTTCCCTCCCATAAAAAAAAAGAAACATGTAATTTACTTGTCCAAATAAGCGTGTAGGTGAATGAATAGAAAAGGAAGCAAATATAAAACAAGTGAAAAGAAAACAAAATATTTAAGGTTAGGCTGTGCACCATCTTTCCTTCATTCTCACCTAACCTTCCCGCTGAACACAGGGTTCAAAAGTAAGTCCCGGATGCTATCCGCCTTTTCATTCACTATTCTTGTGTGAGTCAGCAGGTCAGGGATGTCCAGGTGTACCTTTGGGCCCTCCGGAGCACCCAGTCTGAATCGGCTTCTGAAGTCAAAGCCTTTGTTTTTTTTTTCTAGAAACTTCTTCCAGGAAGTGACTCCCCATGCCTTTGGCTGTTCCTTCTTTCAGGAATGCTCTCCTCCTGCCTCTCACCTCACAGGCTCCTTTGTACCCCTTTCTGTCTCGGCTTCAGTGCCATCTCCTCTAAGAGCTTTCCTGGCCCCCAGGAGGCACCGGAGCATTTGTGAAATGCCTGAAATGCTCTACCCGCTAGAGTGGTGGGAGCACCTCTGGGAAGGCCTTGGCACACCCTCCTGGGTGCTCCCCAGCGCCTTGCACCTCAAAGGCACGTATCATTGCGCTCCCAAGTCATGTGGTCAACTCTCCTCCAAGCAATGGCTCAGGGACCCAAGTCCCTTCACCACTGCGGTTTGACCAACATGTAGCTACCAAAGCTTCCGTGCTTGTCTATATACACCAGGCAGAAAGGGGAAGCGCATGGGAACCATATGGAACCGTTATTTAGGGATCGGGCCTGGCAGTGGGCACATCTCTTCTGCTCCCGTCCGTGATCTAGAATTCAGTTTTCTTGGGGACACCTAACTGCAGGGAGCTTCTGGGAGAGGAACGAACAAGTGGGTTTAGTGAATAGCTGTCTAGGCTCTGACACAGGCTGGTACGTAGCTACCATGCAATTTGTGAAAGGTGGTATTTAATGAATAAGGACTGGAAAGCCTGGTAAGTTTTGCAATCGATTGAACTGTGTGTAGCAAAGAAAACTGTATTTGGGATACACCACAATCTCTAATGTAGACTCTCTGTTCTTACAATCAAAGATAGAACTAGAGAGAGAAGGAGGGAGGGAGGGAAGGAGGGAGGGAAAGAGAGAGAGAGAGAGAGAGAGAGCGAGAGAGAGAGATTTTGTTTCCCTCCATGAAGAAAAAATGTGGACAAAACTGAAAGGCTATTAGGTATAATTTAGAATGATTTTACTTTATAAATCATACAATTTAGGAGGAGAGAAATATGCTTTTACTTCTCCCAACTTTATTTTCATGTTGGCATTCAAATTATGTGAATACTCCCACATACATCACTTAGATTCCACTTTCAAATATTGTTCCCAGGAAGAACACGAAATTAACTTTTCCTCTTGCTTAAGAAAGCACTTACTCTAAAGTACACGAAAATGAATATTCCATATATTCTTCTTGGGTCCCAGTGGACCTTTGGGTGGGGTGGGGTGGGAAGGGTGGCAGGTGGACCGGGCCAGTCAGAGGCAAGAGGATGGGCACACCAAGCAGGCTTCCATTTTCCACTGCTGACTCCAGGGAGCAATTACCTCCCTTCCTCTCTGGCCAGTTGTCCCAGCTGGCCCAGGCCGCCACCCAGAATCCCCCTCTGGGCTGAAGCCTGAAGAACAAGTGACTAGGGGACTGAGTCAGACAGACAGAGGCTCTGGGGACACTACCACCCACATACAGCCAGCACCGGCACACGCCTTTGACCTCAGTCTCTCCCCTGCATGCACGAATCCAACTCCTGCCTGTAGATTTATGCTGGGAGAAGACCTCCCCCTCGTTTTGCACGAAGTGCATTCCCTCCTGCCCCATGCCTTTCTCTGTCTGGTCAGGAATTGTTTGCAGGAAAAGCAATATCTCAGTGTTTTGTATATACAAGCACTCTTGTAGCCTTTGTTTCTTATTGTAGAGAAACAGATTCTTTATATGCTTTGTAATATATATATATATATATATATATAATGTTACGTACTATTCTGTTATCTAAAAGGGCTAAACACCCATTTTATTGGTCTTATTTTAAAATACTTCTGTTTTATTGTCTCACTTCACTTAAAATGCTTCATTGTACAGCGTGAGTATAAGCTATATACTAAGGAGAGCAGTTCACATTTTAAGGACTTCCTAGTAATGATAAATCATCACTCCAAAAGTAGCCAGGGAGAGTATTCAAAATTTATTACCTGTAGATGCATTAGAAATCTACTAAATTTGCATCAGGATATTAGAAGTAATTTTTAATTGATAAAATAAATGAAATTCAAGAGATGGATTTGTCTGGCAAAACCCAAGAAGATGGGACTGTCTGGAAAGTCAGAAGGGAAATTTTTCAAAGAGGAAGCAGTCAACAGAGACCAAAGCCATCAATTATAATGAAGCTCGATAATATCTAAGTGATTTTGACAATTAGAAGGTCATTGCTGGCCGCTGAGAGAGCATTTTCAGTGATAATATAGGACAGGAGGCCAGGCAAGCAGCGGGCTGACAGTAATCGAGAGGTGAGAAAGTGAACACTAAGCCTGGACTACTTTATAGAAAGGTGATGGGATAAAGAAGACACACTGGCAGTTATTAAAATAGTCACGTGGATGTAAAGTCCAGAGTAGGGACTATAGACAATAATCTATCTATCTATCTATCTATCTATCTATCTATCTATCTATCTATCATCTATCTATCTATCACCTAAAAGCCTACTGTTATGACTGATTGCTATGACATGCACTGACCACCAGGGGGTAGATGCTCAATGAAGAAACTGCCCCTGGTGGTCAGTGTGCTCCCACAGTCAACCTCCCACAGCTGGCCAATCTTGCCTGGTCCCTCCCTCCCCATCGCTGGCTGGCCCCAATCGGCCTGATAGGGACTGGGCAAGATGATCCCTATCAGCCCAGATTGCTGTCCACCCATGCATGAATTCGTGCACCAGACCTCTAGTATTGTAGTAATTATGCTTGGTGTCAGATGGGTACTAGACTTATCAGGGTGATCGCTTTGTGAGTTATATAAATGTCTAGTCACTATGGTTTACACCTGAAATGAATACAATATTGTATGTCAATGGTAATGGAAAAATAAAGATAATTATTTAACAAAAATGAAAAGTCTGAATGTGGAAGGAAGAAGCATGAGACAGGAAAGGTAAATGCATATCAGGGGAGTTTGGGTAATTTCTTTTAGTATATGACTCTATTTATAAGGTGAGAAAAAAGATCCAGTGGGAGGGAGAAACTGGCCAAGGAAAGGAGGGAAGACAGAAGTGAGAGAGAGGGAGGAGAGAGAGAGAGAGAATGAAAGAGAGAGAGAATGAGAGAGAGAGAGAGAGAGAGAGAGAGAGAGAGAGAAAGTTGAATAGTTAATGGAGAAACTATTGAAAGCCACAAAAGCGACATGCCAGAATGAAGGCCTACTCAAGGAAAAATAAATAATGGATAAATGATGGTAGTTCCAATGGCTTGGGACTCATTTTCTTTGAGAAGGGCCTTAGGGTGGAGGAGGCAAGGGTACCAAGAATTACATCACCACTTTGCACTTCATGTCCCTAAAATGGGGGTAAGGTCTCCAAAGTCTTCGAAATGAGGCTAGGAAAATCTAAGACTGTTGTGCTTGTTGTTGTTTTAAATAGGCTCTTTCACATTCTACACTGGGATAACAGTATCTCACCATCACTGTTGGGCCACAGTATAATTACCCAGTGGAGCCTAGAACCTTTGGAATAGGAGAAACCCGAGGCTCGGGGCAGTGAGGAGGTCTCCTAGAGAGTTGGGGGGAGGGAGTAGAGCTCTTGTCCTCCGGGCTGCACTACTAGATGGGGCTGCAGAGGTGCTGGTTCCTACAAGACTGGCCGAGCCGCTCACCTTTCCCCAGAGTTGTAAGGGAGCTGCTGGGCTGTGGTCCTCCTGCCTCCCTGAGCTCATCTGGAGAGAGGACATCCTGCTTTCTGAAGGAACGCAAAGCCTCAGGCCTTCAGCTCCTGGGTTTCAAGGCTGCAATTTTAAGGGAACTGGAGGAGACACTGATGAGGACCAAGAGAGAGGTTGGAAAGGCAGGGTGGCCAGCTTACATGTCACAGTGTGAAGTTGCCTCAAGGCCAGCGGATGCAGGCGCATGCTTCGCTCCACATCAGTGGGCAGCGTAGAGACAGATGTAGAGGATGAGAGGCTAATGTACCTGCTGTGGGGCTGGCAGAACTAGCCCAGTGGGAGGACCGATAAAGGCGAGGGGGGGGGTTGGGATAAAGGTATTGAATTTAGAATTAAAATGGGAATACGGGGGAGTTTGGCAGAACCCTGTCAGCTGCTCTGCCTGCTGGGCTCCTAAATCTTCCTGCTAATAACCCAGAGTGAAACCATCGCACAGGATCCACATAAAATCCTCACAGCACATGTTTCCTTACTGTGCGTTTCGGGTGCTGTGAGGCTGCGGGTTTTTAAATTTGTTGCTCCCTCATAATCACATCTGGTCCCCAAATCCCGCATCTTCCATTCTGTACCATCTGGCTGGCAGATCCTTCATTCTTCCTTCTCCAGCGAAGGACACGGATCACAGCTTCGGGGCCCTTGGTCACCGTGATAACACAGCTCCCCTCTTTCTGAAGCAGGGGCTAGAGAGAGCCGGGCAGGCCACTGTGCGGAGGGCTTGCTTTAGGGCTGAGGCAAGCCAGAGAGGTCAGGATGTGTTGAAACAGCTGCCGCCATTGACCATTTGTCAATGAATGAGGAAGAAAATGGGAGGCACTTGGTTGTGCTTTGAGATAACCTCTCCGCCACAGGGACCTCATCCTCTGAGCTGAGTGCTTTTGGGATCCCCTAACAGGTGGTATGACTTGTAAATGGGCACAGAGCTAGACACTGGTAGAGTTAGGACCGCCTTCATTTAAATCATTTCTAACACCCTGTTTCAAGTAGAAACGGAAAATTACCACCCCCCCCCCCTTTTCCGTCAAAACAGGCCGGCCACAGTTTGTAACTAACGAAAACTTTCAGGGAATTTAAGTGCATAAAGCATTTAATACTTTACTATGAATTAATCAGATTTTTTTGTGTGCAGTGCAGGGAATAGAACATTTAAATTCTCATAAGGTGTGAGGCAAAAGATGAGAGATAATGTAAAGACGTGGGAGCATTTTCCCTACCATGTGTTTTGTAGAATAAACATTTACTGATGTCCTGTGCTGTTCCATATACCGAATCAGGTCCTGGGATCCTAGGTTGGTTGAGACATGAACCCTATCCTCTAGAATGGGGCACTCTGTTAATGAAGAGACAAGGGAAGCAGGTTCAGAGACATGTGGGGGGAGGTGCCCTCAGGAAGACTGTTAAAGAACATATAGGACCTGTTAGTGACTTGAAGGAAGGTGAAGTTGTCTTATTTGGTGATTGATTAGATGAGGGAGAAGTTGAGGAATATGCCCAGGATTCTAGCTTGTGTGAGGCATGACCATTCACATAAATGGAGATAGAATATAGAAAAGGAAGAACTTTCTCCCCCATCTCTACTGGTGGAAATCCTTCGCAGTCCATTTGTTTGAGATAACATGCCAGCCACGGGGAGGTATCCATTGAGCTGAATGCCTACGGGATCCCATCACAGGGGCTATGACTTGTAAATGGGCACAGAGCTAGATGCTGATAGAGCAAGGGTGACCTAACAGTTTCTTTTCCAATGCTTGCTCTTTATCTATAGTATAGAGTGGCCATTGTGTCAGGAAATGGGCCACGCCCTGGGGATATCATGATGTAAAAAATTACAATTGTGTTAAATGTCCCCAAGTGCAGTGTGCAATGAAAGCATATCATAATCTATCACAGGTGCCCTCATCTAGCCTGAGGAGGAAAGTGGTCAAATTGGGAGAGAGTCAAGCTGAGATCTGAAAGATGTATCACGTTAGGGAGTCAACAGAAGAACGAGACTGTCTGAAAGAATGTGGTGTGAAGAGATAAAGAAAAGATGCATAGACTTAGAAAAACAGATGTGGTTGGAGATGAGGAAGTGAAGAGAGTAGAAAAATATGACTGTAGATAATCCCTAGTCAGACTGAATTATAGGAGTCCTGGTTCAGTGAGATAGGCATTCGTCTAGGCTCCCTTTCACTGTGAGTATAGTGCTGACTTTGGAGCTGATTCTGGAAAAGGGGCTCTCTATCTTGCCCCTGTGGAAAGTCCCCATGTGGTTCCCTATTTTGGGTATTTGGGTGTTTATAATAGTATTCTTGAGAAAATGTCTTGATAACCTATTAAAGGACTGGAAGTCTATCTCTGAATTGTAACATTGTAGCTAGGATCCCATTCTGTGCTGCTCAACTTTTCCAGGTGTGGGCTGGCCAAAATCACCACCCTGTTGGGCCTGACTCTTTGACAGTGGGTCTGTCCCCTTGGCCATATTTTGCACTTGGATTCACTCTGTGAATGCTCCTAGTTTCCAAGTCCTGATCCCTCTGAGATATCTTGTCCAGGAATTGACAAGCTCTTGCTCTGATGTGGTATAGTGGAGGTTTAATTCATTTTCCTCTATCTTCCTGTAATTTAGATGACATTCTAAAATTACAAAAATCCCATCCATTTATGTTTAAGAGATACAGGACCTCCATTTGCCAAACACAAATATTTGTAAATGCTTCAGGCATCTCACTGAATTCTAAACACAAGGAATAGTCATCACACATTAGATTTGAATATCTTGGGATCTTGAAATACATTTTGAAAAATAAGTTGCTAGGCCAAGAGAATACATTTAACATATATACTCAACAAACATTTCCTAGTTGGATGTTAAGCATTTCCCCAAGCTCTATGGTTCTGTCAGGGACCAAAGTGAAGACCCTGCCCTCACAGATCTATCTATTCTAATGGCTAATGCTTTTGTAGCTATTTGGTATACATCTTGGCAAATGAGGAGAACTGTTACAGGTTCTATATCTAAACTGTGGTGAAGATAGTTACATGAAACTCACCAGATAGCTACCAAAAGAAATACTCTCTGAGAACCAGGAAACTTTTAATGGTTTATTGCACAAATACTATGACTCTTTTGAAATGTTGACTGTGACAACAGTATCACACTTAACTTGAGTCTCATGCCTTTCTCCATTTTTGGCTCAGAAAATGCTTCTGTTCCTCCACCCTTAAATATGCAAATATTTCAAGGCTCACAAGACAACCAACCCATTTTCTATTCTGAGGATCATCCAGCCCTTTGCTGCTTTCTCTCCTCTCTCTGCCGCCAGGGTTACTCTACTGCTCTCTGTCTTCTCCATCCTTTACAAAGCTAAATTCTTAGGAGGAGATAGGGGTTATTTTTATTCCCAATTCACATCATTGCTATGGTAATATCACCTTATTCTTTTAAGGAACTCATGGGTAAGGAGGCAAACACATGAACACTAGCCTGCAGGAAGCCTCAAGGAGCAGTAGAGATATGGAATATTTTTCCAATAGTCATGCTTCCTTCCACTGAAAAATCCCAAAAAGTAGACTTGGAACAGATGGCTGCACAAAGAGAGCTACTTTGAGCTATTCAATGCAAAATATTGAACCCACATGTGGGGGTTCATTTCCTTTTTTAAAACTGGTAGGGTTTTCAATATACTTTTCTGCCACCATTCAACATCTAAAACCCAGACTGGCCTTTGTGAGTCCAAACAGATGTCCGAGGTATAATTGGCAAGCTGGCATAGAAGGAGTCATGTTAACAAAAGACCCTCTGAAATAGCCTGGTAATATTTATAACTGCACAAGTTAATACTCTTTTCACCATCTTTTGCCTCACCTCCACATCTTCCTGAATGAAAACATTCTTTTTAGTAAATTTGACAAGATAGATCAAGCCCACAAGTTCATTTTCAGCAATACCGTAGATCAGTGTTTCCCAAACTTCTCTCATGATGAGAATCACCTGGTGGAGTTGTTAAAATACAGAGTCCTGAATCCCAACTGAGAAGTGCTAAACTAGAATTTATATACAATTTATATAAATTGTATACTTTAGAATCTTTACTAATTAAGTATACAATTTTACCTATATGTTCCCCAAAATTCTAGTTTAGCACTTCTCAGTTGGGATTCAGGAATCTGTATTTTAACTCCACCAGGTGATTCTCATCATGAGAGAAGTTTGGGAAACACTGCTGTAGATGATTCCCAAACAAGATGTTAACAGGTTTTTATGATTAAACATTCCAAATATCCTGGTCTCACAAAAGTACACATGAAGATTGATAGATATTTAAAAAAAAGAAAAAAAAGATATAAGTAGATTTTTCATGAAAATGAATGATAAGAAACTAGTGACCCCACCCATCAGCACTCTTCCTTTGGTGAGCTCTTCTTCTCTTTGACCTGCAATCATGGTCTTTATAGGAAATAGCAAAAGAAGCCAAGAAGTAACTAAGAAGATGGGTGGCTGGAAATAAATGTTTCCTCAAGCATTTAGGACCTTTCAGAAATGTCCATCACTGAAATGTTAGTCCCATTGAAGCACTTAGCAGTGCAGAGGAGAAAAGCAGATAGCTGTTATTAATTTTCAGGCTGGCTGACAGCTTTCAGTCCAAGAGCAAGGCTTAACTTTGCATTCTGAATAATGCAGAGATTTTCATTAGTTGGAATAGGAAATGATAAATAATATATTGTCTGCCAAAATACTGTGACATTACATTATATATTTGCAGCTACCTTTCAGAATAAGCTTTTTAGAAGTGTACTTAGACAAATTGGAAAGCTAGCAGTATTGTTTTTCTTATTTTATGTTTTACGTTTGGAAAAACAATTCAAAAGACACGTCTTCTTAGATGTGGGCTGGTAAGGTCATATCCGAAGGGCAGTTCATTATTGCACCTAAAAGCTAAGTGTTGGCACAAATTGTACTAGTCTATGAGATCATTGCAATTGGTTTCATAGATTTCTCTTTGCTCACATCTGCCTTCTGGAGACTCTGGGCAATTCAATTACAAGTGCACTTTTGATTCCTACTTCTATCAATAAAAAGAATATAAAATTACCCTTGCTTGAGAACGATCAGACTAAAAGGTTTGTGATTGCTTTTCACTGTCATCTCTCTTCCAGCAGATTATCATGTCAGGTTGGTCGAGGGCATATTTACTTTGTTTTGAACACACAAGACTCAGTTTCTGACTCTAAGTATTATTTGAATTGATGGCAACACAACTACTATATCCAGATGTCTCTTGGTAACTTAATGCATGGCCCCAATAACAAACACCAGAATTAAACTGTTAATGGAAAAGGCTGCTAGCAGCTGCTTCAATCCCAGTTTGATGGGTATTAAAATAGCTGATTCAGAGATTTCTATAGAGAAACTTAAGCTAATTAAAGATACCAAAGTCAATGGAACTATAATATCTGCCAGCATCATACAATCTATATACACTCACATTAATTCTCTACCAGAAGGCCGACAGAAGGTCAAAAAAAAGTTTACTCAATTTAGATGAACCTTTTATTATCCATGCCATTTTGCATTTTCCAGGTTTACTTAAAAAATCACAGGCCTCAAAGAAAAGTCCTTTCTATATTTATTCTAGATAATAAAGACTATAGATTATTCTGCCCTTTCACACTCAAAAAGGCAGGACAGAACATTCAAATTGTTTGAGAGCCTCTACCCAATTCAGTGAGAAGAAAGGAAAGAGGATTCTTTCAATACCTACTCAAAAGTATCACCCAGGATTTCACTGGGATTTATCATTCAGTGTTTCAATTTCTGAAGTATTTATTCATCCCCAATTCTAATCATTTTCTTTTGATCCCTGTTCCAGTTAAAATTGTTCATACTCATCCGGTTGTGTTTTGGCTGTGAGCTGGAGGCAGGCTGCTGACTTCTTATACGTTAACATTGTCAGATTGTAGACTTAACTACTAACGGAACTCCCAAGGGTTGATTTTAAAAAAATATATATATTTTATTGCTTTTTTACAGGGAGGAAGAGAGAGGGATAGAGAGCTAGAAACGTCAATGAGAGAGAAACATAGACCAGCTGCCTCTTGCACACCCGCTACCAGGGATGTGCCTGCAACCAATGTACATGCCCCTGACTGGAATCAAACCTGGGACCTTTCAGCCCGCAGACCGATGCTCTACCACTGAGCCAAACCGGTTTCGGCGAGGGGGTTGACTTTTTTATGTTCAACTTCATAGTGGGAAGTGTTGCCATTACAGCTGCACTTTCGAAATGTCAGAAACTTGCTGGCTCACCTAGCATAATAAAAACAACCCCAAGGCAAGCATAACAGATAAGATGCAGTTCGTTTGCATGTTTTCACTGCCTGATGAGTTTCTTCCCCGGGTCTATTATGTATTCCATTTGGTTAAATAAATTGAGGTGAGAGCTTATTGCCAACTGGTTTTTATGTATCATGCACTACCTCTGTTTGGTGGGGGGTATTCATCAGACCCCTTTGGAGTTGTGTTCTAGAAAGTTACACGGCTAGCTAGAAACTTACCCTCATTTTGTTAAAGAGTCAACTTTACAAGCCAGACAGTAACTGCAATGATATAGCCAAATCTCTGATATGGTTGGGTGTAATAATTATTAGTTTTAAATAAATTAAAATTTCCTTTGGTATTAGGAGAGCCTATGACCGAGTTGTGCCAAGAAGTGCCTTATACATTAGCAGGTAGGTGTTTAAGAAATGCAGGTGGTTGACTTATGTTGCAAAATCTCTGCCTATATAATTTTTTAGGTTGTACAGGTTTTTTTTTTTGTGTGTGTGTGTTTCTGCTAAAATGTGATTGCTTAGCTTTTTCAGCATCTCTCACTTTGTTTTTTTACACTTTGCCTAGAAGGTTGTCATCTTTAGCTTTCTCAGAACATTTTATATAGCGTATATACATTATATACATAGAGAGCTTGCTATAATGGGTATTGTTGTATTGATGTCATTGCTATTAGTCAGATTTCAAAATTCTGCAGCCAGCATACGTACAGTGGTGATGGATGAAGCAACCCCGAATTTCCTAAGCATACTCTTTAGATCTCTGATGAAAAGTTACTAGGACATGATGTGACAGCAATGTGTAGGCTTCTGTGTCTCTGGGAAGCTTCCCATACAACCTGGATTGAGAGTTTCAATACTCAGTGCCATCTGATTGGAGTGCAGTTTGGCTTGTAAATGCTTGATTGCAACTTTATGATGGTGAGTTCAGTCATTTTCAATTCCAAATGGGAATGATTTCATAGCCCTGCAATGATTAGTTTTGGGAGCTATATCTCATCCAAAATCAACCCACAGGGAGATGTAACAATACTTACAGGTATCCTCTTCTTCCATGAAAATACTGATCACATAACAGGCATACACAAAACCAACCAACTGCAAAGGAGAGAAAAAAAATACTTTAAGAAACTAATCCAAATGTCTATAATTAAAGAGGCTATATATTCCAATAGAAAAATAATATATGGCAGTAATGTTTATGAATTTGTATTAGAAAAAACCTTGGTTTTTAATAGCTGTGATTTTAAGGAGGTTTTTAATTTCTACTCAGCTTTAATAGCTCTCTAAAAAAAAGTATACAAGAATGGGGAAAAAACCAATTTCTAGGTATTTCACTTAGATTTTGATTTGGGATTTATAGGTCTTATACAAGTTATTCAGAACATATATTTTGAAGTTTTGACTCTTTTTAGAGCAATCTGTAGCTGCACTCATTAATTATTACTACAACTATTTTAAGGTTTAATAACAAAAAGGAATAAAAATATATTAATTATAAATTAAACACTAATCATCTACTGAACCATTTAAAATACTCAGAGAATGTAAATTATATTTAAATGTCATGTTTTGTTAATTGTATCATAATGAAATGCATTAACTTTCAGGTATTAGTAATAAAATAAAATAGATGAGATCATTTATACTTTGGACACTAGTAGTTAAAAGAATAAATGCAGGTGCTTTCTGGCTTTCAACATTGTGTGTCCCCACACCCCACTTATACTGAGAAGACAATTTTTATTCTATGGAGCCAGTGACACTTTGATGAAAAAGAGATACCTATAGCTGTTTTTTTTTTAAAATATATTTTATTGATTTTTTACAGAGAGGAAGAAAGAGGGATAGAGAGTTAGAAACATCGATGAGAGAGAACCATCGATCAGCTGCCTCTTGCACACCCCCTACTGGGGATGTGACAGCAACCAAGGTACATGCCCTTGACCGGAATTGAACCCAGGACCTTTCAGTCTGCAGGCCGACGCTCTATCCACTGAGCCAAACAGGTTTCGGCCCTATAGCTGTTATAGAGTCTGTCTTCTTTCCTTTCTCTCCATTGTTAAAGTCTGTTCCCCCTTCTCCTTATAAAATAGCACTCAGAAGGAAACTTTTCTGATAGTCCCAGTGTCAAAGGCTGAATGCAAAGAATAATGTAACTCGTGTTTGTGACTGTCCAAGTAGATGAGGACTTTGAACTCATAACCAGCTTTAGACTCTCTCGACAGTGGTCGGCAAACTCATTAGTCAACAGAGCCAGATATCAACAGTACAACGATTGAAATTTCTTTTGAGAGCCAAATTTTTTAAACTTAAACTTCTTCTAATGCCACTTCTTCAAAATAGACTCGCCCAGGCTGTGGTATTTTGTGGAAGAGCCCTTGAGTAGGGGCCAAAGAGCCACATGTGGCTTGAGAGCCACAGTTTGCTGACCACGGGTCTAGACCAAGGCAAGAAATCTTTCAGAGGGCAAAAGGTTAGAGTGAGAAGAACTTATATAGAGAGACTTAACAGAGCACTGTCAGGTCCTCTCACCCTAAGGGGTGCCTTTTCTCATCCAAACCAAGTGAGGGGGTGTTTCAGAAAAGCAGAAACATGGGGAGCTTGACAAGTGTCTTGCAATCTGGGGAACACAGGTGCTTGGCACTTAATCCACACTGGAAGAAGTCAAAAGTTGAAAGGCTGTGGCTAAGTGTGCTTTTGGTGACAGAGTGTGCAGACATAGGGCTGAGCAGGCACGGCTGGTCAGGTGTATGCATGCCCGGTAGGCAAAGCCATTAAAAAAAAAATATATATATATATATATATATATATAATTGATATTTTACAGAGAGGAAGGGAGAGAGATAGAGAGCTAGAAACGTTGATGAGAGAGAAACATCAACCAGCTGCCTCCCGCACACCCCCCACCTGGGAATGTGCCCGCAACCAATGCACATGCCCCTGACCGGAATCGAATCCGGGACCCTTCAGTCCTCAGAACGACGCTCTACCACTGAGCCAAACCGGTTTCAGCAGGCAAAGCCTTTTGGAGAGAGCTGGCTGTGCAGGTGGCCTCGGAAGACCGATACTGCTACTTCGTATATAGAAGATGCGTAAGAATGTCAGGTGGCCAGCTAGAGAGGCCGATCATCCAGAGAACCAAGTGAGGATCCTAAAGCATAACTGGGTGGGATTTGAAGAACCCACAGAAGCACTTACAAAAGGAAGAGCTGCAATTGGAATCTGTTACACCCAGGGAGCATCTCCTGCTGGGTTACATCTGAACCAGCCATGTAAGACCTATTCCTTATCTCTTCCCCATGAGTCCTCCTTTCCCTCCGTCTCTGGAATAACCCAACAGAGAGAAGTGAAGTGAGAAGAGAGAGAGAAACAGTGAGGGGTCCCTTCCTCACTAATGATCTGCAAATTGAATTCAGACCCAGGCTGAGGAGGAGAGTTTAAGTAGAGGAGAGTTTGCATTGGCGGGGGCTGAACTTTTTTAAAAAATTGAGGTAAAATTGGTATACAATATAAGTTTTAGGTGTACAATATTATCATTAGACATCTGTATACTATACAAATCATCATCAGCAAAAGTCTAGTCACCATCCAACACCATATCATTGACCCCTTTACCCATTTCACCCTCCTGCAAAGTCCTTCCCTCTGGTAACCACCAATGTTTTCTCTGTTTCTAAGAATTTTTTTTTTTTAGATTCCTTGTGTGAATAAAGAAATCATATATTTGTCTTTCTCCATCTGACTTTCACTTAGCATAATACCCTTGCTGTCCATCCATATTGCTGCATTGGCAAGATTTCATTCTTTTTTGTGACTGAGTAATATTACATCTATCTATCTATCTATCTATCTATCTATCTATCATCAGTTATCTATCTATCTATCTATCTATCTATCTATTATCTAACTATCTATCTATCTATTTATCTATCTATCTCAGATTCTTTATCCATTCATCCATCAATTGACACAGGTTATTTCCATATCTTGGGTATTGTAAATAACCCTACAATGAATTTGGGAATTAGTATTATCATATTAGTATTATCAAATTAGTGTTATCATATTCTTTGGATAAATACCCAGAGTGAAATAGCTGGATCATATGATAGTTCTATCTTTACTTTTTGGCGAAATCTCTATATTGTTTTCCATAGTGTCTGTACCAATTTACACTCCTACCAACAGTTCATGAAGGTTCCCTCTTCTCCAAATCCTTTGCAACATCTTTTGTTGTTGTTAATCCTTATACAAGGATATTTTTCTATTGATTTTTAGAGAGAGTGGAAGGGAGAGGGTGAAACACAGAGAGAGAAACATTGATGTGAGAAAGGTATATTGATTTGTTGCCTCTGAAGGCGTCTCAACCAGGGCTGGGGATTAAGCAAGCAACCACAGTACATGCCCTTGACTTGAACTGAACCTGGGTCCCTTCAGTCCACAAGCTGACACTCTATTCACTGAGCCAAACCAGCTAGGGCCTCTGCAATATTTTTATTTCTTATCTTTTTAATATTATGGGCTGGGCCTTTTAATATCTACTGGGGACCAAAAGAGCTATAAGTTCTGCCTGAAATGTCATACAGAGTGAGATAGACTGATGGCCAGAAACTGTACTTGAAGGGATAGTGGGAAAAAGAATAAAATGCCTTTTAATTGTATTCTACCAAGTCCAGCTCATCCAATAAACCAGTTGCGTGAAGAAGAAAGAAATTGCCTACAATCCTATTGCTAAAATCTTCTGAATAAATTTTCTTCCAATTATTTTTCTCATAGTTGCTATATGCCATGGTTATAGCCTTCTGACCCACATCAATACTTTTCATAAGCTTAATTATTACTAACTACATTTATTAGCATAATTTATATATATAATGTATTTAAGTAACCTCCTATTATGGAACATTTTTATTATAAATACTATTATGAAGAATATTAATACTTTTTCCATATTTTGAATTATCTGATTCTAAGAAGTACCATTTTATCCTACTATAGCAGTGAATGGTAATGACTATTTTGTCATACCCTTAAAAATATAGCCAATATAATACACAAATTATATCTCTTCATTTATTTAATTTACAATAGTTTTATTCATCTGAAACATTTTCATATTTTATTAGCCACTTATATTTTTTCTTTTTCAAATTATTTGCAGGAATTCTTTTACTTGCTTATTAACTTGCTGCTTTTTTCATTATTTGTGTGAAATCTTAATGGGTTGTATATACTAAGTTTTTTTATGTCAGCAAGTTATAGTGATGACTTCATAATTGTGGGGTGTAAATCATATTTTGAAAGACAACTGCCAATTAATAACTTCCTATTTTCCTGGTAGGCTCTCATTTAGGGGTGTGTGTGTGTGTGTGTGTGTGTGTGTGTAACTCAAGAACTTTATACTGGTGCTGTTCAAATTACCACAAACATGTGGGTTAAAATCAACACAAATTTATTATCCTATACCATGTAATTCTGGAGATCATAGGCCTCATAGCTCTAAAATGGGTCTCTTTGGACTAAAACCAACTCATCATGGCTGCAATTTTTTTAAGAAAATCTGGCAACATCTTTTTGCACGTGTATGCCCTCCTTTGGAGAACTTGCTTTGGGTATGACCCTTTGCTTGGAAAACTGTTCAAGGAGTTCAGTTAACATGAGTTCTAATGACACAAATATTGACAAATCAGATATCTTTTGAACCCTAAGAGCTAGACTAGTGACAATCAAACAGATCAAGTGTCTCCTATCCAATGTGACTGAGATGACTGGTACATTGGGTCTCTTCCAGTTGCTTTGCAAAGAGAATAGTGGTAGCAAAATGGATTGAATCATATTATAATAGAAAATATTTTGAATTAGTTTGTTTCTTTGGTTACAGACTGACATTTAGATGCTGCATTGTGTATTTTATCTTGGAAGTTGCTTATTGAATAGTTAGCCCACTGTTGCTCGATAGCTTTTGTATTCCAATAATTGTTTTCCTATAGCCAACTCAGGTAAGTGAAATTTCACAAGTCATTATCTTTTTCATTTCTATCAGTGGGAGGTAGGTAAAGGTGAATCAAATATTTTGAGTGCTATAGGACTTTTTTCGTAGAAATCCAAGTCCTTCATGATGGCTCAGTACTGTAATGAACATTATTTTTCTACTTTCCTAATAGAGTATATACTTCTTTAGAAAAAAAAATATAGCACTTCTACCTGAACCTTTATGTCGATTTAAAGTAAGAAAAATTGTTTTGTCTTCATTGATACCCTTTGAGATGACAATGATGCCTAAAGTATATATTAGCATATTATTAGCCTCTTTGACAGGGGATGTATTTCGTGTCTTCTAACATTAGCTCATTCTATTTGGCATGCTTGGCCCATCAGCATTTACTGGTTGGTTCATTGGCATTTACTGGAAGATAGGCCAAAGGATTGATGAGAAGCCCCTGGAGAGCAAACTCAGTGAACTTAATGCTGAAACACTGTTTTCACATGTCAATATGTAGAGTTGATTTGATGGGGTTGAAAAAATTCCATCCTGGAAAAAATTTTTTTGACCTAAAACAGAATCTACCCCACAGGTCTTTGGTTTGCCTTCTAGCTTTATAAGAGGCATAGGAAATATTAACTGCTAATGGCTGTACCATAAATTACTTTGTTACGTATTTATACAATCAAGGATACAAATCTAAGAAGCCTCTAAAATTTTTTTATAAAATAAAATAAAATTTTAAATTATTTTAGAAGACTTTTCAGTAATCTCAATACAAGTTTCCTTCCAGGCTAAAAAGAAAGGGGTTGACTAGTTGGCTAACTTAAGGGGGGAAAAAAAAGCAAGCAAGTCCTGATTTCATCATTTGAGTAAGTGCAGTAGTAGGGTTAGGACAAGACACTGAGCATGTTAGTAGGGTTGCATAAGATGACGATCATATATATATATATATATATATATATATATATATATATATATATAATTTTATTGATTCTTTTACAGAGAGGAAGGGAGAGGGTAGAGAGTTAGAAACATCGATGAGAGAGAGAGACATCGATCAGTTGCCTCCTGCATACTCCCTACTGGGGTTATGCCAACAACCAAGGTACATGCCCTTGACAGGAATCAAACCTGGGACCTTTCAGTTCACAGGACCACACTCTATGCACTAATCCAACCCAATTAGGGCCATAGAAGTACTTTTATAAAGGCAAAGAAGAGAAAAGTCATTAAAAATACATTTTTATAAATATGTTTTTACTTATGTTACTTATTTTTCCCTGTAGTTTTAGAGAAACTAAAAATATTGGGTTACTGTGTTTTCTGAAAAACAACTCATCATCTATGTATTAAATAACTGGTCAATATATTTATTTATCCCTTTGCAAATAATTCTTTTGGCTGACAGAAGGTAAGATCAAGTTTTTAACAATAATGACAGCACACTATCCTTCCTTATTTTGTGAATATATATATATAGTGGTTTCCTGAAAATAAGACATCCTCTGAAAATAAGACCTACTTAATGGAAACATAATACATCCCCTGAAAATAAGACCTAGTGCATCTTTGGGAGCAAAAATTAATATAATTTTATTTAATATAATCTTATTTTTGGGGAAACAGGATATATATATATATATATGTGAGAATACCCAGTTTTAAAAGAATAGAGCAATACATAGTAACAGAAAATTTATCAGACTTAATTATTCACTAATAGGCTTTAATAATATCTTGATGACAAGAAAGGAACTTGGGCTACATAATTGAAATAGATGACACCATTAGCTGGAAACATAAGAGAAAGACATGCCATAGTAGAAATATTAGATCACTCTGTAGTCCCTCAAACAAAATTTGCCAGCCATAATCTCAATAGTATAACATACAAATTAATTAAAAATATTCTTTTACTTTTGATTTATTGACGGGTACACTAATAAAGTATTTATCCCCCAATTTACTTTAGCTATCTAGATTAACCAAAGTTCTGTTTAATTAATAATGTTATTCTCATGAGAACCTGTTTAGACATCATGTTAATCACCAATTTGTAGTTGGCTGACTGTTGTGTTGTGTTCTTAGTTTCCTATAATGTGAATTGAAATAGTCCCTGTGGCTTTCTGCTTATTTCCAAGAAATGTAGTATAATGCACCCTTGCTAAGAGCAAGGGCACACAAAATAATAAATAACATCAGGATAATAATCTTGATTATTTCTGCTTTTAATAAAGTTTTGAAAGTCATTTATTTTATTTTATTTTTTATTTTTTATTTTTTTTATTTTTTTATTTTTTTATTTTTAAATATATTTTATTGATTTTACACAGAGACGAATTGAGAGGGATAGAGAGTTAGAAACGTCAATGAGAGAGATACATCAACCAGCCGCCTCCTGCACACTCCCCACCGGGGATGTGCCCGCAACCAAGGTACGTGCCCCTGACCGGAATCGAACCCGGGACCTTTCAGTCCACAGGCCGACGCTCTATCCACTGAGCCAAACCGGTCTCGGCGAAAGTCATTTATTTTAAAGATAGTGTTTTTCTCCTCCATTACAATCATCTATCTCTACAGTTATAACATTCCATTTTTCTCTGCATTGTAATTTCTGACTGCATAAATTCTATCTTTTTTGATATATTAAATGAATGCAAATGACATAAGAGTAGATTCTGACACCACTTTTTGTATAGGGATTGATTAGGTTTTGCAGATAGGATTTGTATAGGAGATTGATTTGTTTGGCTTGCAGACTTCCTATAAGGCTTGGCAGGCTCAGGTTTCAGACTTGTAGTTACAAGGAGCAGACTGTTGGCTGTGTGTCATACTAATTGTAGGCTTCAGAAAGAATGAATCAGCCCTATGTGGTTTGGCTGAGTACATAGAGCCTTGGCCTGCAGACTGAAAGGTCCCAGGTTCGATTCCAGTCAAGGGCATGTACCTTGGTTGCGGGCACATCCCCAGTGGGGGGTGTGCAAGAGGCAGCTGATTGACTTTTCTCTCTCATCGATGTTTCTAACTCTCTATCTTTCTCCCTTTCACTCTGTAAAAAAAAAATCAATAAAATATATATTTTTTAAAAAGAATGAATCAAAGACATGAGTCATTTCTAAAAGTGTCTTAAGGGGTAACTTCTAGGTGAACAGTCGATGAGGAAAGCTCATTCAGGTCTAGCCTTAGGGTGAGAGACCTGCTGAGTCTGAGGGAAGCCTAGGGGAATGAAAACTACTATTTTCCTAAAATTGTCATCATTCACACCAACATTTAAACCCTACAGCTTAAGAGAACCCATACGAAATGACATAAGTTTCTTTATTCAACACCCAGATTCCAAAATGCTTTTAGTTAATTTTCCCTCAAATTCAAAATGCCTCTGTGAAATGTCTTGGCCAAAGCTGCCTGTGGGAGACAGGCAGAGGCAGACACACTTCGTTCTGTGGAGAACTTCATTCCTGTGAAAATCATCAAGTTTAACATTTGTGAACAGAAAGCTTCTGTGGGTAATTTGGGTTAAGATGCTACACTTCTTATAAAAGGAAACATAGCTACCTAACGTCAAGAACTGGGCACGATTTGGGATTTCACTTTTATATGCTAACAAATTGGCTTGTTGCTTTTAGGGTTAGAGACAAAAGACGATCAGCACAGCATCCAGCACAGGACGGACCCCTGCACGCACAGTGGGTTGTGTTACAGGAGAGAATACTGAGCTACCTTTACAACAGGAAAAGCAAGCCACTCTTTGCTGGGTGGGGGGGAGGGTGAGGAGAGGAAGTTACCTCATCCTAAAGATTGTTTGCTAGAAACACAACCCCCCAAAATTGCTCAGGTAAAGAGCAATTATAAGTTTATAAGCTATTAGTGTACCTATAGGTGGTATTTAAAGTCATATGACTGGATTAGATCACTAAGGAAGTAAATGAAGTCAGAGAAGGGACTCAGGATGAAGTTATGAAACATTATGACATTTAGGGTTGGAGAGAAGTCAAGAAACCAGCAAAAGAGGCCAAAAAGGACTGACCAGAGAGGTATAGGCTACTTGAAAGTGAGAGCAATCAGCTGTGTCCACGGCCTCTGATAGGTCAAGGACAATGAGCTCTAAGCACGCACCACTGGATCAGGTAATGTGAGTGGCATGGATGGACATGGTGACCTGGATGGGAGTTGTTTTGGTGGAGGGTAGAGCCAAAATCTGATCAAAGTGGGTTCAAGAGAAACTAGGATTTCAACAACTCTTTCTAGGAGATTTGCTGGAAAGGATAGCAGCTGGACAGAGACAAGAGGTCAATGAGGTTATTGTATGTTCTTGCTTTTGGTTTAAGGTGGGCATTGCTACAACATGTTTGTTCTTCCTTAAACCATGATTCATGACTTGGGGTAATGGAGAACAAAGATTATTTTCTCTGTCTAAGCACATAGGGACTTTTAATCTACTTTTAAGCCCTCAATAGTCCTGCCTCAATCTACCTTTTTGGCTTTTCCTCCATCATTTTCTGCCACGACCCTGTGCTCCAGCTCCCTGAGCACCCTTTTTCTTTGCTTGTCCAAGACCCGCTAACCCATTCTCACACCTCTGCTTGCACAAACCTTCTCGCCTTTTTAAGCCCTGCTGTCAATGTCACTTTAAAAAAAAATCTCTCCTGTGGCCATACCTCTAGTCTAAACTGTCCCAGCACTTTACATCTCTAATGGCAGTTCCCTGTATTGCTCTGGGTGCATTTCCTATCTCCAGGTAGGCTGTAAAGGCAGGAAACCTTTAAGAGAGTAGATACAAAGACCGCATCCTCTGAGAGTCCTGCCTGGCTCCTTTAAGAGGAGGATCTGCTCCTTCCCTGACTTTGGCACAGCCTCATATTCCCTTACTAAGGCATATTCCTCATGATTATACCCATTTGTTTGGACCTATGTCTCCACCACCACACTCTTTCAAGGTAAGAACTTTATCTCAACTCAACTTTGCATTTCTGACACTCAGCACTTTGCCTGGTGCAAAAAGGGCACTCATTACATGTTTTTGAATGAATAAATGATGAAAAGCAATATATTTCAAAGTGAAGTACAGGAGGGAAACCAGTACAGCTGGAATAGAGTAGATGAATTTCACAATTTTAGTATGTTAGCAACCCTGAAATTCCTACACAGGTCACTGTGTCACTCAGTTAAAACAGAAGCCAGCTCTGCTCATATGCAGCAGTAGCTACTGTTGTAATTTGATAAGCATGATAGATTTTTCTGCTTTGCTTTGATACTGTCTGGGTCGTGCAATAAACCTGAGAACAAGCCAAAGGTTGTACCATCTTAGATAGATGGAGGAAATATAAACATGTAGAAAGAAAGAAATATTAAGGTTTTTTCATTTATGCATTAACAATTGATTGGATTTATATGAACCCAAACATTTGACATGCTTTAAAAATAGCTACAGGTATACCCAAACACACACATTGCTTCCTTCACTAGGGATGTGATAGAGTAAAACTTTTCAGCTACTTTATTGAAGTGATACAGTGATTTTCATAAAGGATTGTAGTCTTCTTACTCTCACAGCAAGCTTTAATTTAGCATGACAGGATGACAGACAAAAAAATGTCCAGATACATAACATCTGGTTAGTAATTTGAGAATCTCCTGACTTTTTCTTCTAGAAGGGGTGGGGTTCAGCTTTGCATAATGGCCCACACTCAATTTTGGATTGGAATCTTTCTTGGGAGTTACCGAAAACTCTGAGACTAAAGAACAAGCAGCAGGTGGACAGTCTCATCTCACAGGGCTGTGTGGACACATTTCTTTCTCTGTGGCTCTCAGGAGGGCCTTTTCACGCAACTGTCACCCATGCCCATCTGTTTTCTCTTTCTCGCTCAGGAAAACAGAAGTCTAGGATCGTAGGACCCTCTAGGGAAGACATCCTGAGAAAAACTGGCTTTTTAGTTATTTGGATCGCCCTGGGAAGAGTGTGAATCCTAGTAAGCCTTAACCTATTTGTTTTTAATCAAGCAGCTTATACTTCTCCTTCAGGAATTCCAGAATTAGAGTTATGTCTGTTTGTGGAATTGTCCTATGCCAAGTGAAGCCTGAAATTATTTGAAGACATTTGGATCAATCTCTTATTGAGTCCCACTGGCATCCTAAGCTCCAAATTAATCAATGAATATGGAAATAAGTTGTTTTCTCCAAGATGACCATAAAAATGTACAACGCCATCCCATTTAGTCAGGCTTTGGGGATTTATTGCCCTTACGTGTAAGGAAAGCACTGTGTAGACAGTCAAAATGGAAAAAGAATGGTTAGCTGGATTCTACCAAGGAAGATAAGCTCTTTAATGATATTCATTTAGGATGCAGACACTCTGCACCAGCCAGCTCAGCAATACCACAGGGGACACAAATGTTACTCTGACTCACAAAGAAGGTTGCTCTCAGATAATGCATTTCTGACGGCAAGGTGTTGAGGAATAACAGCATTGTTCAAAAATAAAAAAGAATAAAGGTGCCTCTTTAAGTAGATAATCTGGGACTTTTCTCAGAGTCCACTGCCAAATTCAGTAATATTTCAATGGTATCATGTGAATAGCTAGGCAGGGTCACAGAACCTGAGTGCTATGAGGTAATTTAAAGTACCATATTTGCCTTAAGAAAAATGTCATTTAGCTTTTACTTACTTTAAAATTCTAAGTAAATTAAAATAGAATCTGTAAATGTGTGAGGTTAACGTAACTGTAGTTTGGGAATAAAGAATTGTTTTTATGATAGTCTCAGGATGTGATGGGTAAGGTCTTGGGTAAACATACAAGTCTTTGTGTTTATGAGGACGTTTAAACGAGCATGTTACATAGAGCTCTGCCTCCTCCATACCTGGCCCTTTAAATGGGGTCCGGTCCAGGAAACTGGAGTGAAAGCTGGGCATGCCCAGAAGCTCTCTGCCTATGTCCATTCCCACTGGCCTCAGACTTCCTGGTTCCCATCTTGAGCTGTCGACTTCTCTCTTTGGGAGCTCCCACCTCTTGTGCTTATGATTCATTTTGGAATCTTCTCTCTGCATATAATAGCAGATGGACTTTTTTTGTGACCCTTCCATGCTGGGCACACTCAGTGTCTCAGGAGAGGCATTTCTGCCAATATCTCCTCAAATCTAGCTTGCCACTGGGCCATATAATGCAACAGTGGGATCTTCATCTCCAAATTCTGTGTGTTAGAACTGAGGTCCCAGAGGACCCATTGGAAGGCAGTGGATGGCAGAGCAGTCATGCTCCACGCCCCCTGCTTAGGCAGCCAGGCACTGCCCCAATAGGCATGCAAATTCACCTACATATACACTGCCTATCTGCTTGTCACTGAGGAGCTGGCTCAGCCAATAATCAAGCTATTGAGGGGACATTTTTGAATGACAATGTCTAGAGCCCTGACTGTTGTTGCCCTGCTTTTGCCCACAATAGTCAGTGACAGTCATGTAGCCTCAGTAGACTCCTCAGCCCCTTATTGCACGTTAAGCTGTCTGTGGATACACAAGGTTCATAGATCTCAGGAGAACCCGAGGAAGAGAGGCATTCCTCTGCTCATGTGTGTCTGTGGAATATGAGAGAATGCATTTTGCAATATAGAAGTCCTCTTCTCTGTAACTAAATGGGGGGTTTTCATAGGTTTCTTAATTTGTTTGAGGAATGCATTTGATCCACCTAGTGAAGTATGGCAGATGCTATGATCCATTTGGTTGAATTAGCAAATGGAATCAATTTCACCTAACACCACTGACCTGAACAGGAGTCAGAATGAGAGTGATGATGCTGTGGCCCCATACTGAGAAGAGCCTAGAAAATTCTGTATGAGAAACTGGCTATAGGAGTGAGATATACCAGCCTTTGTTACTAATGGATTTTTGAGGGAAGCCAGATGCATAGCTTAAAACCTGCCCATACTTCGTTATTGCTACAGCAGATCATTGACCCCTACTACTCAGGCTTGAGGGTGGGAGGATCTCATGCCGTGGGCCACCTGACCCTCCCTCAAGGTCAAGATAAAATAAATGATGAGCACTACCCCTTGGCCCGTGAATGGTCCTGCCTGCTCCTTGATTCTGAGCCTCTGTTCCTCTGCTCTTCTATTGGAACAACTTCACCTCAGCCCCAGGGACCAATGATGTTCTCAGTAGCAGGAGTTCAAGGAGTCCCATCTAACACCTGGGAATCAACACGAGGCTACTCTTGCTGCTAGCATTGGTCTGATGTACATAGGTCTCAGGATGGATTTCAGCTTTTTTTCTTGGGATCTAAAGCTTACCTTATAGTTTATTGTATGGTAGTCAAAAGTCCAGCTTCATGGTTAGAGAGATTTCAGTTCAAATTCTGGCTTTGCCAATACTATCTAAGTGACTTTGGGCAAAGTAGTTTACCTCTCTGAGCCACATCTATAAAATGGAGGTAATGGTCCCATTACTTTATTGATTATTGTGAGGATTACTGAGATAATGTATATTCAGCGCTTAGCACAGGGCTTTGCTGGATAGTATTCTGGCACTGTACATCCATTAATAAATTTAGTCATTATATCTCTAGAGCTAAGTTCTATTATTAACTTCATTCTATGGGTGAGAAGTTGAAGCGCAGAGTCTAATTTACTTGTCTCTAAACCAGTTAGGCAGAAAGTGACACTCTAGCTCTTTAGCTCATGGTATTAACCCATCTCCTTTACTAAAGCACAATCTAGTAATCACGACCATCTTCTTACTGCCATTCTATATGTAGTTCTTCTACAACACAAAGCTGGATTTACTTTGCAAAGCAATTACAAACTCCTTTAGAGTATAATTCCCCAAGAAGACAGTGTAATTTTTCACAGTAATCTTTGCATAGAATTAAGTGTTATCCACTGAACACATTACTCAACACATACTATATACTTTTTAAGTGATGTCTTAAAATTTTAATAGCATGAGAAGTAAAATATTTGAGTGAAAAGCATAAAACAGCTCCAGAATGTTTGAATCTAATAATTTGGAATTTTTAGACTTTACCTTTGTTTTTATTGGATACTTTTTCAATCCAATGGGCTACAACCCTCATTATTCCTAATAATGTGTTATAATCAATAGAAAGGAGTTTTTCCACTAATGATGCCCATTTTCTTACTGCCCAAGCTGAGCGTTGCTTTTTGATGATGGCTTTGGAATGGTGCAGAACTATATGGCTGCGATATTTCCTTTCAAATACTAGTGCCTATCCGGGTCCAGACAAATTCATTATTATTGGAGTTTAACTGATTGTCAAAGACTTTATTAAAATCCATGTATTTTGAGTTAAGCACAATCTAGAAATTATGAGCAAAACTGAAGTGAGGTTAATTCACTATGACTTACTCTCAGAGAGTCTATGTTGACCTTAAGTGGTTCTATCATCTTTGTTACTTAGATTCCTTATATAATATGTTTAATAATCGATTCCATTTTGGGGTGGTGTAGGAACGATGCTAAATTTTCTGATCTATAATTTACAGAATTATTATTTTATTTTTTTTAAAAATGGAACAGTTGCCCAGGTCCAGGAAGGAAACTTAAAGAACAAGCCTAGTTCTCTACCGTTGATGCAAGCCAGTGTGTGACTCATGGAAGATGGAGATGAGTGCAGAGTTGTACAATCCACAATAGAACTGTTATAATCTAAATATCTCGAATAGAACCATGTACTGCAGTGCATGCCTATGCAAACTGGCTGTGGGTTCTCACAGAAGCAGCTGTTTCCAGAAGCAGCTGTGGTGCCAGAGACTTCTTTCAGCAGCCTTGATTGCCCCAAGTTGGTCCTTTCAGGGTAGACTTCTCAGGCCCAGTTACCAACCTCCATTGAAGTAAAGAATGTTCACATCTAACGAAATTCCAAAAAGGGACTCCCCAAGGAATTTTGGGGTTAGAGCCTTACTCAGAAAAGAAAATATTTTGGCTGGCTACAGAGGGTCAGGATGATGGAAAAACAGTTTAAAAACTGTAATTTCAATTAAATTTTTGGTGGGAGAAGGTAAAACATTTTACTTCAAGAACCAATGGAAGTACTAGATGCCTTAAAGATCTAACTTATACTTTAATTTAAAAAAAACTCTGTAGATATACCTGACTCACATAAATCCTAAATAAAAAATAAGTTATATTTTATGTAGTGTGAGTAAAAATAAAGGCACCTCTGCTTCTATTTTAGGTATTTACAAATGAGAGTAGTTGACAGTGGCCTGACTATTGGTTTCCTGTTTCAGTTCTGATTTATCTGGTCGAAATAGCTCTGCTGCCTGGACAATGCAGGAGGAAGGCATTAGGTTTGGTTCAGTGTTAGAGCTGCGTCTCCTTACTCTGCCCCGAAAAGTGGACGCTGTGTGGGAAGAAGCTTTGGTACCATGTAAACTCAGTGGGAGAGAATGGTGTTCAATGGGCTTTACAGATTTGGCACCTAAAAATGGTATTTAAGGTCTCCCAAGGCTATCTCCTTCAGAGTCAGCCACAGAAAGTGTCTGTTCCCTACCAAGTTGGATAATTTTCTATTGTTCTACATGCATTATAGAGAATTTAAAGATCATAATGAACATATATTACATTTCTGTTTTTATGGTAATAATCTGATACTTTGAGACAGATTATATCTTTTTATATATTATGATTATGTCCATACTTCATTAGAGTATATCAGTGAGTATTATTATCTTTTGTGGATGAGGAAACCAAGGATCAGAATACTCATTTCCAATCACGTAGCTAGTTGGTTGTGGTATTAGGACTCGACCATAAGTCTTTAGTTTACAAAGACCTATGACTTAGACAAAGTTTAAACTGTCTCCATATTCACTGGTAACGACCTGAGAAGGCAAATATATTGGTGATATTAGAGATTTCCCAATGACAGGCACCATAGCAAGTCACTTTATGTTACCCTACCTCAAGCCCTAGGGTTCCATTCATTCTTGCTCATTGATGGACCACACTAAGTCCCAAACACATATCACTCAAGCTTCTTATTTCTTTAAAAAAATATATTTTATTGATTTTTTACAGAGAGGAAAAGAGAAGGATAGAGAGTTAGAAACATCGATGATTGAGAATCATTGATCAGCTGCCTCCTGCACCCCTCCCAATGGGAATGTGCCCGCAACCAAGGTACATGCCCTTGAGCGGAATCAAACCTGGGACCTTTCAGTCCACAGACCAATGCTCTTATCCACTGAGCCAAACCGGTTTCGGCAACCTTCTAATTTCTTTGTCCCTGCTCTTGGGTCATAAGGTAGCGCAAAAAACATAATGTTCAAGTTCTACAAACAAAAAATTAAATTTAACTTCTTTGGTTTCAACGTTGGCCTTCACCTCCATTCTCAAACTTACTCTTGGCCTCACCCTTCGTTTTAACTTCATTTCTGACACTTGGCAAATTCTGTCTTCATCTCTTTCTTATGACCATCAGGGATTCTTCTAGATAGTATCAAATCCTGACAGCTATTAGATTCCTTTAAACTTATCTTGGCAAATCAATCTTATTCATTCATCATTTGCCATCTTATCAAATGAAAAGAATACATTAACAAGTTGTTTTCATAAGCTTTTCCTACAATAAAAATCTTTGACTCTATTAAAGTCCCAATCCAACACAACACATTCCTTATCCTTACCTATTGCTTTATTGTTGACTGTAAGACTACTGTGAACCAATTATATATCCATAGACATACCTTGTTTTATTTTCTTTCTACATTTATTCCCTTATTCTTTCTTAGTGGGTCTGAGGATAAGGTATCCTTTTTAAAGATAATCTCTCTCTTTAATGTTTTTTCCTTATCTTGACTTTCTAAGATCTTTCTTTTGCTCTTTTGAGTTTGTCTCTAAATATCTCTTTTTCACAGACTCTTTTCCCTCTGCCTTCAAAAATGTTTAATTCTCCCTTATCTTACAAAAATGTCACTTGATTCTGTTATGTCTCACAGTTTCTTCCTTCCCCTCACAAATGTCTGAAATGAATGTTGTTATCAGCTGCCTCCTTTCCTCTGCTTTTCATTTCTTCCTTAATTCATGGCAAATTGGCTTCTAGCCCTACTTTTCTGCTGAGATTGCTCTTTTAAAGGTTAACAACCTACATTTTTGTAAAAATCTAATGTCCTTTTTATCCATCCAAATTCACACAGTATTGACTATGTTCCAACTAGACTGTGTTAGGTTCTGCCAGGCTCTCACATATGCCCATCCATCTCAGGCCACTTATTCTAACTCTGTATTTCATCCAGGCTCCCAGCACCTACCGGTGATTCTTGCTATGGTAACAGTGGACTGACTGAAAGACTCTAGGTCAATGGTGGAACTCAGCAACAAGTCACTTTTTGAGATGAGCAGCACAGTCCAATGTGCACATTTGGTTGATTTCCCTTTGGGTTAAAGAGAACAAGCAGGGACAATCCAGGCTTTGCACAGACTTGGGGTGGTAAAGATTTGCTTGGGATCTGGGGGAAGAAAGGACTAATTCCAAAACCAACTTTAAGAGAGTATTAAAGTTTGGCTATGGCCAGGATGTCCTGACTCAAGAAAGTAAAGAAAACCAGAACCAGGCTTTAGGGTCGTGACACATTCTCAGAGCTCTTGGCTTTAAATATTATTTAAAAGGGAGGTCCATCAAAAAGAGCTAAGGAAACCGGAAGTAAGGCCAGTCCCACGAGTTAAGGTGATAGAGAAATGAGGGAGAGAGACAGCTACTCTACTAGTTTAAGAGAGAGGGAAAGGAGAAAGGAAGAAGAAACACAACCCAGGAAATTAAGGCAGAAGGACCATCATTGCTGAGTGATGGCACAATTAGGAATAGATTGTGACTATATAGCCTGAGGCTCACGCTGGCCCATGTTCACTCCAGGGTTCTCACAGAACCCATCTAAGGCACAGAAACACACCGAACAGCTAGTTGGGAGAAGGCTCCGAATACATTGCCAGGCTTGGGTGTCACTTAGTTGGGATCCTAGAAGGGCTGAGGGCACACTGCTTCTCAAACTCAAATGCGCATTCACATTATCTGGGATCTTGCTAAGCGGTAAATTCTGATTTAGATTTCAGGTGGGGCCTGGGGTTCTGCATTTCTAGCAAGTTCCCAGTGACATGGCTGGTGCTGGTCTTTGAGCAGCAAGGAGTTCCATTAGCAATTGTGATTATTAGCATCTGGAGTCAGGCAGAACCTATCTTTTTGAGGAATCAGCCTCAGGTTTGATCCTTGGGCTTTGGTCCTAATGCAATCTAATGAAATAACGTATAGAATCAAAAGCAATGTGACTATGCCACCATTTGTTTAAAAATGTGGGGGAAAGGATACACATACATACAGGCTTGTACATTGTAAGGGATTGGTAGTTATTTATTCAGAATCCATTCTTCCTTTATTTTTTATTTATTTATCTTTTACCAACAGAACCCCTATGTTTACCCCCTCAGACAGGGCTAGTCAATTGGATGTGATGTGGGGTTTTCAAGAAAGTGCTTCAAAGGGAGTTGACTGCTGGAATTTTACATTAGGGTCATTCTCCAACATTCCTTCTTCTTGGTTGGAATGTTGATGTGGTAGATTTCAATCAAGCCACCATATTAAGATCATGAAGTGACTTTAAGAATGACAAGTGTATCCCAAGACTGATGAGGAAGAAAGATGAAAAGAGCCCGAGTCTCTGACAAACACAGAGTCACTGTTACAAGCTTTCAGTGCTTACCTCCCTATCCTTCCCAGATGAAAGGAAATAACTTAAAAAAACCCCTGTATTTTCTAAATAACTGTTATTTGTTTTATAATATGTAGCTAAATTCAATCACTAACTGGTAACTATAGGCACATAATACTTCTGGGTGTTTATTTACAGATTTGTTGTCAGCTATTGCTTTTGGGGAGGGGAATTGGTATACCCTGGTTTAGGGGCAGAGAAGGAAATTGAAATTTTATAGTATGCTATTCTGTTCTTTTTGGATATTCTAAGAGTCACAAATGACAATACATAAATAAACAACAATAAAGCAGAAACAAAGAAAAGCAAACAAATGAAACAAAAAAAAACATAATATAAAAGCATAATATTCAAATTGACTGAACTGCCAAACAGTGAAAGGACTGTCCGGGTGACCTTGCAGATGAAGCTGAGCTTCCAGGGCTGAGGCAGCCAGGGATACAAAGACCTACTTTTGTACGAATTTCATGCATCAAGCTTCTAGTAGTAATATAAAAACCTTGAGTTCTTGCCAGTGTTCATGAAAAAAATATATACAATGGATTTTCAATCCCCGTTTTCATATCCTGTGAATTATATATATTTTTTCATTAAAGAGAAAAATGGACCCAATGCAATGTATGAATTTAATCAGATATTTGTGCATAAATGGAAACTAGCATGCATAATTGATGTTCACTTCAAATTTGATTTTCTATTTTGCCTTCTGCAGAATTTACATCAGGATCACTATCCAAATAATTAAAGCTCTGGCATTTTCACCTAAAATCAGACCTCTGTGATTTTGAATTCATAATTATGATTAATAACAAGTGAGTAAGTGGCTAAGAAAGAAATGTCTTCAGAAATATGTGTCTTTATTGGGTTAGATTCAATTTAGTTTATCTACTTAATGAGATGTTGGATTTTCATTGGTAGTGCCATTTTATGGCAAATATCCTAGAAAGCACAAATCTTTATGTCTGATCAAAATGCAATTAATCAAGATCATTCAAGGACTTTCCATTTACACAAACATCTCCACTTGCCTCTCAAGGCTTGAACTACAAAGATTGAACTACAAAGTCAATCTTCTTTCTCCTCTAGCTAGAAAAAATTTCTCCCCTTTCACCTAATAAGTTCAAGCTCTCTTATTATTCCAGCAATTGATTATGGATATTTCCAGTGTTTGGATGACTGCCTACTTTTGAGCTTCCCCAGTTGTATGTATATTTGTGTGTACACATGTGTGTGCATGCACAAACACACCTTAATCTTTATATTTAAGGTGTGTGTTAAGAAATTTAAGATTTTATGTTCTTTGTATTTGCATTTATTTTCACTTGAATTAGATGACAGATAGATTTTGTTTATTTAGCTCCTTTGGCAATACATTTGCATCTATATTTTCAAGCATATAATTTGAGCATTCCACTAGGGGGCTAATGAACACAGTCTGGAAAGTGTAAAGACAAATCTTATTTACACTTAATTAGATCAAAAACATTTCTCACATCAGTTAATATGATGATAGTTTTAAAAATGTCTGCCTTCTTTCCCCCATGATATTAATGTGAAGTGAAGTTAACCTAAGACTAATATGAAAGCAGATTTAGAAAGAGTTTTGCAAATGTCATCTGAAATATTAACCGTTCTCTGTCAGGCTCTATGACAATGCTATCTTGAGTACTCTGCTGCTTTCTTTTTTTTCAGTTTATTCTAGTTTTTTTCCATCATTATTTATTCCCCATACCTTCTTCTACCTCCACCCCACCCTGCTTCCTTTCTTTAAAAGACTTTAAAAAAAAGATTTTACCTTACATAATGCCTAGAGATAGCTCTTCTAAAAAGAGTAATAGTAATTAAATGATTGTATAACAAATAACTATTAAAGTTATATTTTCTAAAATGGATAAAAGCAACCTATGAAATCTACTGCAACCTCTACCTAACATATATTTATCAGTCCTGGTCATACTATTTTTGTTTCTGTTACCAGTTTTAATCCTGCAAATAGAAGGAATTCAAGCTTTATTCCACTTACGATGGATTCTCAATTTTCAGCAGGTGTATTCCTGACAACCTCTCTCTCCTCATTCCATTCAACTAATAATATTTATGTGTGTGAAGATGGAAGGGGAAAGGAGAAGGAAGGAAAAGAGAGAAGGAGAGTAAGAGGAAGGAGGTGATGAGGGAGAGCAGGATGTAGAGAAAGAGAGAGAGAGGAAGTCATATGTTTAAGGCTTAGAATCACATCACAGGGTTGTGTAAGAAGTTTATTCACATTTTAAAAAGAGCAAAGTTACCATGATAATTGCTAAAGAAGAAAAAAATCGTCTCTTCTCAAAAGGCTGAGTGGGAATAATGTTTCGATCATTAACAGTGAAGTCAAACTGGCTCTACTTGTCCCTCACTCCACTCTGCTTATTGTCCTCCTGGGTCCATGTCACCATGTGCTTAAGGAATAAAAGATGAAGGCTGCAAAATGGCACATGACCTAGTGAGTGGGAAGGGATTTATCTGGTGATAAGAGAGGTGACATGAATGACAGACATCATGCCCAAAGAAGATGGCACCCACTTTCCTTCTGGGTAGGCAGGGACAGCGCTGCTGGGAAGGAAACCTCGAATCCTGTCTCGCTTGCTGGTGAGCAGCTGCAGATGAGTGTGCAAGCCCATACATGCTGAGAGCACAGACACCTAAGGGCGCTCCAGTGAGAGTAGAAGAAAACTCAACTAACGAGATTGGAATGATAATTGTTTGTGTTTGAATTCATTTCATACCTGGTTGCTTTTTCTAAACTATTATACTAGGGGCACATGGGGAAAATTAAATACTTTACTTGTGGGCAGAGAAATTACCTTCCAATAAATTAGGAACATAAATCCACTGAAAGGAAGAGCTAGCTGATCTGAATAGCAAGTTGGTACTTGGCATCATGCGTGTAGGAAGTGGGGTTGAATGAGGAAACTACCCACATGACATCTTTCATCATTATACAAATAAGTTAACAAAAGGAAAAGTGGACACAAAAAGAACTATCTATGTTCACTTGTTAAAGGCCTGTTTGGTGGGCAGTTGCTGTAAGAGCATTAAAGTGTTGCAGTAATCCCATTTTGAGGGCAGTGTTTGTAAAAGGTTAGTAAATGTAAATCTGCTATCCTTCCAAGGGGCACTTAGAAAAACTTTTTAATTCTGTTTCAGACCAACTGACTCAAGAATGTGGATTACAACAGCAGGAACTGTAAGCTAAGCTGAAGATCTACTCAATTGAAGAACATCTATATATATCAAAGGCTAATATGCAAAGTGTTCCCTTTGGAGTTCGACTGGGTTAATGGGAGTTCACTCACTCGTTATGATGTGCGCTGACCACCAGAGGGTGGCATGGAACATGGCAAGTGGCAGCAGCAGTGGCAGAAGCAGGGTGCTGAAGAAGCAGGGGGAAGAAGGAGGCGGAGAGGCGGGGAGGTGGGGAACCTGACCAGCCTTGATCACTGGCAAGGCCTGGGGACCTTACTCGGGCATGAATTTCATGCACCGGGCCTCTAGTATTTAAAATAAATTATTCTGATAGCTACTGAAACATAGCACACTTTAATTGGGATATATATATAGTGTACATTAAAATATAGTTTCAACCAAAATTCTGTTGAAAGAAACTACATTATTTGAGATTTTATGATACCACTCCAATTGCCTCTGCAAAGATCATGTTTTTAACCATCAGACTGTTCTGCTCCCTTCCTAAGTAAAAAAAAAAAAAAAAAAAAAAAAAAGGCCTTGTTATTTACTTTTCTTTTTACTTTATCCCTTCCTTAATTTCACAGATGTATGATATGAAGGATGGAAGTGACCAGGTTCTCCAAGTACCCTTACATACATCTACATGCACATGCATACACAGCACATACTTGCATACACACCTGTGGACACACCAACACACATGCACAAAACACATGCACACACAGCACATACTTGCATACACACTTGTGGACACACCAACACACATGCACAAAACACATGCACACACACACATACATATGCATAAAATAGACACTTAGACCTGGGATTTATCACATCTGCATTGTGGGATAGAAAAGCAAACCTCTTTTAAGCTCTTTTTTTGAAGTTTATGAAAAGAATAATTCCTACTGCCTTCTCTCCTCATCTAAGACCCCAAAGCTGCACTTGTATTACCCAACTCCACTAAGGAATATTCTTATTCTTTCTGGTCTCTGTGTTATTTCTGAGTCTTTATTCTTCCTCTTTCTTCAAGCCATTGACTTGTATCTTCTCTCTCCTAAGAGCTATAAACCACCAATATCATTTTCTCCAGTTCCAGAATGATTTTCAGTGACCTTTATAAACTCTTGAGTGTGTTTTATTTAGAACTAGGAATTTTTCATGATTTTTGGCACCCTTTTGCATGAAGAAAGGGAAACTCAGATATTATAATAAATGAAAAAATTTCCCTTCTTTTTTCTTCTGAAATGTTCTAAATTATTTTTTAATTTCACCCTATATTTCAGGGTTTTAATATGTGATCTTCTTGCCAATAAACCAGTTTTCCTTAATCTCATTAATTTTCAAATTGTATCTTTATTGTTGGAAGTATTACAGACGTCCCCCCGGCCCCTACCATTGACCTCTTCCATTCCGCACCTGCGCCTCCCACCCCAGGCCTTCACCACAGTATTGTCTGTGTCATGGGTTATGCATATATGCAGATAAGTTTTTTTGGTTAATATCTCATTAATTTTTAACATTAAAACATTTTAATTTTTTAACTATGAAGAATCATGCTTTCCTACGTGACTGTTATGATTGCATTCCTTGGTTCCATGGTATATTTTCTTTGCAAATTACATACTACCTTCTTTCTAAAAAGAAACTGCTTTATACCCTGTCACCTACATGAACAGTTTCTTCTTTCCTTGGACTATATTTTACATGATGCATCGGATATGTCTTGTATATTGGAAGCCAAATCATTTCTTTTTTTTTGCAGAGGGGCAGCTGTCTAGCATGATTAATATTGTTTTTATAACTGGATTCCTGGTGGTAAATTCACTTTTTGGCAATCAATATTAATAGACAAATTGTACTACAGATCAAACAGATTGCAATAAATATAATATGGTAAATGTATAATATCATTAGGACAAGCACAACCTTATAAGGCAAGAAAACAGGATTCCCAAATATACCACATGGGTATCAAGAGAGCCAATTTGTTTCACAAGTGACACCAGAGAACAGATGCAGAGAATAGCTGAAGGAGTTCCATGTCAGCTCCTTCACATTGCATTGAGATGAGTCTACTTTTTATTCTTTCATTTATTTAGTAATTGTTATGTTTATAATATAAAGGTAAGGCTGCTAATTCAACTCTGTCCATGGTATAATCCTAAAAATCATTCACAATGTCAAACATTGATTAAATGCCAAATTACTAATGAAAATAGCAATGCAGTTGGTAGGTAACAAATATGTTAATATCCTAGTATAACAAAATAACATTAAAGTTATACTATTTGAAAAGAATGAATATGCTGTTTTTCTGAGGCAGTCACTAAGTTGACTTTTCATATAAACAATGAATCCTCATAATAATTTGAAAGTGATGCAAACTGAAAACTCGTATGAGGTTGTTCTCATGCTAACAGATGGGGTCATAATCAAGGGAAACACCCCTTTCTGTGATCTTACTGTTGGCTCATCCCATCTTACTGAGGTAGATGCACTTTGAGGTGGAGTAGAAGGGAAAGGAATTTGAATCTATGGCAAGGTAAGAGGAACTGGATTCTCAGAAGATTCGTTGTGAAAATGGAGCTTTGACAGAGTCAAGAAGCTATAATAGGGAGAGAGGGTGGAGCTCATCATGGTTCCTGACAAGGGTAGGGAGTAAGGTATAGTCCACACTGTCCTGTCGGGGGCCACAGTGGAGTACAAAGGCCCAGCAAAGAAGCTGGGGCATTAGGTTTGGTCCAGGGAAGGAAGGAGGATGAAGATGTAAGAAGGCTGAAGCCCACGATAAGCATTCAGATAGCTGTGAGGGAGGAGACATTCTTAATAAGATCTACAAGTTTCTTCTCTTAAGGGGGCAGCCCAAAGATTGACCTAGTGTCCTATTTCAAAAACTTCCCTAGAATTCACTGTTAGTTTGCATCATCCAGATGTGTTTGTTCCCTGGTCTTAAAATGGTCTAGGGCCAGAAAGCCATTGGTGCTGAAAAGTAATGGTGACAAGATTAGTGATTAATATGGGATATTCTGGGGACAGAGGATGGGCATTAGAGAGAGAGGGGTCAGGTGGGGAACTATAGATGCTTCCAAAACAGAACCCTACCATTCAAAGGACAGAAGACCACCGTGTCACTAGACTTTACCAAAGTAAAGCCCAAGACACACTTCCTGACATAGGTATCAGTTGGTGTTTTCATGGTGGGGCTAGTACTACTTAGTTTGCATGACTTGTGAGAAGGAAAATGCAAATGTCACCCAACAATCAGGTTATGCAATAGTAGCCTGATATAATCACAATCAGCAAAGACTGAGTGGCCTTAATGAATATTCAAAATAGTTATGTAATCAATCCAAAGAGTCTTTCATCTTTTTTTTTTTCTTGATTGGGACTAGTTCTGTGTCCTCAGGAATCCCTGTTTTGTATAAACTGTGGTTTACCTGTGCTAATCCAATAAGCCAGGAGTCAATGGGAAAGTGTTGATTCTGGATAATGATTTTATCTCACACCTGATGCTCCCTGCACAGATGTGCATCCTTGCTTCTCTTCTTGCCGAGCAGGAGAGACACTAGATGGGCAGATGGGGCCCTTCTGTAGATGTCTTTCATTAAATTCTCCATGGGAGGCCGTCACTGATTGCTCATGAACACGTGTGCCTGGCTGAAGATCAATAGCAGGCAGAAGAGTAGAAGGCAGGCGAGAGTTTGGCTTAGAATATCTGAATCTATTGTGATTTTTGTGTTAGGAATGGTTATGTTTTGTTTTCTTTTGTACTCTGGTATGTATGCTTACTGAGGGAGGCTGCTAGAAGTGAGGGTGAAGCTAACACTGGCTTTCGGTGACTTCAAGTGATACTGGACAAGCCCCTGCGTTCCTGGGATTATATGGGTGTGAGATACAAGGTGGTATCCAGGAATGCATATCCTTGAAAATATTCAAACTTATAGTGGGTCTGGAACCTCTTCCAGCATTGACCAGAGACAAATTGTCTTTAGATGTTGGGTTCATGATGTCATCACCCAACGAAAAGAATTATTCAATCGTTACACGGTGCTCTGTGTGTGTGGATATGGCCCTCTGTTGAAAAATGGGCTATGCCCATATTGAACTGAAGCAGCATGTTGAGGATTCCCGGGGAATGTTTTCTAACTCTGACATGTGTGCCCTAACAACCATCTCCAGGACCCACACAAACATCCTCAGTTACCAAAGCACACATTTATGCTGAGCCCAAAAGAGGCCTTGGAATTGTCTGCAGATGAGTCTGCTGGTATAACTGTGGACTGTATGTACAATTCCAAGGCCTCTTTTGGGCTCAGCATAAATGGGCTCATCTGCTTTGCCTATATTTGGCCCTGAGTAAGCATTTGGCACAATGCCTAGTGCCTGTCCTGAAATGGGCCAGACTGGGGGCCCAGTTGCAGAAAAACCCCAGTGTCTCCATGGAGGAAAAATGGACAGGGTGGAAGCATCTAGATTCTTGTCTTGGGAGTTTGGTTTGAGTTTTGTCTCACTGTTGGCTGTGAGCCGTGGACAGCTGTGCCTAGTCACCACTTGCCAACCAAAATTAAGTAGTTGGACTCAGACCACTGTACATCAGAGAAATTCAGCTGACAGTATTGCATAGTTCAGTAGACTACTGGCTCACAGCTGCAGACACACAACTGTGGGCATGCACCACTGCCTATCAAGCCTCTTCATGGTCTGACTAGAAGCTTGTCCAGCAGGAAGAAACAGAACTGAACCCACTGTAATGACTTGGTGACTCCCTCAGAAAGGTCTCCTAGCCCTGTGGGGCCGGGCCAGGTTCTCACAAGGGGCCTTGGGCCAATTTCTTGATCACCTGTTAGTGTAAATTATTTGCAGTGTTTAAATAAAAACAAAGGAAGAAAAGGCAAATTGGTACCTATGGAGCCCAGCACATTATGTGCATCTTGCTAATCTTCTCAATAGTCCCAAGAAATAGGTGTTATGATTTCATCTTACAGATAACAAAAGTGAAGCTCACGTGTGCCCAAGGGGGGCGGTGGCACATGAGGAGCCGTGTACACAGGGAGAGCCATGTGCCCGGGGGAAGCGGTGGGACCCAGGGGGAGGGGGCGGTGTGAACCGGCAGAGGAGCGGATTCTATTCGTGTGGTCCTGAGACATTTGGACAGTCTGCAGCCATTAGCTACAGAACACTCTTGTATTTCCCTACAAAAACAAATGAGAGAGAGTGTCCCACTTGAAATTCATATACAGAGAAAAGGAAAAGAGAAGGAAAAAAAAATCTGAGGAACAGAATAAAGTGGTGAATATAGTAGAATCAGGGGCAAAGAAGGGGAGTGGACTGATAATTATCAGGAGGATAAGTGGGTGAGGAAGCAGTGAGAGACTGGATTGAAATCGTATAAACAATGGATGAGGACAATTGGGGGGAGGGGGTAAAGGCAGAGGGTGGGAAGGGAACTGGGTAGTAGGGAGCTTTGGGGGAGAAAAAGGAGAAACAATTGTAATAATCTGAGTAATGAAGATTTAATAAAAAAAAGTGAAGCTCTGAGGAGCCGCATACCCTGCCTGGGAGGCCACAGTGGGAAGGGGGAAGTGAGATTACATTTAGGTCTGTCCAGAGTTCCTTCTTCTTCTGTTTGGCACCTGCTGCTACCACACCCCGTGGCCTATGCTGGGAAAGAAGCCACATCTTGCAACATTTAAGAACTTCTTATTGTTTTAGGTCCCCAGCCCACAGCTAGAATTTAAAGAGACTGATGAAACACTACCACCCACCTGTCCAGACTTATGACCTGCCATTTATAATAATTCTGACATTTCTGAGGTCATTCCTCTGGCTCTGTGATGCAAAATGAAAAGGCAAAATGGTGACAAATGTCAAGTGCAACAGTGATTTTTTCCCCCCCAGACAAAGTAACAAGAGAACAAAACCATTAAAAACTTCATTCTCCTCTGCCCTTCCATTTGATGGGCTGTAATCTCCTCCATTCTCCTGAAATCTGCTCCCTCCCAGGCAGTATCTACTCCCACTGCCTGAGCGGCAGCCCTGTCTCTGTACATGTGACTCCAGCTAGAATGAGACCCACAGAAAGCTTGTTTAGTAGAGGGGTTGGTAGGGGTTATCTAGTAAGTCCTGGGGGCTGGAATAGCAAAATAAGAGCTCATTCTCTTTAAAGCAATTTAAACCTATATGCACATTTATTTGATTTTGGTTAAATATAACTAGACTCTTCCCGTGAAGTATTACTATTTTTTTTATTTTCAGTGTGTTTATTTTTTTAAAATATATTTTATTGATTCTTTTACAGAGAGGGAGGGAGAGGGATAGAGAGTTAGAAACATGGATGAGAGAGAAACATCGTCCAACTGCCTCCTGCAAACCTCCTATTGGGGATTTAGACTGAAAGGTCTCAGGTTCGATTCTGGTCAAGGGCATGTACATTGGTTATGAATCGAACCTGGGACCTTTCAGTCCATAGGTCAGTGCTCTATCCACTGAGCCAAACCAGTTAGGGCAGCCTGAAGTATTATTTTATTTAAAGGATGTAAAAAAGTTAACAGGAATAAGAAAATCTTGCTACTTTAAAAGGGAACTAAACTTCCATTTAATTTAGAAAAAAAGATAGCGAGAAAGTGGTGCTATCTTATATAAAATTTATATTTCATCACTGGCATCATTATTTCCTAAACTATGCATACTACAACATAATTAAATGGTGCCATGATTACTAAAAGAATAGCGTAAGACTGGTACTGTTTTTTTTTTTTAAATGAATATAACATGGGACTTACATCAACTCTTCATTTTTACAAGTAGAAAGGCTGAACCACTTGTCACTTACGCTTTGGTTAATCTTGCCCTGGCTGTCCAGTTATTGATTTCTAAGAACATTCATTTGTCAAAGCTCTTCGAGTTCATGCCTCTCTTACACATTCATCAGTTAGGGGACCGAAAACACATGGGCTTTCTTTCCTCACCCTTTATATATCACTTTAGTGTTTCTGATCTTTAGTCTTCTTTGATAGCGGTGTGATTGATTACGTGTGGGTTTTGAAGCACCAGTACCGAGTGAGATTTTGGTAACTTCTGTGTCGCAATCAAGTCTTGAAAACCTGATGTTCTGAATTCACCCTGTATCTTCTGAAAGGTCTGAGGCCCTGCTAATGTGTGTGTTGACAAAAATCACAAAGCAGGTGTATTTAAAAAAATATTTTGTTGATTTTCCACAGAGAGAAAGGGAGAGGGATAGAGAATTAGAAATGTCAATGAGAGAGAAACATCGACCAGATGCCTCCTGCACATCCCCCACCAGGGATGTGCTCACAACCAATGTACATGCCCTTGACCGGAATGGAACCTGGGACCCTTCAATCCACAGACCGACGCTGCATTCACTGAGCTTAACCGATCTCGGCGAGCAGGTGTATTTTTATTAAATAATAGAAGACAGAAAACAAGGGGAGCATTGTATTTAGACAAATTAAACACAGCCTGGTAGCATGTTGGGTGTACAGTAAACAAAACCTGTGTTTTCCCTAGATGATGTTTTTTGTTTGTTTTAATCGTACCGTCCAGTGTCTAAAATAATGCCAGTTTCCCCTTACTCCCAGGGCTACCTGCTGAATACTGTGCCTGATTAGCACACACATCTGTGTGGCCTATGACGTGAATGTCTGCTCAAAGCTTCCTTTTTTTTCTTATTTTTATTCCTCATCTTCTGGGATAATGGTGATAAGCAAAAGTGTTAAGTACAACTGCTACATAATTTACTTAGAAAGCTTTCTATCCTGGCCCGATCCACTTTCATCTTTCTTTTTTCTCTTTTTTTCTTAAAAAAATATTTTTATTGATATTTAACAAAGAGGAAGGGAGAGAGATAGAGAGCTAGAAATGTTGATGAGAGAGAAACATCGACCAGCTGCCTCTTGCACACCCCCTACCGGGGATGTGCCTGCAACCAATGTACATGCCCCTGACCGGAATCGAACCCGGGACCTTTCAGTCCGCAGACCGAAACTCTACCTCTGAGCCAAACCGGTTTCGGCGACTTTCATCTTTCACTGTGTCCCTGCCCAATACTTCACACTTCTCCTGGACAGGACTCAGATGCAGGCCTCTTGGGATGGTGAGACGAAGAAGCCCTGGATCTCTCTCATGGAGCTTCTTATTTGGGGGAAGAGGGATGGGGTGGGGGTGGGGGAGTAGAGGGAGTAAATAAATATAGGCAACAAGTCAGCTCTGTTAGGTATCGGGTTGTATTTATCACTTAAACAGCGGGTTTACAAATCTGTATTGTGAAGAAGATTTGTAAAATATGTAACCAGCGTTGGGAAAAGAGAATTGAAGACATGGAAACATGGAAGGCATCCCTGACTTTGGACATCTGCCATTACGGTAATTCTAAAAACTCTAGCTCATGGCAAAATATTCCTTTCTTAAATATCTAATCAGCTCCAAAATATGATCCAGGTCTGAAATGCCATTCTTGGGTGATTTATAGTTGTGTACAATGTACTTGATGGATAAAGCAGGCATTATTTCACCCAAACTTCCTTTCCGGTGCGGAACATGAAGGTAAGTGGCCCTGAAGGGCATAGAGCACCATAAAGCCTTCTTATATCATGTTTCCTTGTTGGGTAATGGTAGGGTGATTCATGGGGTGTCAAGGCCGCTGTAATTCATCAACTGCCCAGGTCCAGTGCTTCTGTCTCCAGATAGGCCAAGAAGTGACCAATATCCATGGGAAGGCTAAATGGGGACAGTCCCCCAAAAGAAACACGCTTCTTTCACTGGTACTTCTTTCTCATTCTTGTCTTTTTCCTCAATCTCTCTCTGACCTGGACTTCAAGAAGACCTCACTCAATTCTAGTGCAGCAGCATCTAGCACTGATAACACTGATACCGGCCAAGAACGTCAAGTGCTCCCATGAAGGCCTAGCCATGCACACCCATAATATTGAAGTCAGGAGGAATTAAAACACTATCTGGTGAGGGCAACGGGGCGAGGAGCTTCTCACGAATTGCAAGGTCCTCTACTCCTTTCTAGGATCAACAATAAAAAATTTATTTACCTTGATTTCACGTTCTGTAAGCGCCAACCTAGAGCTTAAGCAAGTCTCCCAAATGTAAGTTTTCTGAAATCAATCTGAAATCCTTACCATCCCTAGAAATAAATTATGCTTCTTGGCCGTGAGGACCGACCATTCTAGAGAGTTATTTTACTCTGTGGATACACTCACTTTCTATCCCTGCTTACCACCAGTTACTCCGGAGAGCTCCTCTGTCACCCTGCCCATAAATAACGGAATGCTTTCCTTTAAAAGCTCAAGGCACAAAGGTAAACAAGTTGAGTTGCAGAAAGAAATCCTCCAGTCCGCAGATGCTCTGGAATGTCAGCTTGGCCAAGGATCAGCATGTGTGGGGCTCTTAATGCTCACGTTTCTGCTTTCTCCTGGCCGTTCCCGTGACGACACTACTAATTGGGCCCACAAACAGCCTGTTACTGTGAAGTTGCAGCGTGACTCGGATCACTTGTTAGTTATAGGTTTTAGGACCTTTCCCACAAAGTTTGGGGCCCCTCACGACTCATAAGATAGCCCTCAAACGTTCTCATGTTGCCCACGGCATTGCATTCATTCGGAGAGGAAAGGTCCTGGGTGAGTGTAAGCAGCAGCGAAGGAGGGCAGGAGGCCACCACGCTGAGTGCCTCCTGACAGCCCACGCTGGTTTCAGGAGGCACAGGTTGGACACAAAACCTGAAAAACACTCGTTCTCCTGTTGCTGCTGTAGCAAATTCTTAGAAACTTGGTCACTTAAAGCCACACACATTTATTATCCTACAGGTTTCTGGAAGTCAAAGGTCTGTATCACTTCCTTCTACACAAGAAAAATTAAGCCACCAGACCAGCTTAGCGTGGCTTAAACCAGTGGTCAGAAAACCCAGGCTCTCGAGCCACATGCGGCTCTTTGGCCCCTTGAATTTTTAGCAAAGGCCAGCTTAAGAGTACCCTACTTAAGTTAATAACAACGTACCTACCTATACAGTTTAATTTAAAAAAAATTTGGCTCTCAAAAGTCATTTCAATCGTTGTACTGTTGATATTGGGCTCTGTTGACTAATGAGTTTGCCGACCACTGGCTCAAACCATCAGAAGACAGAATTCTTTCCCTCCACCCTCTTAGACCTGGATGGCCCATCAGAGATAAAGGGGAAAGACCAATTAGGGACATAACGGTGTCTCCAAGCCAGCCAAGGAACTGGATTTGAAACAAATGACTAGTTTATTATACTGCAGCATGTCTCAGCTATTTAAATTCTCGCTTCCTCTTTTTTTTTTGTTGCTACAGTACAAGGAGAACATTGTGTTTCCAATAAATAATGTATAATTAATTAGCATTTCCAAAAGCATAATACCCTTCACATATAATTGTCTTCTGTCTACCAAAACAGCAGGTACTAATGAGATCAGGTTTTTGTCTTGGAGCAATCAGTCCCTGTTATTTGGCAATTACGGAGAGCTTAGGGAATGGAACTCAATTTCTCTGGGTTCATCCATTTAAAATCAACCTCGTTACTATGAAATGGATAGAATTCTTCTACCCGGGAAATCTTATGTAACAAAGTTAGAGAGAAAGGACACTTGCTCTAAGGAAATTTTAATGTGCACTGCCTTAGAGAACTTAATGCAGAAGGAATGGAATAAAGAAATCATGGAGATGCTGATCACATTTTTGAGTATGGCTTAGCCTTCCATTGCCATGAATATTTAACCTTATTCAAGCAAGTTTAAATAAATAAAAGTTTGTTCATTGTATTTCTTAGAGTAGATTTTTAAATTTACTTGCACACACACACACACACACTTGTTAGAAATAAACTCTTACTGTAATACCTATTTTATTATGGTCTCGAATCCCCCTAAAAATCTATTGTTCTTTCAAGTTAGGAAATGAGGCTAAAGTAACATAGGTCATTGAAATGCAGTATCTATTTAGGCTATTTTGATAATTAGAGATGATGGGAGGAAGGGTTTAGTTGGCGGCACAGTGTTGACGGGGGTGGCGGAGGTCTGCACCAGGAGCAGTAGTTTAATGTAGGGTGAAGCATTTGTTTAATTCACCATCCATGATGTTAATGATACTGCATGGAACATGTGTTCTTTGTTGTTTCTCCAGACATTGCTGCTGCTGTTTCCTCCATTCTCTTCCTCTAGACCTCTGTGTGACTGATGGCGCACCTGACCCTGACGGCAGTCGGCGGCCAGAAGCCAGCATGCAGCCACTCTTCCCTCTGTGCTAGCACCATGGAGTGACTCAGCCCTGTCACCTCCCATGTTACAACAATATGATTTCCAAACATGGCTGCACTTGGGACCTTTTCATACCCAGTCAGTGAAGACCTTCAGACAGTGGGACTCAGGAATTTTTTAAAATGGATCATTCTGATTGTCAACCCTGTTGAGGGCCCAGTCTGTACTCAGTTGGTTAAACTGGTTCCATGTATAAATGGGGGAATGTGTAAAGACACACACACACACACACACACACACACACGCACACATGTCATAATTAACCAAATCACTGCTTCATTTAATCTAGTAGATTTCATTTATCTTATGATAGGACCTGGGCCCTTTTGGAGATAGATTATAGAAATAACAAAAATATTCCCAGCTTCTCCATAATAGCTTAGTTGGCTATGCACACTATCATTACAAAATTCACCCAACCCTCTATGGAATCTATGGATAAAATATACTTATGATCTTTATCTACATACTAGAGGCCCAGTGCACTAAATATCATGCACTCAGTGGGGTCCCTCAGCCTGGCCTGTGCCCTCTCACAGTCCGGAACTTCTCACTCCTTGCAGACCGCCTGCTCGCTGCTCCTTAGAGCTGCTGTCAGCTGTGAGCCTGGCTTCTGGCTGAGCAGGGCTCCCCATGTAGAAATGCACTAACCACCAGGGGCCAGCTCCTGCGTTGAGCGTCTGCCCCCTAGTGGTCAGTGCGCATCATAGTGACTAGTTGGTCCATCATTTGGTTGATTTGCATATTACCCTTTTATTATGTAGGATGTGTCTAGAGAAAGTGAACAAGGAATAGGGATGATAACTAATATCATTAAGCTTGATAAAGTTTGTCTATTATTTTTGGGGAAAATCTATGTCCTAATATGTACTTCAGCTTCCTTAAATTTTCTAAGACTGAAACTCATGAATTGTTTCATTCAGTGTAGTATAAGGAAGGCAATGAGAGTCCATAGATTTGGTTCTTTATTAAATCTTTGCTTTGCCAACTGAGAGACCTCAAGAAAATCACAGTTTCCTTTCTTGGCCATTTCCCTCCCCATTTTGGATGCTTGACCAAGATGGTCTCTAGAATCCCTTGGACTCTCTATTCTGTGATGATAATCTATATATATAAAAGCCTAAGCGACCCTTATGACCAGTTGCTATGACGTACACTGATGACCTGGGGGAAGACACAAGAGCTGCTCCTCGGTAGTCAGTGTCCTCCCACAGCCAACCTCCTGCAGCCAGCCAACATCCTGCAGTCTCTCCCCCGAGCCAGCCGGCCTCAATTGGCCCAATTGCAGGCTAGGTAGAGGGCACCCTACCCATGCACAAATTAGTGCACAAATTAATGCATGGAGCCTCTAGTCATCTATAAAGTAACTGCCAGTAATTGCTGGCCACTGACCTACTGGTGTTTACCATTTAGGTAGGGCAACAGAAAACCCCATGATATGATGAGTGATGTGCAGGGCAGAAACTAACTGGTATAGTGCAGAGGAGAAGTCTCTAAGATCATAGATGGGTAGGTTGATAAAGAACAGCCTTGTGGTGGAGTTAGACAGAAAAAGGGAAATTTAAATAGGAGGGAAAGAGCAGAGAGGGCATTCTGGGCCAAGTGGGAAGCATGAAAGTTGGAATACACATACATTTAGCTCAAGTTTTCCATCCCTCACAAAAGATAGACTGAATCTCTGCATAAAGTAAAATCCCCTCTTCTGCATTCTCAGAGCATGTTTCAGCGACCATTATTGTGGCACTTACTACTATTTTGTTCTGTGTTTTTTCACCCTTTGACTATGGGGTCATTTTTCATTTACCTTTATATTGTCGAGACTCAGCAGAGACCTTGCATCCAGGATATTGAGTACCTAATAAATACCTGTTTCATTAATGGATAAGGGAAAGGATGAGAGTACAGGGGAGGTCAGGCTGGTGTAGTGAATGTCCTGGCACATCACTCTAGTCTCCCAGGAGTGACCAACTACTCAAGCCCCCAGCTATAGGGAGTGTTGAAGGTTGATGGCTTTCTGCTTAATCACTGTCTAGGAATAGTTCTTAGATAAAGAAAGCTGTCTCACCCCAGTCAGGTACCCTCCCGAGGAGGACTCTGGTCAATACAAGAGTATAAAATCCAAGTCTTTTCCCCTCAGTGTAAACAATTTTGAAGGGCTGTCACACCTCACGAGTTTCGTGAGGAATAGCTTGGTGTCTTTGTTGAGTGTGCCTTAAAGTTCAGCTCTTGCCTCCACTCATCTTAATAACTTCACTTCCTAAGGGCACATTACATTAAATTTCTGGTACCAAAATTTCCACCTCAGAGTCTGTTTCTCACAGATTCCAATCTAAGGTAACTCACGTGGGAGTTTAATTTTGGATAAGGTAGAGCAGCAATTTTCAACTGGTGTGCTGCCAGAAGTTTTGTTGTTAATCCTCACCTGAGGATATTTTTTCCATTGATTTTTTTTTAAAAAAAGAGAGAGTGAAAAGGAGTAGGGGGTTGGGTGGGGGAAGAAAGAGATGATCAGTGATGTGAACGAGACACATCAATTGGTTATCTCCTGCACATGCTCTGACCAGGGCCTGGGATCCACATGCAACCCAAGTATGTGCCCTTGATTGGGAATTGAACCCATGACCCTTTTGTGCATGGGTTGATGATATTCTACCACTGAGCAACACCAGCCAGTACAATAATTTTTGAAACATGCAAAACCTGGCTATTTAGTCAGGGGCACTGACCTTTTTCTCCTTAGATTGTCAAATTAAAAGGTGACAACAGCCAACACAACAATAGCCATAGGTGTGAGTGAATCAAAATTATACCTATTTTTTTTTGTCAGATCAGCAAAAAAAAAAAAAAAGATTTTGGTGTGCTGCAGAATTTTATTAATTAGTTTAAGTGTTCCATGAGATGAAAAATGTCGAAAATCGCTGCAATAGAGGATAAGGTTGCAACAAGCTGGTCTTGAGCCTCTATGCCAACTTTATGGGATTAGAAGAAGTTGACTTTTTCTCATCTGAAAAGAACTACTGCCCTCAGTATATAAATCTACAGGGATTACAAAGTGAAGCACTCCCAGCACTGAGCAATGCTTTACCATTGAGCCATTGGACGGAACCTGGCGACCTGAAGTGAGAAGGAAGATTTGTGCCAGATTATGAAGGGCTTTACCAACCCACCTGGGGATTTTATCTCCTCAACACTGCTCTCTCATTTTTGTGGCAGTTCCAGGGCTTTAGTGCGATGCTGGCTTTTAAACCAAACTTAAGAAATGATTCTTCTCGTAGACCCTGTCTGTGATGTGATCCCAGGCTTCAACTCCACGGCATCCCTGAAATATCTCCCTGCTTTTCCGTTTAGTGGTATACGCATTTTATCTGTATCTAGTGTTACAGTGGCAAGGGGCGGGGAAACAACCTATGATTTCTCATGTAAATTTGTTCACTGGAAAGTATCTTCAGCAGAAGGGAAAGTCTTCTAAATTCGGCCTCTGGCACTTCTCAAGCTGCACATTACATGGTAAGTTTCACCCTTAGCCCAATGGTGGCAGGTATAATATAACACCGTTACCCACCTACGTCTGTGCAGAAAATGAGAGTTTAGAATCACTTCTCAACTTTGGTTCCAAGGTAAGTTTCCCTTAGATTTTCCTAGATTTGTTAATTTAGGCACATGGGTATTCTGTCATCCCTTCCTTAGAATATGAAACCACACAAAGCTAGCATGTATGTTATGCACCTGCAAATCAGCTGTTAAGGTCAATGCTTTAAAGATTGATTAGCATAGATAAATGCTTTTGTTGAACACTCTCGTCATACTGAGCGTCTTTCAACCGCTTTCTATTTTTGTACTTTCATCAATAGAATTTTCCCTTTGGTGCCTTTTACTCAGAATCCTTCAAATCTCCCATTCCAGTGAGAGGAAATAAGTATGCCCTACCATCAGGAAGATAAAATCAGCAATAGAACAACCACTATAGATCAGTGGGTGCCTTTTTCTTTTGACAATATGCTTCATTTTGATAACAGAAGGATTTGGCCACCTTGCTCAACCCAATTTAAACCTCACAGAGGGTCATAAACTAGTAATGAGAAACTGGGTTTTCACTGTTGTATCCTGGAGGGATTTTTTTCCCCCAGCCCTAATCTGTTCCTTTGGTCATCAGCCTCCGTATAATGGCTTTTCAATAGCCCAGCTATAGATGCATTGCATCAAAAAGTATAGCTTCTGTGGGTTTCCTTTTCTCATGTGCAACAAATAAGAATTTTATTATCATTCACAGTTTCCCTTTTCAATAACATTGTGTCACATAGTAAGATACCTGTATGGACACATGAATATAAGGATCTGGTACATGGCTTCCCTAGGAATCTCTCGCCTGTTGTGCCCTTCAACTGAGATGAATATGGATGCTCAGGAGGAACATAATCTCAACTAATATTTAAGTTCATGTGCTGAAGATGTGGATCAGGAAATACAGGTGTGTCTCCTTTACTTAGTATATGATTTATAAATTCATGACCACTTCAAGCAATGGCATGCTTCAATATGAGATAGGAAGCAGTATTATCTCTCCAGCGCTGGTTCTTGCTCAAAAATGTCCTCCTAAATCCACCTGAAATGACCCATTACATTGATGGAAGGAACAGTCAGTAATAGCTCCTTCTCCCTCTAAGATTACAATTTTTCTGGACAGGAACTTTTTCTAATGATGAGAAAGACATTTAATTTAGTATTAAAGCTGAGCTTTGGTATGGAGGCTAGAACTCAATCTTGGTATAGTGAAAGAGGAAATAAACAAACAAAACAAATGAACAAAAGAGACAATAATAACCACTACTATCCTAATTGACTGTGAAGTGTGAAACTTTGCCACAGATTACCACCTGTTTGGCAGGTAGATATCTGAGAGTTGACTTTGCCAGGTACAAAATAAAGGGAAATATTTTCTTTCAATAGAGAGGGGAAAGACATTCTACTAGGCAATAATTGTCATCATCCTTACCACAACTATCATTTTTATAGAAATCAAGAGCTCGAAATCTGAAGCTAATTATTACAAAAAACAATTTAGGCTGTAAATTTTGCAGGTGTCTCAAGGTAAAATGCAATCTGCATTAATTAAAATACTGCTCATAATTATGCCTATGATGAGTTCAGGAGAACAAAAACTACTATGAAACAAATACTGCAAATATAATTAAACAAAAATACAGGCTTCATAGACTCAGCTTGCTTCAAATTATTTAGCTAAATATGCATATTCATATTTATATTTGTTTACTTAGAGTTTCTTCCTCATGGATTATTACAGCTCCTTAATTTGGTATTCTTCCATAATCAAGCATTTCCGAAAATCTCAACTATTCCCCGAAGTTGATAACATTTTCCTAATGTTCCCTGCATCTGTGCCCATGACTTTTTAGCCTGTACCTCCTTCATTCACACATTAGTTTGTGTTTTTACCAGAATTCTGCCTTGGATCTTGTCCTCTTGTTTTCCCTGGGCAATGCCTTTCACTTCAGTAGAGGAGCACTAACCTCTAGCTCGGCCATCCTCAGCTCGGCCTGGGTGTCCTTGGGCCTTGACACTGAGCACATCTAATGCTGTACTCATTATGTCTGCCCTTCTCAAACCTGCCCTAAGGTTTGTGTTTTCAACCTTGGCTAATGATGTGATTATGAATTGAGTCATTCTTGTTCTCTTCCACAGAGCTTCCAAGTCTTATCTGTCTCTGACATAGCATTTCCTTGCATTTCCCATGTCCCTGTGCAGTTCACACTCTCACCATGTCTTGTCTGAAGTTTCCTCTTTTTGATATTCCTGTTGCTAGCTCATAACCTCTTAGTTCCACACTCCATATTACTACCTGAGATACCTAGAAAACAAATACAATTCTGCTGTTCCATTTCAGGTATGCACTGATTATTTTTTTGCCTATAAGACTAAATACAAATTTGTAGATTCATATCCCCAGTCACACATTGCTTCCCAGCCTATCCTTGGCTCCAGCCAATAGTTTCTAAAAATAAGCTATTTTTTCTTTTCTTAATACTGTTTTCCCTGCATGAAATTCCTATCCTTTTCTTTTTTTTCTTACTTCATCTAGCAGGTTTTAAAAATAAAATTTGTGTACTGAGACTATTTGAAGTTTATCACAGACTTTATTTTTTATTTTGTGTAAGCTTTTGGGTAGAAAGTTTAAAAATTCTATCTTCTTATTTTCAGAGTCAAATGTGTGGACTTACAATTTCATACCTGATAAAAATCATTTATAAGTCCAATAGTAATGCAAACAAAGAAATCTTTCCCCCAGTATTTTTTTTTCTGAAAAAATCTCCACCAATCCTCAGAGGAAACTCAAAGCACCAATATACTAATATTGAACAGGTAGAACCAAAAATTTGAAAGCATTATATATTTATAATCACACCAAGGAAAATGAAATACTTAGGTGTAAACTTAACAAAAGATGCACAGTGATCTGTATGCAGCAAATTACAAGATGCTGAAGAAAGAAGTAAAAAAAAACAACAACAACCTGAAAATAAGTCAACAGACATACCATGTTCACATAGACATGCCATTGGAAGACTCAACAAATTGACCTATAAATTTAATATGATTCCTAAAAGGATCCTAGCAATAATTCTGTAGGCTAACAGGCTTATTCCCACAGTTTATTCAGAAATACACAGGCCTCAGAACAGGTAATGTAATAAAAAAAGAGTAAGTAGGAAGAATCACTGTATTAAGTTGTATACAGCTATAATAATCAGGCCAGTGTAGTATTGGTAGAGAGATTGATACATAGATCAGTGGGAAAGAATAAAGAATCCAGAAATAGACCCACACCAATATGACCAATTGATTTTTGGCAAAAGTACAAAAGCAATTCAACAGATGAAGATGGCCTTTGTACAAATGGTATTAGAGCTACTGGATATTCATAGGCAAAATATGAACTTTGACCTGAATCTCATACTTCACTCAAAAATTAACTCAACATGGATCATGAACTCTAAGGTAAAATTTAAAACTGTTGGCAAAAAAGCATAAGAAAAAGTCTTTGGAGTGTATGGTTAGGCAAATACTTCTTAGACTTGACATCAAATGCATGATTTATCAATTTGACTTCATGTACATTAAAAGCTTTGCTCTGTGAAAGACCTTGTTAAGAGGATGAGAAGGTAAGTTATAGACTTGGAGAAAAAATTTGCAAGCCACATATTCAACAAAGAAGCAGTATTTAGAATATATAAAGATCTGTCAAATATACAAAGATCTGTCAAAATTCAATGGTAGAAAAGCAAACAATCCAGTTTAAAATGGACAAAATATATTAATAGGCATTTCACTGAAGAGGATATAGGGATGGCAAGTACGCCCACCAAAATTATTCAACATCATTAATCATGAGGGACTTGCAAATTACAACTAAATAAGATTTTGCTACATAAGAATGGTTAAGATAAAAAATAGTGACAACACCAAATGCTGGTGAGGATGCAAAGAAAGTAGATGATGTTACGTTTCTGGTGGGAATATACAATGGTATAGCCATTCTGGAAAATAGTTGGTAGTTTCATTTAAAACTGTATATGCAATTATGTCATGAGCAGCAATTACACTCTTGAGCTTTTATCCCAGAGAAATAAAAACTGTTTATACAAATCCTATAAACAAATGTTCATAACAGCTCTATTTGTAACTAGAGGCCTGTTGCATGAAATTCGTACATGGGGAGGGGTGTCCTCAGCCCAGCCTCTCTAATCTTGGACACCTCGAGGGATGTCTTGACTGCCCATTTAGGCCTGATCCTGGTAGGATCAGGGTTAAACAGCAGTTGGACATTCCTCTCACAATCCCTCTCCAGGACTGTTGATTCCCAAATGCTCGCCTTCCTGCCTTCCTAATTGCCCCTAACTGCTTCTGCCTGTCAGCCTGATCACCCCCTAACCAGCAGTTGGACATCCCCCAAGGGGTCTCGGACTAAGAGAGGGTGCTGATCAGGCTGAAGGAGACCCCCACCATGTATGAATTTCATGTACCGGGCCTCTAGTCCTACAATAAAAAATTTCACTAAAAAAAGCAAAAATAAACACCTAATGGTAATCATCAGTGGAAGAAGATATATGTGCAATTTCCAAGTGAGGAGCAAATACATACATAAGTGGGACCAAGAATATTTAAAACTTTACCAATTTAACAGAAGTCGGGAAAAGAGAAAAAAGAAAGTAGAAATAAGCACCTAGCCTCCTATATATCTACTCCTACCTTGCACATATACTATGGTGACTAAAAATATAAAGTAAAAAAATCAAAGTTTGTTCAATAAATAGAAGTGTATTCAACTCACATATCGAAGGACAGAGAGCTCCTTATAGATTTCACATTTTCTAAAGGAGAAAACTGAAGCGCCCAGAACCTAAATGACTTGTGGGTGCTCTAAAGTAAATTGGATCCAGGGTTCAAACTGAAACCCAGCCTCCCTAATTCCCATGCTCGCATACTGTAAATAAAAAATAAAAAAAAAACTTTTACCCCAGAAATGAACTACTCCACCAAATATATCCCAGCAGACTCACTGGCATGCCTTGTGATATCCTCACATCATAAAAGAAGTGAAATGTGCCTGGGAATGGAATTACATTTTCCTCCGGAGGAAAGGCTCTTCAGTATTTCAAAGGTCATTTATTTTTCAGTTTTGCCATTTTTCAATTTCTCAACATGTGGCTGAGGGAACCTACCCTGAATCTAAAAACTAGTGAACATGATTACTCAAGCAAGCAGCCAAGGTCCTAACGTTAGGCCTTCGGAAACCAAGTGCAGCTCCCCCAGCCCTCAGGGGCAGGTGGGAGGGGCCTGACCCTCGACTTACCTCCACCTTGGGCCCCTGAGGAAGACACCATCATCAGTCATGTGGTCATTTAATGAACGTGACCAAGAGACTGATATCTTAATGAGCATAACAGACATGTAGCATTTTATTGTACTTCACAGATACTGCTTTTGTTCATTCATTTCCACTTAATGATAGTTATGCTTTTATTTATTTATTACAAATGGAAGGTTGGTGGTCACCCTTGCAGTTTTTCCAACAGCACATACTCACTGTATGTCTCTATGTCCACATTTTGGTAATTCTTGCAATATTTCAAATTTTTGAATTATTATTACTTTTCTTATGGTGATCTGTGATCACTGATTTTTGAAACGTTGCTTATGAAAAGGAAGAGTCAATTGGGGCAGCCAACTTCACTGTTGTCTTATGATAAGGAAGACCCCACCATTCAGCCACTGCCACCGGGGCCTATAAGCAGCATCATCAACATCAAGGCGGGGACCACCCCCTCCCGCCCAGTGATAAGATTCCAGCTCCATGGAAGGCTTGGATAAATGGTGAGCATTTTTCAGTAATAAGGTGTTTTTCAATGAAGATAGGTACATTTTTAAAGATATAATGCCACTGCACACTTAATAGTTTACAGCAGTGGTAGGCAAACTGCGGCTCGTGAGTCACATGGAGCTCTTTGGTCCTTTGGGTTTTTAGCAAATGCCAGCTTAGGAGTACCCTAATTAAGTTAATAACAATGTACCTACCTATATAGTTTAAGTTTTAAAAAAATTGGCTCTCAAAAGAAATTTCAATTGTTGTATTGTTGATATTTGGCTCTGTTGATTAATGAGTTTGCCGACCATTGGACTACAGTATAGTGCAAATATAATTTTTGTAAGCACTGGAACACCAAAAACATTTGTGTGACTTACTTTATTATGATATTCACTTTAATGCAGGGGTCTGGAACCTCAATATCTTTGAGGTACACTTGGATTCTATGTCTTTCACTGTCTTAAAAAATAAGTACATTATCTATTCTAGAGGCAACTAGACTGGTTTGGAATCAGCAGACCTAGGTTTGCATCCCATCGTTGCCATTTCTTAGCTGTGTGATCAAAAGGAAATTATTTCTTCATCTGTTAGACATGGAGCTATTAAAATTTCCTAAGATTGTGATATTCAATGAGATTTGAAAGCCCCTGGCCTTCAATAGCCATTTATTACATTTTTTATAAAATTGAGTTTGAATTACTTTGAAAAGACAAATGTAGCAGTAGCAGAATTACTTGATTACTATAAAATTATTTTCCCATGAAAATTTCAAGTCAAGTGTTTTTCTTCCAACATGTATCATTCTGGGAATGCTTACCCAATTAGTATGATTGATAACATCTGACAGTTTTAATAGATGCCAGAAGATGATGTGCTGAGCAAAAGAGCTGTCGCACTAGAATAACTGTTGAGCCAAAGTACTCTTCAAGAATGAAGCTGAAATAAAGACAAGGAGACCAACGAAGACAGAGTTTTTGGTTCATAAGTTCAGTGAAAGAACTAATAAAGCATATACTTCAAGAGCAGGATAACTGAACCCAACAAAGCACATGTTATGCAAGAAGCAATAGTGAGCAAAAAATGGATAAGCATGTCACCCAAGTAAGCAGTTGCTATAAAAATACTAAGTTATGGTCATTATAAATAAGGCGAACCTAAAATACTAGACAAAATTATATGGAAAATGGGAGAGGGATAATTAGAATTAAAGTATAAAGGAATTCATGTCCTTCTTGCGTTTGAAAAAAAAGATAAAAATATAAATTAAGTTTAGATTTTAAAAGTCAAGTACAATATAAAACTTTAAGGTTAACCACAGAAAGATCAGCAATAGATAACCCAACGTCTTACCTCGCAGAAGGGAAACGAAGAGTATAAAGAAAATTGATGAATCTCACTGAAAGCAGGAAAATTGCATCATTCTTTTCACTAACCTCTAGCTGAAATTTAGCAGTTGCTTCAATTATAAGTGTTAGTAACAAATCTTAGAAGTGTTAGCTCTTGTTTCAGTTTGGTTTTGCACTTTGGGGAACAGAATAGGGGTAAGATTTAAATAGAGAATAAGGATTCCTCCTTGGTGATAGGAATCCAGATTATATGTATTTGTAAGCTATAAATAAGGAGTGCTCATACATGTATATGGCCTTTGAGTTTGTTTAATATGCAAATCCCTGGGCCTCCCTCTGTAGAAATTTTTAACACACTTGGTGTTGAGGTAAATTTTGTCTTCTGCAACATGATATACACACAGGAGGAACAGAACACGGCTCGAATGGGATGGATGAAAGGATGGATGAATACTTGAATGAATGAACTAGAAGAAAAAAGACAGGAAAAGAAGAAGCAGGCACTGAGAGACAGCGGGTGGGACTGCTGGTCTCAGCTAAGTGCTGTGTTCTGGAGGTCAGACACCACTGTGTTTGGGACCCACTCTGTATTTCCACCAAGTTAGACTCTTCTTTAATGCTGGAAAGACACATCAGATGCCATATCTTAGGGATGCAGGCCACAGTCAGGATGTCTCACATTACTGGCAACCTTCCCCCCCAAATAAATAAATAATGTAGGGGATGAAGAGGAAAATAAATGAGGCTAAGAGGACGGTTGAGATTGAAGACCTCCAGTTCTGCTCACCACCTTTTCATTTCCCTTCCCAGCTCCTCACCTCAAGAAACACTTTCGTAGCTGTAAGCACAGTTTTAGGTAGACCTGGCAAGGGAGGGGGATATAGATTTTCCTGAGAGTAGCGTCAAGGTTGAGAACTATTTTCTAAGTACTGATACCCAGTTCCGATTTTGCCTAATGACATTTCATTTAAGAGCATTTATTAGCAACAGTTGAATGGATTTTTCTTGCACTTATACACCACATAGGAAGTGAAAAAGGAATTTTCTATGACATTTGTTGCATGCTCTATTTGATATTTATTGGAGCCAGACTAGAGTCTACACATGTTAACATAATCACCTCATTATGAGGCCATTTATTGCTAGACAGCCACCTTACTTCCTGTAGAGAAATAACATGCGCTGTGCGCAAAGGCTACTAATGATAGTAAAAGTAAATAAATAAAAGACAAAGAAAATAATAAGAAGTTACTGCCAGCTCTGCAGCTCACTTGTTTTCCTAGTAGCTGGTTGTATTATAAGAGACACTTTTTATTTTAAAAAACCACAAGGTAGATATTCAAATTTGTCTGATATGGGTACCTATAATAAGCCAGGGAATCATGCTGTTGCTACTTAATTTGTGATTTTTTTCCCTCCCTCCTTTGAGCTCAAACGCTAGCAATAATAGGGATTATTTAACTCAGAAATATCAAGTTTGATGAGGATTATGGGTATTCTGGGTGATGATATTATGCACACATTTCTTAGATAGTCTTAGAGCTCAAAATGAAATGTTAGAGTTCGATCCTCTCAGACCTCCAGAACCCACGCAGAGGGTCTTATCCTAACCTCACGGGGGATGAGAGCCTGCCTGCCACACCTTCCTCAGAGGGAAGTGAACTCACCCACACTTCTTACCACTAAGTAGCTGTGCTCTTCCCAAAGTCACAGATAACTGACCTGGCGGTGAGCAGTAGACCCAAGAGAGATGGTCAGCTTATAAAATGGCCTGTGACCTACAGCCTAGCATGCGAAATGAACTGGGCCAATGAGATTCACCTTTTCAGGAGCATGTGTGCACATTCTCAGTTGATGAAGAAGGCTGAGGACAAAATTCCATGATTTGGAGAGGGCTGGGGGTGCCCTGACTGTAGTAAGTTGAAGGCACGCAGGAGCAGAAACTATGAAGAAGGCAAGAAAATCAGCCGATAGAGAAGAGTGGAACAGATCGACAGAAAAAAAGCAATGATGTTTAGCGGGGTCCAGCTCTTGATCAGACTACTGGGAGAGCTATTTTCGTTTCTCCTCAGTGCACCATCCTTTACCTGAAAAATGTTAAGCAGACCTCTTTTTCTGGACCACATTCCAAGCGCATGTGTCAGGTGAGACAAACCCCCTTCAAAATGCCACAGTCAGAGTTAGCTTAAGATCCACAGATACATTTTAGTAGTTTGAATCTCTGAAATGCCAATATTTGGCTGTTTTGGTCTACAGAAATATCTATTTCATGTGGTTCAACCTGATATTGTGCCCTATGTGTGCCATCTTGGGCTTGCATACAATAGGGGGCCCATCACCTTTCAGTCCCTCATGTCTGCCATTTGTCCTGTCAAACCATATGCTGAACTGTGTCATTATACCTCCCTGAACCCTGCTATTTCATGTCTCCAAAAAATCATTTATGCCCTTCTCTCTGACTGGAGTGTGATTCCCTAACTTCTTTACCTGTAAATTTCTATTTGTCTTTCCAGATTTATTTAAAATATTTCATTTGTGAAATGTTCGCCGATTTCACCCAATTTAACTGATAGCCTTTTCACTGCAGTTTCCTTGATAATACCTAGTTCTCTTACTTTATGTTAGCATGTACCATGCTAAGTTACTCTTACCTGGTCATGTCTGTCTAAAAGGCTCCCTCAATGCTATGAGGTCCTTGTGAGCAAAGACCATGGTTTCAAGTCTTTCCATCTCTGGCACAAGTAAGTACTTGGTATTTGTGCACTTTTATTTAAACTAGAACCGTGGTCGGCAAACTGCGACTCACAAATAAAAATAAATTAATCTGTTAATTTATTCTGAAATCCATTGAAAATATTAGTTTGAAATGGATTCTGAGAATAGAGACATTGACTTTTTTTAAATAGAGAAGTTAATAATAAGATTTGCATTTTAGAAACATGCAGAAAATGGCCCAAAGAGAGAGATACTATCAGCAGGAAGACCTATTAAGGAACTGTTTGGAGTCTAAATTAAGTCAGTGGTTGTAGAGACGGGGAAGGGAAGACAAAGAGAGATATTTAGGCATATTCACAGTAAACTCACCAACTTTTTACACACATAAATATATTCAATGATATTTCATTTCAAAGCCATTTGGTAATGCTGAAATTTGTGTTGAGAGTAAAGACAACAGTTTTCTCACAGAGAAGTTGTCAATATTTATATAAATAAAGTTTGAAGTACCTCTTTAGAATGAGCTAAACCTTATAAAAAAAGAATGGGCTCATTATACTGTTAGGGGTGCTCTGTTAAGAGAGGATGTGTAACATTTCCCACCGCAATGTTAGGGACTTGGGACATATAGAGAGTGCCAAGGTTCACTTACTTAGATGCAGCTTGGTTACATCAATTTCCTAAAAAGTCAGAAATTCATGTTTTGCTCAGAAACAACAAAATGATTGCTATGAATCAGGATTTATGTAAGAAGCCAATTCTAATGGACCTAGTACAATTAACAGGTCTTAGTCTGCACACTGAAGAATATTCTTTTAGTCCTGAGGTATAGGGACAAACAAATTCAAAAAACATTTAAATAACATCAAGGATTCTAAAAACAACTTGAGTTTATGGTTAGTACCTTTAAAAAGCCCTACTTAATAGAACAATTTAAATTGTAGCATAAATTGTGGGTTGATTCTCAATTCAGCACCAAGTAATTTGAAAAAAAGCCACCTGGTGGCTCAGGACAGAACATTTAGTGTCAACATGGATTTCTTTCTTTTTTTTTTTTCCTTCCCTACATCCAAAAAATATTTAGATGTATTAATCTTACATTCTTTTTTTATTTTATCACTTTAATTTTAAAAAAATTAAATTCTTTATTGTTTAAAGTATTAGATAAGTCTCCTCCCCCCCCAATTACCTTTCCCTGGCCACCCCCACACCCCAGCACATGCTCTCACCACTACCCCCCCACCCCTGTCTGTGTCCATTGGTTATGCTCCTATGCATGAATACAAGTCATTTAGTTGATCTCTGCTACGATCAGGAGGAAGATTGTGAAAATGTCCTCAGTACTTTGCAACTCTTTTTTTTTTTTAAATGAAGAAGTGCACTCTATTTCCCCATCCCTTGAATCTGGTCTGGTATTGTGACTAGCTTTGGCCAGTGGAATGCCACTGAAGTTCAAAGCATTCTAAGACCGGATTCAAGAGACTTTTCAGCTTTTGCTAGCATATTCTTGAAATCATAAGTCTGCCATGAGAAAAATCCACATTTAATCCTCACAATCGGCATAATTACTTAGGAGGTAGGTAATACTATTATCCCCGCTTTAATGATGAGGAACCTGGAGCATAAAGAGGCTAAGTAACTTGGCTGAGGTTATAGAGCTAATTATTGGTCATACAGCCTAATAGTTGCTTAGGATTCAAACCCCGACATTCTTATACAGAACCTGCACTTCTAACACCACACACTTAGGCAGAGATAAGTGTTCTGGTTGACCAGGAGATATGCACCCATCACTTTGGCTAACATTTATCAGAGTTGCAATTACTTGTTCAAATATATGTCTTTCTCAATAGCTTGTAAGTGTCTTGTTCTCTGTGTATCCTCAGTGTGTGAAAAGGTACCAGACATACAGCAGATGCTTAAGAGAGAATTATTTTCCTGGTAGAGAATTCCTGCATTAAAAACTCCCAATATTTAAATTCATAAGTAGCTCCTAAGTTTTCACTTCAAATGTTAATAAAAGTGTTCATGTAAACCACACACACACACAGACACAGACACACACACACACACACACACACAAAATGAACCTGTTTTTTACTGACTATTGGTACTCGTCATTCCACCAACACAGCAAGAGAAACAAATGGTGTATTAATAATAGTTCTGAGAACATACCATAACTTGTTAAAATAAGAGGACGGTAGTATTTATTCACTGGGGTTTTCTCTTTGTTCCGGTTGTAAAGGAAGCTCATAATGATCATGTTTAGTTATTGTAGATTTAGTTTTTTTTTTTTTTTTTTTTTTGGTTTTTGTGCTTTCTTTATTAGAAGCCTAAATCTTCTGAATAGTAGACAGGATATGAAAACATCTGCAAACCCATAAGTGATATATTTTTATTTTTGTTTATGCAACAATCACAGCATATAGAATAGAAATGAAATGTAGTTATTGCTTAAGTGATACCAAACCTTTCAAAGAAAGTGTCAGTTTATTTCCTCCCAGCCATAGCGGAATGAGTAACATCATATAATGTACATGCATACAGAATCATCTCAAAGAAAGACTCCTCCCCTGCCCCCCCACATACATTTTTCTCCTTTTGTTCTGATGCTCAGTCTATTCATAAGGGATTGGTCCTTATTCCCAACAATTCAAGGTTAAATTTGCTAATCTGTGGGCTCCATTGTCCCCTTCAGGTCGGAGTAGAGAGCAGCTATGGGCCTGAGAGCTCGCCCACTGCAGCCTGTGCTCACAGCTGCCCTCCGGGAGGGCACCTCTCACGGCACAGCGGCCAGTGTTCACATGTGCAAAGCGCAGTCCAGCCCTGAACACAGTAAGAAGTAGCCAAATCCTCAGGGTTTCATACTTCACCGACACCGTGTGGGTTACAGACCTTTCTCAAAGGGTGAGAGCTTAGCTGCTTTCTTTCCTTCAGCAATAAATATTTATAGGATTAGCAGCCCATTGTAAATGGGATAACCAAATGCGTTCTAATGCAAAACTACTGGCTGCTTATCGAGATGGACAGGCTGAAATTACCCGACCAATTCTCTTTCTGGTGTCCTTCTGTTACTGCTCCCTGAATCACCCATGATGGTGTTTTGCTTAACTATTCTAAACATTTGCTTGGAAAATATGTTAACTACCTCCTAAGTCCTGGGATATGCATTATTCTGTTAAACTCTTGATCTTTTTACTATGACAGAACAAAAACAAAACAAAACACAATTCATTTAAAACCATCTATAGGAATTATTTCTTTGTTTCCAGTGGGAGGCGATGTATATGATCTATGTATAATAATATTATATGCTACATCTATGTAGCACTTTTCAGAGAGGAGTTTCCTACACCTTGTGAATCTTGAGCTAAGTTATCGGTATGGCCATTCTGGTGCTTGTGACATCATTCTTATTAACTAAAATTGATTGAAAGCATAGTATGTGTCAATTACTATGCTTAGTTCCTTACTTGTATAGTCTTCAAACTTTGCAACAACTCAACAAAAAGGCACCATCTTTACTTTAGTAGAGACGAAGTAAAGGAATTTCTGAAAGTTTACCCCGGGTATGGCAGAACTGGAATTCCAATCCAAGTATGTCTCATTTTACTGCTGATAAAAACACTGATGTAAGCTGTCTGAGCCCAAGCCCAGATTGAGAATTTTTTTAAATTACTAATTCATTTTATTTATTCCTTCTTGGTTCGCCTATTCAGTTTTATACCTCTTCTTGAGTCAGTTTTTGGGATTTTGTTTATTTTATGTAAGGTATTTAAGTTGTTTCCATAAGTAATTCATTGCATTATCTTATAATCCTTTTAATTTATCTAAAGTCAAAAGGGATATCTTTTCTTTTATTTCTGATTTTGGTAATTTTTCACATTCTTTTATTTTTCTACCAGTCAATCTAGCTAATGGTTTACCAATTTTGTAGATATTTTTTTAAAGTACCAAACTTTGGTTATATTGATTTTCTTTATGTTTTCTATTATTTCTCTTTTAGTCTTTGTGATCATTTGCTTTTTTTGCTCTTCCTTTTCTAGTTTCATAAGGTGAACACTTCAGTTACTTATTGGAAATGTTTTTAACTTTTGATAAGTCCATTTATAGCTATGAAGTTCCCTCCAAAAATTGTGGGCTGTGTACTATAAGTCATGATCTATGTTTTTGTTTCCATTTTGTTTCAATTATCTTATGTTCAGAGAGCATACCTTGAATCATTTCAGTTCTTTTAAATTTATTGAGACTTGTTTTATGGCCTAGCATATGGTCGATCTTGACAAATGTTCCACGTGCTCTTGAAAAGAATGTGTGCTGTTAGGCGGAGTGCTCTATAACCATCAGTGAGCTCAAGTGAGTGGCTGGTGTAGCAAATGTCTTCCAGACATTTGCTGAACTTCTGTTTACTTGTTTAACAATTATATTTGAGGAAAGCATTAAAATATTCAACTGTATTTTTACATTTTTTATTTATTCTTCTAATTATTTCTATTTTTGCATACATCTTCTGGATTCTGTTGTTAAGTGTGCATGTGTTATCTTGATGTATTGACCTCTTTATCATTAGGAAATTCCTTCATACTAATTATATATATATAAATAAATAAATTTTATTGATTGTTTACAGAGAGGAAGAGAGAGGGACAGAGAGTTAGAAACATCGATGAGAGAGAAATATCAATCAGCTGCCTCCTGCACACCTCCTACTGAGGATGTGTCCACAACCAAGGTACATGCCCTAGACCAGAATCGAACCTGGGCCCTTCAGTCTGCAGGCCGATGTTCTATCCACTGAGATAAATTGGTTAGGGCTCAGTTTTTAACAACTATTCCACAATTGTCTGCTTTTTGGTCTAGTATCATGTGTTTCACTTAGTTGTCATGTTTCACTCAGTCTTTTTTAATCTGGATGAGTCCCTCAGCCTTTATTTTTAATTAGTTTTTTTAAACAGTGGGATTTCTCAGAAACTTGATATGCTAATTCACATACTGAATCTCCCAGGAGAGAATATAATATGACATCAGTCAAACTTATATCATCATGGAATCCTTCTTGAGGTTCGGTTTGTAGAATAGGTATTCCAAGGACACAACAGGGCACGTGGCCCAGATTACTATAAGAATCTCCTGATACTGTTCTTCCTTGTCTGATCCATCCTGCACACGCCTACTAGAACAGCCTCCTAAATTCCGAGTTCTATGCATGCCATTTTCTTACTTATAAAGTAAAAATAGGTTTTTATATTTCATTTAGGATAAAGGCTCAAGGCCTTAATTTAGTATTCAAGCGCCTCCATTAACCTCTCTTCCATCTTAAGCCACTATTTCTGTGCATATACTCTACCTAGGCCAAAGTGAACTACTCACTATCCCCCTGCTTTATTTTTATTTTTCTGCTTATTCTGTCCCTTCTGTGAACACATGTGAGAAATAACCAAAGGTTCTCTTTTTTTGCAAGACGCAACTGCAGCCATGGCACATCTGAACCTCACTTTTCTTAGAGCATGTCTTGGGCTAGTTGTAATGGAGTCTTATCAAGACCCATATCTGACCCTTTCTGGCTAAGGCAGCTCTTTATTTTTTTTTTAAATTCTCACCTGAGTTATGATCTTTAAATTAATTTTAGAGAAAGGTGAAGGAAGAGAGAAAGACAGAAAAAAAATGATGTGAGAGAGAAACATCTATCAGTTGCCTCTTGTACATGGCTTGACTGGGAATCGAACCCACAATCCTTCTGGTGATGATGCTCCAACCAACTAAGCCACCTCACCAGGGCCAAGGCATCTCTTTTATCTGGGGCTATGAACTCCATCCAGAAGGAGTTTCTCTGCTTTCCTGTCAGGACAACCAGTCTGTTACTTGTTTTCACTCTGCTGAATGCATCCATTTCTGCCCCTTGTGAAATGCTTTAATATATTGTTTTCTTGGACCCAAAGAGGTAATTGCTTTACCTCTCAGAATTCTTGATTCTCGCTGTGCTGGCATGAATGTAAGCTTCTGTAATCCCTCCAGTGAGTCATCTGGGATGTCCTTGGGATATTAAAGTTTGAGCCACTAAAAGAGAAGTTCACTTCCGAGAGTAAACTCTGTGGACTGAAATTAAAGATCGCAGCTTCCTTGAATGCTACTTCCTCCCATGAGCTCCGAAGGCACTTAGAATCTTAATTATGAACCTCCTATTTTCTGTCCATTCAATGGCGCTTTGATGGCTGTCTGATCTCCCCTAGTAGACTGACAGCTAACATGGGTGGATCATGTCTAATTCAACTTTGTCAGTTTGATTCCATCCTCTCACCCCCAAAGCTCCTAGCACAGTGCTTTGTACACAGTAAGGATTTACTGAGTATGTTTTTCTGAATGAGTGATAATCTGCCTGTTTTCATTTAGAAAGAACATAAAGATGTCATTAAGATTTTCTTTGTGGAATTTATACAAAATTTGTTTCAAGGGACAGTGTAAATGTTTTAAAAATTAATTTTTGTTCTTATGAAAGCTACTTTTCTCTAATCTAATAATTATACCTACAGCTAAAGATAAAATGTCTATGAATGACATTAAATTATCCTAAATAAAACATCAGTAACATTAGTTTTTTTATTCTGATATCTCCATAAGACTCCAGTCACAATGTTTGTCTTGATGAATTATTAAACATTTCTCATATTTTCTAGATATGAGTCCTAATTAAGGGTTGCATTGCTCTGTTAAAATTGTATTTAAGTCTTCCCAATGTTTTAGCTTGCTTTTGCATTGAGTAGTCAATGTTTAGTAGATTATTTAAAACTAGCAGGTCAGTAAAAATTTATGAGGACCTGCAAACGTGTGGGATAATTATGAGCATCTGGGTCTTGGGAGACTTAATTCTGTTGTTTGGAAGTGGTATGGAATTTGTGGTTTGAGACATAAATGTCTGTGGTAAATGATTAACATACAGAATAAAATCCAATCGTACACACACTATTAAAGAGAATTTTATGATGTAAGAAGAATATGAATTTTAAATGCTCACAGATTTTGTTATTAAAACCCATAGATGCTGTGTACAAATGGCATACACTAGTATTGGTTTTAGACAACTTATGCAGGAAATATCCCTTTTTCATAAGATTTAAAAAAACACAATTCTCATAATTGTAAATATATTGCTATGAAATAAGTGGAAAGTGCAAGAAACCTATCTAAAATCAAAGACAACAATACATAATTTGAAAGTTGTGAAGTATATATTTCATTTTAATCTAAAATAATATTGGAAATCTTGTCTCATAGGTATATTACATATTTAAAGCCAGAGATCAACAACTAATTTTTTTATTCTGGAAGGCTGAACAATAGAATTCTGACTATGAATGCAGGTGGTCAGTTTTGAATGTCCACTAAAGTAATATATCGAGGAATTCATTTATAAGTGACAAGCACTTTTAGTGGCAACATACACTGAATTCAGTATTTCTCAAGCATAGGTTTTTATGTGACAGTTCAGCTTCTTATCAAATGAATACTTTCACCTTGCTTTTCAAGTGACCTGGCATTCCCACGGGTAAATGACTTTTTGATTCCATAGTATCCTGCTGAATTTTAAAGATTTGGACATCATGCCATTATTCCTTGAATTGGTTTAGCAATTTTATATGAATAATTTTTAAAAGGTGGAGGATCTTTCCACCTATGAAATATTGTAGAAAAATGTTTCCATAAGAACCTTTAGAATTCAGTATATGATAACAGAGTACTCTTTTACCATAAAATAGGCTGAAAAATTTTAAGGGGAAATTTGCCTCTACATTAAAAAAATATATCACACATACACACACACACACACACACACACACACACACACACACACCTGTGTGCACACACATATAGGGATGGGCAAAAATAGGTTTACAATTGTAAGTAACATTCTTTTGAGTTAATAAAGTCATTGTAATAATCTTCACCTGCATGTCTTTTTCCATACCTACTTTTGCCTACCCCTGTGTATGTATGTGTTTGCCTACCCCAGTGTATTTAAAAATGATCATAGAAACCAAGAATAAGCAGATTCCCTGTTATATCTCTGAATGAAAAATCCTTAGCAATGGGTACAACCTCCTTCTTTGAATTCAGTGTCAAATTTGGCTTTCGTTGAACAAAAACACTAAAAGATCTTTGATTTAAAATTTTTTTGAGTGGTCAGTTTTTTAAAAAAACATTCTAATTAAAATGTGCTCTAAAACACTATCTTAAAACTTGACGTATGCAGATTAAAGAACAATAATTAAGAAAGTGAGGTGAGATCACTGCATCAGTGGCCACAAAAAAGCCATGTTTCCTAATGGTCTCACTTTCCATAGTCTCTCCCAAAATGCCTCTGGGCATCTGAGGGCTCATAGCCAAATAGACAATAGTAAGCATTACTCAAGTATAAGCATACTTTGGGGATATTAGGGGAGAGGTTCAGACCACTGTAATGAAGCAAATATTGCAATAAAGCGAGTCACATTTTTTTTTGTTTCCCAGTACTTATAAAATTTATGCTCATACTATGCTTTCATCTGTTAAGTATGCAATAGAATTCTAAAAAGAAAATTTCCATACCTTAATTAAACATGTTTTTTTTTCTGTTAAAAAATGCATAATCTGAGCCTGTTGGAAAATATACACCTTTCCTGGGTATATACCTAAAAAACTTAAAACCATGTACTCACAAAAACATATGCACACCTGTGTTCATTGCAGCATTGTTCACGGCGGCCAAGAAATGGGAACAACCAAAGTGCCCTGCCATAGAGGACTGGATAAAGAAGATGTGGCCCATGTCCACAATGGGGTATGGCTCAGCCACAAGAAAGGATGAAATACGGCCATTTGCATGGACAGCATGGATAGACCTTGAGAATACTATGCTGAGTGAAATAAATCATTCAGAAAAGCTATGAGCCGTACAATTTCACTCATATGTGGAATACAAAACTGAAACTGATGGACACAAACAGCACTGTGTTGCTCACCAGAGGGAAGGGGTAGAGGTGAGGGTGGCAGGAGATTTGACTTTGGGTAGGGAGCACACAGTACAATATCCAGGTCTTGTAACATAGAAACCCACACTTGAAATCTGTATGATCATATTAACCAATGTCACCTCAATAAATTTAATGAAAAATACATAGAAATATATACATAACATTTTTTTTAAAAAATGGTGCCAATAGACTTGCTCAATGCAGGGTTGCCCCAAATTTTCAATTCATAAAATTCAAAATCTGCAACAGAGTGAAGTATGCCTGTACAGGCTGGAAACTGCTTCCTTATTGGGCGTCATTTGGAATTCAGGTGCCTTGCTATAAGAAAGCCTACCATTTTTCCCCAACAGCCAGTACCAAACATCAAGTGAGTTCTTCTTGGACGCTCTTGCCCCAGCAGAGCTTTTGATGAGAAGGTTCACCTGAGTGATCCTAGCCAGTATCACATGGAACAGGACTACTCAGTGGAGCCTTATCCAAATTTCTGTTGCACAGAACTCTAAGCAATAAACTAGTATTATCTCAAGTAATTATATTTTGGAGTGTTTTGTCACATGGCAGTAGATAACAAATAAAGTAAATGATATCAGGGATTTCTCAAAGTTCTTCTTAGAAATAATTCCAAGGTACATTTTTCACTGACACACACCTATATTTCTGTCTATTAATTTATTATTGAGTCTATATCTCTCTTTCTGACTTAAACCAGCTGGATTGGACTGAGGTAGTTGGTTTATGGGAGGAGCATGGTTAAGAATGGCTTATTTGTGTATTGACTCAAACAAAACGCCTAGTGCTTGCTGGATCCCAAATAAATAGCATTCTTGATGATGGTAGATAGTTTAAATTAATTCCACTCCACAGTGATCAAACTGTGGGTGGGATAGCATCGTGGAAATAAATCAACTTTAAGAAGCTTGAAGCATGTAAACCTTCTGTGGTCCAATCAAGCCATTTCCTCTGTGTTGCTCTCGGTAGAGCTGTGTCCTGACCTCAAATTTTAGGCACTAGAATGTGTAACACTCTCTGGGATTTGTTCTCTTAAGGAATGATTTTTTGAACTAGGAAATTTATTCGACTGAACAAACCATTGAGTCTGTTTCCATTTTCTTTCCCTAGAACGAATGCGCATTAGTGAAAGAATGCATGAGAAGTTAAAGCTGTAGTAGAAGGGAAGTAGAAAAGCCTGAGGCATGGGGTGGGAAACAGTGATACCATGGCATTGAATGGGTGGATTGTATCTCAGCTAGAAAAGACAGCAACTAACCGGTTGTAGAGACAACGTGTCTGGATACCTATTGGAAAAAGATGGTCAGCTGCCATTAAGCATAATTGATGTTAGCATAATCGATGCTATTTCCATGGCCCTGGACAGAAGATTCAGATACAAAATGCCACTCAAGGAGCGTCCTGGTCAGACAATGACACAGGTGTGAAACTTACAGAAAGCAGTATTTGGATGGCACTGTGGATGACCTCCAGGTACTGGAAGTCGACGATGCAGCCTGTGACAGAGACGTACGTGTAATCATCCATCATGCCGTGGGCTGATGGGGGCAGCACTCTTCGGACACAACCAGGCCCATGTTCCCGCCACCACGACCGATGTACAGAAATGTTGAATGTCATTAGATCTGTATCCTAGGTGGGCAGGAGACAAGGGAACAGATGGTGACAAACATATCAAATCATATCTTTGATTTTCTCCTTAGGGAGAACTCAGGATGGTTGAAATTGTTGACATGATTTAAATTTCAAGTGCAAAGTAACAAAGACAAAAACCAGACATGACTCTATGAATCTTATGCCTAAACTGTGTAGATATACAATCTTTTGAATAACATTTTGAAAATTTTAATTTGCATTTACTTGTTTCATTGTCATTGATATCACCACCATGTGACAACATTTGAGTGCTTTATTGCATATAGACATTTTTCTAAGTACTTTTCATATATTATATCCTTTAATTTTTATGTACCATATTTGCCGGCATATAAGACGATTTTTTGGCCCTGAAAAATATGCCTCCAAGTGGGGGGTAGTCTTATACGGCGAGTATATAACAAACTTTGTATTTTTAGTGGAAATGTTAGGGGGTCGTCTTATACGCCGGCAAATATGTATTTTTCAGGGCCAAAAAATCGTTTTATATGCCGGCAAATACAGTATATACTATTACCAACCTAATTTATAATAGGTTGAATAATAGCCCTCCCAAAAACACATGCAAATCCTACTTTCTGGAACCTATGAATTTTACTTTCTATGGCAATAAAGAACTTTGCAGATGTGATTAAGTTAACAATCATGAGATGGGAGGATTACCTTGGATTATCTGAGTGGGGCCTAAATGCAATCACATGCCTCCTATGAGAGGGAGGCAGAAGGAGTTTAGATACAAGAAAGAAGAGGAGGAGGCAATGTGACCGTGAAGGCAGGGATCAGAGTGATGTGGCCACTAGCCCAGGGATGTTGACACCAATAGATGCTGGATGAGATAAGAAAGGGTTCTCCCCTCAAACTCTAGAGGGAACATGGCTCTGCAAACACCTTGACTTCAGCCCAATGAGACTGATTTCAGACCTCTGGCCTCCAGAACGGTGAGAGAATAACTTTCTGTTGTTTAAAAACACCATGCTTGTGGTAATTTGCTGGAGTGACATAATGAGAAACTAATACATATGAGAAAAGTAGTTCACAGAGAGGTAAAATAAATTGCCCAATTTAGCTAATGAATAAATTAAACAATTTGCCTGTTTAGTGGCCAACCGAGCACCTTGCTCCCATGCAGTCTGTACCTTTAGGTATGACCTGGCACTATCCCATTGCCTACTGTGTACTCCCCCGAACCCTTACAATTCCTCATACTAGGAAGAGAGCTAAGTCCTTTCTCCTTACTTGTTTCCAGAAAATTCCACAACAGCCAGAGCAAAAGGACAAAGGAGGCAATCCCCAACACATACATCTCAAAAAAACCTTTCAGACCTCTTGGCAGAGACAACAGCCCAAAGTGTTTAATCCTCAAGAGATGCCCTGTACAATTCCAGGCTTTTTGGTAAACATGGCTGAACCAAAATATAGGGTGTTTATTGATTTTAGGAAATATCTGGCATTTGAAGCATTGTGAAATGTCTGGCAAAAAATAGATGCTCAATAAATATTTGTCTCAGGTTGTGAGTGTATGTGTGTGTGTGTGTGTGTGAGAGAGAGAGAGAGAGAGAGAGAGAGAGAGAGAGAGAGAGAGATATGCTTTGTAGTGTTTTAGGATGTCAGCCATGAAGGACTAAGATCAAAATATTTTTGTCATAATAATAGTTTGAAAAGAATAGATGATTCTAGACCAGGGGTGGGCAAACTTTTTTACTCGAGGGCCACAATGGGTTCTTAAACTGGACCGGAGGGCCAAAACAAAAGCAACCTGACCATGCTGGCACTCTCATCTTGGGCTGCTGGTGAAGGAGTGGAGGGAAGAGCAAGAGAACCCTCTGCTTTTTGGGCTCCACAGGCTGAATGGGCCGAATCCGGCCCGTGGGCCATAGTTTGCCCATGGCTGTTCTAGACTCACAAATAAATGAAAGATTACAGCTTCCTGCCTGGGCAGAGCAGGAGGAGGTGTGACGATGGAGACAGGGCAAGGAGGTTGGGGGCCCAGGGCACTAGACCTGGAGGGAAGCTGTGGACACAGGAGCAAGCTCAGTTTATGTTGATTTCCTAGCCACCACTTGGAGCAAACTCTGTTGTCACTAGCACCAGGGGGACATGTTGAAGTGGGCACCACACGTGGTTTTGCTCAGAGACTGCCCTTTGATGGTACAATTCAAATGATGCCCAGGCCCACCTCAGTGTGTAGGATGCTTCTAAGTGTCAGGAATTGAGTTTGGAACTCTGAAAACATAGGGGAAGTGGTGTGAAATGCAAAGCCTTTGAACTTACATGTGGCTGAGGAGAACTCTCCCAGCAAGGACAGGGGGAAACTCTTCCCCTGTTATTCTCTGCTGTGTATGCACAGGGACCATGAGGTTAGAAACACTTCTAGTTCACACCAGTAGGCAAAGTTAGTCTACAGTTTTAGGTTTTCCTCAACTCAGGGACTCAATGTACTATTACAAGGATGCCTCCGATTACGTCAATAACAAAACATTTTATCTCCTTCTCTTTGGTTGCTGGTTTGCTACATATATCAGTCAGTTACCTTCACAGCTACAGCACTTTATTGGTAATAAAACCTTTTACATGATTTTTCGGGGAGGTTGTTGACTTGCTACATGAGTCATTTGCAGGAACCCTCTGAGAGGAAAATATTGTAGAAAAATAATTGCTTTAGCTAGTGAATTAAGTTGAGCACAAGACACTTTACCTGCAGGCAATCTGTACAATGACTGCTCCCTTTCCTGGCCATCAAGTTTTATCTCTTACAGTTAGTCTTAATAACTACAGAAAACTTATTATCTCCCATTTTAATAGAATTCATTAGGTTTGGAATGAACAAGCATCATCTCAAAATTCATGGCAATTTCTATTGCAGAACTGTAACTTTCTTTCATTATGATTTTGACTAAAATTTGTATTATACAAATAGAACAAAAGTGAATATATGAACTAATGATATAGATTTGTTTTACACTCATAAAATCTCTCAATGTAGTTCTCAATTTGTTCACACTATAACCTGCATTATTCTCTGCAATGATCGTGTTAAAGTTTGAATGAGAACAGCAATATGTTAAGGTTAAGGGAAGGCCACCCCCAAATATGCCAAAGTGCCATATGACTATTTTTTAATTTTTATTTTTTAAATATATTTTATTGATTTTTTACAGAGAGGAAGAGAGAGGGATAGAGAGTTAGAAACATCAATGAGAGAGAATCATCGATCAGCTGTCTCTTGCACATCCCCCTACTGGGGATGTGCCCACAACCAAGGTACATTCCCTTGACTGGAATCGAACCTGGGACCTTTCAGTCCGCAGGCCGACGCTCTATCCACTGAGCCAAACCAGTTTCAGCCATACTGACTATTTTTAATTAAAGTTCCTTGAGAAACAGTCAGTGCAAGGATGCTCTGACCCTTCTCTCTGTCCCCTGAAAGCAGGAAACAAATCTCCCACGTGAAAGATACCCTACCTGCATCAGAAGGTACAGAGACTTTCTTATCAAAGAAAGGGAATTAAGGGCCCAGAACCTATGTGAACAAACCTTGCCACTTCTTAACTAACTTATCACTCTAAGCTCAAACTCCCACTTAGATACTTCACTAGTTAAGCACTCAAGCTGAAGTTTCTTTGCCCTGTCAATTCCTCACAAATTTATTGTTTCCTCTTCTACAAATTACAAAAGCTGCCTGCTTTGGTAATTTCTTTAGGTCCCATTTCTGTGACCTCCATATGTATGAACTAGAGGCCTGATGCACAAAACTCATGCAAGGGACTCGGCCTGTCAAAGCCGTAGCTGCTCCTCACAGCCTCAGCCAGCCCTCGCAGCCCTGGCTTCTGATGTTCAGTCTAATTAGCATATTAGCTCTTTATTACATAGGATTTTAAAATTGTCCCCTCCTGTTGTTAATCTGTCTTCTGTCAAGTTGATTAGACCAGCCAAAAGCTTGAAGGAGGATGGGGGTGGGGTTTCCCCTCCCTGAAATAGCATCAAATTATACTTAAAGTTCAAACTTCTTACTTAAATTTGGTTTGGAATTGCATCATAGGCTTGTGCCTAAATTTTTTATCCCCTTCAAACATTTAAAAAATCTTGGCGCATGATAATTCAATTTGTATATGAGGCACATCAGAGGAAATGCAACACAGAAAACTACAACAATATTTTTATAAAGAAAAAAATAAATAATACAGGAGACTACTTACTTTGTGGGAGCCTTTCATTATCACATTCAAAACATGTAGTTTGGAAATACATGGGTTAATATTTGACCGTAAATCAACAATAATCTTAAAAACAATTTTGAGTAGCTCAAATATCATTTCCCATACACTTCTTGGAATCAGAGTTTTATATGATGAGTTAAGCACAACATGGTTAAGAACTTGACAACTGATATCCCTGCCATTTTCTTTAGAATTTAAATGATATAAATAATGGAATTTGTACTTGTGAAAGCATCTGTGATTACTAAGGGGGCAGTTTGTAGAACAAGGAAGAGGAAAGCAAGCAGAGAGAAGGGAAACACGAAACAAAAGCAGAAGGGCTTGGAAGGCGTAAGGGCAGCCTGGAGAGAGAGCATGTAAAAGCCAATGGAGAGGGAATTTCAGGAAGGGTGGTGATGCCACAGACTCAAAGACTCCTGAAAAAAAAAGGCCACTGAATTTGCTGATCGGTGGCAGAGAAGGGGACCTTGCAAAATGCAATGCTAGGAGAGTATTGGGAATAAAAAAAAAAACTGGATTACAAGAAGTTGGGGAAATTGAGAAGTTAGGATGTTTTTCATGAAGTTTTGAAGTTAAGATAGTGAGAACATAGGAAGGTGGCTTCAGGGTGGTCAAGGACAATAACAGTCAACACATGAAGAACCAGAAGCCAGCCATATCTGCTCACATAGCAGTGACAGCAGTGAAGAGGGGCAGAATGGAGAGGTGAGATATCTTTTGGAGGCATGTGGAGATGAGAGGAAGAGATAAATTAAGGATGACTCAGGGACTGAGCAGAAAGGGTCTCATTGGCTGATGACAGTTCTCTGAAGGTACGAGCCATCAGTAGCCAATAGTTACAGCTTTTCTGAGCCATTTGATTGCTGTTGGAAGGAACCAAACAAAAACACCTTGGTTCCTAATAATGGACCTAAAGAAATTATTAATCCCATTAGAGGAAATTATGAGAATAAATCCCACTTTTTAAAGATCCTCACTCAAATATGTGTTTTTATTGATTTTTAGAGAGAGAGGGAGAGAGAAAGAGAGATAAACATCGATGTGAGTGATAAACATCAATTGGTTGTTTCTCAGACTCGCCCCAACCAGGAATCAAACCTGCAACCTTTTGGTGTATGGAAGACACTCCAACTGGCCGAGACAATGAAGCCCACTTTTAATGAAGGGCCACCTTACAGGTGGGTGGGGAAGGCACCGTAAAAGCTAACAAAAACCCTTCAATTTGCAGGGGAAATTTTTGTTTTTCTTGTACATGTCAAGCACCCCTTCTCTTATCTGTATTTTCCTTTAGTTGTACATTCACTAGCCATGCCTTCATTTATACTGAACAACAGCCTTCTAAACACCAAGCATTAGAGCACTGAAACTATTTCATGCCAGTGATGCCTGAAATATTTGTGAAAGTATAATGTACATTCACAGATATTGACATTTATGGTACATAATTGCTGCACCTGAATACACTAAGATTTGCCTACAGATGATTAAAAAATAAGTATACATTTCATTTGTACTGTATGAATTTTAAACACCTGTAGTTTACTTAGTTAATTACTAAGCCAATTCAACACATCTGGCTTCTCTGTCTTTGTGTTAATCAATAATTATTTAATTACAATGTTATGCCTTTTATGCTAATGAAGATGTTGAGACCATAAAAATGTGCTACTTTTCTGCTTCATGCTGGCACTAATGGGTTATATTTATAGTTTGGTGTATTCATAATTCATGCATGCATATGTATGTAAGCACACATTTTACTTCATTTGCACAACAGAAATTTTCCTATTCAACCAGTTTTGTTTTGTTTTGCTTTTTTTGTTTATTTGCTGGGAAGGAATTATCTTGATTTCCCCCCTCCAATTTTGGTAGGAAAAAAATTCCTTGTTTGACAAAAAAAAGGAAAAAAAGAGAAAAAAAAGTTGGTTTTAATGTGCTAGGAAGGACCATGTAATCCTTTTAACTGTTCCCTTTTTGAAAGGTACTTGGATTAATAGAGCAATCAATGTTGGTCTTTTTGACCTGTGGATGCGGCTGCTGGTGTGGTTTAAAACTCTGTAAAAGAAGACTGTTTTTCTTAATCGCTTCCTTTGCTAAAGTAAAGGAAGCGATTAAGAAAAAGGCCTGATTAACTGCGGACTTGGATGTGGTGAAAACCTCTCTGGTAAATTCTCATCTATCACCATTAATCTCAAGTTGCAGATCTTGGCTGGCTTTCAGGAGGCAGTGTTAGAGACAATGACTCAAGTACAACTCTCTGGTGGATTTTCATCATAGCAGTGGGGGAAAGGTGGGTGTTAGTCCATTCTCATTGCTTGACTCCTCATGAGAGTCTTTAGGGTTCCATACAAGCTTTGGCCTCTATATGTGTGTTTGGGGTGCTATTCACTTTGCTGTGGGGAGGAGCTCAACTGAAAATAAAAGCCCACATCTACCCTTGGTAGCTATCTATATTCACGTTGAGAATATTGCCTCTTTTTCCGTCTCCATTGGTCCCTTTATGTGACTATAAGTAATTGTACCAAAGTTGGAGATACCTTTTGCAAACATTAGCTCTATGCCCTTCTTCTAAATAAGATTAAATGATCACTAGCCAGGTATTTCACAAGTGTGTGAAGTCCAATGATCACAAAGGAATTACCTAACAAATAACAGCTTTATTTGATTACTATTTAATTGTGTTTTTTTTGGGGGGGGGAAGATCATAAGGGTCATTTTCTATTTTTTAACTCCCCCTGGCTGAATCATGGGTTTATCTTCCATAGTATGAAGGTCAGGGTCCCTTGGAATCTTCAAGGGACGTTGAGTAGTTTATTGTGGCTATGTCTACTGTAGTGTCTGAGTGACAACAGGATGAAGTCACAAGTGCTCTACCCCATTTCCCCTTTGTCCAAACGTAAGGAGCCTTCAAACAGTACAGGTTTTCCTCTTTATGAGTATAAGAGTCTTACTATACATATAGATCATTACAAATTTTAATATCTTATAGGTCCTCAAATTGTCTCTAAAAATGAATGCATAATTTCTCCTTGCTCATCCCTTTAATAGGAAGGCTGTTTATAGTCATTATTCTCTATCCATCACAGTACAAAAATGTTTATAATTTCTTAATTAGCACTTTATAACTAAAAGATATAATCTATATAAATTAAAATATATTGGTGAATGAAGAACAACAGCATTTAGAACTATAATTCAGAGCCATTTTTGTAGACAGTGACTCATAAGGTCTGATATAGTTTTGTTATAAGAGTGATGCTTTGAGCATCTTGTCAACCAATGATGAGGTCTGGTGGCATCTTATTTGTTATTTGAGACTCATCAGGAGTTCTGTGCACACTGGTCTAGGGTCCCAGGGCAGGTGATGTGGAGGGTGGTCCAATCAGTAACCAGAATATGACAGCACATGTCACCAATCATGGGTTCAACTATTTCTCTGAGCCTCGGAATGCAATACACAATTTTTGAGGAAGTCTAGAACTTTAAAACACTTTGCAGAGTTTCAAGAAACAGATCAAACATAAGATGATTTTTTTTTCTTTTTACAGTCAAAACTACCATTCCTTAAAAAGATGTTTTTTTGTTTGTTTGTTTGTTTTAGTGAAGGGCTATGTTGCTAAGGGTCCCATTTGCTAAGGAAGAAGAACCCATAGCCCTCAAAGGCAGCAGTCCCACCAGAGCTGGTAAGTCAGCCTGAAAACACCCAGTTTGCCTCCCATTCTAATCATAGTCTCACTGTTAAGAAAAAAATCTCAATTTTAGTAGTAGGCTGTTGGCTGATTTTCTTTAACCTTTAATCAAATGAGAATTGAAAGAGTGGACCTGGCACTGGCATTCTCTCCATATCCTCAAGGACTTTAATTTCCATTTGCCTTTTTAACATCCTCTAATTTTAGGCCATGTGCCAAGTAGCAGTACTGTCATACTTTAGGCAAATTACACAAGGCTTAAAGTTAAAATTCCAGGCAGTTCCCTTATATTTTTATTGATTGATTTAGAGAGAGAGAGAGAGAGAGAGAGAGAGAGAGAGAGGTTTTTTGTTCCACTTATTCATGTATTCATTGGTTGATTCTTTTAAAAAATATATTTTATTGATTTTTTACAGAGAGGAAGAGAGAGGGATAGAGAGTTAGAAACAACAATGAGAGAGAATCATCAATCAGCTGCCTCTTGCACACCCCCTACTGGGGAGGTGCCCGCAACTAAGGTACATGCCCTTGACCAGAATTGAACCTGGGACCCTTGAGTCTGCAGACGGACGCTCTATCCCCTGAGCCAAACCGGTTTTGGCCATTGGTTGATTCTTGTATATGCCCTGACTAGAGATCCAACCTGCATCCTTGGTGTTTCTGGATGATGCTCTAACCAACTGAGCTACCTGGCCAGGGCCTATATTTAAAAAAAAAAAATTGAGGCATTCTTCAGCAAATGATTATGTTATCTAGATCATCTGCTTCTTTTTTTAAAAGTTATATACTTAAATTTATAGTTTCTAGAGGTGACTCTAGAAGGAATATATTACTCCCGGACAGATGAGGCTATGCAAAAAGACACTGGAATTGGGGAATATGAGTGACATAAATTCTATAAGGGCAAAAATATTCTGGGTCATCCCTTCTCCATGATCTTATTATATCTGAGACCAGTATTGCTGTTACAAGAAGCTCATTAAAACCCATGAAGAAGAGAAAGGGTAAGATAGATACATAACACATAGTGATGCATTTCAGGTAAGGATGGATTGGTGTTGCATAACTTTGCTGTGAAATGAAGGCCACCTCTGCCAGATAGAGATTGACTGCCTAGACCCAGGAGGACAAAAAATTTTATGAGGACATCCAGTAAACTTGGAATCCAAAGGTTAGATCCATTAAATTACATACCATTAACGAAAGACAGAATTGGAATTACAAGTAATAATTCCATTGAGAATTTTTATAGCTGTGTGATAATTCATGTTATTCTTCGGTCATTTATTTTTCTCGTGACCATGAATACTGCTCTCAAACTCAGGTAGCTGGTAACAGACTGTACCATACACAGTACATAATGTATATTTATTTATGAACATTTAGAAATAAAGATGTTCCTATAACTTAATGTAAATGCATAAATATGGTAGGGCTATCGGCTCACCATAAAATAGCAGGGACTGTTACAGAAAACATGCTGGGCCATTTATATAATGTTTTTCAATATTGGCAAAAAAGTTTTACCTTGGGGATATGTAAATTATAGCTTCTTAGTCTGATAGGTACTCGATTTAGTCATAATTGCACATAAAGTGATGCCTTTGGTTTGTGTGAATTGTGGTGATTTTTGGGTAGGTCAGTTCTTGCATCTGATAGAATGTATGCAAAGGATTAGAGAGAGTATCAACCAACCTTCTGCACTATGTTGGTAATGTTCAAAACGTACCTTTCAGTCCTCGTGTAAGAAAAGTGGATTATTTGCTCAGATTTTACTGAGAACAAAGTCAGATGCTCAGAGTACAAAACAGTGATCTTATTCATATGTGGAATCTAAACAACACAATAAACTTATGAACAAAATAGACCCAGAGACATAGAAGAATGGAACAGGTTGTTAAATCTCAGAGGGAAGGCGGGGATGGATGGGAATATTTTAACCAAAGAATTTATATGTATATATGCATAAACCATGGAAACAGACAATATAGTGTGGTGAAGGCCTGGGGCAGGAGAGGAGGAATGGGAATGGGATAGAAGAGGCCAATGGAGGGGTAGGGGGAGAGGTGTCATATGCAAAACTTTCAACAATAAAGATAAATTAAAAAAAAAAACTAGAAAAAACAAACAAGATTTCAGCTAATTGTAGGACAATAATTCATAGGACTAGTTCATCCCAGAAATTTTCATAGCTTCTTATTGTGAATTATCATCTCAAAGACTAGTTTCCAAGAGAATCTCATCAGAATCCATCCATGTCAATGAAAGGAGTCGACAATGAACAGAATTAGAGAACCTTAGCACCAATAACGGATCCATTCTTAGTAGGCCATTTGCTTGTGATGGTTTTTAGATGTTTAATGAAGCAGACTCTCTGTCCCCTTCTTCCTCACCCATGTACCCCACTCCACTCTCTTCTACACATGCTTCCTGTCCCACAAGAAGCATAAGCAAAATGAGGTAGAGGGGAGTGTGGGAACTCATAGAAAAGAGGAAGGAAAGAAAGATTCCAAAGAAGCCTTCTCTGGACTAAATTCCCACATCACACACAGGTTAATCATAGCTTTGCAGCAATTTTAAGGACCATTCTACACCTGGCATTTACCTGGGTATCACTCATTATATTCTGATCTTTCTGGACTGTTGACCTTGGAGTGGCAGCAGCAGTGCTTACCCAATGATAGTTGTCTACTGTCTTTGTCCAGACATAGACAGACTGAATCCACAGTCAGTAGTACACCTGATTTTTTATGCTAATGTGAGTCCAGCTTTGTGACCAGAGTACCCCATGGACTCAGCATCCTGGCTGCACCAAGAAGCAGAAACTTCATCATTGGAGGCATAGCTATATGTCTCCTCTTGCTTTTGGCCCTTTCCATACCGTGGTGTAATTCATCTTCTTACAACCAGTCTTGCCAATGATTTTATGTTTCTGAAGAGCTGGCATGGACTCATTTTGCACACATGGTGCCTAGCACAGAGCCAAAGATATGGTGGGTATGCAATTAATGTTCAGCAAATGAATCCTTGGTGTTTAAATATAAAGTAAATAGTGTGCCCGTTTACAAATCAAATGTTCAGCCGAAACCGGTTTGGCTCAGTGGATAGAGTGTTGGCCTGCGAACTGAAAGGTCCCGGGTTTGATTCCGGTCAAGAGCATGTACCTTGGTTGTGGGCACATCCCCAGTGGGGGGTATGCAGGAGGCAGCTGGTCAATGTTTCTCTCTCATTGATGCTGCTAACTCTCTTTCCCTCTCCCTTCCTCTCTGCAAAAAATCAATAAAATATATTTTAAAAAATCAAATGTTCAGTTCCATATGTATTAAAGAGTTAAATGTAACATGAATTATAAAAGAAGTAGAGAAAACATTTATCTTAGGATGTGAAAGGAAGTTTTGTAAAACTTAGGATGTGAAAAGAACCCGTTATGGCCCTTGAGTCAAAACAAACTAACATGATAAATTTGCTTTAAATGACAGCTAATGAGAAAGAGAATTGGCATTGAAATAAAAAGTTGACTGCATCCCATTGTACTATGCTAAACTACTCTGAAAAAAATGGTTCTGACCACAGTTGAATATTGTCAATCACATGTTAAAAGAATAATATTCATGTAAACAACACTGTGTTTGTACAGATGAATTAGTTTAATTCATTAAGGAAAGTGCTATATGAATTAAACAAGACCCATTAAAATGTCTTTTAAGAATGTATCAATGAATAATTGGTTTGACTGCATTTTTTTGAGTTAGTCAATTAACCTGGAGTCCTGTAGGTGTGATCTCAGAATTAAAATTTAGTGCTTCCTCTTGATCAAATGTCTTTTAGCTAAAGCAATATATATATATATATATATTTGTATTGATTTTTAGAGATGAAGGAAGAGAGAAAGAAAGAAAAACATAAATGATGAGAGAGAATCATTGATCTGTTGCCTCCTGCATGCCCCGCACTGGAGATTGAGCCCACAGTCTGGGCATGTGCTCTGACCAGGAATCGAACTGCAACTTCCTGGTTCATAGGTTGGTGCTCAACCACTGAGCCACGATGGCTGGGCACTACAGAAATTTTTAGAATAAAATTGAAGTAATGATAATTTAACTGTGGGCATAATGTCCTTGCTAATTTTGTATATTAGACATAGCCTCAGTAGCAGGTGTTAATTTCTACTTAATTTTTGTTGTGCTTTTAGAGAAAGGATTCCTAATAGCTGCTATTTTGATGTTGTTGTTTTTTCCCCCAGAGAATTCCAGTTTCCAGGCCAAAGAGAGCAAATCCCCAGGTGCCTACCAGTCTTCTGATGCCAGTTCTTAGAATGATATTAATCTCCATGCCACAGAATCACGTATTTTTAAAAATCTACTTCAAGAACCAAAAAGATATAATGGCCCACTAAAAAACATTAAATCCTGATCATTCTGTTAATGTTCTCGCTAATAAGTGTTCTATAACGTTGCTCACTTTTATAACTAAGATTTTAGTGCCATGGGTTAATGAGCCACAGAGCTTCTAATGCTGTACATCTGCCATTAATCCATGATCAGGAAGGGACTAATCTATCACCTTAGCAGATGGATCAGAAGTCCTATAGGGGTAAATTAATCCCCATCCCTTATTTCTGTGTCTTTCAGATTTACAGAGTATTTTCACATGCTATCATATTTGACTCTTAAAACCATTCTCTGAAGTCAGGTTGTTTTGTTTTGTCATTCTCATTTGTTTGAAGTGCCTGGCAGGGAATCGCTATGTTTTGTGTATTATTGACCAAAAAGGGCTGTGGGAGGGAGTCTCTTCTTATTGGGAAGGTCACTGTGCAGCTTCCAGGACCCTGAGGGAGAATAAGAACTGACTCCCAGTCAGTCACAATGGCCCTGGTGACCTAGTCCTGATTTTTGGACTAGGAGTGAGTGTTTCAACCAATCAGCAGTGAGATGGAAGAGGAAATGGGCAAACTAAGGATGCTTTGCTCCTTGCCTTTTCCATTTTGGCTTCTGTCACGTTCTTTGGGTGTACCATCATGATCATGGTAGCTGAGAATCGCTGGTAAGGCCTGTTCAATGATCTCCATCCTTGTGATACTGTTGTAATCAGCTAGTTATTAATAATAGAAAAAGGGGCAAAGGGGAAAGCCAGACATTATAGGCATTTGGGCAGCTTCACCAGGAAGCTGCAACTTTGCACTCCCCAAGGAACCACCGGTCCACTCCCTGCAAAACATTTAGGGAAGGGACTGGACAAAGGGGAAGATAGACACATGCCCAGTAAAGTTGGGTAACATAGGGAAGGTACTTGTCTGTCAGTCACAACTGGGAACAAAGATCATTGTCCACAATGGGCGTGGCCACTGTAAGCATGTGAAGATGTGGGAATACATACTCTCCTAAATAAAGGAGTTCTCTCTCTTGTTGCTCCTATAATCACGGCTCATTCTTGACTTCCTTGCAGTTGCCCATGCTTCTTCCACAGCCACGTGAACCTGCAGACCCCACATGCAATGGACTGATGAACTGTTACGGGAAACATACGCTAAGCTAGCCTGATGCTGTACTGGACCTGGCTCCAACAAGGAAAGAAAACTCTGGACACTGCCTCTGGTTTTAGCTATACAGACCTCAGCTATACTTCTTTGATGACTGGACAAAGGGAAACGGGCCTTTGGAAACTCAGAAATGTGATCCATGGAAATAAAGATCACTCTTCCTCCCTTGTGAGGCTCAGGAAATTCTTTTTATCGGGCTATTGCAAGAATTCCTCTCTCATTAGCAACCAGGGGAGATGAGGACCTCACCCTTTGGTTAACACTTGTATGGACCTTGCCTTAGGAAAGGTGGCTCTGCCCTCAGCTCCAAGATATCCTGACTATTGGCCTAAAGCAGCCGTGGGCAAGATCTGGCCCGTTAGGCTGTTCTAAACTATTGAAATAATAATAATAATAAAGACCGTACCCTTTTATGTAATGATGTTTACTTTGAATTTATATTAGTTCACACAAACACTCCATCCATGCTTTTGTTCCAGCCCTCCGGTCCAGTTTAAGAACCCATTGTGGCCTTTGAGTCAAAAAGTTTGCCCACCCCTGGTCTATAGGTATACCGATACACTATCTGGTGGTTGTTTCAGGAAAGGGCCTGAAACCCAACTCCCATCAAATGAGGGTGTGAAAAAATCTGCTTCTTGGACTGTCCATGTTCATATTTAAGATGGCACCATAATTTCTTTTTCTGGACATTGTCACAATAGCACAAGAAAAACAACAACAATAACCTAACACATAGAGCAGGCAGCTCTTACAATATGCCTGCCATGATTCTTACACTCTACGTATTTTATTTTTTTATTTATTTTTTATTTTTTAAATATATTTTATTGATATTTTACAGAGAGGAAGGGAGAGAGATAGAGAGTTAGAAACGTCAATGAGAGAGAAACATCGACCAGCTGCCTCTTGCACACCCCCTACCGGGGATGTGCCCACAACCAAGGTACATGCCCTTGGCCGGAATCGAACCCGGGACCTTTCAGTCCGCAGACCGATGCTCTACCACTGAGCCAAACCGGTTTCGGCACACTCTATGTATTTTAATTGACTTTACCCTCCAAACCACCCCTGGGGTAGAGGATGTCATTCTCCTGACCTTGTAGAAGAGGAAGTGGGTACGGACATACGAAGTTGCCACTTTCCTCGCTCCAGTCCTGAATCCACACAGCAAGGTTGTCATTCTCAGTTGCATTAAATATACTTGTGCTCAGTGGGTTTAAGTAACTTGCTTTAATAGATAGCCAGTAGGAGTAGGCCTGATTTTGGAAGCCAGACTGGCTCAAAATAGAGGCATGGTGATAATTTTATTATTTTTATTATCAATTTTATTATTTTATTATATTTTATTATTATTTCTTGGCCTTTTAAAAATCTGTAATATGTGAAATGCAATAAATTGTAGGGTTATGAGAATTAAATAAAACCCATATGCCATGTTTAGCAGAATATCTGGCATATAGAAAATAATAAATATATGGTATATTCTTTCTAATTATTATTATTTTTTAATATATTTTATTTTTTAATATAATAAAATTTTAAATATATTTTATTGATTTTTTACAGAGAGGAAGAGAGAGGGATAGAGGTTTAGAAACATCGATAAGAGAGAGAATCATCAACCAGCTGCCTCTTGCACATCCCCTACCAGGGATGTGCCTGCAACTGGAATTGAACCTGGGAACTTTCAGTCAGCAGGCTGACACTCTATCCACTGAGCCAAACTAGTTTCGGCTCTAATTATTTTTTTTATTTAAATCAAAATTATCTTTCTATGAAGTAAAAGGCAATATAAATACTAAAGGCTGTAACACAAAGTTTTCTATGTTGGGTGAAAACTATCCTGATACATGATTTTCTTTAAAAAAATCATATACAGTGCATTAAAAAGTAATACTATCATCCTCTATGTAAAGATTTACTCCTTCAATAAACCAGTTTGAATACAAAATTCTTACTTTTCTTTTTATAAAGGAAAACCAATTACAGTCTGTGCAAACTGTTACACAAGTAATACCGTACTAGTGCACTAAGCAATTGGTCTATTTCTAACATGAAAAATGGAGACATGTCTGGAAAATTATATTGCTTGCTGATCCATAAACTTGTATAGATCAAATATCCAAGTATGAAAATTAAATATCTGCTGCTATGCCCCTAAGGAAATATTGTACTATCTGGATAAACTAAAACCCTGATCTTTCAAAGTCAAGTGATTTAAGTATAATTCTGCTTGAGAGATATATTAATAAAAACAACCTGATTATAAACAAATTCTAAATACACTATTCATTTTCTAGCCCTCTCAGAATTAGCTGAAGCTTTATACAGAAGCAATAAAATAAAACTTCATTTACATTACTAAATTTAGTAATGAAATAAGAACTTCTATACATCAAAGTTGTATTTAGAGACACATGAACCATTGAAATATTTACTTCAGTAAATATTTGATTTGGGAATTAACGAATATTAATCTATAAAAACGAATTTAGAGGACATTCTTACTGATTAAATGATCTTCTATTTGTAATAGTCATGCTGTGTAACAAAATGCAAACATTAATCTCAGTGATTACTAGAGACATTGTGGCTTCTCAATAAATATTTTAAAATAGATAAAATACAAGAGTAAATAAAGTGCACATTCAAAGTTTTGTTAACTTTTTCCAATATAGGTTTTTTATTTATTTTGTTTGTTTGTTTTTGGGTTTTTTTTTTTTGTGTGTGTTTTAACTTATGTTCCAGTTTGGGGGGGGGGAGATACTTAGTTTTATTAATTTGTCAAATATGAAAATCTGTAGTACTGTGTTTTGGATGTATTTATATTTAATTTTATAGATACCAGTTTAGTGTTTACTATGTACAAGCCATTGTTATATGCTCTGAAGAGTAACAATGTAAACTATACCATCATGGTTTCTTATTAAGATAAGATACTGAAAACACAATTATAAAAACTACTAGAGGCCCACACATACACAAGGCATAAAATTTATGCACTTGTGTATGTGTGGGAAATTCCTCAGCCTGGCCTGCACCCTCTTATAGTCTGGGAGCCCTCAGGGAATGTCTGACTGATGGCTTAGGCCCAGATTGTGAGAGGATGCAGGCCAGGCTGAGGAACCCCCACTGGTGCACAACTGGGGCTGGGGAAGGACATGGGAAGTTGGCCAGCCGGGGAGGGACCACAGGAGGGCTCCAGGGCATGTCCAGCCCATCTCACTCAGTCCCCGATTGGCCAGACTCCAGCAGCAAGCTAACTTACTGGTCAGAGCATCTGCCCCATGATGGTCAGTGCACATCATAGCTACTGGTTGACTGGCCAACTGTCTGTCCCCTGGTGGTTAGTGCATGTCATAGTGAGCAGTTGAGTGACCTTAGCATATCATTAACATATTATGCTTTGATTGGTTGAACAGATGACCAGATGACCACACACTTAGCATATTAGGCTTTTATTACATAGAATAGTGAAGGGAGATACTTTAAAGACATCCACAAGGATGGGGAAAACATCAGAGGAGGAAAAGGGCACCCAATTTTGAAAGGTGGGAGTAAATGGATGAGAGGGAACTGATATCAGTAGGGAGAGAGAGGCAGATACACGTTACATTTGCAGAATTGTAAAAAAGCATTAGTTGCTTAGCATATTACTCTCCAGGTCCATCCATGCTATTCAAATGGTAAGCCAGTTAGAGAAAGATAGCTATCACATGATCTCACTCATATTTGGAATCTAATGAACAAATTAGACTGATGAACAAAATAGATCCAGATACATAGAAGCATGGAACAGACTGATGAATTTCAGAGGGAAGGCAGGGGTGGGTGGGGAGTGATTACTGGAGAACTTATATGCACAGTCCATGGACACAGACAATAGAGAAGGCCTGGGAGGGGTGAGTGCAGAGTGAAGGGGATCAATGAGAAATAAACAAACAAACAAACAAACAAACAAAGGGAGTAACTGTCATACTTTCAATAACAAATATAAATTTGTTTAAAAAGCATTTAGTTACTTTTGAAATGCAGGTGAAGATTGTAGTTCTGAAATGAGACTGAGAACCTGGGTAGAATCTATCTGAAAACCAGTTAGATGTCTCACTGTTACGTGCCCCTCTTCCCCCAAAGACCTGGAGATAGAGTTATTAGACTAGGAAAGCAGGAACTTGAGTTGGCAAGTGCTGCACAAGGTGGGTATGCACCATGCTGACAACATGGGATGCATGATCAGATGCATCTCAAATAATGAATGCAAAGACCCCTACCTCCGCCTCTAGGTCATTCTCAGGATACTGATTCTCACAGCCTTTCCCTCTAGAGAGAAATTGGAAGATTCTTCTCTGGGAAAGTTATTCTATTCCGGAGCAAAACATCCAAGACATTGACCTTTGGAATTCCCCAACAAACTGTCCAAATGGGTCACTTCACAACATAGTTCAGAGTTGAGGAGCCCCATGATTAGGTTAGCAGGCCAGCCAGGTTTTAAAGCCCTCATTAGTAATAGAAACATAATAAAAGAAATGAAAAATCAATAGAAAGATAGAAAGACAAAGTTATAAGAAATTTTCCTAAAAGTAGGTTAAAAAAATAGACAAATCCCAGCTAATGTGGCTCAGTGTTTGAGTGTCAATCTATGAACTAGAAAGGGGTGGGCAAACTTTTTGACTCAAGGGCCACAATGGGTTCTTAAACTGGACAGGAGGGCCAGAACAAAAGCAACCTGACCATGCTGGCACTCTCATCTTGGGCTGCTGGTGAAGGAGCAGAGGGGAGAGCAAGAGAACCCTCCGCTCTTTCGGCTCCTCGGGCCTGATAGAACAGCTGAATGGGCCCCATCCAGCCCGTGGGCTGTAGTTTGCCCACGGCTGAACTAGAAGGTCATGGTTAGATTCCTGGTCAGGGCACATGCCTGGGTTTTAGTTTTGATTCCCAACATGGGCAAGTGGGAGGCAGCTGATCGATGATTCTCATCACTGATAATTCTCTCTCTCTGTCCCTTCCTCTCTGAAATCAATAAAAATATATTTTTAAAAGTAGATAAAGAAATAGAAAAATAGAGAAAAGGCAAGAACCTGAGAAAACTAGTTCAGAATGCCCAATGTTTGAGAATAAAATTACCCCATGAAAAAAATGAAGAACATAGACAGGGAAGGGATAAAATTATCAACAAATAAATTTAAGAACATTTTCCCAAGATGTAAGTCATATTTTTCCAGAAAGAGAGGGCCTGCTAAATGTTTAGCATGCACTACCTCACAGTTCCCAGAAATCACTCACTGCTGGTCCTACAATGCCCTAATGGGCTCTTAGCTCTCTTAAGCCAGCCCATGGGTTAACTCCCAGTGCCTTGAAATATAAAAACTTTGGAACTCTGGATGATAATTAAATTAATAAACCAGTTATAAGAAAAATCTCTAGATAATATCATATTATTTAATAAGCATGGTTAAAAAACAGGAGGGGGTATTTGCCCATAATGTTATATTTATGTAACTTTTAAAAATTCATCATTCACATCAATATGTGATGTTCCTTCTGGACTATTAACTTCTATAAAAAGGTATTTCATGGTTATAAATTGTGCCAGGTGTTGCCAATGAAAAATGGGTGATTCTTAAAGTCTTTCATTTGACCAAATCACTGTTCCAGCAACAAATGACCCGAAGAACAAGTTCTTTAGATGTTCACTCTTTAACTTTGCATTCAAAATAGGACCTTTTCTAAACAAAACATTAAAAAAAAAAAGATGAACAAAAACAGACCCGGAGACAGGGAAGCATCGATCAGATTGTCAAACCTCAGAGGGAAGGTAGGGGAGAATGGGGGTAAGAGGGAGAGATCAACCAAAGGACTTGTATACATGCATATAAGCCTAATCAGTGGTCATGGACAATGGAGGGGGCGAGGGCGCAGTGGGGGCATGCGTGGGGAAGGGTTTGGGATGGGAATGAGGTGATGAGGACAAATATGTGATACCTTAATCAATAAAGAAATAAAAAAAGAGTAGCAATATTAATCACTGTTTAACTTCTTTCCAATTATCATCCATACATTCAATATTTCAATAGTTAATCCCTACTTTTGCAAGCTATGGTTTACTCTAGCTGCTAAGACTATACAGAAATACAGTTTTGGTCAAGGTGGTTGTGTAAACAAACATATATATTTTAGTTCCCTTCTCATTAAAAACCAGTAAGAGTTTTAAGAAAAGCATGTAAGTGTGCAAGGTGAAGCCAGGCTTTACCTTCTAAGTGGGAAGCTAGAAGACTCTTTCTGGGCAATCTGCTCAGCTGCAGAGCCAAACCACATCTATCACCCAAACAGGAAGAAGATAGGCATGAAGACTCATAGCTTTGAGAAATCCCTTCCCCACCTATTAAATACGAGCCTGCAACTAAGGATTATTGGACATTTGAATCAAGCCACTAAGGTGGGGGATAGAAACCACAGCAATCAGGGAAAAACAAATGACATAGTTGTAAGAAACAGACACCTTCATGGCAAAGATAACTCCCTTTATTTTCTCCAGGAGAAAAGACTGTCCTTTATAACTAAAGAAAATAAAAAGAAAATATTATGACTAAGTAAGATTAAGATTTCATAAAAAGGAAACTTTGGAGGAAAATGATATTTGTGGTATTAAAATACGGTAATGTAAACAAAAAGCTCATTTAGAAATGTTAAAAAATAAAGTGAAAGCCCTGATCAATGTGGCTCATTTGGTTGGAGTGCCATCTCATAAGCCAAAGGTGGCAGTTTTAGTCCTTATTGGGATGTGAGCAGAAGGCAGCCAATTGATGTCTCTCTCTCTCTCTCTCTCTCTCTCTCTCTCTCTCTCTCTCTCTCTCTCTCTTTCTCTCTCTCTCTCAATAAAAAATAATAACAAAATTAAAGAAATCTCCCAGGATATACATTTTTAAAAGATGAAATATAATAAGGAAAAGATAAGGAAATTAGAGACCCAACCAGGTAAGATGGGTACCCAAATATCAGTTTTCATGAAACAGAGAAGGGGGAATTTAAATTCATTTAAGAAACATTTCTCAAATGTAGGAACATGAGTTTCCATACTGAAATAGTCCACCAGTATAGGCAATGAAAATGAGCCAGTATCAAATCAAGTCATCTAGACATTTCGGGGCCTATGAACACAGAGAAGGTTCTACAGACTTTCAGGGTGAGAGGACCAGCCACATAAAAAACGCTGGGCTATAAAATGGCTTTGGCCTTCTCACCAAAGAGTGAACAGAGGACAGAAAAGAGGAGAAGCAAAGGTAATGTTCAGCATGCTATCAAAGGGCAGTCTCTTCATGGGAGCTGGGCATATAGTTAACCATTTAGATTGAATTACATCTAAGGATTGGAGAAAGGAATTCTAAGTGAATGAAATTGAGAATTAATTTCAGATTAATCAATTGATGATAAAATTTTGTTAAATATTATTGTTTCTAATATCTTGAAATGATAATTAGACAATTTGAGAAGAGTCTGTGAAAGTGTAATGATAAATACAAGGAAAAGTCAGCAAACAAAGACAATGAGAGACACCAAATAAGTTTAAAAAGTTGTTCAGGGAGGAAAAAGTATTCATATTGTGCCACACAATGGCTATAAATACCATTTTTATAGTCATTATAAAATAAACATAGAATATTGAGTAAATTAAGATAAAATAAAAAATAACACAATTCATCATGCTAATTTGTAAGAATAGATGCAGAAGCCTATATTGAATGCTTCTCTTGCTGAAATGGTGTTTTGATCTTTGAAAGCCATTCTGGTATTGATATTATGATATTGTTATTGTTAAAATGATATTGTTAAAATGAAAATAGGAACTTGCTTCAGAGAATTCTAGTGAAAGATGGCCAAAATGGTGGATATTATGAGATTAAGCAACTGTATGACCTGGTTAACTGTGATTTTAGGTAATAAATTTTTAACAAATTAAGGTAATGAATGTTTGTACTGCATGCAAGGTAGAGGCAATTAAATTTAGTAGCTCTGTCATGGAACAATACCCCCGTTCCCCCAAGCCCTGGAAATAATGAGCTCCAGTGGAATATATTATCCTAATGGTGCTCATTGCCATGATGCTACAGAAGGAAAGGAATGAAACATGGTGCAAATGAAGGCAATCATTAATGCTGGCAATTTGATTCAGTGCAGCATAATTCCCTGTGGTTTTTATTTTTAATTATTCTGTTATTAAATAGCTTCCCATGCACACTCAGGCCCAGCAGAGGCAGTCACAAACTGAGGATCGCTTTGTAGCTCCACACAGGTTGCCTAGGGTCAGTCACAGGAAGCATCTGATACTGGTCTGCACAAGAGTTCCTCATAAGAGGCCCCCAGAAACAACACACCTGGGGGCCCGCTTCAGACAGCATCAGAGCAGGATGAAATAATTCACAAGTGGCATATCCAAAGGGAGGTCTTGGCAGGCACCAGGGGTCATGGAGGTGAATCCTGCTTTGTGTAGTCTGCATCTACACAGCAGCTCATACACTGTGGTACAGGTTGATCCTCACAGTCAGCCAGCTTGAGGGTTGACCTCACACATAAATGGACCAATAGAAGTCAAGACTCAATTACAACAGGAGGGCTCACATAGCACACACAGGGGACATTCCTGGAATACCCAGCTCAGGTGATCAAGGAGACTGCACCACTGGAAGGAGAACCTATTTGAAGATATAATGACTGAAAACTTCCCTATCCTGGTGAAAGAAAAACGCAGGAAGCACAGAGAATCCCAAACAAGATGAAACCCAAGAGGTCCACACAAAGACACATCATAGTCAAAATGGCAAAATTTAAAGACAAAGAGAGAATCTTAAAAACAGTAAGAGATAGTTCGCTACCTATAAGGGAGATAGCTGATCAATTATTCTCTCTTATCATTGATGCCTCTATCTCTCTCAATATGGATCCAGCCATACAATAAAAATATCATACATCATGATCAAGTAGGATTTATTCTGGGGATACAAGGTTGGTACAGTATCCACAAATCAATAAACGTGATACACCACATAAACAAAATGAAGGATGAAAATCACATGGTCATATCAATAGATGCAGAAAAAGCATTGGATAAAATCTAGCACCCATTTATAATAAAAACTTTCAGCAAAGTAGAAAGAGAGGGAACATCCCATAATGTAATAAAGGCCATATATGACAAACTTACAGCCAACATCATACTTAATGGGCAAAAAAACTCAAAGCATTTTCCTTAAGATTAGGAACAAGACAGGGATATTGGCTTTCACTACTCTTATTCAACATAGTTCTGATAGTCCTAGCCACAGCGATCAGACAGGAAGAAGAGATAAAAGGTATCCAAACTGGAAAGGAAAAAGTAAAACTGTCATTATTTAAATATGACATGATACTGAATATAGAGAACCCTAAAGACTTTACACACAAAAAATACTACAACAGATAAGTGAATTCAGTAAAATAGCAGGATACAAAATAAATATGTAGAAATCAACTGCATTTCTATATGCCAATAATGAACCATCAGAAAGGAAAACTCAGAAAACAATCCCATGTATAGCTGCATAAAAAATGATTCAAAAGAAAACCTTAAAATATAATAATTTAAGTATTATAAGTAATCTTGCTTAATGGTTGTAAAATAAGGAAAATTACTATAGCATCTATTAAAGTGTACAACGATATCTATATGTATATTTTTCTTCTAATAAAGCACAGACCATAAAAAATACCTAGGAATAAATTTAACTAAGGATGTAAAAGACCTGTACTCAGAAAACTATCAATATTGAAGGAAGAAACTGAAGAAGATATAAATAAGTGGAAGCATATATTGTGTATTGGATAGAAATAATTAACAAAATTAAAATGTACATAATGCCCAAACCAATTTGGCTCAATGGATAGAGCATCAGCCTGCGGACTGAAAGGTCCCAGGTTCTATTCCAGTAAGGGGCATGTACCTTAGTTGCAGGCACATCCCCAGTGGGGGGTGTGCAGGAGGCAGCTGATGAATGTTTCTCTCTCATCAATGTTTCTTATTCTCTATCCCTCTCCCATCCTTTCTGTAAAAAATCAATAAAAATATACTTAAAGAAATGGGTAAAGAACATGAATGGATACTTCTTTAAAAGGACATACAGATGGTCAATGGAAAAAATGAATCACTAATTGTCAGAGAAATGCAGATTAAAACCATAAAGAGATATTACCTCACACCTACCAGAATGGTTACCATCAATAAATCAACAAATAGCAAGTGATGGCCAGGATGTGGAGAAAAGGGAACCCTTGTGCACTGTTGGTGGGAATGCAGATTGGTGCAGGCACCAGGGAAAGCAGCATGGAGTCACCTCAATAAATTAACAATGGAACTGCCTTATGATACAACGATTGCACTTCTGGCAATATATCCAAGGAAACCTGAAACAGCATTATTTACAATAACCAAGATTCAGAAGCAGCCCACACGCCTATCAGTAAATGAGTAAATAAAGAAGCTGTGGTACACTCACACAATGGAATATTACTCAGCCACACAAAGAAGGAAACCTTACCTTTTGCAACAGCATGGATGGGCCTGGTGATCATTACGCTAAGTGAAATAAGCCAGTCAGCGAATGACAAGTACCATATGATTTCACTGGTATGTGCAATATAATGAGCAGAATAAGCTAACAAACAAAATAGAAACAGACTCACTGGTATAGAAAACAGACTGACAGCTGTCAGAAGAGAGGTGTGTTGGGGGCTAGGAGGAAAACCTGAAGAGAGTAAGCAAGCAAACACCGTAGAGGCAGACAATGATGATTACCAGTGGGAAAGGGGTGGAGGGATGTAGAAGAGGGTAAAGGGAGGACACATGGTGATGGAAGGAGACTTGATTTGGGGTAGTGAGCACACAATACAATATGCAGAGGATGTATTATAGAGCTGTACACCTTAAACCTGTATCATTTCACTAACCAATGTCACCTCAATAATTCCATAGAAAAATAAAAAAATGGAATCTCACTTTCAATATCATAATTACCAGACATTTATTTGCAAAGAATGTCCACAATTTCCACATTAAAATATTTCCCCAATGCATTTGACACTTCCCCCTAATTTCTAAAAACATTGTATTTGAATGGCCAGATGTCTTAAAATGAACGATTTCTGGATGGAATGATACCAAGACTAATTGCTTTAGAAGTTGCATTTTTATGTCAAAAATAATGCACAACTGATCTTTTTTTTTTAAAAAAATTTCAAAAGTGAGCATGTGCAGCCATGGCTGAACTGAAAACGGCATGGTTTTATTGGATATTCTACATCCACCCAACTTCCAATGTTCTTGGTGGCAAGCCTTCGAGTGCAAAGACATTGTGAAGCTTACCCAGAGAAGAAAGGTGTGCCTACTGACCTGTTGATAACTGATAACCTACACCGGGAGACAGGTGTGTGAAGAATCAGATCAAACACAAAAGGATAAAGAAAGCACTCTCAATATCCCGCCAGCAAACATGGCTGCTTAGCCCGCTGGGTGCCTTGGTGGAATCGGAAGAAAAAGATGCCCGTGTGGATGGCTGCAGCTCTGTGCACCCTATGCACAGCGGGGCAAGTGGCACTGAGTCAGCGCTTTGGAAGTGAAGAGAAAAACCACTTCCAAGTGGGCAAGCTTCCAGGAAGGCTTCCAGGAAGAGGTGGCCTTTGGGTTTGGAAGGATGCACAGCGTGTCTGTGAGGAGAGAGGCCTGGGAAGTACAGTCTGTTTTTCATCCTGGCCCATCTCCAAGGGATGAGACAGAGACCTGGAGACTCATCGTGAAGAAATCTGATCTGAACAGCTGGGGCGACTGTACCCTCCTCATCGATTTCCCACACAGGACTCTGCTGCCTGTGACTGGGCAAGGTTAGCATCCTCCATTTGTTCAACGCTGAAAATAGGATTTTACTTTTCTTTCGACAGAGACAGAGCACAGGCGTGAGCATAGGAAACCACTGATCTGTGGGGAGCCCCGCGCGCTTGGCATTTCACTGCCCGCCAAGTGTTTCAGCTGTCTGTCCGTGTGAGGGACCCCCGGTGTTTCCACAACTCAGAACACATGTAACGACCACATCTGAGATTTTTCTGATTGAGAGTTAGAAAGCGTGACTGAAGCATTCGTGGCCCCAGTAAACTGTTGGGTAGAGGCTGTGCATTTTCTGATAAATGATTGGGTGTGTGTGGTGGAGAGGGGGACATCAGACACTGCACCAGACCGGGTCTTCACTGGTCTGATGCCATGTTTGAAAACGCCCAGATGGCCACATTGGAACACGGATGCACTGAGCAGCATTGGGAATCAGATTGAGGGGAAAGAGTCTGGGGCCAAAGAGAGGTTCCAGTACAGTGATAAAAAGCTTACAACCGAAGCAACGCATGAGGATTAGTAAAAGGTAAATCTGGCTAGGTTTAATGCTGACCTTCAACAAAATAATTTACCTTTCAGCAACCGCAGAGGGGGTTTGTAGGAGGAAAGACTAGCTACGTGTCGTTTCACAGCCAAGATAAAGGATAAAAATGCAAACATAATATTTAGAAATAGTCTCTGGCCAGGCGCATCATGGAACAGCTAGTGTCCATAAAATAACTGGATGGGAGACAGTGTCCTAAAAATATAATTCTTTTTTAGTTTGGAAAATATGGTCTGATGATGGTGTGTTTTATTTTGTCTGCAGCAGAGAAAAATGTAGCATTTTCAAACTGATTTTGTTGAAAGTCAACCAACGAAACAACACAAAAAAGTTAATGGGTTATATTGTTTTAAAATATGCTCTGATAAATTTATTTTTTTTTAAACTGGGCAAACAAAAGAATGTGCTTTAGGTCATGGATGTGAGCTTTTTACACACATACATATTTTTGCATCTCCAATTTCTTTGCCAACGGTGATGATTAATAGGTGATTCAAGCTTTAAATAATATATGTCCATTCAATTGACCATCCTGATTGAATTAGGGGATGAAGGGGAAAATATATTTTTTTTCTGGGAGTCTGTGCAGTATTTCACAGTTCATAAAACACGCTCACATTTCAGTGAAATTATCCCGGGGCAATGCTGGAGATAGCCTTTCTCCATCTTTAAGCTGAGAAAACTGCATTGCAGAGTTGTGACAACCTGACCCAAAGCACCAAGGTTTCAGCCATAGATCTGGGCTCGGCTTGATCTTCAGGTTCCCTGACTGGGCAGCTCCCCTGGGCAGCTTCTCTGAAGGTAGGTTCAAGGCAAACAAAAAATTTTGCTTCAGAGATTTCTTCCCTTTGCCCTCAACTTCCTCAGGCGGCCTGTTGGAGCAGAGAAGTAGCCAGCTACCTAAAGTCTCTATGAATTTGAAAGTCACCACCAAGCAACTAAATAATCACATTTAAATAAAACAATTCTTGTTCTAAAAATATTGAGTCTAAATAATCACTCATAGGTTGTCTATTTTTCCACTCTGCGTGGTGGGTAAGTGTGAGTAGTATAAAGTACTGTGAGTTTACCTTTTTGTGGTATTCTACCACAAAAACCACAGTTCCTGAGTAACTAATCATAATTTCAGGAATGTTAATCACAGCCAACACGTTTAAAGACCTTCCTTAGCGATACCAGATGACAGGGCTAGGATGAATAAATCATGGAGAAGGGAGCTTATGCTTTTGAAGATCTTAAGTTCAATGAACACGTCTCTCCCCCCACCCCCGCCTCTTCTCTCCCCCCAAAGTGTAGAGAAGGAGGTGGAAGACAAGCAGATGTGTAAAAGCATTCTATGTGTAGTTTCCCAATTGGTTACAGCAGTAATCATTTAATCAGAATTTCCACAATCAAAAGCAGTTTATTTCATTAGCACTAATTCCATTTTGAAGGGCAATGTCAATAAAACATATATTTTTAACTGCATCATCATCCATGGTTTAATAAAGATTCTCAATATAACTGACTTAGACTTAAAAGTATAATTCTAGAGAAACCTAGCAATGTGCTTTATAATAATGCATCATGTCATGCTAATTTCTTGAACTCGTTTGTCTGTTTTTGAACAGTGTTTGTGGGGCTATGTAAAATTAATTTCCTAATTTTCAAAAAGAAGGAAGCAAAATGATGTAAATGATTGGTGGCATCTTGAAAAATATTTCATTAGAAATTATGCATAATTATTCCGAGGGAGGTCACAGGCATTTAGCATCTGTCTAATGACAATAACACATAAGATTTATTTCTCTGATAGGGTTAGGCTAGTCGATGGATAATACAGAACAATAGTTGCTCAGGACTAGATCTTAAATTGGCAAAGACGCAGGCAATATTTTAAGGTAGAAAAATGTGAAATTTGAACAACAGGTAATTGGCTTAAAAATGACTTACATCACATTACTTCAATGGTGCTTATTAATAAATTGACATCTATCACAGGAGAGGTTTTCAGAAGAGTGCATCTCTTCATCTGTCCTCAGTATTCTTCCAATTGCTTAGATTTCTTAAATAAAGAAAGAGAGGGCATACTCCTCCTCAATTAGTAATTAACTTTATGATTAGTAAATATGCTATGCTGAATCAAAATTCTCTTGACATGATGTAGCCATGGGCAGAAGTCTACCAAATTAATATTTAATGGGAAAAATATGAGGTCGCACACTTGATTGTATGCCTATTAGTGTCAGGAATTAAAGTTGATAGGAACTCTATATGAATCATTAATATAGCCGCAAAAAAAGCGATCATCTTAGGCTGTGTTAATAAAAGCAAAGCATCTGGAAGTGAGAGGGTGATAATATGTTATTTAGAAGCAATGATTTTGTACAAGTAAACTTTTTTCACTTGCAAGGGCATCATCATACTAATATATATATATATATATATATATATATATATATATATATATTTTCTTGACTCTGTGTGTGAAAAATAAAAACCTTTTTTCACCATTTTTACTTTCCTTTCTATTTCCTTTGAATTTCTCAATATTTATTGATTTAATGTTCTTTTTTTAGATCCAATTCATGGTAAACTAACTTTATTACACTATATTGGGTATTGAGATGAGTCAGTGAACAAAATAGACAAGAATCCCTGTCCTTAAGGACCATATGTCCTAGCATTTGGGAGGTGCAAGAGTTGGGAGGAGGGGAGAGACAAACAACAAAAAGTTAATATAATAAACTAGGCACCTGTTGCAGGAATATTCCTGCAAGACTTCCTGCAGGCTTCCCTCCTGCCACCGCCACCTCTCCCACCCCCCCATCTCTCCCCGCTGTGGTGGGTAGGGCAGGGTGGGGAAGGGCAGGCAGGATGGCGGGGCACGCCCCACTATGCCTGAGGCCACCACCACCACCTTCTTTGCCGCCGCATGCCCACATGCCCAACCCACTGTGCCTGCTGCCTCCTGCCACTGCACCTCCTCTGTGGCCGTGTGTGCCACTGCTGTGCACCTCACCTCACTCTGCCCTTCCCCACACACGCTGCCAGTGCTTTCCCTCCAGCAGCTGCAGCCACCTTGCTTTCCACTTTCCCTCCCTCTTCCTTCTATGCTGTCTTCAGTTTTCACTCCTCCCTCCCTCCATCTGTGCAAATTTAACTGCCATCTTTGTTGGGTTGATTTGCATACTTGCTCTGATTGGCTGGTGGGCGTGGCTGGTGGGCGTGGCTGGTGGGCATGGTTTCTGTAGCGGAGTGATAGTTAATTTGCATATTACTCTATTATTAGGTTAGATAAGCAAATTATTAAGTACTATAGGCCCGATGCACAAAATTGTGCAAGAGTAGGTCTTCATTCCCCCAGCTGCCAGTACTGGCCTCCCTCTGGCATCCAGGCCTGGGGCCGGCTTTTTCCAGGGATGCCTGCAGGCACCCAGGACCCTGGCTGGCTTCCCTCAGCTTTGTCAGGAAGGATGTCCGGAATGACGACCGGAAGACATCGGGTCTAATTAGCATATTACCCTTTTATTATTATAGATGTTAGAAAGTGACACATCCTATAAAAAAGAAAAAATAGAGCCCATTGGGGATGAGGGAAGTTTGCAATTTTAAACGGGGTGGTGCAGATAGTCTTATTGAAAAAGTGATATCTGAGAAAAGTCTTGAAGAAGGGGAGGCAGGGAGCCATGAGAATACCTTGGAAGAGAATACCAGGTATGCAAAGGCCCCGAGGCAGCCATTCTTCCTGAAGTAGGAGGCTATAGTGACTGAAGCAAATAGTAGGACAGAGGATAAAGATAAAATGGTAATAGGGGGTTGGGAGGGATGTTTCCATAGATCATGAAGGACATATAGGCTGCTGTCAGAAGTTGGCTTTGATTCCAAGTGGAATATTTATTCCATGCAGCGTATTAAACAGAGAGCTTCTATGATCCGACCTATGTTTTTAAATGATCACTCTGGCTACAGTTTTGAAAACAGTCAGCATAGAGATAAGCATAAAGAAATTCAAGTCTCACCCACTTATTCCCTGTAAAGTAAAAAGGAAGCAATTTAACACTGTAATTTTCTATTTATTATATACCCTATGTAACAGGACATATCACAAAGAAATTATAGAAATATAGGAATGGAAGAAACCTTGAGAAACGATCTATTCTACCTTGCCTCAATGAGATAGTATTCCAATAAGTGATTTCAGACATATATGAATCTGCTTTATGTTAGAATACTTTTAATAAAAGAAATTTCACAGCTCCTTATTACTCTATATATCCACACTCCAAAGCTTCACAGATGTCTCTATTGGAATTCTTCTTTCTGTAAGTTACACTTTATTCTTTATTCTTCTTTAGTTTCTTTATTTATTTTAATGGGAACTTAGAACAAAGAGTACTAAATGTAGAATCAAAACTCCAGATTGCTAATGACACAGGGGTCTAAAGTCACTGGCATCCCGTGTTACCTCTGTCTGGTCACACTGCCTCTATGTAGAAATTAAGGAGCAGTTGTAGACCCTCCTTTAGTTCGTGGGAAGAAATGAGCTCTGTAAGTCCAAGATCTACTATAATTAGAATCATTGTCGGTATTATTTTCTTCTCAATAGAAATGGAGAATCAGTTCAATCCCTTACTAGGATTTTAACTCAGCAAGATAGTGTATGTTGCCTAAAGATATGAAATCTTTAGGAAGCATTAAGTCATTGATTTTGAGTCAGGGGGAAAAACATTTGGAATTTACCAAACAGTTTTAATCCAGATTTATTCTTACTCTATTACAATGAACAGCCTTTAAGAAAAAAAAATCCTGACCATAATTTAAAAGACTTTTTAACAGGCTACAAGGTATCCTTTAAGAAGAGGAAGAAGAAGATAAAGGTAAAGATAAAAATTATAGACAACAAATACATATCTATCAACAAGTGAATTCCAAAGTCTAGTGAATAAAAAATCTGATGAACAGAATAAACTGGTGAATATAATATAATCAGGGGCATAGAAAAGGAGTGGACTGACAATATTTAGGGGAAAAAGTGTATGGGGGGTGCGGGAAAAGACTGGACAAAAATTGTACACCAATGGATAAGGATAGTGGGGGGGTGGTAAGGACAGAGGGTGGTGTGGGAACCGGGTGGAGGGGAGCTAAGGGGTGAATAAAAGAGGAACAATTGTAATAATCTGAACAATAAAGATTTAATTTAAAAAAAGAAGTTTAACAGAACAGTTCAATGTAGTTAACATAGATTCCCTTCAAAATATAGTGTAGGTGTTAAATCAGTGTTGAAATTAGATATTTGTTTGAATGAAAATTTTCTAGAAGACTACTAAAAACTAAATATAAATATCATAGGTTTCCAATTTAAACAGCATTGTGTGTGTGTGTGTGTGTGTGTGTGTGTGTGAGAGAGAGAGAGAGAGAGAGAGAGAGAGAGAGAGAGAGAGAGTATTTGGGAGGTGGGAAACAAACTATGTGATTTAAAAAAATTCAAATCTTCTCTGTGGTCTCGATGTCAGAGGAGTGACAGCAGAAATAGTAGCATTGACTGAGATCCTTGTAAGTATCCTAGATAGGGCCATGCATCAGCAAATCCTAAGCCCTCACTTTCCCCTGAGTTCAGCTTTCAAACCTGAGAAGAGTCCTAGAAAACCACATGGCACCAACGGCTAACACTGCACAGCATTGAGTCCATGTTGACCATATGTGAAGTGGAGTTCTTGTCTTCATCCCTATATTTCCAAGGCTTCTTATTGAAACCATTCATTCTAACTAAGCTCCAGGCTCAATTTTGGATTTATTGTCAATTAATCCTCTGCCCTTTCAAGCCCTCACTGAGTACTGTGGATTCCATTTTCAGAGATCACCAATATTTTTTTGCTCTATGCCCATTGAAAATTAATTTCCTGCTTCACTTTATTATTATTATCACCAGCCTAGGTGATCTCAGTACCCTCCTAACTGGTCTCTTGCACAGGCTTTCCTCTCATTCATTCTCCATGCTATTCCTGTGTTTATTTTCCCAAAGCTTTGCTCTGATTATTTGTTTATCAAGTATCAATGAACCATAGCCAGATGCCATGTACTGTAGGTGTAAAAAGTAAAAAACAATGTACAATGTAAAGTAGTCTCTTTCCTTTTGTATCAACAAGTGGCCTTAGATGAGGCAATAGAGAAAGACAGGTTGCAAAACATGCAGGATGTAATGGGCCTAAAGATTTGAAGTTTACCAGTCTCAAATATACCCAATGTTTCTCCCTTGGAGATTTCGGAAAATTATGTTTAAAGTTACAAAGTTTTGAAATCTGGGTACCATTGGAAATCTATGTGAAAACATGCAAGCCCTTGGTTTGATTTAACTTGGGCCGCAACGCCCACCATTGTACCCCGCCTCCACTCACTCCACTCGGCTTGCTCTCTAAGCCACACGTTTGGAACAGCGTTGAGAATTGAGAAAATGGAATGACTCTCTTTCTCAAGCCATATCCCAGAGCAGCGGCACTTACGGCCCTCCCAGGTTCATTTGAGTCAGCTTCTTCACAATAACACCTGCTTCGCGCGGAAAGCATTTCCACGAAGGAGGAGATAATGGGCAATGTGAGACGAGAAAGTACAGGTTGCTACTTAGCTTTTTAAGAATCCAAGATAAACACTGAACTGCTTACTTGAAACCGTGGAACTCTTAAGAGACGTGAGCGTTTCTAAAGGCCTCGGGGCTCGGGCAACTTGATCCTATATCATAGGTGGCAAGGATCCGGAGTCTCCTAGCCTTCCGCGTTACAACAGGGGGGGGGCAAAGCGTTATCTTCAATACATATCCCATGGCTTCTGGTGAGGACCCAAAGTGGCAGGGAGGACTATGGGAATTGGTGAAGCCGTTGGCAAGCATAGTGCTGCTCTCCACCTGTGCGAGGCAATAACACCGGCAGCTGCTTTTCCACCTCCCCTCGTAGATGCTGTGCAACGAGGCTCCTGACTTTGCACCTCGCCCTGAGTGTAGCTCATTCAGACAGAGGGAGGCAGGCTGCTGTCTCATCAGTGGACCGCTTTGCTTGTGTGACATATGCACAGCTGTCAGGGTTCAACCCGATGGGCTCTGCAAGCTGAGAAACCGGCTGAGAGCCCCTCAGTCACCACGCTCGGCTTCCTACCTACCCAGCGTCTGGACCACTGTCTACTCTTCAGGGCTGCCAGCCAGGCAGACGGAGACAGAGACAGAAACTTCCATGGAGGCGCTGAGGCTGAATACCTCGTGCTTTGCAGTGATGAACTTGGACAACTTCCCAGATTGTACATCTGCCTTGGCATAATAGCTTGTACTTCAGAGAATGAGGCTTTCAAGGGAGACAGTGAGAACAACCACTTCTATTCACAGAGGGAGGGTGACATTTCTTCCTTCTTTCAGGGACAAGTGCCGGCCTTGTTGCGCTCTGCCCCCGTCATTGTAGCTGCTGGTGCATGTGTGTAGTCAGGAAGTGCCCACTTGGCCCTCGAGCCCCACTGTGGGGGGCGGGGGGGTCCCCCGGGTGGGGTTCACAGCACAGCCAGCTTCTCCAAAAGAGACTGCTTGGGATGGGGGTGTCTGTCTGGAAGGGAGGCCACAGGAAACAGGTAGCAAGGTCAAGGAGCTTATTTCACTCTTATCACTCGTCAACTCTCCTCTTTTTGTTTTTTATTTGCTTGCTTGTTTTTCAGTGTAGTGGCCAAGTAGCAATACCAATGAGCTTCTTTTGGTTCCACAGGAGGAAACTGAGATCTGCTACATTATCATTTTCCTTAGGGAATATATACTGGGTTAGTCATCTTACTTTATGATCAAATCTCACATCCTTATTCAAATGTCAATCATTTCAGGGTCAAAGGGACAGAAATACAGAAGTAGACACTTTGACAGGGGCCTGGGAAATCTGGGCAGCAGGGTGGAGTTGGTAGGAACAGATGGATGCTCTTCAAAGTCTGCTATTCACTATATAAGGCATAGTGAGCTCCAAAGAGATCCCTTTTATAAAGACAGAGAAAGAGGCTTTTAAGAACAAGCACATAATCTAAGTTTATTTTAAATCCTCACCTGAGGATTTATTTTTTTTCATTGATGCTAGAGAGAGAGGAAGGGAGAGGAGGGGGGAGAGAGAGAGAGAAACACAAATCAGTTGCCCTCCATTCACACCCTGGCAGGGGATTGGACCTATAACCTGGATATGTGCCCTGATCACGAATTGAACCTTTAATCCTTCAGTGCTTGGGACAATTCTCTAACAACCGAGATACATCAGCCAGGGTATATCTAAGATTTTAAAACCAGATTCATCAGGAAAATATTGGTTGTTGAATGTACATTAACAGGGTAAACTATGTAAAGAAATTGTTCAAGAACTTCTAATGGGGTCAAATCCATGCCTGCCTGGAAGGCAATGATGCACAGGCAATATTCAAGTGTAAATTCTCCTTAAAACTAGGAGGAAAGGGAAGATCTGAGATGAAATCAGACTGCTGAATTAAATACTGGAGAGTGTGTGAGGAAGGAGAAAAAATACTTGGTCTCTGGATGCTATGTTTTATGATCAGAAGCACATAGCCAGCTAGACAGAATATCCATAAGACTGACAGCTTTTATTTCAGACATCTACTTATAAGGCATGATCACAACACAAGCACTTCTAGTCAATTCACAATAACAGCAGGTCTAAGGATGAGTAGAAATGTAGAAACTCTATGTAGCCATCATAACTGACTTTAAAATAAGGCCCCCAAAGGAAAGGGGTTATAGTTTCTGTTAAGACTTATTTCCCCCTCAATATTACAGAAGCAATTGCAACAGCACATTAAAAGCAGTACATAGAATGTGTGAATCCCAAATGGAATGCACATTTGCGGTTATTTTACATGTTGAAAGGGACTTAAAAACCTGAAAAAGAATTTTAAACAATATAAAATCTTCATGATTAGCCTAGAATTTTACTTAAGGAAAGACAGTACAATGTTAGCTATTTTAGTAGGAAAAACGAAGCCATCCATAACTGTGCTATCTAAAGAAAGGATGAAAACATTGGGATGTTTATTCCTGAGATAAAACAGATTATCACATTGTGTGTGTTTGTGTGATCACATTGTGTGTGTGTGTGTGTGTGTGTGTGTGTGTGTGTGTGGTGTGTGACAGAAAGGGGACTTGTTCTTTCTGAGTCCCTTTGTAGAGCGCTCTCAGGACCCTGGTGTTTTCCGTCACAGCACTTCTAACATTTGTAATCCAACACTCACTTTGGATATACTGTATCTCCTTAAGACAAGGTACACATTTGTTTTATTTGCTGATCTGTTGTCAAGGTCTTATTCCAGGGTTTGGAACAAGAGAAATGCTAAATCAATATTTTCTGAGAGAATGAATGAGTTTGGACCTTTATGAGACAGAAACAATAGTTAGCAAAACATTCACCATGACAAACACTATGCCAGGTATTTATGTATATTTATTTCATTTCTTCTTCCCTGTGATTCTGATAGATATTAGCAGCACCATTTTGGAGATGAGGCAGCTGACGCTTACAGAGACGGCCTGCACCATCTCTGTCTGTCTTGCTCCAAGCCCACTGTTTCTCGGACAATGATGGTCATCCTCTGCTGCCCATAATGGAAACAGATGCCAACTCAATAGAGGATGGACTCGGTAAGAAATCTAACAATTTGGGGATGCACTCTCTTATGAGGAGCTGAATTATCTGTCACGGGAATTATGGAGTCTACTTGACCATCTGTCAGGAACATATAATAGAGAAGACAGGAAAGGAGGTTGAATGAGAAAACCTCTAATGTTCCTCTCAATGCTAAAACTTTAATTTACTGTCTAGCCATATGCTGAAGCGGCAGAATAATACAGTTCTTCCCCCTCTTGGGATTTCCCCTTTCACTTTTCCTCTTGAAGCAGATGGTTGCTATTGTGCCGGTTGCCCCGGGAGGAAAGTGCACAGAACAACAACCAGAAGTCTGCGGTCCCCTCGCTTTTCTCTTTCGGAAGCCTGAACTTTTAGGGGAAGCTGAAAGATCAGGGGCACGAACAAATATTTGAGAAAGAGATCTTAAAAAGAGAGCACATGGCTTCCCTACATGTTTGAAAGAGATAATCTGGACTGGTGGATGAGAACTGGATGAAGGAAGTGTAGAGCAGTTAATGATAAGTAAGGTGCGGATGCTTCAAAGATAGAGGTACCCTTAAGTGTCCTTCTTGGGTAGAGCCATGTGAAAGAAAAACTACCCCAGTAAGGGTGTGAGGGGCTTAAGAATACAATAGACCACACTAGTTTTCAAGTTAAAACCTTGGGGAGATAGAAGGACGCTGTGAAGTATTGTCTGCAGGGAGTGTCTAGGCATATACAGCCAGCAAGAGCACCAGGTGACCCCAAGATGAAACAGACACCCCCTAACCCAGCGCCTTGGCCCTTCAGGAAAATCTCCAAGCTCAGACACAGCTCTGGGGATGGGAAGGAACTTTGCAGGAACAAGAAGAGTAGAGTAGGGGCATGAGGATTTGTTATGAAACTCAAAGACTCATCAAACCAAAGATGGAAGATTTCTTTTTAATCCCTGTCATTCCTGTGTTTTCTGCGGCACTTAGCTAGTTGACATGAAGCACACGTTCTTCCAAAGAGAATACTTTAGCGTGTGTGTTCTGAATAATTTAAATGTGATCATGTGATGAAATTCACACATTAAAGGGGTGAACATGTTTACTTAGGAGACTGTTTTGATTGATTTTCCATTAGTTCTCCTAATATATATATATATATATATATATATATATATATATATATATAACTTTAAGAAGATAGTAAATGTATATATACTACATATATATCCCCTAGGTTTAGAGCCTTCTATAAAATCACACCCTTTTGTTTCCCACAGAGATAATGGTATGGTGAAGTAGGAGTGGTGATATCTAACACCTCACTATTATTTTCTCTAATAACATACTTTATTTTTTCCATAGGTTTTACAGATTTTGTCATGTCATTCAGGATCCTTCATGAAACAGACACCAAAAGTGCAAGAGATTTAATGGGGTGGGGGGCATGTTTGTGAAGGATGAGATGCAGAGGAAGCAGGCTTCCAGTCCACAATGCAGGTCCGACACCTCTGAAAGGATAAAGGGAAGGAAGAGTGTTGGATAGGAAGGTCCCTGGGTTACAGTGCAGCTTTGAGCAAAGGCTGTTAAAGCCTTACTTTGTCAGGCAGAAATGGCCCAGCTCCAGTACCCCCACTTAGCAATCAGCTGGGAGCAGCCTCAGGAGCTTGTGGTCTTGATGAGAAAGCCGTGAATGGGAAGCTGGAATCTGTTAGCTAACCGGTGGACTTTCTTTTGAGAGGAGATCTGAGTGGCATTCCACCAAGGCTTCCAGTCACCAGTTTTTAGAATGGAATTAATTCTTAGCACTGTATGGATACGGATGGAAGGATATTGGAGAGAAAGACATAGAAAGGGAGATGATGGGTTATATCATATAGTCAAGAAGTGCCTCCTCTAAAGGACCGACCAATCATCTGAGGACACTTTATTTTAAAAAAACCTGAACAATTTCACCTTGGAAATGAGTCACTGTCCCTCACCTCACTAGATAGGGAACCTTTACACTTGTACATACAGTTCGCAGATATCCCAATTAGCAGCCCAGTTAAACCTCTCAGGGCAAGTGTTTGAATGCCAATCTGACCATCAATAACAATGAAGCTTAGAAAAAGTGAAATTATCCACTTGACTCAAATGAAATGATAAGCAAAGAAAATTTCACGTTCTTGAACTTGCTTTGCTAAAAGGAAAGAAGGAGGGGAGTCTTAGTGATTTATTTAAAATGATGGTTATTGATTAATCTTCAAAAGTGCGTGAACCGCCGAGGTCGGTTTGGCTCAGTGGTGGAGCGTCGGTCTGCGGACTGAAAGGTCCCGGGTTCGATTCCGGCCAAGGGCATGTACCTTGGTTGCGGGCACATCCCCGGTGGGGGGTGTGCAGGAGGCAGCTGGTCGATGTTTCTCTCTCATGGACGTTTCTGGCTCTCTATCTCTCTCCCTTCCTCTCTGTAAAGTATCAATAAAATTTATAAAAAAAAAAAAAAAAAAAAAAAAAGTGCGTGAACCAAGGAGGTGCTTCCGAAGTAAAGAATTAGAGCTTATTAAAATTCAATTTCTTCAGTTGTGAGAATAGAGAGTGAATGAAACAGAATAAAAAGGAGGGTGCTTTACAAGTCAGTGACTAAAAATGAGGAATGATGGCTTTTTAACATGATTTCTTTCTAAACCAAATGGCATAATAATAGAGACTGACTAGAAACTCTCCTGTGCCCCAGTCTTCATGAATCCAATTTGCTCCCTTGAGCATCAATGACTTTAAGTCATATATTCCCCAGATAGAGAGGATGTTGGAAAACCTTGTACATCTGTTACCTTGTCTGAAATCTCAACAATGAGGACAAACCACTCTGGAAAGGTGAAGAAATTTAAAATGAAAGTCTATGGTTATGCAAATACAAATTAACTGAATATTAACTCTATGACTAACCACCCTAGTGGAGATCATGGACCTCAAAGGAAGCCTGACTGGATGAATTGAAATGTTTTCCTTAGTAAGAGAAAGGGAATGGGAAAGGTTATGTGCTAGAATTTATCATCCAATAATTGCAAAGTTCTTCCTGAAATATGGCAGATTCCATTGAAACAACATTGAGTAATACTGAAATTATAAATGCAATTTTGAAACTATCAACATTTTGGCCATTTTTTTAAAATGGTCATTCAGAGTAAGTCTGGCTCATTGGGAAAGTAAGTCTGCATTGAGTATCTTGAATGGCTGTTCTTACCAAGCACTATGGTTCAGGGGTGGTATGCCATATTTCAAGACCCAGGGAATAAATAGCCACTAATAAAGCTTTTCATCTTTAATGAAATCATTCTAATGTTAACTTTGTATTTGATAAATTCATGTTCAATTGCTACTCTTGCAGTAAAATCTTGGGAAATCTCTATCATATGTATAGTGTTATTCAACTTCTTAAAAACATTTACTGGACTTTCTAACTTTTCTCTAATGTCCTAAATTACTATAATCTGAAACAAAAAAATATTAGTTATAATTGAGTAAAAAATAGCAAGAAAAATTATATAATTAAATGGATAATTTGACATAAAAAATACAGGGTGGGGCAAAAGTAGGTTTAGAGTTGTATGTGAAACATAGTTTATTCTTATGCTAGAGGCCCAGTGCACAAAATGGGCAAGTCCCTAGCCTGGACAGCAATCAGGGCCCATTGGGGCCTTCTGGTTGCCCGCTAGGGCCTTCCTTAGTTCTGTGCTGCCCCCTGATGGTCAGCACACATTATAGCAACCCATTGTTCTGCTGTTTGGTCTATTTGCATTTAGCCTTTTATTATATAGGATTACTATTTATTAATTATTGTATTATTCTTCACATGAACAACTGTACACATACTTTTGCCTCACCCTGTATAGAGAAGCATTTTTCAAAGAGACAGTAAGACATACAAAATATCCAGCCATCATAAATTTTAGCTGGAACCACATACTATATATTAGTTTACTGAATTTCAGGATTTAAGGTTTGGAAAATTTTTTCACAAAACATCAGAGTTCTATGAATATGCCCAATGAAATAATTAAGTCACAGTTGTCTCACCTCTAGTATTGGGTATGCTGAATTACTCAGCATCGTGAAAATGTGATCACCTTTTCTTTCCTAGATAGGGAAATGAAGGGGAAAAATAGCCAACATCATTTCTAAGACATTCATATCTCTTGGCAATTATAGGGTGCCTTTTGATATCTGTATTAGCTTCCTAGGCCTGCCATAACAAATTACCACGATTTGAGTGGCTTAAAACAACACAAACTTATTGTTTCACAGTTCTGTAGGTCAGAAGAACAGATGGGCTCAGCTGGGAACTCAGCTTAGAGACTGACAAGGTGAAAATCAAAGTATCAGCAGGGCTGTGTGCGTTATTAGAGGTTCTGAGAAGAATCCACTTCCAATCTCATCCAGGCTGGTGGAAGAATTTACTTCCATGCATTTGTAAGATTGAGGTCCAGGTTTCCTTGTTAGCTGTTGGCCCATTGGTTCTCTGCTTCTAGAGACAACTATATTCCCTGGCCTGTGGTTTCCCTCACCCTCCAAGTCAGCAGTGGTGGGAAAATTCCCTCTCATGCTTTCAACTTCTCTGATTTCCCCTTCTGTCTCACTTCACAGGCTTCTCTTCCCAGTTGAAGACAGCCCTCTGCTTTTAAGGGCTCATATGGTTAACTAAGGCCCACCAAGGATAATCCACCTATTTTAAGATGCTTAGCATTTATTACACCTGCAAAGTCACTTTTACCACGTAAGGTTCCAGGGGGTTAGGGCCTGGACATCTTTGGGAGCTATTGTGTTTACTATGCTGTTAAGAGTTGACCATATCTCACACCTACCAGATGCATTCTCTACCCTCTACCTGCAGACTCTGGATGCATCCCCTAGCTTACTTCCTTCTTTTGTATAGGAAGCCTGCAGGGATTCCTCTCAGTTATGGTCTGTTTCCTAGATCCTCCTACTTCCTCAGTCCTCAGTCTATTCTTCTGCCAGCTTTATCCTGCCCCTTCAATTCTGCTAGGTAATCTCTTCCCTGCTATTTGTCTCGATCTGATTTTTCTCTGCACCGTGCTTTGTCCTGATTGCATAGCATGGCTTCCAAATTTGTCAGTCCCATCTCCAAATCCGTCTTTCTGAAAGGTTTCAAGTCTTTCCATAATTTCTTTTGTTCTGGCCAAATTACTCCTCCTTTACCATGAGGCACTGTTGCTCTCATTTTTTATATGTATTAATAGTTATCAGTATGCATGGAATGTTACTAAAATGTCAGTGTCCCAGCATTTATTCACTAGAAATAGGACACATTTATTAGCTATGGCTTACTCTAGAAACCATGTGTTATGTGGTGAATCACAACACAAACAAAATTATTTTAAAAAATCCATATACCTAGGTTAATAAAAAAAACATTTGTACAGACTGGGTCAACTGTTCTCTGAACATTTTCGATAAATTATTGAACTATGATGTAGTTACACTGATGATATTAATATGCCTGAAATAACGGGGCTGTAAAATATTCATCTTGGTAATTTGAGTCATTTAAATAAATGACCTGTATTAATATTGTAGTAATATAATAAGCCACTTGTTAATTGGTTATTATGCAATTGGGAACTAAATGTGGGTATTGGGAAGAATTGAGCAGTTACTATCAAAGTCTTACTAGTCTATTTCAAATATTATGCAACTTCTTAAGCTCAAACTACAAATATTTATTTTATGTCTATTGAGTGCAATTCACTGCAGTAGAAATGAGACAGACATGGATTCTTCCCTCAGGGCACTTACAGCCTATTAGAGGAGGTAGAAAGTTCCTGGGATTTAAGGTAGAAAGTAATAAATGCCCTAACAAAAGCACAGATGAAGCATTAAATATACTGAGAAGAGAAAGAAAATGACTCTACTATTAAGAACGCATAATAATATGGACACTTAGTGTGTGTGTGTGTGTGTGTGTGTGTGTGTGTGTGTGTGTGTGTGTATTAGAAGCCTGGTGCATGAATTTGTGCATGGGTAGGGTCCAGCCAGGGGGAGGGGACATGGGCAGTTGGCTGGCCTGCCTGCAGGTCGAACTCCTCTGTTGAGGGGACAATTTTCATATAAGCTTTTTATTATATAGGCTATACACTGAGTGGCTAGATTATTATGCGTTCAGAGATTATTATAATCTAGCCACTCAGTGTATAGTGCCTAGTCAAGGATACACATTTGATAAGTATTATGGAATATATTGAGCTTCGAATTTAATTTGAATCTTGATATATTTGTACTCAGAAGGAAGGTGAAACCAGCAGTCTATTGAGTGAAGAAATGCAAACCAAAGCACAGAGACAGTGAAACTTCTCATGTTACAGCTTTTACCTCCATCATTTAGGTCTCTGTCAACTAGTCATTCTCATCCACATTATTCTATCCTGGTTTCTATTACCTCGCCTTATCCAACTTCTCCTCTCCTCTTACCATACTGCACACATGGACTCATGAAATGTTATCAACATTAGCAGAAAAAAAAATGTTGGCCATTTTCATCTTTCCATTTCAGTCCTCATCATCCCAGATCAGCACTCGTGCGTTATGCCTGGTCCATTGCAATAACCTCCCAGGTGGTCCTTGTCTTTAGTGTTTAACTTTCTAAAACTCCTGACTGCCACCGAAGCTCTCCTAGCACAGCTCTGAACATGCCATTCACTGAATAAAGATGATTTAATATTTCCTGGACACAGTCTGATCCTTACCCTGACTGAGGTCCTCCTATATTTCCCCCAGTTACCTAGGCGATACCTCTCCTCCAGCCTAGTTAGACTACTAACTTTTTCTTCCTACCTGGAAGTGATTTTTGTTCACATTTTAACTTTTTCTGTACTTTTCTAGATCACATTACACATGGCCTCACAATATAGGTAAAACTAGCTTTTGAGCTCTTTGGGGTAAGAGTACATGATTAATTGTTTTTCATTTTATGTACTCATGATGGTTGCTTCACGAACATCAGTGATGGTTTAATAAATGCGGCGTTATCAGTTGGTCCCTTTCTGTTTTATTTCTCTGCAAGAATATTCATTTATAATTTCATATTTTCTAGTTGATTACCAAGCTGATTAAATGAGTCTCCTGACACCAGAAAGGAGGCTTTACTGGAGAGACCTTGTTTAGCCTTTTTCATCCCTGGAACTAGCATTGCTGAGGACAGTGTCCAGCACATCATAGGCCTTCATCCAGAAAGTGTTAAATGAAGGAATGAATGAATAAAACTAAACATTTAGGAAATAACGCTGGTGTCTTCGTGCACAAAACAGTGTTGTTGAGTGATTCGTCATCATTTTTATGCACCAGAAAGACATTTGTGGGCTTAGCATAATATTCCCAGGCTCCTAGGTACATGCATGGAGAACACTAAGTAAACATAGTCATTAACTTTCCAACATACTTACTATTGATGTGCAGAAAGTATAGCATTCTTCACAATTAATTATTATGAAAAATGGACATTTTAAAGGCTTCTTGACACTAAAGAAGATAAGAGAGCTAAGAAATTATATATTAATGTTTCTACTGCCCGAAGAATTTTAATAGAATAATTGCTAACACCCCTTTGTTATTCTCAGCAACAAGGCGTCCCTCTTGGTAGAGGAGCCCCTGGATGCCTCCAATGTGACAGAGAGGACATGAAGAATCCGCACTGAAAACCATAAATTCTAAAATGGAAAAAGGTACTCCCACTGGTGGGCAGAAAAATGGCGTCCTCAGACTCTAACATCACACGCTCTTGCACTTGAAGACTGGCTCAGAAAACACTAGCTGTGTGCATTTGAACAGTTTCTCCCAACTCTTGTTTATAAATTGGGGGCGACAATGGCAGCAATTTCCAAGAGTCATGGTAGAGATTACCGTATTTTTCGGACCATAAGACGCACTTTTTCTTCACCAAATATGCAGTCCCCAGGGACATGGAAGGTCCCGGGGGACCCGCTGCCGCTCTGCAACTCGGACCATAAGATGCAGGCACTTTTCCTCCCACTATTTGGTGAAGAAAAGGTGCGTCTTATGGTTCGAAAAATACGGTAAGTACAATTAGAGGTCTAATAATGTAAGAATGTGATTCTTACATGCATTGCAGTGTGCTAAGTGCTTACTGTGAGTTGTCTTCACCTAATTTTCACAATAGCACTTTAACATCAGTATCACTAGTAACCTAATTTTTCAGATGGATAAACTGAGGGATGAAGTATTGCCTGAGATCTAGTAAGTTTTTACTAAATTAGAGCTAACATAATTATGTGTATTGATCATTATATATTATTAGAGGCCTGGTGCACGAATCCAGGGTCCGTTGGCCTGGCCTGCGCCCTCTAGCAATCCAGGACCCCTTGGGGGATGTCGGACTGCTGGTTTCAGCCTGATCCCTGCAGGCCAGGACAAGGAACTTCATTGGACCTCTAGCATGCATATAAAATCTTTGGTTAATATATTTCCTCCCTCCTCCCTCCCCGCTTCCTTCTGAGATTCATCATCAGTCTGTTCCATGTTTCCATACCTGTGCGTTGAGCGTCTGCCCCCTGATGGTCAGTGCGCATCATAGCTACCAGTCAAACAGCTTTTATATATATAGATTAGTATATATATTTAATCAAATTATGTATTTTGGTTATACAATTTGGCTAAAATATAGGGTAAAACATAGCAAATTACATTGCACCTGGTTCTTTAACACTTTACATGCTCACCTCATCTAATCTTCACAGTGTGCTTATGCAGTGTGATTATTCCTCCCATTTTGCAAAAGAGGAAACTGAGGTTTAAAAAGGTTAAGTCATGTGATGAGGTCATGCAGCCAATATTTAAACCCGGGCTGTCTGATACCAGATATGTTGTGAATAACCCTAACCCTCCAGCCTGGTTCTTAAGATTTCTAGAAGTTTCCTATAAAAAAGGATTTGAAGTCAGTGGAGAGCTGAGTCTTTGGAGGAGCACTGTGAGTGCATTAGTTAGTGCAACAAAGCGCCATAAATTAGATGGTTTGAGATAATAAGACTTTATCCTCTCAAAGTTCCAGTGGTAGATGTTTGAAATCAAGGTGTCAGCAAGTTTGGGCTCCTCCCACAGGCACTGGGGGATGATCCATTGCTTGTCTCTCTGGCTGTTGATGCTGCCAACATCCCTTGGCTTATGAGCACTTCAATATGAACTTTAAGACCAGTAAACTCAAATTCCACTCTGCTCTGTCTTCTTATCACCTTCACTGACACTTGTGAAGGCAGCCAGAATCCACCTGGATCATCTAGGATAACTCCGGATTTCAAGATCTTATCTTAATCACATTTGCAAAAACTTTATATAAGGTAACATTCAAAGGTTTCAGGGATTACGAGCTGGTATCAATGGGGACCCCCACGGTAGTGAGGAATAATTCATTAAATCCATGAATCTATAGGCTGTGGCACACAGTATTATTTTATATCCCAATAACAGGAAACATTCTCAACATGGGCAATCTACTAGGAGACTATCCACCATGAAATGTGGACAAGGACTACACACTCAGGGTGTACTTAATCCAGAAGAAAAGTGGCCACATAGAAAGACAAGGGCATTTGCATGTGTCTGCATGTGGCAGGTGAAAGGAGGAAAACAAATCTCTCAGAATATGAGTCCACTTGATGACTGGTGAGGTCCAGTGTCTCATGGTCATGCTCAATGTTGGTGATAAATTTCCAAGTGTTGAGTCATGGCCTGAGGAGGAGTCCAGAGGTACACGTCTGGATACACTGATGGGTAAGCCCCTTGGAGGAGCAGAGTGTTGGCTGAGTGCAAGAGCTACCTAGAATGAAGAGTGGTCCATGTCTGTTGTTTCGACAAGACCGGCATAGCCATGGGGGATGCAGTTCTTCTCAGTAACCTTTCTTTTAAAAATTAGCCCAGGGAATGAGACCATTCAGGATCCTGGAAGAGCTGGTCCCCTATCAGGTACATTCATGAATCAGTGGGCCCTGAGCTCACAGGAGGGGACTGTCATGCATGCCTCAGTCTGCTGCCCAGGCCCCTTTAATGACTAGGCTACTCTTGTTGTTTCTGCTGGGCCAGATGGCTCTCAGTTCAGTCCTCCCTCTGGATGGTGTGAGGCCCTTATTGTACCCATATCTCCTCTCAATGACCCTCTGCTAGGCCCACTTTCTGTGCTTTCTACACATTCCAAGAGCAGTCCCCAGTGGTCCTCCAGCCCGTAATGTCCATCTCAGAGCCTGTTTCCTGGAGAAATCTTACTTACTGAATATTTGAAAACTAAAAAACAAATAAGCCCATGAACCAGAAAAACAAAAATATAAAAAGCCTCGGGCTATGTCAGCTGTACATGATACTTAAAGGTCATTATACACTGAATTACCTCATAATTGGGTTATAGATATATAAACCGTGTGCAACTCAGTCATAAAGTTAGAGATATTACCAGCTTTTAGAACCTTTTTGCAATTTCACCAGGCCCTCAAGATTGTGTATCTCTAAGTGTCTGTTCTGTTCCAATCTAACAGGCATGTTCATTGGAGTCAGACAGACCTGGTGTACAGTCCTATCCTCCTACTAACTACATATCCTGGCACAAGTGACTTAGTCTCTTTGAGCTTCTGTAAAATGAGGATCATGTTACTTACCTACTTCACAAGATTGCTGTGACCATTACATTAAATACCCTCCATGTATAACCCTAGTGATATGCGGGCCACGGAGGAGTCAATTAATGAATGTTAGTTCCTCTTCATGTTCCCAGAAGGGCATTTGAAAACCTCCTCTCTTGCTTGTAGTCCTCTTTAAAGAGTAAGTTCGATAGAATAGTAGGAAATGTATTATTTGTGGGTCGGCACTCCAGATAAATAAGGCTAATATACAGGAAAAATGATGTCAAATAAATCCTCTCTTTTCTAATTAAAAACAAACTCAAAATAACAGAGCCCTCACCTTATCACTAAAAGGCATGGTTGGCTTGACTGTGGTCTGTGTACCACGCCAGGAGGATTCGATGAGCCTGAGATGACATGTCACCTTCTTCCATGGGGATTTCTGACCAGGCCAGTGTTACTTCCTGCCCCAGCAGCACACCTTTGCTTAGTGGTCCCGAGGGTCACCTGGCAGCTTTTGTTGAAATCTTAGAATCCCTGATCATTATAAGTAATTTGTATTTTCTTAGCTTAAAATAAATAATTCTGAAAAGAATACATAGAATTATAAACAAAGTAACTTATTGGTATTCATATTTCACATTTCCATTCTTTCAAATTGATTCTTCCATTCTTAAGCACCTTTCTGATGTCATGAGGAAGAGATGCTTCTGGTGCTTATTTCTCTGTATTCTCAAGTCAATAAAATCTTGACACTCAATTTTCAGTTTTAAGCAGCTAAGTCTTAAGCTATTGTCAAGAGAACCTGAAGGATATAATAGAATAGTTTGGGGCCTGAATAGATTTTTTTTAAAGGAAATGGTTGCCAGGCAGGCTCTTAAAAACTCAACTCATAAGAGACGGGAGATGTGTTCTCATTGGTTTCATCTGGATGACCCTTCTCCCACACAGACTTAAATGTTTCAAGTGTATAAGAATGAAGGAGGCATACTAAACCATTCTAAAAGAGGAGTCTAGAAGAAAACAACATGAATTTATCGAAAGTCAATGGATAGAGGTCCCTTTTTACATGAAAACATCTATTATAGCACTCTTTCTTCACACAAGTAATTGTAAGTGTTCAATGAGCCTGAGAAACATGTCCCCTTGTTTTCATGGGAAGTCCTGGGGACTGGGACAAATACATATCTCACTAGGATTTTGCCTGTTTGCATTTAAAATACATATAATTCAGAATTATGGCATCAAAATAATTAAGATTCTTGGTTATAAGCATGAAAAAGCAATTCTAGCTATTTGAGTAACAAAGATTTATTTGGGAGGATATTAGGATGTATATCTGTAGATAGGGGGCCTCAAAGACTAAAGGCCGGTCTTAGAAATAGGGGAAACCATGGAAGTTGTAGAGGGGCAAAACCAGGGAACAGGGACCGCCGTTCCCATATGTCAGCCTATCCAGGCCCCCACTACTTGGATCAGAACATCTGCATTCCCCCCACCAAGGTTTCCCTCACATGTTGTGAAGCTCCAAAACAGACTTCCTTTTGGTCACATACTTGCCAGGAAAGGAAGGATCTGGTCTCTTTAGTTTGTCTAGTGGGTAGTGAGTATCTGGAATCACCCTCCAACAGGACAATACACAATGGCAGAAAGATCCATTTCCAAAAGAAACTTGGGGCACTATTAGGAAAGGATTAATACATGGCCAATCAACACAGCACACATTTTATCTACAGTATCTACAGATCTCAGGATCTTGAGGCAAATTCCTGCCTCAGACAAAGAAGTAACTGCATAGTAAGTGCTTTGTGCCTTGTGTCAGAATTCTAAAGCACTGAGTCTAGTAATATATCTCTCAAGGATAAAATCTGAACACTCTAAAAATATTAAATAGAAACAATTCCTTAAATGAAATGTCTAAGGTTAGATGTTCTTTCTGTTGCAGATGGAGGAAAATGCCCATGGCAAATTGAGCCTCTAAAGTTTCTCTCTCTCTCTCTCTCTCTCTCTGACACACACACACACACACACACACACACACACACACACACACACACACCATAAAAATGGCTCTCTTAAAAGAGAAGGGCTGACTTCTTTAGTCCTTGAGCAAGACATGGGGTAGAGTGTTCTTGCAAATCTTCATTCTCTATGTCTCTCCTCAGAAATAGTACAGAACCTGATTTTATTTCTATGGACTTTGCTAGTTTGGGCTATTTAAGGCTAGCTGGAAAACACAGGTTTCATTTAGACTGAAACTTATATGAATAAAAGGATTGGGAGTTTGCTTCCATTATAGTTGAGCAGCACAAAACTGGGAGTAAGAAGATAGGAACGCGCATCATTGTTTTTTGTCAAGTGACTCTCCAGTAGCTGATATCCTTACCATGCAGAAGAGATGAAGTGGTCATCACACTTTAGTGCAGCTATTTGTTTTTTTGTTTTTTAAAATATATTTTATTGATTTTTTACAAAAAGGAAGGGAGAGGGATAGAGAGTTAGAAACATCGATGAGAGAGAATCATCAACCAGCTGCCTCCTGCACACCCCCCACGGGGGATGTGCCCGCAACCAAGGTACATGCCCTTGACCAGAATTGAACCCGGAACCTTTCAGTCCGCAGACCGACGCTCTACCACTGAGCCAAACCGGTTTTGGCAGTGCAGCTATTTGTAAATGTAATTCAGTAATGCAATACCTATATACCCAGTGACTTTCTGGCAGTCCCTCCATCACAATCCAGCTCCCACCATGTCACCAATGCACAGCTATTCTAATGAGGAAGGAAAAGTGAATAGATGGAGAAGTCACTTATGTCCTTTGACATAACTTTACACTATGTGCCTCTTGTTCTCCTTTTTTGTTGTTGTGTAGCCATGATTGTATATACCATCATGATTATATTCTATGTGCAACTTCAGCTGATGAAATGTATTTCCCTAAAATGGAAGAAAAAATAATTTACAAAATGTATCCATTTGTTCCTCTTAGACACAGATTCTGAGACACGTTTAAGAGTGCATGAGGCTTATTAGGGGTTACTGTCAGTGAAGATAAAAGTAAGAGGAAGGATGATTGAACAGGGAAAGCCTTCAGAATGAAATGCAGAACTCATAAAATCTGGGCCAACTGAACAGGGAGTTCTAAAACAAGACTGGCCTACTGGAGCTCTGTGTTGGGAGAAATGGCCAATGATAGTATCTCACTCATCCTCATTCATTGGGGTCTGTGAGACCTTGGCTCAAAGATAAAGCAAATCTTGCAGAGGACTGTCAGCTTATAGTACTCCTTGCAGATAAATAGCAGGTGCTTTCTTGAAGAAAATTCTAAATGGTAGACGTTCCTAATTGCTACGACTAGGAAATGGTTAGCTTAAAATTAGGTACAGGTTTAGTTCCAGTGATTAAAGTTAAAGAATGTTTCACCTACTGACTTGTCATTTTTATAACTACTATCAAGAACATAGTCCTAAATTTGTAGGCAGGGTGAGTGAAGACAACATTTAATTATAACAACTAGTCTACTAAAGGAGAGCATTTAGGATTTATGGTAAACCAATTAAAAGTGACAAAAACACTGTCATAGTTTGGGAAGCTGCAATAGAGGGTTATAGACTGGGTGCCTCAAACAACAAAAATGCATTTCTCACAGTTCTGAAAGCTGAGAAGTACAAGATCAAGATACCAGGAGGTCATACGTCTGATGAGGACACTCTTTCTGTCTTCTTGTATCCACACATGGCTAAGAGCAGAGGGAGATCATCTCTCTCTGGGCTCTTCTTGTAAGAGCACTAATCCCATTCCTCATGATCTAATTACCCCTTAAAATCCCTACTTCCAAATACCATCACATTGGGAAATTAGGCTTCAGTACAAGAATTGTGAGAGTTTGGGGAGACACAAATACTCAGCCCATAGAAGGCATAAAAATTAAGGAATAAAGATAAATAAAAAATTAAAACCGATTAACTGACAATATCTCCTTTCCTCACCTTCCCTTTCACAAGTGTATCTAGATATATAAAAGCCTAAGTGATTGTTCAACCATATGACCAGTAGCTAAGACATGCACTGACCACCAGAGGGCAGATGCTCAACACACAGGCATGGAAACATGGAACAGACCAATGAATCTCAGAGGGAAAGGGGGAAGGGGAGGGTAAGAAGATATTAACCGAAGATCTTATATGCATACTAGAGGCCCGGTGGAGTCCCTCGGCCTGGCATGTGGGGATCGGGCCAAAACCAGCAGTCCAACATCCCCTGAGGGATCCCAGGTTGCGAGAGGGCCAGGGTGAAAGACCCCACCAATGCATGAATCCATGCATTGGGCCTCTAGTTTTTAAGTAAGTTGCTTAAGCATACCAATAGTCAGTGGTGTCTGATATTGATTTAGTAGTTTTTGTTGCAGATATCTTCTTACAGATTATTAAACTAATGCATGGAATCTTGAATAACTATTTTTACCTACCATACCATCTTGGAAGACAACGTGCATAGTATAACAACTATTAGTTTCAAAAAAATAATTTATTTTGTATTAATAATTCCATTGTGAATTTTATCTTATCAGTATTATAACAGACAATGCCAAATGTTTTAAGGCTATCCTCCTATTCCTTCAACAAGTAATTACTGAGTATGGAACCCAGGCTGGGCACAGAATTAGGTATTGGTGATACAAAACAAGGTCCAGGTCCTCTTCCAGTTTATGCTCTTGTTGGAGACATAAACAATAATCAAGAAAACACAAATATAATTTATGAGAGATAGAAGAGCCGTGAACAAAGATGAAGCACACTAAGGGATAGAGAATGTCAGGATGACTTTGTACATGTGTGTGAGGGGTGGCTGCCCTCACACAGGGACTTTACATAGGGTGGTCAAGGTCATCTTCTTCTAACCAAGATGCTGGAGCAAAAATGTAGATTACATGTAGGGTGAAGAAGGTGGGGAAGGGAAGCAGACCTTGAAGAGGTAAAGACGAGGTAAAGACAAAGTAAGGAGGTTGGGGTTCATCCTAAGCCTGAAGGGAAGTCCCAGATGTTTTCAGGCAGGGTGGCCTGATCTGATCTACCTTTTGGAAAGATCACTCTGGGCTCTGCAGGGAAAGCATCTGTAGTTTGGTGAATATGGAAGCCAGAAGCTAACACATTAACCTAGGTGAGCAATGAAGGAGGTTTAGACATTATAGGTGGTAGTTGATCTGCTTCACAATAATTTTGAAGGTAGATTGTCTTAAATTGTTGATGGATTGGATGCTGGGTGTGAGGATAAGAGAGGGATCAGGAATGATAACTAGATCCAGAGACACAGAAGCATGGAATAGACTAAGGAAGGCAGGGTGGGGTGGGGTGAGTGGGGAGAGATTAACCAAAGAATTTATATGCATATATTCATGACCCATGGACACAGATAGTAGTAGCAAAGGCCTGGGGTGGGCTGGGCTGAAGGGGATCATGGGTTGAGGGAGAATGGGACATCTGTAATACTTTCAACAATAATGATACATTAAAAAAATTTAAAAGGAATGACTTCTAACTACAGCTACTGCTTAAGTGGGGAGCTCAAATCTGGTATCAGGCATTTGATAAAAATCAGGGGTGATTGTATTGTGGGAGTGAGACCTAATTTTTAGTTCTATTAACATACACTTAGTGGCCAGATTATTATGGTCTCTGAGTGCATAATAATCTGGCCACTCGGTGTATATCCTATATAATAAAAGGCTAATATGCAAATTGTCCCCTCTAGCAGGAGTTTGACCAGCAGGCAGGCTGGCCAACCACCCATGTACCCTTTCCCTGGTGGCCAGGCTGGCCAGACCCCACCAAATTCATGCACCAGGCCTCTAAAACACACACACACACACACACACACACACACACACACACACACACACACTGAGTGGCCATATTATTATGTGTTCAGAAATCATAATAATCTGGCTACTCAGTGTATAAAGTGAGTAGAAATTTCAGGTCATTGAAAGGGGTATGCTGTCCTTTGTTTTTCACCCACTGCTTTATTCCCTGCTCACTAACAACACAGCAATTGACTTTCATATGAATTAAATTTGTTATATATTTGACTAGATCCTAGTTTGGAGAGGTGAACTGGGGGATTTAGACCATAATTAGGTGTCTGCATCAGAGGAGGGACTTTCTGTTCCTCCCTGTAACCCCTCTTAGGATAGAAATAATTGGCAGTGATGATGCCCAATTAAATTCAACACTGCTCATTGTGTGGGTTTAACGAGGAAGTCCCTTTCTGTTCTTTGACCCAATGGAAAAGCCAGAGCTGACACAATCTTTAGATAAGGGTTTCTCAAGGATTTTGGTAGCATTGCAAGCCCTATTTGATGTCATACTGTGAAAGTTGCCGTTCTGAGAAAGGCAGATGGAGATAGTGGTAGGATTTGCAACAGAACAATTAACTTAGTGAGACACCAGCTTCTTTGTGACCTGGAGCTTAAAGAGCTTGGGAAACCTTCTTCAAGGTAAGGAACACATGATTACAAAGAGCAAAACTAGAATGAGAAATTATTTGGTATGAGAAAAAGTTCGCAGAATAATACATATTTAAAGCTGATAAAACCACAAATGTCACATAATAAACAAAATAACGCAATACTTTAAAATAAATTTATTGCCTGACACCCCTCTAATAGTTTTCCTTACTTTATTTTTAGTTGCGTACACTTTACACTAACACAAAACAAAGGTTATATAATTTTTAAATAGAGGGACTATAAAGGTAATTTTGTTTTTACTGTGGCATGGATGATGAATCTGTCAAAAGTTTATACTTGGAACGCACAGACCATGTATATCTGCTCACACAGATGTATCCCCTTTTGTAAGAATTAGGCCCTACAAACACAGAATTCCGATGAGTTCTATTTCACATCATTTTTGGGGGTGCAGGGGGAAACCTGTTTTAATGATTAAAATAATTAAAAAAAACAACAACACAGCTTTGGGCTCTGTACATTTCAGACATTCTTCCTCCACTGCTTGTGGTCATCTAGTGTTGGGCACTCAGACTCCTTTGCATCATGATACAGTCCTGGCCCTGCCCCTCTGTTAGGTTAGGATGGTGGGGGAGAAGGCACAGGAGCCATACAAGTATCCTTAGAGGCCTTTCCTACACCAGGAAGGCTACACAAAGAATGACCTACCCAACTCATAATTACACACCATCAAGTTAAAATTCAATGCATTTTCAACTCAAGGTTCATGAAGCCAAATGACAAAATGCCCATGTCTACTCCAATGTCCTCCTGTCACTCAGGAGTGTGACCAAATTGGAAGTAGAACAAGACAGTGGTGTTAAGAAATTTGAACATACTCTGGCAAATTTTACTAAAACATCCTGTGAAGACAATGCCAAGACCAGCACATTAGAAGGAGCATGTGTAGTGAGGGGTCCTGATACTTCAGCTTCATTTCCTCCAGGGTATATTCTCTTTTAGTTAGGAGTCACAATTCGGTGAATCCTTTTAGGTTTTACTTGGTGAGAGAGAAAACAATAAACCAGTGGTAAGCTTCAGACTTATTAGAAGGGAAATTTGTTCAAGAATCTCTGAGCATAATGCAAACCCTTTCCTCTAAATGGGGGGATAACCCTAGAATTGTCAACAGTATATGATATTATGTGAATGGGGTATTTGGAGGTAGTCATATAATACATAACCTCCCCCTGTCACAGCACCATCTAACTCCCAGTCTGGTTGGAGAAAATTTGGACAACCTTGATCCTTCCTTCAGCTGCACACCAAAGTAACCCATCCCATACAGTCAGTTGAACCTTTCCCTATGGCTCTTGCCCCTGACTCCTCATTTTCATTTCTACACCAACCTGTGCATTTCAGGCCCTTAGAATTCACTGCCTAAATTGCTATGATAGCTAATTCATTGGTCTCTCTGTTACTTCAAACCATTCCTTACTCTTTTTCCTAAATCACAGGCCAAATCTACCACCCTCCTTATAAAAACACTACAATTTAAAGAGAGCCCAAACTGAAGATGACATTTCGAGCCTCCAAATCTGACATTTCAACTTCATTCCTTCTTCCATCCATCAAGTCACCCTTTGCTGGAACCAACAGGGCTGCTTGCCCCTCAGACCCTCTCCTGTGCCTTCTTGTGCGCTTTCTGCCTTATTTACCTCTCCTGTTTTTCATGTCTGAAATAAGTACTTATCTTGGTCTTTCAAATTACTTCTAGGATTCATCAAAAAGTCTATATTCTTTGGAAATCCTTCTGGAATATTTCATGCCATAATGAATTATTCTTTGTTCTACATCTCTATAAAAGTTAACTTATGCAGCCATTGTAGTACTTACTAACGTCTTGTGTGGCAGATATATACTTTTCTATGTTTATTTGTCTTACTTTCATATATCAGTTCTTTACAGAGAGGGACAGTATTCCTTAATCACTGAATAGTCTCCCAAACACATTTATACAATGTCTCCCAAAGTGCTTTGCATATAGGTGCCCAAATATTTTTTTGCATGGATGCATCAGTGAAATAAAAACAATTTTGGGCTAGTCACCAGATTGTAACAGCTATGAGAGTCAAACCTTTTTACTAATTTTTTTATTCCCATAAAAAAGAACAAAGCTTAAATCAATAAAACCTTGTAGTCTAAATGATATGAAAGATTCCAAGGATCAATGTACATTGGACCCATCAGATGGTTAAGGGGAAAGAGTGACTCTAATGAGGAAAGTAATAAAACAAGAATAACTTCTAAACAAAAAGAGTAGAAAACAGCATAACTGTGGAATCTGTCACAGCTGGATTGGCAATGACTGCAATATCCAGGAGACATACACTTTCAAAAGAGGCTGAGAAAGATACGGTGATACCATTCCTGGCAGGGAGAGCGTAATGAGCACCATGAGAATGTTGACAGAAAATCTGAGTTGAGATGCTTTTGCTAACTTTGTTTTGGACTGTCTGGAGAGAGAGGGGGGCAAGCTGTGATTTATAGAAAGCCCAGAAAGCAACTGTGGCAGCTCCATGTGCTTGGGCAGGAAGGGGGCTGCATTAGCCCTCCTTACCCAGTCTGGGCTCTTGTGTAGCATAGAAGGGACTAGAAAGTACTATCAGGGAAGGGACAGTTATGAGATCTGGGAGCCTTAGAGGGGCTTGATTTGGTGTGATCTTAATGACCCCGAGTCCAAGGGCTGGTGGATAGGCCTCTCAGGACTCACACATTGACCTTGGCAGGTGAACTGTATGAGTCAGCTGGAGAGGGGCCCGCTCAGCAGTGGGTGCTGGCTTCCCCAGGAGCACAGTCTGGTGAGCAAATGCACCAGGAGTTATACCAGCTGGGCTGGAGAGGTGGGTCTCCACAGTTAAGATGGTATCTACCTCATCTCAGCAGAGACCAGCCAGAGGATAGCCAGGATCAAAGAGCCATACCAGCCCAAGACCTCACATGACATCAGGATGACAGGAAGTTTTGCCTACGGACAGTAACTGTCTGGGGAAGAAGCAGGAGAGTGGGGAGGAACATGTGTGTTAGGATGCCTGGATGGATGATTCACCCAACAGGGATGATCTCACTGAAACAGGAGAGTGTGGACTGCTGAGTTTCCATCCCCCACTCTCTGGCCCCAGCCCAGGGAGGCAGAAGCTGGGGAGGTGGAGTACATCAGCCAGAAAACATAAAAAGTTGCCATTTACTTGTTTTCGTGAGCCCAGTGTGCTTAAGTGCAATCTCTCACCTTGGAGGCGAAAGGGCTGTGAGAAGAACAGCTTCCGCAGGAAGTAAGTGCTGGCCTGTGGCTCAGCCGGAAAAGGGCATCGCCATCCGCCACGGTCCTGATGGCCGAGGGGAGGGGGAAGAAAGAGAAAACAGCAGAAGGTCCACATCACAGCGTGAGTCTGCTGAACCAAGGAGGAAAGCTAACTGACCTGGAATAATGGAATGTGTGCTTTCATTTAACTGCATAACAGCAGCGTGTTTCTGTGAGGATCTTACATTCTGGAGCCCCAACTTCCTAAATTGCCTGTGTTGAGTAGCTGGAAGTGTGCTAGGAAGTGGTAGAAATACTTTCCCTACGTTGATCCCGGCCACTCTGAACTGTACGGGAGGGTGATCCGTTGGTAAAATGGGGGGGGAGGGGAGCCTTTGGGAGCAGGGAGAGGAGTTTTCTGATGCCCAAACGGCCTGGTGGACAGCTCCCGTCCTTGCTGACCAACCAGGCAGCTGCTCTCTCTCTGTCAGGCCGCCTCCTTTGGGGAGGAAATGTGAACATACAGGGCATGGAAGAAAACTTCGAGAGACAGTTGTGTGGAGTGTTTGAGTGACCACTGCTGTCCATAGCATGACCACATCCAGAACGGGGTGAAGACACTGCTCCTTTAATCTCTAACTGCCTTTGATCGGATCAGTTTCTTGGTGAATCAGGAACCACGGATCACATTTTGCCTTTCATCCCCGGACTATCGGATCTACCTTTAATCATGTCACTAACAGCTTTGGTATCGTATTCACATGTACATTAAAACTTTCATAATGCCATCAATGGAGTTTTCCAGGTCATTATCTCGATTAGGTAAGACCAAGCGTTACTGCATTCTTTACTTTTCTTAGAAAGAAAAAAAAATGGCACAGTCTAGTTTTTATTTTTTTATTTTTAAAATATATTTTATTGATTTTTTTACAGAGAAGAAGGGAGAGGGATAGAGAGCTAGAAACATCGATGAGAGAGAAATATCAACCAGCTTCCTCTTGTTTGGTCACAACCAATGTACATGCCCTTGACCAGAATCGAACCTGGAACCCTTCAGTCTGAAGACCGATGCTCTATCCAATGAGTCAAACTAGTATCAGCGGCATAGTCTAGCTTTTAAATGTATAATTTGCATGTGGGTGCTCCCTCACTATCCATATACTTAATTATAGATTATAAAACTAATGCTGTGTTCTGTTTCTGTCCTACCTGCTCCAGATATTCAAAATTAATCTTCACCACATTTTTTGTGAGGTGAGGCCAAAAGATCGATTATTTCCCTCTAATAGAAAGAAGAAAGGAGAAGTGGTTTGCCCAAGGTCACTCAGCAAATGAGCGCTGGGTCCTGGCATGAAGCCCAGTTCCCATGATTCCCGATCCTCTGCTCAACTTAGGAAACCCTGTTGCCCCCAACCCATGACACCACCTCAGAAGTGTCTCCAGTTCAGCCAAGCAGGCAGATCTGCCCTGAGGCATGGGGCTGGCCAGAGAGGATGAGCTCACTGCATAGCCAGTGCATTCTTACCCTTGGGCCAGTTATACCTGCCAGTCACACAAATCTATTAACAATTTCGAGTTTAATACATGCAAGGCCCTAGGGCACTTCTCATGTATTATCCCATTTAAGGCACAGGAAGCATCCAGAGTGGCATGCAATTACCTCAACACATCGCGGTTGGGTGCCAGAATCAGGATCTAAACTCAAGCCTAATGCCAGTCTCCATCCTTAGAACAGGAGGCAGCATGAAGGCGAGTCCTTAAAAGAGTGGGTCATTGTCGCCCATGGGGATGTGAAATAAAAACCCAACTAAATAACCTCAGAAGCCAGCTCTGTGGGGACCAAGAGATGGAGTAGAATGAGGGTCCCTTGAGCTGCCTGTTGGCTGTGGTATTAATTTAACTTTGTGACCTTGGCATAGTCAAGCCCGGTATCAAAGTGATTACCCAACGATACACATGATTTCTGCCTCACAGACACTTGGGTGGTGGAAAATCTTGAGTTCCTTAAGGAAGAAGGTTACAGGGATACACATCTCAAGTGGCTTGGGCCTCGCACTGTTATCGTTTCTTATCGCTGCTCCCTTTTAAAACCTTCCAATAACCCTTGTATTTCAGACACATGCTCCAGGGTAAACATGCAGAACATTCTGACACTCAAAGACATGTCCAGAGCGAAGTAGGGCCGGTTAGAACTATAGCGTAGCTTTTGGGTATGAGGGAACAGAGTTGAGCAGGTAATACTTTACTTCCCACAGCTACAGTGAACTCTTTAGCAGCCGGGAGCTGCACAGGGAGGATAAAATTCCTAATCAAATCAACAAGTGCATAGACGAGAAAACAAATTATTTCAGCACTATTTCAAAACCCCATGTTTCATCGATGATAAATCACCGAGTGGAAGGGAAGCTATGCACGCTGTACTCAATATCTGCATGGTGTGATCTATTCATTTATTCAAAACACACCATCAAATTATCTGAATGAGTAAGCCTCATTTACATATAATATGCCGAGCAGTGATAAATTAGAACGCTGAACATCTACTGCCTCAATTCCCTAATGATACACTCAACTAATTTCTCCCAATAAAGCGATCAAATAAACAGAACGACTGTTTCCACAGCTCACTGAAGAATCTTGCATCCTCACTACTGAATTCAGTGTTGCCAAAAGGCTGGTGGGTGGTGTTAATGATCCTCACCTCACAGCTGTCTCCGGGGCTGGGCTTCTGATAAGCACCCTTTAATGCACAGGAAGCTTGATTGTCACACGTTTACCCCAAGCCACGGCCATGGATCTGGATCTTACGCTGTGGTTCCATGATTTTGGGGGGAGGACGGGCAGGGGGAGGAACTCACTCTCTAGATGTTACACAGAACAATTAAATTCAAATTTAATTCCAAGGCCAAACATAGTGCTGGGGATTATTCATGCCTTGGCTGCCCTTCATTAATGCAAATAATTAAAAGCTGATTGTAAACAGAGGGACACGTGGACTGCTGAGATAAAGCAAGAGATCTGCCCTCTCCTTAGCCATTCTGTTTTCTTTTGTTCTTTTGGTTAGTTATTGGGTTGTTTACAGAGCTTTCTCCGTTTGTTTGTTCCCCTTAATGCCTCCTGATGGACAGGGTACGTTAGGTAGCTGTATCTTCATTCCTCAAACGAGGAACCTCAAACTCTGGATACACATTTGGCCAAGGTCACCCCAGAAGGGGCAGGAAACAGAATAGATTTGAGAGCTCCTGTTTCCCCATGCTGTGCTCTTTACTATATATTTACAGGTATGCCAACAGGTGGCACCATCCCTCATTCACAAAGTACATACCCATAGCTCATCATGTGATAAATCAGAAGGCTGAACATCTACTGCCTCAATTATTCTAGGGCTGTTTTAGGTGCTGCAGATAGAATGATGGGCAACATAAAGGTCCTGCTTCCGTGATAGGAAGGGAATGATAAAACAACATGTCAACAACAAAGGTTTATTACTTTTCTTCTCTCAATCTTACACCCATAGGAGAAATCAACAATAAAGTCATGGACTTTGAGCACAAGATGTGACAAAAAGAGTATACATGCTTATTTGTGTCTCAGTTTCCTGTAACTAAGAATTAGTGTGAGCACACCCTGAGATAGGCTTTGCTTTCTGCATAATGCATATGTAAAATGGACCCAAATGAATATAATTAAATGTACAATATTGACCGACCAGTCTATTAAAGTGAATATTATTGAATATATGTAATACTGCATTATTTCAGTTTCCCAAATGGATTCTGACATGTTAAGAGGTTTCATTGTACACCTATGAAATATTTACAAAACGGAGTAGCTGATAAATAATAGCAAATTTCAGATATGCTTAGATAGCTATTTTGAAAAACCGAGTTTCATAGATAGAAAGACCTTTTAAGCAGTATGAAAGTTGCAATGTTTTAGATACTGTTTCTAGCCTGGACAAAATAGCCCAAACAATGAAAGTTATAAACAGAATAAACTGCAAAACAAATTCATCAACTGTGAATGGACCCTTCTAACACTTGGGGTTACGAAACACAAAGAATACTCTTTTATTTAAAAAAAACAATTCATTTACACAGACCAATTCTAAATAAATTCTTCAATGATTCGGAAACATGTTGATTTAGTCACCTCCATTGTCTTTCCTTGTAGGTTTCTTTATCTGCCCTGAACAGTCTTAGCTGGAGGCAACCTCAGAAGCTTGAACCTATTACAGGCTTTTGTTTAAAATAAGGAGAAACTGTGGGGCTGTGGTTACAATAGAGCTGATGGGAAGAATGGGAACTATATTTAGATTGGGGATTAGGGAGCAATTGGAATTAGACATTAAGAGTAACCAGGAAAAAAACATTCTTATTCCAATTTACAAATTCAAAGGCTAACATAACTCATGCTCTGGGGAATTACAACTTTTAAGTATACCTACAGCTTACAAAGTGAACTTCTATTTTATGAGGTTGATTGCCATAAGCCACAGAACAACCCCAAACACAAGATTCTATAATTCCCTCCACATCTCTTATTTTGTTTCTTTAAATTTGATCAGTGTTTCCCGGTGTATAAAATAATAGTTGCTGAAATTCTGCAAGCCACAAAAATAACCTCAAGCTTAAAAAAATCTATGCCTTGATTTTCAAGGCTGAGATTGGAGTAAGATGCTGAGTGAGATTTTGTAAATTGGAAAACAGGGAGTGTGATAGGGAATGAATGACAGCCAGCCATGGTTCAGAAAGGCATCCTAGCAGGTTTATAGAGGCAGAGACTTTGCATGGACCCTGGAAGTGTATTTGGCTAAGTCCAGAGAGCGCCACCAGGCCTCCTGCTCCACTTGGTTAGGGTAGGGTTGATTTGTTTACATACATTTAATTCAGCGTTCTTCTTTAAAAAAGAAACCTTGTGATGTTCCAGGTTGAAAACTCATACAAACCAAATCACCTTACTCAGAAATTCAATATTGATGAGTCCTTCCTATGGACTCAATGGTTCTAATCATCGTTTTAGTATCTTGAAATGTTTAATCGAGAACACACATCCCAGGGATTACAGTTACCTACAGAAAGCCTTTAAAGTGAAGACTAGTGACCAGCACAAAGCAGAAATAAAACAACCTTAGAGAAACATGTACTACACAAATAGACTGTGCAAAATAAATAAATAAATAAGTGACAGAGCAAATAAAAACTATAATAATATCCTAAGAGAAATAAGAAAAAAAATTCAAAATCAAAACAAGAACAAGATGTGTAAAATATTGCAGAAAACAAAACTGAATGATTGGAAATTAAAAACATTATAGCAGCAACAAAGAACCCATAAGACTTTGTAAAATTTTCCACAAAGAAGAATTGAAGGGAAAATAAAAAAGATAAAGTTAGAATACTTAAGAAAGTTCAACCCCAAAGTGTAAATTGGTAGACTCACTATGGAAAACAGTATGGAGGTTCCTCAAAAAATTAAAACTACCCTAGGATTCAGCAATCCTACTTCTGGGTATTTATCCGAAGAAAATGAAAACACTAATTTGAAAAGATACAGGCACCTTAATTGATTTTGTGCCTCCAGTTACTAATTACTGCTCATTGTAGCATTATTTACAATAGCCAAGATATGGAGACAACCTAAGTATGTGCTCATCAATGGATGAATGGGTAGACTATTACTCAGCCATAAAACATAATGGGACCTTGACAGGTGTTGATGGTCCTTGGACAGGAAGCCATGGCATAAGCAACCCTGAGAAGCCCAGGTGATGCAGCAGCCCTGTTCCCGAGATGACCCACAGCAACTGGACTCCTGGCTGCCAAGACTGTTTGCAGGTACCATTTTTCTGCTTCCTCCCGCTGAAACCGAGCTCGACTTTCCCTGTCCTTTCACAAGTAAGTGAAACTGCATTTTAAGGGCAGAGGGAAGAGGGAAAAGAGGCAGTAAGCATGTCCCCAACTCTTCAAGCACCACTACACTGAAACCATTCCCACTGAAGGCACCAACAACCTCTGTTACGGAACCTAATGGTTACTTTTTCTGTTTCTGAAGTAATCAAGTATCTTTTGGGTAAAAATGGCAGAAACGCCACACAACCTGACATAAGAAGAGCATTTATCGCTCACAAAATTAAAAAAGTTGTTCCCGTGAAATTTCCAGCATGCAGGTCCATTGGTCTGGTTAGCCCGGAGGCCCTCCCTGTGCTCAGAGAGGTCACACACTGAGTGTTTGCACCTGGGAACACAACCCGAACCCAACGAATCAGCAGCAGGGCAGTCATGGTTCCCACAGGAAAACTCAACTACCTTACCAGAGGCACAGGCCATCCACACATTTCCACTTGAGCATTCATTTTATTTGACTTGACAGGAACATTTGACACTGATGACCCATTCTGGAGCTAAGGCCTCTTCTTGCTATTTCTGACTTTGTTTCTCTCACTTTTCCCGTTACTCCTCCTCAGGCTTCTTCACAGGAGACCTGTCTCCATTTATGCACTGTCTCAACTAGTTTCTGGCCATCAGTTGCTTGTTCTGGTCCATAGCTGAAGAGAATCCATTCTGTCATGCAAAAAATTCCAGCTGCTTAGGCCATGGCTGCCTGCCCTAGCACCACCACCCCCGCCTCTGCCTCGCCCAGGGACACTGACTGAGCTGAAGCCAAGTTCCAAGAGGTCATCCATTTCTGCAAGAGCTTGAGAAGCTCCTGCTTTGAAGCTTGATTAGATTAAAACCACGAGATTCTGGCTTTCCCATGGGCTGTCTGGGTAGACTTAGGGGATATAAAACCCTAAGAGGCAAACCTTTTAGATACAATACACAGAAGGAACAAGACAAGTTGCATGCTCTTTCTCAGCATTACAGACTCCCAGAGAAAGGAGTAACTCCATAGGGTCTCTCTGGAGATGTCTCTTATGTGTTTGCTTTCCTACCTTTCCTACCTCACTGCTATTTTTTCTCTCATTCTTACTTCCCTTCCATGGCACCCTCCCCCCAGTAAAGGGTTAGCATGTGGCATTATTGTTGGTCTTGCTTCTTGGGAAAACTCGGCTAAGACAGGACCATCTTATCCCATCAGTGCACACTGATGATGCGCCTTAGGGGTCTCCCTAGGTCACTTCTCTTCCCATCACATTATTCTGGGGAGACATCCCATGCCCACCATTTCAATCTGTATCTATAATCTGATGACCCAAGGTCTTCTTCTCCATCTTAAATTCCCCTCCTGAGTTCTAGCTCTGACTGGACTTCTCTGTTTGAAAGTCTCAGGAGCACCTCCAACTCAACATGCTCCAAACTTATTCACATGTCAAACCCAAACTGCTCTTCCTTTGATGTTTCCTTTCTCCGGAAATGTCACCAACCATGAACCTAAATCAGAAAACTGGAATCACCTTGATCCCTCACTCTCTCTTACTCACCACTATTCACATCCAATCTCTCACCAGACCTTGACAGTTTTTTTCTTTTAAATACACTGCAATCTGATCTGCTTTATTCCATTGCCACTGCCATAACCTCTCTAAACCAACTCCCTACCCCATCTGCCTTCCTCCAGTCCATTTCATACAGAGTAGTTGTTTATATTTTATTTTTCCAGCTTTATTGGGATAGGGTTGACATATAACATTGTGTAAGCTTAAGGTGTATAATGTGTTGATTTGATACACTTACATATTACAAAATAATTATGGGGCGGGGGAGGAAGAAAATTGGAAGATGTTGGACAAGGAGCACAAACTTATAGTTAAAAGATGAATAAAAGTGGTCTTTGAGTTCCTTAAAAACATCATTCTCTAAGACTTTCTGCTATTTTAGGTAAAACTTCCTTACTGAAGCTTACTCTGTCCTTTATGACCTATGTCTTACCCTTTTTTCCATGCTCAGTTCTTGCATCTCAACAATCTAGTGGGTTTAGCCTTTAGCCCTGTTGAAATGTTATCTTCTCATGGCTCCATGTTCTCTCTTACTTCTGACTCTTCACATAACCCATTTTCTCTACTTAAAACAATCTTCACCCTCCTCTTCATCTAGCTAACTTCTACTCATCCTTCAGGTGTCAGCCAAGGTATCACTTCTTGCAAGAATACCTTCTTGATCTCCACCCTGTTTTCCAGTCTAGGTCAATGCCTACTGTGGAATGTCCCGCTACACATGCTCATGTGCTCTCACGGAGCTGAATCAGACTTACCATTTCCTTCTTCTCCTTTCTACACAGGGTAGGACCTCTGACAGCCTTGCTCATGATTGCTTTCCTCAGCACCTGGCCCAGAGACTGATTTAAAAACACTCATAAGGGCTGAAACCGGTTTGGCTCAGTGGTAGAGCATTGGTCTGAGGACTGAAAGGTCCCAGGTTTGATTCTGGTCAAGGGCATGTACATTGGTTGTGGGCACATCCCCGGTAGGGGGTGTGCAAGAGGCAGCTGGTCAATGTTTCTCTCTCATTGAAGTTTCTAGCTCTTTATCTCTCTCCCTTCTTTTCTGTAAAAGATCAATAAAATATATATTTTTAAAAATAAAAACACTCATAAGGTATAAACAGGTAGTTTTATAGGTAGTTTTACCACCTTGTATTTTATTTTGTGTGAAGTCCCAGACAATCAGTGTTTTATCCCAAGAATTTTAGACCACTGCTTCGTGCAGTCTTGATTTTAGAGGCTCTTTAACAGCTTTCCTTACAGAACCACAAGTCATGGTTTCAGAAAGAATTTTAGCACATGCACTCTAATGTCGAATGTCATTGGCTAGTTCTAAGAAATACCCCATAGATGTGAATAACATTGTTATTATGCATTTCAAAGTTTGTCTCTTTCTGTCTCACATAATTAAAAACAAACGCACAAACCAGTCTTTAAGGATTGATTTCCTAGATGTGAGTAAATTAAGTGTTCATCGGCACTGCCTGCAGGTACTACGTGCGGGGAACTGGGACATCACCTTTCTACTCATTTCTTTTTGAGCTGAAATTCATTGCTGTTTGTTCGCCTGGCTTTCTATCTTGGGGGTTTTTATTTTGTGATTGGCTTAACCTAATTCACCTTTAAAGTATTTTTGATCATTATAATTTTCGTGTGTGTGCTTTTCTTTATTTCTCTCATGTGCACTGTTTCCATTGTATGCTTCTGTTCTGTTTACAGTTTATCATCAGTTGAACAGAAGCTGCTGATGGCAATTTTTAGGACTATAAAATATCATATGGACTCATATCATAAATGGGAATTAAAAATGGAATAGATTTCCAAAGAAAACAATGTTATATAAAAGCTAAACCTGTTCAAAATGGGTAAATATAATGGCTTATTATAAACATTAGAAACATAGAAATTAACCCCCACATGTGAGTTTTATGTTCAGAACAAACTACCAGAGGCTCAATAAGGACATTTTTATGACTAAGTGTATTATCTCCTGCGCTAGTTTTCTTTAACATCTTAATTGATTTATTGGGAGTTAGTGAGTGAGTAAAAGGCTCCACAAACAGCTTTGAAACCTGACACTGGGCACTGTTGCAGTTTTGTTTGTAAATGAATGGCTCATATATCACTAGTAGGAAGATTAGGTCTCTAAAAATTACCTTCTAAGACTTATTTAAATATATGAATAAAGTCCAGGATGGGAGTTGGGAGAATAAAGCAGGCTAACAGACACGTCTTCATCTGCTTTCCTAACAGGATGAAAAAAATACCCTTTAATTTTTAGGCATGTAACGGAACAATCAATGTTCTATCTATCTATCTATCTATCTATCCGTCTCAGATGCTTCATCCCAAAGCTTTTAGTATGTTTTTCAAAGCCATGTGTTTCAAGATTGAATTATAAACCAGAAAACAGCATTTGAGAACTGTCCTATTTGGAGAAGTAGAATGTTAATTCATGTAAATGGGTCCTCGGATGAAGTAGGAGATACTTTTGAAAACTGTTTTTGTGGCTGAGCAGCTGAGAACTTGAGCCTCAGGTGATTTTCATGACAAAACTGCACTAATGACAAGAGCAGGGGCTGAGAATGGAAACCCCAGAACATTTCTAATTGTCTGCAGCAAAGCTGACGCTCAGCGACAAGGATGCCCTTTACATAAAACCCTGAAAAACTCTACATTAGAATTGGGGGTTTTTGAACTCTCAGAGAATCCATCTCTTCCTGTGAATTTGGTTACCGGTAATTCTTTTATCTTCAGTCTAGTGTGATATTTGATTAGAAAAGGCATGGGATTTTAAAAATTTTGTGTGATAGGGTTATGGAGAAGACAATCTTTTTATCCCTCAATTATTTTAAGGATATTTATCCTCATATTTAAATAAAAACTTGGAAAACTAAGTACTCTGCTTATTGTTACCCTTTCCAAAAGCAGCGTGACTTCATTACATTTATTCCAAGAGGATAAATGAACAGTTATTCGAATATCACCTCGTAGGATTTTTCTTTCCTAAAAACTGAAAAACCACAGAGCAAAAATTTTAGACACGTGGTTAAATTTGTCGACACTATAAACATGTAATATCTTCCAAGAATGGCAGATTCAGCTCCACGCTGGTAGTGTCCTGTTTCGTGTGCGAGCCAACTCTGTGACCCGAAGCCACTGAGGAGTTGTTCACTGCTTAGCAGTCACCCAAGCTCTTTCTGACAGTGTAGCTTCTCAGCTAAGCACTCTAATTAGCATTGGAATCAGCCATCATGAGACTGCTGTGATTTGACTTAAGTGAGTGATAACCTAATCATGCAAAGTTAAGGACCTTTCCAACAAGTAATATTTGTTACACAATCCCCCTCTGGGCGCTCCTTTAGCCTACCTAATGAGAAATGCAACAAAATTGGCATTTTCCAGAAATAATATAGTTATGGATGACTAAAAAAAAATCACAGCTGAATGTAGATAACTACATAAACAATTAATTATGCAAACAAATCAATCAGCAATCAGTACTCCTGTTTTGTGCTCATAACTGTGAATGATAAGGAATAAAAGTCTTCCAAATGCATTCCAATTTCTGAGGAACCATTAAAAAAAACCCCAAAAATACTCAGAAAGAAAATGCCAAAATCAATACTTTTAATCAATTCTCAGTCGGTCATCACCAACAATAATTGATCTCTATACTTGTCCTTTCCACAGACTCCATTATGTGAAAAATTGATTCACTTAATTTTAAAAAGTTTCCTAAAAATCATAATTCTGAATTTATAGGGAATTTAGGATATAGGTAGATAAACAAATATAAGAAAACTGGTTTCCATTTCAACAGTTAGATTTATCTAAAAATATAATAATAAAGTGTTTATCTCAGGGTAGATGGATGTATAAATAATTTATTATTTTCACAATTTCCAAATTTTTAATAATCAACATATTACATTTATCATAATAAAAGTATCATCCCCCACCCACCCACCAGAATACAGTGTGGTCACTAGTCTGATTTGTTTCACTCACATCTCTCCTGGCATAGTTCATCAGAACACATTATCTGATACTGGCCTTTATTCGGGACATTCATTAGGGGCCTCTTCTATGCCTACTATTAATTTCCACATGGAATTAAAAATATAGATAGAATTTCTGAAATTTATCTTAACCAAATGCACAAGAGAATTAAGTGGAAAAAATAAACCTTCTTAGAGAGACTTTGAAAAAAACTTTTAAGAATTGCAGCATAGAAGGCTTTATCTAAATTTTCCAATTATCATACAATTTCCTGAAAATAATTCCATGATTTACATACTCAACAGTAGGAGACTCAGATAACAAACCCCTTCTGGACTTGCACCTTGCTTTATCAATGACATATTTAACTTGCTAGGTAGTATGTTACTGCCCAAGAAACATTTCCCTTGGGGAGGAATTTAGAGTCCGTTTGGGCTTAGGCTTCTGATAACACGGATGCAGTTTTCCTGAATGCAGATTGTCCTCCCCATCTCTTATCAAAAGCCTACAAAGACCGAAAGCATGAATGGCTTATTGAGAGCATTTTTGTTATTGTGATCAGGTATTGCATGTCCAATTTCTTAGCTGCAATTGATACGGGAGAGTCAGTCTACATCAAACAGTTCAGTTTTCCCAACAAAACCTTTTGGTTCCTTGGTTCTGTATTTAGCCACCAGAAATATAGCAATGTTGTGTGCCTTCATCCATGCAATTATTACAATGTTAATATACTTTGCAAAGTTTTCGTTAGCACAATTACCTGACCTTGTTCGGGAGCTTCTCACCATGTAGGAGAATGCTGATCAAACTTTGGTGGCTGAGGAATCACCTGGGCACCTTGTTAAAGTGTGGATTCCACTGAGCCCAAGACTCTGCATTTCTTAATAAGCTCTCAAACAATGATGATGCTGTTGGTGCAAGCACCAAGCTTAGAGAAGCAAGTGTTTAAACACACACACACACACACACACACACACACACACACACACATGAATTCCACATATGAGTGAAATCATATGGTACTTGTCTTTCTCTTACATCTATGTGAATATGAGCAAAGGGAAGAAGTACTAGAAATGTTCCCTGCAGCGTTTCCTTCAGCTCTTTCAGTCTTCAGCCCCACAAATGCTTGTGGAAAAGTGTGCCCTGAAGGAAATGCCAAGTAGTGCAACCCTGGGGTCCCATTTTTTAAAAATTTGTATACAATTTGGGAAAAAAATACGATTTTCATGTGCAACATAGTTACTAATAATGTAATGCAGTATATGCTAAATGCCAAATTAGAGATAAGTGCTAAATTTATGACTATAAATCTCAAATGGATACTCGACAAAGCTGAAGAATCCTGCTGTAATTATCTAGACTACCTAGTGCTCCCATCCCAAGATGATTATTGACTCAGTTTTCTTTCTCTGTGTCCAAAGCTCCTTTTCTCATTCTCAGCTATGACCTCCCTCATTTTTTAAAAGATCTTCACTTTTTTTAAAGATATTTAAATTGTTTTGTTTTGTTTGAGAGAGAGGAAGGGAGAGGAAAGAGAGAAAAACATCAATGTGAGAGGGAAACATTGATCAGCTGCCTCCTGCACACCCCTACCAGAGAACAAGCCAAACAGGCAACCTTTAATCATATGGGATGACCCCCAGCCAACAGTGTAAGAGAGCTTCATTTCTTCTATGCCCATGAACATGGATTTTATTTTGCCAAATTGTTCCTCCAAAGGCATGTAGACCCTCAGGTCATAAGGTCATCTGGGCAACTTAGAGGATGGGTACCATGGCTACAGAGATCTGGAAAGGTGGATGTGAATCACGTGTCCATGACACTCCTCACATCCTGTCTGTAGTTTTACTAGCTTCTCTGAGTCACTTGTTTACAATTTCTGCTCCCCACCTCTAGCACCTGTATCATGTAAGTTTCAAATGTGGGAGATCTGGTCTGTGGGAAAGGATTAAAAGGAAGAATGAAGAAAAGTGAGCTTTTAGAAAAATGATAAATATGAGAAAATTCCTGGAGATGAGGTCTTATTCAAAATCAATTTTCCTGCTACTATCACTTTTTTCTTAATAAAAGTTTTTCAAAGGAAATTGCAGACCTCATTAGGATGAGTGAATCATTCACTTTTTTTTTGGTTGTGTCTTTAACTGGGAGTCAACATTGTAGGAATACACATTTGACAAAGCCTTATTTCCAAGAGTTTTTACAAATGTCTGTAAGGCAGAACATGAGATCAGTATATTGTGAGTTGTCCTAGCTTTATAATATCAACTGAAACTCCAAAGTTAACAAACCTACTGGCTGTTTCTTTTGGACTGAATGAAGTTACATTTCTATACCTTTCCCGGACAGGTCAACATAAAATGGGTGGCGTCTTTCACATCATGGAAACCGGACCTTACATTTCCCTGGGCGTTCTTGTTCCTCATTTCCCCTGGTTGGCCCTCACTCTCTTAGGCAGGACAGAAGGACCTTGCCTCCAGACCATTGACACTGGAGGCACCCAGCCAACTGCTGGGAGGCCTCTGTCTGCTGAACTATATGCGATGTCTCTATGCATCTTGATTCTCTAGAATGAATTAATGACAAACACCCAGGACTTATAGAACCTCCCTTTTGCAGGACAAATCTGGCCTGGAAGTCCATTTAGGCTCATCTAATAGTGGTTCCAAAGGACCGAGGATTCCCTGCAATGGAGCACTGAATGCAGATAAGAATATTTCCTGGAGAAGCCTCCTAATCACTTAGTTTTTTTCTTTTTCTTAAAACAAAATTCTATGCAGGAAACTCCAGGCTGAGAGAGCTTCTCATTTCTTAGCAGTAATCTGATTAGTGTCTCAGGGCTGGGGTTTTCCTGTGAGGCAGGAAAAGAGTAGACAGCAGGACTTGCAGAGGCGGGGAGCTCATTTGCATGCACATCCTACTGCGTAGATACCCTGTGTCTCCCATCGCTGCCTGGCTGGGAACAAAGGAATATCACGGTGAACTCTGAGTAGCCTCGGGAGTCCTCCTTACAGACTCTGGGCAATGAAAAGGAAGAAAGGGTCTTTGGTTAAATATTGAACTTTATTGCAGTGGTTCTCAACCTTTCTAATGCCATGGGACTTTAATACAGTTTCTCATTTTGTGGTGACCCCCAACCATAACATTATTTTTTGTTGCTACTTCATAATTATAATTTCACTACTGCTATGAATTGTAATGTAAATATCTGTGTTTTTCGGATGGTCTTAGGCTCTACAGCAGTGGCTCTCAACCTGTGGGTTGCCTAAGACCATGGGAAAACACAGATATTTACATTATGATTCATAACAGTAGCGAAATTACAGTTATGAAGTAGCAATAAAAACAATTTTATGGTTGGAGGTCATCACAACACGAGGAACTGTATTAAAGGGTTGCGGCATTAGAAAGGTTGAGAACCACTGAATTAGAAGAAAACATTTGTTTCTGACCTGGTTATGTATGGTATTAGTTTTTGTTATCTAAAAATGTCTGTACTATAGTCATAAGCTTGAAACCATACTTCCCTAAAACATATTAAAGTCATACTTTCTAGAGAATACTGATAGCTGTTGATATGTCAAAAATGTAAACAAATTTTAGGTCAAATATGGAAGTTAATTCACTACAAAGGAACAAAAAAATTCAACTTAAAAAAATTACAAGCAGAGAGTATAGTTTAGAGTTCTTCATGGTGAAATGAGAACTGCTAACTATTGTGTATTTTCAAATGTCAACTTATCATAGTTAATTACTATCATTATAGAGTATGGCCATAAGATAAATGGAGATTTCTGAGTTCTCTAATGAGGTTCTTTGTAGCAAAATTTATACCAGTGACATGGTTTCCTTTTGTTTAGGATATCAGTGTAATTAATTCAGTTCTCTAATTATGAGAAAAAGCCCTAACTAGAGATAAAAGTTTCATCAGTGGAAGGATGCCCACCCACTAATAGGCTATCCTGGACATGGCTGTAATTCAGACTAATGAATAGTCTCAAAGTAGAGAATTTCATGTTCTGATTGAGACTTCTTTTTCCTAGAATTGCCTCAAACATGAATTTGAACAAATTCAACTTTGTTCATAGATTTCAAAATATGCTATTTACTATGGTAGATTTCATCTTTTGAGGGTACATAGAGAGACTTACTTTAGTGTCCATTTCAAACTATTTCAAATAAAGTGAGTAGGAAATTTATGGCATTAAGACTGACAGGGGCTATTCCTCTTTATGACATGCATTTGTTTGTGTGTGAGTTCCTTCCACAGGACTTGATTTTGATCCTAGTACCAATCATTTGTGGATTGTTCAGGCACCTGCCCATATCCTGTAGACAGGACTGTCACCTTCGCATATTTTTCCTTCCATTTTCCCAAATAACAATATGGCTTCTGCTAATGTCCCATGACTGATTAGTATCTCTGGAAGAATATGACCTGAGAATGTGGTGCAACTTTCCTAGGCAGTTCTCAAATATAAATCTACCCACATGTGCTGTGCAGACCCCCCTTCAAGAACCACCAGATTTGCTTAGTGATTTGATCTCAAACTTCACACATTCATTTTTTATTTCTATATTCTCAAATCTCTTTATATGTGTAACTGTTTGTATTACAATTGATGAGAGAATCTCTCAGACTGAAAAGCTATATAATTAAGAGAAGTCACAACTAGGCACACTCTCATATAGCTTGGCATGTACTTAAAACCTTTAATTTTTTCAAGGTTTTCTCTTTTTGCTTTATTGTTTGATTTTATGCTTCATTTACTTATTTATTTTTAAATTTCAAGTACAATCTAAATTCTCTTTAGCTATCGTCAATGTCTAAAGACTGGAGTCGTTGTTTTGGTTGTTTGGTTTTTCCTGCCTTGTCCTCAGATGAAAGATGTCCCATCAGGGACCACAGATTTTCAAAAGAGTTGAACAGAGGGTTATCAAAAGTTTCCAATGCTACAGAAAATTCTAGTAAAAAGGGACCCAACAGGTACTGACTTGAATTGGCAGAGAGAGGTCATCGGTGTCTTCTGAGTGAGCAGTTCCATTGGAATGGCAGGGGCCCCTCCTTCCAGGGGGAAGGGTAAATGGAAAGTTTTTAAGTGAACACTACGAGAACTAATTTGTCCTTCTGAGCTAGGGCATGTGGCAAAACAACTTTAGTGTATAAAAGCTAGAGGAACTATTGACAAGGAACTAAGACTACCCCTATCAGATTTATGGCTTAAAACTGGCAAAGACCAGCTCCATCCAACATGGCAACTAATTTCACCTTGTGGTAACCCCTAGCCTCATTATACACTCACAGTAATACATAGCATGCTAAATGACACACTCTCGCTATCATGATTTGAGATAGCACATATAAGGACACAGAAAAGGCCAATGGAGCTCTTCTGAAAAAACTCCATCTCTTCCTCTAGAAGATCTTGAATAGTTCTCCCCATTATTAAATATTCTACCCCCCTCATTAAATGAACCTCAGTAGAAAATATGTAAAACACAGTAGGAAGGCAGGCTGCTCTGCCTGTGGAGAAGCCTATTCTCTGTCTCACTGCTTCAATAATAAACTCACTTTAACTTTAAACTCTCTCCTGGCTTGTGTTTGAAATCTTTCTTGTATGAAGCCAAGAACCCACCGCAGGTAGTGAACTTTTGGTTCGTGGACTCCCGGAGTGCCTGCATCACTTCTAGAAATGTGGCTATGAAAAGAGGGATACAGGGCAGGACCTAAAGCAAGCATGTCAAACTCAAAGGCTAACATGGGGCAAATAAACGAGACATGCGACCCATGGGCTGTGAGTTTGACCTGCTTGACCTGGAGAAAAGCTACCTTTCTCTTAGTATTGGAGGCAAAGTTGAGGCTTGTTAAAAGAATAAAAAGAAAGATCCAATGGGGAGGGAGGATAGAATAGAAAGAAAGATGCTATTTCTAGAGGGATGGAAGTTGTTAGGTGGCTGGGCATCTATTTCTCTGAGTCAGAAAAAGGTGCTTAAGGGGGAGAAGGTAAGCAGAGGGACATCACAACTATTTGCCTGTTTTTTCTTTGAAACAACGAGCAACGTCATCTGCAAAGCTGGGTGGTGATGAGGATCCCACCAGGAATTGGAGCAAAGTGACCGAGATAGAAGCTTTGGATGGAGGATGGAGGGTGTTTTGAAGACACCTATAATGGTTTGGATACAGTGCTGGTGACTTATTGAATATATTTGGAGAATCTAGAAACACCTTTTGTTGGGAGGAGGGGGTCAGATCTCCTACCCCTGTTAAGTACCAAAGCTTCATTATTACATGATTGGGAAGTGCTGCTTTTAATGAAGAGTCTCAGCTCTCTGACTAATTAGGTTAAATCCCATCATGGTAGTCTGCTGTGTGGCTTGTACCTCATTTTACTGTAGACCATTATTTAAATTAAATCGGAAGAAAGGCTCCATTCTACAGTATGCTTTTATAGTTCAGACTCTATCCCTTGCTTAAACAAATTTTAAGGTAATTACATTAGAATTATTAGAACCTACCCTTCTAAAAACCCAAAATGAATCAAACTCTTGGGTACAGATTCATATATAAATTTCATAAACTCATTTGCCTAATAAATAGGAGTAAATTTACTATTTTCTTGTCTAAAAGAGTACCCGTATTTGCCGGCGTATAAGATGATTTTTTGGCCCTGAAAAATATGCCTCCAAGTGGGGGGTAGTCTTATACGGCGAGTATATAACAAACTCTGTATTTTGAGTGGAAATGTTAGGGGGTCGTCTTATACGCCCAGTCTCTTATATGCCGGCAAATACGGTATATGTTACCTCAAAACTCCTGGATCTATTACCATTCAATACTTAAACATTTTTTTAACTGAGTGATGATAAGTTTATTTTGAATTCTTTGTTCTCTCTCAATTTCCACCAAATAATGGGAAATTTTTATTTGCTTTGTCTATCATGTTGTGGCATCATGATAGTGTCTAACATTTATTGAGTACCTTCTGTGTGTCAGCATCTTTCTAGGTGACTTCACTATTATCTTCTCATTTAAGATTCCTAGCAACCTTGCGAGGTAAGTTCTATTAGCAAAGCAAGATCATGAGGGCAAATATATTTTTCCATCGTGTCCACAGCTACATCCTGACTGCCTACAACCATGTCTGACACACAGCAGGTGCGCAAAACATATTTATTCAACAAACAAACCTCCATTAGGCAGATAAGGAACAGAGTCATAGAGATGCTGAATAAGTTGCCTGACCCCCTAGGGTTGGGATGTAAGTTAAATGAGCAACTATAGGAAAACCCTCAAAATAAGGTGGTGGAGGATGCAATGCACTCACACATGCGAGCTTAGTACCCACCTGGCTCCAAATTTATCTCACATAAATGAAGTAGCACACAGAATGTCAGATGGAGAAAATGTTTTCAAATAGACCTGTCTGAGAGTTTAATTAATTATCTGTTTTTTTTTTTAATTTCTTTATTGATTATGGTATCACATAATTGTCCTCATCCCCCCATTCTCATCCCAAACTCCTCTCCACGTATGCTCCCATCCCCCTGTTGTTCATTTTAATAAAGATAAAATGAATTGGTCATGTGCTTAATATGCATTCAACAAATATGCATCAAGGGCCACTACATTCCTGGTGTGCTAAGGTGTTTGGAATGAAATGAAGACAAATAAAAAAGACATTCCCTGCCCTCATAGAAGCTGTCATCTGGGGAGAAGAGGGACACCAATATATGCCATATTTTTTTTAGTAGTCTTGAATAGAAAGTTGTCTAAAACCATGACTTATGCCTGCTAAATCTATAAAAACTTCTTGATGACCTGAAACATAAACTGTAGTGATCAAAGTCATGATTTACGTAAAAAACATCAAGAACATAGTGTACGACTAAGTACAGATTAGAGATAAATAACACCGAGAAGAAAGGATTACTACTTAGGAATATTTAAAACAGAATAACTGAATAGGCTAGAAGATTTACTTGGAACAATTTAGCATTGCATGATAAGAAGTAACATACAACATTTAGATTGGAAATGGAAAAAAAAACCTGGTAGTGATAAAATTGGTTAGGTAATGGAATAATTCATCAAGAATCATCCTATTTTTCAAATGCAGGTGATGACAACATGTGTGAAATTTGCTATGCGAACCTCGTATAACCCCAGTGGGGAACCATTAGCACATCAATAATGCATTTTGTTTTGCAGCAACGTATACAAGCCCTTAATTCTGCCTTCAGATAATGATGTTTGAGCATCTCACTGACATAAGCTTGGATATAAGCCTAGTCTGCTCTCCAGGCCCCATGATTCGTGAGAGGTTTCCCAGAGTTGATGTTCGAGATAGCCTGGTGGTCTTGAGCAGCCCTTTGACCTTGGCGAGCTTGAGCATTCCCATCTGTGCAGTGAAGGGGACAGCGTTCATGGCCACCTCACTGTGTTTCAGAGTGCAAGATGCCTTTTCAGAGACTTGGGGCTGTGGGAGCGGTGGACCCTGTGTGCTGAGTGCCCTGGAGAAGGTGAATTGCTGGAAGGATCTCATTTAATCCTATCGCTGCCTTGAAAAGAGTGTTATTCTTCTCAACTACAGTGTAAATTCAACGTTATTCTGTATAAATATGTATTGTATGCTTATCGTGTGCATCGCTTCAGGTGTACCTCATAGGAGTTAGCTCATATGCTTTACAAAGTGTTCCCCCTGGTATTTCCAGTACCCACCTGGCTCCATACATAATTATTACATTATTGGCTATATTCCCCACGCTGCACTTTACATCCGGGTGGTTACTGCTCTTAACGTGGGATTTAGGAGCTTGTCTAACAGAGGCAGAACCAGGAATGATCTTTCTGCCTCCAGAGTCCTGGTTCTGTCCTCTGGGTCCTGTTACCTCCTGCAAACGGGTCTTTCCTTCAAACCTCCATGAAACCAGCCACCCGGGGATGACAAAAGATGCACCCCTTCCAGCCCTCTGTTTTACCAGGGAGTTGTGATTTTCGCATGAGAAAAGGAGCTTTTTATAATTGAACATGGTTGGGAGAAGGGAAGTTGGTGAAGTTATTGCCTCCACCATCATAATCTGGATGAGCAGTTACGCAGGACCTGCAGCAGTGCCAATTGGAAGCAGGTGGAACTTGCAGAATTCCACTATCTTTCTCTCTGGCTCTCTTCCCACTCTAGCTCCCGAGCACTCCATACTCTAAGAAATACCCCTTTTCCCATCGCCCCTTCTAACAGCACAGGGAAAGCTCACATCACCCAGCATCCCTGGTCCCGGCCATGTCTAAGGCAAAAGCAGCCAGATTGCTTAAAGTAAGTAATGCACGACAGCCTCTGGATAACCATGAGGCCCTCCTAGGACACAGGTATTCTAGTCACTGAGCTGATGTAGTTAGAACGGCCAGCATTTGCACAGGGCACTGTTGCTCACAAAGACATGTAGAGCATATTTCATTCTGTGAGGTGCTGTTATCCATATTTCTCAAATAGGGAAACTAAGTTTGAGAGAGAGTAATTGACACGAAGTCATTCCACTGCTAAGTGGCAGAGCCACAGCTTGGAGGCAGCCTGTCTCATTCATGATAGCATGTTCGGCCCATTGCCACCCACAGCAGCTCAGGGGACTGGCTTTTTTTGAGCAGGATAAGCTTCTTTCCTGGCTCTTTCCTAGTTCTGGCCACAGGAAGGATGAGCCTCTGCATGATGCAGTCAGAGATTTGGCCGACACCTTCAAAAACTCACTACATTTTCTCCCGTATTTCACTGACATGTAGAACAGAGTTAGTTAACTATACATTTATTAACGTGCCTCTCAATCTAGATATCAATGTTAAATCCATCTGGATTATAAACAAATACATGCATACTTTTCTATCTAAGCTTATTTTATATTTAATTAGGGAGGAAAATGCCATAGTGCTTATACACACAAATTTCATTTCTAGGGAAGTTTTCTGATTGTAGGTTGTTTGATATTTGAATACAGTCAGCAATATTAGCACTAGGTTGATATCCCTCATAACCAGAAAGAGAAATAACAACTAGAAAGAATGAAGGGGAAATAGGTTGAATGGATCAAAGACCTCAATAGCACAGCAGGAGGAATAAGAGAAGAGGCGGTAAGTGAGAATGTGGATTCTTATACTAGATCGTTACAGAACTGGACAAAGCAGACTGCCGGGAAAGGGGGGCGGTCAGTTTGAGATCCTTGGTCTCAAGCTGGTTTAAATGGACTGAGATTATCCTCAGTTAATATCCATTTATACCTCTTTTCTGAAGCCTCACTTCAGCCATGAATTTCTTGGTTTATCACAACTCAAAAAATATGTTCTCTCAGTATAAACATATTAATTTAATTTAATCATACATGTGATAAAATCACAGCTAAATTAAATTCAACATGACAACAGACTTAAATAAATGTAAAACAGAAAGCTATAAAACTCATTAAAAATAAGATCTTCAGGATCTAGAGCTAGGCAAAGTGTTCTTAGACTTGACACCAAAGTATTATTCATAAAATAACACATTGATAAATTGGGTCTCATCAAAATTAAGAATTTTTGTTCTGTTACACAGTCTGTTAAGAAGATGAAAAGATAAGGTACACACTAGGAGAAAGTATTTGCAAATACATCTGGAAAGTACTAGTATCTAGAATATGTAAAGGAGTCTCAAATCTTAACATGAAGATAACATGGCATATAAGTACACAGAAAGATATTCAGTATCATTAGCCATTAAGGAAAGGCAAATTAAAACCACGATGCGTTATTGCCACACACCTATCAGAATGGCTAAAATGTGTTACAGTGACAAATCCAACTGCTGGCAAGGATGCAGAGAAGGTTGAGCATGCATACACCCATAGAGGGGAGGAAAAGTGGTCCCCTCTCTCTAGAAAAGAGTTTTATAGTTTTCCATAAAACTTATTGTGCAACTACCAAAGGATCCAACATTACTCACTTAGGCATTTATCCCAGAGAAACAAAAACTTATATTCCCACAAAGCCTGATAGAAATGTTCACCGCAGTTTCATTCTTAATAGCCAAGAGTTAGACAACAGAATATATCATTCAATGGGTGAATGCTTACACTCACTAGGGCAGATCCTTACCATGGAATAAAAATTGCAATAAAAAGAAATGAATTATTGATACATGTAATAGGTTACACAAATTTCCAGAGAATTCTGATGAATGAAAAGAGCTAATCTCCAAAGGTTATATACGGGGATTTCATTTATATAACATTCTTAAAATGACAACATTAGAGAAATGAAGGACAGACTAGTGGTTTCAGAGGTTAAGGACAGGAGGGAACTATGCTTGTTGATAAAAGGGTAACAAGAAGAATCCTGTGGTAATGGGAATGTTCTATATCTTGAACATATCAATGTAAATTCTAGTTTTGCAGGATGATACCATTGAGGGCAGTTGGGCAAAGGGAATAACAGGCTCTCTCTGCACTATTTCTTACAACTGCATCCGAATCTACAATTGCCTCAAAATAAAAAGTTTAATTAAAACATGATTTTCAAAGGATACTTATTACACAGGAAAATGGCCATATTATTACATGTGAAAAAGCAAAACTATTATTTTAAATAATGATGACTTTAAAGAATGTATATATCTATATGCTGAGCTGTGTATATACTCTATGTATGCATACACACACATACAAAGTCTAAATGTATGCCAAGTTTAACAAATGGAAACATTAAAATAATAATTAGTGGTAGAGGAGGGAAGATACAGTTTTCTTCAATATAATTCAATATATTTTTCAGTTTTTCTAAAAATGTTTCTAGATAACATCTATAATCAGCAACTACAAAACATCTTAGGTCAGTGGTCGGCAAACTCATTAGTCAACAGAGCCAAATATCAGCAGTACAAAGATTGAAATTTCTTTTGAGAACCTAATTTTTAAACTTTAACTTCTTCTAACGCCACTTCTTCAAAATAGACTCGCCCAGGCCGTGGCATTTTGTGAAAGAGCCACACTCAAGGGGCCAAAGAGCCGCATGTGGCTTGTGAGCCTCAGTTTGCCGACCACGGTTAGGTCATGATCACTCTTGCAACTCACACTTTAAGACCTTTCCTAGTTAGGGTATCAGGGAAAATGGCAACTTATTGAAAACCTGAATCTGATATTCAATCAATTACCTTTTCCTACTCTCCAAACTGATGACTTGTATAACTAATGGGCTAATTCAACTGCGAATCTTCAAGTTAGTAATATTAATTAAACAGAAGACATGGAAATGACCTTCTGAAAAGGACTTATCTCTTCATTTGCCCACAAATGAGCGCTTGTGATTAGTTCTTGATCAATACCAGGAGGCTGGCTAGAATTAATACCAGGCCTTCCAGTTTCGGCCACTTTGCAAAGCACTTAGGATCCCAAACGCAGCGTCTTCTAGGCCAGCCCTATACTTTCCTTTAATTTACCTGACCTTTCAGGCACTGAGTGAATTTAAGGCCTTTATAGGCTTGGCCTGAGTCACTGGCAACTTTCATTACTTTGGTCATTGACCAAAAGCTTTGAGAAATGTCAGCCTTTCCTATGCTATTGTTTAATATGTTAATGAGATAATTAACATCTTCTTTTGCAGACAATAGGACCTGAGCCATAAAGTGGTAGGAAGTTGGAGGTGGCGGTGGATGAAACAAAATCTTTTTATTTCTAGGAGTTTAGAGATCTTTCATCACTCCCTTTCTTCTTGAATGAGACGCAGCAAAAATAGTGGCTAGCAGGTTTCTAAGAACTGACACTAATAAGCAAAATTTCAGTTACCTCTTACGGGGAGATCTGGGTCTAAAGTCAGCTTAATGGGTGAAAAAAATAAAATATAATATATTTCAAAATACCCCTGGCATCTCTTAGATTATCAGAAAGGACATTGCTAATATACCTTTGTATACACCACATCCCTGTAACTCTTCATTTCAGGTTAGTCCTCCATTAATTCTTTTTCTTTCTTAAGGAAGTGGTTGACTGTGTTTTTGGCACAGTCTAACACGCATTTTACTAACTTTTCAACAGTTAGGAAGACCCATAAAACCATTGGTATGCCCTTTTAGTAGTTTTTACCAACACACGCTGGCGGTTTCAGGCTTGAATGCCTCCATTCCCTTGGTAAATAAGGGACCCAGTATGGGAGCTGTCAGGTTGAATTCGGCTGAGGGAAATAAATGCTTGCATCCTTTGAGTGCACTGTAATCAAGAGGTAAGGATGAGTCTGTACATCTGTCCACCACAGCATCATCTTTACATGAAATCACTGGCTCCCTTTTATCGCTTAAATTATTAACTCAACAGCACCACTGTAGAAAAAAAGTGTAGGATAGTTCACTTATTTCTTATTTCTTTTTATGAAGGGAAAAGCAATGCAAAGTAAATAAATGGAAGAAAGGAAAAAGCAAAGCCAACCCAACTAATTGTTCACTGCAAGGGAGGCATTCATAAGGAGGTACAGGCATGTGCAGACACAGCTGGATGGGTCAGTGGCTTTGAATGTGGTCAGCTTTCACATACACTCTCCTCACCTGGCTCAGGGTTCAGTTGACTGCTGGACCACTGAGGCAGCTAGTGGATCCTGGTAAATCAGTTTGATGTTCCCAACCCCAAACCTGAATTACATTCCTGAAAAAAAAAAAATCCATAGACTGGGTCTGAAATTCTAAGTTTAACTCGCCATTTAGTTACTCATTTCCTGTATGTTCACAAGAGACTGTAAGTCCTCAGAGAAATGCTATTCTTATTGGCAGAATGAGATGCAGGGTGTGTGCAGGACTAAATGGAGTGGCGTGGGTAGAGCTGCTATAAATTAACGAATTTCCATAGCAGATGTTCCCAATGAGAATAACCAATGAAGGCAACCTTTCAAATTACAGATCTGTGAGAATATAATTTTTCAGAGAATTCAGAGGCAAAGTCTTTCTGAAATCTGAAAATACAAATGTTGATTTACAACCTGTAATCATTGAGTTCACAAGATTACTATGCTACATCTTCTTACCACTTTCTGTTAGGTAGCCCTGGTGTCAGCTACTGGGACAAGCTTTTGGGCTCCTTAGATAAGAAAGGACACTCCTGAGGGGTGGGGGAGGAGAAGAGGTATGAATACAGTAATATGTTTGCCCTGATTTTATTTTTCCCCCCTCCATTTTGTGTTTCTCTTACAGACCTGTGGCACCTGTTCAAATGGATACGATCTTAGTCTTGGAGATAGCAGTCCAGGATTTAAAACTATGTTTGCCAGCTATCAGTTGCCTGACCAAGGGTAAGTTATTTACCTTCTATCAACCTCCCATTTTCTGAGCTATGTAAGGAGAAAGGCCACTTTCTTTGGGAGATTGATGTCAGAGTAAAGTGAGCTGCTTCTGTGAACTTTTCTGATACCCAGTAGACTCTCAAGCCCTTCCTCTGTTTTATCAGCTTTCCACCCTTTGCATTTAGTGTATCTCTCTTGTAGTCAAGTCCTGGCACTTAGTGTCAGAGTTCTTCAAAAAATTCTTTCCTCAATGAAATAGTAATTAAAGAGGCCATGATTATTGTAATATAAGAGAAAAACATATTTGGTGTTTGTCAGTGTCTAGCACAGAGCTTCTAAAACCCTTAGGATTTCCTGAGTGACTGGAGTGGCTGTTCAGGAGACGTCCTTTTGCACCTTACCTGAGTTAATGTATCTAAGGTGACTCTCAGGGCCTTAGATAGCTTCCGGATGGGAGCTGGTTGCCAGAGAAACAAACCACATGAATACGGGGCTGCAGCTTTCAGCTAAACATTGGGGAGAGGAAGGGGCTAAAAATTGAGTTCAATCACCCATGGCCAATGACTTAATCAATTGTGCCAATATAATAAAACTTCCTTAAAACTCTTGAGCACCCAGGTACAGGAAAGACTTCTGGGTGGGCAAACATAGTAATACATCAAGATGCAGGGCAGATGGCATAAGGGGAGAGGGCATGAAAGCTCTATGTCATTCCAGCCCCACACCTTGCCCCATTCAACTCTGCCATGTGGCTGTTCCTGAATTGCATCCTATCTAATAAAGAGGTAATATGCTAATTGGACACCACATCTTCACAAAATGGAGGCACCCCATGGCCAATAAGGAGGGAATAAGCTAATTGACTGCCACGCCCTCAAAGATGATGGCATCCACAGTCACAAGATGGTGGCGCCAATCTCCTCAGCCATGCTGGGGCAGCAGGCACACGGCAAGGCTGGGCCTGCCTGCCTCCAGAGGCCCCCAGACCTCTCATTCCCCCCCACCCCCTGCCAGCCACCCAGGGCCGGCCTGAGGGACAACCAAATGACTGAACAAGCAGGCTGTGTGGAGTAAGGAGGCTGGCTGGGGGGTTAGTGAGGGACAGCCAGGCTGGCAGAGGGGGCAGTTAGGGGTGACCAGGCTGTTGGGGGGAGGCAGTTAGGGGTGACTAGCCCAGCAGTGGGGGCAGTTAGGGGAGATCAGGCCAATGGGGGAGGGGCAGTTAAGGGCAACCAGGCAGGCAAGCAGAGTAGCAATTAGGAGCCAGCAGTCCAAAATTATGAGAAGGATGTCTGACTGCCAGTTGGACATCCCCTGAGGGGTCCCTAATTGGAGAGGGTGCAGGCTGGGTTGAGGGGACCCCCTCCCCACCATGCACAAATTCCATGCACCGGGCCTCAAGTCTTTTATAATAAACCAATAATCATAATTACAACACTTTCATGAATTCTATGAGTTAGTGAGACTGAGGAAAAGTTATGACAGCCCCTGAATTTGTAGCAGTCTGGGCAGAAGTGCAAGTAGCCTGGAAATCTCATTTATAGCTACTGTGTGACATGGGGGCTGTCTTGTGGGACCGAGCCCTCAACTAGTGGGTCTGTGCTTACTCCAGATAGTTAGTGCCAGAGTTTAATTGAATAGTTGGACAACCAGTTGGTGTTTGAGAATTAAATAATTGATTAGTGCCAGAAAAAAAAATAGAATTACCCAAAAGACCAAAATGTGCATTTAAATATAAATAGTTCTCATTGGAATTAGATTTCATGGTAAGCATACACAACTGGGTAGAACAAAGTACTTTCTAATTGACTCTGGTTTTCCAAAGCATTTCCTTTTTTTTTCCCTCTCAATACTAAAGGCTGCCTTTGGTTGAAAGAGAGGAAGAAAATACACCACATCTTGTGTGTTTCCCCCTCTCCCCCCAACTGAAATTACAGATGTGTCTATTAGGAGCACATCAACTATTATGCCAAATATTTTTATTAGAGTCTGAAAATGCAGAGTGGATTTGCTATTGAACTAAGACAGCTAGGCTCAGGACTCCTCACTTGAATAAATTCCTTATTCTTAGAAGGTGGACCAGCTGGCAAAATCTTGGCATGCACAAATAAGACAGTTGGAGAGGAAGGACAATATATAGTCCAACAAAGGAGAAGCAGGAAACAAAAGAAGGAGAAGAATCAGGAGTGTGAAGGTAAAGAGGACAGAAAATAAGAAAGAAGGGTTCGTTGGGAAGGGGGAGGGAGGCCTTTTGAAAGCACGCTGCATTTGCAGGAGGGCTCCGTCTTCCCGCTGCACTCTGATGTAATTATGCGGCTCTCTCACAGGTGAGAAAGCTACTGCTCCAGACCACAGCACATGCAGCGGAGACAGGGTTTAAAGCTCTTTTAGGCACCACCTCTGATCCATTACCGAATTCTGTTAGTTCTGTCTCCCACTGTAGAGTAGTCACCCCTTACACCTCCCTTATTCGTGGGGGATACTTTCCAAGACACCACAGGATGCCTGACACCATGGATGAGAATATACTATGTTATTTCCCCCCTATTCATACCTATGACAAAGCTGTATTTGTAAATTAAGCATAGTAAGAGAATAGCAATATAACTAACAATAAAATGGAATAATTATAACAATATACTGTACTAAAAGTTATGTGAATGGGTTTGGGGCCATTATTAAGTAAAAGAAGTATTATTTGCACAGGCGCTGCAATACCAAGATCTGATAACCCAGATGGCTACTAAGTAACTAACGGGCGGGAGAATCTGCAGCGAGGAGACTGGACCAAGGGATGACCCATGTCCAGGGCAGGACGGAGCTGTGTGGCATGAGATACCATCAGACTGCTTAGAATAGTGTGCATAGTTTGCAATTTAAAAAGCATGGAATGTTTATTTCTGCCAGTTTCCATTTAATATTTTTGGACTGTGGTTGACTGGGGGTAACTGAAACCACAGAAAGCAAAACCATGGAGGAGGGGGACCACCATATTTCAAATCTGGTCCCTCTCCCCTTGGTGCCACTGCCACCACCCTGGTCTAAGCCACCTTTACTCCCTACCTGGATCACCACAGTCATCTCTCTCTGGGTCCTCTTGCTTCCGCGCTTGTCCCCTACAACAGTCACACCAGTTTTTTTGACCCTGCTATCCTCCTCTGCTTAAGCTTCCATGGGGTTCCCATTACGTTTAGACCCAGACTCAAATTCTTACCGTGGCCTCCCAGAGGTTCCAACAGAATCCTGCAGTGGCCCAGCTCTCCGGGCTCATGGCCTGCCCTCCTCACTCGGGGCATGGCATGTGAGTGACACAATGTGGCATGCCTGCTCTAGGTGCAGGCTGAACATGCTCCTATCATGGGGCCTGGCAGTCCCCAGTCTTTGCAGGGCTTGTTCTCCTCTGCCTCTTGGGACTCTTAGCTCTACCGGTTCCCGTGAAGTCACTCTCTATCCCTGTATCCTGACTTTTAAAAAAAATATCACTTAGCACAACATGATATTATATCATGTACTTATTTGTTTATCATGGTTTTTTTTTTCTACTAGAATAAATGCTCCCCGAGAGCAAGTTCTTTTCATAGCCCTGCTGTGTTCTCAACACCTACAACAAAACCTAGCGCACAGTAGGTGCTCAATGAATTTGTTGAGTAAATGTGTCTGACCTCAAAGCTGACTGGAGAAAATGTTTACAAAAGTTGGGACTTATTTTGAAAAAAAAAATCTCTGAAAAGTTGTCACTAAAAACATGCAGAAAATATTTTCCAGTAAGTACTATGCCTTTGGCACATTTATACCAGAATTATTTCTTGCCGTACGTATCTGACAAAGTGTTCTGATGACTGATATCATGTTTTATAAAGCCCCTTAAGCTACTTGGAGGAAAATACAATATAAATGCAAATAAATAACAAACAATCTCTCATAATAAAGTATATGAGGCTTTCGATGGTTTAGTGAAAAATAAAGTAGGGAGTTCCTAAAGGTAAAGTAATAAGTCATGGCCATTATAGTCTGATCCAAGCAGCAAGGGGTCTTAGCGTGTAAACCTATCACAATTCAGACCTCAGAAATTCACTTCTGATGTTTTCAACAAAGATGAAAGCCTCTTATATATATTAAGGCACTCTGTTAGCCTGCCACCATTAATTTATCCCAATCTAATCTTCAGTCAAACAGATAAATCCTTGTTATATAGCTATCTCTAAATAAGCCAACATTTTTTTCTCACTTCTGGAAGGATACATACATACACATACATATATTTTACATTAAAATACTATAGACAAAGAATAAATAATAAAACTATATGAGTTAACTGGTTAGACCCACCCCAAACCAAGATTGTTTAAACAATTAAAACTTTCTGTAATAATTATGAATATCTTTGTTACTTTTTAAAAATCCTTATTAAAGGTCATGCTTTTTATTGATTTTAGAAAGAGAGGAAGGGAGGGAAGGAGGGAAGGAGGGAGGGAGGAAGGGAGGGAGGGAAGGAGAGTGAGAGAGAGAGAGAGAGAGAGAGAGAGAGAGAGAGAACACTGAATGAGAGTGAAATATTGATTGGTTGTCTCTGCATATGCCTCAACTGGGGATCAAACCTGTAACCTGACTATGTGCTTGGACCGGTAATTGAACCTGAGACCTTTCAGTGTACCGGACAACCTTTCTTCCAACCATCAGTTTGTAAAGAGGAGTTCATAGACCCAGCCAGATGGACAAATAGAGGAAGAGTGAAAGGGAAAATAGAAGGTATTGGTCTTAGTTTTCAGATTGATTTGATTACTAATAATGATACGCAGGAAGTCTTACTTATTTCTCATATGAAAACTATACTCATAAAAAAACAACAACAACTATTATTGGCATATGTGATTCCAGAATAAGAATTACAATTACAGATCTGATTTGAAAAATTTAAGCTTGGTAGGTATCCTTGGAGATGTTGATAATTTAATGGAAGCACTGAGAATAAGTTTCAAAATATATCCAAAGGCCATTTTCCTGGTAGAGCTCCAAAGATGATCAATCATAAGCTATACTTTATGTATTTAAACTATGAGACACTCTATTTCCTGGGGATTCTTCCTAAGGAAGTTATCCCTCAGGGTGTCTTAGAGTTGCAAATTCCACTGGGTCTCAGACTACCTTCATTTCATCCCCCCCACCTCTGCCCGACACACACACACAATTTCAAATATGGAGAAATTATTGTTACCAACTTAATACTGTTTGGGAAAAGAAGTGGAAAGAAAGTACACTAATAAAAATGGGATTTTCCTTTAATCAGCTTCTTATGAAGAATTGCAAAGTAAACTCCTGTGCAGGATGAAAGAGATTATACCCTCTCCCCCCGACCCCATGAAGAAATGTGCAGACAAAGATTTCTTCTCCAAGAAATGCAGGCCATCACCACGCTTGCCCATGGATAAGTGCATTAGCGCACTGAGTGATGTGAAGGTGCTAATGGCTCCCAGAGATGGTGCCTCACCCTTCCCTGGCAGCGCTCATTTGCATACACACATTTAGGCCCAGCAGGCGGTGTGCACTCAGGGGTCTCCCAGAGCAGAAATGCAGACCTTCTCAGGTAAAAGCAGTTCTTCTCTAAACTTTACAACCTCATTCCAACTCCAGCTGTCAGTTAACAGCTTTCAGGATGACATGTTAAATCAAGGAAATGTCACACGTGTACAGTAACTGGCCTAATCTTTTCTGTAAATTGCTGCCTGTGGTTTTCAAAATCGTCGTAAATTGCCGGCAATTGGCAATGTGTCTCCCTTGCACGGCTAACTTCACTTCTGCACAGTTAACAAATCGGTCTTAAATTATTCATCAGATCACCCAACGTCTAGGCTCGTCTGACTGCCATTGATTTCAGGGAACAGTAGCCTGCTTTGCCGCGTACACTGGAGTGAAATTCATACCCTGCTCCCAGCCCGTGAGATTAATTGTGTGCAGAAAATAACAACCGTGCTCTTTGTTTCAGCATCTCAGTTAATGATGAGTGAGCGCAACCTACTACACACTCGGTGCTTCTGCTGTCACAGGCTGCTCTGAAGCAGCACAGAGTATTTTCTCAGACTAATAATACTTAAACAGCCTCAATACCCCGGATACTTAAAATACACAGAGGAAGTGTTTTCTCTATTAATTTTATAATTACAGGACAAGAAAAATCATGATGAATTACCTGTACGAGCTAAAACATCAGATGGCCATTTAGGAATCATACCATCACACCGTGGCTCATTGTTCTGGAAACAGGGTCAAACCAACTCCCTGGGTAGCTCAACCAAATTGAATTTCTGTTGCTAAAAGTAAGTGCGGGTTTAGAATGTGTGTTCTGAAAGGAACTTATCACCATATCTCTTCCAGCAGTGTACAGGGGATTTGGCAGGAGAAATATTTATTCTTCTTTGAAACACCTTTTGAATCAGCACTGGCTCTAAGCTAAATAGTGAAGTTGTGCGGCGAGACAGTGTTATATCTGAGGAGCACACTTGTCTATTTACGTTCAGGAAAATTAACTCCAGCTCACTTCAAAAGGACACCCAGCAACCTGCCATCTCTTGTGTCTGAACAGATATTTTTAGGTCACTGGTAGCCACATTCTGTAACTAAATAGCTCCCTGTTTAGGGCATCTCCCTATAGGACCACCTCTCATAGGTAGTGTGACCTTGGCTTTGATGCAAGGAAATCCAAGGAGCTCTCTCTCTGATGTGTGCTGGCCAGAAGGGTGCCTGGGAAAAGAGTGTGGGATGGAGGTGGCTGGATCAATGCAAATTCATTATAGGGGATTAAAAAATGTAGCAACCGAAAGCACTTTTCTGTCACTGATGGCAGGTCAGCAATAGTATCTGTATTTGTAGAGGTCAGCAGATTATTTCTTTACTCCTCATCCCTTCTTCCTTGGGGAGCCTCCCTAATTCCAGTGCAGACTATGTTCCATGCTCTGTGGTATCAGAGTCTTTCTTCTTCATCGCATAACACTGGTTACATTTTCTTATTATTAGTCATTTACTATCCATCCTTCCTACGACACAGAACATTTTATGAGTGCAGGAACTTAATATGGCCTTAGTGCCTGGCAAAGTGTTTTGAACCAAGTAATGGCTAAGAAAAACTGTCTATAGAATTATGTATGGTTAGTTAGGTCGCATACTTAGAGCCCCCAAATAACAGCTTAAATACTTTTTCAAACATAAAAGAAATCAGGGCTGGTTTGAAAGCTGCTCTGAGATATTAGGGTGCCAGGCTTGTTAACCCATGCGTGAAGAGGTCACTGGTTCAATTCCTAGTTAGGGCACATTCCTGCGTTTTGAGTTTTTAAAAAAATATATATATTTTATTGATATTTTACAGAGAAGAAGGGAGAGAGATAGAGAGCTAGAAATGTCGATGAGAGAGAAACATCGACCAGTTGCCTCTTGCACACCCCTTACCGGGGATGTGCCTGCAACCAAGGTACATGCCCTTAACCGGAATCGAACCCGGGACTTTTCAGTCCGCAGACCAACACTCTACCACTGAACCAAACCGGTTTCGGCTTGCGTTTTGAGGTTTTGAGCTCGTTCCCCAGTAGGAGAAGTATAGGACGTAGGATTGAGTTTCTCTCTCCTTGATGTTTCTATCTCTCTCTCTCTCTCTAAAATCACTAAAAACGTATTTTAAAAAACAAAATAAAAGTAAATAATTAATGCAACTGAACATGTTTACCAGGCTCTCTTCTGTAATTGGAAAATCAATGTAAATGTGACTTCAGATTCTTCATCACTAGGACTGGACTCTTCATGGACATTCCACAACAGATACATTGTGTCTTCCAAAAAAATAATTAAAATCCCAACAAGGAAATCCAAAATCATAAAGGCATTTACTCATATTCTATTTGTTCTACACATTGTTGTTCTAAAATGATCTGATGTTAACTGGCTGCATAAAAAATCCGGCAGTCGCATCTTTAAATCGTCTTTAAAAATACTGCAAAGAATTAGATGATGAGCTATAAAAGTGTGATTTCTCTGAAATAACAAACTTTCCTTGAAATTAATGCCTACATAGAAATTCAGCAGTCATGGTCTACTTAGAATGGCTTAATTTATGTATGCAGAAGCTTCACAGACTCATATCAATTGGACTAATATAGTTCAGAATCTGTAGTATTTTGTTACTCTAGTGAACTGAAAGAGTTTATGCATTTCCCAAGGTGTTCCTGATATAGATATGCCATTTACTTCATGAGACAGTAAATAGAATATCATTCTTGGAGCTTGAAAAGTAGGCATGGTTTTTAATTGTTGTTGTTGCTTCTCAATCCTCACATGAGGATATGTTTTTTAATTGATTTTAGAGAGAAAGGGAGAGAGAGAAATATCGATTGCTTCCCATACTCACCCCAACCAGGGATCACACCCTCAACCGAGGCATATACCTTGACCAAGAACTGAACTCACAACCCTTTGCTACACGGGATGACACTCCAGTCAACTGAGCCAACAGGCCAGGGATGAAAGTAAGTATAGTTTTCCTGGGTTTCTATGCCGCTTTTCTGTATCATTTGCTAATGTGTCATTCCTGAATAAAGATGCTTTGTACCTAGCTTAGCCCTCTGTAAATATCACATTCGAGGATTCCTTTTGAAAAATGATCACATAGAAAGCAATCATGCAAAGGGAAAGATAAATTTAAGTTTAAAACTCATTACTAGGTGCAGTAATGAGCTTTATTTGTTTAACTAAAGAAAAGAAGTATACTATATATCATCGATTTAGTTTGAAGCTGCCATCAGGAAAAGAATGCTTTGAGATGCAAAACTATTAGAATGTTTATAAAAATAATAGATGGATGGTACCCGACTCAGGGGAGCTGAGAGTCTCGCTTCCTGTGCAATCGCTCCTGTACAGAGCTTGGAATTGATGGTCTGGAAGTTTCCTACTTGAAAGCACCTGCCCAAAGCTAAAGTTAGTGGAAGAACCCAACCTTGAAGGAAATGAATCTTGATCAGGGAAGACAATTTCCCCAGTAAGCACAGAGGAACAATTCTGGCTAGGTAATAAGAACGAACCTTGGAAAAGAATGATCCCAATGACCCTGTCTGGCTGGCAGGTGAAATATTCAGCTAAAGATTCTCGTAAGAGAAGAGGACCCTCATGAACCACGGGGGTCAATCTGAGCCAGAGAACAAAAGAAGTGGCATTACTGGCATTTGGAGAAATGGATTAACCTTATTTAAGAATCAAAACCCCCACAAAAGGGTCACTATGAGAAAAATGCAGTCGTTAAAATATGACAAAGAGGAACAAATGCAGGTCGGTTTTCCGTGTGTGTGAAGGCAATGCAAAGCACTTGCCCAGAGTGGGAAGTCTGTAAAGGCTAATCCATCCCCTTCCTCTCTCCCCTGCCTGGAAGGTTCTAGAAGGCTTCTAATCAAAGCTCACAGTTAGTATAAGATAAATTTTCCAAGAATTTCTTTATATCCTTTTGATGTCTAAGTTATGCTCATGTATAGCCTTACACATTCTGAATTCTATGTGTATGTGACACACTGAACATCCTCTAGAATCATTAATGTGTACGTTCCACACATCTTTTCCAGAAAAATCAATTAGAAGGAATATTAGCCTAAAGTTCCTACAACATGGAGTCATCAAAAAGATGCCCTAAGATGACAGCTGAAGTCTTTGAGAATTTTTTTTTTAAAGTACAACTTGAGTTCCCAACATCACATTTTTCCGTATCTTTAAATGTAGCTAGTGAGGCGGGTTTTCATATATTTACATTCTGAATGTATTCCTAGGGAGAAAAATAATTATTCCAATTCTCGCAACTTCCAAATGCGCAGCAATAACTTATTAATTGTGCCCTTGGTGATCTTAAAGTGTGGCATGGAAAACAGCCTCGGGGACTTCTAAAGATGCATATGGTTCCCTTGACACGAGGGGAATCTAGATGTAGAAGTTTTTAAAAAACAGCTATGTACATGTTGAAGGAAAGGGTCTAATTAATAGTGTTACAGCTGTGGAGTTAATATGCAGATCCCAGGTCCCATCACAAGGGACTATTACATCTTTTTTATAAAACAAGTCACTCAGCCCCACATTATTCCCTTTTACAGCTCTTACCTATTAATAGGTACATGTCTCAAAGGTTTTCAGGATGACGCTTGTGAAGTTTGTTATTTTTTCAACAACAAAATGATGATGATGCCGATGGCAAAGATAAAAACCACCATTTACTGAAACATCATAAAAGGCCAGGACCCTAAGTCACTTATATGCATTATTGAATTATTTCAACAATTCAGTAAAATCAGTGTTGTGGTTTGCCTCATTTTTTTCAGAAAAGAAAACTGAGGCTCTGGTAGATTATGGAAGTAATCTTTAGCCACCTACCCACAGTCATCCTGACCCCACCATCCATGCACGTGAAACAATACATTCATTTCCTTCAGGTTCTGGCAATGAATGAGGACCCTCAGGATCACAGTAACAAACACATGAGGTAGAACTGGTTGGCAGATGAGATAACAGCAAAGGGAAAACCAGGAGGCTACAATCTAGAATCCCTATAATAAGCCAGATGCATGCTTGTTCATGCCCATAAAGATGCATACTTTCAGTTTATAAGAATGGTTTGGTAGCGCCTGCCATTGGAGTATCATTCAGGTGCATCGAGATGTTGTGGAAACTAACCTGAATCCAGTTTTAAGACAAAGATTCACTATTTTAGAGTAAATATTTTGGGCAATAATTAAGGTAGAAGGAACCAGCCCCCCCCCTCCCCCCCCCCCCCCCGCGGAACATCTACACAATGGAATACTATGCTACTGTAAAAAAGAAGGAATTCTTACCATTTGCAACAACATAGATGGAACTGGAGAGCATTATGCTAAGTGAAATAAGCCAGTCAGTGAAGGAGACTTCTATTAATGTATCCAAGTGAGTAATTCTAAGAAATGTGTTCATGAACTAGCAGAAGAGCTCTAGATACCTAGTATATAAATCAGCACAAATGGACAAGAAATGTCTTACAAAACCCAACCTGGGTGGGTAGCAGAGGTGGTTGGGTTTGTCTGGGGTCCTTATGTCTGCTTTATTTTTCAGAATAGATTTCCTACAGGTTGCAATTAAGGCTACACCGGTGAACCAGGGAAATGTTACCAGCTTTAGATGTGGTAAATAAAAGGAAACCAACAGAAAATCTTTAGGATGCTCCTTCTGGAGTTATCCATCCTTTTAATGACCTAGAATAACTGATTGACTGCTTAACAACATTTTAGTGGATAATAAAATGAGTAAACAAGACCATGTATCCATTTTTTATAACATTGCACCCAAAGAAACTAGAAAAAAATGCCCTCACATGCACATTGATATTAGAAAGACGGTCCATAAAAGTAACTTGGAGCAGAGGAGGAAAATCAGACTTGTGTGGAGCAAATGAATAGCATCATTATTGTTTTTAATCCTTCACAGGGTTGCTTGGAAGCTTACCTGAGTTACCATGTATGACACCATCAAAGCAATGTTAAAAACCGAACAATCATATTTACTATCCCAATTGGAAACACTGCTCCTGTTTTTATATACCACAGAGTCTCAGTGGGGTTAAATGTTTTGCCCAAGAGCCCATAGTCAATAAGTACTAAAGACAAGATTGAAACAAAAGACTTATAATTTGAAATTGAGTCTTCTTTCAACACACTATGATGCAAGATCCACAGGATAAAATACCTCTAAGTTACTCCAAATCAGTTTATATGGAAGAAAATAAAAGGGAATTGTTACCCAGAGGAATAAAATTATGATTTAAAATGACTTCAAATCACAAGGTACAAAATGCTATGTGTTGAAAAATGCTATGCTTAACTTATTATTCCTAATTATGTTATTCACAAGATTTGCATTTTAAAATTGCTTTCTAATCTGCATATTACAGAAGATAACTGGGCACTGATTTAAGTGGTTTTGTTTTCTGTCTTAGAAATTAGTGGTGAAATGTGATTAATAGCATAAATATTAAAGGGAGATATTAGAGAATTTGTAAGAACTCAGTATTAGAAATGCCATTTCTGATTCCTGGTACATTTGCCAATGTGAGAAGATGATGACAAGTTCTAATTATAAAGTTATGATAATGTGGAACAAAGGGTAGCCACCTTTGGAGGTTCTGGAGAAAACCCTTCAGGGATTTTTACTGTTTGGCTCAATCAAAAATTCTTTGCTACCATACAGACTTCAATGGAGCCTAATGATTCTAAAGGCATCCGTGTTGGTCAAGGTAGATTTCCTAAGATCAAAACATGAAGGCTAGTGGATGAACTGTATGTTCTTTAGAAAATTTGAGGACTATCATAAAGCAATAGCCTATGTTATCACAAATACAGTTGACAGTGAAAAATCTAAAAAATATAATTACAACATTCTTATTCTTTTGTAATTATACTGTTGAGTTTCTTCTCTACAGTTTCTACAAGAGAAAATTGTGCTGGTTTGTGAGAAACATGTTTAAGAAGCACACCTAGAAACTTAACCTAAGATGCTTTTATGTTTGAGTGGCAGTTGAAAGACAGTGCAGAGTCATATGAAAATCATGTGGTCTGCTGATACTAGACCTAGAAATAATATCTGTATCATGCCTTATTAAGATAACTCCTCTGTTAGATCGGGATTTCAAAGTAGGGATCACTGCACTGATGTACTTAACTGTTAATTAAATGTATGTTCCACTTAAATATCTATGGATTTCATTTTTTGTCAAGCACTTTTTTTTTTACTTTTTAGGATTAGTACTCAAGCAAAGAAAGAACCTTGCTATTCATATTTGTTACATTAGCATCTTATTTATTTTCCCAGTTTAAAACAAGAACATGCAAAGCCATTTTTTTTCACTTAACATTTGGTGCTGTGGTCATTGTGACATTAGGTCTTTTCACTTATTGTATTTTCCCCACCACCATTTATCCCTCGATGCCCTCTTCCACCTTCCCACTCCCCCTTCCACCAATCACCACACTCCATGTCCATTAGTTCTCTCTTTGTCTTCTCAATTCCTTCATACCTCCAACACACCTCCCCCTCCCATCAGAGCTGTCTGCCTATTCTCTATCTATGAGTCTGTGTCTATTTTGCTCGGTAGTTCAGTTTGCTCATTAAATTCCATATATGAGTGAAAGCATGTGGTACATTAGGCCTTTTTAAAGCAGACATGATTCACTGGAAGCTGAGTTCCACCACAGCTGACCAAACGAAGCCACGAGGCCATTGCTTTGGAGTTCCATTACGTGAAACCCTCCCAAGATCATTTCTTCCTGAATGGAATTCAAACTCATTTTTTATTAGTATTCCACTTGTAATGTTACTTAGGTTACTCTCATACCTAATAATACATAGTCATCATAATAATTTATTAGTGTACTCTTTTCAAAGTGTATTTTAAAAGCATGATAGACTTACCTTAGAGAGCCCACCTACTTCCAAATAAAAGCAGATAATGAACACATTCCAGGTGACCCAGAGGGCAGTCCATACTGTATACTGGAGAGAAAGGGGGAGGGTGAGGAGAAAGAGAAGAAAAATGTGGAGATGAAAGGCATGTAAACTAAATCAATCAATAACAAAATGTCAATAAGCCTAAGTCTTCTGGGAAGAAACAGGGTGTGCTCAGAAAAGAGTGCTCCTTATGAGTTCTCCTAAGATCTGTAGAAATTAAAAATCCAATAGTTCCCACTGCCTTCAGCAGATGCCAATAAAGCTAAATTTATTTTTAAAGTGCATTGCTGGCTTGCAGATACAGGTTAAATTCAAGTGCTGACTTGATTTCTGTTTTCTGAACATTAGTTTTTCCAGGGAAGGCAGTTATATGAATTTTTGGTGGCTATCTACCCAATTATCCAATTTTTAGTTATAATATTAAGTTGGTAAGTTTTAGAATGTTTTAGTCCATCTCCCTAAGTGGACTAATATTACTTCTGTCTTCCTAAATGAGGATTATGTCTGAAAATAGATGTGTGGAGTAAAATGAACAAACCATCATCTATTGTACTACTTTATTAAGAGTAAAATGTCTGCCTCTAATATAATTGTAGCATTACATGATAGTGTAAAATATCTTTATAAGCAAAGAAATAATAAATAGGATTTAAAATGAGCAAATGAACAATAGATTTCCATAATGGAAAAATACCTTCCAATGACATTGAACAAACTATGCTGGCCTCACTGATTAATTGGCTTTGTTAATGTAGTATGTATTAGAAAATGCCTTCCTCAAGAGTATTAATCAGTTTGCATTAATGGAGGAGTCTAAGAGCTCAATTCATCCAGCTATTTTCTTATGTAGATGGAGAGACTGAGGCCCAGAAAACTGATATATAGAATAGCTTGGATGGCTGAGAATTGGTGCTTGCTGTGGCAACACAATTAAGAGATCAGATACAATGGTTTTCTCATTCATTTTGTTTTACCACAGAAATCTATGAATTCTTAATTTCTTAAAAAGGCATAGTAATTAAATGATTGGTTTCTATCAATGATTATAATCATCACAGGCTATTGTCAAATTAAAATAAATATGGAAATCCTTTCATTAGCTTAGTCTATTCTGTGTCAAATAATATAAATTTTAAACCCTGTATAAAATGGCCATGTTCCTACAGAAATCTTATCAGAAGCTTTTAGTTGTTTATAAAATTTAATTTACACTTTATGTCTTTCTGTTATTTATGACTTTCAGAAGGCTTTCAAAATAATCCAATATAGTTGGGTAGTCTTATAATTGGTTACATTAGATATCTCATTATCTTTTTTTCTTTTTGAGAATAGGTTTTGCTTATTTGGTTTTTTTAAATAATGCAATTATAAAATGATTTAAGACTTCAAAATGACTGGAAATTTAGAAAAGCTGGAAAATATATTAAAAAGTTAAAGTAAGTTAAATATATATTAAGGATTTTAGTATTTGCAGATACATTGATGCTCTGCTGATATCTTCTGTTAGTAATAAGTTTTAATATGAGTGAATTTAGTTTTAAAAAATAGGCCAAATGCATTGAAACATACATTTTTGAATCACAAAATATTCCCAAGAATATTGAAAATAGCTAAACTACATCTGCAATGTATACTTTTTGCAAACTGGCCAAGTCACAATAACAACAATAAATTTTAAAGCTGTTGCTAATAAGATGACATCTGGTATCTGATATTTTTCATCATAAATCAATCTAATTATGAGCATATTAGAATGAGAGAGACTGCAGACCACTCGGTAATGAGAAAAAAGCTGGTGATAAAGGTTAAGGAAAGGACATAAACTGAAGCAAGTCTAATGGAGGAAATGAACGGGATTCACTGCAAAACCATATGGGTTTTAATTTTTAGGATTGCAAACCCAACTCGTCAGTACACTTTTTTAGGAAAGTCAATCTACTCATAACAGTCATAACACCTTAATTACAGAACAATCTATTTAAAAATCAGAGCACAAGTTTATGATTGAAGTGCATTCGGGGCCCTCACCAGATGGACTGCTGAGGTCACTTCTGAACTTTCAGAGAGAAAATTCCCAGGCTGAGCAGACTCCCACTCTCAGCTGCTAAATTCTTAATAACAAGAGTGAGTACTCTGCTGCTTTCTGTGTTACTGGTACTGTGCTCAGCACTTCACATTGATTAATTCAGTCAGTCATCACATGACAACCAAGGAAGTGAGGGAACAATTTGATGACTTAGTGCTATTGTTGAGATAGAAACTCATACAGTTTGACTCTGGAGCTGGGATGCGTCAGGATTACAGGATAGACTTCATTATAAAAGATCTCAAGAAAAGGACTCTAGATTAGTTTGAGAGTTAACACTTTATCAATTCTTACAATTTATCAAGTGACCAATTCACCAAATTACTAGTTCACCAAAAAATGTATTTCATCGTATAATACTCTATAACTGGCAATGTTTATGGAAAGATGGCTTCTTTTGCATTTTGCGATTAATGTGTAGTTTATGATATGAACATCATTTTTAAAGCAATAATGTAAGTTTCTTTCTTCTGATACAAAGATTGTTTGTATATTTGAATTCTGGATTGTATTGATATGAAAACTGCATATCTCAATGTGCACCTGAGACACAAGTCTTTACATGGAGACAAAGGGAAAGACATCTCTAGAAATACAAATGCATCCATAAATATTTACTTAGGCAGGAAGTGTTAGGACAACATATGTCTTTGCTTTGATGTGGACTATTTTATTTATAATTCAATTCAAAGAAGAATAGAGAAAGAGATAAGACTCCATTTTTAACAAATGCTCTTTGGTTATCATGAAGCATGCTTACATGCTTATATATCTAGACACTGGTACACTTGCAATACAGAAGACAACTTACCAAAGTAAAAAAAAAATGCAAAAAAACCCCAAAACACTCTGTATATTATCACTGATCTACCTATTTATTTATTCTACTTTGCTTAAGTTTAGTACACATGGTTTAAGTCCTAATTTACATGGACAAAGACAATAAAAATTTTTCTAAACATCATGTGTCCTATGTGCTCTGTGAATATTTCCCAGGTTTATGAGGACATTTCAATATTTTTAATTGAAATGAACTTTAAAAGGCTTGCATTCTATTTCATCCTCATTGAGCAATTAGTCTATAACATGATTTATTTTTACTTCCTGAGCTTGTTTGCTTTCCAATTACCAGAAAGCCCATTCATTCCTTCATATGTGTATCAATTAGATAAAATATGTACAATAGTTTAGGGAAAAAAAGAAGACATTAAACATTGAACAGTTCAATTACTTACTAAACACTTACTCTGTTGGGTTATACTAAAGCAAGTCACAAACATTATTATAATTCCTACAAACAACTATGAGTCAGGTTTTTACAAATAAACTATAGTACAAAGAAAGCAAATAAATGGGCCGAGTCTCCACAGCCAATAATTGGCGGAGGAGGACTTAAATCTGGCATCAACTTTCTTAACTTGCGTTGAGTAGTAGCTCAGGAAGGAGATGTATGATGACAAAGCACATTTTTCCTATACAACAATTCAAATTAAAGCAACTTGCCGTCCTTCACACAGATTTATGATCCAAATAATTCTAGGGCAGAATCTCATATTTGAATTCATAAGTAAGATTTTCAAATATGTGACATAGGAGTAAAGAGAGGTAAACAGCACTTTAAAATTGCTCAGTTAGGTCGAAACCGGTTTGGCTCAGTGGAAGAGTGTCGGTCTGCGGACTGAAAGGTCCCAGGTTCGATTCCGGTCAAGGGCATGTACATTGGTTTCGGGCACATCCCTGGTAGGAGGTATGCAAGAGGCAGCTGGTCAATGTTTCTCATAGACGTTTCTAGCTCTCTCTCTCCCTTTCTCTCCGTAAAATATCAATAAAATATATTTTAAAAAATAAAATAAAATTGCTCAGTTAGGATTTCACAACCCACACTCAGCTAAAGAAACACAAAAGGTGCATTCAAGCTCTTCAACTTAACTTGTATTCTCTACTGTAGAGAACCTCCCTTGCACTGTAGCTAAAATAAATTTTAATCGGTAAAATAGCACCATATAACAACATTGTTTTGCGTTCTAAAAATAAATAGCAAATTTGACCTTTTCAGCAGAGATGATATCCAAGGGGAATTACTGCTCTTTCACTTTGTGATTTGGGTGAATTTTTGATAGTCTTTGCTGTGGGATCGCCTTAATTACAGTGGCAGGAGCCCAAGGCATTATCATGCTTACAAAAAGGTAAATTGAGGAGTAAGTCAGTTCAACATAGGTGCAGGCAGAGTAGGGTATACTATTTTTTTCATGTGAATCCTCAAGTTGAGAATGTGCTAAGCAAGGGAGTCAGGTGAGATTTTTCTTGTTGAACTTAGACACGTTCTGAAGTTAGATATCATTTTTTTAGTTTATCCTGCAAAATAATGTCATCCAATAACCTTCACTGCACTTGTTACTTGTTCGATCAAGTATTAAGCATCCTGGGATAGACCTAGGACAGAGGTAAGGATGGTGACAGTGTAGAGTGCTAGGATAGAAAGAGCCCTCGGGATCTGAGAGAGCAGAGGGGAAGTGGCATCTGGCCACTTCACCCCATCCTTGCCTCTGGCCACCTCACCCCATCAACAGCGTTCTCCTGGCAGGCAGAACATGCCTATTCAATGCTGTATTCTAGGTCTATTGTCTCAAATGGAGTGGTCAGGCCAGACTCTTAAGAGGTGTCATTCAGTTGAAGGATTATTACCCACTTCCCCAGTGGGTGAGGAGCGTAGGGCATTTAGATGTGTGCAAATGGAAGAGGCAAATAACACCACACGGTCTTAGGGAAACAAATCATTCAGTGCAGCTGGCATGAGTAGTGGGTGGAAAGGAGTGTGCATGCGAGGGAGAACATGCTGCTAGAGCTGGCACAAACATTAGGCATGGCTTCACGAGTGAGAAGCTGGAGCTCAGGCAGGAGTTGGGGGGGTTCAGGACGCTGATGTGCACAGACTCTCTGCTCTTTTATGTCTCTGAGGCTGGCTCATGTTCTGCCCTGGCCTATGCCCTGTTGCATTCTCATCCTCCAGAGCCCCCTTGCACCTGTGCCTCCTCACTGCTTACGTAATGGGTCTCTAGAGAGCAGGGACACTGTCATTTACATTCTTTCCCATTTGTCCAACCTATCACAGTAGGTTCTCAATAAAGGCTCAAGGAGTGAATGGGAACTAGTGCTATTGACATCCCACTATGTGTCCTGTAGTCATTCCTGCCCAGGATTCCCTCCAGTCCCTTCTTTCTTGGTGAATTCACACTCACTCCGCATTTACTTCTGCAGATGGATGTTCCCAGTGTGCATCTTGTGGTACATGTGTTCCTTGTTCACAGTTATAATATAATATGTATGTGGATGATTTCTTCATAAAGGCCCACTTCCCTTCACAAGACTGTAAGTACCCAGGAGAACAGAGAATAGTTGTGTCTGTGTTTGCTCACCAATGTAGTCCACACCCAATGCAATGCCAAGCACTCAGAAGAAACCCAATAAATAAGGTTTGAATGGGAAGTTAAGAAAGAAAGAAAAGAAGAAGGGAGGGAGAAAAGTGGGAAGGAAGGGATGAAGGAAGGAAGGGGAAAGAAGGAAAAACTGACTGTGAGACCTGAGTTTGGTCAGATGGGTCAGCCAGGAATGTTCTTATATTTTATCCTGATGAGAGGTAGTGAAGGCTTTTAAGCAAATGCTTCAGGAAAAGTTTTGAGAACACCTTGGAAAGGAGGAGGGCTGAAAGCAAGGGAGGGCCCATATGCAGAAGAGAGAAGGCTGATGCCTCAACTAACACAGTGGCTATGTGAAGAGTGTGTAGAACTAATGGTTACGGGTGAAAGCAATAGACCAGTTAATGTCACTGATGTGCACCAACAATTTTATTCCATGGAAACCACTGGTTTTCTAGCCATTCGACATGCACTTCAGCAGACCATCAACACCATAAAATAAGAAGTTCATAACGAGTAAAGGTGCTCTGTGTTCATAGCAACAAACTAGAACATTACATCAATAATAGTTTGATATTATACTGAAAATCCAACTCCATGGAACAGCTTTCTAGTACATTACACCATGGCTCAGCAGAGGCCAGCTCCCAGAGAAATCTGAAGCAGGAACTCTGTAGTCCTCACAACCAGCTGAGTGACTTCAATCATGCCTTGCACCCCAGGGCAGTCATTTTGAGGGCCGAGTCTGTCTGTGAGCCCCTGACCTTCACCTCTGGGATATGATGAAAGACCCCAACATCCAATTTTGAGATTTAAAGTGGAGAATTAATGCATCTACAGAAAATTGTATGACTTCATTCTTTTCTATAGATATCACTGGATTATACCAAGATTGAAAGATGATATATTTTTAAGTCTAAGGTTTCTTCTAGTGAGGTGATGTTACTAAGTTACAAAGAATATGTAGTAATTCTACCAGGTACAATCTATTAATTCAAGCTCAATAAGTATTTTAGAGTATGCCACTTCTATTTTACAATTACTTATCTATGCTTCTTACCGCCTTCTTACATCTGTAGCCTAAAATATTACCTTCCTTTTATAGAAAACTATCAAGTTATTCATAACTACTGTGAATAACTTTCATTTTATTGTGGGCCACAATATACACCTTGTTAAACTATACTGTGACAGAGGGTATGCTGACACTGTTTGGCATAGTTTGGAGTATGGATTCATGTTCCACATTTATCTTAAGCAAATGGAGAAATGGTCAATAATATACCATATAAAGTACATCAGAGGTGAGTACTAAATGGCCTTTAGTACGTGCATTTTAATGGCCTACATCAATTAAAAATTATATTATGTTATTATTTACAGTTGGCAAACAGTTATGGCTAGGTAGGATAGCTTTATAGGGTGACGCATGTCAATTGATATGACAGTTAGTGTATATTTACATTTTAGAATGACCTCCACAGACTTCTTATTCTACCCAAACCCAATTCAATTTTAGATTTAAAAAATTCCTTGCAATATTTGAATTTAGTTACACTGTGAGTCTCACATTTTCAGTCATGTCGCTTTGCTCTCATTGTAAACATTCGCTGCCTCCTTTCCACAGATAATAGTCTCAACAGAATTCAGTGTGTGACAGCCAGAACAGCAGTGCCACCTCGTAGCGGAGGGAACAACTTAAATGACTTTATTCATCTTCCCACAGAAATGTTGCAGTATTTATACGAAGAGACATGGCAAAAATAAGACTTACCACCACGATGTATCGAGGTCTGTACTGAATGGTTCCAAACAAACCCAATATGACAACTATTATATGTAGAAAATTTCCAAGAATAGGTGCCCACTGGAAGCCAAGGAAATCAAAGATCTGCCTCTCTAATGCGGAGAGCTGGAACAAAGCAAAGAGAGTCCATTAGCATTTAACCCAAGCACAACCATACTTTTTTTAAAAAAATTCTCACCTGAGGATACTTTAAAAACAAACAAACTGATTTGAGAACAGAGAGAGAGAAACATCAATTGCCTCCTCTATGCACCCCGATGGGGAATCAAACCAGCAACCTGAGTATGTTCCCTGACCAGGAATAGAACCTGCAAACTTTTTGGTGTATAGGACCACACTCCAACCAACTGAGTCACTCGGTCAGGGCCATAATCATACCATTTTAATCTTTATTTCACAGTAGAGAAGTCGGCATATTCTCTCTCAATCACACTAATGGACATCATTATCACTGGAGTTGTGATACCTATTTCATATACTGTTTTTTATGGCTTTTCTCAGAAAACATACTAAGATAACTTTGAGCATCATGACTTCAAATATATATGGATTTTAAACCTATCTGGAGAGCTATCCTCCCTAAATCATTTTCTATAGTAGAAAATCTAGACAGATATTTTATGACACTATATTTTATGATAGCAATTTATCATTAGTTTTAGTAAAATGGTTGACTTACTGTAACATAACTCTAGACTGGCAATACTAAAACAAGTATTGTTTTTGGAAAAACAACCCTCCTACCATACCTTCCTTCCTCTGTGAAACATAAATTATCAAATATTCTGGGTTTTTTTCCTTTCATTAGACTGTCACTGATGTTAATGACTAACCACTTTTTCACAATGAAGGTTACTTGTTTACTTACTCTGGGCTCAATGCCCTCATGTAAAACTAGAATTAAAAGTCCATTTGAATCATATTTTATTGCGATCATACACCTACTGAATGAAAATTTACCTTGATTAGGTAAAATTCTTTTGACATAAAAATGATAGGGCCTTAACAATTTTAGACACACCATCATTTATTATATTTGCACTAGAGGACCAATGCATGAAATTCATGCAAGAGTAGGCCTTCCTTCCCCCAGCTGCCAGCACTGGCTTCCCTCTGGCACCCGAGACCCAGGCTTCCCTCCAGTCATTGGCAAGCACCCGGGATATGGGCTTCCCTCTGGCCCCTGACAGGCACTCAGGACTCGGGCTTCCCTTGCAGCCCCAGCTTCCTCCAGATCTGATCTAATTAGCATATTATGCTTTTATTACTGTAGATGATACACAACTAGATTTTAAATAATTCTAAAATGTACTTAAAAGATACACTTAAAGCATTTATGATGTCAGAGATGAATTTTGTATAGTCCAGTGAATGCCAACAATGTCATTATCATGTGCACGTGATATTTATTGTGTTCTATATCTAAAAATGTTATCATTCCACCTGCTGTAGTTGGACATTAATCTCATACATTTTAGGCATTTTTCTAGATTGACTTTGATAAAATAGTGATTATAATAAAGTGATCCAACCATTAGGCACAGTTAGGGCACTGGACACTGCAGATTGAAGTGCAAATGGCACCCTGGGTATTTTTCTAGTTATGTGGCAGGTGTGTGCCTGAGTAGCTTTAATTACCTTGGACATAAAGAAATGTCCACTGTCCAGTAAGCTGAATCTGCCTTGGTTAAGATTCACCTTCAGTAAGCTGTGGGTGAGAAAAGAGCAAATGCCTACAGACAACCAGCCAGAACCACATTCATTTCATGGACATTTCCTGCTCTTCAAGCGATTTGTCATCATGCCTTTCACTCGCAAATGGGAAGATGCACAGAAATGGCTAAAAAACACAATTTGCTGGATAAGCAACAGCATCCACTGTATTTTCAATCCCTGGATTGTCTCAGCTTGACTCTAATTAGTTCCCAGGAATCTTGCCTTAAAAATGCAGTATTTTATTTATTGGCCCATCAGTGATGTAAATACGCTGTTTGTTCTTTTTTTAATGTCCAAACAGGATGGATGTGTTCAGAGAAAAAAAATAAAGAAATCCAAAAGAGCAGCTGCAGGCAATTCATTTTGAAAAGCAACTGCATTTTAAGCTGTCGTGCATCACAAAAACCTTTAAAGTGAACTTTTCAGACAGAGAAAAAAAAATCTTTTTTTTCCTGTCAGAAAATGCATGGATAGCATTCTCTTTTATGATGTTAAAGGAAACAGGCATAATGAAAGAGAGGCCAAATTAACACCATTTATTGGAAAAATACTCATTCTTTATTGAAGACACTATATCTCTATTAATATTTGTTCCCTGATAACACTTAAAAATGGATTATAGTGGCTTGAAATAAGGGCACAATCACAAGGCTACTTAAGAAAATCAAAAGCTATTTAAGAAAATCAAGGGTCAGGCAAGACTCAGCTCTAAAACTATACAAGCCTTTAACTAGCCCACCAAAAATAAACAAATAGTGTAGCACTGCAATTTTTACTTAATTTTTAAACCCTCTACTGAGCATATGTTTTTATTGATTTTTAGAGTGAGGTAAGGAGAGAGAGAGAGAGAGAGAGAGAGCGAGCAAAAGAAATATCCATGTGAGAAAGAAACATCCATTGCTTGCCTCCTTGATGTGCCCTGACCAGGGATTGAACCCACAACCTTTGGACTACAGGAGAACACTTCTACCAACCGAGCCACCCAGTCAGGGCTACTTAATGTTTAATCTAATTTTCATGGTAAGCTATTTAGGTATTTCATTTATAGGCAACTATCTTCTCTTTGAACATCGTAACTCTAAAAAGACATCGCTTTTTGCCTCAGAGCTTGACATGAATAATAATGACCCAGAGCCACCAAGTCAAATGAAATGATGTCCTGTTTGCTTTGTTAACTCCGAAAAAGTATGAATATCTTTTAGAAGTTTCTGTGTCAAAATAGTCCTCATCGATGATGCTGACGCTGCCGGCGCAGGCCTGGGAACAGGGATCAGATGCATCTCTTCATCTCTTCCCATCTTTAAGGCCAGTGACCTCAAGTCGGGACCCCGGCATCGGCCATTATGGGGCTATTTACTATGAATGCTGAGAAAGGCTAAAAATAGTTTTTTTGTTTGTTTGTTTTGTTTTTGTTTTGTTTTGTTTTTTTGCTGTGGGACACTATTGTTAAATGTTTATTTGCACACCATTGAATATGGCTTCTACAAAACAGTGGTTCCAATTCAGGAGAGCAGCGAGGGAAGCGATCAAAAGTGTAACGTACCACAAATAGAAGGCCACCTGTCTGGAGGAAGCAGGATGGAGGGCTCAGAGAGGCTTTCTGCGCAGATGCCATAGCAAAGAAGAGAATGAATGAGACTTTTGAAGAGCTTGGGGTTTAAATAAAAGTAGAGAATTCAGGAAAATATGAAGGTACCAAGACATCCCAGAGAAAGCAAAACCAACCAGTCACCGCTTTAAAACAGGAAGCAGCGGCATAAAAGACAATGGAAACATTTCTAAATGAAATGCAAGTAGGTAAGAACCCGGAAGCTCTAAGTACATGTTTCTTTTCCTAACAAGTTAAAAAATAAAGGCAATCAAAATCCTAACAAAATGGAAGGGAAGAAGGGAGAAAGGGAGGAAGTGTCAAAAACAAAAGACAAATCAGCAGTGCAAAGAAAGCTTGCTTCAAAGAGACCATGAACATTAAAATGGGGTGTCAGAATGAGGCAATCATTGCCACATTCTCCCTAAGTGTCAGAGCGGTGGGGACATTGGAACAATAGGAGAGGAATGTAATCCTAGCTCATACTAGGGCCTGCATGAAATATATGCCACACTTATTATAATGTAAATGATGCTTATTGAATTGTAGCCTTCAGAATCAAACTGCTGATGGCATGGAAGTCTTCATTAAGGTTATGGAAAGTATCATTTTGAGAAGGCTAAAAGAGCTACGGTAACCCTGATATTTGGGGCTAGTGACCTAAATCCAAGCTAGCAAGCTCAGTGTACATTCCTGATAACCTGTAATTAAGTCCCTCTCTCCTTCCCAGATACTGGTCTTGCAGAACCCGTTATTGTGGACAGTGCACTGCCCGGGAGGGAGGATTATTAACGCTGGCACCAGGCCAGGCCATCAGATATGGCCTGGAGACCCCCAACACCTAGGGGCCTTCTTGCAAGGCCTGAGAAAAGGACCGGGAGCATAATCCATGTTTGTGGGACAAAGATCACAGGGAGGGAGACATAAGGAAGGGCCCATGCATGTTCCTTCACTCAGATTTGGAAGGCTGTCCCCTGAGTCCGGTGGAGTATTAAACAATGTCCCTCCTTTTTCCTCAGAAGTGTCCTTGGTTTTCTTTGGTCTTCTGCAACAATTTGACCATATAAAGTATATCAAACACAGGTTGGGAGAGGCTGAATGCTCAGTGCCTAAATTCTGTGGTTACATGGCGGGGGGGGGGGGGGGGAAGAGTGGGTTTTACAATTCTTCCTGCAGGGCCAAGCATCTTCTTATGGGTTCCAAGGTGAAAATATTTCCTCTTCATCTATGAATCTTAACCACACCCCACATGAACCACACCGACTCCCGATAGCTCAAGAAGTGCCCCTGCTTCCCTATTTTATGCCCAAGGAATGCAGACTTGGACACATAGAAGCACCTTCAAAGCATAGCAGTTTCTTACTGTTTCATAAATTATGCTTAATGCTTCAAGGTATTTTGCATACTTGCCTATAGTTATCACTAATTGTGAGAATTAATTTGCATGTAGCTATCTGAAAATAAGAGCTGTTAAACTCCAGGTGACAAGACATTTTCCTAGGCATTTGCCTAGGCTGGGTCTACATAATGAACAGAAACTGGGGAAGAATGCTCATTGGTAAGGAGTGAATACCCTGAGAGATTCAACTGCCCACTAAGATGACCTGCCTTTTACTCTCAATTTTGCACTTTCCCTTGGCTCATTAGAGGCAGAGACAGTAGAAAAGATTAAAACAGGGTTACTCACGTTGGCACAACCATAAGGAGGCACTTGATCAAATGTTAGTTTCTTAAAAGACTATGAAATGAAAGCATATTGTATGACTGATGCTTTTGTCTGTATAGCCTGTAGTCTGGGAATTCATGAGGTAAGTATTTTTAATCATGAAGATTCAAATTGTCCCTTAAAGTGGAAATTTATAAGCTCTAATTAACATTCTTATTAGCTAAATTGACATATCCTGGGCAATTTCAAGTAAGTTTTGGGTTACTAAGTAGGCTTCTTCGTATCTGGACAGTCCACGTAGCCTTTAGGCCCTCTGCCATCATCCACGATTCCTTTGCTCTAAAATCTCAGAGCTCTCAACTCCCAATATACTTATCATGCTTAAGGTTGATGGTGCCCAACTTCTGTGTTCACAGATCTGGCCTAGGCCAAATTTTATTCTTATGTTCTTCAGCACACTTCGTGCACTGATTTAGTACATCAATGGATAGAGTGACAATTCTTTCACCAACTTCTCAGTATGTCAGAGAATAAGAAAATGTACTTAAAAAGTGCTCTAAAGCTGGAATAGATAGTGATACTATGGCTAGGACATTATTTAACACTTTAATTTATCCATACCTCTTAATCTAATATGATGCTAACAAAATAGGGTAAATATTACTACCCCTATTGGATAAATAAAGAAAACTCAAAACAATCAGCTAAGTAGCATCAGAGCATCTTTATGTCCTGATCCCCTATTATTTCTTCTACTCTGAAGTCAGGCAATACAACAGGCATTGTTTAATGAGGTTAAATTCTGAAATGCGCTTTCTCATAAGAGAGAGAAATACAACAATAGAGGGCTGTTGCATGATTTAGTCCTCTTTCCTCCTACCCCACCCATTTCTAATTGAGGCAATCCCTTCCCATGTCCTTCAGAAGAGGCAAGCTGTACCTTTCAGAAAGTAACCAGCTGTGCTATGGTAATCAAGCTTCAGTTTCTTCATCAACTTATGTAACAGTAGGCTTTCAGATAGTGGTTAATCTCATTATGTGTGCCACAGTCTAGTCTATTTCATTAACAGTGCCTAGATTCATTTCCAACCTACCAGCAAGTCAAGAATTATAGTTTGCAAAACAGTGGTATAAAGCACTTGCTATGGGAAGTGCCTTATCAGGGAGAAGAGCAAGGTATGCCTCACTCAATGGTGTGAGATTTAGCATACAGGTAAGGAAAGCCATTAAAACTTTATCTAGTGCATAACAAATTTCATAAACAGCATCATGCTTTAGGATTTAGACAATTCCGCTGTCCAGGTTTGCGAGTGTTTTGATCTGGTTTTGTAACAGAATGTGGGGACCATACCAGAGTCACTGAATGCTCAAGGCTAATTAGAATGTGAAAGGTGCTATTTACAGTACACCAGATAGCCAAGGCCACTTTGAGCATGGGAATCTTAATCAGGGTGTCCAAGGACTATTCCCAGGTGTAAGAGCAAGGCTGTAGCAATTTCATGGTACACTATGCATGTGTGCCTTTTTGTAACCAAAATATGATGGTACTATTTGGCAGAAAGCTTCCTTTGTCTACTTAGTATAATACATGTTACTGACCACCCACTGTCCTAGAGAGAGAGGCTGAAGAGGCCACTGAGACTATGGAGGTTATAGAGCTCAGGTGCCGCTGCTATGTGAGGCAGTGGGTCTAGAGCAGTGGTCGGCAAACTCATTAGTCTACAGAGCCAAATATCAACAGTACAATGATTGAAATTTGTTTTGAGAGGCAAATTTTTAAACTGAAATTGCTTCTAATGCCACTTCTTCAAAATAGGCTCGCCCAGGCTGTGGTATTTTGTGGAAGAGCCACACTCAAGGGGCCAAAGAGCCGCATGTGGCTCACGATCCGCAGTTTGCCAACCACTGGTCTAGAGGCAGCACACAGCTGCTAAGACAGCACTAGTAGCTGTAGGTATAGAGGCTGTTGCTGCCTTTTGGGAAAGATGTATATGTTAACCAGCCGGTGTGTTGCTGCCTAGATGGGATTTTGCTTTGAAGAACTGTTTCATGGCTCCTTGGTAGCAATGGCCGCTGGCTCCTACAATGAAGACTCATTCTTATACACCCACAGCTTCTCATGGCTTCTCCTTCTACTACCTGGCATCCAAGAAGGTCCAGTCCCTGGCAGAGGGGCTCAGCCCCCACAGTTGGGTTAGTGGAAGAGGATTCAGAAGAATATGCAGACTCAGAGCAGCTGTGCTCTGATACGGGAGTAGGGAGGTAAGGCTGTGGGGCATGCGATGGAAGCTGCTGTGATCATCAGGTGACAGGGTGAAACCTGATCTAAAGCAGTCTCTATGAGAATCAGAAAAGGGACCGGGTGGAAATATTCAAGAACCAAAATCTATGTGAGAAGTGAATGATAAACCAGGTCATTTCTTAGGCTTAAAATTTCCCTCAGTCTAAAGAAAACCCACTGGGCCGTTACTGTTCCAATTGTTGAAATTGAGGAGGTTTGAAGCTAATTTGTTGGCATTCCCTTATAGAAGATCTGACATAGCATCAGATTCCATATTCCAATTGTGGGCTTTCCCTTCCTTTAAAAAAATAAAACCTCGTCTGGACACCTGTGGACTCTCCACCTTGATGATGCCTCAAAGCAAGGAGCTGTGGACGTCCCTGCAGAGCTCAACGTAAGTAGGGAGACTCTCTCTGTCTGTTAATACGTGTGCAAAATGTCAAGTGCTTTTCAATTTAGGTTAAGCCGAATATAATGAGAATAATTGGAATAATACGTAAGAAATGGGCACAGAACATGCTGTTGGGAAACCTAAAGCAGAATGAAAATAAAGTTTTAGTTTACTCACTGTAAGGGATTATTTTAATCATTACTCTTCTCATATCGACTCAGCTTAACTCAATAGGCAAAGTTTCATGCTATGGGGTTTAATTATGGGGGATTAGGTTCTCATAATTAAGTAAACTTTAAGAATATTTCCTTTGGCAACCCACATTTTTTTTAAAGAAACTTAGAATTTACCAACAGGTCTTGTCAAGAGGGGGTTTTCACACTTGTTTCCCAGCATTGCAGACGCCCATGCTGACATTAAAAAGACCAGGCTGTGAAGAAACAAGGCGGTAAGTACTTTCATTCTTTCTTTCATCCTAAACCAGTATTACTCTGGGGAAGAATTTTACAAAATTAGGCAGGAAAAACAATCCGTTAATATCTGTTTGAGGATGCCCCTTGGACTCTAAACAGGGTGGTTTCATCACAGGATTTACCTCCTAAGTCTCCTTCCCCTGACGGAAACGATCCCACTACCCAACTTCTCCAAGTTTGCCAAGCAGAAGGCAACCTTAACGAATGCACCTCCCCTCCTCGAATAGCTCCAGCCAGGAATAAGGCAACTATATTTGCAAAAGCCCAAAGTAGCAATTTGTTACAGAGCAGTGATTGAAGATTGAATTTCATCCCTCCAGCGGAGCCATATGGGATCCAAGAACACTAAAGTTGAACCCCTAGGCAGGGTGACCTATCCAATCCCACACACAGCTGGCGGGAACACGCCTGCCGTGGCATTTAAGACTCCCATGGAGGTTTGGATTAATAGCAGCCCAGCATGAGAAGATGCAAGAGAAAGTTATGGACCAAACATTTCTTTCTTTTTTATTTGTTGTTGAGACCACCTGCAAGAATTCCTTCTTTAAAGAATCCCTTTAATATATACATATTCAGCAAGAACTAGATTTTTTTTCATTTGGGAAAGAAATGAAATGCTTCTTCTTTAGAAAATAATATAGACAAAAAAACTTGACATGTCAAAATATTAATGCCGCAGAGAAGCTGTTCTATGAAAATCAGAATTTACAATCGCACTTAAGTAATAAACAGTTGATGTTGTTGAAAGTTAGTTTTTCTTTTTTAATAGATATTTTTTTTTAATTTATTTCAGAGAAGAAGGGAGGAGAGAGAGATAGAAACATCAATGATGAGAGAGAACCATTGATCGGCTGCCCCCTGCACACCCCACACTGGGGTTAGAGCCCGTGCTCTGAACAAGAATTGAACCATGACCTCCTGGTTCACTGATCAACCACTGAACCATGCTGGCTGGGCTGATGTTAAAGCTTATTTTCTCTTTTGATGGTTCTTTATGCTTTTCCCTTGCTACCCTAAGTCCACTATGTAGCAGGTGCGTGAGTAGCCTGATGCTGTCCCTGTCCTGGGGAGGATGCTGGTAACAAAGCCAAACACTGACACTGGAACATGTCTCTGATCCTAGGACCAGCAAACATCTTAGAAGACAACTGAGGTGTTTCTAGTGTCAACTTGCCCTTTATTTTCTTCTTCAGGTATCACTAACCAGTGGCTCTGACTTAATTTGGTGAAATGGTCTTCATCAATTTGATATGAGTGTCTCTAATCATCAGGGTTTCAGGGGACAAACTGAATGAACCACTTTTAAATCATGCTCATACTTTTTGGACACTGACCTGTTTCTCAAAGGACCAGTGAAGCTCCTTCAGCCTCTTAGTTTCAGGCTTTTAGATTATAAATGTGCAAACAGGCTACGTAACACAGAAGCTACTATACCACCTGTCTTCTGGGCTCTCCTATGGTGGCAGGGGTTGAAGAAGTGTTAATGCTGAGAGTCCTGCTACGGCTTCCCTGTTCATACAGAGAGACACTGTCATACCTGAGCTTTTATCTCAGCCACACTCACTCCCCTGCTTCTAGTGAGGGTCCATATTTGTACATTAAATTTTTTGTTTTTATTATTTTTTTTTTTTTTTAGAGAGGAAGGGAGAGGGAGAGAGAGATAAAAACATCGATGGGAGAGAAACAGCAATTGTCTGCTTCCTGCACGACCCCCATTGGAGGTTAATACTGAAACCTGGACGTGTTCCCTGACCAGAAATCTGACCAGTGATCTCTTGGTGCATGGGACAACTCTTATTCAACCTGAGTCACTCCAGCTGGGTGATATTCGTAAAAAATTTTTATAGGGAAAGTGCTTTCTCTCACATTTTTATGTGTAGTAAGTAAACTTACTGTTCAACATTGCAGTCTAAAACTATATTAATATCACACAACATATTTATGATGATTTTATCTATGTTTCAGAGGCCTCATATTTTAAAGTAAAAAAAAAAAGACTAATGTTTTCACAAATATGTTTCCATTTCTTATAAATTAGGGAAAGAACATGGAGCTTATATTTGCTTATCACCTACTATGTGGTAGACATTACATATAGTAGCTAGTTAAATTCTAATAAAAAAGCCCTACAAAGTGGTGTTTAAAAGGCACATGAAACACTGAAGAAACACTGCTAGTGAGTATAGTGTTAGAACCAGCATCAGAATCTAGCTCAGTCGGCCTCTCAGTCAGAGGATCCAAACTTTTCACATCATAATATGACCTTTCTATGAAAGTTTAGATGAACTCCTAAATGCTTAAATATTTCATAAAAACTTATGTACAGTTTATAAAGTGCTTTTATGGACATCTTCTCATTTGTGTCACATTTTTAAATTTACTTCCTTATCTGCGGCTCTAGGATTATATTCAACAATTTATAGGAATAGATTCAACAGGATACAGAGAAGACATCCATCTGCAGGACGATGGGCTAGAAAACTTTTTTGTATTTCTCCTGCTACATACACCTGCAAACGATAGTCATAACATATAAAACAAACATAAGAAGACTCTACTGATTAAAATCTGATTTTTCCCAATTAAGCTATGCATTTTTAGATCCTCACAGAACAGATTGTGTTAAATAGCAAAAATACTGCATGTTCAATTCTTATCATGTAGACATTAAACAGCAAAACTGTTTGTGACATAAGATAATGATGTTTTAATGATCTAGGACCTAGATCAGCTTACATTTTCATCAGGTAGCATATATTCAAGGAATAGAGCATTTTTTGCACATTGTGACTGTATACTAAATATTTTTCAAACAGCATTTACTCTTCTTTAGAGATAGAATATATATATACATATATATATATATATATGTATATATATATATATATATATATAAAATCTATCATAATATTTGATGGGCAATCCAGCTTTAAACCATGATAGATTTCACAAAGAAAATGAACAAATCAACAAATGACAGATTTCACAAAGAAAATGAACAAATCAACAAATGACAAGTGCTGGCGAGGATGTGGAGTAAAAGGAACCCTCATGGACTGCTGGTGGGAATGCAGACTGGTGCCGCCACTGTGGAGAACAGTATGGTTTCCTCAAAAAACTAAAAATGGAACTCCCATTTGATCCAGTGATCACACTTCTAGGAATATATCCCAAGAAACTAGAAATACCAATCAGAAAGAATATATGCACCCCTATGTTCATAGCAGCACAATTTACAATAGCTAAGATTTGGAAACAGCCTAAGTGCACATTAGCAGATGAGTGAATTAAAAAACTGTGGTACATCTGTACAATGGAATACTATGCTGCTGTAAAAAGGAAGGAACCCCTACCATTTCCAAAAGCATGGATGGAACTGGAGAGCATTATGCTAAGTGAAATAACTCAGAGAAAGATAAATATCACATGATCTCATTCATTTGTGGAATATAATGAACAACAGAAACTGATGAACAAAAACAGATCCAGAGACAGAGAAGCATTGATCAGACTGTGAAATCTCAGAGGGAAGGTAGGGAAGGGGGAGAGATAAGCTAAAAGACATGTATGCATGCATATAAGCCTAACCAATGGACACAGACACCAGGGGGATGAAGGCATGAGGGTACTGAGAGGTGGGGGGAAAGGGAGGGATAAGGACACATAGGTAATAACCTTAATCAATAAAGAAAAAAAAGAAGTATTTACACAACTTGAATTAAATAAGAGAAATGGTTTGACAAGTGAAGTGGGAGAGAGAACTCCTGACTTGGGAATTCAGTAAATGATTAGATGATAATGTAGTGGTTTATTTCTGCACTGATGTGGTAAAAGTGGTCATATACGCCTTCTAAATATACACATAACATTCTTTCCTGAATTGTTGAATTCTGAATAACCTTTACATGGAAGGCAATTTGGGGCTTTTATTTCTTTGTGCCCAACACAAATACCACCATCTGCTTTTTCCCCCTTTTAGCCATTTCTCCATGGCAACGCATATTGATTTACCAGTGTGACTGCAATTGTACGGCCAACTTTATATAGCCTCGTACTTCCGACCACAAATCCAGCCATTTTCTCTTCCTACCTTTGCTTCCAGTGGCTGTGTTGCTACATTTAAGGGCATACCACGCAGAGGGAAGAGGTGGCATTTTTCTAGTGAAAGGAGCCTTTTATCCCAGTAGCTGTCTCCAGGCCAGAACTTCTCCAGCAGTTCTTTTGTGAAAGCTAAGACTTGGCTGGCAACTGAAACTGTACATAGTTGGAGGCAGCATTAACTGAGATTTCAAAGTTTCAGACCAGACAAAAGAGAAGCAGGGGAGCTGGCATCAAGCTCAAGGAGAAGCACAGTTCTTTCTCATTCGCTCCGCACAGTGTCATGCAGGATAGAGTTTAATGAGAACCAAGTGCTCCTTCAGTCATCGACTAGTGACATTCACAGCCACTGGGAATGTGAATGAACTGCTTATCAAGATTGGGCTTTCTTTCATCTTCATGGTTCAACCAAGAGTTTGCAGGCATTGCATTATGACAGGTTGCTAAAGAAATTCTTAAACTCTCCATCAAGAGATCACCAGATTTTGTGAACAGACCGGAAAAATTATGAACTGGTATTACTAGTATTTTCAGTGGGGATCTACTGTCAATATACTTGTTTATTGTAATAACGATTAAGTTCATCAGAATAAATCTTTTTCAAATAAATGACAAATAAAAGACACACTTAGGAAATAAAACATAGGACATATTAGAACTGATCATGATATGAAAGTGTAGCTCAAACAATTTCCAACAAGGTCCTTCCTCTGTATTTCCTAAAAATTATATTTCTGTTGCACCAGAATATTTAGTACATGCTAAATATAATAGTGATATGTTGAAGAAATAAATTATGTCCTGGATTAAGGCATAAGAAGCTCAATAGAAAGACCAATTGCATCAACTACTTCGGTATTTTGCATGTAGTAAGGCTCGATCCAAACCATTTATAAAGAAATGTGATAAAAACAAGGACTCACATGGTCAAATTTCTAAACAGAAATTTTTTACTTCTCAGGTAAAAATGCAAAACAGTTAGGCTAGCCTTATCTAGCTGGTTTTGCCTAATAACATCATTTTCAAATTTAAAAGTTGTAAGAAGAAAGACGGAATGAGATTTTACACAAGTTGAAAACAAGAGGTAATTTTAAATTAGAAAAACATATCACCTAAGCAGTACCGTGGCCCAAAGGAAAGCAGTTGCAGTGGGAAAACGACTATCCAATCAGATTGAAAGATGTGGGATTTTTACTGCACTTCACTTGATCAGGGGAGTTTCTATCAGCCTATTGCTCATGTCACTGAATGTCTGGATGAGGAAAGAATAAAATAAAGAGGCCAAGAGCTCTTCTTTAAGGGCCCTTTAAGTTTCATCAAATTTTAGGGAATTCTACAAAATTTTAAAGAAAAATGAAACATTACACTAATAAAAGGGAAAGATACAGTTTGACCATACCTCTGTGACACCCACCAGCCAATCAGGAGTGAGTATGCAAATTAACCCAACAAATATGGCAGTTTAATTTGCATACATAGGTGCAGAGAAAAGACTGAAGGCTCCAGTCGAGCAAAGACTGAAGTTTGAAGACTGAAAACTGAAGATGACTGAATACAAAGAGGCTTTGCTTCTCTGCTGTGGCTGGAGTGAAGGCCTGAGTCCTGGGTGCTAGCAGCCAGGGTAAGAGGCAGTGGGCCTCTAATAATCTATAACAATTTATTTACTCTTTTAATTAATTACATGTTTCAAAATCTGTCTTTAATTTCTCTAAAGGGAGTCTAGGTAGAGTGCGTCTTTATAATTAAGTACACGAAGGGAAGCAAGAAGGATGTTTAATGATAGTAAAATATGACTCACGGTGGTTTCTTTTTACATATAATTTATTGAAAACTGTAATGTAAAACAGGAATACGAAATCATCTATATGTTGACTAGCCTTCTGTCTTATTTTCCCTTATTCCTTTTCATTATTTGTTCATTACATTATATGTTAAAATTTTAAGCACACAAAAATGCACTGTGTCATCACCTAGCATAATATTATAAAACTTTCATGCTATAGTTGTCACAATTATTGTTTCATGAAGTTCACTTTATTCCACCAGATTGACACCATGATTTACATTATCTATTTATTTCAATAAAATTTTCTTTTTATTGTCCTGGAAATTTTCTTTTCCTTTTCTTTTAACGAACTAGATGCTCTGCATGGGAGGCATGGAGACAGGGACAATGGGACACAGAGCTGGTCCCAGAGGTATCCCACATGGAGCAGGAGCCATGGCACTGTGAGGACAATAACCTCGGGCCAGAAGTCCTGACAAGGGCTAAACTGAGTCCTGGCAAGGAAGTAACAGACTTGAACCTGTAACACACTATTCCTTCAACACTGGCATTCTAAACAAATGTTCCCAAGTATTGTATGTATAATTCAGCAAAACCTGAAATAGATTTCAAATAGTAAAATACTGAGTATATTTTGTTTTTTTATTGCCGTTAAACTGTAAATCCAGCTAGTTTACTTTGTGATGTCATAAACAATGAAGGGAATATCAGGGAAAAATGCATTATTCTTTATTTTGCCATAATTGAGTTTCTGTTCATTTACGTCCAGGTAAGGACGTAAGCATGGGAGTGCACAGGTCCTACAAGATGAATAACTAACTGAACAACACAGGATCACAACCAACAGAGGTGATTTTTCTCTCAAGCTGTAATTGAAACATTTAGAACATAAGACTTCATAGATTTAAAGTCTGGGTTGTGAACCACCTGGGAGCTTGTGAGAAATGCAGAATCCTGGACCCCCACAGAGACCTACAGGATCTGAAATCACATTTCACCATTGTTCCAGGGGACATGTATGCACATTCAAATTTGAGAAGCAGTGCCATAGAGGACACCTTTATCATGACTGCGTGTCATGGTATGTGTCAATCCATGCGTCAATCCAGGCAGTCAATCTGTGCTCTCCTCACCGCTTGAAGCCAGTAAAAGCTGATCCTTCACACTGCATTTGCTTGCTGGTGATTGGAGGAGCAGTTTTATCACATGTTTAGACCATCACTGAGCTGGTAGCCAGCAAACATTTTAAGTAACGACCTTGAAATTTTGCAAGAGAGAGAGATGTAGCAACGGAGGCCTCTCTAAGAACAGGAATGAAATAAAAATGCGAGTGATATCAGAAAATTCAGGCAGCTTGGATAAAGTTCAGACCACTAGGGACACCATCAAGTCATTCAAAATGTAGTTGATTGTAGCAATTGCTGGTGACATTTTGGGGCACAGCTGTAACTCATTAATAACCTCACCCTTGTCTGACTTCTTCAAGAGAGTCCCTCGATCCAGCTCTTGACTTTAGACACCATTTCTGAAAAGGATTGTGTCTGATGTAGGCTCAGCTGCCCCAGGTCTTCACAAATCCACTTTCCTCCCTGGCACCATACATCAGATGATACAATATTCATTGTTAATATAAAACCATATGCTGCATTGGCAGGAATCCCATGATTCAATATTTCAAGCTGTGGTGGGTCCTCTGATACCCTCTGTCAGAATCCTAGGGACAGCATGCTAAGTACAATGGCAGGACTGCGACATCTACTATTGCCTTTCCTTTTGTTACATTTTCCAACATTTTATAAGCTCATGCTGAAATAGAATAAAATTATGTAAAACATTTCATCCAGAGGCAATGCAGAGACTTCTAATTTAAAATAGTGTCTGGTTCATACTTATGGCATGGCCTTTCCAAATTCACAAAGTGACAATGACAAAGACATCAAAACAGTAAAACCAGAGAAACACAACACAGACCAAGGGCCAACTAAAGAATCTGGGAGAAATAAGCAACAACCTAACTGTCCAAAAAGCACAGGAGTTCATTTGTGCTCTGTTATTTGGAAACCAAGTAAGCCTGCAATTGTGAATATGGATCCCTACATGCCACCCCTGCCCATCGCTTTATCTCATTAGGTGCTCCCAGGTTAGAAATACAAGATTCGCAGCAACCTTGAACTAGCTTCTGCTTTTCTTAGTAATCAATGTAAAGCATCCATTTTACCCAATAAATGCTTTTTCCTACATCCATTCCAACTATGATGTTGAGAAAATGACTGGAATTACTATGTAAGTGGTCTGATGATGGTCTCTTGAAACATGCTCTAATTCTGAGATGGATATGGATATACAATAGGTTAATGCACTAAGCTACTGTAGACAGAAGTAAGAATAAGACATGCCCTGGAAGCAGTGTATCCTGGGGAATGTAGTTTTTCTACATAGACTGTCAGACAGCCGGCAGCAAACAGCCTATCTGATTGCAAAACAAAAAAGCAACAACAAAGTAAAACAAGTTTGGATAAATGCTGAAACTTAAGTAAATATGTATTAAAATAAAAATTAGTATTTTTATACCACTCAGATTGATAAAACATTTAAAGATTGAGATATTCAGTGTTGGTTAGTGTGTGAACAAACAGGCATGTTATATATTTTTGGCACAACTTATACTGCCTTTTTGGAAGGCAACTGGCCCTTCCACTAATAGTAAATCATCATCTACTTTTGTGATTAAAAACTGAGGCTTTAAAGAAATATGTAATTACATAGTTTTAAATGGCTATATCTAAGTAATCAGATTCTGGATTTAAATTTCTTAGGCATTTCTGCATTTTCCAGATTTTCTATAGTGAACACATATTAGCATTATAATCACAATAATAATAATCATTTCAAACTTAGTTTGTGAACTTTCTATCATCATAGTAAAGAAGCAAAATAATTTGAAAAAAGTGCACAAATATTAACAATTTTCCTTTGGGGTGTTTCTTCTATTTCATTTCATTTAAGTGTTTTTCTGTAAGTTACACTGTGTACTGAGAAGCATTAAGAAAACAAAAGGTAAGTGAAAACTTCCTAAACCATGCAAGATACAGGCTAAAACAGTTATGTTACCAAACACCTAAAATAGAAGTAATGTCAAAACAGGAAGGGAATTAAACCCTGGATATTAATTTGAGGTCTCCAGTTCCCTATGTACAAAGATGTTATATATTGGCAAGGGTTTTGCCAATCTATCCAATATTAATGAAGCTGTATAAAGCAGATAATCAGCATTTTCTCTGAGAGCTAAGAGTCTGGTGTCCATGAACTATCCCATTTTAGACAATTCAGGGCATTTGTGGAGATCTATGCTCACATTCCTTCTGGGGTTCTGCAATGTGACCAGCTGTGTCTATGGGGCCCTCACGGAGTTACATTGAAGCTATTGAGCAACGGAGTGCTCCTCTGAACCAGTATTTACATGGACACGGAATGGGGCATCTAAGAGCAGGGCTGACTAAAGGAAGCCTAGTAGCCTGGGACACTAGGAAAAGCCAGCAGGTGACAAACTGGTCCAAAGAAACTGCATCAGTATGGAACTGGCAGTGTCACCAACAGTCTCAGGGAAGAGGATGGTTCGCTCACAGAAGAAAGGAGGCCTAGAGCCACACATACACAGTCATTCCTCTGATGTATGTCTTTGCAGAAGAGACCACCCCTTCCAGTATGAGTCATCTCACAGAGAGACTGAATATTGAGAAAATTTAACAACATGCAAAATATTATATGCGGCTTGGGTATAGACACATGTAGTTAAAGTAAATAGAAAAGCAGAGGAGAGAGAGTGATCAAAGAAGGACACATGAGGAACATGTAACAGTCCATCTGGGGTTCCTTCTAAAGCAGCCCTGGGCAAACTACGGCCCGCCAGCCGGATCCGGCCCGTTCAGCTGTTCTATCCGGCCGGGGGAGCCAAAAGAGCGGAGGGTTCTCTTGCTCTCCCCTCCGCACCTTCACCAGCAGCCCAAGATGAGAGTGCCATGGTCAGGATGCTTTTGTTCCGGTCCTCTGGTCCATTTTAAGAACCCATTGTGGCCCTCAAGTCAAAAAGTTTGCCCACCCCTGTTCTAAAGCATGGTAGTGGGTAAATGGATGTACACAATATCATCTTTAACCTCATTTATCGTCTTTAACCTCATTTCAATGAGCTTTAAGGATTGTGGAAATGATTACACATTAAAGCAGTTAGACCCTTACTCCAAGCAGCAGAGTAGAGTGACTGGCCCTTCTCAATTCTGGCAGAAGATGTAATATTCACGCATCGGAGATGGTGATATAGAGAGAATATAGACTGAGTAATACAAAGTTTCATTAAGGACAAGGCTCCTTTAAAGAAAACCAGAGGGAGGCCGACAAATCTACAAACCTGGTATTGGGAACAACCACTCCCCCAGTTCTCTTCCCAAGCAGAGTCTGAGGACACTGGGAGGTGGGCCTTTACTCTCTGGGCAAGAAAGAGCCCACGGGGTCTCCCCACAGGGCACAAACCAGATTACCTTACAGTAACGCCCACAGGCAGCAAGCCCCACTCACAGGCACGGAGCTTTGTGTCAGCTCACTCTTAAATGTGAGCAGGCAGTCAAGGACCTAACACATCTTAAACATAAAAGATGTAATAAACATTTGAAAAGTAACTCAGGAGGAAGATTGTGCAGAGAGAAGAAAAATCCACAACAACAATATGAAACAACCCTAAAACTATCATTTATATTTTTGCAGACATAGGGGAAGGTCATATTTATAAAGCAACAATAGGATGCTATAGGAAGGAAAGCTAAAAACACACAAAATTAACTTTTGGAAATTTAGGCATGTAACAGTAATAGACAACACATTAAGTAGAAAAATTTGAGAAAATATCTCATAAAATATAATTAAAAATAGGACAATAGGTGAAAAAGTATGAGGGATGCAGTATTTAAATTATAGGAGTTCCCAAAGAAACAACAGAGAGAAAAAATAATTCAATACAATTTCTCAGAGTTCAAGAACTGAAGTTTCCGGGTAAAAGATCCTCTTCCCAACCAAGAGCGCACACATCCGCTCCTGGGCCCTGCACTGTTCTAGATGCTTGGAAGATCATGACAGTAGATAAACAATAACCACAAACACCCCAGAAAAACAAACAACCATTGGATGACAGTACAAAGGAAAATGAAGAGGGAAAGGGAGGAAGCAGTAAGGGAGCCACTACTGTATATTTCATTACCCGCATAAACAAACATATCCATTTAAGTTCTCAAAAGTAGTGTAAGTAGAGCTCCACTAGAATTCAAGGTAGTAGGAGAAACTTAGTGCTATATAAGGTAGAAAAACATATCAACGGCACAAGAATACAGAAATCAACAGTAATTTCAACTGAGAACACAGGGGCTGAAATTATATCCAGTGCTGTGGCATAGGAGAAATTTGTCACTAGTCGAACAATCCTCCTATAATATACACTCCCAACAGAATCAGTTTTGCGGCTGAAAATAAGTAACATGAATTTTATGGCCATAAACACTCTGGAACTACTTTCTTTTGGAATTCTAACGTTTATCTTAAAGGAGGTATGGTGGGAGGGAAGGGGAGACAACTCTAAGGCTACTTCATATATGTCTAAAGAGGAAAGCAGATATACAGTTTTCTTAAGTTCCTCTGGGCTCTGCTTCTCTGTCCCTTCTCCCTGTGCTGGACACCTGCTGTCTATCAGGAGGCAGCGACTCCAGGCAGAGATGCAGGCTCCGAGAGGCTGAGAGGTAATCACAGTTGCCATCACTAGGAGGATGGCACTAAGATGACCCAGCTTGGTCCTTGACCTCAGCTCTTCCAGGACTGTCCCACAAAGACGGAATGACTCTACAAGGCAGTGCTGAGCAAGAGTCTCCCTCTCAGGAGTGAGCCGGTCACACTGGCCCACAGAGAGAAAGTCAAGGGTAAGAGGCACCAGCTCCACTTTGCGTGTGGCCAGGCTCTTGGGTGTTCTCAAACAGGATTTACTTCCTGCGATTCCTGAGGAAATCATAATCATCTCTGGGAAATGGCACTGGGATGCTCAAAGGAACCCCTGATGGGGAGCTGTTGGGTGAAAAATACAAAGACAAAAGTGGGAGAGGGATCAGAGCATCACTAGATATAACAAGGTGCAATTAGGGAGATGGGGCCAGGGGTAAGGAAGTTAAATAAGAAAAGGAGACTTGCTGAAGCCGGTTTGGCTCAGTGGTAGAGCATCGGTCTGCGTAAAGGTCCCGGGTTCGATTCTGGTCAAGGGCATGTACATTGGTTGCAGGCACATCCCCGGTGGGTGGTGTGCAGGAGGCAGCTGGTCGATGTTTCTCTATCATTGATGTTTCTGGCTCTCTATCTCTCTCCCTTCCTCTCTGTAAAATATCAATAAAATATATTTTTAAAAAAAAGAAAAGAAGTGAGACCGGATAAGACTGTTTCTAATCAGAGCTATTTTTTATTGCTGTGGCATCTTAAGAGGAACATGGTCACTTCACAGCCCTGGCAGTGTCCGGTGAGATGCTTTAGCGCCCCAAGAACTGTCTTGCTTTCCCTCCCAGGAACCATAAGCAGAGAAATACGTAAGAAAAAAAGATGACATAAAATAGAAACAAAGGCATCTTTTTAAAAACGTGGCTGGTATTGCCTACCCTAGGTAATAGTGGATGTACTTGGTAAACACAGCTTCAAATCAAGTCCCCTGGCAATACCTTCCGCTAGCTTGCTGTGCCCCTGAGCCCCGCTGACAGACACATGCTAACGTGGGCCCTGCCTGGTTAAACAACCAATTACATAGTGACTTCTTCCTAAGTCCGATCACCTGGACATAGGAGCATTTTGTCCTCATTCTAAATGGACCCTACCCGGCATTTATTCCAAAGTAAAGGCAGCTATTCATTTTTTCTTTCATTTCCTGCAATTAGATAGTGTTATTGCAAAAACCTGCATTTGAATACGTGCCTCGTGTATGTTGTGTCCTCCCTCCCTAATGAGGCAGACCTCAGTTCTGATGATTAATGCTGTCACTCGGATGTTCTCTCTCCTGATGGGAAAACAGAGCTCCGTGTTACTGAACTGAGGATCACTATTCTCCCTCTATGAGTAGCGGGATATTGTTGGGACGTGTAGGCTGAGGACCACTTGGACTGTGTATAAAATGTATTTCAATTTGGAAAGAATGAATGGAAGTTTATTGCCGATATGCCAATGCAATTTAAGAGAATCTGAACAAGAAATCTCTCTAACTCTAACTGTGTTATTTGTCAGAAGGATTTAATTCAGGAGAGAAGAAAAAGTAGCAACTATTTCCAAAGGGTTTCAGAGCATCTTTCAGAGACAGTTTCCCAGTCACAGAGCCTGTCCCTGTCACATTCCTCCAGGCCTTCCTAGCCGGGTCCATGGGTCCATCCCTCGGAACGCCCTGGAAATGAGCACTGCTGTTCTGCTGGTCCCTCATCCCATTCCCGCAGAGAATATACTAAAAGCAAATGCAATTCAGTAAATCAATTGAATGGGTTCTATCTCCCTCAGAGAGAAAAGAGACATATTCACATCATACATTAACGACTGACACGCACACAATAGGAGTTTAATTACTGCTCGGTCTGTTTATGCCTTAAAAACACTTTTTCCTGATTTAATAGAGAAAGCAACTGGGTGATGCTCCCTTTCTCTTCCGCCTAGCATCATGGGAGTTTGCAGCCTTGCTTTCTGAGGGCATAATTATGATAAATTTATTTCTAAATGAATTCTACTCCTAAAATGTTATATAAAAAGTCTTTATTCATCTCCCAAGTGACTTCTTTACTGATAGTAATGCCCCCAAAATACTTAGTGTCATTTCCTTGAAACTTTTAATGCATGTCCAAGGGAACTTATGTATACTGTGTGTATGTATATGTATATGTATATGTATATGTATATGTATATGTATATGTATATGTATATGTATATGTATATGTATATAATATATACATATAAAGATTCACATATATGTATCTGTTTATATATGTATGCACACTTATGACATATGTGTATGTATATGACTGAGGTGGCACACACACTGTGAAATGTGCTGCTAGTATTTCAGTAAGATGAACAGAATATGGATGCAACTCAGTGCTCATCTGTTAGCTCTATTAGTTTTGGATGCAAAGAGGAATCGCTACTAAGTGAACTAAGTAATGACTCCATAAAGACAGTCCAATTTCCAGTTTTATAAATAATTCTACTCACAGACAAAGCATGTGCACACATCGACTGAGCCTCAATATCAATCTGCAATGGGCGTAGTATTATTCCTCTAGCTGTGTTTCACAAGCAGCTGCTTGTGAACACTTCCTTTGGGACCATCTCAGAAACTCAGAAAAATATACAAGGAATGAGAACCAGTAGATGGAAAGTTGTTACATTTCAACCATGAAGAGAAAGCAAAGCATTTCCCTGAGAGGGAGTGGCTCTCAAAGTGTGGCCCAGGGGCAGCAGCAGCAGCAGATGTAAATTCTTCTAAATGATGTTAGAAACAGATTCCTGGGCCCTCCGCCAGATTTATAGAAGAGCTGTGTGTGTGTGTGTGTGTGTGTGTGTGTGTGTGTGTGTGTGTGTTGGGGGGGGGCAGCACCAAGTTTTAGCAAGCCCTCCAGGTAATTCTGAAGCAAGTCCTGTGCTGGGCTGTCAGTGATTAAAAGAAAGCCAATGACCTTCACAGTTCACAGTGAAACTCGGCCTATGCTGGTGTTTTGGGTGAAAAATATATTTAATCACAATCAAAGTTATGCAGTTTCCAACTACCAAATGCACTGTCGGTTGTGATGATTTCAGACTTCAGTAAAATGAGCTCTGCCCTAGAGAAATCGCATTCCAGGTCAGCCCAGAGGTGGGGTTGTCTAGTAGGGCCCCTGTTGGCTTGATATTTCTTCAGACCAGTCCAGGTGTCCCATCCCACCCAGCCTGGTTCTGCTCACCTTCAAAGGAAGCAATTCTCAACTCTTCCCACATATGGTTGCTGTTGAGCTCAGAGCCTGGCTTCTGGTGCACACCCACTCACACAGGATTATTAGAACCAGCCCACTCGGGGCAGAGCTTTCATTTCACAACCATGGTGTTCAGTCAAGAGTAGCAGATGCAAGGCAAGAAAATCATCAAAGAATAGAGAAAACTCAGCAGCTGGACACAGCTCAACCCACCCTTCTTATTTTCATGAAGTTGCCATGGTGATTATGATGCACCTGAAGTCAAGGACATTCACCATCTTCCAGCCCCCGTCCACCATGGGGATGTGTAGGGCCCTCTGCGGACTCCACATCCTCTTGTGAGTCCTCCATTTCAATCTGCTGCCTTTCTTTCATGTCTAATAATTTGCAAGTTTAGATGACACTGCAGAACAGCTATTATCATAACTTCATTTTCCATAATTTTGTGATTGAGGAGTTCTGTTTACTCAGAGTCCAAAGATAAAAGACTAAAAAACCCCAGCACAATTACCATTCCGGTGAATATAATATGAACTACTTACTTTATATATATGGATTTTTTTTCTCTCTTCACTACTAATGATCAAGGATACAAGGAAAGGGGAGGGTTTAGGAAACTCCTAAAAACCATTTACAAAGGAAAGAAGAAGTAGAGATTAAAGGGGAAATTGTTACTGGCATTTCATAATAGAGAAAATCTTCCTCCCAAGAAACATCAATCAACGAATGATTCTCCCCATCCGAGGCTCCTGAAACCCTGTTAAGGGAAGAAGAATCGGAAAATGATCACATAAGGGCCCTGTACCCTTAGGACCAAGGAGGCTCCAAAAACAAACTATAAAATAGAAGAATTATTATTTTTTTTGGGGGGGGAAGTTAACAGTTTTATTCAGGGAACAAAAACATAAATAATTAATTATTTCATAGAATGTGAGCTTACAAAGTTAGAAATAGAATTCTGTGGGATTCAGGGGGAATAAGCTATAACTCTTCCTGAGGGAATAGGAGATATTTCAGTGAACATATTACTTGAGATACACACCCTCAACTCCATTTAAAGAAAAATAAAAGTGAAAAGATGTCACAAAAACTGAAAACACATACAGGATATTTTTTCACATGGACATTAAGCTATCTTGAAGATTCATGACCTTATGACTCCATGCCTGTTTATATGTAGCGATCTTTCTTCTAACTTGTTTAGCCCTTTCCTACTCTAATCATTCAACAATCCATTGCACCGAATTTAGAAGAATTATTTTTGATGTCACCCTATAGAGCCCCAATCTAATTTCTCCAACTTGTTCAACAGCAGTCAGGCCTATAAGTTAATTTCCTGGAAGGTGCCAACTGTTAACAGTTTTAGTTATTAAGTAAATTATCATCATTACACATTTCTCAATTGAGATAATCACACTTTAACCGTATTTTTAGTGGAGCCTTTCCTGACCAGATTACAAATTACAGGTCACTTCCCCAAATTGCTCTTTATTTATTGTTTACTTTTCCTCTGTGGCACATATTGTCATTATAAAATTATACTGCATATCCTATGTATTTATTTGATTTATTTTCTGCCTCCCCCCTCTAGAATGTCAGAGTTTTTTGCTTTGACCAACTTTTGTATACACAGTGTCCAGAAGAGTGAGTGATGCAGCTGAGACCCTGGAAGATTTGTCAAATGAACGACATTCTGGGAGATGGTATCTTCTAGGTCCAAAATTGACTCACCAATGCAAAATGTAATGCATCAAACCCAACAATGATGTGGGACATGGAGGAGAATTTGTTTAAAAAAAGTTCCTCAAGCCTCACTACTTCTATTAATTTGTATGCTTTACCTAGAATGAGGAGGAGACTCCAGAGTTGCTGGGGGAGAGCTATGATCATCTTTGGTTACCTTAAACTTCCTCACAGAGCAAAAATGAAAGGCAGAACCAGATCACAAAGGCATTACAACCATACGGACTTCTAATTAGACTCATATACAAAAGTATTTCCAATACGGTCTTCATCCAGATATGGCTGAAGTGCTGACACAAACAAACACACTACAAAGCTGTGCATCATCACAAAACCAATGCAAAACATGAGCCACCTTTCTGCTAGTGACACAGGGCTCTCATGCTTCAAGAGATTAGCTTCCTTGCTCTATGACAACATGGATAATTATAGCATCATGTTTATTATGCTGTAGCTAGCAAAACACACATTCATTATAATGCAATTCATCCCCCTCTTGGGGCTTCAGTATAAATAGGGATGTTATATTTTGGACCAGATCATGAAGGCACATGTCTGGGAGGTTGAGCAGGCATGCTCAGCGGAACCAGATCACAGCCATGGTGTGGCAAGTGGCTTTGTCTCGCTGCCAGGCCTTGATGTCGTTTCCTGGTGCCACGAGGCTGGCCTTAACCTTCAGCTTACAATCATGACCCATGTGATGACATGGTACATGTTGGATGATCATCTCATTTCTCATGAGTGCTACTAATAAATAATAGTTTAATAGAGCCCTTGGCCAAACTGAGCTGTGTTCAAGAAGGCATCAGACCAGGAGCTTTAACCAAAGAACAGATGCCCCGTTAGTGAAAAGAACGTGTCTGTTGTGGCTCATGAGGAGATTCTAAATGACAATGTGTTTCCCAGACACGCCGAGGTGAGGTGCATTAAGTCCCGACTTCATTACTGTCAGCTGAGGGAACTGAACAGTCATGATAACACTTGGCAGGCAGCTGGACATATGGGACGATCCAGACTTTCCTTTCCCCAGGAAGGAGCGTGATTTTGTGCAGCTGAGAGCGGCATTCACACCAGGAAGGCAGGCGGTGCTCAGCTCAGCTGTGCAGAGTCTGGTGGCTGCTCTTCCATCTGTCCGCTCATCTCCAGGGAGACCAGGCCCCATTTGAGCAGGGGGTTGGGTGAAAAAACCCACTGGCTAGTTCATTATTCACTTTAGACCAACTCTATGTGGATGCATCTTAAAATACATTGTGGGTCAATTTATTCCTTTATTTCTTTACTCAGAAAAAATAATAAGTCACCTACTCCTCACTAGACAATGAGCTGGGATACAAAAGAGATCATGATCCCTGTCCTTGAAGAGCCCAGTCTAATTGGGAAAACTGACACGTGATTTGACCCTTACAGAGAAAAGTGAGAGCATTGCCATTGTGATAGACACTAAACACGTACACACACACACACACACACACACACACACAACCAACTACCACCAACAACAATAACAAAACCCCAGTGATCTGAGAGTACACAGAGGGAACAACTAATAGTAAGTACAGAAGGAAATAACTTATAGAACATGAGGGAAGAATTTATTTGATGTTTTAAGGATAGATAAGTTAGTACCAACCTATAAGACATGCTAGGCGAAGGCTGAGTAGACTGGGGTCTGCTGTGTATAGATAGAAAAGAATGCAAACAAGAGCCTCTTAATCTTCACAATCCCTAATAATCACCGTTGACTAAAAAGACAGGAGGTACCAATTGGACTCTGGTGAGCTGTGAATGTGGCCAGAGGTACTTGTCACTGTGTTCCAACATCATTTTTTATGTCTGTGGCCTCCTGACTCTGGTCCTCATAACACACCATCAGAGAGCAGGGCTGATGGGACAGAGAGACAGAACTTATGAGGTGGATGCCAACCTGGGGTCCCGAAGTGCAGTTCTTTATTCAAGTTAATGGACAGCTCTTAGGTAGTGATAGATTGAAGTGAAGCACTCAAAACCAGAAAATGCAGCATGGAGAAAAAAGCACAATGCAATAGTGGTTGCATTTTCTTACATGTGAAGTTTTTCTAAGTTGTTTCAGCTCCTAATGAAACAGGATAAAGACCTAATTCATATATATATATATATATATATATATATATATATATATATATATATATTTGATATTTTATAGAAAGAGAGTTAGAAACATCGAGAGAGAAACATCAATCAGCCGCCTCCTGCACACCTCCCACTGGGGATATGCCCACAACCAAGGTACATGCCCTTGACCAAAATGAAACCTGGGACGCCTCAGTCCACAGGCCAATGCTCTATCCACTAAGCCAAACCAGCTAGGGCAAAAGGCCTAATTTTTAAAAATTACTTAATTATGAGTTGTGAGTGAGATGAGGTGCTCCAGCATGTTTCATGGAGATTGTGTATGAAATATATTTATTACAGTAACTTGCTAAAGAGTTTGGGACTGGGGGGTGGAACCAGAAAATGACCAGTATTTGAGTCACATTTCAGAGTCACCTTCTGTCCTGGTTGGAAAAGATTCTCTTCAAGGTGCAGAATCACTCCCTCCCCCTACTTCACAGCTCAATTATTAAACTTCCTATTATTGTTTCATTTCCTTTCAATGACAAATTCTATGACTTTATGGTAAGCTGTGTCAAACCTTTTTAATGTGGGGAGTAAATGCATTTAAGAAAAGCAAACTCTTCTGTGCAATATCAACAGAGCAGTGCAGACAGCCAAACCCAGAGAGCTGGCTGGTGCCGGAACCAGCAGGGAAGCCTCTGGCTCCATGACCAAAGATATGTGGGATGTTTCTGCTTCTTACAAAGACATCAAGAGCTCAGCTTGGCCCTTCTAATCTCCAGAACTCATTCTGCACACGGGTCATAACTCCTCCCACCCAGCGTGTCAGAGGACACATATAGGTTCTAAGCAGAGTGGGAAGCAGGAAAGAGCAACATGTCAGCAAAATGCACTGAGAGTAATTGGGATGTAACTAAACCTTCGTGAGTTTCAGGTAATGTTTCCCCTCTTAAATTGAATAAATTGAAAGACTGTGATATAAGAATTTTACTTTGACTTGCATATTGATTTGCTTTCTTGAACAGCAGAGAAAAAGGTTAAATTATAGGGAGAGGCCAAAAGTACATTCAACTCTAGGAATGCCCATGGAGGTGTGTTATGACATGTTCCTCATATGCTATGTATGATAAAGGGGAAATAGGTTGAGAACTGCTGATTGAACAGAATGAAAATGGTCCTGATTTTCACTTTGCTTCTGCCACTGTGATTTTGGTCAAGTTACTAAGATCCATGCAATGGCCAAGAAAGAACTAGATCTGTTATCAGAGAAATGCATGCATGGCCTTTCTCCATTGCTGGTGGGAGTGGAGTTCTTGGGGTGTTGCTGGAATAGCATTTCTGGAGGCTCCTGTGGAGGATGAGATGTGGTAGAAAGCTTTATTTACATGGAACTACATTCCTCAGTTTCTACAGTCCCATTTCCCTTAATTCAGTCTTGGAAGAGGTGTAGCTGAGGATTCAGCAGAGCTAGAAGCAAAGCCAGTGTCCAAAGTTTCCATTCCACGGTGTAGCTGGATTTGGTATAGTCACCTCCTGTACTGGTTGTAAATAATTCTCTTCAAGGTGAGGAGTCACTCCCTCCCCTATTTCACAGCTCACTGATTAACTTCCATTCATTATTGTTCCATTTGCATCAGGCTAGCATCAGGCTAAGCGACAGGTCCATTATGTGTGGTGTCCACATGGCCCCGAGTCATATAGGCAAACGAAGGAGCATGAGAGCTCCACAAGCCAGGAGTGCAGAGCAAGAACAAGAGCACAAACCAAAAGAGAGATAATTCATTTGTTTAAAAGTTAATGTCTCACATCTTCCCGTGCTTGCAGTGGCCATGCCTATTCTGGTCAACAACTTGTTCCTATGTGTGACTAATAGGCAAATACCTTCCCTGACTTTACTGGGCATGTTCCTATTCTTTCTCTGTCTAGTCCCTTCCCTTTGCTCCTTTCCAGTTAGTCAGAACTGGGATATAAATACTAGAGGCCCAGTGCATGGATTTGTGCACCAGTGGGATCCCTCTGCCTGGCCTGTGCCCTCTCACAATCTAGGACTCCTCAGGGGATGTCAGAGAGTAGGTTTTGGCCTGATCCCTGCAGACCAAGCCGAGGGACCGACCCCACTGGTGCACCAGGCCTCTAATATGCATATAAGATCATTGGTTAATCTCTTCCAGTTCTCACCCCTCCCCACTTCCCTTTGAGATTCATCAGTCTGTTCTATGTTTCCATGCCTGTGGTTTCCAATCCTGCATTGAGTGTCTTCTCCCTGGTGGTCAGTGCATGTAATAACTACCAGCCGGTCAGCCAATCAGTAGGTCGCTTAGGCTTTATACACACACACACACACACACACACACACACACACACACACCAAAGACAACACCAAAAATCCCCTTAAATTCTTCATAAGCAACCAATTTCATACTGATTATCATACATATTATCAGACCTATCAAACAAAAAAATCAGACCTAGCAAGAATCCTGAGGATCCATTACACTCTTAACATCTCTGAAACAGTTTTATGCACAACACACAAACACTTCTGATCAATGTTTAATATTGGATCCAGACTGGGTCAGAGAGGCAAGATATACTAATAAATTTTCTTAAACATTAGTTCTTTGCCTGTCCATAGTGTTTACTAAAAAAGCAAGTATTTTTCACAGCTGAAATATAGGAAGGAAAACTTAGGGGCAGTGAATTAACTTCCAAATATAGTGAACTAGAGCCCCAGTACATGAACCTAGTGCACGGGGGGTATGTGTGTCCCTCAGCCTAGCCTGCACCCTCTCCAATCTGGGACCCCTAGAAGGATGTCTGACTGCCCTCTCACAATCCAGAACTGATGGCTCCCAACTGCTTGCCTGTCTGCCTTCCTGATTGCCCCTAACCACTTCTGCCTGCCAGCCTGAACACCTCCTAACCACTCCCTGAATGCCTGATTGATGCCTAGCTGCTCCCCTGCCAGCCTGATTGCCCCTAACTGCCCTCCCCTGCAGGCCTGGGGTTCCGTTAAGGTGTGGGGCAGTCTGGGCAAGGGGCCTATGGTGGTTTGCATATTGGTCATGCCCCCCCCCCCCCCCCGGGGCAACCCAAGTGGAGGCCCTGATATCTGGGATTTACTTATCTTCTATAATTGAAACTTTGTAGCCTTCAGTGGAGGCCAGGGCAGGCCAGGAACTTGGCTTCCTCCATCACCAGGGAAACCCAAGCCACTCCGTGGCCACAGCCATCTTGGTTGGGTTAATTTGCATACTCATTCATGATTGGCTTGTGGGTGTGGCAGAGATGCAGTCCATTTGCATATTACTCTTTTATTACATACTCTGCTAATTACACAGGGACTCTGTCCTTAAACTTTCAAAGCAGTCACAAATTCAAAAAACTCACTTGGTATTTCAAATTAAATGCTCTATCCCCATTGTTATTTTGTAAAGATATGGCTGCTATTTTGTTTTTATTGAGGAAGGAGGTTTGATAGCCTCCAATTTTAGTTAACAATAAATTAATTTGTCAAATTTGGAGTCTAAGTAGGATAACTTACTTTTTATTTTTAACAATAGAGGAAACATTAATCCTCATGGTAATGCTCAAGGAAGAATCTGCCTGCTGCATTGGTTAACTTTCATCAAAGGTCCAGTCATCTAACTGCTGAGTCATGTGGCTGCTGAGACATCTGGCTGCTGAGACATCTGGCTGCTGAGTCATTGGCTGAAACTGGGATAGGAGATTCTGGTCTTTGGCTCAGCAGAGGTGGGAGGCTAGTTGGATAGGACTGTCATGCATCCAGTCATAAACTAACCTCTCTCTGGATTGGGGACCATAATGGAATTCCAGCCTGGGGACTAGGCAATGTAGGTGGGGGTGGGGGTGGGGAACTGAGGATTAGTGTTTGACCCAAATGCAGGATTCCCAATGCTTCTTCCCCTAGAGGGTGACTGCCAGGGAAAGCATGGGTGGTGGTAGATGCAGGAGGGTGGCATCAGGGACTTTCATTGCTGCTATTGTTGTTCACCTACAGATTACTGTGAGCTAAGCATCAACCCCTGGGTGGAAACAACTAAGGAGTGGTTATCAAGGACAGTGCTCTGCCTCTTACTAACCATAAAGCTCAGCGAAAGGCTGAAATATCTGAGCCTTATTTGTCATTTCCAAAATTTTAAATCCATGTTCCCTGGTTCAATAGGTACAAAGGATCATGCCATTTTTGTTTTACCCAGCAAGTAAGATTTTGATAATACTTAACATTCTTATGTGAATATCTTAGAAATTGAACTGGTTTCTGGGGAGCACGTATTAAATATAAAAAAAATCAAGCAGTCCATTATTTTTTTCCAGTCCATTATTTTAAGTGTTGCCCTATATATGAATGGATATATAATATTTAGAAGTAATCCAGTTTGCCCTCTACTCCAAGGAAGAATTCTACTTTAAAAATGTTCTTGATTAAGCCAGCTTCTTACCATGATGCACAATTTGCTATAGGGGGCCCATTCCATTTTTGGAGCACTATTAGTTAGAAGGTACTTACATATGTGAGCTGAACTTTGGTTTGTTGAATCCAATGTGGTCCCCCCACTCCATATAGTAATCCTTTTTATATTTATATTTGTGTTGTAGATAGCATTGTGTTATTGTTATTTATGTTCCTCCTAGACTTCCCCTTTCCCATTTGCTCTAATTCTTATTCCTTCAGCCCTTCTCTCATTCCATAGTTCTCAAGCCTTTCATCCTGCAGGTTGCTCCCTCTGATCCACTCTAAGTGATCAATGCCTCTCATAAAATGTGCCAGACATGCTTTTCCAGATGGGGGATGGCCTCATAAACTTGGGTATGACCTACAGCTGAGCACTAAACTAGGGTACGTTATATCTTTTAAAAGCCACATTGTAACTCGAGATCTATTAAAACCCCAAGTTATTTAATATGAACTGCTGTTTGCTTCCCATTAAAAAATGTAATATAAGACATACATTTCACTAATTATAGATAACCAGCATGCTCTTGCCCTGTGTCAGACTAGAGTCAGAGTCCTTAGATATCTCTGAATTCATTGAAAAGACCACATGATTGTGGTTCTGTCAAATAATTAACACAGATTATTGAAAATTTAGATAAGACCAGCAGCAATAATCTTATAAGCACCTAGAAATGTTTTAATATAGATTTAATTGCTTCACAAGCTTTATATAGTTGATTTCACCTTCATGAGACCATTTGACATATGAATATTTAGAGAAAAGTTATTTGTATTTAAATGACCTCATCTTATTTTCTCTGTTTTTATTTTACTTATGAGTTATTTCAAATATATATAAGGCACTCACTACTACATTTGTAACAGAATTCTTTTTATTTTTCTGAGGCACAAAACATTGTGGATGCAGCTAATGTCTCATTCACAGTCCCTTCCCTATTTATACTCTTGGAGGTAAAGACCATGGGAAGTTGGAGTTCACCACAGCTTTGTGTATTTTATGTGTTTACTATATATTCATGTATATGCAAATCATATATAATTCTGTTCTCAGTTTTAAACATTTAAATACATAAATAGTGTCATGCTGTATGTATCTTTCTGCAACTTTTCTTCTTCTATCAGGATTATGTTTCCAATTTGATTTACGCCGATATACGTATTTTTGGCTTATTCATTTTGATGTATCTATGGTAAATCTCTAATTAAACATCCAGGTTAATTAGCAAACTTCTTATGGAAAGGTCAGTTGATTGTATACAATTCTTCACTATAACAACCAATGCTGCAATGGAAAACCATTTATACATCTCCTTGGTTGTATATGAGAGTTTTTGTAGGGATTTACAAATAGTTTTCCAAATGTTTATATTTGTATTCAAGAAGAAAAACATACTGTTCTATATAAGGTTAAGACAAAAATTTTCCTTTTGTTGAACAAAAAGTAAAATGCCTAGAATGTCCAATAAAACTATGAGTTTCTTTAAGGAGACAACAAATAAAAATATAGTCCAAGATAAGTTCAAACTCTGATGCATTATTTCGTCAAATGTATGCACTGAGGAACATTCTAAGGAAAGGTTTTATGAAACTCTCTACTGCGGTTAATAAAGGAAGAAATACCCTTGTAATTATTGGCCATTATACTATATAACAGCTCATTGATAGATGCCATGGGAAAGATTCCTATGTGGCAACTACAGAAAAGCTGTATTGCTGGACATTTTGCTTCTATTTTATCTTTCATACTCTGTACATTCTGTAACTACTGATATCTGTTCTGCTTTGATTACTAGAAGCTTTGACCACACATGGGAGTGTGTGACCCACCATTGGCAAAAATACAAACTAGAAAAGCAGGAGAAATTTGAGCTTGGCACTTTTTCCCCCCACTAATGTCTTCTCTCCAACCAAATATTTCAATTTCATCTAGTGCTAATATTAGTATTTTTATGAGCTGCCTCGAATCCCTTTTGGAAGGAAATGAGGTGTGTGAGAATATGAATGAATGAAACAAAGAAAAAGTGAGCAATTAAATACATCTTTATCACTAGCTTTATATACAATTTCAACCTGAAGCTCTGATCATGCTTTTTAAACTATCTTCTGCACATTTCCATTTAAGTGACCTACAGCTGACTCAGACTATGAAATGAAAATAAACATCTTCCTCATAAAATAGCTTCCTTCTGCTATCCTAACAAAGTTTTATTGATTATTTTTAAAATAAAAGTAATTATGCATATTATTGTGCGTAGAATGGTATAAGGGGGTCTCCATTTGTGTCCTCACAATATCACTTATAAAATATTATTTAGTACATAAATAAGAAGTTTTTCTCAATCTTATTTCAAATGTGAATAGATTGGTTAGCATACATTTTGCATGTCTAGATGTGCTGTGCACCTGTGTTCAGTGCTAGATTACAAAATGAGGAGGACTCAATCTCTGCCCTCTAAAAAGTTCAAGCAATCATCTTTGACTCTTTACCCCATATTCTACATATTCAGTCACCATATGAAACTGATTCTTCTTTTGCATTGTCTTCTGGAACCTCTCTTCATTCTTATACAACCATCATTTCTTATAATTTTTTCATCCCCTTCTCAGACCACTGTGATCTCTTCTTCATTGATTATTCTCATCTTATCTCTAAATCCTATCGCTGTCCTTGCTGCCCACTGCTCCCAGATTAATATTTGCCAAATACTTCTTGGCCATCTGTCTCCTGCTTCAAACAGCTGTACTTCCCCATCTTATCCGAAAGGCTGTCTGGCAGCCTTCCACAAGCACCCCTTCAGCTTCTACCTCTCCTGCCCCCCACAGGAGCCCCTCCCACATCCTATCATCCCCATCTCAAGGCAGGATCACACCTGCTTCAGAAAGCGTGGAGAAACCTCAGCTTCTTGTTATTTCCCTACCTCCCCCCCTCCACCATGGCACCATGTCTACTTTCATTTACCTCTCTTTCATTCCTTCCTTCCAACTCTGAGCCAAATGTGCTCATTTATTCTTTCTGACTCCCAAGTCAGAATAGCTAACATGTGTTTTGGTAAAGCAGCCCTGGCAAATAGAAGCAACAACATCACTAGATTCCTACAGAAAAGACTGGTGACTATGGTCAGTGTGGTCACACACATAGCAAGGCCTATTGACCATGGTAAACTACTTACATGCATAATCCATGGAGAATATGTTAAGAACTAATCTAATTTCAATTGAAGCATTTACTTAGAGTCTTGAAAATACTCACTCAGGTTAATGGTAAGATAAGTAATTAAATTTTTAATAGAGAAATTAAAGGTTGGAAAAATGAATTCAATGAAATATAACTTGATTATTTATACAACCAAAGACAGGAGGATCCCTTCCAATGTAGATCTCTCTGATTAGCACCCATCCTGGCCCGTTCTAAAGAGGATCAGTGAGTTGTATAAAACGGATGATTGCCCCCATTGACCGCTGTGGCAGGTTTACCAAGAACAAGGGCTCCTTCTGATGGCATCCTTTCCTCCGGTTATGAAATTACCTCTTCCTCAACTGCCTCCTCCTCCTCCTCCTCCCACTGCTCAATATTTACTTCTTTTGAAATGTCAAATCTGAAAAGGTTACAATTCACTCTTAAGTATGCATCCCCGAGTAAGCATTTCAAAAAATTTTAATCAGCTCTCATTAGGGGGTTTGTGGCAGAGTTCTTGGTACACAGCTCCCCATTACAGCTAATCTGAGGGGTAGTTGATGGCTCACAGCAGGAGTTATAAAGTGGTTGCCAATTGAAGACATTAATATGAAATCATTTGTCTTTGAGGGTCTTTCACCTCACCTCCCCACCCCCCCCCCCACACACACACAACCTAGCCTCTGCAAAGGATGAAGTGACAGCTATAGATGGTTCTGTGTGGGCTCTTTTTTCCTCTGGACCCTTCAGTGAAATCAATCCTTATGTGCCATTAATACGTATTTAATATGATCATACATGTCATCAAACTGATGTGGTATTAAACCAGAGTCTTCCAGGAATTCTCTGAAGGCCTGCATTCATTTTATAAAATCTCAAGATATACTCATTAGTGAGAGTAAACAAGAAGTCAACATGGATTGGACAGAATACTCTTAAGAATGTAGAAAAAGTGAAAATAGCACAACACTTCATTTAAAACCTTTGCACAAAGAAGCAAAACTAATTTGAAAAGTTCTAGATAGCTACCTTGAAGGAAGGGGTGTGCTTGGAGATTTCAAATAATTGAAGAATGCCACAAGGGTTAATTGATGTCAGTAGGGCAAGGCTGAGGAAACCACTCACTGTTGATTGAAGGTGAATAATTTGTTCCATCCAGGGTTCTTTTTTGAATGACCTATGCTGATTCCCATTAGCAGACAGAATTAGTTATCGCTGCCAATGTGTCCCTCCAGGGCCTGTGCGTTTTTCAATTCTCTGCCATTTGGTTGAGTTATTCCCTAAATGAAGCAATTGCTAATTTTTAATTAGATCCAACAACAGCAAAAATATCTGTAGTGGAAAACTTTGAAAATCACAATATGAATCTATAGACAAATCAGAGATATGGCATGTTTATTATTCTTAACACTAATTGGCTTAAATCTTGCCTTAAAATATTGGTCAAGATACATTAGCTCGATTTTTTGATGAGCTTAATAGGATGAACTTAATACTTGTTTTGACCATCCTTGTTTTTCATCAGGAATCACAGTGACTAAAGTAGTGGATTTATCAATGTCACTGATGTAAAAAGTCTTGCTGTTTGCTCTATGTTATAGGGATTATGATAGGGAAGCAACTATTATTACTTTAAGGCCATATATCTATCCTTGAAGACCAAATCACCCAGGAGAAATTCCTTGTGGCTAGGCTAAAAGTGTATGGAATAATGACTATGAAAGAATCAGGCTGGATAAGCCACCTGGATTTCTAATTCCTCCTTCTCTCTGGGCAGTTTGGAGAAGTCCTGGTTATTGGCATCACAGTCAGCACTCATTGCTTCTTCTGCTCCACTGTGCACTCTTATGTACAACTGACTGTACATGTAAGTGTGAAACAAACTTGGTCTTGATGTATTCCTTCTTTACCCTATTCTTTAAAAATTTATTATTTCAGAGAGGAAGGGAGAGGGAGAGAGAGATAGAAACATCAATGATGAGAGAGACTCATTGATTGGCTGTCTCCTGCTTGCCCTTACACTGGGGACTGAGCTTAACTACGGAATTGAACCATGACTCCCCGGTTCATAGGCTGAAGCTCAACCTCTGAGCCACGCTAGCTAGACAGGCTACTCTTAGCCCTTAAATCCAGACTCAAGAATTATTTCCCAGTAAAGTTTAACCAAAGGAGAGTAAAATAAAAAGTCTCTGTACGTACTTGAAATGTGGCCAGTATGACTGAGGAACTGAATTTTAAATTTTATTTAACTTAAGTTTAGTTCTAAAGACTGGTGTTTGCTATATGCTATAGCGTTTGGAAAACTTTAAGTGTGTTTGGAACAACTTGGTTTGGGAATTTACATTGTCAAATGTAAATTTTATGGCATATAATATTCAAATATTGCTGATGGAAATTTAGCACCCACTTTGAGATATACACAAAGGATTTTGAAGACTTACCATAAAAAGAAGAATTTAGGTATCTCATTAACATTTGTATATTGATTACATGTTAAAGTTACAATATTTTGGATATATTGGGTGCTATAAAATGAATGTTTGTGTCCCCTCCCCTCCAAAAAATTTACATGTTGAAACCCTAATGGTATTTGGAGGTGGGGCCTTTGAGAGGTAATTAGTTCGTGAGGGAGGGGCTCTCACCAAAACTGACCATGCTGGCACTCTGACCTTGGACTTCCCAGCCTCCAGAACCATGAGAAATAAATGTCTGCTGTTTAAGCCACCCAGTCTATAGTATTTTGTTAAGGCACACAGAGCTGACTAAGACACTGGGCTAAATAAGACACATTAGCAAAATTCATTTCACTTGTTTTTCTTATGTACTATTTTTATTGTAAATAATCAAAATCCTAAAATAATCCTGTAATGGAAATTTGACTCATTATTATATTTCCCCTCATCAGCCCCATAACTGTGACATAGCAATGGAAGACTGATGTAGGGAATGGAAGGAAGTCAGAACAGCAGGGTGTGAGATGTGCCACAAGGTCACGATTGAGAGCAGCCCAAGGAAGAGGATTTAAGGTCATCTGTATGGTCTCAGCAGTCCAGCTAGTTACAGATCTATGGCGCAAGAATACATTTCTAGCCCTAACTGGTTTGGCTCAGTGCATAGAGTGTCGACCTGCGGACTAAAGGGTCCTGAGTTCGATTCTAGTCAAGGGCAGGTACCTTGGTTGCAAGCACATCTCCAGTAGGAGGGGGTGTTGAGGAGGGGACTGATCGATGTTTCTAACTCTCCCTCTTCCTTCCTCTCTGTAAAAAATCAATAAAATGTATATATTTTTAAAAGAATACATTTCTAATGTACACAAGTCAATTTTAAGTTTGTTTCACATTTTGCATATGATAGATATGGGTAGGAGTAAGCAAAAAAAAGGAGAGGGGGAGGAAGAAGAAGAGGAGGAAGAGGAGGAAGATGAAGAAGAATAAGGAGGAGGAGGAAGAAAAGAGAAAGTTGAAGAAGGAGGAGGAGGGAGGGGAGGAGGAAAAGGGAAGGGAGGAGGAGGAAGAAGAAGAATAATAAGAATGCAGAAAAAGAAATTTGCCATGTCCTCAGTATGTCTGGCTGCTCTGGCAAGACCTCGGATGAGCCCATCCTCAGAGGGCTGTGCTGGACTACAGGTGGTGTGATGTGTGCACACAAGTTCAGAGAGAGAAGAGGTCCTAGCAATTTGAAAAATTAGAAAGCTATTTTGAATGCAATGGGCTGTGAAAATCTTAGCAGCATTATAATTTGGAAGTGAATTTTTAAAGTGTTACTTCATGGACCAGAGTCGAGAAAAAAAGGCCTAGGGCCAGATCCAGCTCTATCCGGGAAGAGAGAGGATCACACAGAGATGCCCACGGAATGTTGATATGCGGGGCTGAGGTTCACTCTCTCTCCTTATGTTAAAAGCTGCTTTTTATGTCCTCTTTGAACCCTTTCAGGTGTCTTTTACTGACACCAAAAGAACACGCCATGCGTGTACCATGTGACTGTGGGCATTAATAATGTATATGTCCTCGTGGATTTGATCTAAGAGAGTAAAATGAGTGGTGATCACAGCTTTCTCTGATGCCATGTGTATTCATGACAGCACCATTTGAGGGGTCAGGAGAGAGGATTCTGACAGAGGAGCCCTCCGGAGGATGAAACAGAAGGCACGAGATTTCTGCTTCCCGGTATTGAAATGAATCTTCATGAGAATTTCAGCCAGTCGACCTTCCCCCTCCAAATTTTCCTTGACATTTTGAAAGACTGACCTCTTGTGATTTCATTTGGTTTTAATAGGCTCACACTGCCAGGGATTTAACCACACTGCCATTAGAGGTATACTGAGGGCAGGGACTCAGCTGCCAACTTCTTTTGTGTGTCCTAAGTCTTGCTGTTTGCAAGATCTGGTGCAAAAGTGTGCATGATGAAGTACAAACTGGTGTAACAAAATATCCCTGGGAATATAAAGTACAGCATCGGGAATAGAGTGAACAATACTGTAGTAACTATGGATGGAGCCAGGTGGGTACTAGACTTATCAGAGGAATGGCTTTGTAAAATTTAAAATTATCTAACCACTATGCTGTATACCTGAAACTAACATCAAATAATATTGAATGTCAACTGTAATTGATAAATAAAATAAAACAACTTTATAATGGTTCATACAATTTTAAAAAGTCTACATGAAATATTGTGCAGTATTTCTTTGCCCTCAGGAAAAATATATCCAGCTCATACCTTGTTAAAGCTATTATATATTGAATTTGAATGCTAAAACAACTCTCAAGGATTGCCTAGTAAACCCCTTCATGGCAAAAATGGGGAAGCTGGGACCTAGGCATTAATATCGCTTCCAAATCATACAGCCAGTTAGCAGGGAAATGCAGCTAGAATCCAGGTCACCGAAGGATTTGCTTCTTCCTTCTGTCTTAGCAATGTCTGGGATTAATCAGGTGCACATTTATGAACAACTCAAATTCACAGACAAAATATCCTGAAATCTACTTTTTGGTCTCTCCTTTTTACTTTGAAGAGTCATGGTACAAAAATGTGATTTTTAATGCATTTTTAGAAAAACGTTTTTAAATATTTTTATGCTTAATGTTCTTGATGCCCAAAGTAAAAAAAATAATAATCAAATGTTTAATCCAGGATGAATTCATACATCCTAATGCTCAGCATCACTTAGCATTTACTTTGTACCAGAAACCATGACAAACACTTCCTGTGCATGATGTCATTTAATCTTCCCAAGGTGTAGGCACTAGTATTATTAATACTCTGCAATGAGGAGACGGATACCCAGAGAGGCTACTTCACTAGCCCAAAGTCACACATTCATCTCTTTCAGTGATGGAGTCAGTGGGCATCTGCAGGTTCTGAGTTATACTTAAGTCTTCCACATCTGCTTGCACAATCAGCTCATTTGCTGACTATGACCAGTCAGGTGAGCTCATGCTGGGATCCCCCTGCCACATGAAGAGGGAGACATAGACATTGAAATAGACATAGATATAATTCTCTGGATGGTTCATTTTTCCTAGTGAAATTTTTCAAAGCAAACATTAAAAATGGACCCATTGTAAACCAACTGTTGACTACAGCAACTCAAATCCATGGTCCCGAGAGAACAGAGTAAACTTCTCTAGAAGCTAATGCTGGGAGCAAACATGGAGGCTCTCAGGTTGCAGGTGAGGATACTTGCCTTTATTTCCTGGCCATACACGGTGTGGTGGAAACTGCTAGAGCTTGCCCACATCTCATTGCTCATGGGGAGTTACACTTCCCTGCCTCTTGGTAGCTAGGTGGCAGTTCAGGACGTCAATGAGTAGAAATTAAATGTGACTTCCACCCAAAGTTTCTAATTACTGATGAGAAGCCATACAATATTCTCTTCCCTTTCAATGTCAATGAAAAGCTGTGAGCTTCATATTATGTGGCTACAGGATAGTGAAGACTCCCTTCATCTGTCCCAGCACAAAACTGTATGGGGAAGAATTGTCCCAGATTAGCAGTAGTAGACTTTGCTTAATAAGAAATCAACCTTCAGGATTTGGGAATACTTTTTTTTTTTTTTTTTTTTTTTTTTACTACAGTATATCTTAGACTATTTTTAAACTACTACCCACTGTTGGTTTTGACTATGAACTTATTAGGAAAACAATTGTTCTTGGAACAAAACATTATTTTATTCTATGCTTAAGTAAGAAAAACTATTACTGCCTTAATCTAAAAGTCATAACCAAACTGTATAATCAGAGGAAAGAAATGACTTCAATAATCCACTCACTTATTAAATCAATATTTATGTACTCATTTTGAAAAACACACACTTATAAATAATTTTGTCAATAAAATAAAACTTGATGGTGAATTAAATAAGATGGTGAGGAGATGGTATAGGTAGGAAACCAGTAAAGAATTTATGCCTAGATGTCTGGAAGGAACTGAAAGCGACTCCAACTACTAACATGCAGAAGGCTGAAGTGGAAGGCATTTTCAGTGTGAGGTGGAGACCAATTTCTCAGACATAAAGTTAAATAATAAGAGATTTCCAAAACAGAAATGTCAAATTGGCCTTTGGTACATGACACAGCAAATTCTCAAAAGAAAGATTTGGAAACTTATATAGATTAATAATAGTAGTAAAATTACTAGTAAGTATTTAGGAATTAACTGAACCAAGAGCCACTAAAATCTGTACAGAGTATATTTTTAAAACTCTATTAGAGGATATCACCATGTTTAAATAAAAGAGAAATATACTTTATTAATGGATGGCTGGTTTTACACTTTTAAGATCTTTGTCTTTACAGGTTTATCTGTAAGATACAATGCCAATTAAATTTGAAGAAAAGGCTTTTTTATGACCTTGGAAAACTTACTTAAAAGTAATGTGAAGCTCAGGTTATTTTGACCAAAAAAAAGATAAAAAAACAAAGATCGTGCTTTATCATATATAAAGAAACATTTCAAAGTCCTAGTAAAAAACAGAGGTATGACACTAGTATAAGAGAGATAACTCCAAAAAAGACTGCATAAGTATGTTAATCTGATATATGATCATGCTGGCACCATAATCAATGGGGATATAGACTGTTTAGCAGAAGTTATTGGGAGAAAACTTGCTTACCAATTAAGGATGAAAACCTTTGAATCCTAGTCTTATAACACACAGAGAGATCATTAAGATGATTAGAAATGGATTGTGAAAGTTGGAAGTATAAGGCTAATACAAGAATACATAGAAGAACATCTTGAGACTCCCCAAAATGTAAAGGAACTCAGGACATCTAAATTTTCACTTATTGTACAATAGGAGGTACCTTAGACCAGGTAGACAGGCAGCTCATAAAGTAGGAAAGATTTATAATGTCTAAAATAAATGAGGAGTAGTGCCTTAAAATATAAGGAAGCTAAAACACACTGTGACTTTACTTCCATCAGATTGACAAAACTCAGAAAGCCCAAATAATATAATATCAAATGTTGGTGAAGATGTGGAGAAACAGAAACCCATATGGGATGTTGGTGAGAGTAAAAGTTAACATATGCTTTCTGGAAAGCAACCTGGCAGAACTCACTATGGGCACATATAATAACTTGCATAGATTTAAAAAAAAAACAGTGTTGAATTAAAAAATGTTAAAAATCAGAATGAACCTTTGGCGAAAATTTGTTTTCTTTAAATTCAGCATAATTTTGTTTTCTTGAAAAGATGGACAGACAAAAGCAATACTGCAATGGTATGTTCATATTCCAGGACACAATTCAAAGATATTCTATATATATATACAAAAAGAATGAAGCTGCTATTAATAGTAAATCTCTGAACTGGCACACAATTTGTTATAGTTAACCCAATGGAGCAGACCCGAGACTATATACATCCTCACTACACAAACACAATTACTGATGAAATATAGAGGAACCTATCTCTACCAGAGCTATATTCCAACAGGAAAATTTGGGTTAGAAAAGCAAAACATTAAAAAATGTAGAACACAGAAATACAAATGGATGTGTACTGCTGTAAACCCCTCCCCCACCGTCCGAAAACACCTGGCCTTACTTCCAGAAAATCAGAGTGGAGAGTTTGGTGCTGGGCATGAGCTGATGTGACAGGATGCAGCTTCGCAGGTGTGCCGCCTGAATGCTGCACGACATGTCATTGCAGTAATCCGCCTTCCTATATTTTTCTCCTAGCAAGGTCCGAGCTATCTACTTATCATAAAGCTTTACCTCCAGTTCCATACATGGAACTAACAGGACTTCTGTCTTCCAGAAGTGCAAATGGATGACAACAGAAGATTATTTATTTTTCCTAATAACTGTGTTCCAAAGGAAATGTACATGATGCTAACTGAGCTGTCCAATACAGTTTCTTTTGACATTTTATATGACATTTTATCCCCCCCCCTACACAAAGAAAATGGATATGGTGATGCTATAAGAAAGCAAAGAGTGTGATAAACTCATTGACTTAGTAAGTTTCTCATAGCCCCTGCTGCCTTGTATTTTTGCGGTTAATTTCATTTGTTTCTAAATACGTGGGAAGATAGTTATTTTTCACTTGCTGGTAATGTACCATCTGTTCAGGGAAAATGAAAAACATGATAAATAAAAGTTTTCCTGATCAGAAAGGAAAGCCAAGAGGAGGCTGACACTGAGGATTTACCTGAGCTTAACTATGCAGTTACATAAAAGGACTCCCCAGGCGATGGGCATGGATTTATTTGTGGAAGCAGCTCAAATACCAATAGTCTCACATGCAGTCTGTTCATTGCAAGTGAGGGGGATTCCAGGCGCCAGTCACTGGTATGAACGCCACCTTTTAGGACCTGGGTCTGTGGGAGTCCTGGAAAGCGCCCATTTCCTCCAGGTAGCTTCTAAGGGAAAGGAGGAGCCACTGTAAGAATAGAATCTGAGATCAAGGATGCTGTTCAGAGGATTAAAAAGCAAAATAAACACCAACCTGAAACAGAACTGACTAAAGTCAGAAAAGAAGGCAGAGGGATCTAACACCAAATTCTTTAAAATTGGGGAAAACGTGGTCACTTATTTGAAGGGTCCTGTTTCCTTGGTCTGATCGCAATGAGCAGAGATGAGAGCATGTTTCCAGGTCCTCATTAGTTACTTAAACAAGAAGCTTGGGGTAGAGGAAGTGGGTGAGGAGCATTAGAGAGGAGCGATAGTTGGAAGTATTGGGGTTACGCTGGCTAAGGCAATAAACTCCTCACGATCCCACAATAAGCCACAGATAGCCACAAATTCATTAGCCTGATATTCATTCACAATCGTTCATGCACTAAATCAATCGTCCATCGACGATTTTAGTAATCTTTATGAATAAGAACTCTTCAAGTGCTGGGAATATCATGTTAAATCAGGATTGTCTCAGTTCTTCTGGAATTCATGGTCTAAAAGAGCTAGTCAATTCACTCATTTTTCCTAAGGGAACAATATTAATTGTGCTTCTATCACATGCTAGGTACCATGCAAAGGCACCGGAAACATACGTGTGAAAAAAAATAGACTCACTTGATTCCTTCATAGAAATGGCTCTTTAGATGGGAACGAGATGTCAATTGAATAATCATATGATCACAAGTAAAGTTAAGCTCATTGAATGAGTGGAACAAAGCTCTCAGAAGACGTGGACCTGAATATTGAGAAAGTCTTCCCCAGGGAAGTAGTTCTGGAGTTGGGATCGGATAAAGAAATGAGTATGGTTAAGGTTGAGAAGATAACATTCCAAGCAAAGGAGAGAACACCTGTAACGGTTCTGCGAAGGAAGCAGACTGTACGGCATTTTTGAGGAAATGAGAGAAAGCCAGTGGGATTTTGGTAGAGAAAGCAAGTGGGAACGAATGTGCATCAGGGTTGAAGAGAGTTATAGGGTTTTCTCTGAAATGTAAGGACCTTTGTCTATCTGCTGAGAATAACAACACAACAGTCATCATACCATTTTTGGGGAAAGAATCATTTTGCTGCAGCATAAAGTATGGTTTGGAGAAAAGCCAGAGGGATTCGAGAAGATTAATAAGATGACTTTTCCAGGGATGTGGGTGGAAGCTGATGGTGGCCTGGAGTGGGCAAGTGAGCTTGGCCTTGGAGAGACTTGGAAAGCCATCAGTCTCTGAATCAATGACTAAATATAGCAAGAAGAGCACTGTAAAAGGTAGGTGGAGGGAACAAGGCACCCAGAGGAGAGTGATAGGAATTAGGTTGCAGCAAAGCATCCAGAAAGCAATGACTCTTAAGTGGAGTCATGAATGAGTAATTCTTTCTTGAATAAAACCAGGGAGAGGACATTGTATTCCAGGGCATGTGGAAAGCAGGAGGGGATAACCAAGAGCACGTGGGGAGCCAGACAAAGGCCAAAGGAGCAGTCCAAAGATTGTGTTGGAGGCTTGCAAATAGTAAGTACAGAGCACTGGCAAGTTGACATGGGTTGCTTTAGGAGGGGTGAGGAGAGGAGAGGAACTGGACAGAAAGCTTGGAACACTGCCACTTGTGTGGGAAACAGGCGGTGGGTACCTGGAAATGGCATTGACAAGGAGCAGTCAACATTGCAGAAGGAACACCCAGGAGACAATGTGACACAGAGAAGGAAGGTGAGTCAAGAGTCAAATGCCAGGAAGGGCTTGAGTCAGAAGACTAAACCCTGACTATGAATTTTAGCTACATGGGCTCGATCCATAATATGGCCTCAAATATTTCCAAACTGATATCTCACTATGCTACCAAAATTCAACTTTTAAATTAAGCCATTTTCCTCTCTCTTTCTCCTCCTTCTCCTCCCTCATATTTTTCTTTTTCTTTTATTCTCCTCCACCTCCTCCCATGCTTTTTTCCTCCTTCTCTTCCTCCTCTTCACCTTCTTTATGCTAACAAACCTTATCTTTTTAAGAGTCAAAATTGGCCTAAGGAAACAATCACAGCAAATCCACTGTTTTTTTTTTTTTTTGTGATTAGTCTAGAAATGGACATGAGACTTGATATTAACATGAGTTGTCGGGGCAATCTGGCTGGAAAAAACAGCCAATTTGCTGAGGGTGATGGAGGGACAGAAGAGAAGGCCAGGTCTTGGTGTCACAGCTGGCCCTAAAATGGATCCTGGACCAACTACCTGCAGGCTTCTTGTAGAATGAACCCCAAGTCCTTCCTGTTTGCCATAGCTTAGCAGTGTGTTGCTGTGTCCCTTCCATCTGAAAGCACTTCTAACATATATAAAATGTAATTATTCCCTCATACAAACTCAATTTTCTGTCCACTTTATTCATTATGATCCCTCTGCCAAGAGAATCTTTACTGAATCTTCATCTATCCCAAACCAACACAACTTTCAAGGCCCTTTTAAGTGTCACTTTCCATCACATGCATTTCCTTCCTTTCCCTAGTCTTAAGGAATCATTCCCCATCTCATCCTTCAATCATATAGTTCCCTTCCTGTAAATCTCTTTGACCATTTAAAAATATAAATATTATGCACATGTCATATGTTGCTTGCTAGACCTTAATTTGCTCAATGCAAGATTCCTGCCCAAATTAATTTAACCTCCCTGCACCTAATGCAATGTTTTAGGCATAGTAGGTACTGAAAATTCTGTCTAATTCATAAAATGCTCAAAAAATCTCACAATAAATGAAGCTAGTAATAGAAATGTATGGATAATACAATATTTTGCAGAGTTATGATAAGAAAGAAAATTTCTAGCAGGATAATCAAAGTCAGGGGAATCAGTTAATAGCAATTTCAGACACAGCTTCATTACAAATGACATAACTGAAATTGTAGGCTTGCATCTCATAGCAATTTAGTGATCATAGCACACTTCTGGCACTTGGATGCTTATGGTGCTTAGAGATAAGAATGCAACCACTGCTGCATTTCATTAAGAGCTCATAGATCAGCTATACCAAACCCAAGGCTGTTTTTGTTATGGCAGGGACACACAAAATTGGCAATAAAAGAAGGCAGTCTATAGAGCACAGGCATAAGTGGAAGTGACAGATAGAGGATGTAAAGAACAAGGGCCACAAATCTTACTGGATGGGACCCTTCCCCTGGACAGATGGCACGGTGGGTGGTCAGAGCTGTTCTGAGACAGTAAAACAGGGTCTGAGGTAGATATAAAGAGGACATGAAGAAGACATGTGTCTATAAATGCCTTTCTTATCCTTTGACAGGGCTTTCCTTTACTTGACAAAGCACACCCTTCCCCTCCGGCTTTGATTGATGTCCTGGTCCTCACAGTTACAATTTGTGCTGGCCTAGCACACATTTCAGCATAATCCTTTAGGTGTTCTGGGTATTTTTGCTTTCCTGACAAGGCTAAATACTAGACCTCTGGAGAAGCCACCTCTTCCCTAAAGACAGTACAGAACTGTGCATACCCTGAGGGATCCACACAAAATTATGAGGGGAGGAATAGAATAAACATGCACCTCTACCAAGAATGAACCCGAAACCTGGGCTTGTGCCCTGACCAGGACTTGAACTGGCAACCCTTTGACGTACTGGAAGATGCTCAGCCAACTGAACCACAATAGCCAGGGCTGGGCCAACTTTTCATCTACTGAATAATTTTTTTGCAACTGTGGGATGTAGAAGCAGATTTGCAACAAAGAAAGAGAGCCGTATTAATAATGTCTCCTCCATCCATCGTGGGACACTATTTTTAAAAGAGAGACAGAGAAAAACACAATGGCCACTTTGTGGTTGGTTCTCAGCCAGCAGAGTATAACGTCAACATTTTGAGGAAGGTAACAGCACTCAGCAGAAAGTATTATAAGGAATTGGGAGTGACTGTCACTGAGGTATGACAGGGACACTGTAGGATGAGGCACTAATCTGAGAGGCGTGTCAGTCATTTCTACCTGATTCATATTAGGTTGACTGGCAAGAAGACAATCAACCAACTGTTGACTGGGGCGGGGGTGGGGGAGAAGGAGTGGAATGTGATTCTCATATTCAAATAATAAATATTTGTTGAATGTCTACTGTGTATAGAACTAGAGAGTTGCTGAGGCACTGATTACATTGGTTTTAGATAAATCCAAGTAACTCAGCCCACAAGCAGCATTTTATGCTTTGTTCACATTCCAGACTCACACAGGAAATCTCCCATCTGGTTTTATCCACAATATCCAAGGTTGATTCAATTTTGCAAAGTGCAATGACAAATGCAAACTAGAAGTATTATTTTCTAGCCACTCACACACTTTAGAAAACAATGGGAAATTATTCACACAGTGCAAAATTATCCTTATTCAGAAGATCACATAAGCAACATATTCAGAATAATAAACATTTTACATTAGTAATAAGTACCAATCACTTATGCAAGAGCTTCCCGGGGTTGGTAGATATTTTTTGTTGCTTCACTTTACTTCCAATAAAGAAATGGAACAAATGCCTTTTAACTTTAGCATTTTCAATTCTACATTAGGTGTAGAGTAGGGAAATGCAAAGATGTGGAAAGAGATGGGGGAAGGAGGGGTACCTCCAATGTTTTCTATAAAGGAAACAGATTCAGACATAGCCACCCCAGAGACCCTCTTCCAATTTCTAACCTTGTTTGTCCTAAGCCACACAAGCACATGCATCTTTACAGAACTACCCACGGATTTGAAGAAACGTAACTTTTGTTGTTGTTTTAGGGAATAGGTGCAGAATGACATCATGTAATTTGCTCCTCCAAACAGGTGGTTGTAAAATCACAATCTCTATTGCAAATTAGAATATGCATGTGAGTAAGATGGCAGAGCAGGCAGAATAATGTCTCCTTTCTAAAAAAAGAGTCATCATCCCTAAAATCTGTTGGATATATTGTCTTATATGACAAAAGGGACTTTATATGTGTAATTAAAATCCTTAAAGTGAGATTATTTTGTATTATTTTGTCTTAACCTGTCTAATTACATGGGTTCTTAAAAGCAGAGGGACCTATCTGGCTATAGTTCCAGAAAATATGGCTCTAATAATTACAGAAAGATGCATTGTTGCTGGCTTTAAAAATATAGGCACAAGCCAAGGAATATGGTAGAAGCTGGAAAAGATAATGGAACAGATTCTACCCTGGGAGTGTCCAAAGAAACCCAGCCCTGCCAGAGCCCTGATTTTAGTCCAGTGGGAACTGTTGGGGACTTTCAACATACAGTACTGTAAGGTAGTAAATTTCATTGTTTTAAGCCACTTATTTTGTGCTAATTTGTTCCAGCAACAATAGAAAAGTTATACATAAGGGCTGGTAGATAAAGTCTGTGATGTGTGTTGTCCTTGTTTTGGTGCCAATATCTCAAATAAATGCACAAAACCATTTTTGAGTAAAATGTCAATGATACTATTAAATTGTTGTCTAGCAATATTTGATAAAAAGACTAACAAAGTCAGATAATAGTGCTTGATTTCTATAACCACTTAGGACTATACAGTAGGAGGTATTAATTGCTTTTCAATATTATGCCTTAAGTAACAGTCATATAAAAAGCAATGCTTCTGGTTTTATAATGAAATTATTGTTGAGGGCTTTACCCACTATTTCATTTAATGTAGCCTATTCAATATCCCCAATGAGGATTTCTCTCAAAGTTTAGAGCCAGGAGATATTTTGTTCTTCATGATGAACTGCTGTATATATACATAATTTCAAGTATACAATTTATTCCTAGAAATTCTTCGTGAGTAGAAGCCAGCTCTATCACGTTTTTAGTTACCTGTCAAAACCTAGTGTTGGGCATAAGGGATTCACCAAAAATTATTTTAGTTGTGAAATAAATGAATTAATGACTAAGTCAAGGCTGATAAGGGATTCAAAGCTAGGTTTGTGCACAGCCATAGTAATTGCTTTTATTGTTGTATTGACTTTGTTACTGGCATTGCTTTTCTTGGTTCTTCCTTTAACATTTTTAATTTATTTGTATAGTGTTATTACATTTGTCTTATCTGCTCTCAAGGGACTCATCTTGTGGGGAAAAAGAACACTTGCATACTAAATGCAAATTTTTTTTAAATCGCTAAACAGATATTCAAATGTTACAGGAACCAAAGGTAAATAGTGGCTGAAAGTAACTGGCATTTTGTTCAGAGGAAAAGGCATTCCAGAGTTGAGGGATGTCAACCAAGGTAGTTTTCTTGGGGGACTTTGTATTGCTGGAACATAAAGTCATGGGAGAAAAATCTGGGAAAGACAGTAGGACAATGACAGATCAGCTAAGGATTGATAGTATTTGGCTGTAAGCAACAAAGAGCTATTGAACAGAAGAGAGTTTAACTCCAAAGGGTTTGGAGAAGATTGCCCTGTTTATTGTAGTATGGTAGGAAAATAAGACAAAACTCTGATGATAATATAATGATGGCTTGGAGGAATGGAAAACTGAAAGCAGAGAAATCAATTTGAATGTTTTTGAAATAACTCAGGGAACAAATAATAAGGACCAAAGAAAGCATAGACAACTGGGAATGAATTCAGGAGAACCTATGGAAATAGAGCCAACATGATATGGCACATGATTAGATATGAGGACTGAGATAGAAGGGAAGAGAAAAATGACTATGTGATGATGACTATTTGACTAAAAGCAATGGGGATACAACAGGAGAAGGAGGCACTGAAGAGAAACTAATCATGCAAAATATCTCCTATGTACTGAATGACAACCATTTGCCAGGTTTTGTTTTATATTTCTTACATTCACAGCTGTTCTACAAAGCAGATTTTATGACCTTCATCTTATACTGCACAAAACATTTCAGTATCTTCTCCAAGGCCCTTTAGCAATCGAGAGCCAGGAATCTAACCCTGGTCTGTCCAAGTACAAATGTCAAGCTCTTCATGCTATTCCTCACAGTGCAATCTTGTGTTAGACACATTGTCCTTGGAAAGCCCAGCAAAGGTCAAGTACGAAGGTCATGCTCTTTACACTTTTCCTCACAGTGCAATCTTGTGTTGGACAACATTGACCTTGGGAAGCCCAGCAAGCTGTTTTATGTGTGCATGTGGTGCCGAGAAGCATAATTTGGTGCATAAAGATTTCACATTATCTGAGGGTAGGCTGTGGCCAGAGAAGTGTCTGAGATAAGTTAGGAATAACAAGAGGGAACACAGAAGACCAAGAAGGTCAGTGGAGAAAGGGGAGTCAGAAGGAGAAATTGGGAGGAAGTAGAATAAGAAGAAATGAATAGCACAGTGTCACAGAAGTAGTCACAAGGAGCGCATGTCAAGAAGGAATGGTGATTCTCTGCATAAACTAGGAAAATTACATGAGGGTGAGAATTGGGAAGGCCTCTGGATTTTGAAAATTCAGACAGTTTAGAAACTTCTGGGATTCTGAAAGGGCAGTGTCACTTCAACCATCAGGTATTGATAGAACCCAGAAGCAAGACCACGGGGTGGGGTAGTAAGAAGTAGTGAAGAAATGAAGCCTGTTCTACATGGCATTTAACAATGACAGAAAGACTAAGGTAGGACAGAGGATATAGGGACAAGGGGAAAATAAAGTTATTTTTCTCTATATATTTTAATGTCTGTAGGAAGGCTTGCATGTAGGAAGAAAGCAGTGGATAGAAAAAAAGACAAATGTATGACAAAAAGATATTTTTGTCACTGCCTTGGTAGATCACTTGATGGCAACGCCACATCCCTGTGACAGCCCTCTGCTGTGACAGCATGGCTTGCCACAGGATGGCTGCAGACAGAGCTCTGGGCAGCTCCACAGCACACCTAAAGAACTGAGATCATGTAAGCCCTCTTTAACTGAAACTTAATATCCTACTAAAGTCATCTTGGTATTTAAAATGCACCCACTGAGAATAATGCCACATCCCAGCCCTGACTCATCACTTAGCATAGCTGTAATGTTAGTAAACACCAAGGATAGTCACTCAAGTTTATGATTTTATTTTGCATACATAGAGTCACACTGACTAGAATACTTAAACACAGAAGATATAAGTCCAGGGGTTTATGCCTGCCACAGAAATCAATTTCATCTTTTAAGTGAGCAATCATAGAACAAATATTCAGAGTACTATTGGCAGACTATCTGCAGAGGTCTAGCGCCATGTGGTACAGAATACACAATAGCAATAATGCGCATTTTGCATAATGGCCAGACATAAAGGGAGGAGAGAACAGAACAGAGAGCTGAAAAGAACAACAGAAGCTTTGGAATCAGCCACAGACGTGAGCAATGAGGAAACCTGGCACATACACGAGTAAATGGAAAGCTTTATAACTTAGAGGGAACTGAGCAAAAAGAAGCATTCAGGCCCCGAAGAGAAAGTCTCAATGGAACAAAACCAATGTTGCATCCTACATTACTCTGTGCTAGAAAAGCGATTTTAAAAAGAGAGAAGATACCAACCCAGGATGATTTATTTAAAAGGCTAGCAGGGTGGAGGTGGGAAGAGGATTTATTTTGTATGCTTGTAGCGTAGAGGTGGGGTGGGACCTCTGACAGCCACTCCTTATGGAGAGCCAGGGTCTGATTTCTTCCGCTCTGTCCTATTCTTTCATATATTCAATGTTTTCACACTGTATTCATAAAATAAGACTAGGAGATTGGGGAGGGTAATATAATTATGTTGTAAGAGTTCTTTATCTTCCCCCAAATTCTCAACTCAACTCCTATATATTGAATAACTAATAAAAAGGAATATGTGTAAGAATATGTTTATGGCATGCAATTAGCATAGCAAAAGAATGATTGATATCTTGTCAGATTTCGGAGAGACTGAACAGTTTTGCTTTTGTTTCCCAATCACATTTGGCAGAACAAACCCACTTCCTCCTTCATGATGACCTATGAGCCATCCTCACTGCTCCCAGGGTGAACACTGGCCCCTCCTGCTGCTATTGGGCCTCTGTCCTCTCTGCTTTCCTCTGAGGACCTCCTTCTCCCTCCCAACAATATTCTGCTCCCTCCCTGTCCAAACCCATCTCCCTCCTCAGGGACATCAAATGCAGCCTATTCCTCAAGGTCCAGCCACAGTATCATTTCCTTCACCAACTCCTCCCTACTGCTGTTTCCCCCTCTTCAGTACTTCTCACTGGTACATGGTACCACGGAGGTAGCATGTAATTGTTTTCTGGCCATTTCTTATTTTTTTATAACGAAGTCTGACAGTTTCCTCCAGGGATTTAAACCCATAGAGCATTTGTCCTTGGTTAAGGAAGACATGATAAATGCCATTATCTAAAGCTTTCAACTGCTGAAATAAATCTCCAAGAAAGCTGACAAGATTCAAAGAGCACAGGATTAGAGACAGAATATTTGGGTTCAAATCCAGACTCTGACACCAACTCACTGTACGCTATAAAACTCATTAACTTCACTGGGCCTCAGATTGCTCACATGCAAAATAAGATTTTAAGGATGACAAGAGTTCTCTGGTGCTCTACAATCACAAGGCCCTGCAAGCTTGCTCCGTTAGAGGTGACACAGACGCTCAGACCCATGAAAACACACTTGCATGAAGTATTCTCTGAAGTTGATGTCAACTTTAAAATGTTAGGTCTGATCTACCTCTTGAAATAAATCATCATTTCTCCCCTCCTGTTATCAGTTTTTTTGAAGATGCTTCAACCATAAGACATAATAACAAGAAGAATTAATTGGTGAACTGAAAAATCCTTGCAGTGACAAGGACACACACACACACACACACACACACACACACACACACACACACAAGGGAGAGAGAATAAACCCTGGCCATTGCATATTTTGCAGTATTGTTTACCTCAGGTTTTAAGGTTTTATTCGTGGGATGGCCCACTTATATCCTTAAGAATATAAAACCTAAGTTGTTAATAAAGGAAAATGTATAAGTGCTAATCTTATCATTAACTAACATTGACTAAAGTACCTACTTATAATTACTTCCAATCCCTTGGGACACATGATGCCATATCCTTTGCCACTTAATTTCCCCTCCACACTGGTACCTTCAATATCATTTTTTAAAAATCACCATAAAGTTTAAATTTGTTTCACAACTTTAAGTAAAACACCTCTTGAATACATTGAAACGCTATGAGTAATGTAAGGCTGGATATGGGAATCATTCAATGGCGTCATGTCCTAGACAGCCACCAAAAGGAATGAAAAACACAGTTTCTATCTCCCAAAAGAGTGGTATGTGCAGCTAACCTTTATCAAGGTCTCACTGTGGGCCTTTTCCTACTTAGAGCCATCCTTAGAGTACATGCCATGAGTGCCTCCATCTTAGTTATGTTTAGACAGAACAATCTGACAACTACTACAGAGCTCTGTATCAACAAGGAACTCCTTCATGACCAGAGAGAATATGAGTTGATAAAAACAGAAGAACATAGAGTAAAAAGGATTACAGTTGAAAATAAAATTCATATAGAAGGTGACATTGCAGTCAGTTTTGGAACTGTTATTAGGTACAAATAAATATTACTAAGGGGAAGAACATGCCAGAAAAAAAAGATAGGATATGGCAAGAAAAGACTTATCACAATAATTATCACACCTCTACTTGCCCTATTCCAGGTCAGATATCCGCACTGCAAGGTAAAAGCCAGTAACTCTGAGACTCCATCTTGCTTATAGCTATAATTGCAACACTTAGTATATCTACAATAATAAAGGCATAATATGCTAATTAGCCTGGATGTCCTTCTGGACATCCTTCCGGAAGACCTTCAGGATGAAGCTGGAGGTGTGAGGGAAGCCCTGGTCCCCGGTGCCAGAGGAAGGAAAGCCTACACTTGCATGAATTTCCTGCATGGGGCCTCTAGTAGTAATAGAAATGGAATGAAAGAAAAGATGTGTATCACGCCGAAACGGGTTTGGCTCAGTGGCTAGAGCATCAGCCTGTGGACTGAAAGGTCCCAGGTTCGATTCCGGTCAAGGGCATGTACCTTGGTTGCGGGCACATCCCCAGTGGGGAGTGTGCAGGAAGCAGCTGATCGATGATTCTCTCTCATCAATGTTTCTAGCTCTCTATCACTCTCTCTTCCTCTCTGTAAAAAAACCAATAAAATAAAATTTAAAAAAAGATGTGTATCACTTAGTAGATTGAATTATTGGCCCCATTAGTTATTCATCATGTATCCAGGACCTTTGTAATGTAGTTTTTCAGTTCCTACCTAAAATTGTAGGTGTACTTTACCACTTCCGTTATGGAGTGAATGTTTGTGTCCATCCCTGAATTCATATGTTGATGCCCTATCCCCCAAAGTGATGGTACATAGAAGTGGGGTCTTTGAGGGAGTAATTAGGTTTACAGTCGGTCATGAGGGAGGGATCCTTATGTTGGGCTCAAGTGGCCTTATGAGAAAAGAAAAAGGGAGATCTCTTTGTCTAGGCACAAGAATGGAGAAAAGGCCATGTGAGCACACAGTGAGAAGATAGCTTTTTACAAGCCAGAAAGAAGGCTTTCCCCAGGAAGGAAATTTGTCTACACCTTGATCTTAGATTTTCAAGGCACAGGACTGTCAGAAATAAATGTCTTTTGTCAAAGCCACCCAATCTATAGTATTTTGTTATAGCAACTCAAGCTGACTAACACATACTTGCTGACTTTGAATTTGGCCATGAAGCTATAATGAATATGACCTAAACTGAGGGTTGAAATGTGCTTGCCTTGTCCATGTGCTTCTGCTAACAATCCAAGGAATACACAGCAGAGTGCATATGAGTGTGGGAGCTGAAGAGGCAGTTTAATAGAGTAATACTGTATAACAGAGTTGAGGCAGTATAATGTTGTATGTGTTAGAGGAGTTGGAAGTAGGAATGAGATGAGGAGAAAGCAGTTGAGGAATAGTACTCATAATCAAATGTAAGAGTTTATATTTCAACAGGGAGTCTGAAAAGCAATTATATTAAAGACTGTTTGCAGTGGAGTTGCATAAGATAAACCAGAAATTAGAGGGTACAAAATCAAGCATCTTTCAGAGCAATTCTGCCCTACTCAGTGACAAGGGTTGCAATCTACTGTCTTTATGTCATTTTCCTTCACAAAACAACCAGGATCTTGTAACAGCTATGGGTAAATATTATCCTCAGTCCAACCAAAGGTTTGATTACCAATCTGTCTTACTGGGATAGTCATAATCAATGTATACTAGACACACACACACGCACGCGCCCCCAATACACACACACACACACACACACACACACACACACACACACACAAAACTGGCAACATTCTAAAAACCAAATAGAAGAAACTAAGCAACAAGAGAGGATTTGAATTCCCAAATGACAAGTGGCTTAACCAACTTCCCCTTAACCACTCAGCCACTTCACTGGGAGGTGCCAGAGGCTTATTGATGTTAATCCTAAGATTTTTGTAGCTAATAAGCACAAGCTGGCAATGCCAGAAGCTCAGGCTGCAGAAATTAATAAACGAAAATCCCAGGGGTTGAAAACTCAGAAAAACAATAAAGGTCCAACGGCATTGAAATCAGAGCCCTGGCTGCCCAGCATGGAACTATTGCACTTCAATGTCAAGTTCAAATTTAGCTCTCAGTGCGTTTTATCCAGCGTATTTCGGGCCTCTACTAGATACTTTGGATCCTTTCCTAATTGACCTCTCTGAAACAGGATGGAAGTCTCTGCTGTGTCTCCATGGAGAGCAAGTCTGGACTCAAGCAGGGATTTGTAGGTAGGAAGTGAATGGTAGGATTAGCAGACCATTTTCTATCCCCATAGTGACATTTTATTCTAAGTTAAACTTCCTGCAAGGCAACAGACACTTTTTCAGCTTCTACCAGGAGCTTCATAAGTAAATTCAGGATACATGTAGAAGTTACTGCCCACACGTTTCACATTACACCAACATGGCTTCAATGATCATGACGTGATTTTGTTGCTAAAGCAGAATATATGCCCCATCCCACTGTTACTTACTTTTCAAGTCTACAATTGAGAATAAACATATTCTATGTTTAGTAGTTTATTTTTCTACTAGAGGTCTGGTGCACAGATTCATGCACCTGTGGGGTCCCTCAGATTGGCCTGTGGAGATCAGGCTGAAACTGGCTCTCTGACATCTCCTGAGGGGTCCCAGATTGTGAGAGAGACCCCACTGGTGCACAAATCTGTGCACTGAGCCTCTGGTGTGCATATAAGACCTTTGGTTAATCTCTTCCCACCCTGCCCGCTCCTTCCTTCCCTCTGAGATTCATTAGCCTGTTCCATGTTTCCATGCCTGTGGTTTCTGTTCTTGTGTTGAGCTTATGACCCCTGGTGGTCAGTGTGCATCATGGCTAATGGCTGGTCAGCTGGTCAGCCAGTCACTTAGGCTTTTATATATATAGATAATTTGTTATTTTCTTTCCCTCAAATTCTAATATTTATAACTAAAAATAATTGAATGATATATTTTGGTATTTTCCCTTCTTGTAAAAGAATTCAAAAATGTTCTAAACACTGAGTTTGTTAAAGTAAGAAAAAATTTATTTTAGCCTTAAAGCAAAAAGAGCAACTTCTTTTCCAGATTATCAAGTCTTTAGTTGGCAAATGTATCATTAGGAAAATGTCTTTTTTTAAAGACCTTGAACTTCAGTGCCTTCTTAATTATGAAAATCATTAAGTGTCCAGAAATGACATTATTTGCTAAAGCTCATACCTATTAAGCAAAGCATACCCATTGTAGTTATTAAGATGCCAGGGAATCACTGCATCAGTAAGGAGGCAGGAAAATAGGAGGCCACAAACCGAAGTTATAACATTCTCACTAAGACACTAATTGCATAAACAATAGAGAGCAAATGAAACTTCTGGTTCCCCAAAGAGGGCTTCAAGTCAGTTCAATCTACTTTAATCATGCTACATAACCCACTGTAGCTCTTCTTCTTTGAGGGGGATGGGGAGTGTCTCTAGTAGCCTTTCAGGATTCTTCCCATATTCCCCGACACCACTGAAACCTATTCTGCATGTTATCTCTACCATGAGGCCTGGTGAATAAATGCATATGTGAAATACAATGAAAGCGTAGATGGATATAAGCTTTGAACAAGCAACACTAGTATGACTTCCTAGTAAAGTTATTTCAGCTGTTTTATGTCAACCAGAATCAGTGGGCAAGATGGTGATCTACAGAATTCCTTTCCCTATAGTACAAATGGCTACTTTCACGTAGCTCTATCCATCTCCTGATCACCAAGGACACTCGGGTAAGCCTTGATATCCAGATCTGTCAATACCATTTAGATAAGACTGAGGCAAAGACCAGAAAGTCATTCGACTTTTCCCCATATGGTGAATGAAACTATGGTACGAACGATGGTTATAACAGATTTTCTTAATGCCTATTGGGAGGCAATATTAGAAGAGCATTGTTAGTATCTAGGTTAAAATAGCTTATTTCTTCTTGTGTGTGTTTAGTTCTCTACCTTTTCTTTTATGTATACAAGTTATAAGTAATAAGCATGTGATTAAAAACTGTTTAATTAATAGGCCATTATTATTTTATTAAAGCATATAACTACAAATTACACTTATCCATAAAAGCTATCCCCAAATTCAGTGTTACTAGACTCAAAATGCATTATTTAGATCAATTTAATGGGCAAGTTTGGATTTCACTGTGTTGTGGAGTGAGCCCTGGGCTGGAAGTCAGTTAAGCGGGGGTCCATTGCTGAACAGCTTTCCAATGGGAAGGAGAAGGCTTGGAAGTCAGCCCTTGGCTTAGCTTAGTAACTGGGTGATCTTGGATAAATTATCTAATGTAGGGATGGGCTCTAGGGGTCAAGCCTCAGGCTGACCTGTGGCAGGGCCACAAACAAGTCCCAGCCTGGAGGGCAGAGCTCTCCTAGCATAATTAAGCCTGACCTTGTAGCCCTCCCTCATTCCTTCCTAAGTAGCTAATGGGATGTGGCAGGTGCAGCAAGTGCTGCCAAAACAAGAACATTTGTTTACATGCTAATCTACCCTTGTTTTAATCAGACTAAAAAATAAAGCATCAGCTTGCAGGCTGGGTCTTTTGTGTCCTCATCCAGGAATGGGAGATCCGCAGAGCCCCAGCTGTATTCTCTTGTCTGTCTTTTCTTCAATTCTTCACTGCCCCTCCCCAGGTTCACCCTTATCCATACTGGCATGGCACATGTGGCACCCAATGTGGGGTCTGAGTACTGGGGAACTACAATTGAAAAGTGAAAGAACACTCCAGGGAAGCACATGCAGAAAGCAAAAAGTAAGGGAAGGAGCACAGTTTAGTAACAGCTAGGTGTAAAACGTGGGGAATTTAGGCTGACCAAATCCGAAGACTTTAAAGAAAAACCAGACCCTCCAGAAGGAAATCTGACAGCACCAGCTTCGTATTGACAACATCTTCCCATCAAAGAAATCTTTGAGAGGAGCCAGAGCATCGTCACCGACAACCGCAGCCTGAATGCCAAGACCACCCCTCAGAGGCTCACTGACTTGGAGCAGCTGTGAAGCCTCCTCATCGAGGAGATGGAGAAGTGGCACCAGCGGGGCAGCTGAAGGAGGTACAGGGGACCCAGAGAAGCTCCTTTTCCCTTCCTTCAAAAGACTGAGAGTTTCCCTGATGATAGCGATGAAAAAGAAGAAAATGAAGGCTATGCATAGAACCAAGGTGCTGATTGCCTTTGGTGAGCTGCCATTTTTTTTTTTATAAAGTCTTGCATGGCCAAATATCTAACTCTTATCCGTAAGTTAGGACTCTTAGTTTCTAGAGATGTTGAGATATTACATTAGGTAATAGGTAATAGGTAAAATGGCTTGGCACAGTACAACATAAATGATAGCTAAAAATATCTATACTCTGGGTGCTTCAGTTAACTCTATACAGTTCACTTTTCTTTTTCTCATTTATTAAAAAAATCTAAGACCATTCTTGATCCATATGAGTATATTTTTAATATATCTTTATATGTTCTCTGCTTAATTATTCCCCCAGAGCAGGTATCAGTTCAACTTTTGTATACCTCATAACATTTGCATCATTGATCAAATTAATTTATTTTAAGGTCTATTTAGCACCAAAGGTATGTACCTGAGTAATTCTCATACTGCTGATTTTTAACTTTTAATTCATATTCTGCATTAGCCTATCTATCTATCTATCTATCTATCTATCTATCTATCTATCTTTATATTTATCTATCTAACTATCTATTTTCTATCTATCTATTTATCATCTATCTATTTCTAGTTTTTAGCTATAGATTCACTTTCCTTTCACTGGAATAGTTCTATTTTTCTGACTACAACCACATTCTTATTCTATTAATTTCAATGCCTCATTGAAATCTATTCTTAATTTTCAATTCAAAAATATTTAACAGGGATTTACATAACCCAATGCAATTGGGCATGAAACAATTAGAGTAAAACTGCAGTTCAGCAAGCAAAGAGTTCTAACTACGGCTGCTGTAGTAAAATATGATAATGGATACCGAGAGATGGGAAGCGATCACAGCAAAAAGGGTTTCTGACACTGACACCTGCTCTTTCTGCTATATTTATATGATTTTCAGTGCTTTAAAAATATTTGTTTGTTTCATTAAAGTCCTAGAGGCATTGTTTGTATTTAGCTCCATAAAAATTGTAAAAAGGAGGAAAGTCTAGAAATGTCTTTCAAAAGGCAAGCCAGATGTGGTGGTTAATTTGTGAGACCAAGGGAAGCCCCTACACTCAGTTACTTCCAAAACATCTAATATATGAACAGGTAGGAACAAAAAAAGTGATATAGGCATAATAACAAAGGACACCACATGGCCAAGGTTAGAGCCAAAGTTGGCCACGGGCCTGTACTGTCTGTGGTGAGCTTGCAATTTCAGTGGTCTGGTAATGATATGGAAGAAATCACACATTGCCAGGAGATTTGTAATAAATCTTTCTACACAGTTTGGGAAGCATGAAAAAAGAAACATTTCTGCTCTCAAGTAACTTGTCTGTTGGGATGGGGCAATGAGACCAATTAATTAAATAAAACAATCAGTCAAGCATCATGATGAGAGATATACGAGTGCTCTGAAGTCACAGGGAAGTTCACCCTGAGCTCATCACTGAAGGACAGGTCAGAATTAGGAAGAGGAAAGAAGAGATGCCTTCCATAAACATAGAACAGTGTAGACAGTGGCACCAAGATGAACCAGAATCTGAAATGTTTCCAGGTGGTGATGTTCTCTGTAGGTGAGCAAGCAAAAGCAGGTGAGGAGGTGGTATCTTTGGGAGGTAAGGAGGCTGGGATAAAACTTGGTTGGGTTACTGTCAAATTCATTGCAGCACTGGATATCATTCAACCAAAGTGATCTAACTTTATGCATTTCAGTTTAAGGGTGCAGTACTTAAGCTAAAAAAAAACCTGAATTCTAGGAGAAATCATTTCCAGCAATGAAATGGACCAATAAATCCCCCTAGAGGTCCAGTTATCTTTTCAGAAATCTAATAAGCGACAAAAGTGAAGTTCTCACACTTATTGACATGAAGACACCTCAAGAGATTTCCAGATATTTGTCATTTTTCTGGCATACCCCTCCAAACTCTATTTCCACATGTAATTTGTAGCTGGCAATGGAACTTTTGCAACTGCAGCTGTTATAAGACATGACAAAGGGCGTATTTCAAGAGAAGGTGACAGGTTTACAAGATTTGTGGTGATAATGGGATTGCATGACACTACAATTAATAGCGTCAGAACAATTTCCTTCTAGTCATAATTGGTTGAATTGTCACATGTGCTTTGTGATCATATTTGACAATGCAGATATGCAAAACTCTTGAAAAAATACAATTTCAAATGAGAGTATCACTAAAACATCAAGGCAGTAAAATAGCCATTAAGCCAACATGGAAATCAATTGTGTCTCTTCATGACAGCATCACTATTTGAATTACAACAGGAAATGCTGTCTTCACCTCTAAAAAATGCCATTTCCTTGAGCTTGATATAAAAAAAAAGCAGAGTGAGTTTTCATTTTAGAAATCAGCTCACTCCACCCCTAGAAATGGTCCATATCCACAGGCCCCTTGTCTGTGTGCCTGTCTGTGTGTAGTTCTTCAGGGCTTTTCCTAACTCTCCCATCCATGAGTGGTGAGCTGCTGTCTTTTTTCCACTGAGTCACCCCCATAATTCTGGGCTATGGATGATTATGATCATTTTATTCCCTTAGCACAACCTGTGCCATTTTGAAAACCAAACCCAATATTAAAAAACTAAAAACACTCTGAAAGGGTTAATCATAAATATAATCTTAAACACAATCTATATTCAGTTCTTAACCTGAGACCAGAAAAAAGAAATTACAACTCTACTTCGATTAGCCTCTACCTAAAATTTAGCATTTCCTTCCATTGTAAACACAGTGACAGTAGCACCTATGGCACTGTCTGCAATGAAGATCATGGTTATTTTCATATGACATGACAGTTGTTATAGAAATCTCAGAACACTGTTTATACTTACCTTGTCTTTGAAATTAACCAAGTTATTAGAATGGTCACAAGACCTTATTTTATACAACACTAGAGGCCTGGTGCATGAAATTCTGTGCACTGGTGTCCCTCAGCCCAGCCTGTGCCCTCTTGCAGTCTGGGACCGCTTGGGGGATGTTCACCTGCTGGCTTAGGCCCGATTTTTGATCGGGCCTAAGCCTACAGTCAGACATCCTGCTCACAGTCTGGGTCCCTCAAGTCCAGGACCCCTCACTCCTTACTGCCCACCTAAAGTGAAGACCAGAGAGGCTCCCACCACAGCCATTGTGCTCACCAGCCATGAGCCCAGGTCCTGGCTGAGCAGCACTTCCCCTTGTGGGAGCTTACTGACCACCAGGTCAGCTGCTGCATTGAGTGTCTGCCCCCTGGTGGTCAGTGTGCATCATAGCAACTGGTGGTTCCTCCATTTGGTTGATTTGCATATTAGGATTTTATTATATAGTAGTATTAAAGCACATATAATCTGTATCGCAAATTTTTGAGAAACAATTTTTTAAAGAGTGGCATTGCTTATTTTATTTTTTTTAAATCCTCACCTGAGAATATGTTTTTATTGATTATTTTAGATAGAGGGAGATCCCGCAACCTAGCCATGGACCCTGACCAGGAACCAAACCCACCCACCTTTCAGTGCACGGTAGGATTTGCCAATCAATTGAACGACCCTGTCAGGGCTGAAAATATTTTGATAACTATTTCAATTCTATCAGTTTTCTTTGTCACCAGATATATTTTATGCATTTTAAGTTCTGTGATGTTTCATCTGACTCTCAAAGCATTACATGTGCAAAAGAAATTGGGATTTTTTTTGTAAATAAGTGTCCTTCCTATGAAGGAAAAACCATGTGAAAACAAACAAACAAAAACCCACTCAACCACCTTGATCTCATCGATGGCTATGACCAAATGGCTGCCTGAACTGCGTGGGAACCTCAGAGAGGCTAATTAATTAGTACAGTCTTGTGATATTTTCCATGGTTAGTCATTTATCTTAATTATGATTAATTCTCTGATCAGGCATCAGGTGTTCCAGTTAATAATGGCCCAACTGAGAAAGAAAGCAAAGGTGTGAACGATGGTGCTGGTGGGATTCAGGCTGAGTCTGCCGGAGATGAGTGATTTTGTCAGCCTGCTTGCCTCCTATCATTGAGCCATCGGGTATCTAAACAGCAGCTAGGAAGCTTCCAGAACTGTTACTTAATCTATTTTAAATGGTCTCCCTCCCCACTCTTTTCATTCTTCCTCTTTACAGCCTTTCCTTAGAAAAGGGATAGGGAATGAAGTTGCCAGCCACTATTTATTGAGACTTAAGATGATCACAAGCAGTAATGAGAACAGCTGAACTGCCCTGGGAAGATTAATAATGTCTTTCTCACTTTTCCAACCCATGGAGTTTATCAGAAATGTCCTCACTGAGTGTTTGTGAAACAGTAATAAAGGATATTACTTTTTCACACTGCCTTAGGTCAAAGATACCATGTGAAAGTCAAATACAACTGAGGCACCCACTCAGCTTGTGGTTAGCTGTACCAGAGATGAAACTTGCTTCCAAACTTAATTTGAACAGCATTTCAGACTATCATGAGGGGATCATCCAAATATCTAATACATTAAATATTTGAGCACAAAATATTCAGATGAAAGAATTTACACAAAGAAAATTAAGAAGAAGATAAAGAAAGAAAAGGAAGGGGGAAGAGAGAAAGGAAGGATGAAAAAGAATCCCTGACCATGAGCTAAGCATGCCATGAATTAATGCCTTATTCAATTTTTTATCTTTGACACAGGTGCTGACTTTTGAGTTCCCCTTTCTTCTTGAGTTAATGTTTTTCTCCCCTTCATGAAACTTTCCTGCTAGCATCACTCTATCAGTCTTATCTGATTCTCCACTTGTCTGACTTTCTCAGTCCTCTTTGTTGGCTCATTTTATTTTGCCCATTAAATGTGGTGTCCCCTTAGGACTGTCCTTGGATTTTCTCCTATTTTGCTAGTAACTCTGTCTGCCAAGGAGAAGGATAGATGGGAAAGACTCAGTCATTGTCTCTCAAGAAGCAGCTTTCGGTGCTAGTTGGGGTGACAAATAATAATAATCATACACAGAACTTTTTGTGTCTATATGGGATGGAAACAATATCCAAATTGGGCCTTCTTAGAGAAGGAATCACTTAAGAAGTATTTTAATGGATGAGTAAGGCATGGCTAGACAAATGAAGAAGGAAAAGAGAGAGCACATGACCCAGCCGGTGTGGTTCAGTGGTTGAGCATTGACCCATGAACCAGGAAGTCATGCTTTGATTCTTGGTGAGGGCACACTCTCGGGTTTTGGCCTATAACCCAGTAGGGGGCATGCAGAAGGCAATGATCTATAATTCCCTTTCATCAGTAATGTTTTTCTCTCTCCCTCTCCTTTTCTCTGAAATCAATAAAAACATTTTTAAAAGAAAGAATACGAAGGTCAGAAGTAGCAGGTAACTTATATGCAAGGAATGCTAAGCAATTAGGTATTCCTGGACCATGGAGTTTGAAAGAGAGGAGGAATGGCATATTTTAAATAATTATTAACATCAATCAGGTAAGAAGAAGTTAAAAATGAATACGAATTATCTAAATCAAGGGATATTTGTAGCCTTACCTATCACCAAATTCATATGAAATGATAATGACATCACGATTATAAATATGCAATGCATGGAGATGTTGGGTTTTTAAAGAACTATACCCAGCCATCCAGATCTTGCAGTGACTGTAAGTCCAGGTAGGTAGGGCTGTTTATATCTTCTTACCATTAGTAATTTCTCTGTCTGGGTTCCCCCCTCTTGCCTCTTTTCAGGTCCTTTGGGGAATAATTCCATTCTGATCACTTTTCAATTTGTTTCTGTAAACTCTGCACAGAAATTATACCCCCTGAGAAGAAGCATCCCCAGCCCCCATTTCTTCCTCCACTGGGGTCTATTGACTCAACTAGTCAGTAGCCTCCATCAGTCTAAAACTTTGGTGTCTAGAGTCAAATAAAGCCCCAAAGTTATAGAAGAAATGGTTCCCAGGGTACCGTGCAGGGCTGTCCTTCAAATAGAAACAAGGGCTTTCCTCAGCAAGCCCCGAGGCCTCTCTCCCTGGGGCAGGTTTGGAAGTGCCCTGACCTTTTCTCTTTTTTGGAGACTTGGGAAAATTCCAAACCCATATCTTCTTATTTCTACATGCAAACAGGAATAGTAATTTAAATTCTTCTTCCCTAAATTTGCCCTGAAAACAACACTACAACATGACAAACCTTGAGTAAGCAATTTAACTTCCTGTGAACAAAGATGGTTTAATAAACACCAAGTGTTGCTTTAAATATGCAAACAAACAAACAAAAAACCAAAATTTTTGATTAAAAAAAATCAAGGTAAACTTTAGAACATTCTGGGAATATGCCAAGATCTTCCTCATTGTCTTCCTTCATTTCTTTTCCTTATCTTTCTCCCTTGTTTCCTTGTTTAGAATTATCCAGGGAGTGAGAGGGATGGAAATATGCTGACCAACATCGCACCAAATGAAACTAGTTAAATAGAGTTCTAAGGTTTATGTATTTCTGAAAGTTTACTCTGGGTTCCTGAGGAATAGAATTGTCACTGTTTTATATCTTCTAGAAGTCATAATCTTCAAAGTGACAGAGACACATTTTGTTTCCTCCCTCAACTTTGAATGAGGTTCCTATTTAGTTCATTTAGTTAGTGTTTCCAGAACCATTTTTGTCTCTACTTGGCACTTCCCTGCTGTCAAGAACCCAAATTAATCTATCATTCTCAAGACTAAGGATAATTTGGAGCTAGTCCAGACCTGGGGATGCTGCTAGCAGTATTAATGATATGACTCATGCAGTCACGGCCAAGACATTACAAACATGGTTCAGGGGATGGGGGCTTTAGAGTAAGGATCTAGGTTCAAATTCAAACTTCACCACTTAGAAGATGTGTGAGTTTGGGCAACTTGATTTCTCTCTGTATCACTTTCTTTACCTGCAGAATTTGGATACTAGAAACTACCTTGCAATGTTGTTTTGAGAATTAAATGAAACAATTAAATGAAATAAATTATTAATAAATCAAAGTCCTAATAACAGTTGTATAATAAAATCAATCAAAAAAGATTTAAGTCCCTTCCTGCTAAAACACTCACATTTGGTGAGTAATTGGACTGTTCAGGTTCAGTGAGTTATCAGCCTAAGTAGCACACCAAGTCCAACTCTACACTTTTGGTCTCTTAGGACCCAGAGAACAGGCTCTGCAGACTACACAAGATACACAGAGAGAAAACAGGAACAGAAGGTTAGGCCTGCCTGATCCCGGGTCCACGCAGTAAATCTCAGTTCTATGGGAACCTCCTCGCTGCCCAGCGTACCACAACATCCGGGTACTGCCTTGAGGGAGTGTATTCGATAGCCAAGCCTATTCTTTTTTTAATTATTGGTTTTAGAGAGGAAGGGGGAGGGAGAGAGAGATAGAAACATCAACGATGAAAGAGAATCATAGATGGGCTCCCTCCTGCACGCCCCAAACTGAGGATTGAGTCCACAACCCACACTGACTGGGAACCAAACGGTGATCTCCTGGTTCATAGGCTGACACTCAACTACTGAGCCACTCTGGCTGGGCAGGGAGATACTTCTGGATGGTCAGCTCTTTGTTATGTTTCTTGTGTTATGCTATGTTTGTGGCATTCGATTCTGATCTTTATCACAGAGAATGAATTACATATATTAATTATTCTTAGTGGGAGTGGTAACACATTTTAAAGATGGGGAATAAATTCATATTCCACTCAAGGGAAAATTGTCCCTTCCAAAGTGGCATGGACTTTTAGGAGGTGGGACACAATCCAGAATGATTGTATACAAAATATTTTAATCATAAAGTAAGAGGGGAAAGGAGACGTTATAAAGTGTCTTTAAAATGTGAAAAGGAAATGCTCTGGAGAATATTTGGAGAGTGAAAGAGGCAGCCAATGGAAATCCAGTTTTGCCAGACAGGGTCAAGTATGAAAACTCACACATAACAGTAAGTCCAGAAATGCAGGGCCCCAGGCTGTGTAGGTAAGATACATTATTTTAAAGAAAGATATTCCATAATTATTATTGTGTCAATAATATACAAGCTTATGGACAAAGAGTAAGACAGTAAAAACAAAGGAATTTTTAAAAAGTGCCAGGGAAACAGGACTAGGTATGATTTTTCTTTCTTTTAGGAGTAAAAGCATTGTGAAACATCCATAGGCTAAAAACTGGCAAGCATATGACCCCTTACTCATAGTGAGGATGAAGCTAGTATTAAAAATAGATACTTCCACCTGGAGAGCAACCCTAGAATGGAAGGTAACAGACAAGAAAAATATGGCCCTGGCTCCTTTATTTTAAAAAAAACAACCTGGTTTGGGAGGTTTTAGTTGCAAACTAATATTCTATTTTTTTTTACTTGGCCTTCTAATTAATCTAATGAGGTTTTTATTTACCTTTTTATATCTGAGAACGTTCAGAATTCACCATGCTCCAGAGAACTGGGTCACCCCTGTGCCTTGACTGGATACTTTTCATAGGAATGACAATTAACGTAGTGATGGTGGGTACACCTGTGGCTGCTTTCCTACTTACATTCAAGTTTTCTTCAGTGAAGATAAGCTTTCACTAAGATAGGGTCTGTCCTGACTGGGAATCTTGGACCATTCAACCATGTTCCTAGTTATATCCTGTTTTAATTTCTGAATTATTATTTATAGGCCATAAAACTGGCTGCTTACCATGAGGGGAAAAAAATCACTCTCTCTTATATGGGATACAAACTTTAAATATCCAGCTTTGACGTGTTTGTACCTTTAATTGCATTGCTTATGGGAATGAATCTGGGATTCTCTTCTCAAAAATCTAAGTATTTTTCTGTCTCTTATTTGAAGTGGCATTTCCTTCCCCTTGTGGTAACTTATTCCGCTGTTTGCTACACTTTCACTCACTGTCCTTGACAGACTTCACTTTTTACGTAGGATTTTTTTCCCCCTTTCCCCAAAGCACACAGTATATGGATTCTTTTTTTTTTGCCAATCTCTTTTCCTAGGGCATACATTTTGTTTCAGGTCTCAGGCACATCTTAGGTTCAAGCCAGCATGATCACAAAACCCTGGCTACTTACCACCCTTTTCCTTATTGTATTACCCACAACATACAATAAAACACACAACATTCATCCATTGACCTTAGCTGCTTATCCATTTTTGGATTTTGCTAGTGCAATAAAAAGTATACTGCTGAGTGTTTCTTAGAGTTTTCCATTTTAGATGTTTCTATTATAAAAAATAATCCATTATTTGTTGTTCATTTTAGCTCAATTAGTTAGTTTCCTAGGTACGAAGTAGACTCTGAAAACTCTTAGAATATATATTTTCCCCCTAAATATTTCCTTAGTCTGCTGTGTTTTCTCCGTGGACCCTTCCTCTGCCCTCCTTCTCACGACGTTACGCCTCTTTTTCTCAACTTCTGGCCAGTGGCGCCCACAGGAGTTCTTGCCTCGTTGATAATTTTTCAAGGGGAATCACACAATACTGTTTCTGTTTCACTGCTTATGCCCTCTCTTCCATATTCCTCCTCTCTAAGACTTTCTAGGTCCTGAAATATATATACCTCCCAGGAGCCCGGTTCACACAAGAAGCAAGCACCTTTGTCTCCCAGAAATGACATTTCTCTCACCCAAGGACGTCCCATCTACCTTGTTTCCCCGAAAATAAGACAGTGTCTTATATTAATTTTTGCTCACAAAGATGTGCTAGGTCTTATTTTCAGGGGATGTATTATGTTTCCATGAAGTAGGTCTTATTTTGGGAGGATGTCTTATTTTCAGGGAAACACGGTAGCTAAGGATGAAAGGGATGGCCATCAGAAACCACCCTTTGGGGGCACTGATTCCTGGGCACTGCGGCCCGGGCCAGAGGGCAGCAGCGCCATCAACCAAACCAGCAGCCTGGGCTGCTCGGAGCGAGCCCACGGGTCCCCATTCAGCCCCTCACTGCGCGCACATTTCTCACGGACACTGCAAAGGGATGCGCAGTTGTCACCATCCTCGGCCTCGAACTCCAAAAGATGCCGCAGTGTTTGGTGTGTAAATAGCGGTCCTTCCCCGCCCTCGATCCAGTTCTGAAGGCGCCTGCACGCCCGTGCTGCTCAGCCCCGTGGATATGGCCCCTCATGATTGATACTCCACACTTTTAACCGGTTGTTTCCTCCCCACGTGAACCTTGCCTTGCACTGACTGTTCCTCTGCCCAGGAGAGCTGTGATAGTTTCTTCTGATTGCTCCTGTACCTTCCCCATGCTTCCCCCAATCAAAGCTGCCTCTGCATTTGCAGGCACACCGCATACCTTTCCGTCCCCAAGTCACTGCGCTCCCCCATCTCGCTTCCCTTTGTCTTGATGTAGCAATCTATTTTACAATTCCTGTGAGTGCCTTCGAGTGTCGGAGAAAAGCCGTATATTATGTATGAGACAGGAGACAGGGACAAACAGAACATTTTTTAAAAATATCCAAAACACTGTGTATGTGGGAGAGGGTAAATGGCTTTCGAATTATTAAAGAAACACACAGAGACTAACTATACACATGTGAGTGGTTCTAACAATCCTTGAACAACAAACAATACCTGACTGTAGCCTATACTTCCACAATAACAGCTTCAAAGTGTATTTTAATAATGATGGCTACAAATATATTCAGATACACAAAAGATGAGAGAAATATTTGCCAGCAGATTCACCCTAAAAAAAATGCGAAAGAGGGTTTTTTGGGTGAAGGAAGATAGTACCAGTTGGAAATTCAGATCTACAATAAAGAAGGAAGAGTCTTGGAAAAACTCTACTTTCCTAAATTCCATCTGAATAAGATGAACAGTTTACTATACCTTGTCACTTCCCTCCGCATTTGTATATCTCTGTCTCTCAGAGACAACTGCCCCCAGGAAATCAGCGCCATGGCTCTAACATTCTCAGCCTCTGACTCCATCGTGAAATAGGGCAGCAAGTGCTTCCAATGTCCTAGTGCCATGGTCGGCAAACTACGGCTTGCGAGTCACATGCGGCTCTTTGGCCCCTTGAGTGTGGCTCCTCCACAAAATACCAAGGCCTGGGCGAGTCTATTTCAAAGATGTGGCATTAGAAGAAGTTTAAGTTTAAAAAAAATTGGACTCTCAAAAGAAATTTCAATCATTGTACTGTTGATATTTGGCTCTGTTGACTAATGAGTTTGCCGGCCACTGTCCCTAGTGCAAACCTAACCTGAATTCTTAGTCATAAACTCTAATGATTATAATAATTGACATCTACTGAGTACTTACCATGTACTGAGTATCACCCCCCCTCAAGTTGACTCCTTTTGTTTCATTGTATTCTCATCCAACCTCATGAAGAATGTTTATTACAGAGGGGCCTTGAGGTTCTGAGAGTTGGAATAACTTGTTCAAGTTCACCAAGACAGAAACAATGACGTGACCTCATCACGCTTTAGCGCTCTTGTTCTTAACTGCTACTACTCTCTGTTGCTTTATATTAATTTCTTAAAATGTCTGTTCATGTTCTGTGTTCTTTAGCAAGAATTTTTCATTATAAACCAGGGTGGATTCTCATAGGGCCCTTAGATGACACCACCCCAGGAAGCCCATCACAGACAGTGCAATATAAGGTGGGTCTCTCAAGTTGGGCAATGCTAGAATCCTGGGCAAACTACTCTTATTTCAATGAGATTATTCTCACCATCCAATAATGAGACCTTTGCGAATTTCCAAGATTTAATAAAGAGGCAAAGTAAAATGGATTTGGTGAGAGGAGAACAGGGTTACTAATGTGGCTGTCAAATTTTAGTGCTCTCCGAGGTCACCTGCAGAGCTTGTTACACGTGCAGATTTCCGAGTCTACTAGCAGGTGTTGGTTTCAGGAAGCTTAGGATGGATCCCAGGGCTCCAAATGGAATGGAGTGGATAGAAGAAGAAGGCTGGCAGGTACATGATTCTTTGGGGCGGTGGGGGGAGGGCAGGGAGGGAGAGGAGAGTGATGAAATATTTTTAAATTAGGTTATTGTGATGGTTGTAAAAATATTAAAAAGCATTAAGTGGCATATAAAATGTATCCCAAACTAGAGGCCCAGTGCACAAAATTCATGCACATTGGGGATCCCCTCAGCCTTGCCTGCAGCCTCTCCAACCTGGGACCCCTTGGGGGATGTCTGACCTCAGGCTTAGGCCTGATCCCAGGGATTGGGCCTAAACTGGCAGTCAGACATCCCTCTCATAATCCTGCACCACTGGCTCTTAATTGCTCACCTGCCTGTCTGCCTGATCGCCCCTAACTGCCCCTCCACTGCATCTGCATGCTGGCCTGTTTGCCCCTAACCACCTCGCCCTCCACCATCACGGTAGCCCCACACAGCCTGCTTGTTCAGTTGTTTGGTTGTCTTTAACTAACTCTCCTGCCAGCCTGGTTGTAGGCAGCCATCTTGTGAGGGCATGAGGGTCATTTTGCATATTATCTCTTTATTATATAGGATAAAGATGTTGAAAAAAAAGTGATGAATAAAAATAAACATATAGGCATGACAACCTTCCAGATAAGTCTTTCTGACCAGTCTCACAGAGGGCCTAACAAAGAACAGGCCTGAAGGGGTGTTCCTCCGGGTATGAGAGAGAGATCTACAGAGGGTCTGCATGCTCCTGTTCTCTTTTTGGTCCTTTCTATTCAATGCTCCTTCTTTCCAGGTTGTACATTTTCTTCTGGAGGAGGTAATTGGTATAAAAGAGAATGTTTTAGTATCTGTTTTCTCTATTGGCTTTTTACTTATGCCTCTCTTCATTTTTATAATAAATGTTATAAATTTAATACATTTACTCTAGGATTATAGTGAGCATTCTAAATATACTATGATCAATACTAAATTAATATTGTTCTCATATGTAATGAAAAGCATGTTAGTTGATTTTTTTTAAATTTAAGAGAAGCCAGAACCAGTTTGGCTCAGTGGAAAGAGCGTCAGACTGTGGACTGAAGGGTCCCGGGTTCAATTCCGGTCAAGGGCATGTGTTGTGGTTGCAGGCACATCCCCAGGAGGGGTTGTGCAAGAGGCAACTGGTCGATGATTCTCTCTCACCGATGTTTCTAACTCTCTATCCCTCTCTCTTCCTCTCTGTAAAAAATCAATAAAATATATTTTTAAAATTTTAAGAGAAAAAATAATATTTGACATGTACCCTTTTATTTACCCTTATCAAAGACCTTTATTCTTTACTAGAAGCCCAGCATGTGATTTGAAATTGCATGGCACCTCCCAACCTCAAGTCGCTGGTCTGGCCCTGCCTTACTCCCTGGGCCCAGCAGCTGCCACGGCCGCTGCCATTCGGGCCCAGCCTCCCTCTCCGGCCCTTGAAGCAGCCCCAGCCCCAGCCCCAGGCCCGGCCACTGCTGATCAGGCCCTCCCCCAGCACAGGCGTGCAGAGGCCACTGCTGCCCCACCTCTGACACTGGGCGTGTAACCTCCTCCTGTTGGTCAACCCATTATAGCCTCCCGGTTAATTAGCATATTTCTCTATTAGATATAAATATAGATATAGATATAAATATAGATTAGATATAGATTAGATATAGATATAGATATAGATATAGATATAGATATAGATATAGATATATAGATTGTAGATCTGAACTTCCATCTGCTATTCTCCCTTTAACCTAAAAATCTTTTGCATTTTTAGTGTGAGTCTGCAGGCAACCATTTTTTCTCATCTTTTGTGTACCTGAAAATTTTTATTTAACCAACATTTTTTAAATACATTTTTTACCATATAAAGAATTCTACACTTGACAGTATTGTTCAGTTTTTGTTTTAGAACTTCAAATATTTGTTTTATTATATTTTTCCCTCATTGCTTCTTTTTCATTCATTTTAATTTTAATGGAACATAAAATATAGTTTATTGTCCATTTTTATATATTTCCAGAAAACTAAAATATAAAAATTAAAAAATATTTTTGTGATTATTTTTGGGCATTTATATCCAAGGAAAAGATATGCAATACATCTATGATCATTTCAATCTCCATAACTTTTCCATCTTGAAAAGTGTGGTTGAGACCATTTGAGGAGTAGAGAAATAATAAAGATTGAACTTGGTCTTCATGAAAAATTAGCCCAATCTTTAGGTAAAGACAGTAAAAGTTTAATATTTCAGCATTCTGATTGCTGAACCCTATTTGTATTTAAATTCAGACAGTGCAAAATGTTTTCTAATTTTGCTACTTTTGCTACAATTACTACAATTACATAGTTCATTAATATGGTTACAACTAAATTACAGACTAGAATAAATCTATTTAAATGATGTGTTTAAAGCAAAATAAATAAAAGTCAAACAAAGCCTGCTATAATGAACTTATCTAAGGAAAAATGTTAAATATCTCTTCATGGTTAACAATGCTCAAAGTCTCTTCAAAAACAAGAAATAATAACATATTTCCATTACTTCCCTTTTTGTATATAATCAGTGACCTACACTACCTTAATTTCCCTTCTGAAATGAACAGCTACACAGTTAGGAACTGCAATTTTAAAAACAATCCTCTCTTGGTATGCCTCTTCTCACAATCTTACTATAGTGAGAGGTTAGATTGAAACAAAGAAAAGCATTCACTCCTGTGGATTATTCACACTGGGTATCACTTTGTCTTTTCACTTAGAGAAAATAAAGGCTTGGAGGAATGTTTTCAAAACAGCAGATTTGACCTAGAAATTCAGTAGGGCAGGGAGAGATCTGTCTCTAAAGAATTTATCACTGGAAAATATTGAGAGCTCACGTTCTTTAAAATTAAAAAAAGAAATATTTTTAATTATTAAAAAGTTGTGATAAACATCACAACTATGGGCGCACTATGACATGTTTGTATAACAAAGACACCTGGAGATTTGAGTACTCTCTCTATACCCTCTTGCTAAGTTTTCCCTTTCTTCCCATTGTTCCTTGTAATGTCATGTTTACTATTATCCCCCCATGGCTGTAAGATCCTGGGGTCTTCTTCCACCTTCCACCCAGCTCCCAGCCTCTGCTTCCTCAGGAAAACTCCCAGGAGAGGAAATTACTAGGCAGAGAGGATTAGCTTTGTTCTGGGCCTCCATCAGATTCACACATAACATGCCAGCCCACAGGTTGCCCAGTATTTACTGGTTTCTGCTTGTCAGAGCAAAGGCACTCCTCTGGCTGATGGCTTCCTCCATGCTCTCCAACCAGAGCCTCACAACTGGTCTGACTTCCATCAGCTTCTTCCCCTGGTATCATTTCTTTGTGCCTGCCCTGGGCAGCGTGGCTCAGTTTGTGGGAGCTTAGTCCCATACCCCCAATGGTCTCAAGTTCAATTCCCAGTCAGGGCACATACCTGGGTTGCAGGTTCAATCCCTGGCTCCTGTCAGGATGCATGTGGCAGGCAACCACTTGATGTTTCTCTCTCACACTGATGTTTTTTTTCTCTCTCTCCCTTTCCTTTTCTCCAAAAATCAATGAGCATGTCCTCAGGTGAGCATTTAAAAGAATTTCTTTGTGCCCATAATTCTTCAGTGTCTTTAAAAAATTATGATAATTTCTTTTTTTGTTTGCCTGGAGATTTCTGGTTTTTATCACCTGAATGAAGGCCTAGCATATCCTTCTGCATCCAGACCGGAAGTGGAACGTCTGTTTCCAGGGACCTTAAAATCTGACTGAACACATTCACAGAATTAGATTGGAAATGGCAGCTGATAAGTAATGATAAGGACAGTCAATCTTCCGAGAGTTCAGAGGAGGAAGTGGGGTTGCCAGATACAATCCAGGTCACCCAACTGAACTTGAATTTCAGATATTCAAGGAATACATTCTTTAGTAAAAGTATATTCCAAATGTTGCATGGGATAGAACTATATTTCAAAATATCCCTTATTGATGGGGTATTCAAATTTAGCTGGAAATCCTGTATTTTTCATAAATGTGTCCCTAGGAGGGAGGGAGCTCTGGCGGGGAAAAGGCTCCGGATCGGTAAAAACGAATGCGCCAGGCTGTTACAGAAGGACTGAGATGTTCAGAAATTACCACATAATGTATATGCAAATAAGGAGCGGGAGAAAGGATCAGAGAAATGTGTCAAGTTGAAAACCCCTGAGGATTCTGAATGCCAATTTAAGAAGAATGGACTCTATTTTGCTGGCAAAGATGAATGAGAAAGATTCATCGTCTCTCATTTTTGACCCCTTTAAAGGTAACGGCGGCAATAAGAATCAATTTTATGGTATGGATCTTCCACAGCAAAGCCCTTTGCAGATTTTAAAGGGCTTTTTGCTTCAATAAGATTCCATTTTCCCCCTTTTTTATGCTCTTCCGTACGCTTTTACAGTCTTCCTTTGTTCAGGTGTAAGAAATGATGATGGCTCTTACTTTCAGGAATGTGAAACAAATAAAGGTTTTCTATTCCTGCCAAACAAATGAAAATCTACATCGCGTAGAAATTGACAAATGCCAAGCAGACTTTTTTTTAACCACGCTTGTTTGAAGCCACTTGCTGTACCCCAGCGCGCAATTACAAACCCTCCTCTCTCAAGCCCTTCAGAATCTCAGACCTGCCAAGAGCTAATTAACTGCTCCGATGGCGGAAAGATGTGGCAGTGTAAGGCAGAGTTTCTGAATGACTGGAAGGTATTTCATTTGAATAAAAGGAGAATTAAAAAGCAGCAGTGAGCAAGAATGGCAGCAGACAGAGGATCCCTACACTAAAGATTCCCATCTGATTTCACAGTCCTGCGCTGGAAATGCATCATCGGGATGAATGTTTTAAAGGGCTAGCACAGCCTTCCATGCAGGGAGCAGTGATGGGGACGGCGAATGTGAATTTGTGTTGGTGCAGCCTTCCCCGCAGAGACTGACCTTTCCTCCTGGAGCACCTTTCCTGCCCTTCGCATCATGAACACAAACAAGGACGATCCGTGCTTAGCATCACGGGCAGAACAATTAAGCTTCCCGTAACATGTGTAATGGAATCAAGGGACTGCTTCCCCGACTATTTTAAGGAATATACCTGCATAACCTAATAAGTACCCTCATCATTGATTCGCAACTGTTTTCTCTACATCTAAGCCTTCCTCCCAGTCCCCTCTCCCAGGTCTGAGAAGTGGCAGCAGAGATGGGATTTTTTTCTTTCTTTCTTCTAAATCCTTTCTGAGAGAGCACTTCTGATAACCTCTCTTGAGGTCTCCTGGCTGCTTCTATTTCCTTCTTATTCGACCCAGATTACTCGTTTTTAAAGAGTGGAGAGGAACATAACATTTCTTGACGTGCTAGGAACTTTCCTGTGTTATGTCATTAATTCTTTAAAAAAAAAAAAAAATATATATATATATATATATATAGATAGATAGATAGATATACACACACACCATATTTGCCGGCGTATAAGACGATTTTTTGGCCCTGAAAAATATGCCTCCAAGTGGGGGGTAGTCTTATACGGCGAGTATATAACAAACTCTGTATTTTGAGTGGAAATGTTAGGGGGTCGTCTTATACGCCCAGTCTCTTATACGCCGGCAAATACGATATTTTTCAGGGCCAAAAAATCGTCTTATACGCCGGCAAATACGGTATATATATTATTGATTTTTTTTTTACAGAGAGGAAGGGAGAAGGATAGAGAGTTAGAAATATCGATGAGAGAGAAACATCGATCAGCTGCCTCCTGCACACCCCCTACTGGGGATGTGCCCGCAACCAAGGTACATGCCCTTGACCGGAATCGAACCTGGGATCCTTGAGTCCACAGGCTGAGTCTCTACCCACTGAGCCAAACAGGTTTCGGCTATTTCATTAATTATTAAAAGAATATCACCACGGTAGGGTTAGACCCATTTTCAAGATGAAGAAACTAAGTCCTGGCAAGCTTTAGTCTCTTTCCCGTCATTCAAACTCAGGCGAGATGACTCCAACCCCACAGGTGTTCTCTCACCCTCCCTCGCACACAGCATCTCCCACTGCCTTGCTTTCTGACAGATGCCTCAGCTCTGGGTTTCTTTGTAGGAAATAATTACTCCTCATTTAATTCTCATGTCACATGACATCAAAGACCTTTGTAACTTCCTTCCCACCCAAAGGCTGAGTCCTTTCTTTTTCTTTTTAAATGAAAAAAACAAAAACAAAAATAAACCTCATTCCTTGGTTATTACCTAAATTATTAATGTGGCTACCAAAGAATGAGAAACAATCTCATGGAGAACATTTCTGAACCTCCTGCGAAACTTTTTTTTCTTCAATTGTTCCTCAGGGTCTCTCTTCCCCAATCTTATTTTGTATTGGCTTTGACTTACAGCTTAATAGTTATAAAGTCATAACTTTACATAGTGTTCCCCTCAATATTTACAGTACCCCAAATGGCACTATACACATCATTGACGGTGTTTCCTATTGTTTGGGGGAGAGCAGTGAAGGGACTAATAAGCGCAAATTGGTAGTTACAAAGCAGACCTGGGGAAGTAGGGGGATAAGGACACATATGTAATACCTTAATCAATAAAGAAAAAAATAATAAAATAAAAAGTATAAGAAAATACATCTATCCTACATAATAAAAGGCTAATATGCAAATTGACCGAATGATGGAATGTCTGGTTTCTATGACACACACTGACCACCAGGGGGCAGATGCTCAGTATAGGAACTGCCCCATGGTGGTCAGTGAATTCCCACAGGGGGAGTATAGCTCAGCCACAAGTTGGTGGCGGGAGCTTCTCCGCCTCTGTGGCAGCACTAAGCCTGACGACAGACACTCCCCAAGGGGTCCTGGACTACAAGAGGGTTCAGGCTTGGCTAGGGACACCCCCCACACCCCCCCCAGTCCATGAATGTTATACACCAGGCCTCCAGTATAATTATAAGCAAGATCAAACAGATGTTAACATATTGCAATTTGCTCCAGATCATTTTTTTAAAGAAATATGATGTTGTAGATATTGCTAAAATGCTACTTCCATCTCTTACCCCTTCCTTTCTAGAAGCATCCATTCTTTTATTGTTGGTACAGATCATTTCCATGCATGTTGTTGAACTTCTGGTATATGAATGAATTCATCCATAAACAATATGGCTGTGAGTTTTAAAGATTTATATAATTGGAATCTTACTACACATATCTTTTTATAACTTGTTTTTCTTTCACTTTTTATGAGTGTTTATCCTAGAGAAATGAGATGAGCTCAAGAAAATATGTCCAAGGATTTTCATTGAATCACTGTATTCTAGTGAAACAAAAAATGAAAACCACCTAATTGTTCCTCTGCTGTGCAATGTTTACATAAACGTGATTTATGTAACAGAATGCTACCGATGCCATCCAGCAGTTTCAAATGGATCAACAATCTCTTACCCATATTTATAGCACTAGGTTCCTTTTTTATTTTAAAAAATGCATTTAGGCCAAGGAAAGCATTAAATATAGAGTGAGTTTTTACAATAGCAGATTTCTGTTTGCTTCTTTTCAAGATTGAGCCCTTGATAATGAAAACATTGAATGATTTGGTACATGAAAATTCTTAGTGTTATCACTGGCGGGAGAAGGAAAACAGTGTTTGAGTATTTCCTTTATCTAAACTTCTGCTCTATCATCGGGTCACTGTTGATTCCTGCGATGCAAATTACTGAAAGATGCAGAATTTTGACATTCAGTTAAGTCAACGTGTTACCAAACTCTCATTCAGTCCCTGTCATTGACTTGATTAAAAAACTCAAGATAAAGGAAGATACCTCTATCATTCATTCTTAAGAAGTTGTTCTCATTTACTCCATTTGCTTACGGCCATCAGATCAGTGATGCTTTTCAGAGTCTTGGACTTTCTTGCTATCTGGTTCATCAAGTTAGTGCTGAAAAGACTTCAGAAAACTCATTTGTATGCAGACCAGAATTTCCAAATTGGCAGCTCTAACTACCACAGCATTCGAACTGCCATATATAGATGACAGTAAATTACTTTCAATATTACTTTCAAGCTATTAAAGCTATAGTGGTATGAGAATAATGAATGTGTGCATATTGCTGCTGTCAGTAGGTACCCAATCAATAAAACAATATTGCTCCATATTTCAGCAAAGCAGAGTTCTGATAAGGTAACAGTAGCCTGAAATATGCTAATACATATATTTAGTAAAACCTCTATTACTGAAGATGAGGCTGCTGTGACCTGGGAGAAATGCAAAGCATGTTGGGACCTGTGCTGCTTAGAGCTGGAATTCTGCTGATCTTCATTGTGGTAGAACCTGGAAGGGAAGTGATGTGTGCGTGAGAGTAAATGCTGAACCATTCAACTGAGTTGGTGAGACAAAGCAGCAATCCTCTTGCCTTTGTTCAGGTCATCCTATTGTTGGCTGCTTTGCAATTTTCTGGAATGACTTATCCTAACAGTCAGTATGCAAGTCTTGGTAAGGTTTTGTGATTAGGTTTCTTTCCCCTGCCAGACACTAAGCTCGATGGAAGGGACTGTGTCTGTCTTCTCCATTACATATCCTCAGTGCCACACAAACCTCCTTGAATAAATTTAATAATAGAGTCATGAAAATCTTTAAAGGGACAGGAGGGAGAGGGTCCCAATGTAAAGGTTTTATTGGGTATCAGTCCTGAAAAAGCAAGTCTTCTCAGTGTCTCCATCCCACCTGTGACCACATCCAAGCCAGCGCTGTGAGTCAGCAATTCCAGGGAAGCGAGAGAGAAGTGCTTTATGTATTGAGTTCAGGTGAACTGATGACAGAGACAATTGTATTTTTGTATCAAGTACTTATTGCATACACTGATCAGAAAAAAAGCACCAATGTATAAGGTTTCAGGATAACGTAAATTAGTTACAGGGACTTAGAGTGTTTATACTTTGATTTGTGGCAAGATTGCTGATCATGGCTGTGATTTCTTTGCTAGGAAGTTCTTGGTTAAGAATTCTCTAATTTTCCCCCTTCTATTTGTTTTGATATAGTTTCTAGGAAATACACAAAAGGAATATGAAGAATCCACTACTTGGAATCTCTGACTTATGTAGGGCTGAGCGGGGGAAGACAGAGAAAGAAAAGTATCACATGGTCTCAGTCATATGTGGAATCTCACGAACAAAATAAACTGATGAACAAAATAGATCCAGAGACAGACAAGCATGGAACAGACTGACTCATCTCAGAGGAAAGATGGGGGTGGAGGAAGAGGGGAGAATATTATATGCATATATGCATAACCCATGGACACAGTTCAGGGAAGTTCCTGGGGGTGGGCAGAGCAGTGTAGAGGAGGTCGATGGGGGAAAGGGAGAGACATCTGCAATACTTTCAACAATAAAGATAATTTTTTTAAAAATGCTTCTCTTATGGTCGCTGCACAGTAGACCTGGAGAGCAGGGAAATAATCTAGGGAGAGACCAGAGGCAGGTCAGGTAGGGTTTTGTAGACTATGGTTACGAGTTGGGTTTAAATTTAAGCACCGTGGGAAGTCATTTGACTGATTTAAGCAGGCAAATGCATGGTTTTATTAACCTTTAAAAATGCTATCATTTTTTTTCCTTTGAATTTGTGTTATTTAAGTACCTTAAGTAGACTCAGAACAGGGACTTACTCGGATTGACCGCTGACACCTATGCATTACCCATTCATGACAGGATGAGAATAAATGTTTAATTAGTGAGAGATTGTACATCTTATTGAGTGAAGAAATAAATATAAGGGAATACCTATCAGTGTAGATAGAGATTCAAAACGCATACTGAAACAATTCTAGCCACCTCAAAGTCTGAGTGGACAGGAAAAAGACTTTTAAATGATATGCATTTATGATGTATTGTTGGAGATATAATTAGTCCCTGGATTTCCCCCCCCCCTCCTTTAAAAGTTTGTTTATTCTGTAGTTACTGCTGTATTAACATTCTTGTTTTTAAGTGTTTTCTTGCTGAATAGCATGCATTTATGTATCTAGGATAATTAGGCTGAATTACTTCAATTTGGAGAGGTTAAATTCTAGTAATTATACAATTGAAAATCACATGATGGTATATTACTTGCAATGCAATGCATATGATAATGGCAATTTAAGAAAGATATAAACTTAGAATTTTGGATACTGTTGACTTAAACAATCTACTTAGTCTCCAAAAATGATTGAGTTTAAATATTCTAAAAAAGAAAACTGTAAATTGGTACATATCCATTTTATAGTTGAAAATGCTATATTATATCTGTTTTTAAACTGTTTTCCAGATACACAGAAAACCAGTTAGGAAACTGCATTGCAAAACAGGAATTCCTTCCACATGCTAAATTCAGTATATTGAAATACTCAACGCATCTTTATATATGAATTATATAATTGCAAGTTACACTGCTAATATATCTATGATATATCTATGATAGATAATTCACAGGTATATCTGTTTCACGGTATAATAACAAAATTATATATTTAGCCAAAAACCGGTTTGGCTCAGTGGACAGAGCGTCGGTCTGCGGACTGAAAGGTCCCGGGTTCGATTCCGGTCAGTGGCATGTACATGGGTTGTGGGCACATCCCCAGTGAGGGGTGTGCAAGAGGCAGCTGATTTATGATTCTCTTTCATCGATGTTTCTAACTCTCTATCCCTCTCTCTTCCTCTCTGTAAAAAATCAATAAAATATATATTTTTAAAAATAGACAAAATTATATATTTAGACATGTAACATTTCATTGATATCAAGAAAGATTCCACCTCTGACACTTTTCAGAGTCAATAATGAATAACTGGAAAGTTCAGTCAACAAAAAACAACTACTTTGCTTTTCAAAAAATAGTTATATCTGAGGTTCCTTCTGACCCATTATGGGGCACTTTTCTTATATCTGAAGATATACATAATCATGAGAATATATCTGTGAACATCATCAAATAGAATACTATAATTGGTGTTTAAAATATACTTTCTAGCACTACAGTTCTATCAAGCATTAAAATGCTGCTTAAAAAAAAAGACAAAAAAAAGGAAAGCCCATAAATATTTTTTTTAAAGAATGGCATTCCTTTGTTGATTTCAGAGAGAGGAAGGGAGAGAGAGAGAGAGAGAGAGAGAGAGAGAGAGAGAGAGAGAGAGAAACTTCAATGATGATGAGAGAGAATCATTGTTTGAATGCCTCCTGCACACCCCACACTAGGGATTGAGCACATAACCCAGATATGTGCCCTGAACAGGAATTGAACCATGACCTCCTGGTTCATAGATTGACATTCAACCTCTGAGCCATACTGGCCAGGCAAAAGCCCACACATTGACTGATTACATTTTTAAAAAATGTAATTTTATGAATTTAAGAATATTACTCTTTTTCAGTTCCTTCTCCATGAAGACGTGTGCATATTTATACCTAGAGAGATTATACATTAATGATAATTTGATAAAAATATGCCATTATCAAGAGTAAGTCTTCTGACTTCATGACCTAAGAGGAATTCTGCATACTCCTTGTCCAGTTTCCCCTAGGTTACCATCTTACTCTTTGTTCCAGGACATGGAAATGATATACGGTAGATAGATAGATAGATGATAGATAGATAGATAGATAGATAGATAGATAGATAGATAGATTCAGCTTTAGAGGCAAAGAGAATGAGTTAATTCTCTTTGAGAGTTAATATAGTTTTCCAGCTGTAACACAGTTTTTAGACACCACACAATTCAGTCCAAGGACATTCAGTCCCTAGCAAATTTACATTCAGCAGACCATAGGCACCTGTAGGAATGTCTGCTGGCTTCTGTTACAGGACTTTAAAAGCACTGCATTACAACATTATACCATAGAACATAATAGGGATTTTGACTTTCTGCTAAGTAGCTATGCATTGCAAGGTAACTTGCATTGATTTTCAACATTTTCCAAAGTAACATCAATGCTAATTGTTAATAAGCCTGGCACTATGTCTAAAATAAACTCAAAATTTGCTGGGTTACTGGAAACTGAATTTTAACAGCCCGAACTTATTTTCATTGCACATTTCATTGTTCTTACTTATACGGAAACATTTATTAGCTCTGAGTCGAATTACAAAGATGAATAAAAATGCCAGCCCTTCCTGTACGGAGCTCAACTGAGAGACAGAAAGGAAGAACAAAGCTTTAATAAAAAGTCAACTATGAGAAGTACTATGAGATCTGAGCCCAAAAAAATGCAGAAACACATGTGGCTGGCATGCTTGGGCACTCAGTGATGTGAGAGAAGGTCATTCTATAAAGAGAAAATGGTATGATCCAAGGTGTGCAAACCCAGCATGTGGAGTGCACATGCACTGTGACGGGCTAGTTGTCAAACGTATAGTCAATGGTTTAGAAGCATCAGGAAGACCTTCCCAGCTGACAAACGATGTTGTTCTACAAAGGCAGAGACGGAAAAGCGTCTGCCTCAGCTGCTTTTCCAAATCAAGATGACCAGCAGGACATACTTTCTTCTCATCCTTCACGGTGGCAGCCGATTCAGGGTCTGGGGCTGCATTACCAAGAGCCATCGTTCACATTGTCAAAGGGCTGAGCCGATGACCTCCAAACCCGTCTACACTGCACACTCCAATCTCGTTTCCTTGGGCAGATAGCTTTTGACATGTTTGTATTTTTAAAATGCCTTATTCCTTTTTTATAAACATCAATCCACCTAACATGATCACGTAAACTCCCTCTCTCTAATTTATTTTACTCCTTCAGTTTGGCAGCTAAGTCTTTGTAGCCAGAGCAGGAGGAGGAAGCAACAAAGTCAAAGGGCTGAATTTAAGAGCAGGTTCCTTCAAAGCAGCGGCCTCAAAGAAGCAGCTGCAGAACTCAGAGAGACTGATGATGACAGTCAGGTTTGCAGACGCGACAGGAAGATGGCGATACGTTTTGAGTTGTCTGTTGCAGCTCTGTTCTCTTTGTTCTATGTAAAACCAGAGCATTTGACGACCAGATCAAACTGGGCTCACACACAAACTTTCCTGCCAGGGACCTACCTGTAGACGCAATCCAAACAAAAGAGACAGACAATCTGTAAGGAAACAATAGTGAACCTATGGCAGGAAGTAGTGACTTAGATCATTTGCACACACACCTATTTTATCCACCCGAAAAAAACTTGAAAACCCTCCCGGAACAAAAATTAATTGAGTATAAGCAGGTGCTAATGGACATGAGAAGAAAAAGAAATATGTGATTTCAGACAGACCCAAATTGTTTCTGATTATACCCACATATGCTTAACTTAATATACTAAGAACTAGTGGTATAAATTTGAATCAATGGTAAACTGTGCTTAAAGCATGCTTTGGTCAATATTTTAAATCAGTCATTATCTACCTAGAAAAAAGAACCTACAACGAACAAAGTGAGAAAATAGAGTTCCACATGAAATTAGGAAGTGTCTTGAAAAGAAAAAAGTTATAAACCACAAGTGGAAATCTTGTGCTTTTATAAAGTCACACAATTAATAAAACTGAAATTAAAAAAGGAACATGAGAAAAACCATTCCACACCCCCCAAAAATCACAATCACAGTTGGATAAAAGTAAGCAGGCCCATCATCCCACAGAGTGGAAGACTCTGCTCAATCATCCATCACTGCAAGTAGGTGATCTCATCTCTGAACATTTCTAGGGGCAGAGAACTTGCTACTTTGCAAGGTAGCTCTCTCTGCCCAGATGTGCACATTCTAATTTAATTCATTTGTCAGTAGCTTTAATTCACCAGATCTTTCCATACTGCTCACTGTAACAACACAAAATAAAAAAATTCCTGTTCCATTGAAAAATCTTGCACATATTTGAAGACAACTTTCTTATTGCTCCTTAATGTAGGCCTGTCTCCATAAACAATCCTAATTCAACTACTTGTCATTTGCACAATTTCCCCAACTTTCATCATTTTGGGTCTGTCTTTATTCGTGGAACATATATTAACTGAGAATCCACTACAAGCCAGGCAAGGGGATATACTGATGGATACAACATAGCACCGGCACTTATGGAGCTTAAAGTCTACCAAGAAAGGCAAATGCTTTAAGCAAGAAAATTAAAGTGTGGTAAGTGTTACAAAGGGGGGGGGGGTGTCATGGACACTACTCAGTTAATAAAAAGTGCCTAGACCAGGAACTGTTTCACTGAGGGCAAGGTGTATTCGGATGATTTATCATCCTTGATTTTACCTAGGAGTCTTTTAATTTGGTCAAGATTACATTAACTCAGAAATCACATCGCAGAGTTGAGGCTGAGATAAACAAAAATTTTTTTAAAAAATTTGGTATACAGTTAACAACTGCTGATTCCTGTAACCGTACCCTGCTGCCACAGGGACCGTGCAGACTATCCCCAGGGAAATTCCAAAGGAAATCCTTGGTTCAACTAACTAGTGCCCAGAGCAGATGGCCAAAGGTGCATATCAGAAACATGGTTCTCAGGCAGGTAGAGAAAGGTTCGCTCTACTTCCAATTCTTAAGACTCTCCATGGCTTTAAAATAATGCAGAACAGCCAAAATGAAACCTGCAAATTAAACTATTTGCTGCTAACTAGTTAGCAATTTTAAATCAATATAAAGGTTACTGAAGGTATAATCATGTCCCCTAGTGACATCCCCGAGAATTTCCAACTCTCCTCAAACTTCAGACAGAGATCTCATCATTTGTGTGTTTCTTCAGTACTTTCCTGAGGATGGTGAGTGGGTTGCAGTAGTCTGAGTGGACCACATTGTGGAATTCAAACATCCTTAACTACTCAATGAGGTAACTTGGAAAAGGAAGTAAGCAAGTAGTATGCCTGACAGGTAGGGTTCTATGAAGCAGCTGTGTAATCTTTGTGCCCTTGTGGTTTTTCTGAACTCAGATATGTTTCCAAGCAAATGAAAGGTCTTTTCTGAAGATTTGGGTTGCTTTCAGATTCAATGTCCTATGAATCAGAATACTGTTTAATTAAGTTTAGGTCAATTTCCTATCACTATCTCTATAAAGTATGGGAAAGAAATTCTTGGGTAATTAGGAGACTAATTAAAATATAAAAAATAATATTTATAAAGTGTCAAGAATACTTGACTATGAATGATGTTAAATAATCTATTTTTACTGTTGGAAACATTCAGTTCTTAGAATTCCACAAAATGTTTTCATAGCAGATTTCAGCAGAGATCTTCCATTAAACATCCACCAAATAGCATGAGTCTAGAAACAGATTGCTCACATGGCACTTATTACCACTTTTCTGGATGAGTAGCTGCCCAGCTAGCTAAGTTAGCTGTTGCTTGAAATGTTCTAGGAGTAATAATAATGAGGGAAAATGGCAGATAGAATGAATGCTGGGACTTCATCATGCATCACTTTGACATTTGTTTGAACCCATTTTTTGTTTGGCAAACTCAATAACTTCTACTTAGCCTTATTGCTAGTCTCAAAAGTTTTTACCTTTCTTTGTAAATTATCAGATATAAGTAGTGACCTTTCTGGCTAAAGGTCAGCTGGAATCTCTACACTTTGGGAAAAAAGGGAATTGCTAATGCCATGCTGAAAGAGAGAGAGAGAGAGAGAGAGAGAGAGAGAGAGAGAGAGAGAGAGAGAATGTCTCAGGATGAGATTGGTGAGGGAAATAGATAGAATTCAATGTATTTTTCAAATACCATTTAGAAATATTAATTTCCTCAGGTAGTAACAATATATGTTATTTAGAAAATCTATTGCAAATTTTGATTTGCTTGTCTTCAAAAAATCTCATAACAGGTGTTTCTGAGAATTGCAGCCTAATTTCAATGTAAATTATCTATGTATTTGTATAATCTATAAATCTATAATCATACATCATACATGCTTTGGATAATCATCTAAACAGTTAAAGATTGATTTGGGAGATCCTTTGAGGCTCATCACATGATATACATGTTTGAGTGGCCAGCAGATTTTTAAGCTCAACAGACTTTTCAGCATCTAGGACTGTTTTCAAAGGAGGAGAGAAGGTGAGCGCTAGATTTCTAGTTAGCTGTATTTTATAAGTATATGCTGCTTTAAAATTATTAAAAATTGCCTGAATGACAGCTGCTTCTTCTCAAATGTAATCCAATCTAAAGAAAAAGATAGTTTTACTTAATATTTTCATAATTGATGTCAGAACATAATTTATCCACTCTATATTGCATAATTATCATTTATACAGGGGGGATTACTATATATCTCAATGTTCACTATGTTTCTTCATTTGCAAAGTGGATTAATCATCTCTATCTCACTCTCATACAAGGTTGTGCTTTCAAAGTATATAATGCATTCCTCCAAATAGCTTCAATTATTTAGGGATTGAATAAAAATTCCTTCTCTGGGGATCCAAGGTTCTAGTTTCTGATCCCGAACTACATTGTAGATGTGAGAAGACAGCATGGCAGAGGTAAGTAGCCAAGACTCTGGAGCCACAATGCCTGGGCTCCATCTCGTGGCTCTGCTGTTAGCTCCCTAGGTGACCCAGACAGGTTACTCAACCTTTCTGAGCCTCAGTTCTTTACCTGTAAAATATAGATAATAATTATACCCCTCATTGGGCTGGTTTGAAGATTACATGGGTCATTATTTAAAGTGCTTAATGAAATGCCTGCACATAGCAAACCCCCTTATCCATAGTAATTATTATCATTATATTGATTAAGTGTCGTTTGCTATGGGGCAGCAGGCCTAAGACAACATATCTACCAGTTTTGAGATGCAATTGGAAGCAGATCCCAGCACTTCTTCCTCTAATTCTTCTGGGTCTGGGAGAGTCATACTTTTTGCCCTTCTCCTACTTTACCTGTGCTCCAAAGATCCCCACTTCCCATTAATATTTGGTATATTATCTGTCCACCAAATATCCTTAGTTCACATTAAGGAATATTTTTGAAACAATGTAGATATTAAGACCAAATAATAAATAGGTAGCTACCTCCTTTGAATTATGGAGATTAAGATTCAGGTTCATTCAAACATCATTCTCTTCAAACATCATTCAGATGATGTTAATAAATCTAGATGATTTTCTTTTCTCTTGTAGTCTTGCCAGCTCTTAAGTTCTAGCAAATAGTGGAGTCGAGCTAAACTTTCACCAGCTCTCTCAATCGCAATAACAGTAAAAGATCTTTGTTTAAATGAAAGGCTGCAGTGGTATTGATAATAACAATACACTTTGGCCATCTGAATTTGCTTTTCCTTGAGGCTCTGGTCTTTGATATATTGGATACACATTTACCTTCTTGCTAAGCTTCATTTCAGTCAAAGGCATTTATATCCACTAGTGGTAGACATTGTATTATGAAAGGACAGCTTTCCTTGTGGTCTATGTTATGACATGTCTTAATGTGCCCAATTCAATTTCAGTAAAGACAAACTTTCTGACAACTCCATACGGCATAAGCTCAACAAGAAATAGAAGGAGGAGGTGGGGGACTCTAGGGAGTTGTTCTCTTTCTAAAACATAATCATACTTTTCAGTATTTTAAATTTTAAATTCACTCATTCTGAAGACATATTCTACCTCTCTCAATCATGTGTGCATAACCTAAAGGCTAGAAAACAAAGATAAAAGAAACAGAACTTCAAGTGCATTTCAAAGTTTATTGTTAGTTTTATGATAGAACTCAATGAAATCTAAGAGAGCAACAACTGTAGCTATATTTTACATAAATGGACAAATCTCTCCTAAAAGCCCCAGCACAAGACCATGTAAGACATAGATCATTTTGACAGTTCTGAGTGCTTCATAGGGCTAAATATTTTATACCTTCCCCATTTGTCAATGCTTCCAGTCAAATCCAGATAGGGAATAGAATACACAGGTTAACATCCAGAAGTCAGGCACAGATATAATAGACTATAGTAAAGTTTGGCTTCTAAAATTGGGTTTGTTTTCATTCACTTAGGCTCTCAAATGTATTTATAAACACACACTGTGCAATCCAGGAAAAGTACCCAAAATTGTGGGTCCCATAACTTTAAGCACTGTTTCTCAGGACCAGCTGTTTTTCACTTAAATGAAGTTGTCTAACCCCGGATAAGAAAAGCATGTTGAGATTTCTGGTGTCCTTTAAATATTCAGAATTTCTTTCAAAGATCACATTACAAGCATCTTCTCATGGCTAACCATCGAATTAGCAAACATAAGCTCTATAAAGAAGAAAGACAAACAACATAGTTTGGGCATCCTTAAGTAACTCCCACTCCTTCGACAGGCATTGGTTAAGAAGATACTTACTCAAACTAGGAACTGTGTTCTTATTGGAGATAGTACCAAAGGTGAGAGGAAGCTAGAAAGACTGATTAAATTGGTGTTTGAGAATTTCCTGTGCATTAAAAAATCCATACTACTTTTTATCCTTTATAATCTTAAAAACTAACCTAGACTCAAGTTCAATGGCTCTTCTTTACAAAATAACTTGAGATTCTTATATTAAAAAAAAACCTCCTATTTTTTTGTCATTGGCTTACAACACTGTCTCTCAGCTCTGCTGTGTTTTTTCTTCAGTTGTTTTAACGTGTTTGTTACAAAAGCACCCTTGAGAATATTCATGCAAGTAAGAGAATAAAGAAAACTATAAGATTATTTTATTTGCACAATCTTAGTTGTGCAGACACAGATGGACATTCTCTCAATGTGAGTGGCTTGTCTTCTTTATACTTTTTCTGCATTTTCTAAAAAAAACAACAACACTTCTGAAATGTAGTTTTTATTATTATTTTCATCTACATATGTGAAATCTAAAAATACGTGAAAACAGAAAGTTTTTCATAGTTTTAGGATTCCTTCATTTGGCAGTATAACTTGACTTAACTTGGCAAGAAACTATGGCTAGCCTTCCTCCTCCCTGGGAGATCTGTGCTGTTCCCCTGCAGAAATACTAATGTTCTTGACAATGGGACTCTGTCCCAGATTTCACTGGAGTTTTTATAAAATTTATAGTGTTTGCACCATGCTACATTTCTCAAACCTGAAAATCTTAGAAACACATCTCACCCTAAGCATTTTGGTTGAGAAAGGGGGATCTCTAATAAAAGAAAATTTTAATCCACTCTCCCAGGAGGCTTAAATGCTATATGTAAAATAGATAATCATAATCAGTGCCACTGAGAGCTCAGATGTGACCTAGTAGACATATGATTCCATGATTAAATAGGTGGTAAAAAATACCACTCCTTTCTTAGTGTTGCAATAAGTTCTATTTGCAATAAAATCCACTAGCTTCTTACCTTTCCAAGTCCGTATAATTTTAAAAATGCTGCAGTTGGATATTATTTTATCTGATGCTACTTATATGAGATTAATTATGGATGCTGGACAAACACTATTCTTAAGTGCTAATGTTCACAGAGATTAAAATCATCTATTCCTCTAATAACCGGCAAAACTCAAATTAGACAAGCTGTTCTGATTCCTATGATAATGTGTTTTGTTTGAAAGCAATTGAGAAAAGAAAGATAAGCCTAAAATTTCTGGGATTAAAACGAGTCATTCTCAAGAGTACCAAATCTTGAGAGTTTGTCCACAACAAGATATTCTTTGAAAACTAGGGGTGAGAGGTAGGAAAGCAGGGGAACAAAGGAAGATGAGAGTGTTTCAGGGTGCATATCTTATTTAGGAGGAGATGTAGATATTGATATACTCAAGACAATGATTTTCAAAAATGGAAGTGCATTATAGTTGGTCTAATTAACAGATAAATGAAAATCAAAAGTATAATTTCTTCTATAAAAAAACCATTTTCTCACAGGTTAGAAAAATAATTTTGCATAAAATAAAAATCTCATATAACATGGCAGAAATAAATTGCAACATAACTTGATTTGCAATAGACATAATAGATAAGCCAGCGACTTTCAACAGGTGTGTCTCAAGAATTTTTAAAATATATAAGATCTGATTATTTTGCCAGAGGCACTAACCTCTTTTCCCATAGATTGTCAAATAAAAAAAAATTGACAATAGCCAACACAATAGACATCCAGTGTGAATGAATCAAAATTATACCTGTCTTTTTGTCAGATCAGCAAAAAATCAAATATATTTTTCGGTGTGTCACAGAATTTTACTAATTAGTTTATGAGTGTCAGTAGGTAAAAAATGCTGAAACTTGCTGGGATAAACTAAATGACTCTTAGGATCTTTGAAAATTGATTCAGCAATATTATATCACTTCTGATATATACATTAGTGACAAAAGATGCAAAAATTGTAAATTAAGTGATGAGAGAAGAAAATTACAAAATAAGAAAACAATTAAAATAATTGACAATTGTGATGGCACCTGAAATACTACACAAAAAATCATATAAGACAAAAAGTAAATCAAAAGCAACAATGAAAGAAAATATAAACTACTAAAAAGAATAACAACTAAAAATATGACATGTGAAAAAGTCATAATAACCATAAACATGAATACATTTATCTATACTTAAAATTAAAAATGCATCAACTATCAGTTATGAAAAAATAGATTAATGAATAATTATGATTAAGATTTATAACACAATACTTTTAGAATCAGATAATAAAGATAAAAGAATAAGAACACACCTGAAACTTTTGAACAACATTACTTATAAGTTTAAATTAATAGACACAGAGAATTTTACAACAAATAGAATAGACATTTTAAGTACACATGGAACATACACAAAAATCAAGGTTGAATTACATGTCAAAGGAAAAACCTTAATAAAAGTAAAAAAATCAATATAATACATACATATTATGTCTGTAGACCATTTGAAAGATAATTTGAAAGCAATAAAAAAATGTAACTAAAAATGCACATATCTAAAAACTAAAAGACTTATGACTAAATAAAGTGGTACTAAAATGGGCAATTAGAAACAGTTTAGAACTAAATGACAATTTAAAGACTATATACCAACAATTTTGGGACTCAGTTAACAAGGTCCTATATAAAAATTAGAGCTTTAAATGGATTGATGGAAAATAAGAGGAATTAAAACAAATTATAGAACAAGAAAAAAAAAAGATAGATAACAAGCCTCCCCCCCCCTCGCCCAAGAAAATAACAAAATTAAAGGGAGAAATCAGTGAAGCATAAAGAAATACTAACAATTCAAAATTATAAACCAAAGTTGATTCTTTGAAAATACTAAAAGTTAGACAAACTTCTTTTAATACTTTTTTTAAATGTAGGTGGTAGGTGAAAAGATCTATATAAACAAATTATAGAAAGTTAAAAAAAGAATTATCTACAGATATGAAAGCTTAAAATAATATTTTATGCAACTATAAGCCTATCAATTTAGAAATCTAAAAGAAGACATTAGAGAGTTTTAGATTTTAAGGCCTTATTAACTCTACTGACAGAGATAAAATCCTGAAAAAAATGGAAAGTTACACTTTGTTCATTGAAAGACAACATTGGAAAGATGTTAATTCTTCTCAAACATGTTTATTATGAAGACTTGGGGGAAGTGACTCACTAATTAGATATGAAGACATGCCAAAATAAATAAATAATAAAAAAATTTCACAGCTTAGTACTAAAAACAGTTGGGGCTTAATTATCTCCCACAATCAGTAACACTATTATGGAGTTTCTTTAAAAAAAGAGGATCTCTTTCCCTTTGAGACAGCATGGAGGGACCTGGAGAGTATTTTGCTAACTAAGCAAAATAAGTCAGAGAAAGACAAGTATCACATAATGTCACTTATATTGGAATCTAATGAACAAAATAAATGCATGAACAAAATAGATTCAGAGACATAGAAGCATGCAACAGACTGATGAATTTCAGGGGAATGGGGTGGGAAGTCAGGAAAAGATTAACCAAAGAATTTATATATATATATATATATATATATATATATATATATATATATGTATGTATTAGAGGCCCAGCGCATAAAATTTGTGCACAGAGTGGGGTGTCCCTCAGCCCAGCCTTCACCCTCTCCAATCTGGGACCCCTCAAGGGATGTCCAACTTCCCATTTAGGCCCGATCCCACCTAAACAGGAAGTCAGATATCCCTCTCACAATCCAAGACTGCTGGCTCCCAATTGCTCACCTGCCTGCCTTCCTGATTGCCCCTAACTGCTTCTGCCTGCCAGCCTGACCACCCCCTAAACACTCCCCTGCCAGCCTGATTGATGCCTAACTGCTCCCCTGCTAGCCTCTTTGCCCTTAACTGCCCTTCCCTTCAGGCCTGATCACTTCTAACTGCCCTCCCCTGCAGGCCTGGTCCCCCCAATTGCTCTCCCCTACAGGCCTGGGTCACGCCCAATTGCCCTTCTCTGCAGGCCTGGTCATCCCCAACTTCCCTCCTCTGCCAGCCTGGTCACCCCTAACTGCCCCCCTGCAGGTTTGATTGCCCCCAACTGCCCTCCCTTGCAGGCCTGGTCCCCTTCCAACTGCCCTCCCCTGCTGGCCATCTTGTGGTGGCCATCTTGTGTCCACATGGGGGCAGGATCTTTGACCACATAGGAGCAGCCATCTTGTGTGTTGGAGTGATGGTCAATCTGCATATTACTCTTTTATTAGATAGGATGTGTATAACCCATGGACAGAGAATAATGAGGTGAAGGCCTGGAGTGGGGTGGAGGAGGCGCATGGGGGAAGAATAAGGGGACGTCTATAATACTTCCAACAATAAAGATAAAAATTTTAAAAAGGAATAAGGATCTTAGTCCTTTGCTTGAACCAGTGCAACCTAAACCTAGAGACTAGCTGCATTCCAAACCTTAGATACAATGACAAGCACAATTTACAAACAGTAGAAACAGAAAACAAAAAAGCCAAGTTGAATGTGTGGCATGTTGACTAATTATCACCAGATGAGACCTCAGAAAATGGAGGAGGATATATAGCAGCATGAGACAGGCTGAAGCCTGGAGGATGATTTTGAAAGTAAAATTTGCAAAAGTAATCGGAGTCTTGAAATAAGTCACTCTATTGGGAACAGAAGTTTTGTGCAAACATTTATCACCACACACTTAACAGGCTATTTCAATAGACACAAACCTGACCTGCCTACCTCTGGCTCTTTTCATGGTGAGATTATTATTATTTTTTTGAGCACTGCATGTAAAAAGAATAAAAATATCTGTGGGTAATATCTGTCATCTTCATTTCTTTATCAAGAGAAAGTCGTTAGCTTTCTCTTGATAAAGAAAAGGAGATAGTATAGACACTGTTATTTAATAGCAGGAGATATTTTATTTAAATCAATATAACAAACACTTGAGCGTGAACCTGTATGCAGGTTGCAGAAAACTGGTCAGCAGAAAAGTTTGCAGAAGAAGGAGACACCTCCAATGAAAGATGAGAAAGGATTGGATAAAGAGCTGAGTTAGAGACAGTGCCTCAGAGCAGGAGAGAGAAACCTGCTTTCTGAGAAAGACTGAGTGAAAGTGATAAGTTAGTCAAAATATTGGCGAAATTGATTTTTTCCATATCTAATGACAAAATTGTTGCCCCGACAGCTCAAATTTTATCTCAATCTTGACCAACTTTTCATCTCCAGTGAAGGTTGGACCAGGGTCCTTTGATTGGCATTAATTTCTGAACCAAACCAAAGAAGTCATAAAACTCACACCTGAAGGGCACCTTCAGCGTGGGTTCAATTTTCTCCCGGTATTTATCCTCTGGGTCTTTGAGAATTCACTGTGGAAGGTAAATAAGAAGACTCTGGCAAATCAATATTAGAGATAATGATGTTTTCCTAATTCAAGAATTGCCCTGACCTTGGAATGCATGAAGGAGTACGTGAAAGGCACAGTGCTAGGAAGGAAAGAGCATCCACCTGTGGTTACAAAAGGGAAGGCAGAATTCAATGAAAAGGAAGATCCTGGATAACTTGGCATTAAAATCAACATCCAAATGCAAGCAAAAAACATTGATCTTCATATTAATACCTGCTTCCCAACACACAAGTAAAACAATAGAAAACACAACAAACCATTATTGGCATAATTTTGAAGCAATAGAGTAAAATGCTTCCCCAACCCATGCACATGCTTATAACTTAACAACAAACAAAGGATGATGTTTCTGTGCTGGGCGCACCTTGTTCTCCTGCTCAGTAGTAACGGTTCTTTTATGCAAATGAACTAAGGAAACTGTGGAAAGCGAACATCTTTGATAACATCTGCCTGCAAATGTTCAAAAGACTCAGCATTTGAATCCATGTAGCTAAGTTACAAATGTTCATGGCTCTGTATTAAATTGGCTAGAGTATTAAGACAGCCAAGTTTGACACAGAGACTAACACAGGAAGCAATCTGTGTGCTGCATATGCCTCTCCTCCCTGCCCCCCAGTGATGAATGCTGAAGTGCAGAGACACTTGAAGGAAATCTATTCTTTAGCCAAAACGATGCTGGCATTTTTAATTTGCTTCTTTGCTTCCAGGCTCCAACACCTGCAAAGTTGATATTTGAAAGAACTGAGACACATGGGCTGTCTGGGATCCTAACAGTTGCTGGAGCTGAATGGCAATTTTCCAACCATTTCCTAAACCATGGCAGCTCCCTCATAGTTTGTGAACCACAAGTTGTGGTCAATGGGACCTTCTCTGCATGGAAAAGGTCCATACCCCCAAGGACCTTGGCTTTCATCCTGGCACATAACCCATCTGCTGTGGACCATTCACTTTTCGCATCAGATCGGTTGCCTCCTTTAGGTGGCCCAACTTGGGGTCCAACCCAAAACCTAGGTATGTGCCCTGACCAGGAATCAAACCTGCAACCCTTCTGTGCACAGGAGGACGCTCCTACCAACTGATCCCTAGAGTTGAGCATTTACTCCTTTTATATAATTTCTCTAGCTATCATGATTTTTCCCTTTAATTCAATTTAAATAATAACCATATCAATTCCATTGGGAAGATGGATCATAATATAACTACATTAGTTCCAAGCTTAGATACTAAATTCTCTTCCCATTTTTTAGTACGTATGGATCCTCAGCATGGCAATTATTTTGGCCATCATACATTTGTAAGTTCACACATTCTAAGCTTTATCTGAGGTCCCCCAAATCTTGTCTTTACTGCTCTCATAAGCTTAATATTTCACAGCCCCTTCATGGGAGTGGTGGGGAGAGAAAGGAGAATTTACCCGGCAGCATCTATAGTCCTTTAAGTCACTGCTACACGAGACAGAAAACACTGCCCAATCATCACTCATGCTCCAGTGGAGATTGTGGGTAAGTAAAACATCCCACACTTGGCTGCCTCTGCACACCTGTAGGCCTGTGGGAGTTTATTTAGCCTAGCAAATTTAACTTTCCTTTTAACCAAGAGTGTTAAAGCTTTGTTCCCACTTAGGAGAAATTTTATCACGATTCCTTGAGGGAAGTGCAGCTAATTGGGTCGAACCTACTTCCTTATTTCACTGGTTACTCTACGCAATGTCCTAGTCCACTAATGGTCTCAAGGTTTTTCATATGCGATAGGCCTCTCTATGCCAAAAGAAAGCTACTCTACTTCTGTCCGTATTCATAATTTTGAAAACTGCACATCTAATAGTAGCAATTTGCACTCATGTTATCTCTCCTTTGTAACTCATTTGCCTCTGTTTTATCCTCGAGAAATGAAATAAAGTGATTAGAAAAGCAGTATGTTGAAGAAAAGAATCTTTCATTCACTTTCGCACATTTTACTTAGACTTTAATATGATTATTAAGTCGTCTTCATATTCAGCCCTCTTTTTGGTGTGTCCTACACATCAAAATTACATTATTTTCTTTCATTTCGCAGGGGGCCTTCATCTCTTCCTTCTGTTGGTGCAAAGTCTGGTGCTTTTGAGAAACTGAGAAATGCTAACTGCCAAGCCAAGAACATCGGTTCAGTAGCCTGCGATACCACTCACTTTACAAGCAGGTGTATTTCTGATTCTATACCACTAGTATGAAAGGCTGCTTGACATTTATATCACTGTTATTTTAAGAACTTGGTCAACATGTGAGAACTCCTAATTAAGTAAACCAAACTAAGATTTGTGATTAAAAAAAAAAAAGACTACCTCCAATTTCCGTGTTAATAATTGCTATACCATGTATTTAACAACTAATAACAAAAAGGGTAAGGAGTGGAATCCATTGCTAATTAAGTAAATTTTCTGCATTCACTAAGCTGGTGCTCACAGCTGTTTTGTAACTACTCAATCTGACAAGATGGAGCACAATAGCTTTACTCTACTTCATTCAAAACCTCCATATTAAGTACTGTCTAAATAAATAAGAGTTTAGACTCAGAAAACACCTCATTGTAAAATTCTCAGCGCGGAATTCAACTCCACTCAGAATCAAGAAAAACTTCACCTGAGTTGGAATAAAACATGAGTAAAAGAGGACTTGGTAAACACCCTTTGGCGCATTAACATCTCTATGTAGTAGTGAGGATGGGGAGATACTGGTTTTTCCAAATACCCTCCCAGCGGTCACCAACCTTCGGACCTCACGGACCATCAGTGGCCCGCGGACCACCAGTTGGTCACTGCTGCTGGACCCGTGTGACACATACTAGTACTTTCTAAAGAACTAGTTGAAAATCTGTTACATTATGGTTTTAAATGTCTGTTTATGTTGACCCAGTGATTTGCATTTAGAAATGTATCTTGAGGGGAAAAAATAAAGGCAATCAAAAAGATTTACATCTAAGAAGATTTACTTCAATGCTTCCTATGATCTTAAAATATTGGGAATAAAATAGACGATAATTTATATGTTAAAGAATTACAGTATGTTCCTATAAAGATAAACTGTGTAGAATATTTAATGGCCAGGGAAAGTAACATCATTACATTTTTTAATAAAGAAGACCTATAAAACAGTTTTTAGTGTAATATAAAGTTTTAACAACTTTATTGCTTAGTTGTATTTCTTAGAAAGTATTCCTGAAATGCTAAACTTTAAAATATCATTACTTAACACCAAACAGATGATTTTTGACAATTTTTATGTTTTCAACATTTTGAATGAGCTTATATTACTTTATACATTTTTATAACAATACATATTAATTTCTAAGCATTTTAAGGGTGTTAAAAGAGGTAAACTTTATCTCTGGACTATTAACTTATATACAAAGACACACTAATTAAAAATTAGCATACTTTTATCAAAAACTCCCTTTCAACAATTCGTAAGGTTCTAAAATTATTTTTTGCTTCACATATCTACTTAGGTTGACTATTTTTATTTTTATATGATCCATTTGCCCAGCAATATAATCCTTATGCCCCTCACATCATAACCCTGCCAGCAGGTGGTTTTTGGTAAAGGTACAAATAAAGGAAGCTTATGTTGGAGAGATTTTATTTTGTCTGCAACCTTTAGTTGTCAGACTCTGATGTTGCTGTGAATCAGAAGCTAAACTATTAGGCCCGCAGGAGAAAATGCCTTTTACCATCAAGAAGCCTTGCCCCGGGGTCCAATAAAGGCTCACACTACCAATAGCTGAAGGATGCCACAAAAGAGAGCAAATCCTAGTGTGGAATCTTAGAGCCTGATTCACCTTATTCTGTTGCTAAAGGTATGAGGGATGCCCACAATATTGTCAGTTTATCAAAAATCACCACTTCATTTTCATCTCCTTTTCCTCTCACCCCTTTTTCCTCCCTCTCTCCATCTTTATATCTATTGCTCAGAGCTCAGTGTCTTCAGGCACTCTCCTAACTATGGTCTGCTACTTGGAAAGGAATATATCTTTATGTGTTCCTGTGTTAAATGATGCTCTATAAAAATCAAGGAAGTAAGAGGTGTTTGGAGGTCAGCTCAATAATTTTTCAATCACAGGACTTCTAAGCTCCCTAATAGACGTGAATAGTTAATTTTCAAGAGTGGTGTAAAGGCCAAGGCTGATTTGGCTCAGTGGATAGAGCGTTGGCCTACGGATTGAAGGGTCCCGGGTTTGATTCCGGTCAAGGGCATGTACCTTGGTTGCGAGCACATCCCCAGTGCGGGGCAGCTAATTGATGACTCTCATCAATGTTTCTAGCTCTCTATCCCTCTTCCTTCCTCTCTGAAAAAAATCAATAAAATGTATTTTTTTAAAAAAGAGTGGTGTAAAGACTGAAAACTCCCCTAAGGTAATCATCATGAAATCTTTTAATTACAAAATAAATATATCCAGCCCTAGCTGGTGTTGCTCAGTGGATAGAGTGTTGGCCTACAGATTGAAGGATCCCTGGTTCGATTTCAGCCAAGGGCACATGCCCAGGTTGTGGGTCTATCCCCAATAGGGAGCATGTAGGAGGCAGCCAATCAGTGAATCTCTCTCATCATTGATGTTTTTATCTCTCTATCCCTCTCCCCTCTTCTCTGAAATCAATAAAATATATTTAAAATAAATAAACAAACAAATAAATCCAGGACTCATGCTTTTCAAAAGACATTTTAAACAACCCTACCCTAAGTCCAGTAGTATTTCCTTTTAGTTCAAGTTTGAAGATTATGTAAAGGAATGATCTGACCATGGTGTATTTTCTTTCATTAACCTGGCTCAGGTGCAGGGGCAGAGACCTGGGGAAGAAGTGGTCCTTTCCTAAAATTTTCTTCAGATTCCACATCGCTGGGTCTCTATCCTAAGGTAAATTCTGGTTCTGATAAGCAGAACACTCCTACTAACCAGCAGGACACTCTCAAGGCTGACAAGCATGAAGCCACATTTCTAACTACCTCCAGTGTCCCTGCACTCAGGAATTGTTTCCCCGGACTGCTCCCAGGAAAGTAGTGCCCCCATCTTTTGCATCCTCATCCCACATGTTGCCCATCACTTTCTTCCTTGTTCATTCTCCCTCTGCCCCTGTGATTTGAGAGCAGAGTCCTTGACTGACCCACCTCTGTAGCACTCACAGCATCCTGCAAAATGTCTCTTACATCTTTCATTTCTCATAAGTATTGTTGAATGAATAAAATATGAGAAGACATAAAGTTGAGACATTCATGACTCAATGACAACACGAGGGTCAAAGTCCTGCTCAGTTTTGAGACTCAGCTCACATGTCACCTGCTGAAGGACAATTTCTCTGACTTCCTTAAGAAGAGCAAAGCTCTTCTGCTATAATGTCAACCAGAATCTGAAACAGCACTTGTCCCAGGCTGGGATTATTTATTTCATGTGCATCTTCTTCACTAGACCTTGTTCTAGTCATGGTGGTGTGCTCAAGCATCACACTCACACAGACTGTATAAACTCCATGAGGACAGATTGTGTATCTGCCTCGCTCACTTCTGTATCCCCAGGACTCTGAATAGACCCCCTTCACACTTGTTGAGTTGTTAATAAACTGAAGACGGAAAATAAAAGGCACAAAATGCTGACAAGCTATTAAGAGACTGACTCTAAGCCCTTGCTTGACTTTCATGTTCATGAAAGCCTTACTTCGAAAAGTGCAAAAGGGAGAAACTATAAAAGTTTTTAACTTTTCTTAATCCAATTAATATAATTAATTAAGTGTAATGCCCAATGAAACTTAAAGTACTAACCCAGAAATTTGGGACTTGCTTAGATAAATATCCCCATCATCTTATAAAGGAAAAGTATAATAGGTATCTAAATTTCCATTTCTCGTAGAGCTTTTTAAAATGGTGTCATTGGACATAGGGCTTAGGAAATCACTATAAAATGCAAATAAAGTTACCCAAATCCAAGAAGACTATTTTTTTTCTGTAACTTTGCCTAGTAATTTAAGAGATGGGTACTTAGGACTGTAGTTTATTTTACTAATGTCTGTAAGTATTTGGTCACTTGCATTTTTTAAAGACTATTTTTTTACAGCAGCAAAATTGAGAGGAAGGTGCAGAGTTCCTATATGTCCCTACTCCAGACATGCATAGCTTCTCCTGTTATCAACATGCCCTATAAGACTGAGGCATTTATTACAATGGATGAACCTAATATTACCCCTTTCTGAGCCAAAGACTATCAGCTGATCATTTCCGTTCCTCACTGCCTACCAAGAGGTTTTCCATAACCTGAGTTAATACACTGAATATGCAGTAGGAATTGATGCTTCTGCTCAAAGATGGCCCACAAACTTGGGTGATTTGACATTTAGCAGGAAATGCTCTTCAATGATACTGCATTTTTACTTGTATTCAATTGAAATCATTGAAATTTTATCTGATTAAAAAAGTGCCAAAAATAGTTAAATTGCTTTTTAAAGTGCCATGACATTTGTTAAACTTTCATAAATATAAAATTCTCTATCTAATTAATTAGTTTAGGATTATTCCCTTTGGGATTGAGAGGGCAACAAACTACTCTGGTAGGTTAATAGGCTATGATATCCTCAGTTTGAGACAGATTCACTTCCTGGTTTAGAATCTACCAAGTCACTAGAGGACACCTCAGGGCTCGGGTGTAATGGAGAGGGCTGAGTGCTGATCAAATATAAAAGCGCTGCTTTCCCAGGGGGCCATGTGCCCTGGGTGAGCCGTGTTCCCCAGGGGGCTGTGTGCCCCGGGTAAGCCATGTGCCCCAGGGGGCCGTGTGCCCCGGGGAAGCAGTGGGACCTGGGGGGAGGGGCAGTGTGAACCAGAGGAGGAGCGGATTCTATTTGTGTGGTCCTGAGATAGTCACCATAAAACAAGCAGACTGCCAAATGACAGCGGGGAGGGGAAGGAGACCTGGGGGAGATAAGAGATCAACCGAATTACTGGTATGCATGCATAGAAGTACAACCAACGAACACAGAACTCTGGGGAGGGAGGGCATGTAAGGAGGGTGGGGGGGGCAATGGTAAGCTATGTACACATATAATACGTTAATAAATTTTAAAAAATAATAAAAAAAATAAAAGCGCTGCTTTAGGATCCAGAGAACTGGGGTAGTGTGAAACACATGGCGACTTTCTAAATGACAAGTCAGGTTCCAAGGCACAAAACAGTTTTCGGTTCTTAGGGTCATTACTGCATGCTCAGGTTGAGAGACGAGCCAGTGTTTGGAGCAAATGTGAAATCCATGTTCAAAATTCAATTTACATGGCCCAGGCTGAAGGGTTTAAACGGGGATGCACTCTCTCTTCAATAGCGCGCGAATTATTCTGCAGACACACTGTTTCCCTTGACACAGCCCTCAAGAAAGATCAAAGACAGCATGAAGAAAGATAATGTGCCATGTTATGACAGACATCACATGCCATGCTAATGTACAGTTCTCGTCACAGATTAATGTGATGCATAAGCCCTTCGGTCACATCAGTATCAGAAAGGGTTTCCTGGGTCACACATCTAAAAAAGGGTGCTCCAGTCCTCTGCTCTAACCTGGAAGCGGTTCGTTAAAATGATTGTCTTGCTGTCAGGAAATAATTCCCCCATTTCTTAAAGTTCCTCCAAGTGATAAAAGCGCTCGCAGGCTAAGTTCTTCCTTGACTGCAAAGGCAGTGCTCCACTGGGAAATTAAATAAAGCCACTTCTTCTGGGATCTCCAGTCTCCGGGGATTCCAGACTTGCAACGGACCATCATAACATACCATTTTCCCTTAGTATTTTTACAACACCAGAGACCTTCTTCGTGCATCTCGATGGGTTATTTTGAGAGAACTGGCTATCTTTTACGGACGAACAAAATGTGCAGACTTATAAAGAGAAATGATCAAATTAGGAGCTTTTTGAGGGAAAATCCATGTAGTCCACTGTTTTGTTCTCCATTACTTTCCTATGACTTATTTTATTTCCTTTGTTAAAATGACTCTCTCTCGTATACTTAAATATCTAAAGGGTTGTGACACGGAATAACTGTAAGTCAGCTATAGTTTAATTTGGTGGATACAGTTGTTAGAGCAAGTTAATTAACTTTTTCTTTTTTTATATACCCTCCTATTGGTTATTCTTTGAGTACCTCAGGCAGATAATTAAGCATTCTCTAAGGCACTTTTACAGTCCTTGTTACCATTGATTGCTAACAAGACTCAGCAGAAAATAAATCAATGTTTTGTGTTTTTTTAGGTTATCTGAAAATATTAATAAAAAACAACAACACTTTTCATATTTTAAGATACATGAAAATCAATTGCTATAGCAATAATGTTTTTTCACATACAAACACTGGGTAAGAACAAACCCAAAGAGGTAACTTGCTTCATTTTGTGATAGTTTAATTTGTCTGTTACATGCAACTTTTCACCTGAAATGATCATTGTTTGTCTACCATTCACCTTTCTGAATTCACAATTTCAAATACAATACTGGTTTACTGTGGGTCATGTATCTTAGTCAATTTAATACAAATCAGTCTGGCAGAGCTCTGGGCAAATAAAAGAACAGGCTCAGGGAGGGAAAATGCTATTAATATGTTTATTTTGAATACGAACTGTATTTTACTAAAAAAAAAGTGGAGATAGAAGTGAAAAACCCATTAGGGGCATCTTGTTTACATGTTCTTTTAAAATACATTTAAAGAATTTAGTTTTCGTTTTTTCTTTTTTTAGAACCTCCATTTTAAAGACTACATAAATGACAAATATCTAGAATTAAAGTAACATAATCAGGAATCACTCCGATTCAGACTGTCTTTGAATGTGGCAGGAGGAAACTCACCTTGTGGAAAGAATAATGGTTTCCAAGTAACATTAATATAAAATGCAAAATAACAAACATGTTTGTAATATATTAAGAGTGCTACTCTCCCTATTTTTCTAACGCATCCTTTCTCCTAAATCACATTACTGTGCCATTTCTCAGTAAGCCAGCTTCATGAAGCCACTTAACTCATTTTTCACCGTATGCCTGTGGTGCTTGCATAGGGTGCAAAAGCTAAAATACTACCTCTTCTTTTCTACACAAACCCCATCAATTATTCAGTATCCACATGGACCTCCATCCCTCCTATGATTCTTTCCCCACAGCCCCTTTCCAAACAGACTTCCCCTCTATTTGTACTAGCAAAACAAAGAAGGGTGTTTTGATAGTTTATGGGTCATATCAAAATGCCCTTGAGGAATGTACATAAACATCAACAAATGCCTCAACACAAAACTAGGGCGTGAGTCACCTGTGCTATAAATCACCACTTTTCAACTGGTGGGCTGCAAGAGGCACGTTGGTGTGCTGCAAGCATTTTTAAAACATCCAATACCTGACTATTTAGTTGGGGGCACTGACCTTTTTTCTCTTAGATTGTCAAATAAAATAAATGGCAACAGCCAACACAACAATAGCCTTCCTATGTGAATGAATCAAAATTGTACCTAGTTTTTGTGTGCCGAATTTTAGTAATTAGTTTATTTGTGCCATGAGATGATGAAGGTTGAAAATTGCTGATATAAATTACAATAAAAAATGAAAGGAGCTGGAAGAGTGGAGTCTAGATATAGTTAATATTAGAATACTGTATTGGCTTTTCACGTGACATCAATCACTATGTTGCAAAATAAAACATACCTGGCCAACTTGTTCAGCTACATATGACTATAGAATTGATAAGACTATGTTGACAGTAAAAAAAAAAAAGAAAGAAAGAAAGAAATACCATTTGTATGGCATTATTATGTTCCAGATATCTCTAATAACTCTCTCGCCTCTCTCCCTCAGGGCAGTGCTCCCCTTCCCCCCCCCCACACACACACATCTACACACACATAGCCTGACAGGCAGAAATAGATAATACTTAGCAATAATTCCTAATTCACAGATTAATCTCAGTGATTTAGAGATGTCAGATGAAATGAAAATCAAAATCTGTGAGATTTGAAGCACTGGATCCTCACAACTGTGCTTCATGGAAACACTACACACCACATGGTTGACTTGGCAGGGTTTGGTTAAATCCCCTTGTCAGTCTCCACATGTCCACGCTGATAATATTAAAGCTAAAATGCTACCTGTCTACAACTAGTTCCCTGACAGCCCAGCTTTTTTCATAGTATCTCTCAGTGAATGCAGGTCATGTTTCCTACATCATAACTAAATACTGACCGCTGGCTAAGGTCCTCAGCCGAAACAAACAAGCAGAAATATCAGGAAATACGGTTCTTACTCCAGAGGATTATTGTACCTGACACAAAGAACAAAAGGTTACAAAACTATGAGTAAGATCACCACCAAACTCACAGCATCCACAGGGACAACAAAAACAGGTAAGGGCAGGGGCGAAAGATCTGAATTTGCAAAGGGGGATGGAGACCAGATACATTCAAAAGAAAAAGGACTACTTACTGTACACATGAAACTTTCTTCTTCATAAACCTAATGGTAACCCCCTATAAAACACCCAACACTGAAACATAACAAAAGAGGGAAAAGGTTTAGACTACCACCAAACCAGGAAATACAGTTCATTTTAGCCATGTCCGCATCCTGTGAAGGCTTTGTAAGACCAGCTAAGGACGTATTTATTGGGCATAATTGAATTCAGTTTGCTAAAAATAACCAGCAGAGTTTAATCTTGTTCATGTTTGTTTGACTGCTCTTATCAAATCTTCAGAGTTCCTGTCGTGAACAGCAGAATTGTGCTCATAGTCGTATCACACATTTTGTTAAGAACATGGTGATACCCTGGGACAAAGCATCTTAACAGCAGTAGCACTGCATACACTTTCGTTACCCTCCCCATTTCTCAATTTAAAATGGCAAAATATGTGGAAAATAAATAAAGGCTTCATTTAGAGTTCCTTGACAGTGACATGCTGTATTCGCTTCATTGACAATGCAACTTGCTCTATCTAATCAGCATGCAGAAAAGCCTATTAAAACAGAGCAAATACATTTAAAAATAAAATTATGCTATAAAGCAATATATCCTGAATATGGTCTACTTTGAAGTCAGGAAATGTGGGGAAAATGGTCAGGAAAACGCAATATCTATTTACCCTGAATGGCATTCAGTTGGCTTAATTTTCTAAAGTCACAAATCACATTTGCACATTTAAGTATAAAAGATACTTCCAAGATGTGGCAATGTTTATTTCAGGATTCTGTCATTGCTCATTTACTCAATGACAAACCAATAATTTGTTATCTATATTTGATGACATATATACAAATTCCTATTGTGCCTAATATTGATGAAGAAAAGAATAACAAAGAGCAAAAGTACTTCCTGTATGCATTTCTATCAATAAAACTAGTGTTTCTAAGTGTATTAGAATAAGCAGTTGTAAATTATTAATAACACATAAGATAATATACCATATCCTATTTTAGCATTTATTTAAAGCATACTGAAATCATAGAAAATGATTGTGATAGTCTGGCATATTTTCATTTAATAAAATGTACTACATTTATTCCGAGATAACTTCAGATTTTATTCCATCAAGACAATAAACATAGCCAAAACTTCTTAAAGTCTTGACTTAAAATGTACACTTAAAATTTCTCCTTTAATGTATTTGGGGACTTTAAAAAAATCAACTTTTAATATTAGCTTTAATTTATTTAGTTCTTGGTGACTAAAATGTAATTGGTAGAACACCATTTTAAAATGACCCTTTGGAATTTATTGAACTGTGAATACTCTATATTTGAAAATCACTCATACATTTAAGATTGAGAGATAGCTGTACCCTTGCACATCAAAGCTGAATGATGGGAATATTTTAGAATTCAGTATAATCAGAAAAGACAGTCAAGAAGATTTTTTTATATATATTTTAAATTTTTACATGACCAGTTTTTTTTAGTTTTATTATTTAAGCTATAACAAATTGTAGTACATATTTATTTTTTCCCCTACTGACCTCCCTCTGGCCTCCCTTACCCCCTGGCATTTGCCCTCATTCTCCCTGCCTCCAATATCTTGTGTCTGTTGGTTGTGCTTATATGCATGCATACAAGTCCTTCAGTTGATCTCTTACCCCGCCTCCACCACCCTCCCCTATCTTCCTGTTGTAGTTTGACAGTCTGTTTGATGCTTCTTTGCCTCTATTTTTGTTCAACAGTTTGTAATGTTATTTGTTATACATAAATGAGTGAAATCATGTAGTATTTATCTTTCATTGACTGGCTTATTTCACTTAGCATAATGTTCTCCAGATCCATATTGCAAGTGTTAAAAAATCCTTTTTTTTTTTACAGCAGCATAGTATTCCATTGTGTAGATGTACCACAGTTTTCTAATCTATTCATCTGCTAATGGGCATTTAGGCTGTTTCCAAATATTAGCTATGGTAAATTGTTCTGCAATGGACATAGAGGTGCATATATCCTTTCTGATTGGTATATATGACCTGTTTTTAGGAGTAAGAATAGAGGGTCGTTCAAAACAACTTTAAATTAAAGAACAAACAAAAGAGTTAAAATATCTCACAAGTGGTCTGGCAATCACTGGAAACTTTGAGAATAGATCTTGCTAAAATACTCTATGTATCTTAGCTGAACATCAGTTCTGGAGTAATCAATGAAGAGAATAGATAATCCTTTAAAATATGCTAAAATGTATAAGAATATGACATAAAATTTTATAATATTTTCAATATAATGTCAAATAAATTACTTATAAAATTTTTAAAGAAAAATAATTATTTTAAACAATAAAAGTCAGATTGGATATTTCTCTTTTTAGAATTTTCAAAGAAACAAAAACTTCAATAAATATAGAATTACAAGTGAAAAATAAAAGTTTAAAAATCCTAAAATTAAATATTGATAGATAATTTGGGGATGAGAAACTATGTATAAGCAATAAAATGTTATCATAGGCACTTGACCACATGTTATTACAGGCACTTAACCTGTAAAATGCCACTAAATAAAAAACATTATAAAATGCTTGAACCTTGGTAGATACTAATTAATAAAGCCTTTAACAAAAACTCATAAAACAAGAATCGCGCCAAGGTGGTGTGGTTCAGTGGTTGAGCATTGACCAGGAGGTCATAGTTTGATTCCCAGCACATGCCAAAGTTTCAGGCTCAATCCACTTACAGTCTGGGGCAAGCAGGAAGCAGCCTATCAGTGATTCTTTCTTATCTCATTCTTGGATGTTTCTCTCTCTCTCTCTCCCTCTTCTTTCCTCTCTGAAATTACATATATATGAAATGAAATCTGTGGGAAAATTAGCCAAGGGCACTAATGTGTATTTCAAAAAAGGAACAATATAAACGTGTGAAAAAATATCAACCACAACAATAATCAAACACATTGCAAATGTCTTCTCTGTATGGCAGAGTGAGATAGACCTTTTCCCCAAAACTGTTCCTACTTTTATAGCTGGGTCTACAATGGGCCAAAATAAACACTGTACCTTCCAATTTGTCCAACAATTAGATCTGGCCAGGTGACTAAGTTCTGATTAGTGGGATATGTGAAGAAGTATTATAAGCAAACTCCTCATTGTGCCCTTAATAGGAAAGGGAGCTCTGCCTCTTCTCTTCACTTGCCTCTGTTATACTGTGTGGAGCACAGTGGTCATGGTGATGTGCTATATTAAACCAAGTAGCGGGGAGCACACGCTGTGGTAGAGAAACATGATGACAGCAGCAAGGTCATTGGACAACACTGGAGAAGAACCATCCTACCTGGCATGGACCTGTTTTGCTTACATCTGGACCATTCAATAAGATTAAACATCAACTTCTATCTCTTCCAACCACAGAATTTGGTTTGTTTGTGCTGTTTTGTTGTGTTTTTTTTTGAGATTGATAAGTGCAACTAAACCTTAACTAGTGCTCAGTGAGAAGCATGTTGTTGTTTTTTCTATCTTTTGTTGTATCAGAAATTCTAAAAGTGAATACATTTAATATTAGTGACAGTAAATGAGATGGCTATCCTCTTACTGTGCAGGGGGAAGGATTCACCAGTTCAGTTATGTGAGTTGTACACGCACAACTCCAGAAGTCGCTATTAACAATATGTGCACAAATATATTTATTGGCTCTGAGTGGATCCATAAATTTGCACAAGTTTTAAAATATATCTTGAAAATGTTTATCAAGAGTCTTAGGAGACTCTGCTTCCACTATGGAAATCTATTGTGTTGAATAATGTGACAAATATCTAGAGCTATGTTCAAAATCTTGTGTTCAAAGTTTATTACATATATAAAAATGGTAATCAAAATATCTAAAAAATTATAAACTATGGTACATAAATTTTATAGACCACAATATAGCTACTTCACTTTATATTTTTGAAAACTATTATCAGGCAGTAAATTCAATGCAATGTTAAGTTAATTATAAAAAAGAAAAGAACTCATATACACTGTGATTCCAAACTTCTTGGAGGTAGAAAAAAGATGCAGACAAGCATACATACACACATATTTATAGATAGGTAGATATGCATAGAAAAATGAATTAATGCATGAAAAATTAACATATTTATCTCTGAGTGGTGATACTATAGGTCCTTTTTGTTCTTTCTCTATTAATGTTTCCTATTATTTCTTTTATAATAGTATAATCCTGTACTATTTTGAAAATCAGTAAAAGTTAAATATTTAAAAACCTTATTCCAGTACAATTCTACATAAAAATTGCTGCAAAGTTTTCATCTATAAATGTTTAGTTTATTATAAACTTTCTTAGTCAATGATATTGTCTGAATATTTATATGCCCCCCAAATTCATATGTTGAAATCATAACACCAAGTTGCTAATATTTTATATATATATTTTATTGATTTTCCATAGAGAGGAAGGCAGAGGGATAGAGAGCTAGAAATATTGATGTGATAGAAACATCAACCAGCTGCCTCCTGCACACCCCCCTACTGGGGAAGTGCCCGCAACCAATGTACATGCCCCCGACCGGAATCAAACCTGGGACCCTTCAGTCCACAGACCAATGCTCTATCCACTGAGCCAAACCGGTTTCAGCCCAAGTTGCTAATATTAAATGGTGGGGACTTTGGGTGGTGCTTAGGTTATGAGAGTAGAGCCCTTAAGAATGGGCTGAGGGCTTTTATAAGAGATCCCAGAGAAGTCTCTAGCCCCTTCAGTATGTGAGGATACAGAGAAAACCATCCATGAAACAGGAAGTGAACTTTCAATAAAATAACACACCTATAGGCACCTTAATCTTGGGATTCAGCCTCCAGAAATGCGAGAAGTAAATTTTCTGTTGTTTAAAAGCTACCCAGTTTGTGGTATCTTTGTTATAGTAGCCTAAATAAAATGACAGTCAGTGATTATAGCATTAGCAATGTGGTTAACTAAATAATAATAAAGAAAAATGTACCTAATTCACAACTAAAATTAATTAAAACATCACTCAAAATTTACTATAAATGAATATTTTCATTAAAGTTTTCCCAGAAAAATACATAAAGAACAGTAAGATTGTCAATTTTAATTTATTTGCATGATCTCAAACTAATCTGAGAAAAACACATTCCTCTTGCCAGATGTAGAAATAAAGACAGAAATAAATAGAGGAAGAATAAAATTCTTAAATACTTATTGTGCTTAAAAGTCTTTGTCTAAATCAGTAGAAATTGTTAAAACTAAATTCAAATGTTAACTCAATGCATATAAATATGATATTGTTGAGTAAATGCTTTAACATTATAATTAAAGATTCTAGAAAAGTTTAAAGCCCAGAAATTAGAGAGCAATAACTTTAGACTATAAGTCAATATTATTTTAACATAAGAGTAAATACATTAATAAATAAATAAAATTTTATTTGTCTGGGAAAGAAAGATTTTGCTTTATATCTTATATCTGGAGCAACTTAGAATCTTATTTCCCAGAATCATATTTTCCCATGTTTGGAAAACAAATCTTGGGCATCATATAAATTTTGTTTTTCTTAAATTTAGCTATGGTCCATCTTAAGAGCTCACACACATAGTTCATATGTAACAGCAGATACTAATTCTTAGTGAGGTGCAGCCTTCCCCATTTTATGATGTAGAAAATATATTCCATGAAATTATCTACATGCCTTAAATATTAGTTACCCATAACAGGTCAACAAGCATTTATTGTTTACCTTGTATGTATTCAGTCAGGTATTCAGCATTAAGGATAGAAATTAAATCTAAGGCATGAATGATTTTCTTAAGAAAGACTTTGAAACAATATTTCATTAAACATTTGTGGTGACTATGATAAATTATCCTTGCTTATATTGTAGTGAGCAATATTGATCAAATAACTTATTGGAGAAAGGAGACTCATAAATTTCAAACAATTGGATCCTGGCTCAAAATAATTTACAGTCAAGTGATAACTTGCATGGTATAAATTACTAACCCTCTATTTTGTTAAGAGAAGAGAGAAATTAGTGAGCTTATGGAAGAAAAAAAGACCCATCAAGAACACTTGAATTTCGACTATAAACATGAGCAAGATTAAGCTAGGGGGGAAAGGATGGAGATTACAGGTGAGAAAAGCAAAAAAGAAGTGGTGTAGAGACATGGGTGGCCAGGTTACATGGAAGGAAGATAAACTTGAGTGCCCTGTAATTTGGAATAAGAAGAGTTGTAATAACAGTGAAATATGTTTTAGCCAAATATATATTAGTAATAAAATCTTTATTATTACTAGTTTACAACTAGGAGGGAATATGCAAATGTGATCGGGAAACAGCCATGAGGTAATTATCTTGAGGTGGGAAAAATCAGTAGATAACCAGACCACAGAAATGAGACAGACTTAGAGAAATAACTGAGGCCCTAACAGAAATGGGTAGCATCTGCAATGAACAAAGAAAGCCAGATCTAAGATTTGGGAATAGCTTTAGGGAAGAGGGGAAAGAATGGTTGGAAGATTTTTATCTTTTTGTGACCAAACAAACATTCTTCATTGTAGCAGTCAGGCTCAAAGATGGCCCTCAAAGATCCCAGCCCCATTGGTACTGACACTTTTGTGTAAATTCTCCAAGGGTTTCTTCTTTTTTTTAAAAAAAATTATAAATGAAACATTATTTATTTATTTATTTATTTAAAAAAATATATATTTTATTGATTTTTTTACAGAGAGGAAGAGAGAGGGATAGAGAGCTAGAAACACTGATGAGAGAGAAGCATCAATCAGCTGCCTCTTGCACACTCACCACTGGGGATGTGCCCACACTCAATGTACATGTCCCTGACCAGAATCGAACCTGGGGACCCTCCAGTCCACAGGCTAAAGCTCTATTCACTGAGCCAAACCGGTTTCAGCTCTCCAAGGGTTTCTTAAAGCAAGTCCCATGAAATGGAAACACTGTGCACCATGACCTACAATATTCCACTGTTCTGTCCCTTCCTACTCTCAGTTCTCATAACCTATCATTCCACATTTTGGCCTCTCTGCTCTGGCCTTGGTGGCTTGCTTTTGTCCATTGACTATGTGCGGCTCCTGTGACTGGACTTTGCACATGCTGTTGCTGTTTTCTGGAATGCTCTGTCTTCACATCATCATATGTCTAGCTCCTTTGCATTATCAGCTCAAAATGAAGCCTATGAGAATCTTATCCCCTTCTTGACTTATATTCTGGACGGCATTTATTACTTTTTGAAAATATCTTACATCTTGACTGTCTATCTTCCTTACCACATCCATTAGGAAGGGGCTTTAATTTACTACTGTATTGTCCACGCCTACCCTACAGCAATGTGTTTTATATTGATGCTCAATACATAATTGCTGAATGAGATAGTAAATGAATGAATGAATAACTAATACAGGCTAGTAATCATGTTGGCAGTTAGGAATTCTGGAGTAAATAAGATATAATATTTGAGCTCAAATCTCAGGATCTACTTATTTTCTCCCTAAGGGAGTAGAGTATAAACTGAGCTGTGTGCAACAGACTGGAGTCAGCCAGGTGGATAGTGTGGAAAAAAGTTTTCCAAGAAGATGGACTATGAGACACCTAGGCCCAGACGGAAGGGGAGATGAGCCTGTGGAAGGCACTGAAGGAGAAGCAATGGCATGGCTGTTCTGGGTCAGAGTTGAGGCTGGATGGTAGATCATTGGCCATACAACCTTTGTTAAGAGCATGGACTTTTATCATAAAGAAATGGAGAGTTTTACATAGGTTTTAAATACAAAAGTGATGAAGATTGGAACCTGAACCCATCCAGCTATAACTAGGCTATATTTTAATAATAATAAAAAAGTTGTTTCACAGGTTGGTGCTATGGGTTAGGGTAGGGAGAGTTAGTGGTAAATGGCAGATTCCTATGAATGTGCAAAATGGTATGTTCGAGACTCACAGTAATATCACTCCCCTAAATGAATATCATGACTTAATGCTAGTGAGAGAGGGGAGTGGCCAGTCCAATGATGATCATTCTTTTTTTTTTTTTTTAATATATTCTATTGATTTGTACAGAGAGGAAGGAGGGACAAAGAAGCTAGAATTAGAGCTAGAAACGTCAATGAGAGAGAAACATTGACCAACTGCCTCTTGCACATCCCCTACCAGGGATGTGCCCGAAGCCAAGGTACATGCCCTTGACCGGAATCGAACCCAGGACCCTTCAGTCCACAGGCCGACGCTCTATCCACTGAGCCAAACCGGTTTTGGCGATGGTCAGATAAATACTTTAACTTATTTTCACAAAGCACAGAAGCACATTTTTTGCTAACAAAATTATTTCAGTTATGAATTAGTCCCAATTGTTATATTTTGCCTCTACTGAAAAGGCCCAGTATTACTTTTTCCCTTTTTATTCAGAGGGAGTGTAACTCAGACATGCTAAATTGTATGTCAGGAGAGAACACTGCCATGATTATGTCAGACCACTCACTTCCTCAAGACAGAGTTTTCAGGAGTTATAGTTTATTCTTGGGTATTTTTGCTTTGTTTAGAATATTTTTTACTTTATCTCTTTGCATAAAATACATATTTCTCTGAAATGAACTTTTGAGACTACGAAAGTATAATATTTATTCACTCCCTTTTTTCCTGACTCTTTCAAAGACACTCATGGAAATCTTACCAGGTACAAAGTGTTGTGGTCATAGGCATATCAAGCAGGGAGATCATGATTATTTCAAAATAAAATCAAAACTAATACTTGAGAATCTGTAAAACATTGATCCAGATAACTCGAATTTTTGAGGAAAGTGTTTATAATCACATTTGTCCAGGTTTACAAGTATATGGATTAGGTAATTGGATGCTCCATGTTTAGTTTTATAAACCAAGACTTAATGAGACATAATGTGTGTGTATGCTAGGGAACAAAGGCACCTGTAAGCTCATCATGGTAGCCAGCAGCTGGCCTATAACCTCAGCACTTTGCCCCGTGACTGGCATGTACTGGGCACAGGTTGAGTATTTGCTGAACAGAACACAGGGGGATATAATTGACATTTAGCTGCTAGACTTTACTATTTGTAATTTATTTAAATATTGATTAAATTTATTGTTACTTTACTATTTGTAATTTATTTAAATATTTATTAAATTCATTGTTACTTTACTATTTGTGATTTATTTAAATATTGATTAAATGCATTGTTGCAAACGGGTTCCATATTAAAAATACCCATGTACTAGTCAGCAATGTGCAATGCAGACAAAAATCAACGTTTGTGCCCTTGTCCCTTTGCAACTGTATCATATTCAGGTGGTATTCATCTCACCTGTACCTGTGATTCCCCAATGACCAGCTTTTGGAAAGCAATAATGTTCTTGTTTGTATGTGAATAATTTATTCACATTTTGTCCCACCCACTAATTGTACTGACATAGAAATCTGGCAAAATCTCAGGCATATTGTTATTAATATTACAGTAATGTAAAACTAGGGCAGAAGTCTATTTTGCATTAATAGAAGTCCTTATCAATGCAAACTATTTTCACATTACCAAAATTAGCAATGCAGAAATGCAAATCTGGTTCTCCAAGGATTCAAGATCTTACCTTCACTCCAATGCAGGTACCATTTCTGGGACTCCGGTAAAGCTTTTGTTGAATATACTGATCTAGCAGATTTGTAAACTTTGTGTAATCATTCTATTTCTGGCTTAGCAACTGTGAAAATTAATAAAATCACACTCAAAAATTGAGAAAATGTCTATAATTTTTTCTTCATTTACTTCCCTCAGTTATTGAAAAAGAAATAACCATCTGGAAACTATGTTTACAAAAATATCATAGGGTTATTAAAAAGAGAGTAACCAGGCAAAACTGGTTTGGCTCAGTGGAGAGAGCATCGGTCTGTGGACTGAAGGGTCCCATGTTCTATTCTGGTCAAGGGCATGTACATTGGTTGCGGGCACATCCCTAGTAGGGGGTATGCAGGAGGCAGCTGGTCGATGGTTCTCTCTCATCGATGTTTCTAGCTCTCTATCCCTCTCCCTTCCTCTCTATAAAAAAATCAATAAAATATATTTGAAAAAAAAGAGAGTAACCAAAGTAACTCAATATTAAGATTTATTATTGTACTTCACAAAGGGCTTTAGATAAATAATGAAATGTGGATTCTGGTGCACCACTCAGAATGTATAAAATAAATTATTTAGTAGAGATAGAAATATGTGCTTATATTAATCAATCTATACTCTTGAAATATGTTTAATTTGTGCAGATAACTATAGTTTAAATCCTATTTCTAATGTGAAAGCAAACTATCTCACCTTTAATAATCCTATGGTATTTTTTCTCACATACCCGTCTTTACACAGGAGCAGTGGACTAACATGGCAAGTGTGTACAATCAAGACAATATAAAGCCAGGTTTCCTACAGCTGTTTAGTTACTGTCTTTGTTGGCTCATAACCTGATCTTGTCAAGAATATTTAACTTGTTTTGTGTCTGCATGCAATTTATGCCACGTGGGTATGCTACTCTCCTTCTCTTTATGTCTACCCTCCCTGTCACTTCCCTCATTTACTAAATGAAGGCTCTACTACTCTCCACCCAAGCCCTGCCATCGAGATAGAGTATTGGCGGAGGGGCTATAACCAAGAGGGGCTACAGGGACAGTCAAGGAGGTAGTAAGACCCTATAGATGCATTGCTTAGAACGGGCAGAAGACCACCTGGATCCAACACGGTGACTAATTTCACTTTGCGGTAATCCCTAATCTCCTTATAGCTCATTGTAATATATTAGCACGCTAAACAGCACACCTCACATCCCCATGATTGGAAACTGAAAGTCCATATAAGGACATAGACTGGCTGAGGGCGCTCTCACTAGAAGTCTCCACCCCTGCATCACATCACCATCACCTAGGTGACTTCAGTACCTGAGGAATGGCTTACATGACCTGTTGGTTCTAGGGACCATCGCCTAACTGACCTCTCAACCTCCTTCTGCACTCTGGGCCCCTCCCATGGCAATAGCAGCTCTGCTGATTCTTCCCCCAGGAGCTCATGCTCTACATCGTTAAGTGATCTCCATTGTCCTCTGGCTCTCCTTTACATGGCTCTCCTTTACATGGCTCCCCTTTACATGGCTTTCTCCACATGCCTAGAGCTAGGATTCTCAGTCACTCTCCACAGAAGAGCTAATTTATAGAAAATATCATATCCCCCATATAGGAACTCTCTGGACTGCCAAGCCTTAACTATGACCCACTTGCTCCCTTCACTCCTGAATGAACTCAAGGAATCTTGCTCCTTTCACCTGAGACTAATCTGCTTGGGGTTCCATCCCCTCCACTGAGAAATCAAAATAAAAGATAATAAAGAAGACAGCATGGTACTCGTAACAGCTCATTCTGCTCACTGTGAACATGCTTCCCTTTTATTTCTCCAAGGCACCATGACCAATCTATTGCTTAGGTGAAATCTAAGAATTTGAAAATGATCTCCCTGTTGAAACATGTGATATACTAGTATTTGCTCTAACTGCCACCATTCCCAATTTCCAACAGAATTATTGACTCTCACATACTCTCAGCACTGCCAGGCCCTGATATCAGAGATTCAACAGTTCACGTGAAATCTGCTGTGTGTTTGGAAGGGCAGTGATCTCGTGGAACTGTGAGAGGGCTGGCTTCAAACATTGCTTGCTTATGTTGTGGTTTAGATTTGTCTTTTGTTTACTCAATGTCCATGTTTACATGTGAAAATGATTGAGAAGGATGAAATACCAATTCCATTTGCATCCATCTATACAAATAGAGGGCAATGTCTGTCCAACGTGGCAAATAAAATCTGTTTCTTATAGCTTTCTAGGTTGTGCATTTCCTACACACATAATCCTTTTGTTTCCATCACTGTCTTCCTGGTTGCCTTTCTCCCTGCCTTTGCCACAGCCACAATGAGAGAGGTGACCCGAAGGATGCTGGCAGACACCCCATAACCAATAGAGTAATGATAGGATTGCAAACCAGGATCTGTAGATGCACATTCTAACTACAGGTAACTGAGAGCTGGCTTTATGTAAAAATTTATCATCTGTTTGCCAAGGACTGAGGGACAGGTGGCATGATCTAGTGAATGGAGAACTAATTGGGAGTCAAGAGACCCTGTTTCCATTTTGAGTTCCATTACGGCCATGCTCTGGGACTCAGAGCGATTCACCAGCTCACTCTATTTCAATTGTCCTCCCTGTAAAATGGAGATACTACTTATCACTTACAACCCCCCACAGAATTTGAAGCTCTAAATGAGTTATTGCTGTAGAGTAGTTTGCACTCCTCAGGAAACAGAAGTCCATACTTCAAGTTGGAAATACTTAAAACAAAATCAACAACTCTGACACTATATTATCATTCTGCAAAACAACAAAGTGTGAATTTTAGAAGCAGCTGGGGCTTTTCCTTTTTTTCCCAAAGAAATCGGTAATTCGAGGCACAGATGGGATGATAAAATTTATTTTCTATTCTAATTAAATATCAGAATAGTAGTAGCAAGGCTCAGGATTTTTAGAGCACTAAGGCCATTGGCATCCCTGTGAAACTATAAAATTTTAAAGATCTGTGAAGGATACCACTGGTGACAGAAATGTCATTTCTGAGCTGAGAACTATAAATGATTCCTCTAAAATATCCAAAATATCCCACGACCCACAATATTTAGTGGACATCTGCTGTGCATCCCATCAGATGTCAAAAACTGTCACTGCCTGTTCACAGCTCCAACCTCTCCCCCAAATGGAAAACTGAGGCTAAACTAGTTTAAGCATCTCAGTCACTCAGCACAGCAAATGCCAAAGGAAGTCGCTATAGCCTGCCCAGGGGACAGTCACATTAAGAAGGTTCTCTGGAGTGGTAGATGGGGGATCTCCTAAAGGTAATCAACACAAGAAAAGTACCAGGGGCAAAAGAGCAAAGGACATAAGGGTCTTGCTCTGAGAAGAAAGTGTAAATGAATTTGGCTTAGTTTCCTGCAGAATAGACAGGGTAGCTGAGGCTAACATAGAAGATTAGATAGTAGAAATCACAAGGAACGTTTAGTAGAAATCAGCTTCATTTACAGTGATATTATTTCATATTCTGTGTGTGTGTGTGTGTGTGTGTGTGTGTGTGTGTGTGTGTGTGTGTTTGTGTTAGTTGATCAATTGAAAATGCTTGCATTCTAAATACGAAGAGTGCCAGGAAATCAGAGGCGCTGAGACTTCATTCAGATACATCACTTACTGCCTCGGGTGTCTTCAGGCTCTTCATCCAAACTGAAGGCCCCGGTGAGAGCCAATAGGATTCTCACTGTATCATGCTGTCTTAACATGTTACCCATTTTAATACAACTGTATATAATAATAATGCTCGTTACTTGTTCCCCATCACCATGTAAGGTTGGAAAAGCAAGAAGTAATATTCTGTAGACGTGTTCATCCATTAATATTTGTACTATTGATATTTATTGTTTATTCAAAAACTAGACATAAATCAAGTCATTGATTTAACATCTTACATCGAAGGGGGTAGAATAATCAGAAGCTAAAATTCTTTACAAGAAGTTATGCCCTTTATATCTTTGTGTGTTTTGTTTGTTTGTTTTGTGTGGTGTTTTTTGTTTTTGTTTTTGTTTTTTTTGCCTGACTGTAAACTTTCCAGACACTGTAGAGATCATCACAGCTACTGTGTATCAGTGACAGTACTTTATTAGGAGATTTCTGTTTAATTTTTTCAATTAAAAAAATCCTATGAGATGGGCATTATTACAACTACCTTACAGATGAGTAAACTGAGATTTGGAGTGAGTAATAAGCAAGTTATCTGACTCTATGCAACTTTTTTTAGAATATATCTTATTGCTTTTTTACAGAGAGGAAGGGAGAGGAATAAAGAGTTAGAAACATCGATGAAAGAGAAACATCAATCACCTGCCTCCACTGGGGATGTGTCTGCAACCAAAGTACATGCCTTTGACTGGAATCGAACCTGGGACCCTTCAGTCTGCAGGCTGATGCTCTATCCACTGAGCCAAACCAGTTAGGGCTCTATGCAACTTTTGATATGACTTTGTCACATGTCCTTTCAAAAAGTGGAGTCTATTTCTCTGTACCTGTAACTGGAGCTTGGCCAGGTGACTTTCTTTGAATTGTAGCAAATTAGATGTCAACAGAGGATGTGAAAAATGGTTATTCAAGCCAGAGAAAGGCAGTCCCAGTGCACAAGCGTTATGTGGAACATGGAGGCCTCCATGTGAACAAGCCCAAGCCAGTGCTGGAGAGGTAATGTGGAAGAGAACTGAGGCTCACTGGCCAAGCACTGGTAACTGCAGCCCTATGACAAGGCCATCCTGGACTATTGCATGAATAAACAAACTACAGGAAATGTACAAAAGTATTTCATCCATGTTGATACATGTGAATGCGTATGAGTCTCAAACACAGAATGTTAAGTGAAAGAAAGAAGCCAGATGAAAAATATTATAGAGTCCATTTACATTCCATTCTAAAAAAGGGTAGAGAGACAGAGAACATGTCAGTTGTTGATGGATGTTAAGGGTAGGAAAAGGTTTGACTACAAAGGGACCAAGCAAGGGAATTTTGGGGGGATAATGGAACTATCCTAAATATTCACTGTGGTTGCAATTGTATGACACTACACATTTGTCAAGATTCACAGAACTGTATCAAAAGAGAATTTTATTGCATGTACGCTGAAACAAAATTTTAAAAATACTCCCTCTTCTTCCCTGTAATCTTAGAATTGTGCAGAATTGATGGAGCTAAAGTTAGAAGGATCTGCATTGTTTAGATGCTGGATCTGCACTTCACTACGTGAGTGATTTCAGTAAATATCATAATGTCTCTGAGCCCCAGTTTGTCACATGTAAATGGAAATAATAATACCCACCTCAGACTTCCATCTTTCATCTATGAAATGAGGCAGTAATCCTCTCCAGAGGTATGGCTGGGAGTCAAATGAGATAATGTCTGTAGAGGGCCTGGCACAAAGTAAGTACCCAATAAAGGGAAATGATGATGGTGAGATGCTCATGCTGATGATAGCGATAATGATGATGAAAATAATGATCTCCATTAGAGGAGCACGGTTTGGGGAGAATTTATGCCTCTAGCAAACTAGTAGGATTCTCAGAGTTCTGATTCTAAAAACAAATTGTGTCATGTATCCGCATAAAAGACCCTGCATTCCACGGAGACTCTGCAGATATACTGGTGGAGTGGGCACCAACTACATACAAAACACTGTCAAGCGGGTATTCCATACAGTAACTACTTTTATAATTTCTAAAATTCTCTTGCAACAACTACAATGATATCTTGTAGATCTCTAACTTTCCTGCATCCTGGATGTAGGAGGTCCCCCTGTAACCCTACTTGTTACTTCTGAAGACATACTTTTGGATCTTTATTCTCTGAGCCTTAAAGCTTTGTGGAATTCCAGAGTCTTTGTATCTCTGATTATGACTTTTAAGTTAAAGGCTATTTGTTTCATTTTGATTCCCTTGCCTACATCATCAAATCCTTAGAATCAAGCAAATTATCTAGAGTCACTGAATCTTTGGATAAACAATAATAAAAATACTAAGCACAGCTCTGAGTCACCCCTGAATGCAGTATAGTTCCAAGAGACAGAGGTCAGTGCTTCAAAGGTGAGGGCAAGAAGGGGTCTCCAGTTCCCGTGTCCTCCCTAACAATAAGAATTCTTAGTTTAGAATTGACAAATTTTAATCAGAAATTAGAACAGGGAAAGGTCAATCTGCACATGCAGATAGCTAAAAATTCCTTGAAAATATTCATGTCTTAGGGAGAACTCACGAATACTGGTATCCCATATAATAAAGAGGTAATATGCAAATTGACCGTCATGCCCTCGCACAAGATGGCCAGCAGGGGAGGGCAGTTGTAGGCAACCAGGCAAACAGGGGAGGACAGCTGGGAGTGATTAGGCTATCAGGGGAGCAGTTTGGCATCCATCAGGCTCACAGGGGAGTGGTTAGGGAGTGATCAGGTTGGCAGGCAGGTGAGCAGTTGGGAGCCAGCAGTCCCAGATTGTGAGATGGATGTTCAACTGCCAGTTTAGGCCCGATCCCTGTGGGGTCCCAGATTGGAGAGAGTGCAGGATGGACTGAGGGACACCCCACCCCCTAGTGCATGAATTTCATGCACCAGGCCTCTAGTATATAAAGACAGTAATTTATATTAACTATATTTGAAAGAGCACTAAGCTAGGATTCAGGAGAACTGGGGTCTCCTTGTGACAGATCAAAGTCTACATTCCATCTAGAAGAGTCCTAGACTGGAGTGGGTCCATATAATCCAACAATTTATATAACTGGCCATTTTACCTACTTTGGGGAAGGCATAGAGAAACAATGTACCTTTATATATTGGAATACAACACCCTTTCCCTTGCTCTATTTAATTTATAAAGATTTTAAAATACAAATAAGGCACCATCCTAGTCAAACAGCACTTTCTAAATCTAAAGGATTCAGTATTTGATTCCTAGGGGTAGAGAAGGAAATAGTAAAAGAACATTATTGTGTAAAGCGGTCTCATGCATTCTTGAAGTTTTAGGCAAAGAGTAAAATTTTGCTTGAATTTGATTGGTAAGATAAAATTTCTTGGTGAATGGGGAAAAACTGATTCTCAGTATGCTTAAAGGTTTTCATAGGAAGAAAGAGTAGGTAAAACGTTTTAACCACAGGAAAAATTGTCAACACCACGGGGAAGAAAAAGCAAACTAATTAAAGTTCTAAATATTCAGAAATAATAAAGGGTCTTGCAAAGTATGGAAATAGTACTTCGTTCACCTTTATGATTCTAGAAAATGTAATATGAAATAAAGAATGGTTAATTTATGTCTTTAATTGCAACACCAAGCAATTGATATTTTTAAAAAAACAAAACAAAACAGAGGTACTCAAGAGTAGATCACACTGTGTGTGTGTTTTGTTTTTTTTTCAATAGGCCCCATAAGAAGTAAATTATAAAGTTCCCACTTGTGCCTCAGAGGAAAAAGAAAAATCCATTCCCATTTGCTCTTTATTGGCATAATAGTTCTGCAGAACAGCTTACAACCGAGCTTATGTTTCACACATGCACATTTGATTGAGCTCACCTGTTGTGATCTGCGTTAAGTGCCCACATTCTCAGTACCAGCTGCAGATTGCCAAAACCTCGGCTCTCCTAATGTTTTACAATAACGGAGGGAGCTTTTCCTTTGTTTTGCTCTCCCTTTATCTCACTCGAATATCAAACAGAAGGTACTCAAGTCAGGGCATTCAAGGGTTGATAATGTACTTTATCGCACAGAATGTTAGACTGCCGCCCCTACCCATTTCTTGTGATAGGTTTTCCAAGTGCTCGCAACAGGGGCTACTCAGCCCCGCTCACTGTCACCTTGGTCCAACCCCCCCCCCCCCCGACACAAACAGGTGCTCAGAAGCTGGGGTTTGGAGGGCCTTGGTGCTTGAGACTAGTGCTTGTCTGATAAGCCAGAGGAAGTTGACATCCCTAGAATGTTCTATCCCATATCCCCATTGTCATCTGATAAGAGAAAGAGGAAAAGCTCATTATTCAAAGTGGTAACCAAGAGCAACAGAAACAATTAGACATAGGGCCAAAGAGAAAGTCTAGAAGTTCAAGTGGTCACGTGTGTTATCCCATTTTAAGCCTGAGTGAGGTCAATTATCTTTTGAAAGTGCAAAGTAAGTATTAATGTAATGTTAACTGTTCTCTTGACACCCTAGCTCCTATTAAAGGCTATGTTATCTATTTTTCATTTTTTTCAGGAAAAAGTCTACCTAACTTTTCAAACAAAAACATCTTGTCATGTTTTTAAACCATGTTAACAGGCTAATTATCAAACTCCTTTACCAATCCATTTTTCTATTTAACAACCTTAGCTACGAAGGCATCCCACATTCCCCCCTAAATATAGTCAATTGCCTCAGACAATGAGATGTGATGGCAGGGAGCTCTATACAGACTCAAGTCCTAGCAATATGGACTAAGTTAACTGATGGGCCCAGCCTGCATCTCATTACCCTCATATGTAACATGGGAATATCCACTGGGAAGTATAATCCATGTCAGCATTCCTAGTGGAGAGAGAACATGCGCTGAAAGAAATACAGGTTATTTCTACCCCGGATACAGGCAGGGTCCATTGCTTTATATTTTCTTCACCATAAAGGGAGTGATGCAGAATAGCACCCTCTCATCTTTGTTGAACTTGAAAATGTTGCCATTTGCAGCCTCTCCTTTCTGATGCTTTATATTCCATTTGTATGTGCACATGAAATTAAAATTTAAAAATTACAACACATCATGCTAAGTAATTAAGCAAAAATTTTAAAGGAAACAGGTTACTCTGAAAACGGTTCTGAGATACAAATAGTTTTAAAGAAAAATAAGTCTTCAATGCATTTTCAAAGTCTAAAGAAGATAATTTAGAAGGTTCATTTTGAAGGAAGAATAAAAAGTAGGTGAAAATGGTGTATATTATGTATGAAACTAAGCATTTGTGTGCAAGGGGGTGATCTGAGAGACAGAGAAACAAACAGGCACAGAGAATTTTTTTTAAAAAGAAGTGTGCATGTTTTCAGCAATCAACATTTTTCCACAGAATAAATGAAAATTCTGTCCTAATTAAATGCTAATTAGGTAGTAAAATGTGGTTTTATTCTACTGTTAATTTTCCATTACATTAACCTTCTCATCAAATCTTATGTTTATGTACAAAAGTTTTCTAATGATAAAACTTCATGACAAAAGTTTAGAATGTTTTATGTACATAAAATGTAGGCCTTCCTACAGGGTTGTAATTTTGTGTTCTATAAAGAAAAACATATATACATAAGATAATTAAGTATAAAAATAGCTATGTGACTTGAGTATCTTGCATAAAGATACCAGTCTAGATAAGAGAATAGAATAAACTCACCACTATCTAGAGAAAAATGTTGTATATTTTCTATTTAAATTATCTTAGAGAACCTCATCAACAATGCCCCTTTACTTAAAGAATAAAGTCTAAACATAGTAGCATTTAAAAGCATCGCAATATGATCCCTTTTACCCTCCCCTATATAATTGCCTGGGGGCTTCTGAAGAATAAAGAATTTTAGTCATCTTTCTATTCCCGACTGGCAGGAACTGGGTTATGGTTGGGACTAAGTGTGTCCAGAGCCATGCAGGTTGCACAGGTTTATTCACTGTTTTCCAGGATGGCTTGTGCATTTCCTCTCACAGCTCTGCTCCAAAGATTTTGCCAACCTTTTTCTCTGCCCATTTCAATTCAATCTGTTTTACAAATATAATTTATATATATATATATATATATATATATATATATATATATATATATATAATTATTGTTGAAGGGAGAAAGAGAGAGATATAGAAACATCAATGATGAGGATTGTCAATCAGCTATCTCTTGCACGCCCCACACTGGTGATCAAGGCCACAACCAGGCATGTGCCCCGACTGGGAATCGAACCGTGACCTCCTGGTTCATAAGTCAACGTTCAACCACTGAGCCATGCCAGCTGGGCCAACCTGTTTTTAAGGATGGACTCAAATACTCTCTCCCTCACAAAGCTGACCATCGGAAGCTCTTCTAGCCATTCCCTGACTGCACCGACTGCTCAGGAAGGAAATGTCACAACCTGAGTTAGCGATGCAGCACCACAGTGCAGGGAATGTCAGGGCTCTCCCTTTGGTCTGCCCACAGGAATGCTAGGCTGGACCCTGAGTATAGGAACAAGACTTAGAGCCAGTTCTCACAGCTTTTCATTGGAAACATGTCTGCACCTAGCTCTGTCCATAAGGAAAATGTCATGGGAACATAACAGGTGGGCCAAAATGCAGGGCAGCCTCAGATAATAGCAGACACCCCCAAATGTAAAAAAACATCCCTTGGGAGTGTCTCCCACAGAAAATCTAGATTTCAGCAGTGGAGATTACAGTACAGTAACTCCTCGCTTAACGTTCTCGATAGATTCTGTGACTTTAAGTGAAATGACCTACAATGAAAGCAATCTTGCCATAGGCTAATTGATTTAAAGAAGTGTTAAGTTCCTAGGGCACCTCCCCCATAATGACATTACTCAATGTCACTGGGTGAGTGGGAACACAGGTGGGCCAGGGGTAGCATTAGGCGGACAGTGAAATAGCTACGGATATACAAGTCCGGCCTGAGCCTCTAGGGAGCCACCATGAAAACAATGGTTTCACAGGTAAAGCAAGGAAGGAGGTGAGAGGCCTTTCTACAGAGATGCCAGTTTTCTAAATTCCACGTGAGAGATTAGTGGTTAAAATCCCACTTAGGCCTCATAGCATTTCATGTGCATCGAGTGTCTCTGAACCCAGAACTGACAACTCAAGAATGAGGGGAGAGGGCTCCCTCACTGCCCGGTGCCCTGTTCCCTGCCAGCTCTCCTCCACACAACCGGGTTCTGTTGGACTGATGTCTGCCCTCCAGGTGAGTGACTTGTATTAGCGGCTGGATGTCAGTGCCAGGAGGGCAGGCATGGTGTCTGTTCTGCTCTTTGCTTTGTTCCCAGGATCTAACATGCCCAGCAGGTAGTAAGAACTCCATGCCTGGACTCATGCAAACACAATGTCAAAGAAAGGCTAAATCAGAGCTGCTGCAGACCAAAGTGACACAGAACAGCAGCACTAAGATAGGAGGGCTAAAGCCCGGGCAGAGTGACTCAGTTGGTTGAGTGTCATCCTATGCACCGAAAGGTTGCAGGTTTGATTCCTGGTCAAGGCACATAACTGGGTTGCAGGTTCAGCCCATGGTTGGGGCAGGTATGGAAGATAACCAGTCAATCTTTCTCTCTCACATCAATGTTTCTCTCTCTTCCTCTCTCTTTCTCTCTCTCTCTGAAAGTCAATTTTAAAGAAAACACAAATGCTGAGAATTTGTTAAATATCAATTTTCTTAGTTTTAAGACTGCATGTGAGTTAAGCATTTTAGCATTATTAAGGGCTCTTTCTGGAACTGTTGGTCCACGTAGCTTGTGCAGGCAAATGAGTATGTTCTGAATACATTTTACTTAGGAAATGCCATCGTTGGTCTCTTTTAATCAGTAAATCAGGTAGCAGGGTTGACATTTAACAATCCTGAACACCGTGCTATTATCTACTCTAGGAATCAAATGCGACTAAAGCTCAGAATGGCAGGATAAATGGCTGGTGGGTCAAGGCTGCTAAGTAGCCCGAACAATGAATCACCCTGACCCTCAAGTCCAAGTTCTCTCCACAGGACGCTGCCGGGAATCATTGTGATGTTGGTGTGTGGTTCACACTTGCTCATTTCCAGGGCGTGCCAGCTGTGGGTTTCAAACATGTTTTCAGAGGAAAAAGCCGGGGCACTTATCAGTTCTTACACAGAGCATTTGCACTGTACTTTGCAGCAGTCCTGGACCTGATGTAATTGATCTCACACTGTCTGAGGAGCACAGGCCTGATCACATGGCTCTGATTTCATGGGTGACAGATTCGAATCTCAGAGCCGAAGTGACTTGCTTCTGACCAAGCAGCTGGTAGGTGAAAAGCCAGCCTGGTTAATTCAAACCATATAAGATTGACTTTAAATTTGACATTGAGAATCATTAAGTTGTTTAAATAACGCATCTCATAGTAATAGCACATAGGAAACACTGAAAATGGAATACTCAGAGGATTAACAACCCACAAATAGGGAAGTAAAAATTGTGCAAATGTTACCACAAAACTCTTCGGCTCTCTGCACATGCATGTAGGTGCGTGTGGTATTACCTTTCCTGACGTTCAATGTCCTAATTTCAATTGATCCACTCATTTATTCCAAATGAATCCGCAGGCAGATAGTATGCTGTAACCTTGCCGACTAAAGACAGGCTAAGACTTTTCACCTCCAGGTTCCACTGACGAGGGCTTTGCCAGGTTCCCTTCAACTCTCAAATCCCACGCCCACCCCACCCCTCGGATGGCTTAATTTGCCAAAATTGTCTTTGGTAGATGAGACGGAGGCTATAAAGTAAACCCTAGAGCGCTGACTGCCTCGGTGTGTAATTTGTCACTGAGAAGTCCTCCATCCATAGTTCGAATTCACGGTGAAAAACTAGCAGCAACTTTGCTGGGGGTGGGGCAGAGCACTCCTTATTCTGCTCAAAACTGCGAAACATCAATCCTTCTCAGCGTGAACTCCTGAATTCTCAAACGCCAGAGGTACTGCACCACTCCTGGGGACACCAAAGCATAACTCAGCTCCATCTGTCAGTTTAGGCTAACTAGTTAGGCAGCGATTGCCAATACCAGTGAATTACGCAGACTCTGCAGACGGTCTGTGATCTAGCCATGAAAATATTCTGAGTTAAATTTTTAGTGAACAGCACTAGCCAGAAGTGATTGTATTCCAAAAGATGGCCAATAATACCATTCTCATTTTGAGAACTGTCTTTTAAGGTTGGCCTTCTGAGGTCAAGAGGTATAATTTCTACACAGGGCGCTAGCTGTCAAGTGTCCAAATGATTGAAGTGACAACGAACACCTTTGTGCGAAGAAAGTGACTTTGTAGCTAGAAAGGTGTAATTAATGACAGCTCCTTTCCTCAGTGCGATGCCGTGTAGCTTAAATCTTCACTTAAGTAAGTTTTTTTTTTTATTGGCTTTGCTTGCCTTGCAACCTTACATCAAATGGGCCATTATTTCAACTGTAAAGAGCTGCCTGGGAACTAAACTCTAAGTCGGACATAACTTATCCAAAAAGCTTGGTCCAGAAGGGTTCTAAATTTTCAAACTGGCAGAACGCAATAAGACCTGGGAGCAAAACAATTTCAGATAATCTCTCCTCTCCATGGGAATAAGAGGACTCAACATTATTGGTAGGCAGGCAAGATTTCTGATATTTACTCTAAGAATTTTATTAACTCCTATGCAATCACATTGACTTTTAAAATGAAGTTAGGAGAATTTCAATATAGAAATCTGAAGAGTAAATCTGGCCAGGAAAGTTTTCTAATCCCCTTTTTATTATTTAATAATAGAATATTCAACGTAAGATGCAGTGTGTTTTTCCTCCAAAATGCATCGAAAGCTTGACAGTCCTTTAGAATAATGTCTATTTGTTTGGACTAAAAAGGGAAAATATTTGGGATGACATTCAGCACCTCACACAGATCCTGGCATTGAACTATCATAAACAGATCCAACCTGACTCTCTCTCTCTATTATAAACAGCTCTCCTTCTAGTGGTATTTTAGGACAACCCAGAGTTATTTTTTAAGTTAATTTTTTAGCAGCCCAATTTCTTAGTCAAAGGGAGTGCATGAATTCTATAGTGATTCTGAAATGAGTTGCTAAATTGTTTATCAGAATTTACTTGCCCTAAAACAGGTATAAGAATGTTTCTATTCTTAAACAAAAATCATATAAACAAGAACGTAAAAGTTAATCTATATCTATCAAAACTCTGAGAAAGTGCATCCCTCGTTAAATAACACCTATGGCTTCAGCTACTTAATTTTTGAAACAAAATGTGTGATGTGAATATTCAAACCCAGAAAAATGTCTAAAGATGTTCATTCAGCGTTCTCCTCCTTCAAGCACAAAACCATACAGTTTGTTAGAAACATGAAAATATAGTAGTGAAAGTTCAGAGAAAATAATGAACTAGCCCTCTACCCATTTTAAAAAAAAAGAACACAATTAAGAGAAAACAATATGCTATCTATGATATGTCTATAGAGTAATAGTAAAAATTAATAATATGTCTTCTGTATATAACCAAATATTAGATGAACTAAATATATGTGTAAAATCTAAAATACTTTTTTTTTTCTTTTTGACTCTAAGTAAATACTCAGATACATAGAAGCAAAAGATTTACATGCATAACTACAGTCTTCATGAATTCCTTGCTATATTAGCCAGGTCCCATAGCTAATCAATATGTCATTTTCCAATTCAAGAATAGCTAATTAGAATTAGTCATTTATGTGGATTGGTTAAATGGGGACCAAGTTATATCTCTGATACATTTTTCTAGCACAAACACTAGAAAATGGGGAAAGGGTAAAACAGAAAAGCAATGACATTTTTATAAAAACCTTATCAAAGAAGCGAAGGGGAGCTTAATCTGCATGAAATAAAGTAGGGGAAAATCACTGGAAATTACTTACCACAGAAATCAGGAGGAAATTTAGAAGCTGCTTTAGTATTCTCTACTAGTGCACAGAAAGTGGGAAAGGTTGAAATTAAAGGCAACGGCACACAATAAAATGGGAGTTGTGTGAAATAAGGAATGAATTCAAGTGTTAAAATTACTACAAAATGCAGAAGCAGAATTAAATACACATTGGAAAACAACATTTTACATTGCAGAATTTACACTGCAGAAAATAAAGGCACACGGAACGCTCTCCCATAATTCAGAAGAAAAGCCAAAGATAATTAAAACAAGAAAAGCCATCGTAAGTATGGAAAGCAGAAAAGGGATCTGAACTGTGGACTGTATTGTCCTGAGGAAGAAGCATTAACTGAAGTAGAAGGGATAAAAGAAAATGGAAGTAAATTTTTATTTAAGAAATTTTTAAAAATGTTCTGACTATGCATAAAAACACCAATTTCACTCAAGTTTAAAAATAAAATAATGTCACCTATATATAAATGGGGTGTGAAATGACAAGGGAAGAAAAGTAAATAAATAAAATACAAAGACAACTAGAGGGAGGGGAAAAGAGAGAGAGAGAGAGAGAGGGAGAATTAAGAAACAGGCTGTCTTCAAAATGACAACAACAAAACTGTTGTCTGGATTCATTAAATTGAAGAGAATAGAAGCATAATGTTGACAGGTCTTTGCAGGTAGATGGCATGGCACCATTGCTATAGGTTTGTTAGAGCAAGACATGTAAACCAATGATACAGCTCAGGACATATCACATGTATGTGCTCATGTTTACAAATGTTCCTTAAGGTTTACTACAGCCAAGCTTGAAAAGAAACAAACTCACTACTCAGGCAAGAGAAGATTGGTCACTCTACCGTTACTGGGTTTAAATCCCAAGGGAAACGAACCCATGGTGTTCTGTGCGCCTGGATGGCTGGACTCTGCAGAATTTCTGCAGCTTCTCCTCCACACCCGCTCCATTCCCAGTGCCCAAAAATGAGTTTCTTAAACACATTCTTGTCCATTGTTCAGAGAGAATGTTTTGCAATTTCAATTATTATTGTCATAGTGTTGGATGGTCCATTCTTAGCAATGTTCCTTAATTAAAAAAGATGGAACAAGGTGCTAGGAGAAGTACTAATCAAAGAAAGAAGCTTTTTTTTCCTTTCACAAGAGCCAAACTGTTACAAGTAAGCAACAGTGTCAGTTCTTAAGGAATAATTTTGTTCAAATCTGAAGCATATAATGGCATATGTCATTTTTCTTTCATAGTGAAGACTAATCATCCATCCAGAAACAAATATTTTGTAACTTTTTTATCTCTCATATAGAACATGTGAATGTTTCTGAAGTAACTCTGTTTAAAATCATGATGTATAGTCATAACCATGAATAGGATATTCAAAGAAAAGCAAGATAGCAAGAAAATGCATTAAAATGCAAAATGCTAACAGCAGTCATTCATAAATACTAAAGCTACAGGCAATTTTTTCCTTCCTGAGTTTTATCCTACCAGTTTTTGATGAGTGTGCTTTAATTAAATATTTTTGAAAAATACATAAAGCAAATATCCAGATGCTCAAGCTCACACTATTCACATAAGTGCAAATTGGATCAACAATGAGACACCACTTCACATTCAAAAGACGGGCAAACATTTACAGTCAGAAAGTACTGAGTGATGGATAGCAATACGCACTCTGGATTCCCCGAGAGAGGATGCAAATTGTGACATTACGACTTGTTAAAACTGAAGGTTTGTGATTATACTATAACTTATCCACTTAACTCCTATAAAATTAGAGAAATTCTTAATAGCATGTGTACAACTGGCTCATTGCGACCATGTGTAAGACTAAATTTGGAAACAACATAAATGTCCGTTTTTCTCTATAGAATACCATATACAAAGTGAACTTCATGTATTAGTATGGATAAATCTCAAAATCATTGTGTTCAGCAGAAAAAGCAATAACAGTTTTCTACTGCACATATTTAAATTTTATGTACTAATATTTAAATAAAGCTTAAATGTGCAAAACAATACCATACTTTTTATGGGCCCATAAATATAAAGTAATAAAAATTATTGAGGAAATAAACACCAAAGGCTGCCACACAGAGGACATGAGGGAACAGGGTTGCTCAGAGATACACAAGTGTTTGAGGTTTTCCCCTAACTTTTCTATATGCCTGAAATACATTAAAAGAATAATGCATTTCATAAGATGACATATTTTTTTTAATTTAAACAACCCTTTCAATTATAAAATGAAGGAAAGTGGTTTGAAAAACAAGATTTCTAGATTTAATGGATTTTTAGTTGCCACCTATTTTGATTCTTTACCCTCTGGTATCTTTATGTAGATAGTTACAAATCAGTTTTTTGTTAGATACAATTTTTAAAAAATATATTTTTATTGATTTTTTACAGAGAGGAAGAGAGAGGGATAGAGAGATAGAAACATCGATGAGAGAGAGACATTGACCAGCTGCCTCCTGCACACTCCCTACTGGGGATGTGCCCACAACCAAGGTACATGCCCTTGACTGGAATCGAACCTGGGACCCTTGAGTCCGCAGGCCCACTCTCTATCCCTGAGCCAAACCGTTTTCAGCACAAAGGATCTTTTAACAAATCACCTTTAAATTTTACAGGTTTGTCTTGAAGTACAACCTGGATAATGATTCTAAAAAGAAAGGTTTTTAACACATGCATATTCTAATTGATTGAAGCAAGAAAAACGTAAGTGAACTATGTAACTAAAATGTCCAAAAGATAATACAACTGATTAGAATGGGAAGAAGATAAGCCTAGAATTTCCTGTAATGATTTTAAAACTTCAGGGAAGAGAGAAATCACTGTGTGAAAATGAAGTTTATCATGCAAGCTGCTTCCTTTAAAAGGTAAAATCCAAACTGAGGATTTCATTCAATCCCTAATATTGCAAGGGCCAAAGAGTAGGGCAGACAAATATAGTAAAGGCCACTGGCTCTGTGAAGTCTTCATGACACATTCCATAATTTTATGAACTTTGTAAGTTAGAGAAGTTGAATGAGTTCGGGGAAATAAACTTTTACACAAGTTTTACAATCACCTTTAAGGCATTGCTGTGTCCTGATTTGCTAATTGACTTTTTGCATGTTAATAGCTTGAATCTATTCACATACACATTAAGTAATGCCTTAATGTGTTTCATTGCTTTCACTTAATGGAACTACAACAGAGCACATATAGAAAACTATTCATCCACTCATTAACATGCCCAATAAACACCCACTTTTCTTTATACTCCAGTGGGTTTTAAAGAAAGGGATAGGGAGCAATTTTACTCTCACGCAAACCTCCACGGAGAAAGAAAATCAAATGGGAAATATCCTCTGGCTAACTTTTCCCCATTACAGTTCACTGCATCATTCTACGTAAGGTTTTTTTTTTATTATTATTTCTAATCTGTATTGAGAATAGAAAGAGAATGAGAACTAATTAGACTCCTTTCTAATTTCAGACTAGCAATTCACTGCTTCTGCTTGAAAAAGAAGCCATCTCTTTCTTTCTAATAGAACTGCTTTTTGAGAGAGTACATTCACCAACAGAATTCTTGATAACTGTTGGCTTGCCCAGGGGTGAGACTGTGGGACAGACACAAAATAATTTCCCTCTCATCCCTGGCATTTTTGTTTGATCATCCCAGGCAGAAATGAATTCTCCTACCTCAGATAATATAAGGCACTTCTAACATACAGTCTTGTAATTTTTGGATAATACATTTTCTCTGCCTCAATAATAATCATGAGCATTTGAGTGGTACTTTGCATATTCTGTGAGCTGATGACACGTTCCTTTAATGGGGCAGTACTGTTCCTTTAATGGGGCAGTACTGTTCATTTAATGGGGCAGTTCTGCAGCTCCACCCGGCTTTTCAAGGAGAACAACCCAGCACGGGGCCCAGTGTGTGGAGGAGACACCCACCTGCATGTTCCTGGTTCTGGGCAGTTTGGTAGCTGCCCGCTGTCCCCAGTCTAAGGGTTCAGGCAAGATGACCTTGGAACAGTGTGTGACAAAGCTAGAGAAAGCACATCCCAGAAAGCGATCTCCAGTGATCAGACCCTGGTCATTATCATTCTGATTCATAGTCAAGAGAATCAAAAGACCCAGAAGACCCCTCAGCTGTGCGCAGAGGCATCACAGGAGATGAAGGGGACAGTGTCACCAACCACGTGCTGCTGGGCACTCCCTGCTGTCTTCAGGAAAACAGAGCTCAGACAGCACCGTTTCTTTCCGAGCTTTCCTGCCCTCTCTGTAGGTCTTTCTTCATACTCTCAGTCTCCTGCCATCCTCCTACACTATTCCTCACGGTCTCCTTCGCTTCTTTATTGTTTGTGTGGCACAGTTTCTCTTCTGCTCCACGGCTTCTCCTGCTGGCCATTCATGCCCTTTCCAATGCCTCCTGGTCTTTTCCTTTCAACTAGGAAACTGGCCCTGAGTTTGACACAGTGTTCTTTCTGCAGCTGCTGTTTCCTTCCCCGGTGTTGATTGTGCTCATTGTTCCTGCTGCTGTGTTCCATTCTCTTTTCTTCTGGAATCGACTTAGAAGGCTGCCAGCTCTTTCAGAGCCAGAAACCATTACCACCATTTGAGTTATGTTGAACACTCTGAGTTTGTCCCTCTGATTCCTGCCTCCTGCTTCTATTCTGTTTGCCCAATTCATGTCCTGTTACTTGGGAGTAATTCTTTTAGCATGCCCACTGCTAAGGCCTTCGTGCTCATTCATTCACTCACTCATTCTATATTTTTTTGAAATCTGTTGCTGCATCAGATCTTGCACTGGGTGCTAGAAAGAATCTCAACCATCAAGAACTAGATGGTCTAATTGGGGAAAACACACCAAAAAGGAATATGTTATAGAGCATTATGAAAGGGGCCTGAGCCAGGAGTAGAGACTGTGCATTTGGTCCTTCTTGGAAGGCTTGGGAATGCCTTCTAGAAGAGGAGACATGGAAGTTAAGACCTATAGAAGATTAGGAGTTAACTAGTGAAAGGGTAGGAGGTGAACATACAAGTAGAGGAAATCATATGTACAAAATGTAGAGGTAGAAAGAGACAATCAAAGAGTGCTCATTATGGCATGGAATGAATGGAAAAATAAATTTTACTTTTAAACACTTAACCCTTCACTGCTCACTTCACTTTACATCAATTAAATATAAATAAGTACATACTTATTTTAAGAATATGGATCTTTAAGCACATACTTGTATTAAGACTGTGAGTCATTAAGTACAATGTTTAATAAGATCATGGACCTACAAAGATTTTAAGTAAGTCTTTTGTCTCAACTCCCTAAAATTTTTGACTTCTTAATGGCTATTCTCTGTGTAAAACAATGGTGAGAAAGAAAAAGGGCTGCTATAAGCTAAATAAATAACCTTTAAATTTCATTTGTTCATTGAATTATGGTACAAATAGTTCATGAGTTCTTATTGCTAAAGGCTTCTCTCGTGATGCTTACTATGCTATGGAGGAAAAACCAACACTTAAACAAGAACACAACTCAATAAATCACGAAGCACTCCAAATATAAACATGAACGGCAAAGCCGAGCAAATGACCCATAAACCTAAGATCGAGTCACCTAAAAAAGTTAATTTACTAAAAGTGCTGTTGAAATAGAACCAAACACTAAAATTTTCTAATAAATGGCTTTATATTTCCTTTACAACTTACTAAATAACCACAAGTCACAGATTCAGTTGCTACAGTTAGACTCAGTTGATTAGGGATGACATTAGTGAGAAGTACCTTTTTGTAGGGCTTCTGGGCATGTGAAGAGTCTGGCTCGAATCCTCCTTCTGCCATATTCTGACTGAAGGAATTCCAGCAGCTATTTAACCTTATAAGAATCTCATGCCTCTCACCAGGCAGGTGGAGGTGGGAGGGCAGATAGGAAGAGATCAACAAAAGGACTTGTATGCATCTATGCATAACCCATGGACACAGACAATAGGGGGGTGAAGGCCTGGGCAGGGGGTGAGCTGGGCTAGAAGGGCCAATGGGGGGAAATGGGGACATATATAATACTTTAAACAATGAAGATTTTTTACATGCACTTGCATGAAAAAAATCACATGCATTTACTATAAAGATGATTATTTCAAAACCTTGAAATATTACAAGTCACACAGAAACATATATATTTGCATATGTGTATGGGTAAAAATAAGTCTTGGAAAACTAAGTTTCTTAGAATACAAAAATATATGTAATATTAAGATACAAATGATAATAATGTGAGCATAAACTTGTTGGGTTGTTTTGAGGCCCAATCCAAGTGAATTCACATAAAATGAACTGACTCTTATTAAGCTCTTGGAGCAGTGCTTGGCCTGTTCTAAACGTGTTACCACCTGGATTATAATCTACTGAGAGAATAGTCAAGACCCTTGCTGTTCAGAACCACCATGAGGTTTATAATCTATTTCTGCCTTCCTCCGCCCACAGTAAGCTATATGAAATAGCCATTCCCTACTTCAAATTATAAAAAGCTGGTTTTCTTTTAAACAACCCTCCTTGGTTTTCTCCTGAAAGAAATTTTCTTTTGACATTAAATGATCAGAGGGTTCAGCACAAGCTTCTTGGAAACCTCCACCAGTAACAGGTCTGTCTATGTGGAGATCCCCTGTGCGGATGCTCAGACATTCAATGAAGGACTTGCTTGGGCCCTTGCCTCATCCTTACTGCCCTCCACAGGGTGGCATTGTGGAGTGAGCAGTTGGGGCATGGCAGCCATTGGATGGAACATGGAGAATCTTGTCTCTCTGTGCCTCCTTCTCTGGACCAAAGATGGGCAACAAGTATGGGATCAGTGTCTCTGCTCTGCAGATCTAAGTCTTCCCTCTCACGCAGTGGTCCACGGTCCCTCCTGAGAATCAGGAAGTGTTAGTATGCCCACTTCACTTGCCGACAGATAGAAGCTATACACTCCAATAGCCTTCTATCAGTTAAAAAAAAACAAAAAGTGATGTTTTTATCTCCATCTATCTGCGCCTGTGTCTCCACAGTGTGCCAATCAGACACAGAGAAAGGATAGAAAGGATGATATTTATCGATCTCCTCCAATCCCAACAACTTAGTAATTTAAGCAAAATAACTCTGAAATGTAAGATTCTTATCTAACGTACATGGGAACCAGTACAATGTTATCTCCCTTAGGAATTCTCTTTGCAAGATTTTGGGGTGGTGGTGGTTGCTTTTTCACCTGCATGCACCGATGAAACCTGTAAGCCTGATGTAAATATAACAATAATTTGTAAGTGATTTTTTAAATCTTTATTGTTGAAAGGATTACATATACCCTCTTAGTTCCCCCATTGATTTCTAACCCACCTTCACCCTCCACACTAGGCCTTCACCACTCTATTGTATGTGTCCATGGGTTATGCATATTTGCATAGAAGTTCTTCGGTTGATCTATCCCCACCCACCCTTTCCTGCCTTCCCTACGAGATTCCACAGTCTGTTCTATGCCTCGATGTCTCTGGATCTATTTTGTTCATCAGTTTATTTTGTTCATTAGATTTCACATATGAGTGATATCATGTGATATTAGTTTTTCTCTGACTGGTTTATTTCCCGTAGCCTAATACTCTCCATGTCCCTCTAAGCTGTCTCAAAGGGTAAGAGATCCTACATGTAAGTTATTTTATAACCTATACAATAAAAGGCTAATATGCAAATTGTGCCCTCAACCAGGAGTTTCACCAAGAGTTTGACCAGCATTTGGGGCCGTCCAGCCAACAGCCTTAGGCCCCTCCCTCTGGCTAGCCCTACCCTCTATCTATTGCCCCCTCACCTCAATAGGGGGTGAGGCCAGCCAGCGAACTGCCTGCAGCCCCTCTCCCTGGCCTGCTGGACCCCACCTATGCACGAATTCATGGACTGGGCCTCTATTTTGTTAATAAATGGGAGAAATTAAGTGAAATAAAATGTAACACTAGCAACTGACCTTATACCTTAAAAACAGGATTCTTTAGTGACCCAAATGCTACAACACTGTTTCCTTAATTTTCTGTTTAAGGACAACTCGCATATGAGAGTGCCCAGGTACTCGGTGTAAGAGGTGCTGGCTTCAGCAGTGCTCATGTCTCACAAATTACATATTCCACTACTCATATCTATGAGAAAATGTTTAATTTTTTGAGCTAATGCATAAAAAATGCAAATGTGAACTCATTTATATCTGTGCTTAACATATAAAGGAATATAATTTCTTCTTTTGGCTTACATAGCATATTTTACCTTATCAACTACCATTAAAATGCATTAAATGGCTGTAATAATGATGCACAATTGACCTTCCCAGTACTTTAGCATTCCTAATCATGTCTAATTTCTGTCTGAAAATGAAGAACAGCCTAATTACCAAACTACTAACTTCAGGTCCCTTGAGTATTTAATAAAAAAAAAAGGCAAGGAATATTAATTAGCTTCAACTCTCAATCTTACACACTTACATACTGTTCTTGGGAAACTAGCAATGACACATTCCAGTCTTTCCTTCATGTATGTGCCTGAGATATTAACAACTTCTAGGCTTGAAAAACTGATAGACTTCCACCGTTTTTCCATTAGTAATCTTCGTCATATAAATCCATAATGTATTCCAATGTTTATTCTTAAAAAATATCAACAAGAATTATAAACCTATATTTTAACTAGTTCTTTACAATATATGTGCTGTCCTACAAAGAACAAATAGCTTGATGATGCCTATATGTATGCAGGAAAAAGACTGGGTGATATCATCTACTAGAGGCCCGGTAGATGAAATTCATGCACTTGGGGAGAAGGGGTCCCTCAGCCCAGTCCGCACCCTCTGGCAGTATGGAAGTCCTCAAGGGATGCCTGACTGATGTCAGCCAACAGGTGGACATCTCCGGAGGGGTCCTTAGTGTTGCCACAGAGGTAAGAAAGGCTCCCACCACCACCACTGTGCTTGCCAGCCATAAGCCCAGCTTCTGGCTAAGCGGCACTCCCCCTGTGGGAATGTACTGACTACCAGGGGCAACTCCTGCATCGAGTGTCTGCCTTCTGGTGGTCAGTAAGCTTCATAGTGACTAGTTGTTCTGCTGTTTGACCAATTTGCATATTAGCCTTTTATTATATAGTATTAGTTTCAAATATACATAACTAACAAATAATGCACTTAATACCATTTTAAGAGTGTGGGCTAAACTTGCATCTCTGAGGAAATTAAACCCCTCTCTGACAATTCCTAGAGACTGAGGGCAGGGAGACCAGGACAGGTGAGAGGTGAGGATGGAGAGAACTGGGCAGGCCCTGGACCATGTGTAGGGGTTTGGGCTTTATTTTACAGGCTGTCATTGTCTTATGTGCCTTTCTTAGAGCAATATCAGATGTCTTCCCAATCAAAGGAACTTTATTATCAAATAGTTTGGGAATATAATTTTATTTGGTAAAACAAAAAGATGTCTGTATTCCAGGACTTTCTAAGAGCTTTTAATGTGCAAATGAGCATTTTTCAGCAACAGGAATTTTGAATATAGCTACAGAATCTCTACTTTCCCTTTTACTACCAAATGATTTTTTACTATGAAGTTCTTCATAGAACTTGGTGTCACAAAATATACCTTAAGTATGTTTAGGCAAGTGGCAGATATTTAGAGATTTTAGTATCTAATGGTTTGACATTCGTGTAAGATAGATTGATGGCTGTGTGAAAGAGTCTTGGTGATCATGGAGACAAAATGATTTAGGTCAAAAGGAAGGCAACTCTAGTTAAGAAAAGAGAGGTATAAAGACTAAGATATGTCTAAGAGAAAAAAATCGCAGGGATTGGCAATTAATTTGATAAGTGAGTATATCAAAGATACATCCCAAATTTAAAGTATCAATGAGTAAGTGAATATATGTGCCAACAAGATAGAGAATAGCAAGACAGAGAATAAAGGAAATGAGACATTATAAGCGAATACACAGACACATATAAATTATAGTTTATAAAGTTTTTTTCACCCTCACTATTTTATCCAACACTCAGAACTTTTAAAACATAAACAGTACATGTGATTTTGATTTTAATTATGAAAAGAATGGTATTAGAATTTTAAATTACTCAACTAAATGAATACCACATCCTATATAATAAAAGCCTAATATGCAACTCAACCGAACTGAAGGATGGCCAGCGGAATGACTGGTTGCTATGACATGCACTGACCATCAGGGGGCAGACACTCAATACAGGAGCTTCCACCAGCCCACAGGCCCCAGACCAGCTAAGGTGCCAGTGGGGGCCCACAGATTGCCTTACTGGTTACCCCACAGATTGGCCCTGATTGCTGGCCAGGCCTAGGGACCCTACCCATGCACAAATTTCATGCACCAGGCCTCTAGTCCTAATAAGAGCCTAATATGCTAAGTGCCCGACCATTCATTTGACTGTTCAACCAGTCGCTATGACACACTGACCACCAGAGGGTGAATGCTTCAACCATTAGGTTAGCTTGCTGTGGGGTCCAGCTGATCGGGACTGGGTGAGATGGGCCGGACATGCCCTGAAGCCCTCCCATGGACCCTCCTCAACCCCAATCATGCACTAGTGGGGTACCTCGATCTGGCCTTCGCCCTCTTGCAATCCAGGACTCCTCAGGAGATGTTGGAGAGCTGGTTTCAGCCTGATCCTTGGAGGCCAGGCTGAGAAACCCCATTTGTGCACGAATCCATACATCAGGCCTCTAGTGTATAATAATGTAAAGATTCCCCTCCACCCCTCAAATCATTGCTCAATAAAGAGGTAATTTTCCTATATTCAAGTTCTTAAAATCTCTCAATAACTCTTTTGAACAAATTGCATTAGCCTAAAATTTCTCAACCAATTCTAGTTAAGAGACTCTTGGAGATGCACTAAATGAACTGATATAAAGAAGGGCCAAGAAATATAACCTAAATTTAGAATTAATTCTTAGGTGTGCATACCTGCCACTGTCGGAAGTTACTATTCTCAAAGTTTTTAATAGAATGTTCCTCATTTATTTATGGCTTAAGATAAAATTTGTAGTGGCAACATCATACACAGAAACAAACAAACAAAAAAAATGACTGAATTTTAAAGAACCTGTTTGCATGTAGAAATAATGGTCCTAAAAATCCGCATTGTATAACCCCAAAATGGCTGCAGATGTTGAAGATGCATGCAAAGAACGTGAAATAAGTTGTTTTAGAAAATGTGAGAAGAAATTTTACTAATATACCATAAAACTGCATATGTGATCTGGAGTACACATGAGTAATTACAATTACAAATCAGTACCATAAATAAGCCATAGACTTTTATTTACATCTCTGAATTCCATGTTTACACTGACCAAAATACTAGTTCTTCTCACTGAGAAAGTGGGAAAATCCTCTTTCATGCTTACTTGACATCTGGCTCCTGTCCTATTTTTTATCGCTACCACTGTTTCCATTGACTCAGGAGATGCCTGATCAAATCCTCTCAAATTGGGAAGCTGAGGACGACCTTGGAAGCAAGGGAGGCAGTGAATTAATGTAGAATTATACAGCATTGACTCTAAATCTTGTCATGAAGTTTCCAAAGCTTGCTTCTGCCGTCAGGAGGAACAAGGTTTCCAGGAAATGAAAAGCTATATGTCATAAAAATGCTTCTGTGACTTGGGTGCTTGCAGGGAACTAGTGTGAGGAAGTGTGAAAAGAGCCATGGGCTCACAGACAACTGGGTGGTCTTCGGCAAGTGAGTCGTTCCCGCAGGGAGACAACTCTTCATGGATCTCTCACATTTCTGCACATCCCGGGAGTGAGGCACTGACTGCCATTTATTTTCGACTATGTCTTCAAAGGTGTTTGATGGCAAACAGCCTAGGAAGATGCAGGCGGTGTCTCCCTCGAGAGAAAAGGTGAGGTGTATTTATTGGCCAGAATAATAAAGATAAATCTCTTTGCAGAGGGAAGGCCAGGCATGATTTCTGCCCACTTGAAAAGATTCAGAGTCCCTGAGCTCTGGGCTCCTCTCCTGCCATGCAACCCACTGTGTGTGTATGTGTCAGACAGCAGTCTCTGCGGCACCTGGTGGGAAGTGAGGGAGGGGGACTGGGTGCACCGATGCTAACACACTGGCCACTGTCACTGTTGTGTGTAATAAGATGCCCTCATTTAACCTCTGAGCCAGGAATGCTGGGTCTCCCAGCAGCACCCATGACACTGTGACAAGCTAGCTTCCTAATTTGCAAGTGGGGTGAAACCTCAGACCCTTCAGAATTCCTGTAAGTTTCTATATCCTCTCCTTTACTTGTCTGGGGGGGGGAAGCTGGGGCTACATGATCTTTAGCTCTTTTTCCAGCTTGATGAGTACATATTATTTATCTGAGGAATATAAAAAGTCTTGGCGAAATGATGCTCATGTTTTATGCTTTTATTATTTAAAAATTCTTAAAGTTGTTTTTTCCTAAAAGAATTATACAACAAAAGGCTTTGAGTTTTATAAGTTTACCCTTTCAAAGAAAACAAATAAACAAAACAACAAGGACCTGAGCAACTTGCATTACTCAGTTAAAAGTCCAGCTCTTAATTGTATTGGATGGAGCTGCAATCAATCTCCTCTCAAACGTGCACACTCACTTCCTTCAAGAAGTCATTCAATTGTAGCTTTAGTTTTGAAGGTTCTCACAGCACCTGAAATGTCTGCTAACACCATTCCTATGAAATCTTAAACCAGCTGGCAATTTGTATATCTAAAGTTTGTCTTTGTGGCTGTTTCAATTCCAATGATGTTAGCCACAGGAAAATGTTACTCTCCACAATTGATAAGAAAAAGTATTCACTCATATTTGACAACAATTTTCTATAAGACTAGGAAATTGATTCATTCATTAATAACTACTGAATTCCTACAATTGAAACTGTGATTGATGTTTGATATAAAAATTAATGAAATGCCAGGATGGTGTCGCTCAGTGGTTAAGCATTGACCCAGGAACCAACAGGTCGCTGGTTCGATTACCAGTCAGTGCACATGCCTGGTTTGTGGCCTTGATCCCCAGTGGGGGTGCTGCAAGAAGCAACTGGTCAATTAAGTTTATCTCTCATCAATGTTTCTATCTTTCTATCCTTCTCCCACCCTCTCTCTCTCTCTCTCTAAAAAGCAATAAAACATATTTTAAAATGATAATAATAAAATATGATTATTGTCTACAGAAAGTGTCAAATAAAAGAGTAGTCTATAATCTAGTTATGTATATATAAATATATATGTCCTTAACTTCTTGGAAAAGAGATACTGTACCATTCAGACATTAACAAAAAATTTTGAATAACAGCTGAATGAATGAATACATGATACTGAATGAATAAACACAAGTCTGCAAACTGGAGAATCCTGGCTGTGCATCAAATATATGCTTTGGCAGCCTGGGGATTTCTGAAACCAGTTCAGATCAGTAGTGCTAATGAAAACTCATTTCTTTGCAGAAAGTAGAATTTACATTCTAATTGCATTAAAATCCCTGGGCCATTACTTCTTAGTAAGAATGCCACAGAAACTATTAAACTACACTTAGACTAATCCTGTCATAGACTTGATATTTTTCCCCTACTTTAAAGCAGGCCTTCACTTGAGGATCTATGCCAATGCACAATTAATCCTCGTCCAAAACTAGACTGATGCCACAGGCCTACGTGGACTGGACTGCACACAGAAGTGGGTGGTTTTGTAGGTTTTGATTCTAAAGACACAGACTATACTACGTCCAGGAATTAGGCTGTTGATCTGATTTGATTGCTGATCAAGTAATAAGAAGGCAGATGGGCTCTTGTTCTTCCTCATGACACACAACCCCAAGTCATCAATCTGCCTCACTGTTGTGAGAATAGGAAGTCTGAGTCCTTGAAGCTAGAACTGAGTTATTATTATGCACTGGGTGTTGGTAAGGGTCTAAAATCCTTGTGATTTTTATCATTAATTCATCCAGTTCTCAATTACTAACATGGGTGCTTATAGTATGAGAGTCACTGCCTTGGAAGGAAAGTGGTGGGGGGTAGCAAGGATGAATAGATTCTTTGTGGATCTGAAGGATCTTCAGTGCAGAAGGGAGGAAAGCATGGTCACCAAGAGGGTGACGTGCGATGTCCTCATGGTGGCTAGGAGTTAAGATTTAGACAGTATGAGAAAAAAAGCAACTGTTTTCTCTCTGCTTCTTCAAGACTGAGGCCAAATGTCAGTTATCTGTAACATGTGGGGTTGGGGTGAGAGAGAAGGCCATTTCAGAAGATGATATTCAGTTTATTTTCCTTCAAAGACTCCTCCAGAGCTTCTGACTGGCTCAACCATTTTTCAACCTTTGTTTTCTGCTCATCTTTGTAAGCTAATTCATTTACTCCCTAACTCCTAGGGGGCAGAGAAGACATTGTCTCCTCCCACAATGCCCTTAAAGTTTAATAAGTAGGTTGGAATCAGCATGAGTGCACGAATGGTCTCAGTGTTATGAGAGAAATATAAAATAAGTGTTATGAGAGAAATTGTTGAAGGGAGGTAACACTTCTAGCAGGGGCTGTTGAAAAGGCTTCCGAGAAGATCCTGGACAGAGCAATGAGAGAAGACAGGGTGCTCGCTGGGAAGAGGAGGAGATGAGAAACCGGAGCTAAAGTTTAGCAGCATGAGGGCATGCAATAGGGGTATCTCAGCACGTATGGCCCCTCCCTTAACTAACTTTCCTAAATGTTGCTCCTCTGATAGGAAGTCTGACTTGTCCCAGTAGCATAATCTTCTCTTCCTAATATGTCCTCTCTCCCTCTCTCTGTCTATTCTATTTTTTCAGCCCACCTCCATGTCTGATAAATGTCTCCAATCTCCATACCTGGTCTTCGACCAACCCAACAACTTCATCCTTATTTATTCATCCATCACAGGTACTGACCCAGCCCAGGAGGAACATCTCTGTCTCTATTCTGCAACATGACTTCTGCAACCCTGCTTCTTCTATGGTTGTCCAGGATACCTGCATAATATCTCACAACTAGAGGTCCAGTGCACGAATTCATGCACAGGTGGAGTCTCTCAGCCTGGCTGGCAATCAGGACCTATGTGGGGAGGGAAGGGAGGGCTGCGCAGCCGGCTTGGGGAGAGGGGGGCACAGGAAGTTGACCAGGTGGAGGGAGGGGCCACAGGAGGTTGGCTGTGAGAGCACACTGACCAGCAGGGGGCAGTTCCTGCATTGAGCATCTTCCCCTGGTGGTCAGTGCATGTCATAGCAACTGGTCAACTGATCATTACAGTCATATGGTCTTAACAGTTGCTTAGGCTTTGATAGATAGATGGATAATAGATAGATGGGTGGATGATAGATAGATCATGATTTTTGGTGATGCTATCTTCTGGAACCACAAAATTCTGAAGAATTGAAAGGTACTTTTTCACTATGTTAAATCCAATAGAAATGAAAACTTAATAGGCAGTTAGTGAACCACAAAAGCTATTCTAGAAATTCATATTTATCACATTATTTGGTTATGCTAACATCTCTTCAATTTAGGAACTATATTTTATAAGTCAGATAGCTCAGGAGGGAAAAGTTTCCCAAAGTCATATAATTAGTAAGTGACTGAGCCAGGATTTTATTTCTAGTCTCTCTAAATATAATGTATTTCTCAAAAACCTCTACCTCTGCCTCTAAATCTCTCTTTATCTATACATATCTTTCCTCTGCTTCCTCACTGTCAGTGATAAACAGCTCTATTCTCTAAAGCAACATATTTTGATATTTTTATTATGATCAAAATATGTATGATATATGAAGTGCTAGAAAGAAATGAGGTATCAATCCATAAAAAGACACAGAAAAACCTTAAATGCATATTACTAAGTGAAAAAGAAACCAACCTGGAAAAGTTTGATACATATTGTATGATTTCAATTATATGACATTCTGGAAAAGTCAAAAATGGAGACAATAGAAATATTTGTGGTTTCCCAGGGCAGGGGATTGGACTGGGGGAATAGGCAGAGCAGATAGGGTATTTAGAGCATAAATACTTTGTATATCATAATAACAGATACATGTCTGCAACACCCAGAGTGAACCCTCAGGTAAACTATAGACTTGGGGGCGGGGTAATGGTGTGCCAATGTAGGTTTATCCTTGGCAAACCATTCTGATGAGTAATATTGACAATAGGTGAGGCTCTGCATGTGTGGGGGCAGGGGATATATGGGAAATTTCCATGCACTCCTCTCAATTTTGTTGTAAATATAAGACTGCTCCCCAAAAATAAAGTATTTAAATAAAACAAACACAAAATATACATGGCATAAAACTTAACATTTTAACCATTTAAGTGCAAATGTCAATAAGTACACTCAGATGGTTGTGCCACTATTACTACTCTCCATCTTCAGAACTTTTCCAAATTCTGACCCCATTAAGCAATAACTTCCCAGTCTCTCCTCTCCAATAAATGCTTAGAAATGAACATTCTATTTTTTTCTTCCTGTCTCTATGAATATGACTATTCTAGATACCTCATATATAACTCGAATCATATGGAATTTGTCCTTTTGTGTATGACTTATTTATCACAATGTTTTCAAGGTTCATCCACGTTATAGCATGTGTCAGAATTCCATTCTTCTTTTCAAAAATATTTAAGAATAGTCCATTATATTTGTATGCCACATTTGTTACTCACCAATCAATGGGCATTTGGGTTGTTCCCTTCTTTTGACTTGTATGAATAAAGTTGCTATGCATTTAAGTACATAAATACCTCTCCAATATCATGCTTTTGGTCTTTTGTTACATATCCAGCAGTGAAATTGCTATACAGCAATTCAGCGTTTACGTTTTTTGATGAACTGCCATATCGTTTTCCACGGTGGCTAATACCATCTGACATATCCACCAGCTATACATAAGAGTTCTGCAAGGCAAGATATTTTGGCCACACCAGATTAAATGTAAATATTAATGTGTCAAGAAAAGTAGATCCCTTGCCAGAACACAATTCCAAAGCTCAAGGGGGTAGGAACATTTAGGGTGAGCTTCTCTTTGTGTGCTGGGAGAAGTGGGAGGTAGGCATGGGATAGAGATTTTCCTGGAAAGGGCTCGATAGGATCAGATTGGACACTTATCTTCTGAGATCACATTATCTTCAACTGGTGCTTTCTCACTGTCATCTTGTAAGCTCATGCTTACCTGTCCCAGAAATAACAACCTTCCTCTTAAGCTTGTTCCAACCAGCTTTGCCAAAAATAGTTCTTAAATTCTGTAGCATTTTTCAAAGCAACACCCAATTCTAGGCTTTTGACAGCCATTATTTTTAAATGCTTATTCTTTTTTCAGAATCTTAGCTAGGCATCTTTTGTTTAATCTTTATATGCACACCTCCTTTCAAAAAGTTGATTAAGGATATGCTTATGTTCCCACTTTTTTTTTTTTTTTTACTTTTTTATCTTTATTGGCATGGTTTGTAATTATATAGTCAGGATTTGTGTTTTGAAAGTCTCCTAATCATCCTCAGATAACTTCTCTTTTTAGAATCCTCGAACATGAAAATGAGTCTATGTTTTCTAAACTTTTTCTCATATCTACGTTAGAAAAGGCAGGACTCACATCTGGAGATGCTCGACATTGCCTTTTCTCTCCACTGTGACTTCTAAGTTGACAGACAGTATCGGGGGTTCCCAACCATCCTACAAGATCTAAAGAACCAATATGTTTTTCCCTTTGGATAGAATTAATTCACCAAAGCTCCTATCTTCCTTCATAGAAATGTCATTTCAAGTTATGCAGGACAGAGAAGCCAAGTACTCTGCTTTTAGTGAACTAAATTTACAGTAAATGTGTTCACATAAAATCCCCGATTACTACTCTCTCCTCCAGAACCAACTTACATTTGTAATGGAAAGCATCACTTGTAACTATATCTGTCCACAGATACTATTTGGTTCAAGAATGGATGCCACTGTCACTTGTTTAAATCTCCCTGGTTCTCCTATTGTATATTATTACTCATTGTTAGAATGTTTAGCTTGACCACAATAAATGATACATAAATTGGGATGTTATATCATCCATTTGCTCCTGGAATAAAAGCTATGAACAGTTACTGTGGCGATCTAAAATACTGTGTGAGTGGTCACTGAACTATTGAATCCTATGATTTCTGTGAATTATGGAGAATTCAAGCTAAGTCTTATGGTCTGCAGTGATCCTGATGATTCCACAGGGAACAGGACTCAGGTCCACATTTCTAACGGCATGCAGAGCATGAAACGTCAAAGTAGAAGCTTTTGGCAGACCCAGCAATAGCTAAGTCTTCTCATTTCCTTACCTTCTATGGGAACTGACTTGAGACTGTCAAAATAAAAAGACTAATCATTCCCTTCACACAAGACTGATTCACTTCTTCTGTATGTGTGTAATTTTAAAGACTTTGGAATGTACATGTGATTATTTTTCAGGACCATTTTAATGAAAGAAAATAGGACTTGTTTAGTTTAAGAGTTAAATAACATTTAAAAATCACTAAAATGATTTTATTGCCTAATATGGTATACTACACAATTCCAAATTTCTTAGTTTTAACACTAGTATATCGCCTGTCTAGCAAAATGGAAAATTGACTTCAGTCAGCACATATAGGCAACTGGGTTGCAGGATAAAAAATATAGCAATTAAAGCTATAAAATGCTTATTAGATCATCTGGTTCATGCATTCCCACTGCCAATTCATAATAAAAAGCAAAATATAGAGAAGAGAAAATATAATGCACCATTCTCAATTAAAAGCCCATGTGTAAATGTTAAACTTTCTGTTTGAAAAAAATTTCCAAAGCAGAGGGCCATCTAATGTTCTCATTTTAAAATGCTTTTTAGTGTTTCTTCCCATTTGTGATTACAATTTTGAAATGCCACAAAGATAAGTACTGTTGTGATAATATTAATTCAAAATACAGACATCTAGAAATATAGTACACACGCGCATTTTGTATAATAAACATACATAATATGCATGAGTGCCTAATGTTTTTATGTTCATTATATTTGCCATTTGCATCAACTGTTCTAAATAGAAGTCATAGAGACTGCACAATTTGATGGTAAATGTTTCTATAAGCTCATCTCAAAAAATGTGCTTTATTTATTTGGTTTTCAGAGAAATACATCAAGTTCTAGCTCAAGGATAATGATGCCCCAAAAGCCATTACTACAGACTCTGCCCACCAATCTGGTGGTCAATTGTATTTCTGAATTTCAACAATAAATCCACACTTTCATGTCAAGATGAAAAGCCTTTATAAGTTATTTTTCTTTCCTTAAACTTATTGTTATAATTCTGCAAATTTATAACATTAACTTTAAAAATATTAAGCTATACTTGATACTAATTATACATTGACCACAATGACTCCATGATCATCTATAAAGAATCAAAATGTCTCTATACTATAGCAATTTTGCATTCACTTTCAAAAGGCTAGTTCCTATAAACAGCACAATAAATATTGGTTTTATAACATTTGTTTAAAAAGGGTATGTTCAACTGACACCAGAGGTAATTATGCAAGTTTTGTGAAAAAGATATAAAGGGAAGCAGACCATGGGAAAAATCACCAACCCACAATAATATGCAACAAGAGAAAAGTCAATGAAACTACATAGCAGCCAGAAAGCAATTAGGAACATGGCATCAGTAAGTCCTCACATATAAGTAATTACTCTAAATGTAAATGCAATGAATTCTCCAATCAAAAGTCACACTCATTTGTGGAATATAATGAACAACATAAACTGATGAACAAAAACAGATCCAGAGACAGAGAAGCATCCATCAGACCGTCAAACCTCAGAGGGAAGGTAGGGGAGGTTGGGGGTAAGGAAGAGAGGTCAACCAAAGGACTTATATGCATGCATATAAACCTAATCAATGGACACAGACAACAGGGAGGTGGGGGCATAAATGGTGGGTTGGGGGGAATAAGGAATAGAGGAATAAGGACACATATGTAATACCATAATCAATCAATAAATTTTTAAAAAGTCACAGAGAGGCTGGTTGGGAAAAAAAGACCCAATTGTCTATCAAAGTAAAGGGATGAAAAAGATATTCCATGCAAATGGAAACCAAAATACAGTGAAGGAGGGTAGCTCTATCAGACTAAATAGACTTAAACCAAAACTGGTAACATAAGAAAAGAAGGTCATTATACAGTGAAAAATGGGTCCATTCATCAAGCAGATATAACTACTGTACATATGTATGCATACAACATTGGAACACCTAAATATGTTAAGCAAATACTAAGAGATCAAAAAGGATAAATGGACAAAAACACAATAGTTTGGAATTTTGGCATGAGATAAATCATCCAGATAAAAAAAAATAACAAGAGAATGTTGGACTCGAACTATACTTTACATCAAATGGACTTAGGAGACATATATTGAACATTCTAACCAACGGCCACAGAATACACATTCTTTTCAAGTCCACATGGAACATTCCAAAGGATAGATCATGTGATAGGCCACAAAATAAGTCTAAAAAATTTTAAAAATAAGTAATTGGCTTTGATAAATTACCAATGCAGTCCTTGGACAACAAAGGTCAAGAAACTGGTTAGATGGTGTGGAAGGAAGCAGAGAGCTGCGGGGACTCTTACCCTCTGAGTGGAAAGAGTTTTGGTAAAAAAAAAATGAGATTCTCTGGGAGGTGCTAGACCCCAAGTGTCTGGACCTTTAAGCAGCCATTAGGGCTGTTCCTGGGTGGTCTCCAGACTGACCCTGGCTCCCAGGACAGAGGATAGAGCAGAAAGAACTTAGGTTCCAGGAGGAAAACAAGTTTTGTGATAATAGTTACACATATGTAAGTGAGAGAATAATGTTTTATTTGGAAAATAATTTGTCACCTGGTTAAACAGAATAATGTATGTAAAAATGATAACTATTCAAATAATTCTGACTCTATGCTGGGCAGTGCTCTATGTAATTTATAAAGATTAGCTCCTTCAATCCTCACATCAATCCAATACAGCGGCACTGTTTTTGTCCCCATTTTGTGGATGAAAAGGTGAGGCAAACTGAGGTTAAGTTGCCCAGTGTAGTCCAGGAGTTATGTCACAAAAGCAGGATTTGGATGTAGGCAATTGATCTCAGGACTATGTACTCTTATGCAGGCTGCAAAGCGATTTTCTAGAGCAGTGTTTCCCAAAGTGTGGTATGCATACCCCCAGGGGTACAGGAAGAGTTTGGTGGGGGTACACGTTGCACCGGAGTTTGGTGGGGATATGCACTGCACCGTGCTTAGCTGTGCCTAATTCTACGTTCTCATGAGCCAAGACAGTCTTGTGAGGCATGAGATGGTCCGGTGTGCAAATAATGTTTCTTATAGCTTTTATTTATATTTTTTAATGAACAATTTTATTTTTCATTTATTATTATTTTGTGTATGTACCAAAAAATAAAAAAATAAATATATTTTGATTGTTATTAAAATGCATCCTTTTTTTTTGACAAGGGATACTCAGTGTTACGAAAATTATAGAAGGGGTACACACATGTCAAAAGTTTGGGAAACACTGTTCTAAAGCATTAGTGAAAATAATAACTAATGTTATTTGCTTGTACGCTGCAATAATAATGAGGATAAAGGACATCTGATATGTAAAAAAAGCTAGAAACCGAACATAGCAGTCTGCGCTTCTATTTTTGACTCTGAGTCCTTCTCATCAGATGTGCTTCCAATAAATGTATTTTCAGGGTCCAGCCTTCACATCTACCACGACTCCCAGTGGATCCTAAGGAAGCAAACCTTTCAAGGGCAGTTCTTTCTGAGACTGATGGCCTGACCAACTTTTGACATTACTAATGTATTCTTTTCAGAGAACATTCTAAGGAGGGTGGGCAGCGGGGCCCTGCCGGCTCGGGCTGCTGTGATAACCTCCCTCCAGTTAGCACATCAGTGAAAGAGCAGCCTGTAATCCCGTGCCACCAGAGGAGAAACACCGAGAGAGTCCTGAGGGTTCCTTTGTGCACAGGTCTCGGGCTTCCCACTGGGGAGGCAACCTGAGGCCCAGCAGTATGTGGCCAGGTGACAGTCGGGAAGCAAGAAATCAAACACTGCTGCAGAGGTAAAGCGGGATTTAAAAGGTTTCTCCTGCACTGGTCTTTGTGGATACAGCCAGCATTCAAAAGAATACCCAGTCGAAACCGGTTTGGCTCAGTGGATAGAGCGTCGGTCTGCGGACTCAAAGGTCCCAGGTTCGATTCCGGTCAAGGGCATGTACTTTGGTTGCGGGCACATTCCAGGTGGGGGGTGTGCAGGAGGCAGCTGGTTGATGTTTCTAGCTCTCTGTCCCTCTCCTTTCCTCTCTGTAAAAAATCAATAAAATATATATTTTTAAAAAAGAATACCCAAATCTGTCTCAAACTTCATTGGGAATATGGAGGCATTCATATAATACTGCTAACAGTTCTGAATGCCAATAAAATAATATACTTCCAAATTTCCAACGCAAACAGACTTTTTTTTTCTCCTTAAGAGTGGAGAGGTGTGATTAAGTTTTTTAAATTTGAACCAAAGCTATGGAGGGGTAAATACCTTTATTGCTTCATATCCCCTTTTATACAAATATTAAAAACAATGATTTTTCTCTAAAGGGGAAAAAAAACAGACACATGAATGGTTTCCCAATAACAACGGAATGAACTGAAATTTGGACTCAGAGCTGAAAGGGCTGAATTGTAGTGTCGCCTTGGTCCCTAATCATCTCTTTCTGAGTAGTTTACAGTTCAATAGCTTCCAAAAGAAATTTACAGTGACTTGCAATAAACGCTTGCACACAAAAGAACGTAAGAGAATTAAACGGAAAATCAGAAACAACGTAGAGTAATGGGAGAACATTTGCTTCACCCATTTCATCTACCTCTGAGGAGCCTGAACACAAAAGGAGAAAGGGAAATTATGAAGCTCATAGGGTTCAAACTATTGTTAAAAGAAAACCCACTCCTTTTTAATAATAAAAAAAAGTCGTTTCTGTTTTGTTTCATTTCCTGGCTCTAAATTTTATTTTATTTATTAGAGTGGGGGTGGTTCCTCAGCCTGGACTGACCCCTCTCACAGTCTGGGAGCCCACAGGGGCAGGAGGGAACCCGGCGATCAGGGGAAGGCGACACCCCACTAGCAGGCGACACCCCACTAGCAGCAGCACAAGCCTCAGCTGGCCCCGGTTACCTAAGCCTCGGGCAGAGGCAGCTGCCATCCGAGGTTTGCTTGTGCCTTGGGTTGGCCCTGGGCAGCTGGGCAGCCAACATCCAATGCTTGCCTGCTTCCTGGGCCGGCCTTGGGCTACTGGGGGGCTGAGGAGACTGGGGGACTCCAGAGGCAAGTGCATGATAAGGCCAGGTGGGGGTGGGCTCGGCCTTTCCATGCCTTTCCATGGTGTGGCTTAGGGAACTGGGCACCGCCATCTTGTGGCTGTGGCACTGCCATTTTTGAGGGCACGGCAGTCAATTAGCATACTCTTTCCTCATTGGCGTGAGGGTCCATTAGCATATGCCCTCTTTATGAGATAGGGTTTATTGCTTTTAATCTTTATTGTTGAAAGTGTTACATATATCCCCTCCCCACCCCACCCCCGCCATTGACGTTTTATACCCACCCCTACCCCTAACCTTAACCCTAGCCCCCACCCCACTCCTGCCCAGGCCTTCACCACCCCAGTGTCTCTGTCCCTGGGTTATGCATATTTGCATACAAGTTCTTTGGTTGATCTCTTCCCTCTCTCTCACCCTCCCTTTTCTGCTGGACCATTACATTAAAAGGTATCAAGTTAGGTGACTCTTCTTAAGAAATGGAAAATTTCTGAATAAAAGTTAATGGTATCTTATTGAATTATACTTGAGTGAAGCTAATTTTTTTTGGAGAGTCAATCCACTGTATTTCAAGTAAATTGCCTTTGATGCTCTACTTGACAGAAGGAGTCACCAAGCAGCTCCATGACCTCTTGCCTCTCAGAAGGTAAAATAGTGATTTTGATTAAGATACTCCAAATCCCCTTCTAACACAAAAGTGACATTATTTCTAAGATTAATTTCTTCTAGAATTTTTATTATTGTTAACATGCCATCCAGGCCCACATGCTCACAGTGTACGGGCTCTCATCAAATTATTTTTTCCCCACAAAATTAACATTATAAATATGTCTGACACCAAATTGTGTACTTCAAAACAAAAAACAAACAAACAAACAAACAAAAAACCAGGGTTTTCCACAATACCTGAAGAACAATCTGTTGAATTAACAAGTGAATATAAATATTTGGAATTCCCTCTGCCACTTTTATGCCTTATGTTTAAAAGGCTCAGCTTAATTGAGTTGTCTGTGTATCCTATGATTCTAAAATAAACAACACAGAAATCTTTTGTAGCCCATAGTAGTTCTAGGGGTAATCTAATAGCACCAAAGTAGATGCTGTAATTTCCAGCATAAAAATCTAAATAAAAATATAAGTACTTTAATGGGTAATGAAGGGGAGAAGACTATGCCATCCGAAGGTATGCCTCTTTGGCATATTGATTATTTTGAAGTCAGTTATTTTTAAGAAACAGCTCTGAAAACTGAGATGTCAACCTTTTGTAAAAGACATTTATATAGTTAAGGGAAACCTCCATCTATAAGGGTCTCTCTTTCTCTCTCTCACTTTCTCTCTCCAAGGAAGAGGAGGGGACTAAATCTCTAAAGCCCCTTGTCAACTGAGAAGACACCAGCTTATATCTGCATAGCAACCATACCCTTGTTCACAGGCATAATGCTTCACTTTATTGCATTTCACAGATATTGCTTCTCTCCCCCACCCCACCCCCATTAAAGGTAAGATCCTCCACCAGCAAAACAGATTAGAACTTGCTAAAGTCTCAAATAATGGTTAGTTCTTTTACAGCAATAAAATATTTTAATTAAGATATAAACATTAATTTTTCACACATAATGTTACTGAAGACTTATTAGACTTCAGTCTAGTATAAATTTTACAAGCATCAGGAAACCAAAATATTAGTATGATTTGTTTTATTGCAATATTCACTTTATTGTGGTATTTTGGAGCCAACCCCCTAAAATCTCCAAGGTATGCCAGTACTATGCTTTGCATGAAAACTTCCCATAACAGGCTGTCCCTACCCCCAACATTTTTCTTTTGTCTTTATCTACAGATGGTATTTATGCTGACAGTTTGGGCCATTTCCATGGTGTATTCCATTTTCCTGGGTATCTCCCACATATACAAGAGGTATGCATGTTATTAAACTTTTATTTGTTTTTCTCCTGTTTGCCTTTTACTACTGGGGGCAGGGGCAGGGGGTGTTGTCAATTGAGAACCTAGAAGGGTAAAGGAAAAATTATATTTCCTCTCCCACAGTTCCCAAGAATAAGATTATGTTCTCACTTCAATTTTGTTCCACTCCAGTTCAGTTTATACACAGTATTCAAACAGCTTCTTAAAACATTAATGTTTTTAAGAGCTTATATATCTCCCCTGCATAGCTTCTTGCACACCTTACTATGTTTTCTGAGGCCTTGCTAGATGGATTCCCGTCCACCTTTCTGTTCCCTTGTCTCATTCAACTTATAAGCCTAACTCTCTGGGCTTTATTCACTCTGGGGTTTCTTGTTCCCCAAACTCAGCCACCACATCCTGACCCTGGACCCTAGAGCACTCTCAGGTATGCCCTTCCCCCCAGTCTAATCACAGGCTAATCCTTTCCTCGTCATCCTATCATCTCAGTTCCATCTTTTCAGAGAGGGCTTCCCGGACCCCTTTTGGTCAAGAGCTGATCCCAATGTTGTCTATTTCAGCTCGTGTTTGTTCCTTTCATAGCATCCCTTAAAACTCACAATAATTTTGTTGACTTGTTTCCTTCTGTCTGTCCTTACACAACATAAATTCCATGATAGCAGATTTAGGTTGTCCTGTTTACCGCTGCTTTTCAAGCACCACATAAGCCATGTTTAGCGAATAACTGAAGAATAACTGGACATTTTGTGATCACCATGGTAACACTATAATCAAATTAATGATTATCTTTCCCATAGTATACCCTGTCTTTAATACATTCCCTTGTATTTTAGATAATTGCTCTCCTATCTGGTTCTAACATAATGTAAAGTCCCTGAGGGTAGAAAAATGTCTCATTCATCAATGATTTGAATTAAGGGCATGCATTGTGTTGGATTAAAGATGGCCACCAGTCATCTGATGCCCTCTCTATGCAGAGTGTCCAATAAGGGCCATGTCTTCTCTTTCTCAATATGGGAGGGGAGTTCTGTGATTAGACTGACCGATGGAAATGACAGAAAAGATGATGTGACACGTGTTCCCAGGCCTAAACTTTACAAAGCTGGACGCTTCCCCTTCTGTCTCTTGGGACACATTTGGAACCTTGAGCTCTCAGGTGGGAAGCTGGGTAGCTTGCTGGGAAAACCATGGAGAAAGGCCCAGTGACAACCTAGACAGGGAGGGGAGCTCGCCTGAGCCCGCCCTTCTAGTGTCATCATGAAAGTCAAAGGCATGTGTGTGAGGCCTTCTTGGGTCTTATAAACCAGGCACCAGCAAACTGTGGCCCGCAGGGCAGCTACTTGATTCTGTAAGTAAAATTTTATTTAAAAACAACCACCATATTTATTTACATACTAGAGGCCTGTTGCATGAATTTGTGCACCAGTGGGGTCCCTCGTCCTGGCCTGTGGGATCAGGCAGAAACCAACTATCTGGATTTTGAGAGGGTGCAGGCTAGCTGAGGCACCCCACCAGTGCACAACTGGAGCTGGGGAGAGATGCAGGAGGTTGGCCTGCCAGGGAGGGCTCCAAGGTGTGTCTGGCCTGACTCACTCAGACCAGATTGGCTGGACCCCAGGAGCAAGCTACTGGTCAGAGTGTCTTCCCCCTTGTGGTCAGTGTACGTCATAGCGACTGATTGACTAGTCAACTGTCTGCCCCCTGGTGGTCAGTGCACATCATAGTGAGCCCTTGAATGGCCTTAGCATATCATTAGCATATTATGCTTTGGTTAGTTGAATGGCCGACCAGTCGACCAGACACTTAGCATAGTAGGCTTTTCTTATATAGGATTGCCAGTAGGTATCTTTACATTGCACCAGGAGTGCTGAGCAGCAATGATAGACACTATGACCCACAAAGCAAGCCTGAAACATTTACGATCTGACCCTTCACAGAGCAAGTTTGTGACCCCTGTTCTAGACCATCCCAGATACCTCCAAATGACCATAGATGACACCACATGGAGCAGAAGAATCTCTCATCCAAGTTCTTCCCATATTTCTAATCTATGAAAATTGTGATGCATAATACAATGGTTATTGTTTTAAGCTACTTATTTTAGGGTAGATTGTTATGCAACAGTAGGAAACGAGCAAATAATTACCTGGAGGTGTGGTGGTGCTGTATAAAACCTGTGACATATGTCAGTGGCTTTGGGATCAGGCCATGGATAGGAACCGAAAGGGTCTCATAGTGAGCATTAGTGGAAAAAAGGTCTTTAAAGAGACTAAAAGCAGCAAGAACTTTGAAAAAACTGTTGGTGAAGCTTTGAGGAACAGTGAAAATGTTATTAGAAACTGAGGAACATAATCATTTTGTGTTGGCAACCAATTTGACATTAGTGTTGCCTGAAGAAAATGGAAAAGGAATGTAATGAATGTGTGAATCTGGCAATAAACAAACAAACAAAAAGATTAATGGGCAGAACATAGAAAGCACCAACTGGCTTCTAGCTGCTGATGGTAAAATATGAGAAGAGAGATGAACTAGAGAGAAAAACAGTTGAGTTTGTAGCAAGATTTACTGGAAATACAAAGCACCTGGGGCAGGGTGGGTATGAATATCAAACTTTCCTATCCTAGCCCCTCCTAGCAATGATTTTCAAAATCAGAAATGATCCCAGGACAAAGGTTAAATCTGGGATACCATCTATAACACTGGCCGTGGGGTCAATAATCTCAATTTCTTTGTTGAAACCTCAAAAAAGATTCCAGGGTAAGCCTAAAAGGGTTTCTGAGAATCTTAAGGGTTGTACTAGTACATCTCAAACCTTCCCTGCCAGAAAACAGGGCCTCTATGAATCTTGGGATATGCTTGGTAAACCCTTTCAACTAAACAGAAGGCTTCTTTCCAGAATAGCCTGAATCTCAGTCCAAAATGTGGGGCGGGAGGGGTTGAAGGACCGGTCAGAAACAAATGTGTGTGTGACTTTTATTTAGTGGATTGGCTTATCACTGGTACATAGAAGCCCTATAAAGATTTTTATGGAAAAGGAAAGATGACCCAGGGAGCATAACTAGGAGCCACTGCAGGCACTTCTAGGGAACATGACTAGATCCTAACACAGGAACTAGTGACAAGTGTCTGGTTGTGTTTCAGAGTCAATGTAGAACAGGAACTGCTCCCTCCTCAATTTTTTTATTTTTTATTTTGAGGAGGAGGGTCTAATCCCTATTTGGGAGGAGAGCAGATAAATTCTCCCAATCGTTCACAGGTCTTCAGGTTGATATGGAACCACACTCAAGGACCCTCGTTCACACATGGGCTATATTTACATTATCAGCTTTTTCAACTCAAGGCTATGTTGCTATAGGGTAGGGTTTTGGAATGTGCAAAGAATGTCAGTACCCTGTTGCCAATAGCTTTTTCATAGAGAACCATTTGTCTCTCCTTAAATCTGTGGACTCTCTGTGACTATACTGGCCAATAAAATCTGGTGGAAGCTATAGTATACATTTTTTTTTATCCTAGCCTTTAAGAGAATGGAAGTTTCTAGTTCCTAACTCTTAGGTTACTTACTCTTGGAGCCCTGAGCGGCCATGTTGGACTTCCATTCACTCTGCTCAAGAGAGCAAGTGAAAATTCTGAATCCACAGTTTCTAGCTGTGAATGAAACCATCATTGACCACTCCCCCCACACTCCCCAGCAGAGCCACTGGATGGATTCCATCACAGATGGCACATGGAGAAAAATTGCCCAACCAAACCCTGTCCAAGTTTTGACCCACAAAACCCTAAAATATAATTAAATGATTGTTGATTTAAAGCACTAAGTTCTGGAGTAATTAACTATATATGTTTATAGAAAATAAGCATGTATTCCATACTGGTACTAAAAATGCACAATTATACTTTCAGCATATCTACTCCAAAGTCAATGTGTTTGAAAAATGTGGTCTCTCTGATGGGTTGAGTTGTATGTTGAAGTCCTCACTCCCAGAAGTTGTGTTATCTGAATTCATTTAGAAATAAGTTTTTTGCAAATGCAATCAAATTTAGGTATCATCATATAGGACTAGGGTGTACTATAACACAATGACTGTGTCCTCATTAGAAGGGGAAAATTTGGACATAGACACACAGATGAAAAGGCCATGTGAAGACAGAGGCAAAGGCTGGAGCAATACATCTCTACACCAGGAACACCAAGGATTGCCAGCAGCCCCTAGAAGCAAAGAATAAATCCTCCCATAGATCCTTCAGAGAGAGAATGGCCCTGCCAGCATGTTGATTTTGGACTTGCAGCCTCCAGAATTGTGAGAAAAGAAATGCCTGTCATTTTGAGATACATAGTTTATGACTAACATAGTCTCCTACCACAGGTGGCATAGAATAGAACTTACACGTCCTATCTAATAAAAAGGGAATATGCTAATTGACCATCATGCCCTCACAAAGATGGTGGCACACACAGCCAAGAAGGAGGGAATATGCTAATTCACTGTCACACCCTCAAAGATGGTGGCACCCACAGCCACAAGATGGCAACACTCAGCCCTGCCCCCAGGCGGGTCTTGCCGCCCCATGCTCCTACCTTCAGAGTCCCCCAGACTCCTCAGCCCCCCAGCCACCCAGGGCTGGCCCGAGGTGCAGGCAAGCCTTGGATGGCAGCCACCCAGCTGTTCAGGGCCACCCAAGGCTCAGGTAACCAGGGCCGGCTGAGGCTTGCGCTAGCGGCTGAGGCAGCAGCAGTGGTGTGATGGGGTGATATAATATTAAGATAAGGCTTAGATTTGGTGTAATATAGATCTCATATAAGTATATAGAAGTTATAATTATGTGTGAAACTGTGTAAAGCATTACAAAATGGAGTGAAGGCCTATACTCCATCTGAACCCTAGCATGTAAGCTTGAGTGGTGACAGGGCGAGGCACGGACTGCACACAGACTGAAGACCTGGGAGCACAGCCGGCTGCGAACTACAGATAAGGACAGAAGGTCCACCACACCCTGAAATTTGGACAGGCCAGCCCTGAAATTTGGACAGGCCAGCCCTGAAATATGGACATGCCAGCCCTGAACATAAGGGCTATATAAACTGAGACATTGACAGCTTCACTTAGGTGACCTCGCCTCCAACCGGACCACGTCTCTTCGTCTGTCTGATCTTCACTTCACGGTCTGTGACGCATCCGTTGCTGAGCCCAGAAGCCACCGAGCAAGGTAATAAATTGTGTCTCACTCCAATCTCGTTTCTATCTCTATTTGTCTCTGTGTGTGGGTCCGACCAAGGAAAACAAGTTGGGGGCTTAGGAGTTTTAGCTTGTAGAACTCAGACTAAGCTAGTTATCTGACTGACCTGCATGTTCCGAGCCTTGGTTTCGTAAAACTGGAACATGGGGGCATCGCCTTCCCCTGATTGCTGGGTCACCTCCCATCTCTGAGGGCTCCCAGACTGTGAGAAGGGGCAGGCTGGGCTGAGGGACCCCCTCCAGTGCATGAATTTTTATGCACCAGGCCTCTCGTCTATTATAAGCACTACTAATAACACACAATACATCTTTTTGAATATTATTAATACTAGATAGTAACTTTCATATGGCCTACCCCATATAGATTCCAAATATTTCGGCTATGTCTCCATATTGCACCAATATCCTTTTTCATGCTGCTTTTTAAAGTCATAGGGCTGGAGCATTCTGAGGCTTTAGCCTTCTGGCCATTCAAATCCACTTACTGGCTCAGGGATCACACCTGAGGAAGGGCCAGAACCGTAAAAAAGGGATGAAAATCCAATGAGGCAATACCATTACTTGCCAGCAATTCAGTGATGGATAACTGTAATTATTCTCTTAAATGGGATTTGGAAATTTGGCTTTGGGTTACTCATTCTGAATACGTTCAGATAATGACACTTGGGCCCAAATCCATAAGTAAAACATTTAATGATGTGCATTTGCGTCTATATCAATACTTCAGAATGCTTATCACACTGAAAACAAGAGAAAAGTTTATGAGGTTCATTGTAACTGTATGATGATATGTACAATTAAGAAAAATGATACATCAAGTGAATACTTAGTAAATCCTCTTCGAAAGTGGTTGTTTACTGGTATTCCTGCTTCAGGAAAAGAGCAGATAAATGTGATGATCACAGGATTTCAGTAAGAAAATTGCAGTATTTCTTCATTGGCATTAAACCTCACTTGCTATCCCCTCATACACCTGTATAGAATGCAGAATTATTGCCTTATTAAAAATGCATTTCATATTTCCAGATTGTATTAATTTGGCCAGTGGGACATGCACTCAAATGAGCTAGTACCAGATTCATCTGAGCTATAAAAATAAATAATAACTACATAATAATCTTTTGATGTACAGCCAAAAACCATTTGATTTCTGGAGCCATAAAAAGATGAAATGAACCACAAGTTCAAAAATGCCAATGAGTACTTGAAGGAAATATCCTTTAGAGACAGGTAACTCCAGCTTTTTTTATACAATAAAAATGTAATTGCTTAGAAGAAATGTGATAGTAAAATAGCATATTTCTATATCTAGTGTAATGGGAAACCTGAAAGCATATTTAAGAATATTAGTTCATGTGCATTTTCAAAGGCCATCTTGCATATTGCACTAGACAGATGTTTGATGAAGAAACTAACAAAAACACGAACAGGATCATTGTGTCATAGCAAGTAAAAGGAACAGAGGTTTATGATTGTGGACCTAAGTTCACATGGCAACTCAATCACAGCTAAGCAGGGTTACTTAAGTCACCTAACCTTCTCAGTCTTCCCATACATGGAGTGCGATCACAGTGTTACCTGACAATGAATCATTGTGATGAAAAATGAGAAACGTGTACAGCAATGCTGCATAATATAAAGCATTATGCAGACGTTATGTTATTCATTAGCCTAATGGGGAACATAACCCCAATTTACAAATTTTCATGAACGTTCTCTCTAGCTTGAAACTTGGACATTTAGGTTTCCATTGGGTTTGTGCTTAATTATTTCTGATGATGAGTTTTTGTTTTTTGCTCAAAATATAAACTCAGAACACACCAAACCAGTCACTTATGAACAGTGAATGTTTAGAACTGAGACAATCTTTTCCCCGGGAAGACTAAAGCATAGACTGTTAAAACATTCCTATTGCCCTTTACCAAAGTCTGTTAAGCAGAAACGGGGGGTTAAGAATGTAATGGACAGAGAAACATTTTCTGACTTCTGAAGCGTTTATGATTGCACGTGTTCCTTTTTCAAAGGCCTTTTAACAGCTCTGACATAAGGCTTCATTGAAGTTTCAGCTGGAATACAGACAGGTTGAAAGGCACGCAAGTGAAAAGGCTTCCTATTAGAATCAAAATGGAAAATAGTGCCTTAATTGTTCCCTTCAAATTCATATCAGGATCAGTGAGAGCATGTTCCTGCCCCATCATCCAGCCGGGGAGTTCCCGGGACTTCAAAGAAATCTCCCCTCCGAGGAGACATCAGCTGAATCATATCTGAAGACACAGTTGAACACAGAAAAAAAAGAAAGGAGTTTTTTAAAAATCATTCTAAACAGTCTTACTAAGCACTGCGTATCTAGGCTTTCACAAATACAGTTAAGATACAGTGGCCCGTGGGGGTTATGTTCTACAGCCTCCAGTGGGTATCTGAAAGTGGGGATACCAGTGAACCCTCTTTATACTGTTTTACCCTATACATCCATACCTAAGATAAAGTTTAATTTATAAATTAGGCAGAGTAAGAGATTCACAACAATAACTGATAATAAAGAAGAGCAATTATAAACATACGCTATAATAAAAGTTTTGTGAATGTGGTCTTTCTCTCTAAGAACTGATCTCATAGCCAAGATGTCTACATACTAAGTGCCTCGGGGGTGGGGAGTGTACACAGGGTGGAAGACAGGGGACAAAGGGGACAATGTCTATCTTTAGCAGGACAGTGGGAAGGTGCAAGATTTCATCATGATACTCAGAATGGCTTGCAATTTAAAACTTAAGAACTGTTTATTTCTGCAATCTCCCTTTTAATGTTCTTGGGCCATCGTTGACCACGAGTAACGAAAACCATGGAAAGCAAAACGATAGATACGTTGGGACTACCGAAGTCAAACATCTCCTGGTGCTAGAGCTAGAAATGCGCTGTTAAATGTTCAGCTGGGAGATGTTTGCCCTTTCTGCTCATTATTCGCTTTCCGGTTCATCCAGGATGAAAATCAAGCTTCTTCCTAGAACTGCTAAGAAAGGATTATTGACGCTTCCCCAGCTCTCAGAGAAGAACAAAGGCTTCTCATGCTCTGGACTTTCTTCTCTGGACTGGACTCTAGAAGAAACTTGAGATGTCTGCATGCAGTGTTCTAGCCCCTCTCGGTTTCACCCGCATTCCTTGTCCAGTTTATAGCAGACACTGTGCCGACAGTGCCAGGCACAGGGGGTGGCCCCGGCCTTTAAGAAGAGAATGCCGCCGAAACTGGTTTGGGTCAGTGGATAGAGCATCAGCCTATGTATGGACTGAAGAGTCCCAGGTTCGATTCTGGTCAAGGGCATGTACCTTGGATGTGGGCACATCCCCAGTAGGGGGTGTGCAAGAGGCAGCTGATGTTTCTAACTATCTCCCTTCCTCTCTGTAAAAAAAAAATCAATAAAATATATTTTTTTTTAAAAAAAGAAAAGACTGCCAAGTGAATCAGAAGTTATTTTATAGTTAGATGAATGTTTTCATGGGTGGGAATGAGTGAGACCAGCTTAGGTGCCCAAGAAGAAGCGCTGACACATAAGCTGACTCTGTAGACACATAGGAGTGAGCAGGGGAAAGGACACACAGGGATTCAGTTGGAGGAGAAGACAGGTTTGATGTTGCATAAAGGACCCCAGAAATGTAATACGGCTTTGTGTAGGACTTTGCAAAGGGATGGAGCGGGGACAAGAGGAGGCTTCAGAAGTGACCAAAGGGATTAGTGCCCAAACAGAAACTAGAAGACTGTGAACTCAGTGATACTGGGAACCAGTGAAATATCTGAGCAGGTGGAAGAGTGCTTGTGTGTGTGTGTGTGTGTGTGTGTGTGTGTGTGTGTGTGTGTGTTTATTGCCCTAGCAGGAGTACAGAGAATTAAAGTAGGTATGACTAAGTAGAACTCTTAGAAACCCAATGATAACTGAGGGAAGGAGTATAAATGTTTATTTAACACTACTTTACTGAGGTAAGAGAAGAGATAAAAAGGAGTATTTCATGCATTGGAAACAAATACAATCTGGTCATTAAGTGGGTGCACTTGCAAGGAAAAGGGAGCCATTTCCAGTGATTTCCGTTTCCGCCTTCAGCAAGTGCCTCGTCAGTGTGTCTCTCACCCAGACGGCTATCCTAGAGGAGGTGCAGGGGTGAGTTAGATTTCCTGGGTTCTCAGCATAGAATCCAATTCTACTAATTCTAACCTGCTAACGTGCCTGGAATCTACCTTCCTTTTGCCCCTCTGCATCTGTCATGTTCCCTCCACTCCTTCCCATGACTGGGCCAGCACCTTCTTGTCTCTGGAATCACCTGCCTTGTACTCTGACTGTAGCCATGTTCCCACCTAAAGCCCTTCAGCGATTGTCCTAGAACTGCAGGATAAAAATCAAACTTCTTCCATGGTATCCATGTGCCTTCTCATGTGCTCCCTGTCCATCCTCACTTTTCGTCACTCATCACTGCTTTCATGAGTCCCATCTTTGGAAACTAGTGTACTTGCTTCTACCTGTCCTGGGCCTTTTGCTCAGCCTCTTCCTTCTTCCTAGAACACAGCCCCTCTCCCGCGCTAAGCCTTCCTCTGGCAAGCTCCTCATCCCCCATCCTTTGATCCACAGATGACGGACCATGTCTTCAGCTGCTCCTGGTCTCCAAAACCAACAGATGCTGCTTCTACGTGCTCTTTTTGTACCTACTTTGGCCTCACAGTAAATCACCTTTTCGGAACCAGGGGGTTCTTGAAGGCAGGGGAAATGCCTTGTTCATTCATGTGCCTCTGTATTAGTTTATCTACTGCTGCGTAAAAACAATGTCCCAAAATACAGGGTAAGAGAACAAGCATGTATCTCACCGATTTGAGTCAGGAATTCCAGAGCAGCTTGTGTGGCTGGTGCTGCCTCTGGGCCTCTGGTGAGGCTGAAGCCACAGTGTCAGCTGGGATGACACCTCACGTGGCTGCTGGTAGGAGGCCACGGCTCCTCCTCCGTGGGCCACTCCACGGAGCTGCAGTCAACCTGGTTTCCCCAGAGAGAGGGATCCAAGAAAGATGGAAGCTGCGGTATTTTTCTACCTCCTCTCAGAAGTCCATGCTATAGTTCCAGCCGTGTACCATGGGAGGGAACTCCACAAGGGTGTGAAGGAATCATTGGGCCCAGCTTAGAGACCAGATCTCATAGCATACAATGCATAGAGGTACAATTAGCCTGTCAGAGGTATGTCAGAGTACTAACAGATTTTAGAATGAGTGAGTCAATGAATGAATAAAAACCTAAGTTTATACCAAGTTTGGGGCTAATAGAAAAGATGAACTCTTTATCCTTGAAATTTAGTTGTGCTAAAAAAATTTTTTTAAAAAAAGTATACCATAGCCTTCTGATCGGGTCTTTTTTTGCAGATGACATCTGGCACAGTGAAAAATGGTTTCACGGTAAATGGTTATCTACTCCCAGAAGGCTGAGCGGACAGGAAAGCTCAATGAAATAATATCTGCATCTCTTTACATCTTGAAAAAGATGGCTACCCATAGATTCTCATGCTTTGTTTGCAACAGGACTTGTCTCATTATGGGTATTTTGATACATTTAAGCCGATTAAAAGGTAAGGGAAAGCAATGTCCAAAAGAGCAGGTCCATTAAGCAAGAAAATGAGAACCATAAACAATGCAAAAGATATTACACTATTTGCCTTTCATTAGACTTGTAAATTCTGAGGCAGATAATGCTAATCTTCATAAGGAAAAAATTCAAAGAATAAACTACTTTAATAATAGGTCTGTCTACTGACACAGTTTTCTAGCTATACTGCATTAAACGTGATTTAACTATTTTAATTAATTTGTAGTCCATAGGCAAAATTGATAAGCATTTCTCCATCTGCCTACAGATAAAATGCTGGCATAATAGGTGAATCAATACAATGCAATATTGTAATGTGCTAGTAATGTGCTAAGGACTGAATCAATAATAAAAAAAAATGTTATTAAGGTAATTGCTTTAAAATAACAAAATTTAAAGAAGAGATACAAGGAAAACTATATGAAAATTGCTGAAAGAAATTAAAAGGACAAACAAATGAAAAAGCACCCATGTTCATGATTGAAAGAGTTAATATTGTTAAAATGTCCATAATACTCAATTTATAGATTCAATGCAACCCTAAGCAAAATCCTGACTTTTTTTTTACAGAAATAGAAAAGCGACACTAAAATTCATAGGGAATCTCAAGAAACCTTAAATAGCCACAAAAAAAAGTCTCGAAAAAGAAACAAGTTGGGAGATGCTTATGTCCTGATTTCAAAATGTACTACAAAGTTACAGTAATCAAAACAGTGTGATGTAAAGACAGACATATAGACTAATAAGATAGAATAGAGAGTCCAAAAGTAAACCCTCACATACATGGTCAAATGATTTTCAATAAGAGTGTCAAGCCATTGAATGAGGAAAAAGACAGTCTTCAAGAAATGGTGCTGGGAAAACAATATCCAACCTACAAAACAATAAAGTCAGACCCTAATCCTATACCATCTATAAAATATAACTCAAGATGGATCAAAGATCTAAATGTAAGAGCTAAAACTACAGAACTTTTCAAAGAAAACATGAAGCAAAAGCTTCATGATATTGGATTTGGCAATAAATTCTTGGATATGTCGCCAAAGGTACAGGAAACCAGCGGTGGGAAGGAATAAAATTATGCTTCAGGAAAATTTAAAACATTTGTACATCAAAGGATACTACCAACAGAGAAAATGAAATCCATAGAATTGGAGATAATATTTGCAAATCAAATATCTGTTAGGTGACTAATATCCAGACTATACAGAGAACTCAACAACAAAAATCAAATAATCCAATTCAAAATTAAACAAATAATTTAAATGGACATTTATCCAAAGATCTAGTTAGACATCATTAAGCACATGAAAATATGTCCATCACCTATAATTAGGGAAATGCAAAACTAAGGCATAATGAGATATCATTTTATAGTCATTGGGATGACTACTATTTAAAAAGAGAGAGAGAGAGAGAGAAAATAATAGGTGTTGTCCAGGATGTGGAGAAATTGGAAACCTGTGGACTGTGGGCAGCGATGTAAAATGGAATAGCCCCTGTAGAAAGCAGTATGACCATTACTCAAAAAGATGATATATATATGATCCAGCAATTCTACCACTTTCTATATACCCTAAACAAGTGAAAGAGCCAGGTCTCAATGAAATATTTGCATACCTATCTTCACAGCAGCGTTATTCACAATAGAAAACTACAGAAACAACCAATGTACCCATCAACAGACAAATGGATAAAAGTAAAATATGGTATATACATACAATGGAATATTAGCCAGCCTTTAAAAGAAAGGAAATTCTGATACGTGCTACTACATGGATGAGCCTTTAGGACGCTATGCTAAGGGAAATAAGCCAATCACAAAAAGGTAAACTGCCCTTACAAGATTTACCTAGAATTGTCAAAATCATGGAGACCAGAATAGAGGGGCGGCGGTGAGGAGAATGGAGGGCGGTTGTCTAATGGATATAAAGTTTCAGTTTTGCAAGATGGAAAGTATTCTGGAGACAGACTGTGTGATAGTTATACAGCAATGTAAGTGTATTTGGCACCAATTAATCATATACTCTAAAATGATTTACAGTGGCACATTTTATGTTATATGCATTTTACTATAATTTTTTAAATTGTAGAAAATTAAAAATATCTAGGGAGAAATAAAGGCAAAGGAGGGGTATGGGTGGTTACAGAAGTGCCTGTACAAATGTCAGGGTCATGGATGTGATATTGTACTATAGTTTTGTTAGATGTTACCATTGGAGGAAACTGGACCAACTGCATGCGAGTCTATGATATCACATAAGAATTTAAATGAACATAAAGTGGTTAAAATTAGTTAATATTCACATACCTCATTACATTTTCACTTGTTCATTCAACAAGCATTGATTCAGCACCTGCGATGTACTGGTTTTCATGGAGCTTACATTATTTTTTTAAACAAATGACATGTAGTTATTATAAGGTGAACACTAAAACTCCCACAACTGTCCTACAGAGGTTAGAGCATAAATAACACTAAGATGCTATATTTAATAAAGTACATTCTGTGTTCAGAAAACAGATGTGTAATGGAGGACATATTACTTAGATACTGCATTCCATAGAACGAGTAATGTGACAAGCACCTTTTTCAAAATATTAAAAAGAACATTCATTTTGTTTATTTGAACCAACTCTATATGAATTCATCTTGATGGTAAAGTTAGAAAACTCCATTATTATATTCTCTATACTTTAATAACTAGGAGGTTGGGATGGGGGAGAAATACTGCAAGATGACAACTCCTTTTATATCGTATCATTTTTTTTTTCTGGACCAGTAAAGGACATAAAGGGCCAAATGTCCAAGCTTGCAGCCAAGAGAGAAAATAACCAATTTACTGCTTTGGATTATCAGCAAATAGAAAGCTACATTTCATTTTCATGAGTGGGATGCTGTGACTTATCAAATTGTTAATCTTCCAAGATCCCATTCCTTTTCTAGGAAGCAGTCAAAATGGTTTGAACACGCCCGGCTGTTCTGTAGACTTGGAAATTTAGTGCTTTCTTTCTCCTTTTCCTGACATTATTGTTTTTTAACTTAAGCCTATTTAAAGGAGGCTAGCTCTTCAATTTTATCTCTATTTTTAATAAGTTTTCTTGGGGGGGGGGAAATGCACAACAATTGATGAAATAACCCATCTCTAATATACCTATTTTTAATTCAACACACTGTTATCAAATCAATCTCAGCGTTGAATTCCTGGTAGAAAGGTCATTTAGAATTAGCGAGAAAAGGAGATTATGCAATGAGTTTTTTAATGTAATTTTATTACTCTCAGGTATATTTTTTATATTGTAAAGTTTAGAGCATTAAAGTTTCTACTGAGAGACCCAGCTGAGACTGTTTAATAGAGGCTTATGCTCCCTTTTAAAAATAGACTATTTTTGGAGCAGTTTTAGATTCACAGAAACATGAGCAGAAATTACAGAGTACTCAGACACCTTCACCCCCTGCCCAGTTTCCCATATTAGTAATATCTTGCACTTATGTAGTATCCTGTTGCAATTGATGAGCCTATATTGATGCGTTCCTGTTCACTGAAACCCATAGTTTACAGTAGGATTCACTCTTGGTGTTATGCAGCCTGATAATGACATTCATGATAGCATCATCCAGAATAGCTTCACTGCCCTAAAAGTGCTGTGTTCCACCCATCCATCCCTCACCCTCCATCCCCCGGTCTCTTGCCACTACTGAGCTGTGTCCATAGCTCTGCCTTGTCCAAATGTCACATAGCTGAAATCCCATAATTTATAGCCTTTCCAATCGGCTTCTTTAACTTCACAATATGCATCTAAGGTTTCTTCATGTCTTTTAGTGACTTGATAGCACATCTCTTTTTTGTGATGAATAATATTCCATGATATAGATGCACCATAGTTTGTCTATCCACTCACCTTTTGAAAGACACCTTGGTTATTTCCAAGTTTTGGCAATTATGAATAAAGCTGTTACAAACATTGTTGTGCACATCTTCCTAACTTATTTGGGGAAATACCAAGGAGCACAATTGCTGGGTTATGTAATGAGAGATGTTTTCTAGGGCATTGCCAAAGTACCTGTACCATTTTTAAAATTTTTTTTATTGATTTTTTTTTACAGAGAGGAAGAGAGAAGGATAGAGAGTTAGAAACATTGATGAGAGAGAATCATCGATCAGCTGCCTCTTGCACATCCCCTACTGGGGATATGCCTGCAACCAAGGTACATGCCCTTGACCGGAATCGAACCTGGGACCCTTCAGTCCACAGGCCGATGCTCTATACACTGAGCCAAACTGATTTTGGCTACCTGTACCATTTTGCATTCTCTCCAGCAATGCGTGAGAGATCTGGTTGCTCTACATCTTCACCAGCATTTCATGTTGTCAGTGTTCTGAATATTACTCGTCCTAACAGGCATGTAGTCTAAATTTGCAATTTCCTGATGACATATGTTGAACACTTTTCATATGCTGGTTTATCATTAATCCTGTGTGTGTGTGTGTGTGTGTGTGTGTGTGTGTGTGTGTGTAATCTTAGGTGAAATATCTGGACAGATATTTTGTCCATTTTTAAATTGGGGCCTTTGGCTTTCTTAGTACTGAATTTGAAGACTTCTTTGCATATTTTAGATACCAATCTTTTATCAGATATGAGTGTGTTTTTGCAAATATTTTCTCTTCATGTATGATATGATCCTTTTTAATTGCTTAATAAATTTGATTTTTTCACATTTATATAACCTTTAAAACTTAGAATTTGTTCCTCGTGTGGTATTTATTTAGCAAGTGCTTAAAGATGCCCATGTAAAGTGTGTTAGCATGGAAAAAATGTTTTGTGCAGGCACATTTTCAATATTCTGCAGATTCTGCAGTAGTCATTGAGAATAAATGCTAATATATTCCCACCAGCCCTCCATAAACAAAATTTGAGTTTGCTTAGACTAGAGAGAAGCTTGATGAAAATATATCAATCAGCTCTGAAGACTGACACTTGTTTCACAAAACATTCCCTACATTACAGGTAAGAAAACTCATTACTAGTCCACAATGGCCACGTTGCTGACTGATGCCCTCCTCAAGCTACTTGTATATACTTCATTCAGATACATTTATATTTCATCTATCAGAAGCAGAGTTACCCTTTCATTCCAATTGTGCAAGCTAAAATAACCTTTACAAAAAGAATTCCCTTGCTAAGTCAGTCCCAGGGAAGGATTTTGGACAATTGGGTGACTCCAATGGAATCAAAGATCACCTATCCTTAGCATTTGCAACAAATCCCGAAGAATTCTTGAAGCTACCCTGGAAATTGAGGTCAAGACATTTCATAGATGGGTCCTAGGCTGCAAGTCCTCTAAATGAGTTTAACAGAAATCTATGAAATGATACTATTCAAGGCATTATGTTTACATTACACCTTGTTTGTTAAGGGTTGAAATCTGGAAAATGACTATGTAAGAGCTTTCTATGAATTCCATCTTCGACAGTATTTTCCATTCTATTTTTTAAAAAACAACTGTAATATATAGTTAAGCCATGCAAATGCATCTGAGATAAATGTGCTAAAATAATTTGTCATTCTTGTCAGAAAACCAGGAAATGTGTCCTACATGATGATAACTGTGTTTTAAATTCTATTAAGTCTTCCTCTGAGATCTATTTACACCAAATAATAGGCTATTTTATCCCCAATGAAGTCCTACAAGGCGAGCAGGGCAAGGGGAAACGGGAAAGTGTGGCCAGTCATCTCACCTGCAACGTACACCAGAAAGAGCTCTCAAGATTTAACCCAAAACAAAGAGCTTTCTTCGTAAATGAATTGGATGTTCAATGGTCATGACCACAAATCTTTGTCACATAAGAGAGTGCTAGCATTAAACACAGTGTAAAATTCATATTTTAAAAAATCTGCTGCAAAGGAAGTGATGTTTTGACTCTGCGAATATATTATTTGGCGAACCACAGCCATCCTTAGGCAGTGGTCAGCAAACTGCGGCTCACAAGCCACATGCGGCTCTTTGGCCCCTTGAGTGTGGCTCTTCCACAAAATACCACATGTGGGCGTACACACATACAGCACGATTGAAACTTTGTGGCCCATGCGCAGAAATCGGTTTTCGGCTCAAAAGGAATTTCAATGGTTGTACTGTTCATATTTGGCTCTGTTGACTAATGAGTTTGCTGACCACGGTCCTCAGGGCACCTCAAATGGACAGGATTCTCTTCAACTACAGATGGCTTATCAAAGAAAAGTCCCAAACCCTAAGGTAACACAAGTGAAGGAATCTAATGCTTAGATCTACTTCCCTGAGGAGGAAGTATGTGATGCAGGCTGGCATTGCATTCGGAGCAGGTAAGAACCCCTGAATGGAGACTACCTTTTGCAAGGGAAGATGGGCTTCTTATCAATAGAGTGAAGGCTGCTCTATCAGGGAACCATCAACCCAAAGTCAATAACAGGAGTGTGGCTTTGCCACAAGTACTGGAGTTCTCATTATAGCAAGAAGGGGGCCCTTGCACTTGCACAATGTGATGGGAACAGAGAGACCCAACTAGAGGCGAGGACAATGGCACAGCCAAGTTATACCGACTGCCATCATAGTCACACTATGACTCTGGACTATGTCAGCATAATGACGATTTAATATAGCAGGAACATTCTCTGGGGTGCTGTCAAATGTTGAAAGAGCCAAAATTTGCCTAGTAACATAGGAACTTAAAATTTTTCATCCAACTGGATGCTTTACACACTTAATTCAATGTTGTGATCAAATGTAGACTATCCTATATAATAAAATCCTAATATGCTAAGTGTCTGACCATTTGTTCCACTGTTCAGCCAGTCGCTATGATGAGCACTGACCACCAGGGGGCAGATGCTCAAATCAGTAGGTTAGCTTGCTGCTGGGGTCCAGCTGATTGGGACTGTGCGAGATGGGCCAGACATGCCCTGAAGCCCTTCCATGATCCTTCCCCAGCTTCGACCATGCACTGGTGGGGTCCCTCAGCCTGGCCTGCACCCCCTCCCAATCTGGAACCCCTCAGATGTTGGAGAGCCAGTTTTAGCCTGATCCCTGCAGGCCTGGCTGAGGAACCCCACCTGTGCACGAATCCATGCACCGGGCCTCTAGTTTTAAATATCTCCTTAACTTATTATGGCCTTATTCTGAGTGGCTAAGTAGAAACTTGAAAGATAGACAGTTATTCAGAGATAGATTCAAACATTACAGGATGCTTATAAGAGGTCTAAAGAGGCAATTAGCTAAAGCAATTCCGATAAAAAGGCACTGGTACATTTTATAGCAGTTCTGGTCAACTGAAAATATTGCTATGTCCCTCCTGTGATCTGATGATGATTATCTCCTTGATAGCAATGTCTCCAGGGCTTTATACACAGTATCCCCAAATAAATAAACCAATGAGTATGAGAAATTAGAACAATAAATAGATCTACATTTGGTCTGAATGTGGGCTTAGTGCACTGTGAATCATTGTGCTAACATCTATATCTTTTTTTATAAAAATGCTGGAATTCTTATAACACAGCTTTTGAAAGGACAGACTTATATGCTTTTTAGAAGCTCTGATATAAATACATAGAAATTCCCCCAAATAGAACCAAACCCTCATATGCATTGTACACATTCAGCCCTTTGTGTCTACTATTCCCATCAGTAATATATACTATTTTCCCTTGAGCCACCTTATAATTAATACTAGGTTTTTCAAAATCGCTGACATTTATGCCCTGAGCACTTGCTCTTCCAAAGAAACATTTTAACTTATATCACAGGGAAGTTTTTATGCCAGCTTTGTATCAATAGCTTCACTATAATGTTTCTCCTATTTTCAGAATAAAGGAAGAAACCATTGGAATGCTAAATAAAATTCTGCAAAAAAAAAAGATATAAAGAGAGTGTATTGGTATTTCAAAGACACAACTCCCATTTTTTTAAGTAAAAACTTTTTCCCTTTTTTAATTTTTAAATTTATTTTTAATGAAATTTATTGGGGCAATATTGGTTAATAAAATTATATAGTTTCAAGTGCATGATTCTATGATACATCATATGTATATACATTGTACACCTACTACCCAAAATCAAATCTTCTTCCATCACTATATATCTAAATTTCCACTGTTTAATGACTTAGAGGAAAATTAATTAACTTCATTAAATAATTTTCTGAAGGAAAGTCTCATTTATCTATTTATTAATAATAGGAAAAACTTGAGTTTACACAAATTAGTGTTTTTACAACAATTTTCTAGGTTCAAAGCCACACATACATAATTAGCCTGTAAGGGAGAGAGAGAAAAAGTGAGTCTTGTTTCTTTGCTGGAAACAGGAGTTGGCAATGAGATGGAGAATAGTATGTAGTAGCTAATTAAAGCTCCAAGGGTTCCCATGTGAGCTCATTACTCACCCGAGATTTTTTTCATACATCCCTCCTTATGCCAACTATTAACCATTCTTTCCTCCTGACAATTGTTGGAGGCAGAAACATATATGACAATTTACTCGGAAGAAGACTTGAATATTCTGCTTCAAATATTCACATGTCTCCTAGCAGTTTCTTAGGGGATCACAGTCCTTGAGATTATAAACCTAAAACATCTCCCACAACCCAGCATGCCTTTCAAAGTGCATATACAAAAGAACTGTTGAGGAAGTGGATGGGGACGGTGGGACCCTTGTGCATTTACCACCTCTTTCTTCCTCCCGAGTTGGTCATATCTAGATTAGTGATGAAGATTCCAGTGGAATAGTTCATTCAGTCCACAGACATCCAGATTTGTAGTGTTCATTACCATTTTTTGTTTATATACCTCCATTGCATCCTTCAAACCCTCACGTTTTTATGACTTTGACATCTGCAAAGGGCAGGTATTTGCAAAAGATGTAATTTCCATTATACTGTAATTAATCGCATTTAAAATAAAATGACTTATGCTTCCATAAGATTTCTATTTTCCATAATTATATATTATTTCCTCTCTCAATACTAGCATCAGCATTTTGAGTTCTCCTTTCTTTGGTGTGCCGGTGGTTTTTACTCCTTAGGATGATATACCATAGTAAAATGAGGGGTGGGTAAGATGTAAATCTTTATTTTGCGGAGTGGAGTGATGTAATTTAAGAATGGGGGTGTGGGGAACATAGTCTATTTGAAACACAGACATATTTCAGGCAGCTCAATGTTAAGGAAGATTGCATGGAAGTCAAGGATCTGGAAACTGATCCTCCTGCAAGTCTTCATGCACAGTTGCACCCTGGGCAGTTTTCTTGGGCCCTGGGCGGCACACACACCCTGATCTGAAAACCACTAAGCTACAAAGTCACTGGCACCAGACTCTCAGATGGCCTGGAGCCTCTCTGGAAAATGCCATAGATAAAAGGGTGACCTAGACAAGTGGAACATTTTAGGCCTGGCTCCTGTATCTATGCCTCCTTGCTCCACTGGCCCTTAAGTCATCAAGATAACTTGGTGAAAAAAATATATATTTCTTACAAAGATAGACAAAATAACTCCTCCCATTGGTCAATGGCCTATGCAGGTTGACTTTCAGCTGTGAAATGCAAGACTGTTCAAATACAAATATTTTATTTCCAAACCTCTTCCTGCACTTGCTTATTTCCCTACTTCTACTAATGGCAGCTTCTTTTCACGGAAGTTGGTTTATCATGTAGACTCAGGCTCTTTGAATTACAAGCCTCTTGCTTCTCCTCATTTGTTCCCCACAGTGAACTGACAGCCACCATGAGCCATGAGGATGACCTTTCACGTAAAGTACAATTACTCGAGTTGACCTTTCTCACACCCCTTCCAAAGATGTTGCAATATACCCACAAATATCTTACTGTGTCCAGATTTGCTTTTGTAAGAATAGCCTTCCTAAAATACAGCTCTTGATCACGGCCTTCCCCGATAAACCTTCAACTCTTCACATTGCCATAGGAATTAACTTCTAATTCCTGAACTTGAATTGGGCTTTCACTAGTCCCTGGCTCAGCTATCTAAACAACTACGCTTACCCCATACATCAGCTTAAATGAAGTCCATATCATTTCTCACAAATACCAACTCCTGAAGTTACAAAATATCCTCAGACATGGAGAGAGAAGAGAGCTGGAGAGCTGAGGTTGCTGTCACATTAACAAGCCTTTGAGTTATTGTGTCCAGGAAAAAATTTTTTTAAAGATATAACTTTCTTTGAATAATTTTTAAATAACCAGCTTCTCTCATAGTTATCTGGGGAAATTGCTTTTGGCACTGGCTTCAACCTACCTACCCAACCAAGCCTCATTCATCCTAGACCCAGTCTTAACTCAGTGCTATGTCCTCCTGACCTTCACATGTGTTTTGCCCTGCACTTGAGGGAATATTATCTCTAAGCCATAGCACCCAAATCAGTATAACCAGCTCTATTTGCTTACTTCATCTTCCCCACAACCCCACCGCAAGCCCAGTTCCTTGACTTAACTTTCCATTCAATATAAATGCAGTTCCTATAGTCCTACTTACTGCACAACCTAATGGCACTCACTCCCAGAATATTTCACCTAGAAGTGTTATCTCTTCTGGTCTATAAAAGTACTTTGTAATTCGCATTAGATTTCTCACATTCTTCCTAGAGTTGTTTTTCTTACATTTCTACACGTTCAATATCATAGAAACTTGAGGCCAAGCCTTATGCTTTTTGAATCTTCCACCAAACCCAAAATAGTGCTTTCATACAAGAGAAGCATAATGTACACTTGTCTCCACAGTTGAATTCATGCTACAAATGAAAAAGATATTAAGCCTTTTGCTGCATATTTGATTAAGTGCCTCTTTCTTCCAACAAGATTATAAGATATTTGTATCTCTAGTAGTTAGTAGTTTCTGGCACACAGTGGTGCTCAGAAATGCATGTAGAAGGAAGGAAAGAAGAAAACAGAGAGAGAGAAAAAAGAGAGGAAGAGAAAAGAAAGAAGGCAGGAAAGGAAGAGGAGAGAGAGAGAGAAAGAGAGAGAGAAAGGAGAAAGAGGAAGAAGAAGAAGAAGAAGAAGAAGAAGAAGAAGAAGAAGAAGAAGAAGGAGGAGGAGGAGGAGGAGGAGGAGGAGGAGGAGGAGGAGGAGGAGGAGGAGGAGGAGGGTAGGGGAGGGAAGGGAGGAGGAAAGAATGAAGGGAAGGAAGGAGGGAGGGGAGGGAGGGAGGGAGGGAGGGAGGGAGGGAGGGAGGGCGGAAGGAAGGAAGGAAGGAAGAAAGGAAGGAAGGAAGGAAGGAAGGAAGGAAGGAAGGAAGGAAGGAAGGAAGGAAGGAAGGAAAAAGAAAAATATATATTTTGGCTTGTTGAACTCCACCGAATTTCAAAACAATAAAGCTATTTGTGCAGCATTTTTAATAGAAGAGAGTGGAAAAACCCATAAGGAAAAAAGAGCTGTTCTTTTCTTTGTACACGATTAGGTCAGATGGCATTTAAAATGGGATCCCATGCGGGTGGTGAGTGTGTCACCAGGAGAAGCCTCATGAGAGGGCAGCAGATTGACAAGGACAGGCCCTCAGCTCCCCACGCTGAGAAACGTGAGCCTTCTACATCAGTAAATCATTCCGTGGGAGTCTATTCGAGTTACAAAGCTCACGGAAATCAAAGTGGTAGAACTGCAATGCAACCTGACTCTTCCATGGTATAAAGCTGCTGCAGGCTGATGAGGTCGTGACCAGCTCACATTCTCCCTGTGAGCACATCTGCATGGGGTGTCAAATATTCAGGTTAATATTCCTGGGTGAGCACTGGGATCAGAACCAGGCAAGTATCTTACATGTTTTGAAAGGGTAATAGCATTGAGCTAGGGTGTTTGTATTGTCTCCCTGCTCAGTGGTCATTCATCCTGAACATGGAATTCTATTACCTGGCTGTTTGGCCAAACCTCTCACTCCATTAAACGACCAGTTATTGAATGAAATCAGTGTGAAAACACAACACTCTCACTCTTCCTTTTCTATGTTCTGTTGCTGATAGATACTTCCCTCTGTTCCCTGACCCCTCCCTCCACCCACACTGCCTGCTAATGATTGAAACAGCCTTTATTTTATGAATCTATTCCATCAGATATTTCTCTAACTGGGAAAAACTCTCAGGAAGGTTTTCATAGCTCTCCTCTTACTTATTGTATTCCTCTTTAATGGTTTAACGTCCTGCGCTGCTTTATTGCTCTTAAATCCTTAGGAGATACCTAATTATTGCTCATCCACCATATACAGTAAAAGGCAAAAAACTTCTCCTTTCAAGAATTCAAGAGCTTAGAAGGGTGTCAAAAGGCACCAAATTCCAATGATAAAATAAAGAAGTCCTGAAGTGCTATGTCCAGCATGGTGACACCATTGAGGATACTGTATTGATTACATAGTAGAAAGTCTCTGAGAGAGTATATCTTAAAAGATCTCATCACAAAACAAAACAAAAACTAACTCTGTGTGGCGCTGGATGCTAACTAATCTTGTTGTGGTTATCCTGCCACAATATACACATAAATCATTATGTTGTACATATGAAACTAATATAATGTTACATGTCATTTATATCCCAATTAAAAAAATAGCTCCTTGATAAAAACCTTTAATTTAGTTCTCTCCCCAAATACTAAAATTCAGCAATACAAATAGCAAGAAAACAATGATCAGTGCTTAAAATAATATGACATTTTACAAATATAAAGGAGAGGCATTGGCATAATTGGATTAATGTAGGCATAAACTAAACCTTTTAGCACTGAAATAACTGAAAACTAATCAATGAAAAGGATGGTCCATCAAAAATATCAAATCATATTTCAACAAAGATAATAGTAAGGGTGTGAGAAAGACAAACACATTGGAAATGCTAAGTTGGAAAGCGTCGCCACCCCCATTACATTCCCATGTGCTACTCTGAGCACCGTCCTATCCACTTCACTGGACCTCGGGGAAGTGACGGGGACAGCAGAGGACACAGCTCGGGGATCAGAGACCCGATTCCCCACTTGCCAACTCGGCAGGTCAGCATGAACCAAGGTTCTGAAACCTAAAATACATGTGAGGACGTCACATTCTCAGAACCCAGGTGGAGAGGGCCGGTCATACCTTGTCACCTATGAGCACACGTGAGTGCCTGCAGACCAAGAATAAGGGCCTGCAGACACCGCCATGCTTAGACCTTGGGGACATTGATGACAGGCTGGACGGGCCTAGGAAAAGGGCTGGTTCCCATGGTCTCTAGGAAGGAAATTCAAACTTGCCTTTTAAAGCACAGTGACCTCTAGGAGTCCATTTGTCAGTGACAAACGTCAGCGGGCACTTTGTGGTGTGCACCTATTTATCCTCACCAATAACTGCATTCTGCATTCAGATAGTGTTTTAAGGTTGTAGTTTTTTGCAATATCCTCTTGTCAGAAATATATCTGTATAGATAATGGAATTCCCTAACTCAGATTTTATTTTCTCCTAAAACCCAATTTCTGCTGAATGACCTGTAACTATTAAAGCTTTAAAGTCATGTTTTATAAAAATATCTGTTTTCAAAAACAGTTACCAACAATTTAAACACCAATAAAAATGGCTGTGTAGCTGAGGGTTGAAAGATTAAAAAATAGTTCTTTACGTTTTATATAATCAAGGTGGAGCCACCTGTTACAGTAAATATTAAGTCACTATTTGTGGAAAAAGCAATTCTATGCCAGGCAACAACATGCTGCTTTCTTTGCATAATCTCTTTCTGGTCCTTGAATCAGCCCACAATTATTCTCACTCTATGGACAAGATGACTGACTGACCAAGATTGCATGACTAAGGTGGCTTGCAACTGACATTTTAAAAATATATATATTTGTTGATTTCAGAGAGGAAGAGAGAGGGAGAAAGAAATAGAAACATCAATGATGACAGAGAATCATTGATCGGCCGCTTCCTACATGTCCCACACGAGGGCATGTGCCCTGACCGGGAATGGAACTGTGACTTCCTGGTTCACAGGTCAACACTCAAGCACTGAACCAAGCCGGCTGGGCTCCACTGAGATTTGATCACATTTTCCTCCCATATGTCTTGCTCTTTCCATTCTGAGACTTTCCAAATAAAAGTTTGGTCTGCCGAAAAATGGATGTCCCATGGTTTGTGGGTAGCTTCTTCTGACCATGAACTTTACCCTGGACGTCTATATGCCAGGGACGCGATCACAGCAGGAAGCTGTCCAGTAGGACAGAGGGAAAGCTTTTCTATGGCAGTCAGTGGTGCTTAAAATCCTGATATGTGAAACAATTAAATCCTAGAATGTTAGTCCTAAAGTGTTTAAGTAACCAGCCCAGGACACAGGTTAATTAGCAACAGAGTGAGACTAGTCTCTTACACTTACTAGCTTATAATTCCTGTTACTTCTTCATTATATTTATATTTACACTTCAGCAGATTTGTGTTAAGTGCCAACCATGCCAGGTAAGTCAGCTTTGAAGACTGAAGTATTCATCAGAATACAGCTTCTTAGACAAAGTTAACTGGACCTCCATCGAGTGCACTACCTTCCTCTGCCCCCTGGTTGGGACTGGCAGAGCCCTGAGAACTTTTTGCATGTTGCCTTCCTAATGGACAACATGCTTAAGCAGATGGATTTGAACAGACACACCTATCCTTAGCAATGTGTTTGCACACCATCCACTAGGATGGATTCCGGTAGATGACTAGATGTAAATCTTCTAATTATAAACAAAACACTGACTTGACCGGGATCCCATGGCTGGTTAGGGACTAGAGGAAATCTGTTCTATTTTCTACTTCCCTACTCCTGGCAACTTTTAAAAAATGTAATCATATTTTACTTACAAATGTGAAATTAGAAATAGAAAGTTACTACCTGTAAATACTTCCTTGGAAATTAAACTGACAGAATTGCAACAACTTTTGCAAATTACCTTGGTTACTTTTATTCTATGCACTTATAATCCTACTAGTGACCTGGCGCACAAAATTCATGCGCATTAAGAAGAGTTAGTAATTAGAGGAAATAATTTAATATTGCTATTTTCCTTTTCTCTATAATAAGAAGTGTTCCATGAAAGAAAATTAGTAAAATGTATATGAAAACCTTCCTCCTGTCAGAGTCTGGGGCTCACCACAAGACCCAGAGTCAAGTCCCTGCCCACCCACATGTACCTCAAAATTGTGTGAGACCCAGACCCGGCCGACACCTGCCCCCATTGGGCTAGTTCCAGACCCGGTCAGGTCAGTGCCACCCTTGTCAAGCCGTGCTGGGAAGGGGGCATAGCCTCAGGTCCTGGCCCAGCTCTCCTGAGATCCCCAGCCCCGACCAGGAAGGGGGGGGGCGTGCCTTGAGGTCCTCCATCAAGCCCCGCCAGGTGGTGGTATGGGGGGGGGGGGCGCATACAACCTCAGGCCCCCTGGCCCCTCACTGGGAAAGGGGGTACATCCTCAGTTTCCCCATCAAGCCCTGCTGGGCTGGGTGTGTGGCCTGAATTCCCCCGACCCAGCACCAGGGATGCACCATGAAGTCCCCTGTCAAGCCATGCTGGGTAGGTGGCATGGCCTGAGGTCCCCCAGCCTGATGCCAGGGCAGGGGGTGCAGCCTGAGGTCCCCTGTCAAGCCCCATGGGAATGGGGGAGGGCATAGCCTCAGGTCCCTACTAATTGCTTGTTAAGGCTCCTCAAGGGAACCAGGCCTCAGCTGTGGATGCAGCCATCTTTGTGATAAAGTGATGGTCAATTAGCATATTCCCTCTTTATTAGATAGGATAATACTAAAATGAAGATAGGAAGTTTTGAGTTTTAGGTACTGTATTTCTTTTATTATTATGATAATATTTTCAATATGTATTTTCAAATATTCCGCAATCCCAAACATTTAGAGCTTGAAGTTATTTCACTTTTCAGTTAAAACTTTTGAAAAATAATTGATTCCTACTTAAGATGTATTATGTACAATTTGAGAAAACGCAGAAGTGTGCCTGTCAATGCTATTCTTTAGTAAGTCAACTATATTTTCTCGTAGCTTCCAAATTAGGTATTCAAATCCCTTCACCACATTAAGCTACAATTTCTAAAGGGGTCCTCATTTTAAGGCAATATATTCTGCAATTAGCATTATCCAGTCTGGATAGAACCCACTTGGGAAAGGTGAAGTATAGTTAGGTGCTAGCAAACACCTTTCTCAAAGGGGGAAACATTATAAAAAATGCATGAGGTCAAAAATGAGTGGGCTAGAAATTGGATCCCTAGTCATTGGCTATTTTGCCAGAGCCCTGTGATAAGTTCAGCAAATGAGAGCAGGGAGCTTTACTCACACAGCGGAGCACCTCCAGGGTTATTAGGCATTACCCAAGGATCACCCAGCAATTCACGCATTTCATTTTAATTGTCACGGAATAAGTAACCAGAGAGCACAGCTATTTTAAAAAGAAAGCGCATATCAACCATTGGAGAACCTATTTCCCCAAATGGTTTTTGCTATCTCTGAATCCTATGCCTTTTTTTTTAAGAGTCCCAAGGAGTCCAGTATCATGTCCAGAGAACAAAATTTCTTTATTGTACACTCACTTCACCCGTTTAGAGTTCAGGCATGCAGCTCAAGTTATTTGTAATGTGAACTTGTCAAGAGGCCACTGTGTTTTTAAGAGGCACTAGGGGAGGAGATAATTGCCTAAACCCCTATGTAATATCATCATTGTGAAAGAAACCCCGGGGTGCTGAGCCACACAAAACAGGAATCTTGTGACATAAATGCCCTAAATAATATTTTATTGTCATCACATTAAACTCTACCATCATTATTTTTCCCTTATGCATTTAATTACCAAGAAAATAGACTCTGTAACGCTCTCTGGAGATCTTATGGTTAGCTTTTCTCACCTCTGAAAGAGGATACGATTTACATCTTTATGCAGAAAATACCCATTAAGTACCTTCTGTGTTCCTGGCGTACAGCAAAAGCCAGAAATCCCTAGTGAACCTCCAATGGGCATATTGACAACTCCTACGGTCTCTAACTTGGGCTAGTCTTCAGCAAAGCATAGCGTGAGTGAAAGGATTTTTAAACTAATGTTTACAGCTTCCTAGTTAATGATACAGCATCTAAAGTGAAGCTAAGAAGAAACAGCTTTTGAGTAATAAACTTTCTTTTTCTGTAGAGCACCTAGAAATAATGCCTACTCTTTGAAACATTGAACTATAAATTTCCCTTTGATAGAAAAGGACTACAAAAAAAAGTTGAGAACCCAGCAGAGGTTAAAAAAAAAGAAAAAAAAAGAAAAAAAGAAAAGATGCCTTTTAGTCAAGTCTTTGGGGACGTAGAAGAGACTAATGAGCCAGAATAGAGAAGTGCTTTCTTCCTAATGAATAGGTAACCTACATGAATACCCTTGGTCTACCCGTTTGGCAAACCTGAATTGGAAAACACTGCCAAGTCCTGCCTCAATGAATGGCTTCATTTGAGCATTCTAACCATGTCAAGGGGGCAGTTCTAGAGGAACATGTTTTCATTCATCTTGGGAGCCTTGTAAGGTAATTAGGGAAGTGAGAACACTCAGATTGATTGAGTAGTGGCATCCAGGCTGCTTTTAAGATAGCCTATGATGGTAACTCCTGAAAAAACAAGAATTTTCCCAAAGGTTCAGTTGGGCTTTCCAAGGCGAAAGCCAAAGTTGAAGGCCATATTGACACTACTGGTTGGACCTCAACTTTGGTTATGTGCAAGGTAACACTCACATTCACCTCTATTATTCTGCTATGCTACCCTAAAATAGTGACTCAAATTGGAAACTAATTTTGAAGTTGGTTTTTTTTTGCCATATGAAGGCCACTAGCGACCACAGTGCTTAAATGAGAGAGAGAGAGAGAGAGAGAGAGAGAGAGAGAGAGAGGAGAGAATTGATCAGGAATAGAAAATTCTGGGTATGCTTCCATTTCCCTGACCGACTTGAACAGCTTTGTTTCTATTTCAAGTGTAGAGGGGGCACGGTACAGTCCACTGAGGTGATTAATCCCGATTCTGCTCTTTCCCTGGGAACTTACTGAGAGGCCATTAATTACATGAAGACCTACATTTCTTGGGAAAAGTACCCAAAGCCATCAGGTGATTGTGGTGTGACCCCTCTTGAGGGCAGCATTCATGCCACACACAGCACGCTCTGGTTGTTGGACATGTGCCCAAACATTAGGAAAAAGAATGGAGTTAGGGAGTACAGACAGCAGTGTGCAGAACAGTCCTTTCAAGCCAAAGGTTGACCACCCGGCTCATCCTACCAATGGAGGAAGCTAGAATCATGAGTCTATATAGTGAGGCCCTAAGAGTTCAACCACTGTAGGACAAATTACAACTCCTTGGCACTCAAGCCAGCTGCCTTTTGGTCTGACAAGTTCAGTTGAATACTCCAGCATGTTGAGGGGCTCTAATTAGATTTCCATGGACCTATAAGGAGCCTACCAACTGCCTATAGACCCAAGAAGAATTCCTGCTCACGTCTGTGTTTCATCTCTCCCTGTACATGTCTTTGCCGTGGTCCTTATCTCCTAGAACACAACAACTTGTTTATTGGTGTCTCTTTCCTATCACCTGTGCATTTATTGAAGAAGAGGACTGTGTGATATTTATCTTTGTATAATCTCAATACATGGCATGACATGTGCACACATGGCCATGCATGATACACAAGTTACTTTGTGGGATGAATGAATGAATAATAAAGATTAAATCATCTTGAGCTGCTCCTCCTAAACATTTAGTCTCCCAAAGAGCAAACAGAACCTCAGAAAGCCAGGCTGAGCTCATTGTAGAGGAAAGAGCAGAGCAGAGTTTGCAAAGAGATGTGTAGTGATAAGACGGCAGAGTCAGAAACACAGCAGCTCAAATTTCTCACCACCACTAGCCATGTGATCCGATATTATTTACTTAACTTCTCTGTGCCTCATCTTATTAATTCCTAAAATGCCTGTTTATAGAATTACTTGAGGTTTTAGAATAGGTAACATTAACAAAACACCTCGTACAGGGTCTAGCTCATAGAAGGCACCTAGTGTGCAAAGGATATTGTTTATAAGATGTTTGATGACAATGGAGGAGAAATATGTCCGGGGAAATGTGTTTGCTAGTCTCCATGGTCCAGTGAGCGGCATGAGGTTACTCCCTTGGGGTGATTACTGGCCCAGACCAAATGGCCGGGCTCTAGAGCCAAAGGGCAGTGACCTACTAAATTACTTTTTCATGGAGCAGATTAACCCAAGTGCTGTTCAGAAGAGATTGCAATGGATCTCCCCACAGTATTAGAGGCTGGTGTTTATGAATAGTTGCAGCCTTCGAGGCTTGTGCTCCTTCAAAAGTATCCTGTAAATATGAGGGTCATCTGATATTTCATGTAGTTCATTATTCAAAAGGCAAGAATTATAGATATCTGGTAATATTAAAAATAAGCAGCACTGGCATTAAATTGGTCATTCATCGATTTTTACTCTTACATAATTGGTGAGCCATAGCCCTAGGGATGAGGAATACAAAAAAAAGAATAAGCAAGTTTACCTTCAGTGAGCTCCCATCACCAAAAGGGAAACACATTTATAATTTATAGCTGTAGTCTTATAAAGTATGGTAGATTGATTGTGGCCATGCTGTCATCCCTTCAGGGCTCAGCATTAACATCACTTCCACAGAAAAGCCCTCCTCATCCCCCACAACCTTCCAAACCAATCTGGGACCTACTTATTCCCACAAAGCTTTCCTTTTGTATTTTATTTTTCAACCTGAATCACATTCCACTTCTCCAGGATCAATCCCCACCACTTGACCAGAAATTCCATGAGGTTAAGTTCCATGCACCTCAGTTCAATAAATGTCCAGTAAACAATGAGATGAGAATTAGTGGACACAAAGGAGTGTCAAATAGGACAAAGACATCAGCAGTGTAAACTGCTCCAGGAAGTTCAAGTCAGAACAAAAGAAAAAGATAAATAAATCGAAAAGTATCTATGGCATTTGTCACTAGACCAGCTTTAGATGAATGGATGGGGCAGGGAGAAGACAGAAAAGAAGACTGCATTTATTTAAGAAGAAGTTAGAGTGAAAAAAAAAGGAATGGCAAATGGAGACAGATTTTAACCAAAAAATAGATGAACAGCTAGAAAGAATCAAGTGAAGAAGCCTTCCACCTACACTGAATAGAGGTTAATAATTTGTCGGGAGCTGTAACAGACTGATCAAAGGCATTGAAATGCTGAAAAAAAGAATAGTTGAGCTATGGACTCACAGGAAATGTAGAAAAAGAAAATATTCTAAGATGAGTGAATAAACTGAAAGAAGAAGAAGGTGATGAGGAATACCTCATGGATGTCATAGATATCTCAGTAAGGTTAAGTAGCAGGGGTGGTGGGAGTTGGGTAGGTCCCCATGACATTCAGAATGTGGTTAAGAGCCAAGATGACCATCGAAAGTACAGTCAGTCCCTGGAGAATGGGTATATTTGGCTTCCTTCATAAAATAAAAATGTGAACCTCCCAGGGTTTCCAACCAGGAGAAGTGTGGTGAGGACCAGCCTGATGCCTGGCACCTGTTCTCCTGTAGGGACCTCAGGGGAACTACTGTCACAGGCCTCTGCACTCTTCACTCACCACGGCCCCGAACTTCTCACTGAATAACCTCTGTCTCTGTTGAGACCAGTTCTGAAATACTAAGACTATATTAAAGACTCAGTGAAACAAAAGGAAATTGATCAAGTAACTTGAAAACCAACTATCCTTTTTTCTTTTTGTTTTATGTTTGGCTTTGTTTCATTTGTTTAATATGATTTGCACATGCTAGTGTGGGGCCCCCTCCAGGAAGGTCTTCTTGCCCAGTTCCCTGCTCCAGGGAAGCTAGGTAGGACACCCTACCCTTTGGTTCCCACACTTTACATTATAATAATTGATTTGAGACTTTCATATCTTCTCCTCAGGACTTGGTAAGAATCACCTCAATAAGATGAATTCAAAAGCACATAGAAGATCTTGTTGTTCTATGTGCACTCTGCTATTACTAATTTATGTTATATTTCATTAAAATAGTCTTATAGAGTATAATCTCCACATTAAAGACTAGTCCTGACTTTTACTTCCTGGAAGACATGGTAGGTAAGCTCTGATTTTACCAGATATATATCAAACAATACAAACTCATTTCTCCTGCAGTTTACACAGTGTTCCCAAGCAGCAAGCCCCAGGCCATCTGTCCTCCCCACTCTCAGTGGGAAAGTGACAGGAAGGCTTACGCTGAAACGCTCTTAGTGGAGAAATAAGTCCTGCAGAAATGTTATTGTTGGCTCTAGCTATTGTTGTCACCATCATCATTGTTAGTTAGAACCTAGAGTTATAGTTAACGTGTTAAAACACACACACACACACACACACACACACACACACACACACACCCATATATCCCGAGCAGTCAGATAGCTCAGCCTAACGGTGGTGGGACAAAGAGGATAGTATTGAAGTGAGCAGCAATTTAAGAAGCCATAATTCTTAATGATTCCCCAAGTGCATTAAAGGGTGAGTCAACAGAAATGAAGAGCAGTAGCCTAATTTCATATTCCTTTAGACTCAAAGGCCGAATTCATGTGGAACATCAAAGCTCTTTCCCATCTCAACGTCCAGTTCGTCTCTTTAAACTAGTATTTCGGTGTCAGCTGTGAATTCCCATGTTCCCTTTCAACCCGTATTGTTTTGGGTAATCTGTCACGGGGCACGGATGTAATTGAGGCCGCATATCCATGAATCACTGTTCTCCTTGCTATTTGATCAGCATATCTCATTGCAAAATATGCTAAAGTAAAGTACCTTTGACACATACCACTTCTTTCCTGAAAAATGGCTATTCCAAGAGAAGGGAACATGACTTCTTGAAAGTTAGCCATTGAAAAGGCCTACTTGCATTCATGTATACATAAATGTACACACTCTAGTACATTGAACATTCTCAGAAAATAATGGTAATTATATCATTGACATATACAGATTCCCAGCATGCATCTCCCAAAGCAGTACAAGTTCTGGATTATCATTACATAAAGAAATCTTTCCCCCCTTTGCTAAAGCCATGGTATGTATTTTTAGTGTGCTCTTAAGTTTTCTTGAGAAGGAGAGCCAATCACAACACACATAACCAGGCCCACTCAGGCACACATCATATCTGAAGCAGCTCATTTAAATACTTGTCCATTCAAAGTACAAACTCTTTTCAAATGTTCATACTCTATTGCTATAGAATCATCACTCTATTCCCCACATCCTATCTCCCTATGCCTAGAGTAGGCAATCAGAAGATGCATGTGAACTAGATACAAGCTTGAGTTGAGTGTCTTCATTCTTTAGTCTGACTCTTGGGCCCTCTAGTCCTATCCTCCCATTTGATTAGAACCTGTTTTTATGTAATCTTATCTCCTGGTTCCCTGATCTGAATTCAGTCTTCCTCTCTAATGCCCAGACTCCCTCCTAGGTTTACCAGCCGTGGGCAAACTATGGCCCACGGGCCAGATCCGGCCGGTTCGGCTGTTCTAAACTATTGAAATAAAAATTTAAAAAAGACAGTACTCTTTTATGTAATGATGTTTACTTTGAATTTATATTAGTTCACACAAACACTCCATCCATGCTTTTGTTCCAGCCCTCCGGTCCAGTTTAAGAACCCATTGTGGCCCTCGAGTCAAAAAGTTTGACCACCCCTGGTCTAGAACCTTCCTTTGGTCCCTCCCTAGCCCGATCATGCACCAGTGGGGTTGCTTGGCCTGGCCTGTGCCCTCTTGCAACCCAGGATCTTTTGGGGGATGTTGGAGGTCTGGTTTCAGCTTCTTCATGTACTAAATCATTATTTTTATATTGTTTTTGAGAGAGAGAGAAAGATAGATCTTGCCGCCCCCCCCCCCTCCTATCAGAGATCGAACCTGGGTCTTGGGGATTTGCCCTGACAGAAAACTGAACTGCCACCTTTTCATGTAAGGGCTGTCACTCTAACCAGCTGAGCCACACCAATGGGCCAGGGCTAAATCTTCATTTTTTATAATGTTTGGCAGTCTTCTGTTTGTAGGCCCACACAATTTCTGCTGAGTTTACTGCTATCATAACATATATTTTATTTCCTTATAATATGCTCTCTTTTCTACCATAATTTATACTTTATAATTCCTACATTAAAGGAGTTTCAAAATCTGGCTGAGGAGAAAAGAAAATATACTTTGAAGGAGTGTGTTAGTACTTTCTGACCCCTTTGCACACTCTCAGCTCCACCAAAAATGTTTCTTGCTAATTGGCAGTGACTATTCTGAATATTTAAAATTATTCATATTTAAAATGTGTTTTGGCATTTTTCCAATTTTACGTCAAACACTACACTTTCAGATAAACTCGGGAAATTGTAGTAATTATTTTAATTGAACAAGAGGATGATTTTTAAGTTCCTCTCCTTCTACTTATCCCACCTGAAATATTATTTCATGACTGATTTATTTTTAATTACTAGAACTATATATGTTAAAGATAACCAATACTAGATTAAAATTGACCATGATTTCTATAATAAAAAATTAAACATTTTACTGAAGTCTATCTTTGTTTTTCCTTTTGAATGGATAATCTTATTGTGATCCATGCCTACTTTTATCAAATTATGTTCCCCAGATAGAGTTAAGTGACATATCAGTAGAATTAACATTTCATTTGTTGCTTCTCCTATAATTTAATTTTGCTTATACATCTATTTCAAAAGGGTTCTTCTTGGTTATATTGAGGTAAAAAATAATGCCATTATGTTTCAGGATATTATAAACATTTTCCCCCCAAATAGCCTATGCTTCACAATTAAACCAACTTCTGATTTCTTGGCCTAAGCATATTAGCTCTCTGGGTTAATTTCATAGTGCTCTATTCTATTTTACATAAAACTACATTTAATTAATAGAAAAGCAGAAAGGGGGAATCCTTAAATAACTCTCTAATGTGTATGTTTTCAAAAAATAAGACCCTCAAAAGTTTCTTCAGTTTCAACTAAACATCTAGAACTCAGTGGAATGCCATTTCCTATCTGCTGAGAGGAGAGAATAAAACTCAAAATCCTATACCATTTATCTGTCAGAATGAAAGGAAGATGTTTGAGAACATGCAAAATTCAGGCAGTGCACCATCCAAGCTATTTACTGGAGAAAAAGACTTAAATCAATTTAAAAGATCAGCAGATAAAGGAAAATAGAGATGTGGAGGTGGGAGAATAGAAAGAGGACAGCAGCGGCCCAGCCGAGGCATTCTCCCATTGAACAGAAACCACCTCAGGGCACATCAGCATTAGACAAGGCCACTTGGTGGCCTTGACAAAAATAAGACCGCACTATAGTTATGTCCAAATTCAGGCAAAAATATGAACATTGTCCAAACCACAAAATACCAGACATCTTCCTCTCCCAGTGAACATGAGTGACTGCCACTCCTCAACCCATTACAGCCATAGGTGGACTCTAGCCTGCCCTCCCTGTGGATAAGATTTATTAAGATGCCAACCAGAAGGAGGCAGGTTGGTGCTGCCACTGTGGAAAACAATATGGAGGTTCCTTCAAACAATTAGAAATGGGATTGCCATATGACCCAGCAATTCCACTTCGAAGTGTGGACAGTGTCATTGTCCTGTTTCCATTAGCTCATTCGCGAAAGCTCCCTTGCGTGTCAATCTTGTACTGAAATAAACTGCCTTCCGACCAGATCAGAACAAAGTCAGGCTCCGAACCCACGGACCAATGAACTCCAACTTGACCTCTTCAGTACAGATTGTTTCTTTAGTCAGAAATAATGACTTAGCTGGGCTTTAGGTATTTGTTAGAGAAACACAAACTCACTGGTACTGGGAACCTGCTAAGATTACTAGTATTTGAAACTGTTAAATAGAATGCATTTATTTAAATTATACATGTTGTATTATATTAAATTGGAATATAAAGAGATAATTCCTAGACAGCATTATCTCTGGCCCATAAAAAATTTCATCATAGAAATTATGGTATAATTTTGTACCATCTACCTTTGAGAGTAGGGGTATGATATCTGTTCATTTGTTTGTATGCATCTTCTTTTATAGAAATGAAAAAATACAGTTCAGGATACTCACCACCGTATGTAAGGCCTTCTAGCCTCAATTTTAAATTCTTTTACTTTCAAGGTAAGGTTTATATGCTGTTTTGTCAGAAACTAGATCCTGAAAAATTTTTTTTTACAAAGAGACTAGTGTGCTAAATTCAGTAAGATCAGAGTCAAATTAATGGCCTGGTGATAATATTCTATTGCTTTCAGATGTCTGGTATGAAAGCTTCCTTCCTATAAACCATCTTTGCTCTATTTTAAATTCAATTGGATATAACAAACATTTATTGGAGTATCTACAATATTCCAAGCACTTGGCTAGATATTTGAGATGCATATATTAGTAAGTATCTTATCTTACACTTTAAAAATATGTGCAAGTCCAGCCGAAACCGGTTTGGCTCAGTGGATAGAGCATTGGCCTGCGGACTGAAAGGTCCCAGGTTCGATTCCGGTCAAGGGCATGTACCTTGGCTGCGGGCACATCCCCGGTAGGGGGTGTACAAGAGGCAGCTGGTCGATGTTTCTCTCTCATCGACATTTCTAGCTCTCTATCTCTCTCCCTTCCTCTCTGTAAAATATCAATAAAAAAATATTTAAAAAAACAAAAAAAAAATTAAAAATATGTGCAAGTCCAATAAATGGAAGCATGTACATCAAATAAAATGCCCACATGCGGAATACACAGATTCAATTTTCTAGGAAAGAAGTTTTATCTAATTTAGCCTTTCCTTTTTGTCCACATGCAAGTAAAGAGTCAATAACATTCTAAAGAAAAACTACATGTGTTTAAGGCTTCCTGGTCCAGATATTTCCATAGGAATGTGTATTACCCAAGACCAGTGGTCGGCAAACTGCGACTCCCACAAGCCACATGTGGCTCGAGAGCCGCAGTTTACCGCTCTGTTGACTAATGAGTTTGCTGACCACAGCCCTAGATTGTCAAGCCCAGAAAAAAAAAAAAGGCCATAGACATATATTGAATCTGAAAGTCATTGGGTTATGAAATTTCACCCAAAATTCAGGAGGTGGCATCAAGAATGGGTAGTGTGGTCAATAACAGTTGTGCCCACACAGAGACCTCTGAGAATCACTGTGAAAGAACATGAAATCCTAATGCAGAGGTAGGTCAAGAACCGGTGAGAACAGACCAGAGCAGTCAAGGAAGCCCAGGACAGCACTCAGGGGATCTCTGATGAATTGCTCCACACAACCTGCTCCGGTCTTGGCTGCTTTTAGGGTCATTCTCTTAACTGTGATTCTCATTCTGAGGACACTTTAAAAAGAACATCATAGCTCCTGATATGAGATACACCAATGCCAGATTTTCCAAAGGTGCAGATACTCTATCTGTAGGAGAACACAATGTTCTTTTGTGTAAAATTTCAACTTTTCTGCATCATAAAACCTACAACTCAGCAGAAGAATTATTGTGCTAAGATTTTACAGCTGGTAACATCAGATCAGTGGCATAGAAGGCAAACATTCTCAAATTTACAGTATTTTTTATTCTCCAATGAATACTATTTTTGGGGGGGTGTGAGGCCTGGAATACATTGGGGGAACTATTTAAAAAGGAGGGGTTGTATTATGAGTACTGAAGGGCCTAGGCTGTGCTCTTTATTTTCCAGAAATTGTAATGTACTTGAAATTATAGTCATTTTAGTGCATTCCTGGTCCAATTCTTTAAAATAATGGGGGACAGTGGGGCTATAAGGACACATATGCAATACCTTAATCAATGAAGAAAAACAATCAAATTAAAATAAAATAACACCTTTCAACGAAAAGAATCTGAACACCAACAGGCCGGCTGTCCCCAGCAGCTTGCTCACCAACGGTTGGAGTCTAAGCCACTTAACTCAGACGTCACTGAGGCCATCTGTATTGCACGTCACTAGGATTTCTTATTGGCTCACATCGAGGCAATTACATGTGTGAGATTTTTCCACTTCCACAGTTTATTTTTGCCTCTCCTTTGTGCCACACTCGTGTCTTACCCCTTGCTTCCTGTTGAAATTCTACCCACTGTGCTCATTACCGCTGGATCTTGAGTGAGCGCTGCACTCTGAAACTAGCCCCACGGTCCCCTCTTCATCAGAGCAAAAGAGCGAAATCAAAGCAAGACTGAATGGCTGGCAAAATCTTCCCAGAAGTCCCGGTCATAGGGCCTATGAGGACCAAAGATAGACATCTTCCCAGAGTCCCACAGACACAACTTTCTGAGCCAGCAAGCACCTTCGGTGCACCCCATCCATCTCACAGAGACTCTTCTTACATCCCGTTGTCTGTGCAACAAGAAGCAGTGCGGTGGATGGCACTCTGGGCTGTGTGGTCTCAAGATATAAGGAAGGAGAAGTGGAAGGAGGAGTTTGTAGTGAGCAGCTATGCGGGCATTCCAGTTTTTCTATGTACAGGAGCAGTATTTTCAAAACTTTAACTTTCACAAATCACTTTCATAACCATTTTTACTTCTGCACTGCCTGTATATGATTTTTTCATCAAATTAACCCATTTTAAGAAATAAATATCCAAAAAAGGTCAAAAAGTTTCATAGGCTTGTTATGTTTATCTCTAAAGTATGTAAAACACAAAAGATTTAAAATAAAGTATTTGTCCAGATAGCACCTAAAATGGTGACTATTATAAGTGATGTGAAATTAAGTACTTGCCAATTTATAACCAAGTTAAGCATAAATATTGTCAGTTTACTTGAGCATTCAGTAAACAAAAGCATCACAGACCATTGGTTTTAGGAAGGTATTTAATAAGTGGGCTTTTATTCGGTGTGGTTTCAGCAGCATTGGTCTGCACCCCATCACCAGTCTCCTGTCTTTCCTGCCATCTACAGAGCCATTAAGGTACCCCGGGTGGTGTCCTTAAGCAAGTCTGTGCCCAGGACTATTCTGTTAAGTAATTTGGCTAATCGACAAATTATCTGAAACTCTAACAGGGGTTATATGTGTATGTTTCCTGCAGCCAGAAATCCTCAGAGCAGGATCCTCAGAAGAAGAAAAAAAAAAAAGTCAGACCTTGAGAGGAAAATAGTCTAATTACCTGCTTTTCAGGAGTCCGTGAGAAATTTATTAACAATCAATTGGTCATTACAGAGAATGGACTTTGTGGTTAACAAGATGGAAGAAACGGTCTCTGCACTTACATGCTTTTTAGTGAAAGGCCAAAACGCAGAGCTGACGTAGGACTACCAGCAGCATAACTAATGTGTGTAGTCATCAAAATGAGACACTAGAAAAGCTAACTAGCAAGTAACTGCAACACTTAAAAATATTTTTTTCATTTTTTAAAATTTATCTTTATTGTTGAAAGTATTACAGATGCCTCCCTTTGGGAAAAAAATAATTTTTATTAAATGCAAAAAACAAAAAATTAGGACTTTAGAGTATTGAAAGGGAATTTACAGCTAACTACTTTAAAATATTTTTGATTGAAGAAACATTTGCACCCAGTAAAATGCCAAGATCTTATTTATAAAATTCAATGAGTTTTGACAAATGTACATGCACTCCACTAGCCAACAACCCCATAAAGATAAAGAACACTTCCTCCATTCCAGAAAGTTCCAACTTGCCACCTTTCAGTCCACTCTGCTTTCTCCTCCCCCATAAGAAACCACCATTCTAACTTCTATCACATAAAAGGTCTCAGACTTCAAATATATATATATATATATATATATATATATATATATATATATATATATATATGTTCTACAGCAAAAACCTTCCTATTTTCTTATAGAAAATTATGTTGGCTTTTTTCTGTCAATATAATAACACTCAAATATTGCGTGTATCAGTAGTAGTGCATTCTTTCATCTTGGTGAGAGAAACCACAATTTGTTTACTTATTCTCCTATTGGTGGACTTTTGGGTTGTTTTCAAATTGGGGGTATTATGAATAAAGCTACTGTAAAAAATGTCTACAAATTTTTGTTCCAACATATATTCTCATTTTTCTTGTGTAAATGCCTGGGAGTGGAATTCTGATTGGTTAAAGATATGCTTAACTTTCTGAGTTTTGGCAGTTGCCAAAAAAGTTTCTCAAAGTATTTGCTTCATTTTACATTGGGCCAACAATGTATGTCTTCCACTTGCTTCGCATCCTCACCACTGTCTGTGTTGTCAGGCTTTCCATGATAGCTACTCTAAAGGGAAAGAAAATGAGTTTCCTTCTGATTTCAACTTGCATTTTCCTGATGGACAACAATGGTGAGAATATTTTTCATACGTTTACTCTCGTTCATATCTGACCTTTATTTCTTTATTTCTCTAATGATTGCTTTTAGAGTGAGAGGAAGGGAGAGAGAAACATCAATTTGCTCTTCCACTCATTTATGCATTCCTTGGTTGATTCTTACGTGTGCCCTGTCCAGATAGCAAACCCACAGGCTTTGTGTATAAGGAAGGTGCTCTAACCAACGGAGCCACCCAGCTATCCAACATGTGTTCTTACGTCAGTGTCTCTTCAAGTCTTTTGTCCATTCTAATCAGGTTATGTGTCCATTAATCATGGATTTGTATTTCTTTAAGTATTCTAAACTCCATACCCTTGTCAGGAAAATATCATGCAAATACTTTCTGCAGTCTGTGTCTTGTCTTTCTCGTTTGCTAAGTCTGGCTGTTGATGAACAGAAGGTTTTCATTTGATGAAGTACCATTTATCATTGTGCTTTTATACACTGCCTTTGCCTGTTCCAAGGTTGAAATGCTGTTCTCCCAATGTTGTCTTCTAAAAAGGTATGAGTCCAACTTTTATATTTATGTCTATAATCCATCTTAAATTAATTTTGGGGAATGGACTGAAATGCGGGTCAAAATCCATGTTTTTCCCAAATGTCTATCCAGTGTTCCAGTACATTCTGTTGAAAATATTTTCTTTACTTCCTTGAACTGTCTTGGTGCCTTTTTCAAACATTCATAGACAAACTACATGTAGGTCTATTGCTGCTCTCTTTATGTTTCTTTAATCTATGTGTCTATCTTTATGTCAAGCCATAATAATCAATCATCTTGATTATTATGGTTTTACTTGAGGCTCAGCCCAGTCTTCACCCTCTTCCAATATGGGACCCCTCAGTGGATGTCCGACTGCCAGTTTGGGCACAATCCTGCAGGGATCCCTGTGTGATCAGGCCTAAACTAGCAGTCAGACATCCCTCTTACAATCCAGGACCACTGGTCCCTAGCCACTCACCTGCCTACCTGCCTCATTGCCCCTAACCACTTGCCTGCCTGCCTCATCGCCCCAATCCACCTCCCTTCCCCCCAGCTGCCAGCAATGACTTCCCTCTGGCAATTGGGAGCTGGGCTTCCCTCCGGCCATCTGCAGGCACCCAGGACCCAGGCTTCCCTAGCTTCATCTGGACAGGTGTTCAGAAAGACGTCCTGTCTAATTAACATATTATGCTTTTATTATTATAGATAACACACTTTTAGATTTTTTTATTGGGATTGTGTTAATTCTATATTCTACAGTTCTTGAGTGTACTGTTTTATAAATATCAGTTATATCTATTTGGGTTAAAGTGTAGTTTAAGTCTTTTACATCCTTACAGATTTTCTTTTTGTCTGATTTTCCTACTGAACTGTTAAAATTGCTGATTGTGAATTCATCTGTGTTTTCCCTTTAGTTCTGTCAGTAAAGCTTAGTATATTTTGAAACTTTTTTGAAAGTTGCAGGCATATTAGGATTTTTTCAGTTGACCCTTTTACATTATAAAAATAATTGCCTCTTGGTAACTGGCAATACTCTTGTTCTCATTTCCATTTCATTTACTGTCCATAAACACACTAGCTTTTTTATGCTTGTTGTTGGCATAGCATATCTATCCTCATCTTTGATTTTTAATAGCATATATCAAAGTTTTAACTTTTTCCCAGTCTGACAATACATATTTTAATTGGAGTATGTGATCAATTTATATTTGACACACTTAATGATTTGTTTGGGATTTTCTATAGCATCGTAGTTTATTTTCTAATTTGTCAGTTACGATTTTTATATCACTGTCTTGCCTCTCTTGTTTTCTTTGGAGTCATTATAATTACAATGTTTTAATTTTCTCTGTTGTCTTCAAGGCTATACCTCTTTAAACTAATGTTTTCTGTAGGCACTTATAATATGTACACTTTACTTATCACAAGCTACTTAAAAGTTAATATTGTAGAAGTTCAAGTAAAACATAAGTATCTTCTAGCAATATGTATTCATGCATCTTTTTTCATATAATTTACATATATATGATATAATTCTCATAATACAATGCTATTATTTTATTTTCATTCTTTCAAAGAATTAAAAATATATAATTTCTGGTACTATTCTTTGCTATTTCTAGATCTGATTTTCTCTCAATTATCATAATTTCAAGCTTGAAGAGCTTCCTTTAGCATTTACTGAGACATAGTTCTGCTAGCAAGAGATTCCTTCAAATTTTATCTGAAAATTTTCTTTATCTTATAACTTTTGAAGTACATTTTTTCCTGATCAAATAATATGTTTATTGATTAGAGAGAGAAAAACATGGATGTGAGAGAAATATTTGATTGGTCATCTCCTGTATGCACCTCAACTGGATATAAAACCCTCAACCCAAGTATGTGCCCTGACTGAGAATCAAACCTGCAACCTTTTGGTGTATGGGAACACACCAATCAATTGAGCAACCCAGGGCTTGAAGTACAGTTGTAAATTGGTACAGCATACTAAACTATCACATGACATTATTCTCCCTTTTGAAAATTTAAAGATAACGTCCATTGTACTAGTATTTCTGGCCTCCATTGTTACTGATGAAATGTTAGCCATGTTTTCTCTCTTCTTAAACTTTTGATTTGTCTCCAGGTTCACTGGCTCTTTCTTCTTCAATGCTCAATCTGCTGGCAAGCCCATTGTAATAATTTTTCATTTTCTGTATAGTACTTTTAAGTTTTGGAATTTCTGTTTAGTTCTTTTTTTACTTTCGATTTCTCTGCAGAATCTCCCTCCCTATTCATATATCCTTTACATATTTTCCTTAAATCTCTAAACATGTTTATACTAGTAACAGAGTTTTTTTAAATCCTTGTCTGATTATTCCGATATCTTAATCATCTTGTGGTCTATTTCTGTTGACTACACTTCCTTTAGTTAAAGATCACTTTTTTGTTTGTTTGACATATTGCTTCTCTGCGACTCTAACAATTTTTTTATTTTATTTTGTGCATCATGCAGTCTAATCATGTGGAGTCTGAATTCTGTTAACCTCCTTTAAAAGGTATTGGTATTTGTTCCAGCAGCAAGTTCTACTAATGGCAGGATCTCTATACACTGCCAGGCATGGTTTTATGCTTTATATAGTAGGTCTATTTTGTTTTATTACTTCGCTCTAGCATGTGAACCTTACTTTAGGGTACAATGACTCTTACTCCTGATCATGGCTTTTTGAGATACCAGCAGCTGCGTACTCAGTGAGGCCTTTTTAATTCTGCTTCTCCAGAAATCCAGTGGCCCCCAGGATTACATGACCTCCATCTCCATGTACGCCTCTCAGACCTGCAAGAGTCTCACTGTGCTGGGCTTCCCAGAGTCTCACTGAGAGCATCGTGGTCCAGTTCACAATCACTTGAAATATCACCACACTTACTCCTTATTCCTTTGTGCAACTCCCTCTTAGTTACTTGTTCAACAAATTTCATTTCTGACCTTCAATACCTGCCTCCTCATTTTAGGAAGACTACTGGTCTCTGGTAGGCTCCAGAGCCCTGCTTCACATTCAGAAAGTACCTTTTAATGTCTTCTTTCAAGGTTATAGTCTTCCACTACCTGTTGCCCACTGTCTGAAAAAGCCTCATCTATTTTGTCCAGTATTCAAGTTGTTTATGTCAAAATAATAAATTCAATAACAGTGACTTCATCTGTCAGAAGCAGAAGTGTACAGGTAATTAAAAGAGGACTTTAAATATAATTAAAGTCAATTTATTCAAGGAATATTCTAAATCCATTTTATTTTATCTTAATCCTTTTCATAAAACAAACATTTTAAGTCCCCTTGTTTTGGATTTCTAATTGGAAAAAAACAGCTTTATATAAGTAAATTTCATCTTAACTTTAAAGATGACTATATCTCAGAGATGATGAATTTTAATACCACACAAGCTTATATTTAATAATGTCTATGCCTGACTTTCAAAAGTAGTTTTTTTTAACATTTTCTGAAAAGGACATTATACAAATAATTATTAAAATTGAAATTAGTGATCAATAATATTTAAGTATTATTAATAATTAATTAAATTACATATATCAATAGAAAAATGTATACAACTCAAAGATCAAAAGAATAGAAACTAATATGGCAAAAGTATGGAGTACTAGGAAAAATAAAATCAGAAATTTCAGAATATGCATTTTATTCACAATTGAAAATAAAGCATAGAAATATTAGTTGGATTATAAAAAATTTCAAATAATTATTTTATTTTGATGATTGACTTACACAAATTAAAAGTGCTTCAACTGAAGAAAAAAAAAAGAATTGGAAATTGCCATTTTCATTAATTTAAGCAATGACTGCTAATAATTATAAATCCTTGGACTTTTAATCTTAACCTCTCTAAGCACTCTACTAACTACAGCCTGAAAGAAGTAGATACACTAATAAATTGGGAAGGCTAACCTAATACCAAAATAGTGATTTTAATAGACAAAACTGAAGATGTAAATAAATCCAAGTTAATATGAAGCATATGCATATTTTATAGCACATCATCTCACATTTTTATAACTGGTCATTAGGACAGAGCTTGAAGTCATTAGAAGTACAATAATTGTTCCTTTTTCTAATTTCTCTTCTTAAGTCTGGTGATGTTGCCTAGCAATGCAGAACCTTGTCACCATTGTAAATGATTTGTTCCAAATTACTAATTTAAAAAATAATAATCAGAACTGGCAAAATAGACCTACACTAGTCACCTCCTTCCTCTCAAATATGAATCATTTTTCCTATGTTATCAACCTATTGGAGCTTCTTTAAGCCCAAGAAAAAGACATCCTGAGTTTCTACAAGGCTAAGATATAACATCAAAAAATGTATCTTTCTTAAGCATCTACAAAATCATGGAAAATTCTAAGAAGAAAACAAATGGTAAGTTCAAATTCAGAAGAGTGAATAGTGTTCAATATATTTTCTTCATTTCAGCATTAAAATAGTTAAAAGGCTCACATTAAGGTAATATTAATAGAAATAATTTTCTAGTAATAGAAGTATATTATCAAAATTGAATTATTTTTGCACTGGCCAGTGTAGCTCAGTTGGTTGGAGCATTGTCCTGGGCACCAAAAGTTGGCAGGAATGATTCCTGGTCAAAGCACATACCCGTTATGGGCTTAGTCTTTGTTTGGGGCACATATGAGAGGCAACCAATCAAAGTTTCTCTCTCACATTAATGTCTCTCTCTCTCTCTCTCTCTCTCTCTCTCTCTCTCTCTCTCTTTCTCTTCCTCCTTTCCCCTTTAACCCCTCTCTCTAAAACAAAATAAAAACATATCCTTAGGTGAAGATTAAGAATAAGTATATTACTGAAATGTACATTGTGATTAACTAAATTACACTAAATAATATTTAAAATATGAATTACAAAAGATTCTCCTACACCTGAAACATAACTAATATTTGACCATGTTTCACAAATTTTAAATTTACTCTGTTAGTTCTTCATCCAAACTGGTCATTAAATCAAAAAGACAAGATTTATGTAATTTTTAAAAATTGTAGCAATAATAGATTTACAACGTGGGAGGAAATGGCAGAGAAAATCTCAGATCCAACTGAATTTTATAACCTGTAGAATTCATAGCTGACTCACAGGTATCACATCACAGACAGCACCCAAGCTCACTAATGATTAGTGAAGGGCAATTATAAAGAGTTTCTTTGAAAACTCTATCCAGGCTCCTTAGACTGCTTCTAGAATAGGCCCATCAACCTTAGTCTATAAAGACTTGAACACTAACATAGTTTATAACAGCTCAAGGCTGAATCCCTGTAATGACTTGTCAACAGCAATATAAGGTAAACTATAAGAGGAAAATGAACACAGCCCACCTGGGGGGAGGTGGGGAGGGTGGGGAAGAAAGTGCAACTGGAGTGCCCAGCTCAGGTGCACAAGGAGACAGTGCCACTGGGCCTTACTACACCTACTACATTAGGCCATTCTACCAAGCCTAGGAGATGCAGCAATGCTACCTAATACATAGAAACAAACAAAGGGTCGGGGGAGGAGAAAAGAAACATCCCAAATAAAAGGACAGAACAAAACTCTAAAAAAAGAACTAAACAAAATGGAGGCAAGCAATCTATTAGATGCAGAGTTCAAAACAGTGATTATTAGCATGCTCAATGAACTTTAAAAAAGAGTTAGGGAACTTCGACAGCCCAAAAAAGGACAAAGAAACCATAAAAAGAACAAGTCAGAAATAAATTATACACTAACTGAAATAAAGAACAATTTGCAGGGAATCAGCAGTAGGGTAGATAAAGCTGAGAATTAGAACAGCATATTGGAATATAATAGAGCAAAAGACACTCTAAAAACACCAAAAAGAAAAAAAAATATTTTTTTAAATGAGGATTGTGTAAAGAGCCTCAATGACAACTTCAAGTGTATCAACATTCGCATCTAAGGGTACCAGAAGGAGAAGAGAGAGATCAAGAAATAAAAACCTATTTGAAAAAATAACAGATAGCTTCCCTAACCTGGTGAATGAAATAGACATTCTAGTACAGGAAGCACAGAGTGTCCCAAACAAGATTAACCCAAAGAGGCTACAGTAAGACACAACATAATTAAAATGCAAAAGTATAGAGACAAAGAATCTTAAAAGCAGCAAGAGAAGAGCAGTTAGTTACCTAGAAAGGGGCAGCCATGAGACTTTCAGTTGATTTCTCAACAGAAATTTTGCAGGCCAGTAGGGAGTAACAAGAAATATGCAAAGTGATTAAATGCAAGGACCTATAACCAAGAATACTCTACCCAGCAAACTATCATTTAGAATGGAAAGACATATAAGAGCTTTCCAGAAAAGAAAAAGCTGAAGGAGTTCATCACCACCAGTATTACATGAAATTTTAAAGGTTTTTTCTTTATGAAGAAGAAAAGGACAAAAAAAGATTAAAAATACAAACAATAAAATGGGAATAAATAGGTATCTAAACCAACAATTGAATCCAAGAAACAAAATGAACAAACAGAATATAAAAAGACTCATAGATACCGAGAACTTAGTGTTAGATGCCAGATGGGAGCGGAAGCCAGGGAATGGGTGAAAAGGATGAAAAGATTAAAACAAAAAAAATTGGTAGTTACAAAATAGTTAAGGATATGTAAAATACAGGATAGGAAATATAGTCAATAATATTCAAATATTTATGTATTGTGTCAGGTGGATACAAAATTTATTAGAATGATCACTTAGTAAGTTATGTATTGTCTAGTCACTGGGTGTACACCTGAAACTAATATAATAGTTATAATAGTGTATGTCAATTATAATTAAAATTTTTTAAAAGACTTTGGTTAAAAAAAATCCAGAGAGAATACTCTGAAGGTGTTTCATGTTTGACACTAAGAAAATAGGAGGAATATGTATGCTCTTATGAATGACACCTGAAAGTGTTAGCTATGTTTTAATGCCTATTTTAATCTTTTCACAAATTTTCAAAAGAACAGTAAGAATATATTATTTAACAAAGCACTCTAAACTTCAATGTAGCCACCTATCAATATTGGAATGCCAATATTGCAGTATGTTCTCACAGTAGAAATTTGATACCTAGCATTTAGATTACCAAACAATTGGGGGGGAAGCATGAAGATCTCCACATGAGCTAAAATAGTATTAATTAACTTGTTCTGCAGTATTCATACTTCATCATGAAGTGTTACTTTTATTTTACTTAACCTAAAGTACATGGACGTTTTTAGAAGATAAATGAACTTGTTTTGACCAAAGTTTTTATGACCTCTCATGAAATGCTGACTCTGATGAGAATGTATGATTATGCATAATTTATATGCTGGGGGTTCCATCTAAAGGCAATGTCAGCAACATTAATGAGCAGTGTGAAATGCCACACAGGTCAAAGTTGCTGACCTCAAGTAACTTACAACTGAGTAGAATTGACAATATATGGCTGTGGTAGAAAAAGCATATCTTAAAGTAGACCCATAGAGCTTGATAAGTGCTAAAATTTCCAAATTGTGACAATAATTTACTTATGTGAGCATTAAAGTTGAATGTCCCAAAGCTTACTTTCACAGACCTGTAACTTTGCTATGCTACGTGCCTTAACTAGAACAGACTATCACCTGCAGAAAGGAACACGATCAAAGATAATTAGGAGTGTGCCCAGCTCAGCAGTAGAATTCGGGGGAGGGGGTTGAAATGGACTGCTTCAGAGATATATCATCTAAATTCGTTCAGAAGCAATTTTCTAGGGAATTGGAATATGAGAGAAACTATAGAACCAAGAGAGAAGTCCATAAACTGAGCAATTTTCAGTTTATCAAAGAGCTTTGTTGCTGAAAGTTGGTTGCTCGGCACTCTTTTGGTTTCAGAAAGGTTTGGGAAAGCCCACAAAAGCTTAGTAAAGCTTCAAGCAATACTTATCCACCATACACAGGGGTTTTATTGAGCAATAGTCTTATAGATCGCAGAATTACAGAAAAAAAATTTGTCTACACATTAGATACCAGCCTATAACAAGAAAAAGGGGGCCTTTGACCCCTGGGGCAGTGATGACAGTGAAAAATGTTGTATAGGGGCAGCAGAGAGGGCTCATGTTTTAGTGACCAGACAAGAAAAAAAAGTATAGACTCAGGTGCCGGAAGTCCCATAACTATATTTATAAATGTTAAGATATTTCACATTAACTATTTAAAAGAGGACATCACTCAAGTCAGTCTCACTGGGTCTACCTTCCCAGGTTTCTGACATCATATATATTATCTGGCAAATCAATGGGCACCAAACAAACATAGCCCGTGTAGCATAGTAGAGAGAACCTGTGTCTAAACAATCATATTTACAATTTTTTAAAAAAATAAACAAGTGTCAAAAATGTTTACTTTGCAAGTGGCATATACCTATTGTGTGTCTGTAAATGTTCACTGAAAGCTGCATGGTTTATTTCTCTGCTTACAATAATGCTGTGCAATGGTTAATTTCTGGTGTTAACTTGACTGGGCCAAGATATGCCCAAGTTGATAAAGCATTATTTCTAATGTTACAATATGCCTGTGAGGGTGATTCTGGGAAGAGATTAGCATTTGGGTCTGTAGACTGATCACTTTTAGGAATGCTGGTGGCATCATCTGTCCAGTGATGGCCCGAGTAGAACCAAAGGGCAGAAGAAGGGAGAATTTGCTCTCTGTTTGAGCTGGGGCATCAGTCTTCCCCTGCCCTTGGGCATAGACCTCCTGGTTCATAGGCCCTGAGACGCAGACTGAATTACACCACTCTGTAAGCTAGAGAACCAGCGCTCCTGGTTCTCCAGTTTATAGACTGCAGATGGCACGACTTCTCCGCCTCTGTTATCATGTAAGCCAATTCCTATAATGATCTGCTGATACATATTGTTTGTCTGGAGACAAAAGTAGCCCTGATCTGGTTCAAATCTTCAAATCTTCCTAGATATAATTTCCAAAATCTTCCTCCATAAACTTCATAACACATCCTGTTCAGATACAGTGTTTATGGAATTTGATTACACCAGCCATTTTGCAGAAGAAAATAATTACAGAGCAGTTGCTGACCTTACTTCTCTCTGGAGAGAAAGCAAATGAGGGAGTAGAAGGAAACATGCATGTACTCTCAAGCTTCAGGTAGTAATTTAAAAAATAATCTGAGAAGTCGACAGTTAAGAACTGATGATGGATACACCTAAATTAACGTCAAACACATTTCCTGTAATGAGACCTTTTATATGCACCTGTTTTTTCCACTGTGTGCTGCCTGCCACATGATACAGGTTTCTGACATCACTTTTCTCTTATGTCGAGGAAATGGCCCTGTTGGGAATGTCACGTGGCTCCTTTCGCAGCCACCTGGGTGGGAAAGGCCAGATCATAAAACATACTGCTCTGGGTGTCCTTTGAGAGTCTCCATAAGAGTGTCGCACTCACAAAAATACAACTGAGGTGAGAATACATGGTGTAACCCAGGTGGATGGCAGTGGTTATAGGAACATCAGCACCGGCACGTTTATGTTGGAATGTTAGCATCACCATGGGCAGCAAACCAAATGGAGCTGCAACCACGACCTTGCAGGATGAGGGTGCTACCTGCTGAAATCAGTCTATATCTTTTCCAAGTAGGAAGAGACTGATGTGGGTAACACAAGTAACAGACGTAGCTGAACATGGCTCTAAGTAGACATCAATTGTATCTCAATCTATAGGAGGCCCACTCCAATAATATAGGGTAGAATCATGAGCTAGGGGTTGTCAGACCTTGGGGACCACTAAGAAAGCTTGGAAACCAAGTAGATAAGGAGGCACAAGGGACCTCTTGTGTAAGGTGCCCAAGTTTCTCCTGTAAGCCATTTTGACATATTGTTGTCTTTCATTCTTCAAAAGTATGTGAGCTAAAATTTGGTAACCAGTTGAAAAGCTGAAGATACTGATATATGTACTCTCCTGACTTAGTATTGTTCAGGAACTGGGGTGAGTCAGAACGTGCAGAGTAGGGCAATGATGGCAGGAATTAAGAAGCAGGAGGGGAGGATATTTCCTTTCAATATTCTGAGACAACTCCTGTGATACTAATAATCTACCATTCATGCTAAATAACCTGAATCCCTTCATTTTTCCTTCTGAACTATCTCAAAGTTTGAGTGTACATTTCACAAAATTCTTCGCTAAGAAAATGATGAAACTGTCACATTCCTTTGTTTAAATATGTCAGATCAATACTGACAAGAGTGAATTACTACATATCATATTTATGCATTCCAATATTCTCTGCTTAAAGAACATGACATTGATGATTCATCTTTTGTCTGTGGTTTATTACTGTTCAAATCTTTATCCCTAGGACTTTCTTGCAAATTATCATTGCACACAATGTAGTTTATACATGAATCTGTAGTTTAATCCTGCCGAAAACATTGCTCCCTACAACTTGAATCTAATAGAAGAAAATAACTCAAGATATCAGGAACTCCCAGAAATGTTCAATGATCTTATGCCTCAGGCTTATAAATGGAGTCTATAAAATTTGCTATGGTTTCTTGTACTATCTTTGTCACATACATTTAGTTCAATCCAGACAATCTATTTCTGACTTTCTGCTGCTATGTTGGGTTAAGTTTTGTCATATGAAATGCTGCCCTTATGGCACTACTCATGCCTTCTAGCCATCAGTCCCCCCATGAAGTCAGCCTCCAGTATTCACTTTGGAAAAAAATTGTGGCTACACAGCAGCTAACCATCCATCAGCACAATTCTAATGCCTCTGGGATAACAGTTCTCTATCACTTTTCCTTTGTTTTGGGTCATGGAAAGCACATAGCCATTGCAGGTGATGCTTGACCCAAATCTAAATTTCAGATTACCCAATTAAATATAAAGTAAGACACATACAGGCTACAGAAGTGTATTTCTATCTACACTAATAAAAGAGAGATATGCAAACTGACTGTACCTCCACAATGCCCACCAGCCAATCAGGAATGAGTATGCAAATTAACCCAACAAAGATTGTGGGTTAATTTGCATACTCATTCCTGATTGGCTGGTGGGCATTGTGGAGGTACACAGGCTCATACACAGGCTCAGAGTGAAGACTGAAGACTGAAGAGGTTTGGCTTCTCTGCTGCAGCAAGAGCAAAATCCTGGGTCCCAAATGCTGGCAGCCAGGGGAAGGAAGGCCTATTGCACGAATCTTTGTGCAATGGGTCTCTAGTTTATAAATATTTAAGTACCATTCTCCTAAGGGCACTTTAAACCTTTCATTGGTAGAATGGCAATTAGTCAACATTTCAAAATCAAATTAAATTTTATGACTGAAAATAAAAGAAATATAAACTTTATATGTCTATAAATATAATTATCTAGTTAGCTTTGGTGTTCTCTTGGGAAAAAAAATAATCAAGCCATTTACTCATATCTTAAGTCAAACTTCTCAAAACTTCTGCCTTCCAATGCAAGTATCATCAGTAGTGGAGGAGTTAAAAAAGTATATATAAAGACAATTTTGCACTCGTCAAACAAGCATTAACAATTCATGACCAATGCTCCTCTGTATGGTGTAGTCTGAGAAACGTTACAAAACACTGTCTCCTGCTTGCAAAATACTTCAAGAGAACCATATGTGTGAAGGACAGGTCCCTGAGGATGACTCCGTCTTTGTATTTCCAAACACAACCCTCTTTTAGGAGAAAATCCTTCCAAAGGGGTCTTTGCAGGCTTCCTAATGGTTCTGAGGCTTCATCTAATGCTTTCCTCTAATTGGCCCTGCATTTAGGACGCTCAGTCAATTGTGTGGCTACCACATTCAGTTCTTTAACAATTATATACTCGAAGGCCAGGGTATAGTTTCCCATTAGAGAGCAAAAAGAATTTGAGGTTTAAACTTTTATGGGGAAGAGAGGATACGTGTGAGCAGAGGTCCCGATGGTATTAGAGGATTACATCTGGATGGTAAAAGCATTGTCAGAAGTGGTCCGTCGGTTGAAGAAAATAGAGCATGTAAAGGGTGCAGAATATTTGGTCTGAGGTATGCTTGCATTTCATTCTTTTGTTTCAGGGTAAATTGGGGTACTTCCGGAGGGACGCTAAAATTAGACATCAATCATGAGGAAAGCTATCTTCTAACAGAAACGGACAGAAAAAAGAGCTTTTGCAAGACTTACATTATCTCTTTTTATTACTCAAATCACCTGGATCATAATTTTAAAATTACATTTTATGAGAAACTGCTTGCTTAAATAATTACTCCTTCCAACTGGTTTGGCATGAGGCCAGAGGGTGGAAAAACCTCTCTTTTATTCTAGTCATAAGATAACACACAAAATTTTGTTATCCACGTTTCTCCACTTCTGAGGGTTTAAGTCATATCATAACATATGATTTCAATATGCTGCTTAATTTCTCCACATTTCTGTTTTCTCGCCTATACTAGTAAATGGGCATATGTATATTAATATCTGCTTCATGGAGACTTTATAAGAATGAAATAAGGGAACCAAGGTGCCATAGGATTTCATTGCACATTATAACAATGGTTACATTTTAAAATTCATAAAATGCATTTCATGAGCCAAATATCTTTTCATGGGTTCCCAAGTAAATCACCTTCTCACAGCTTCCTTCAAGATCAAATATTTAGCATCTCAATGTGGGTACAGTGGAAAATTGAAGCTTGGAAGCCTGGAAGAACCAACTATGATAAAAGATGGTGTTTTGATCTTATCACATTGATTATTTGACATCCCTGTGGAAAAAGCTAATTAGGACCAATAATGTAGACAGGTGGAGGAGCTGGGCATTGGAGGAAGTCCTCTCTCCTTCATGGGGATCAATCAGCACCCATTAGCCAGAAATGACTTCCCTCATAGTGAGGGATTCTAGAGTCTCATAAGTCACCTAGAAGTGAAACTGATGAACCACTATCATTTCGGAGCCATTTAGTCACAAATCAGTTACCAACTACTCTGTTTAGGGAGATCCTACAGCTACTGTATAAAAGGAGTTAATGTTGGAATTTTGGATATAAAACCCAGTGTTGTGCCAGTAAATGTTTAATAACTGGCTCTGAGGGTGGTAGGAGGGCCTGATTAGCAGTGTTTGTGTAGTTTCATGATGTAAATACTTCCACTACATTTGAGTCTTAGCTACCAACGTGATGTAACCAGATGCAGAGTTGGAAAGAGATGCTCAATAGGACACTGTTATACAGAATTTCTACCATATCGATGCAATGCTTATCAAATAACCCCTGGAGCATAGCTGAAGTACAGTACAATGAAGTAAAAGTAATTAGGAAGGGTTGAGTTTGGGACACTTATTACCTTTGTCTTTAATGTAATTTAAAATTTACATAATTCATTTTTAATAGAAGCTTGTAGAATTTCTATAGCTGTATCAGTGAAGCACCCCCAGATGGTAGGTGCTAACTCAAGCACATTGCTGCCTTCATCTGTTACTCAGCATCCAGATAAAAGACAAAGGTGTAGAAAATAAGATAGAAATAGAAACACAAAAATTTTGTTTAAATATAGTAAAAATTTTCATTCTCAGAAATATTTATAAATCAACAGGAGGGTCTTTGGTATTGGAGATTCATGCAGTTCTGCCATAGTACCAAAGACGAGTCTAGATAATTTCTTGAGGACTCCTCAAATCTCAGCCATGTTACCTTTCATAAACTATAATTTGAAAGTGCTCCTTCATTAAAGATTTCTATTTTAAATACAAATTGAGAAAGAATTGCCATCAATGGGAATTTTACATTTCCCATGATCTTCATTATGATCTGTTACAACTAGTTACCAGGAAAACATAACTGGAGGGTATAGCATTCCTCTTCGTACCTTAATTAACTGATTTATCTAGTCACCTCTACAGCCTGGGGCTTCCCACATGCAAGCACTTATTATACTACATATTAATCAATACCAAAGGATAGCCATGTTTCTAATTACCGGAATAGGGAGAAACTGTCAGAAATATATTTACAACTTATCATCACATACACTGAGCTCATAGCTCTTATGAGAATGTGATAGCTAAAATTATATTCCAATGCCCTTGTTAACAAAGAAACTGGGCATCTGCATGAAACCATTCATAATGCAAGTACCTGCAGAGAGAGTGGAGAAAAAAAATTCGAACACTTAATTCTACTTAATAATCCAGGAATACAATTAATCAGAAAGAAAAAAAAAACATTCTAAAGAGTGGTTCTCTATGCACAAAAGACCAAAGAAACTAGAAAAAAGAACATGATCTTGCACCTGCCTTCCTTACAATGGACATCTAATTTGTGTATGAAGAGCCCTTGTCAGTACCTCCAACCCCCACTGTTCACAAGCCTACACCCACATTTCCCTTTCCCAATAGACAGATGTTTCTCCTCCAAATCAAAGAAGTGGTGATCTTCTTACCAAGTCAGAGAGAACAGCGAACAACTAGCTCAAGTGTTCATCTTCCCAAACTTCTGTCATTGAGTAAGACTCAATGCTTTCACCAGAATTTTGCTTTACTATACCCATCTTAAAATAGCTGTTCTCCAGTACTTCACCTAGGCCAAAGATAAGAATCTTCCTTTAAGACTATTTATGGCTACCTCCCATTTTATTTTAGTATCTTTGCAAACTATATTAGAAATGTACATTGGACACAGTGCTAGGTGTCATTGGCTTGCACGTTCATTTAATTGGCATTTTGAACATTAATCCTTGATAAAATGTTATCTTTTAGTCTAATGTTATATTCCGTTGTAAACCAATGACAATTTACACATTAAAACCAATTAGTATTGATTGGGTTAAAAGCATGAATTTTTTATGTACCTCAGAAAGCATGCCCACCTCAACTTTACCAAGTATTTGCCAAATAGTATTTGTAAAACTGACATTCAAAACCTTATGTCCTGTTTTCAGTACTGTTCTCATCTACCCTTACACTCTCTCTTGAGATGACCTCATCTAGGGCTTTAAATGCTCATATTGCTAATGATTCCTGATTCTGAGTATTTAATCCAATCTTGTCCTCTGAGTTCCAAGTTCATATACCTGACAGCCACTTGACCTCATGTATCAGAATCTTAAAGTGTCTAAAACAGAACCTTGCCCTACCCGGTTTGGCTTAGTGGATAGAGAATAGGCCTGCAGACTGAAGGGTCCCAGGCTCAATTCTAGTCAAGGGCACATGCCTGGGTTGCGGCTCAATCCCCCCAGTAGAGGTAGTACAAGAGGCAGCCAATCAATGATAATGATTTTCTCTCATCATTGATGTTTATATTTCTCTCTTCCTCTACCTTCCTCTCTGAAATCTTTAAAAATATATTTTTAAAATAATAATTAAACTAAACCTTTATATCTCCAAATGAACACTTCTGCTGTACCTCCACACCCAATTTTCCAACTTTCAGGAAAAAGTACCACAATTGCAATCTGTTATGCAAGATGTGTAGGTCAACCCCTCAGCCAGTCCTAGCCTAGGCTTTCTGCTCCTAAATCATATCTCATGTTCATCCTTTCCCCTATCAGCTGTTACATATGTGCCTGACTCATCTTATCTCTCGTTCAGAATAACAAAGAGCATCCTGTCTCCCATTTCCTCTCGTTTCCCTCTCATCAATTCTTTACTCAGCAATGAGAGTATCTTGAAACACAGAAGATACCATGACTCTTTATGTTCCAGTGGGTTCAGATTGCTCTTTGAATTAAATCCAGTGCCACTACACATGTCTCACTGAATGCTCTCTCTCTCTCTCTCTCTCTCTCTCTCTCTCTCTCTCTCTCTCTCTCTCTTTCAGACTGTACCCTGGCCAGCCCAGACTCCTGTCACTTCTAGAACATTCCAAGATCTTTTAAAACTGTTCTCTTGCTTAGAATGGTTCCCCTCTCTTTGCATGCTGACTCCTGGTCATTCTTTCAGACTCAGCTTCTAATTTCTAGGAAGTTCTTCCTGACCATCCTATCTAAGAAGATTCCTCCCAACTTCTTTGAATGTATGATAATTTCATCTCCTTAATAAATACTTAACAATATTTGTAATTACATAATTTTTGTTTTTGCATTTATTGACAGCCCTTCTGCCTTCAGATATACTAGCAAACTGCCTAAGAGCAGGTCTGCATCTGAGTAGTTCACACCTGTACCCCAGTGCTCAGGGGGTCTATGAATACTTATTGAATGTTGTTCGTTATTTCAAGTACAGAAAGCACAGAACCCAGTAAAGACAATGAAGACTCAAATATGAATGCTGACTCCATCATTTCCCAGGTGTATGAGCTTGGGCATGTTACTAAAACTCTCTTTGCCTCAATTTCTGAATCTCTAAAACAAATGGTTCTGAAAACTACCTCATTTGCCGGCATATAAGATGATTTTTTGGCCCTGAAAAATACGTATTTGCCAGCATATAAGACGACTGGGCGTATAAGACGACCCCCTAACATTTCCACTAAAAATACAGAGTTTGTTATATACTCGCCGTATAAGACTACCCCCCACTTGGAGGCATATTTTTCAGGGCCAAAAAGTCGTCTTATACGCCGGCAAATACGGTACATGATTTCATAGATTAAAAAGTACTCTATACAGTGACTGACATATAAAATCACTCAAAGTTTAGCTATTCGTTTATGCATTAGTTTATTCTCCTAAAATGCATCGAGTGCTTATCCTCTGAAGGGTATGAGGAAGATTCCATGAGCAAATCAGAGACTTTGCCCTTTGGGATTTCAAAACCAGTAAAAGAAATCAATAAGCACACACAAAGAAATAAACGCATAGAAGTATGTGATTAGCCTACTGGGAAAATAAAAAATCCAAATCTGTATTGTTTGCCAAGGCTACCATAGCAATGTACCACAAACTGAGTAGCTTAAACCATGGAAATTTTTTGTCTCATAGCGCTGGGGGCCAGAAGTCTAGTACCTAGCTGCTGTCAGGATTGGTTCTTTTGAGGGATGAGAGAGTCTCTTCCATGTCTCTCACCTACCTTCTGGTGGTTGGCTAGCAATCTTTGGTTTTCCTTGGCTTATAGAAGAATCATCCTGATCTCTGCCTTCAACTTCTTATGGTACTCTTCCTGTGTACATACCTGTGTATCTAAATCCCCCTTTATATAGGACACCAACCACATTGGCCTAGGGCCCACCCTGCTCCAGTATAAGCTCATCTTAACCTAACCAATTACAGCTGCAATGACCCTTTTTCTAAATAAGGCCAGATTTTGAGTTACTAGGGGGTTAGGACTTCACATAAGAAGTAAGAACTTCTGGGTGAAGGGGACACAATTCAATCTGCAACAAGATCAAGAGAATATAATAATTCCTAGGCAAATTCAATACTCTGAATGTACACTTAAGTAAAAAAGACAGCTGTAAATGGATCTGTATTTGTAGAATATTATAAGGATTTCAATACCAGTCACACCAAAGCTGAAGTTTCATTATTATCCATAATTTTAATTTCCCTAACTTTTTCTGCATCTTAAGAGATGAACAAGAACATTTAAATATACTAGAAAAAATGGAAATAAAATTATTAAGAATTATATTGCATAAAAGAAAAGTAAGAATTATTAAAATTCAAAACATGTTAAAGCAAAATATCAATATAGGTATCTACACAGTAAAAGAAATGTATTTCTATATCCACTGCCAGCTATCTATGACAGGTGAATGGTACATTTCATAAAACTCAATTTAAAAACATGTTACCACAACTACACCACCATCATTCACACACCCGCCAACTCTTCATCTCAGCACTATAGTGCCATGGGTGGACACAAGATGGTTTGAATATGGTATGGACAGAAAGATAAGGTGCCGTGATTTTCACTGTGAGAAAAAACAATTACTAATTTTCTTTAATTTGAGAGGATGTTTTCGCAAATAAAACTAACAGTCCATCAATGTGTTAAGAGCATCTTGTTTTCTACAAATCTTTTAAAGATTTCTGTTTCTTTAGAAAGTGAAGTGAACTTTTTTACTTTGTGGCACAGATTATTAGTTCTAATAGGAACATGGCTGTCACCTTTCCATAACATGATGCAAGATGGAATAAAGCTCCCTGGGAAAACAGTGACGAAATTGTGTTGAATGCTTCTTAGAGTCTGACCTCTGTGGTGTCAAGAAGACGTCTAAAACGCTATAGGAATAATCTCCTACAACCTTAGCTCAACACTTCCCTGAGACCACTGTAAGAAAATGACTCTGAGAGGACATTGGGGTACATGTCAGAACTTTAAAAAACATGCACTTGAGTCGAAACCGGTTTGGGTCAGTGGATAGAGCATCGGCCTTCGGACTGAAAGGTCCCGGAATGGGTTCGATTCCGGTCAAGGGCATGTACCTTGGTTGCAGGCACATCCCCAGTAGGTGTGCAAGAGGCAGCTGATCAATGATTCTCTCTCATCGATGTTTCTCTCTATCCCTTTCTCTTCGTCTTTGTAAAAAAATCAATAAAAATATTTTTTTAAAAACATGCAATTGAGACTCATTTAAATGTAGCAACTAAAACTAATTTACTAAAAAGCATATGATCAGGTATTTCTTTTTTATTTTCAGATCACGCATATATGATAATAAAATTACACATTATTAAAAAAACACACAAAAGTATCCCTACAAAAATATATCCAAAAGTTCTTGGATGACTTAATGGATCAGTTACACAGTGAGGAAATGCAAAGGCTTTCCTTTGCACAGTTCTCTATGGATGTGCATTCATGCTTTTCTCTTCCTCTTCAAACTTACCTAGCAGAATTAAGGACGTGAATGCAAAATCTGAGGAAAACACACTAATTTTCCCAGGGAAAGACGCATGGAGAAAACGTAGCGATGGGAGGTGGCCAGGGCACGGGAATGAATGCAGGAAGAGGACTTGGAATCGCAAACCAAAGCTCACCCAAATACACTAGCCCCAAAAGGATAACTTCCCTCCAAAGATATGTGTCAATATGATGCTTCACCATGGAGGGTTGTTTGGATGAAATGTAAATGAGATCATAAGAACTTTTCCTCTGTTTCTGAGAAGAGGGGGATGTGACATCTTTCAGTGACCTGCACAGTCATTCCTGGTCATTAGCATGTACTCTCTTCAGTGAAAGTGTTCTGTGAGAACCATTCCTCTCTCAACACCCACGCTTATTTACTCCTTCATAGCCTCCTTCTTCCAACAGTTCGTGGGAGCAGGAAAAAAACAACAACATGAAAAGTGGGGAAATGACAGATGACTCCAATGGAAAGAACACGAGATCTGCCAGCCTACCCAGTGGTAAGCTAGAGCAGGCTCTACTAGCTTCAGGAGTCAGTCAAAATTTTAGGAATTTGTAAGCCAATTCAGAAACATATCCATTAATCAAAAAGAAATATTATAAACTTAAACTTACTAAGTAAATCATATTAAAAACAAATGTACGAAATATTTAAAATACACTGAGTGGCCAGACTATTATGCTTTCTGAACACATAATAATCTGGCCACTCAGTATATATCCTATATAATAAAAGGCTAATATGCAAATTGTCCCCTCGACCAGGAGTTCGACCAGCAGGCAGGCCAGCCAACCGTCTATGTCCCCTCCCCCTGGCCAGGCTGGCCAGACCCACCTATGCATGAATTCATGCACTGAGCCTCTAATATATATACATACACACACACACACACACACTGAGTGGCCAGATTATTATGCAGAGATCATAATAATCTGTCCACTCTGTATATCCCTTCCTAATTATTTTACTGTGTTTTACTTGATGCTTTTGAGGTTACTTATGCCTATTTTATCTGTATGATGGTAATACTAGGCAGTGATGTAATGGTGTACTTTGACTTGGTAAGATGGAAGTATTTACACCAAAGAAATTGGCAAATATTAAAAATCAGGGTGTAACAGTTTTGTCCATTGTCTAGACTAGTGGTCAGCAAACTGCGGCTTGAGCGCCACATGCAGCTCTTTGGCCCCTTGAGTGTGGCTCTTCCACAAAATACCACCACCTGGGCGAGTCTATTTGGAAGAAATGGCTTTAGAAGAGTTTAAATTTAAAAAACTTTGGCTCTCAAAAGAAATTTCAATTGTTGTACTGTTGATATTTGGCTCTGTTGACTAATGAGTTTACTGACCACTGGTCCAGACTTAAGAAAGCAATGGAGAGTTTCTCCCTAACAGTGCATATTAAACCTACAATGTGTCATGTCATTATTGGCAATAGCACGCAAAAAATAACTAAATGATTTTTCCAGTATTTGAAAACTGACTCAATTCAGCAAAGAATTTGCTCAGGTATTGGAAAAGGTCATCAAGAGGTCATGACCTCCAGGTGACCCTGGAGCAGCACCAGGACAGAGGCTCCTCACCCTGTCCTGCCCTTGGAATATACATCTGCCCACTGTGCTCACAGGAGGGGCCATTTCAAGGACAAAGCCTTGAGAGAACAATGTGTTGTTGGGACCATCTGGATGGTCCATGTGACTGAACCCCATTAAGGCCTCTCTATAAACTTTAAAGATTCTGGCAGGGGGAGGGGTTCAGAAATCAATTCATCTTACAGCTGCTTCTGTGTAAGTCCCCTGGCTTCCTGGACATGCTCCCTGCCAATCTGAGTGGCCTGCCTCTCTCTCCAATATCACCTCACCCTCCATGAAGAGGGGCAGTTCCCAATCTCAGCAGGGAACATTTCCAAGGTTGCAAACCATCATCATGTCATTGATAGAGTGAGGTTCCAATGCTAGCTTCCTTTTTTTTAATGTTCCTGTTACTCTTCATAGGAAATAAACATATTAATCTGCATTCATGTCAGAACTACAGAACCAAGGAGTTCATCAAATTCAACAAAAGGATTCTGCCAGAATTAACTGGCTGCATAGGATTTACAGTCAAGAACATTACATATTTTATTATTATTAATATTATTATTATTATTTGTCACATGAGAGCTACATATCATATATATATATAATGTATTATGTATTATATAATAATGCGACATATGCATACATGTTTTGTTCGATATCCAATTATTAAGTGTTTACTATCCCGTCACTGTCTCTACAATACAAAAACTACTGATTTGGAAAAGTTGTTAACTATGAGTATCACCTTCCTCATCTGCCAACTATGAAACGGAGGCCTTCCTCAGAGGATAATTTTAGGAGTAAAATAAAATCGTGTTTACACAAAAACTTTATATGGGTTGCAAATGTCAATTACTATCATAAATTCAGCCACTATGTTCCACCTCCTAAGATGAGTTCTCCTAAAGGCTCGCAGGGTTCGCAAAGACGAATAAATGGTTGATCCTTGGCCTCAGGTTATTTACATTCTAATGATGAGAGACATGTGTGTATAATAAAGTAAGTTACGGGAATAAAGTATCTTCCCACAGAGGAAAAAGCAAAGCGCTGTGCAATTTCAAGAAAAAGAAGTGATTGATTTTGCCTGGAGCAGCCTGGAAGATTTCATAGAGAAAGTGGGATTCTGAGACAAGCTTTAAAGAGTAAGATGCATTGGCAGCATGAGAAGGTATATGTGGAAACTGGGAGCATTTCAAGCTAAGAGATGAAACCCCGAACACATTATCATCACAAATATAACAACACCGACTTAAGGACATCATAATTGGACTGATAAACCCACTGTATTCAAAACTCCTACTCTCCAATGATATAAAATGGCAAAAATTATATCATTATCGATTATACAATCTAATATGTCTATCTACAATCTTGCATAGTCAAAGGTTGACTAAATATTCAGCTTTTCCCCCACTTATAAGCCATGTCCATTTTTAATAACCAACGTATAAATTATCCTCTGGCCTTTTCTTTTTACAGAAAAACATTTATGCTCAAGTGAGACTTAAAATTATTTTTCAAGAAAACTCTATAGCCTGTGTCCTACTGAACAGGACAGAAGGAACCGTCCCTTAGATTCGAAGAAAAGTAGCCACAGATTTCAAATCTATAGATACACAAATTGGGCACATGTTAAGCAAACTGTGAAGAGCGCATCTAATTTGAGGCTTTTATGGGAGAACAGAACACTGAGGCCGGGGAAAGTGAAGCCTTTTACAGCATCCATGGGATCAAGGACTAACTATTAAAGGAAGAGGATCATTTCATGCCTTGGTTTTTTGTGTTGCATTACTTATTAACGTTCCCTGAAAAGCGTTTCTCTCTTGCTCTTCAAAAAAAAAAAAATGCTTGTGACTTTAACAAAAAACAAGCGACACTTTGAAGAAAGCTTGGCAGAGCATCTACAGAGCCTGCCTTAAGGGTACTGAAAGGGAGATGTCTATTAATCTCTCACCCACCAAAGTCTGACACAAAAAGGTCTGTGGCCTTGACCTCAAGTGACAACGGAACAGACCGCAGGGCCAGCCTGGGTCCCAGGAGGACGCATGTGAAGAAAAGCAATCGCCCCACAATGAAAGCACTTCTTTCCTCTCCCCTCGCCACCAAAGCCTCTCACTCCGGTCTCTCTCTCTAGTGACAGCTGTCAGTCTCTCGCTTTCTAAACGTGCGGCATTTCAGCCAAATCAAAGGCTAAACGGGAAGGGCAGGGGCTGAAATACTTTGTTGAAAACACACACACACACACACACACACACACACACACACACACACACACACACACAGCCAGCCCCCTTTCCCGGAGACCCCAGAGTCCCGGGGCACCACTTCCCAGCCGGAGGAAGGTCGGAACCGCCTCGCTCGGAGCCAGGAGTCCAAGCTCCCGAAGGCGGACATTCCCCTTGAAGGACGGTACCGCGAATCACCCCAAAAAGAAAGAGCCCCGAGCCCCGAGAAACTTCAGCAGGGACGCTGCGGGGTGCAAACGCCAGTGGTGCCAGCCAGGAGCGGGAAACCGCTCACCCCCCGCCCCCACCCACCCCACCCGGAGCCCGGACAGGAGCCACCGGAGCTCGTGGCGACACCCGGCGGGGGCGCGGCGAACCCCAGCGCCCCGGACCGAAAGGACGACCGAGCAGCCCTCCCTCGGGGCGGGCGCGACATCCTGAGTGCCCGCGACGGCGGGGCAAGTGCCGGTCGGGTCCGAGTGGCGGGGAGGGCGGGGAGGGCGGGGGCCGGCGGGGTTCGGGGCAGGAGGAGCGGGCCGGGCGCGGGGCACTCACCAGCTGCAGCGCGCAGAGGCCGATGAGCGAGCAGCGCCCGGTGCAGCAGCCCATGGTGCCCGCGGCCGGCGTCCGAGCGGCGCGCGCTCCGGGGTCCGATCCGCCGCTTCCGCCGCCGCCGCCTTCCGAGTCCCCAGCAGCCCCGCCGGGGCTCGCGGGCCGGCCGGGCGCGGGCTCCCTCCTTTGTTGGCTCCCGGCGGCGGCGGGCGGAGGTCGGACGGACGGCGTGCGCGGCCCGCGCGTCTGGCGGGGTCCCTGCGTCCCCGGTGCGGGCCCGCGGCTCGGGGAGGGGAGGGGGCCTGGCGCGGGGCGGGCGGGAGGGCGCAGATGGCGAGTGGGTGGGAGTCTGGGCCGGGGAGGGGAGTGCGGAGGCGGTGGGCGTCTGAAAAGTGGAGGAGTGGGCTGTCTGCGCTGGGGAGCGCCTGTGTGTGTGTGTGTGTGTGCGCGCGCGTGTGTGTATGTGTGTGTGTTCGTGTGTGTGTGTTCGTGTGTGTGTGTGTGTGTGTGTGTGTGTGTGTGTATGAATGAAAGGGAGTGCCACTGAAGAGGATCGGCCTGTCTGGGTAGGAGTCTTGGAGGGGAGAGAGAGAGAGAGAGAGAGAGAGAGAGAGAGAGAGAGAGAGAAGGGATTAAGAAAAAACAACTCAGAGGCACGGACAGAGGAACAGAGGAACGGGATAACGGGACGGTGATCACCGGAGGGGCCGGGAGCGGAGCGGGCAGAGGAGGGTACAGCGGGGAGGGTTGGGGAGGGGGGCGGGGATACGTGGTGATGGAAGGAGACTTGTGGGGAACACACAATACAATTTACAGATGATCTGTTGTAGAATTGTACACCTTGAAGCCTACATAATTTTTATTAGCCAATGTCACACACACACACACACACACACACACACCCATGAATTCACTGAAAATAGAAAATGAATATGAAGGGGGGAAGTAGGGTGCCTGGTGGTGACCCCGGCCGCCGCCGACGTAACGGGGGAGCCCCGAGCGGGGCTTCCCCCCCCCCGGGGGGGGGCTTTAGATTCTGGGTGTTGGGAGGGTGGTCAGAGGAACGTGCAAAGGAGAAAGGAGGGGACGCTGTGTTGCTGAGCTGCCCCAGCGGCGGGGAGGGTGGCAGGTGAGATCTTGGTGTCCGGGGACGGGGACCCCAAGGCGAGCGCAGGGAGATCGCGGGGCTGCGGAGGGCCGGCGAGTCCTCCCCTCCCGGCGCCGGCCGTGCAGCTCTGGGGGCCCGGGCCGGGGTCACCCCTCCCGCCGTCAGCCTCCCGGAGGGCGCCCCGCTGCAGCCTGCCTGCGAGGGGAAAGTTGGGCAGAGTTCGGTCTGGAGACCGGCGATGCGGCAAAGATGCGCAGGCTCGGCGTGGGGAGCACAGGGGGCCGGGATGCTGCCGCGGCGGGACCGGCTCCGGTTCTTTCCCAAAGGCCCTTGAAATTGCCACCAGGCGTGAAAGAAGAAAAGGCGAGGAAGAAGAGGATTCGTGGCTTTTTTCAACGAGTGGAAAACGTTTCCCGGAGGAGGATAAATGGGACTTCTTCCTAGAGGGCATTTAATTGTTTGGAAAGAGCTTGGGCGTAAGACCTGGTCTGGGATAGTGAAGAGCAGAGAGGAGATGTGCAGACGGTGACATTTCATCAAGGCTCAATGTCAGACACCCCGGGTTCATGCGTTGTCCTGGGTGGAACTCGGCAAGTAGCTCCGCACGCTGGGAGCTGGGACAACGAGCCTTCTGGCCATTTGTCTGGGAACTTAGCCCAGAAACCCCGTTTCTAACCCACTGCTGCCCGCCGGGGCCCTAGTGGTAGGTTAGGAAGAAAAGGCAAGAGAGCTTTGCGTTTTTAAAACATGCTCTCCGTGCATGGAAACTCTGTTCCAGCCACCCTGCAGGCATGGAAGGGAGTTCTGGTTTTATTTGTTTGGCAATTAACTGGCTTTTTCTGAACTGTGTGTCCCCCCGCCCCCAGAACATAATTTTATTATAACTTAAAACAGAATTCTCAGAAAAACCCTTGCATGATCTCTTTGAAATCCTGGTAGGACACAAATAACCTCTCGATTTGTGTCAAGAAAGTTCAGTGGTTAGGCACCACCTCTATCCAAGACCTGAGTGGGGGGGCGGAGAATGGAGTCAGAAGCTACTGGCAGGCACCCACCTACCGCTGGCTCTCCCCCCCTTCCCTTCCTTTCTCCCCCCCCCCCCAGCCTTTCAGGAATGAGTGAGCAAGGGTTTATGGGGTCATGCTTCTTTTCCACACAAGAGCATAACCATAGCCTTCATGATGGATGAAAACAATAGAAAACCATTGACCTGGACAAATAAATAATTGAGCACATAGAAAAGGACACTGCAGGAAGCTTGAGATCCCGGACCCCTCTGACAGCAGAAGAGGGAGAGGACATGAACAAGACTACTTACAACTTCCAGAGACTGGTGCAGCCTCATCTCCGGAGATGGCGATGAATTGTGATAATAAACACAATGATCATTCCTTCCCTTTACCTTATACACTGAGTGGCCAGATCATTATGATCTCTGAATGCATAACAATCTGGCCACTCAGTGTATATCCTATATAATAAAAGGCTAATGTGCAAATTGTCCCCTCAACCAGGAGTTCAACCAGCAGGCAGACCAGCCAACTGCCCATGTCCCCTCCCCCTGGCCAGGCTGGCTGAACCCTACCCATGCACGAATTCATGCACTGAGCCTCATATATATATATATATTTTTTTCTTTTTTCCACTGAGTGGCCCGATTATTATGTGTTTAGAGATCATAACAGTATAGCTGCTCAGTGTGTATGTTTATCCCAATATACTTTTCTTTCATAACTTAATTAACTTATTTATTTAAGAAGTACCAAGTTTTGCAGCTAACATGCATTGGGTCCTTGCCAGAAAATAGTCTACCTACCCCATGTGTATTCACTTTATTTAATCGTCACAACAGCCTATAAACTGGGTGCTGTGAGGAACCCCAGCCAAAGATGTGGCAATGGGAACAGAGACACCAGGCTAGTTAGTGGGTAAAGAGCAATGCAAAGAAAGGCAGGTAGCCTGATTCAAGAGCTCCTTGATGGACACATCCACCCATCTGCCTCTGCAGGTCAGGACACCAGTGACACCTACACTCCCACCAACTGCCCCATGGGGAGTAGATGGTAATCTGCCTCCATCCCTCCTCCAGAGTCAGTGCTGCGATTTCTGGGACAGGGGAAGGTCCTCCTGTAGCTGTCTCTTTCCTCCTGCTGCCCCTCTACTGATAGACCCAGTTTGCAGCTTCATCTTTGAATAATTTGTCAGTTGAAAATGCATTTGGCTTTCAAAAAGAGGAAGAGGGAAGAAGCAAGGATAACACACTACTGGTAGCAAGCCTGGACATTGTACGAAGCTACCTTTTTTTTTTGTCTCTGTAATCTCTTATTCTCATTTTCTAAATCAAACTGCATCCTGAACTAAAAAATCTTCACCCCTTCCTTCTTTGTTTCCTTCCTTTCTCCAACTTGCTCTCAAAAGTCTCTTAGTTGCTCCATTTCTTTGTTATGGTAAGGGCTATGCTGGTTGCCAGGTTTGCAAAAGCAAATTAATGACTTCCTCCCCTCCCTGCCAGGGCTTGGAGGTGGGAGGGGAGAGCCAGGCACCAATGAAGTAGAACCCACTCTGAAAGGGGTTGGCACCAAGTGCGGTCACTGATTTATCTTCCTGTGAGGGGAAGGGAACATTTAAAAGAGGATTGCCTGTCTTTTGGGGAGAAAGAGTAGAAAATGACAGAGCAATGAAAAGAATGGGCTCGGGGAAGGGTTTGGAAAAGTTGATGAAGGAGGAAGTGATAATCTGAGTAGAACAGCCAATCTGATGTATGGCTGTGTGGTAGGCAGTTAGACAGACTTGAGCAGAGCAAGGACCAGACAGGCAAAACTGGGGAAATAAGGACCTTGCCCTAGGGTAACCTTTCCTCCCTAGCGTGTCGCTGTAGGAAACATAAAATCTAACAGTGAATTAGCTCAGGATGCTATGGAGCAAACTATTTTTGTCATATATGCATGATGGATTTGTTATTCATCAATGTTATCTTACTATGCATAAAAAATCCTCCCAAATTATACCATTGCACAGAAATATTAATTTGTTTTATTTTTAAAACCAGTGACACAAGCTTACATTTCACAATGAACACGCCTCTCCCTTTTCCCATGCATTCCAGAAATCTAGAGAAGTTAAAACAACACCGTTAACTATATAACTTTCTTTTATATTTCTGAATGGGAAGATAAGGAAATGAATTGCTGGTGAGGGAAGATGAGGAGTCATTTGTAAACATTGCTATGATATTCTGAGGTGCTCGAGGCCAAACGCCAAGGATTCCCTTTACATTTACCAGATCCCAAATGTGCCCTCAGTAAGGCCACGGAAACGCCTGAAAAAGAGGCAGCTCACCCCAGGAGAAGAGCACATGGCATTAGGCAGTGCCCTTTCCTCTTAGGTTGCCTGTGTTACCTCGGTAGGGTGCATATGCTGAACAGTGGTAGGGAGCTGACAGATTTGGAATACAGTTGTAAATATAGCTCAGTTTTTCATATGTCATATTTAACAAGCAAAGCGGAGACAGGCCCATAGAGAGCATGTTGACAGCTGCTTTTACTTTCTTTCTTCGTTGCTGCCAATCGTTAGGGGTCTAGCTAAGCCATTAGGCAGAGGTGAGGAGAGTGGTTAGGGGGCCAGGTTTGGGGTGGGGTGGAGGGGTTGAGCAAAAAAGAAAAATAAACTCATGGACAGGGACAAACTGGGTGGTGGATGCTGGGGGAAGGTGGTTGGGAGGAAGTAGAGAAGAGATTTATGGTGATGGAAGACTTGACTAGGGATGGTGAACATAAAATACAGTGTACAGATAATGTGCACCTGAAACTTGGACAATTTTGTTAACCAGTGTCACCCAAAACATTCAATAAAAGGCAAAAAAACACTAACAAATAAATAAATTGGTTAAAATAACAAGCAAAAGGCATAGAAATCCAATATTGGGTTATGCACAACCCTGAGGACCTGCACACAGGCCCTCGTGTGTGTAGTCAGAGTGGGACAGTGGTTTCCCACGCAGCACCTCTGGTCTAGAAGAAGCCTTGTTAAGACAGCATCCGATAGGAGGTTGCAGTCGCTGCTCTGGCCATCCCACTCCATCCCTTTGCCCGAATCATTTCAGTGCCTGTAGCAGCTTCCTCCTGGCAGCACCTGTGTTCCACAGGCAGGTCAGGCTGCTGTTCTGGAGAATTAGCCACTTCCCAGGAGCAACTGTGGAATCCCCACTGAGAGGAGTTGGTATAAGTGCCCAGCTGCCTGGATCCTGGGGAAGATGAGTTAGAAGTGCATATAACATACCACTTCCGGAGTTCCCCATCGTTGGTGGCCCACCAGGGTCATTTGTCCCATAATCCACCTTTTATTGGCCATTCCCCTTCCCAATTTCATGTCCGCACCCCTCTAGGGTGGTTTCTTACCCAACAAACTGCTCAATTGAATTCTTGATTCAGGATCTGCATCCGTAAAAGTCCAAACTAAGACATGGTCATTCTCACTGGGTCTTCTCTTCTTGGCCCCAGCATCTTGAAGAAACAATCAATAGGATTTCACCTCATTTTTGTTATGCCTGAAAACAACTTGAAGGAGTCTTTAAATCCAGATTTTATGAAGATGATAAAAAGATTAGCGGATGTGACTTAGCCCATAACATAGGATCAAAACGGCATATACTAGTAACTCATGATCTCTAACTCAAGTTCATGCTAGTAGGAGAGATTTTATACAGCAGGAGGGCTGGCATGCATTTCCCATTTTGAGCTCACTAAGGATGAGGAGAACTACTAGCAGGAGGTGACTGGAAGAAGCACTGACTCTGTTTTGGTGGCATCTGTCATTCTCTTCCAACATGAGTCAAGACTCTTGCTCTACTCCTATGCCAACTATTCTCAGTGTCTACTTGTATGTAGCTCAAAATCTATTTTCAGTACCAAGTTATCATTCCTGTGTTCAGAAAAAGTTGCTCCTGATAAGGGTTTTCTTCAGCTTGCCTCTCATCAGCCCCTCCTGTGGCCAATGAAAGCCCATTTTTCTGTTTGCAGAGCTCGGTGCTCTGTCTGGATCCTCCTTTTGAAAAGGAAAGGGGAGCCCTCATGTCTCTACTCCCTTTGGCAGGAAGAACAGCTTCCAGATGGTGTCTTACTTTGAACTGGAAGCAGAAACCGACACCTGTGATACTTGCTATCCAGTCAACCCAGAGGTCTGACTGCTTTACTGCTAATCCCAGACATGTGATGACACACTGATTAATGAGCTGGGTTTTCTTCCTTAACTCTCCTTGGATGACAGACACTTCCAAGGTTGAAAGACGGGAAGAGAGGCCCGTCCCAGCTCCAGTTAAACTTGAACCTTTGGGAGCACGTGTCAAAGCACATTAGAAACAAAAACGAAGCTGCCAGAAGAACAATGCTGTCACGGTTCTGGTGCCATTAATTCATGCTGTCCCTGGCTGCTTGGCAGGCAGGCTTTGCTGCATACACCACACCTTCACATTCATGCTTGGCCCAGATTTATAGTTCTAATTTGCAAGAATATCTTTTAATTCACTTGGTTCTCGGTATAACCACAGAGGTGTCTAGAATACGTGACTTGCTCAGCCTGTCAGGGACTGTTGTCTCTCTTTCTGCCTCATTGCCATTGTTTACCATTGGCAGAACACATGTAAACCATATTCATAAGGCAAGTAATTACATTAGCTGCTATAACAAACAAATCCTAAATCTCAGTGGCTTTATGCGATAAAATATCTCCCTCACACAAACATTCCTATGATGGGGAAAGATGCCACGTGATCAGCAGGGGATGAAGCTCCTCCCTTCTCACATTTGGTGGATTGAAGAGGAAAGGGTGAGAGAATTTAGGTGTGCCTGTGGGAGGTTTTGAAGAACCAGACCTGAAAAGATGACATCATTCTGGCTTATTGTTTGACATAAGACAGATTAATGGTGTCCAGCATCTCTTCCCAGGAGATGGTCTATTTCTAAAGCATTTGGCTAAAGAGAACCTGGATTTTATTCACTAGTCCAAAGTGGCCATAGAGTTCTCAACCCCATGGATGCAAGTTTCACTAGAGCAGGCCTGGTTGAATTTTGCTTTCCCTCTAGGAAATTAGAAACAGTATTATCTCAGGGATCTCCTTTGAGATCCAAGGCCATTCAGGACACTTTATCCAAGCAGAACTATCACTCCTTCCTAATATAAAACACCCATACTCTGCCACTTGACCATATCTAAGTGCAAGAAAAAGTGATCTAACTCGAGGACCAAGAGGAAAAAGAAGAGGATTTGAATAGCACTCTGTCAAATGAAATATGCTGCTTCTAACCACCTCGTTTTGTCCTGTAATCTTCTCCTCCTGGTAGCATATTTCCTCTCCCCCATGCCCTTCTCTTCTTTAGAAAACATCCACCCATCATGGCAACTGAGCTCAGATGTTGCCTCCTTTGAGAGTGTTCACCCTCAATTTGCATAAGGTGCCCCTTTTCTTGTTTCCCTCTCCCTCTTACTTTTCATCTGTTATAGAATTACGGGATCTCTACTAACATTTCCCATCTTTGGATGGTGTACAGTAGTGACAGTACATATTTGCGAAGCTATTAAAAGAATGGAGCCCATCTTCCTCTATGTTTTCTAGTGGCACCAAAATGGCAACCCTCCAAAAGGTGCAGGACTGACTTCATAAGAATCACCTGTAGAGTTTGCTACACTTAGTCTAGTCCAGTGGTTGGCAAACTCATTAGCTAACAGAGCTAAATATCAACAGTACAATGATTGAAATTTCTTTTGAGAGCCAAATTTTTTAAACTTAAACTTCTTCTAGCCGAAACCAGTTTGGCTCAGTGGATAGAGCGTCGGCCTGTGGACTGAAAGGTCCCAGGTTTGATTCTGGTCAAGGGCATGTACCTTGATTTCGAGCACATCCCCAGTAGGGGGTGTGCAAGAGGCAACTGATCAATGTTTCTCTCTCATCGATGTTTCTAACTCTCTATCCCTCTCTCTTTCTCTCTGTAAAAAAATCAATAAAATATATATTTTTTAAAAACTTCTTCTAATGCCACTTCTTCAAAATAGACTTTCCCAGGCAATGGTTTTTGCGGAAGAGCCACACTCAAGGGGCCAAAGAGCAGCATATGACTCCTGAGCCGCAATTTGCTGACCACGAGTCTAGTCCCTCAGTACCAACCCCCAAATGATTCTGTTTCCTGAGGTAGAGCATACATCCTAATCTCACTGACTGTGCCTTCTGTCATGTGACATGCTTTGACCAATGGAATGTGGGCAGAAGTGAGGGTGGATTGTTTTGAAACAGGGGCTTTCAGGGGCCCTACTTGCCCCTCAGGAGCAGGGGGAGGTGGAGAAGCCCTGAGGGGTGATTGGGGCTGGCAGCTGCCATTCATACCTGCTGACAACGCCAAGCAATCAGGGCCGGTGCCGGGTGCCAGCAGTGGTGCAAGTGCCAGGTGGGATCATGGCACGTGGGAGCAAAGAATTTTTAGTAACCACCAGAGGCTTGCACCTGATGACAGCTACCAGTACCTCACTTTGGTCTGGCTCCCCTGCTCACCTGCTCCACCATCCTACCATGGCCTACACCCACCATGTTCCACGCTCTGCCACCTGCTGCTGATGCCACCATGTCCCGCAGCCCCCTCCTGGTCGTCAGCCCAAGTCATAGCAACCGGTTGTTTGGTTGTTCGTTTGTTCCACTGTTTGATCTATTTGCATATTAGTCTTTTATTTTATAGGATATGTAACAAAGAATTTAACTTTAGCGATTTCTTTGAAGCTGTGAGAAGACATATACTATTTAACTATAAATACCATGTCTTTTTTCCTTCTAATCTTGTAGAAAAGGAAGAGGGGGTACTCACAAGAACTCTAGGAAATTTGTCACATCCATGAATCATATTCGATAGGTAAATTAAAATACTTTTTAAAATGTTTTACAGTATTCATTTCAAATAAAGAATTATAGCCCCATAGGAGAGGCTTTTTTATGTCAGAATCTTTCAGGAGTCCTTCCGAGTTTGTCATGGCAGCGGTCCTGGGCATTCTGTGCACTTGCTCTGCTCTTTTACACACGCTTGTTGAATAAATGGATGGGCAGATGGACAGTGATGGGAAGAGGAGATGTGCTGAGCAAAAATGGGGATCACTGAGAAGGCTAATCCAAAAAGCTGTGCATGCGGTTAAACAAACACTTGCTTCCAGAACTTTTGCCCTGTGTCCCTGTCCACAGAGGGTTTCATGCTCCATCTGACTGCGTGGGGCTTGTTGATATTGCTCGTGCAATAAGCCTTCGAGGTCAGCCTGTCACTTCCAAATGCTGGCTGACCATATTTCTGATACTGGCGCTTCAGAAGAATTCGTCTACTGTTTTCTTTTGTATGGATGCCATTGAATATTTTATAGTGTCATGGATATTTTTAGCAAATTCTATTTTCAGAATATCCTTGAAAAGACAGACATAAAGATGAGTTAATTTTAAATTCATATATCTCATGCCGAGAAAAAGCGTTCTTCATCGAAATTGAAGCAGTTTGTGTCAAATGACTAAGTGACTACAAGTATTTATAAGCAAACTAAGAGGAAGAATTTTATCTAAATGCTCTGCAAAGGGATAGTGTGGAAGAAAGCACAGTCTTCTTATCATAACCAACATATGACCTTGCTATTAATCTGTGTAAATTTAACTTATTCTGCAGGGAGAAAAAAAGGAGTGAATCCTCAGGCAATATTTTCTCTCTTTTTTACTTGGTGTAAGGCACAGGAATTCAGGAAAAATTTCCTCTCCCTGAGTCTAAGTCACAAGATAAGGATAAAAGTAAATATGGCAACTATTCTACAGCACATCACCATCATTTTAATCATAAACCCCAATAGGTGATCATTGAAAGGAAGTGCATATAACTTAGTATTCATATTCGAACACACAGAGTGATACCAATTTTTATCTTAAATGAGAAAGGAAAACTCTGGGTGCTCTAAGCTGGGATATTAATACCTAGAGTGAAAGCCTGACTAATGGTGTCCAGCATCTCTTCCCAGGAGATGGTCTATTTCTAAAACATTTGCTAAAGAGAACCTGGATTTTATTCACTAGTCCAAAGTGGCCATAGAGTTCTCAACCCCAGGGATGCAAGTTTCACTAGAGCAGGCCTGGTTGAATTTTGCCTTCCCTCTAGGAAATTAGAAACAGTATTATCTCAGGGATCTCCTTTGAGATCCAAGGCCATTCAGGACACTTTATCCAAGCAGAACTATCACTCCTTCCTAATATAAAACACCCAAAGCTACCGCAAATCAGGCTTCCTCTCCTTCCATGCCTCCTTCTGAAATGGAGATGATATCACTTAAGGGGAAAGACCACGAGTTTTGCAGACACATCTGACTGGCTGCGAGATGGCCCCTGAAGTATAGCTATATCCATTCTCAAATCCTATAGCTTTTCCTTAGTCCCTGTTTCTTCTGAATCCACTGCTGACCATACTCTCCTTCACTGGTTTCTTCTCCTACCTGTCAGAACATTATTTTCTCGTGTGATACAATGTAGTCACAATTAAAAATAATGTAATGAAAACAATAGTAGGTGTAATACTTATGGAGACTCTACAATGACCCAAGCACTCTAAGAAGTATCGGGGATAAAACCCTTGTCCCTGCCCTAGCAGTAGATGACTAGCAGTAAGAAACAATTGCAGGCTAGATGATTAAAGTTCTGGAATGAGCTTGCATTAATAGTTTAAGCTTTACTCTATAGGTCAGTTCTATCTAAACTTGTTTTGTTAGGTAACATTTTCGAGAGAGAGAGAGGAGAGAGAGAGAGAGAGAGAGAGAGAGAGAGAGAGAGAGAGAGACTGAGAGAGAGAGAGAGAGAGAGAATACCAATGAATATACATACACACACAACATAGACATTCAGTCCTCATTATTCACAGAATCTGCATTTGTAAATTCACCTATTAGATAAAATTCTTTTGTAACATCCAAATCAATACTCACAGCACTTTTGCAGTCATGTGGGGACAAGTGCAGATCAGATAGAAAATTTGAGTGCCTGAAGGTCAGGTTCCCCACTGATGTCAGATCAGGTTCTCTTACTGTAAACAAGTATTCTTTTTGCAAGACTATTTCATGCCATATTTTCCACATTTTTTTGCAATTTATCTTGGTGATTTTGCTGTTTTAAGTACCCCCAAGCTTGGTGCTAAAGTTCTGTCTGGTGTTCCTAAGCAGAGAAGTATGGAGGAAGTATGTGTGTATTAGATAAGTTTTGTTCAGGCATGAGTTATCGTGCTGTTGCCTGTGGTTAATGAATCAACCATATATGTTCAATAAAGTGTCTTTAAACACACACACACACACATAAAACAAAACCTTGTTTTGTCAGTAAAAATTTTTATCAGCTAAGCACAGAAGGATAGATTATAATGAGTTGTGTAGACAATTCTATTTTTTTTCATGTTCTGTTGAAATAAACATATCTTTGAATTTAAAAATTAAACATAGGCTAACCAGAACAGGATCCAGGAATCCCACCAGCTGTTACTTCCGTAATGCGCACTTTACAAAGTCACCATCTTAAGCCATTATCCTATTGGCAATTTTATTAGGTATTTATCCTCTGGTGTGCAGTTTCTATTAGTATTGCTTTATGAACCACCCCGGATGCCTGCTGGAGTCTCTACAGAAAATAAGACTGCAATCATCAAGAAATGGAGCTGGAGCTGAAACTGGTTTGGCTCAATGGATAGAGCATTGGCCTGCGGACTGAAAGATCCCAGGTTCGATTCCGGTCAAGGGCATGTACCTTGGTTGCGGGCACATCCCCAGTAGGGGGTGTGCAGGAGGCAGCTGATTAATGATTCTCTCTCATCGACCTTTCTAGCTCTCTCTCCCCCTCTCTTCCTCTCTGTAAAAAATCAATAAAATATATTTTTTTAAAAAGAAAAAAAGAAATGGAGCTGGAGAGCTCTGAGAAGGAGACTTTCAGAAATGAGGGGGGATATGGTGGCAAAATGAGACAGAACGGCCAATATTTCAGTCTGAAGCAGACCAGAGAGCATCCTTAACAAGATCCGTTTCTATGGCTTCAGAGGGTGGCCTATAGGAGTTTGAGATATCAAAGATGAAGGAATGCTGACTGATGCGAAGATCCAGATCACAATCGTGGGAATAGGAAAATGTTGATTAGAAGTGAAATAGATATCAAGTGGCCAAAGATCTCTGCCTCCCTGCAAATGTCAGGAATTGGGATGGGGGGGGGGGGGTATCAATGAACCAAGCACTAAAATTCTTCCTAAATGTAGAAAAGTACAAGGGTATGATAGGAGAATACTGGGAAGATGATAAAAATATAGGACTTGTTCACCTGAATGTTGGAGTAAGAATAACAATAAAAAACAGAGAGACCTGACTCTTGGTTTGGGCCCAATGATTGCCAAGATGAGAAGAATGGAAGGTTTTACCACCCAGAAGAATGTCCTAACTTTGATATTAACATGATCTTATTGCTAGAATTGGCTGCATGTCTCACTGTTATCAGGGACTGGTCTAAGCAGGACTTCCCTAAGTGTCCCATAGTGTGTGTGGAAAGATCTGGTTCCTGCATGGCTATGGGATGAGGTGCTAAGGATGGTGTGCAAAGTTCTTTGTTATCCATATTCATCTTCTGTTTCTTCCTGGCATGACTAAATGTCCAAAAACATTCCATCCCACTGAAACCTGTTTGGCTGAGTGGATAGAGCATCGGCCCACGGACTCAAGGGTCACAGGCTTGATTCCGGTCAAGGGCATGTACCTTGGTTGCAGGCACATCCCCAGTAGGGGGTGTGCAAGAGGCAGCTGATTGATGATTCTCTCTCATCAATATTTCTAACTCTCTATCCCTCTCTCTTACTCTCTGTGAAAAATCAATAAAATATATATTTTTTTAAAATTCCATCCCTCCATAACTGAACCCCACATGGGCGCAATGCACATGTCCTCTCCACCTCTACCTGGAGAATTCGTAATAAAATTCAAGCATTAATTCAAACGTTCACTGCCCCATGAAGTCTTACCCACTGCTCCTTCTCTCTCCAAAATTCACCAAGCTCCTCCTTCAGGCCAGGAGTTCCCAGAGCACTCCCATCAAACTGAAGATGACCCGGAGGGGCCGAATGCAATGGAATTAAATTTAGCCAGTGTGCCCTGAGACCCCTCAAGACATGTCCAATGCACATGTTTCGTGGAGAAAGCATTAACCAAGTTTGATTGTAAATCAACATGTAAGCATATGTATCTAGCAAATTAGAGCCAGCAATGTATTGGGCTGAATCTCCAGACCTGGCCAACCTGGGTGCCAATCCTCCTCTGCCAGGGATTAGCTCCGTAGCAGTGAGAAACTTCCATTGCTTCCACTCTCTTCACCTTCAAATGAGGAGCATGATAAAGGTATTAGCACAGAAATGTTAGGGGAATTAAATGAGTAAATCAATACAAAGCTGTTGGCACTGCCCAGACTTACGGTGAATGCTCAGTAATAGCTTGGCATTATTTTGATTAGTACAATGTTTAAAATTCTCATGATTTTAATTGAAAATTGTTGTGAAATTTGGTTGCATACTCGGTGTTAGCTTTCCTTTGCTATTGTTCATTATTTCATACTTTTGATTTTCTTTTGGGAGAATTCAGGCAATAAAAAGTAAATTAAAGAAAACTATTAGGAAACACTAATTTTCCCTAAGCTTCATACACCTCATGCTTCTCAAATCATGATGTGATTTTTTTTATACTTAAGAACTCACACACAAACATACACGATAATCATTTAAACATAATTTTAATTCGTTATTTAAGAGTTTACCTCATAATGTCCTATCCCTTATTCTTGAGAAAAATATTTCTAGAAAGTATTTTTAAATGGTTAAGGCAAAATAGAAATATGTTTAGACAGAATATTTAAAATAGCATGAAACTCTGCTTCTTTTACTTGCCAGTTCATGCTCTTGCAAGTCTGTGGATTATTTTAAACAGGGATTGCTTACCTATACCTCTTACTAGAATCATGTGGGAATGTAAAAACTGGTAGCTTCTCAGATGAAAATGCAATGGGAAATATATTCTGCACTATCATGGAGCTTTACTCCACTCTTAAAATAAAATAGCAAGTGGAAGATTTTAAGACTTATGGTCTATTTATTAACAGGTTGCTTAGGGCAGCATTTGCACTGTCATTTCCTGGAAATCTTACTAACTCAACACTAGCCAATCCATCATAGCTTCACAAAGGAGGTGATGAAAAGCATGTGGGTCTCCTGCACTTAAAATTGAAATTAGCATGATTGGATTGCACAAAGGGTCCTCTGCAGTCAGCCCTGGTTAACTTCGAAAATTCATAAGCTTGGAAGGAAAAAAATCCAGAGCTACAAAGAGTTGAGAATCTAGCACGCATAATGTCATGTTTTACATGACACCTTAAAATAAAAATAAAAAAATTTAAAAAGCTTCTATGAAGATACCAATGGCATATTTTACAGAACTAGAAAAAAATACATAAAAATGTTATAGAACCACAAAAGACCCCAAATAGCCACAGTAGTCTTCAGGAAGAACAAAGTTGGAGAAATCATGCTGCCTGATATCAACTACTATACCTCAAGGCCATAGTAATCAAAACAGCATTGTACTGGCATAAAAATAGACTTATTGACCAATGGAGCAGAAGAGAGAGCCCATAAATAAATCCATGCCTTATAGTCAGTTAATACTTCACAAAGAAGGCAAGAACATACAATGGGGTAGAGACACTCTATTTAATACATGGTGTTGGAAACGCTGGACAGATACATGCAAAAAAAATGGCACAAGACCATCTTCTTATATACCATACACAAGAATAAACTCAAAATGGATTAAAGACTTAAACGTAGGCCTCAAAATAATAAATTTTTTGACAAAAGCATAAGCAGTAAAATCTTAGATATTTCTCATAGCAATATTTTTTCTGATATATCTCCTTGGGAAAGGGAAACAAAATAAAAAAAGAAACAAATGGGACTACATAAAACTAAAACGTTTTTTTTACAGCAAATTAAACCATCAACAAAATGAAAAGACAACAACCTCTGAATGGGAGAATATAATTTGGAATTATACATCTAATGAGGAGTTAATATGAAAAATTTAGAAACAACTCATGCAATGTAACACCAAAAATATAATAATAATAATCCAGTTTTAGAAAATGGGCAAGTTATATGAATAGACACTCCTTCAAAGGAAGCATACAGATGGCCAATAGACATATGCAAAGATGCTCAACATCACCAATCATCATAGAAATACAAATTAAAACCACAGTGAGATATTACCTCACCCCTGCCAAAATGGCTGCCATCAACAAATCAACAAACAAGTATTGATGAGGAGGTGGAGAAAAGGGAAACCTTGTGCACTATTGGTGGGAATGTAGATTAATGCCGCCACTGAGGAAAACTGTATGGAGTTTCCTCAAAAAATTAAAAATGGAACTGCTTATATCTGAAGAAACCTGAAACACTAAATTAGAAGAACATATGCCCCCTTGTGTTTCATTGCAGCATTATTTACAACTAGGGGCCCAGTGCACGAAATTCATGCACAGTGGCCTGGGGGGTGGTTCTCAGCCCAACCTGTACCCTCTCCAATCTGGGAGCCCTCAGGGGATGTCCTACTGATGGCTTAGGCCTGCTCCCCATGGCTCTCTACTCTCTGCGGAACTGCCTGCTTGATGCCACCACAGGCCCTGGTGTCTGGTCTCTGTGGGGGCCTGCTTGCCCTATGCCACCAGGCCAGGAGCAAGCAGGACCCTTCTGTCTGCTCACTCGCTGCGGGGAACTGTCTGCCTCTTGCCATCTTTGTTGGGTTAATTTGCATATTCACTCCTGATTGTCTGGTGGGCATCGCAGAGGTACAGTCAAACTCCATATTTCTCTTTTATTAGTATAGATAACTGAGATTTGGAAGCACCCCAAGTGCCTATCAGTAGATGAGTGGATGAAAAAGTGGTGGTATATTTATATGATGAAATTACTACTTGACTATAAAAAAGAAGGAAGACTTACCTTTTTGCAATAGCATTGATGGACCTGGTGAGTATTAAGCTAAGTGAAATAAGCCAGTCAGAGAAAGGCAAATACCATACAATTTCAATAATATGTGGATTCTAATGAACAAAATGAACAAACAAAATTGAAATAAACTCATAAATACAGAAAACAGGTTGATAGGTATCATAGGGGACGGACATTGGGGAACTGAGTAAAAAGGTAATGGGATTAAGAAAAACTCCTCATAGACACACACAACAGTATGATGATTACCAGAAGAAAAGGGGCATGAGGGAAGGTAGAAGAGGGTAAAGAGGATATAAATGGTGATGGAAGAAGACTTGGGGTGGTGAACATAATACAATATACAGATGATATGTTTTAGAATTATACACTTGAAACATAATTTTAATAACCAATGTCATACCAATAAATTTAAAATTTTTTAAGAAATAGATTCATGGATATGTTGAATATTTAGACAAGTTAAGACATGTGAAATGACAAATCAGTGGAAAAATCATGTTATTTAATTAGTGATTCTGAGATAATTGGCAATCCATATGTAAATAAAATCTGTGTCTAATACCATATCACAAAAATCTAGTTGGATTAAATACTTTTATGTGAATAGCAGGTCTTCAAACCATTTAAAAGTACATACATGAAAGTAATGATTTTGTTATAAGGAAGGTTTTAGTGATCAAATACACAAAACATGAAATACAAAGGAAAAGAATGATAAATTGGACTACATGAAAAATAAAATTTCCAGATATCCCAAATAAAGATTAAATGCAAGGCAAAAAACTGAATAAAATATTTACAAAATAGACAACTAAAAAATATGTGATCCATTATATACAGAGGATCCCTAAATAAATGAGATAACATAAATAATTCAATAGAAAAAATGGTTAAAGATTGAGAGGATATTTTCCCCCAAGATGATAAAAAGGAATGAAGAATGTTTATGAAAACACCATTTAAAACAGCAAGATACAATTTAATAAGACTGTAATTTTCACCATTATGCAACTACAAAACTATGGCAAGAACTCATTTTCTGACAGGAGTTTAAATCAGTACATCAGAGAGAACTTGGCAATAGTTGGTAAACTTGAAAATGTATAAGATATATGTGAAAGTATGTAAAAAGTATATGCATATACATGCACATGCAGGGATCACTTTTTTTTCTATTTTAGGAATATCAAACAAATTCCTGAATAAAGACACTAACTTAATCTGATTCAATAAAAGGAAAGTATCCCTTTGCCCTTTCTAATGAAGAAAATTAATTATCTGGCATGTTTATAGTGTCAGAATTCATAACCAAGGTTTTTGTGAACTAAAATAAACTAACAACAAAGAATTAAGGGAGAAAACCAGTAATGGTCATGCTCTCACAGGGGTTATAAAATGATGATTTCCATTTAATGAGGATTTTTGTATATTTTCCTAAAAATAAAATTTTTTCAAGGAAAATAGAATGTTTTATTAACATAGGACAAACACTCAAATGGAATAAATGAATTCCTTTTTCTCTTTTGGATAAAATAAATGCCAGTTATTTGGCCCATGCTATACCAAGCTAGTAGAGGGGGAGGGGGAAAGAATGTAATTAAATAGCTTCTCATTGGGTGCATTGTTTGTGAATTCAGCCTTGATGATAATGTACTGAAACACAATCGATCACTGATTTTAATTTCCTTTATTGTGTTGCAGATGGATGAAAAGGGAAGAGAATGAACTGGAGGCGCTGCTTAGCTAGGCTGCGCCCCCGTCTCTCCATCCAGAAGGCACACACATTCCGTGTTCTTTGCAGCATGCCATTCAGAAAGCTCTTTGCTAGAGGATGGAGTGAGAAAGGACTCATCACCTTATTCTTCCTGTATGCCAGTGGATTATGAGGCTACGAGCTTAATTTTCATGAATCACGTAACAAAAAATGGTCTCAGTTTCTGCATCTAATACATGTTTTAAAAATTACAAGATCAATAATGCCTTAACACTTCTATGGACTCCATGATCAAAAGTGTATGTGCTAAAATGTTTCATTATAATATGAGTAACAATTCCTGGTTCTTACTTTCTCTTCCTCTGTCTCATTTTTGACCATACAAATGTTAAGCACAATTTATAATATAAACTGAATGAAATTATTATGTAAACATGAGGACAATAATTAACTCTCCTTCAATAAGTTGAACGTTTTCTATAGGAATAGAGTAAAGCTTAAAGAAATGATCTGTAATTAAACATCTGGAATTTTTTAAGCTTTATGTCCAATGAGTATGTAGGATTTTTAAGGCTTTTATTTAGCACCCAGGTTTACTACTCAAGTACCATCAGCCTTAGCTTAAAAAAAAAAATGTTCCTTCAAGAAATTTCTTCAAAATGCTTGAGTTTTCCTGGAAACGCATACATACAATCTCTTATCTTGGATCTCCATCAATACAACATCTACACAATGGGTTAAAAACAAAAATGGGAAGTATTTGGTGAAGAAACAAGAATCCCTTCTTGCTGAAACGTTCTTTGATATTCAAGGGGACACAACCTCTCCTTCTTGAATCCCCTTTCTTTGTTTCTATGTATCTGATCCATTGAGACTGTGCCTCTTGGAGGGATGAAGCCATGACCGGTCTTTCCCTAGATCCCCCAGGACCAAGCACAGTGCCTGATATCTGAGTCAATAAAATGGAAAGAAGAGTTTAAAAATCTTAATAGTAAAAGAAAACCCCCTTTTGTATCCCTTGTCATTGAATCTCTAGAGATTTCTGAACAGTCCAGAGCACACTTACAATGTTTCATACTCTTGTGTTCTTTTGTGTGAAAGTCAGTCAGGTGTGGCCACAAAAGGGGACACAGAGAGATTGAGGAAAACAACATTTAATAAACTCACAGGTCCTGGCATATGGGGGCAGGGAGGGGGTGTGGGAACGAGACCTGGGGAAGACTCAGGTGATGAGAAGGCAGAAAGCAGGGGCAAGGGGAAAGCTGGGACTAGAGATCCTCTCTTGGGGGTTCGAAGGAAAGGCAAGGTGTGGCAAGGTAGACAGGTTAGAACTGGTTAAATAGAATAATTTCAGACTGCTGCTAGCTATAGGGGTGGCTCCTAGCTGCCTGGTACCTGGCTTTGGAACATTAAGGCAGAAGTGTATAGGCCCTTGTGGTTCACAGTTAGACAGAGGAGGTCAGGCTCAGGGTTGGTTAGTTTGCATAGCAAAGGCAACAACAACAGGGGCAGTCTCTCCCCAGCCAGAAAGGTTTTAAGATGCTCAAACATTATAAAATTAAAAAATACATATATTGCTGAAACTGGTTTGGCTCAGTGGATAGAGCGTCAGCCTGGAGACTAAAGAGTCCCAGGTTCGATTCCGGTCAAGGGCATGTACCTTGGTTGCAGGCACATCCTCAGTAGGGGCTGTGCAGGAGGCAGCTGATCGATGATTCTCTCTCATCGATGTTTCTCTCTATCCCTCTCTCTTCCTCTCTGTAAAAAAAATCAATAAAATATATATATATATATATTTTAAAAATACATATAAACAATACACACATCCTCGTGGAGAGGCTCCTGCAAGTCAAGAGCAGGGAAAGCAGTGGTCTGTCATTACTTTCGGAGTCATGGCCACTTCTCTGCACCCCTGTGCCTCTCTCCTTTCCTTGAGGAGGAAACCTGGCTTCCTCTCACTTACTCCCTCCCTCCAGGCGATGGACGGGAAGAGCAGGCTGAGCGGTGCACTGACCCGGAAGTGGAAAAGGTCTACCAGATTCGGTGCAGGTGCACTAGGGGAAAGTGGAGGTGTGATGCTCTCGCTTCACCTTGTGGAGTTCCCAGCTCCTTTTATCCAGCGCCACCTGCCAACCGAGTAACATAAGCACTCCGGCGAATTGGGCTCCCTCCGTCCGGGAATCACAGTGGGGTCTCCGGTCCCAGACCACTAGCAACAAGGACAAGGGAGCTAGTGGGGGTGATTCGTCCATTTTGACATTTGCCTGAACCTCAGCAGCCCAGCCAAGATGCTCTTTTGCACCCTAAGGTTTTCCACTCCACCCAGGTCACTCCTCCACACATCCATCAGCTCTGGCAACAGCCCCCCACGCAGGTAGAGACCCAGGCAGCCTGTTTCGTGGCTTGGCACTGCCATCCCAGGTTTACTTCCTGCTGTGCTGCTGCTACGCTCTCCTACCTCCCACTGCTTGAAACTACTGCTGACAGCCCGCGTGGCCTGGCCCACAGGTATTCTCATTAGTGTAATGTGTCCATTAACGAGCCCAGCCACACGAATTTCCCTCTTTGGGGATATTGTGGGACATCAGCTGTTATTTGTTTGTTATTCCCATTCAGTGTTTTATTCTGTTGCAAGGGTTTCCCTTCCCCACATCATTATTGCAATCTTTGTTGTTGTTGTTGTTTACCTAACAATAAGTATTTTATATCAAACTGGAGAGGAGAATAAAAAATAAATAAATGCCCATAAATAAACTCTGATTATTTCTTCTCTTCTTCTGGAATATTTTTTATAAAAGCCTTGAGCCTGAACATCCTTTCCCTGAAGCTCTTTGTCTGAGCCAGTACTTGTGCTGTCAGAATTTGGTGAATGCCTTTCAAACCTGGTCTCAGTTCAAACTCTAGTGCATGGAGGCAATAATCTAAAGAAGATTAATTCTTTTTAAATATATATATATATATATATATATATATATATATACACACATATATATATATATATATTTTATTGATTTTTTACAGAGAGGGATAGAGAGTTAGAAACATCGATGAGAGAGAATCATTGATCAGCTGCCTCTTGCACACCCCCTACTGGGGATGTGCCCGCAACCAAGGTACATGCCCTTGACCGGAATCGAACCTGGGACCTTTCAGTCCACAGGCCGACGCTCTATCCACTGAGCCAAACTGGTTTTGACTAAAGAAGATTAATTCTTTAAAAAGAATTATAATTTTAGGAAGCAAAACCACTAAGAAAATTGAAATTCACTTCAGGGTATGAAAAATAGTTAGAATAGACTTCCCTCAGCTCTCACTCCAAGGACAAACGATAAGAAAACAAATAGCCCAGTCCAAGGTCACAGTTGCCGGCTCCTTCCTCACCAGGGGCCCTGGACTGGATGCCAGGTTTAGAATGGAACTGCAACCTAATGCAATCAATCATCATCATCATAAAAGTGTGCTCCTGTACTAGTAACTCCATGGAACTACTTTCCATAAATTCTTACTTAATGGAATTGCACTGAAAGAAGCGGTTCTGGAGCATTCATAGCATTTCCATTGTCATGCGCAGACCCAGCACAAGAAGCTTCCTTACAAACCAGGTCTCAAGGCCAAGGGAGGAGAAAGACTGCCTTTGTGGTATACCTCCCTTCTTGAAACGTCTTGAAACGCGGCAGTGTGCTGAGTGGCCACCCCCCTTGGAAGGCAAGAAACAAAGAAATAAAACAGCAGACATCCCAGGGAAAAAGCAGGCAGAACATGTACCAGAACAAATATTAAATGTATCCAAAGAAAAGGCAAGATAACTCCTTTCTCCGGCCATGCACAGGATAAAATAGCCAGCAGAAGAAACGTGCTCACACAATGGAAAGCGTTCTGTAATGGGCGACGTATCATCCACCTATTTTTTTTTTGTGTGTGTCAGTGAGACATCTCTCTTTCATTCTGTGCGCCAGACAATTGGCACCTAATTAAAAATAAGAGCGTTTCTAAGGAGAAAGGGGAAGGCAAAAGTAAATGATCAAACTGCTTGGTGGAAGTGGAAGGGCGCCAAGGATTGCTTTAAATCGCCATCTCAGACCTTGTGGAGACTGCCTGTGAGCTTCCATTTCCCCTTCTGCCTCCCAAATGGACTCGGCAAAGAATGAACTGCTGTTTGGGAAGCACTTATATCCCTAAATAACGGCGGTAAGAAGAAGGCAGATGAGGCCAATGGGGGAAGAATTCCGTTCAGAGCGGCACTGATTTTATTTATCCAGTGACATTCTGTCTGAGGCTTCGGGAAGCAGAGCTACCTACAGAATCTCTCAGACCCTGAGGGCCTTGCTCCCTGCCAGAGCAAAGCTGCCACCCTCGGCTGACCCTTGGGAGACAGAATTAAGGGTCATTTGTGCTTCCTCGCGCCAAAAATTGAAAATTAGTGAATGATGTCACTCCACCGGGAAGAGAAAACTCAGGGCGTTTGTCATGGTCTAGTATGTCTGTCGGAGAGATAAACACCTGTCTGGCTCCGTGGTTATCGCAAAGGACAAACAGATAAACAGCAACTGACTAGCACAGGCGCCTCAGAAGTCCCCGAAGGGCCAGCTTTGTTTATATTTCCTGCTGTGATCTTAATGCTAAATTAGAAAGATACAGCATTGGAACCGACGGAGTGTAGAAAGTGGTATCAGCAACACTGCTCAGAAACAAGAGAGGGGTAAAAAAAACTCTTGAGTCTTAGCTTGAAACGTCAAATCCAAATTGATCTGTAGTCAGAGAAAGACTTCCTCCTGGAAGGAAAAAAAAATGCAGCCAAATGCTCATCAATAGAGACAAAAGATGAGCTTGGCGAACTCATGACGGTGCCAGCGAAGCTGTTGGATAAGCCACAGGACAGAGACAAAGCTCTTTGTCGGAGAGCAGCGTGGGGCTCTCCACTCAACCTGCCAACTGCAGTCCGCGTGCTCATCTCTTAACAGGAAATGTGCAGGGGGCGGGAGGATGAAGAAGCCAGGCGCTGAACGAGGCAGAAAGCTCCAGATCAGTCAGAGGCCTTGCCCGAGATGCCTGGAGTTGGGTGGATGCCAAAGCCCAAGGATGCAGCAAAAAAAATTTTTTTACAATCAGCTGCTCAGAAGAGATCGACATTGAGCACACCCAAAACTTAGTTAACGATTCATTTACTACCCGGCACATCTGGGGCAAGACTGAACGGCTGAGCCAAATGGCATTCATGGGCAAGATCCTGAGCGCTGAGTGTCGGAACGACCATCCCTTCCTGCCTGGCTTCCCACGTCCTTGCAGATGAAGCCTGGTTCCGAGCATTTGGGACCTCGCCTGCGACCTAGATGCCTTAGCTTACGCACTCCGCTCTACGTGGGTCCCGGGCTGCTGGTCTTGACGCATTTTAGTCCAGGCTGCTGAGAGAATTGGGGTCAGAAATCTTATACGCTGGGAGATTCGAAATGGGATGGCGCTGCTTTGAAAAGGGGGAGGTGTGTAGCCACTACAGAGAGGATTACCAGCCTCGGCTCTGCACTCTGAGAGCGCAGGTACCAGCGCTGAGGCTGAGTGCCTGCCTCCCCTGCTGTTGCCAGCATCCACTGCGCACAGCGGGACTCGCAGAGCAGACCGCATGTGTCTGATGTGGGTCTCCTCTCATAGGGGAGCTTTGCGGGGGGGATGTCCTGACAGCTTGGTGACACCATCTCAGGGCTGCACAGTGGTCAAAGGCCCTCCCTATCCAACCCTTTCATTCCCTTCTTCTCTCACAGGTGCCACCCCCTGCATGGCAGTCTAAAGCAGGGGTGAGCAAACTTTCTGACTCGAGGGCCACTATGGGTTCTTAAACTGGACCGGAGGGCCGGAACAAAAGTATGGATGGAGTGTTTGTATGAACTAATATAAATTCAAAGTAAACATCATTACATAAAAGGGTCTTTTTTAAATTTATTTCAATAGTTTTATTCATCTCAAACATTTCAACAAGAAGAATGTAAACACTAATTATTATAATTTGAGACTTCAAAAAATGGAGGAATCATAGCACAATAACATACCTTATATTGAAGATGGCAAAGGCAAAATAAAATTGCCTGCCGAAGCTGGTTTGGCTCAGTGGTAGAGCGTCGGCCTGCGGACTGAAAGGTCTCAGGTTAGATTCCGGTCAAGGGCATGTACCTTGGCTGCGGGCATATACCCAGTAGGGGGTGTGCAGGAGGCAGCTGGTTGATGTTTCTCTCATCGACGTTTCTAGCTCTCTATCTCTCTCCCTTTCTCTCTGTAAAATATCAATAAATATATATTTTTAAAAATAAAATAAAATAAAATTGCCTAACAAAGGAAAGGTACAAAAGCCTTTCAAATTAAACCCTCCGCTCTTTCGGCTTTTAGGCCCAGATAGAACTGCCGAACGGGCGGGATCCAGCCCCGTTTGCCCACGGCCGGTCTAAAGGCTTCCTTCTGTTCCTATTCTCTCCCTCTTTATCCTTCATGGCATTTTCCTCAATAAATCCCCTGTGTGGCTAACCCTGCCTGGGTAACTGCTCCTTTAACCTGCCACAAGCTTATATCTATACACTGTAGATGGCCAGCCTTTGTTTTCTAAAAGCAACCGATTCTAGCTCTGCCCAGTGTGGCTCAGTTGGTTAGTGCAGTTTTCCCATGCACCGAAGGGCCATGGGTTTGATTCGCTGTCAGGGCACATACCCAGGTTGGAGATTTCATCCCCAGGAGGGGTGCATACTGACCAATGTTTTTTCTCTCTCACATGGATGTTTCTCCCTCTCTCATTCTCTCCCCCTTCCTCTTTCTCCAGAATCAATGAAAAACGTATCCTCAGTGAGGACAAACAAATAAATAAAATAAAAACTCATATTCTAGAGGGATTTGTGAAAGGGACTTGAGAGATTTATCAAAATGTGTGTTCAGCTGAAACTGGTTTGGCTCAGTGGATAGAGCGTCAGACTGTGGACTGAAAGGTCCCAGGTTCAATTCCGGTCAGAGGCATGTACCTTGGTTGCAGGCACATCCCCAGTGGGGAGGTGCAAGAGGCAGCTGGTCAATGTTTCTCTCTCATCGAGGTTTCTCTCTCATCGACATTTCTAACTCTCTATCCCTCTCAATTCCTCTCTGTGTAAAATCAATAAAAATATATATATTTAAAAAATGTGTGTTCAGAGTTAAAAAAGTATAACATGGGTTTTCTAACTATAAGTCATGCAATATTTAAGTGATTTTTCCCTCAATAAAATAGCTGGAGTGATACAAGGGGGGGGAGGGGGAGTGCCAAAGACATTTGTACTTTGAGGAGGCATCTGACAATATCTCACATAGGGCTACATCTGTTCTATGGATTTCACTGTGCACCACTGTGACTAACTCTGACTAAGCCCATCAAAGAACACTTCAGAGGGAAGGTAGGGAGACTGGGCAGAGACCCAGGAGTCTGAAAGGTTCCACCCACTAGGATACGTCCAGAGCATTACTATGCACCAGGTGGTGTATGAAGCATGTGGCATACATACCACATGTGCATCGGCACATAAAACCACAAGGCAGTCCTTCAGAGAAGCCTGTGAAAGGGATTATCTCCCCTTGTTCAGGGTGAGGAAGCCAAACCAAGAGCAGTTCAACTTAACGAAGAATGTGTCCTTGGTTAAGGGCCAGGATCTAAGCACAGGTCTACCACCCTAAAGCCCTGTGCTAACCCCAGCCCCCTCCCCCTGCCTTTAGGGAAGAATTTCAAGTTCAATGTAGCCAGACTTTTTAAAAAATATATATTTTATTGATTTTTTACAGAGAGGAAGGGAGAGAGAAATAGAGAGTTAGAAACATCGATGAGAGAGAGAGTCATCAATCAGCTGCCTCCTGCACATCCCCTAACTGGGGATGTGCCCGCAACCAAGGTACATGCCCTTGACCTGAATCGAATCTGGGATCTTTCAGTCCGCAGGTTGATGCTCTATCCACTGAGCCAAACCGGTTTCAGCTCAATGAAGCCAGACTTTGATACGCACTGAGGACTGGTGGGAGACAAGGGTCTCTACTATACAATGCAAGGTCACCATTTGCAAAAAGACCTGCAGGTCTTCATTTTTATTTTTTACTAGAGGTCTGGTGCATGAAAATTCATGCACTCAGGGGGAGGGGGTCCCTCAGCCAGGCCTGCACCCTCTTGCAGCCTGGGACCCCTTGGGGGATGTCCATCTGCTGACTTCTGCATTTTTAGCACATTAGGAGATATTTAACTGTTCAAGGGCAGAACTACAGCATAATCCATTCCCCGGAGGACTGGACCTAAGTTGGCAGTCAGATATCCTTCTGGCAGCCCAGAAGCCCTCAGGGGATGTCTGACTTACAGCTTAGGCCCGCAGCTCAGGGAGCAGGCCTAAGCCTTAGTGGGACATCCTTAGAGGCTCCTGCCACTGCCCCACTTGTGGCTAAGCAGAGCTCACCCTGTGAGAGCGCACTGACCACCAGGGGGCAGCTCCTGAGTTGAGCATCTGCTCCCTGATGTATATAAGTTCTTTAGTTAATCTCTGCCCATCTCTCTATCTCCTCCCCCACCCCCGCCTCTGAGATCTTATGTTCAGCCAGTGTCATCTGCAGGGTGGTCCTTAAGAGTGCAGAAGAATATGCTGTGGGTCTCTGGCTGCTCTCCAGCACTGACTGACACCTCGTTGATGGGGTGGCATTTGGCCAGAGTGGCCAGCAGGACAAGTTTCAGTATGGGGTAGGTGTGGGTTGAGTCAGGTGATGAGATTACTCTTTGCTCATAATGCCACATCATAGTAGATGCCTCACATGCTCCTTTCACAAACCTGGCCCACCTCTGCTTTCAGTTTTAACTAGAGTGGGCAGTCTCAAAGAAACTCAGCCTCCTTTTATGCTGCCAGCACCCCCAACTAATTGAGTATCTTGCATCTTGTGCCATTCTCTCATTAAGACCTTATTCAACTTAGTGGAGTCTCATTTCAGCCTGCTTTCATATGCAACCTAGAAGTGCAGAAAATGTTGCAGGTCCATTGAGGGAAGGAAGTCGTCGGATAATTCTGGGAGGATTCTTAGCAGTCACAGCAGAATGGAGCTACTGTTGATTAGAGTGGCATCCTCGATTGTGTGTCCAGATACTGGCTTTTCATCTTCTCTCATCTCATTCCCCTGTGATAGCCTTTCAAACAATTAAAATAAAATAACTGCATCCCAATCTTTGTCACAGGTTCTCTGATAGGGGAACTTAAACTAAGGCAGTTGGTACAGGAAGTGATTATAGAAAGTACTCAGGCCCAGACGGTGTTGCTCAGTGGTTGAGCACTGACTCACAAACCAGGAGGTCATGGTTCAATTCTCAGTCAGGGTACATGCAAGAAGCAGCCAAATGATGATTCTCTCTCATCACTGATGTTTCTAACTCTCTCTCCCTCTCCCTTCTATTCACTGAAATCAATAAAAACATTTTTTTAAATGAAGTACTCAGGATGGGATTCTGGGATTGGGCCTATGAGAGATCATCACCCCATTTCTGATGATTGGAGAGGGGCAATGATCCCTCGTGTGCCTAACACTGCAACCATTAAATCATTCATGACGACTGGGATGAAGAACAGGAGGGCAGGCTAGGCCTTGGATTACGCTGCAGTTCTGCCCTTGAACAGCCTGGGCAATGGTAAATACCAAGGGTTCAGAGCTGGCTGATTTTTGCTAACTGCCTTCGGAGCCTTGAAAGAGAATCTAGGGAGTTCGTCAACTATCAACCCACGGCATGCTGTGACAACCAGAAGGATTCATGGCAACAGCTAAATATCTCCCAATGTGCTAAAAATGCAACCCTGAGTTAAACTTTAAGGACAAAAGCTCAACAGAACCTGCGTGTATTACCTTGAAAAGCATCCTCAGCTAAATTAAGGGCCCTCCTAGTAGTAATGGCGCCATGAGGCCCGGGATGGGACTGTGAGACGTCTGTGTCAAATGAAGGTGTAAGTAGAATTGCCCAATCACTTCACAACATGCCTGCAGCACCTGGACACAATAATGCTCACTCACATGGACTTCTCCTCTTTCTTTGTCCTTCCGTCTCCCCCCCCTCCTTCACTTCTGCTTTCTGAGCTCATTTCTCAGACACATCAACTGCCCCCAAGCCCCTTCTCCGGCTCTCCTTTCAGAGGAAACCAAACTAAGACACATACACTGTCTCCAAAAACGTCACGTCCTCTGCTTTGTGAAAGATTAGGCTCTCTCTTGGCCGGGGTGGTTGGACTGAATATTGGATATGGAATATTTATTATTTAGAGCCCAGAAGCAGGATGAGCGTGGGGCATGTGCCAGATTGCACATTCCTAACGCCTTGCAGAGTTTTCACCATAAAACTTAGTGCAGATGCTGAAAGCCCACAGTCCCTGCCAGATGAGTTATAGCTGCCGGAATTTTTAAGTGACTCACATAACATATTTTAGAGAAAATCCACCCAGGAGCAAAATTGGAAGCATTGGAGGAAGTATACCTTATAGGCCTATAATTTTTCACCTTTCAGATTCCCTTACATATCCAGTTCAAGCTCTCATTAATATTGCTTTGGGGCATTCCGAATTGTCCCCAGAGAGCAGTCTGCTACTAGCTCTAACCACTTTCCAAGAAACATGAAGTTCGAGCAGTGTCTAAACGCTTAGATCAATGAGTCATGAAGAAGCTAAATGGGATGACTAGCCTTCGCCGAACTCCCGGATCCCAAAGTGCAGGCCTGGGGGATGCTGACGGATGCTCTCCGAGGCGCAGCAGTTAAAATAACACTTACCCCTTAGCAGCCTCCAGTCCCAAGTCGCTTATTGGAATCTTATATATTCCATAGCTGTGTCTTTGAAATATGTGGTATGGCCCTCGGTTTTTCTAAACAGGAAAAAAAAAATAGATTAAAAGTGGCTTATTTAATAATGTAGCGGTCAAAAATAAAAAATCGGAACTCGGTAGTTCCTGAGTTCAGGAATATTTTGTGTGGCTCTTTAAGTGTAAAGAATTCAAAATGCACCGGTGTGCCATCCACGAAGCTAACTTTTTTTCTGGCTGTTATTTCTAGCTGTGTTCCGGAAGCAAAGGGCATCAATGAGCTATTTGAATGGAAGGCTTGGGTTTCTAGCTCTGGAGAGTTTGCTAAACTCTATAGAGGTTATAAAGAACTCCAAAAATGTTGTTGAAGAAGTAAAAGAATACTTAGTGATCCTTGCTTATTTTGAATAGACAAAATAGGATGTTCAAACCAGGAGTGACTGATGGATAGGGGCAGGGAATGGAATTGACATCTTATTGTGTGTTCACTAGTAATCCAAATTTAAGATACCATTCCTTTATTACGCTACTGAGTTTATTATGCTACTGAGTTGCATAGCTTTTCATTCAGGGTACTCATTGCAGGGTTTGAATATAAGAAATTCCTTTTTTAATAGGCATAATTTTTATTTTTTGAAAGAATAGTTTATTGATTTTTAGAGAGAGAGAAAGGAAGAGGGACTTGAAAGGTTATCTCCACTCCCCCTCCCCCCGCCCAAAGTGGTGGGCGGAGTTTAACACATGACTGGTGTAAGGTTCTCCCCCCCTCCCAAACTGGTGGGTGGAGCTAACACATGACTGGCACCTGCCACAGAGACATCTCCAAGACATTGAACCACCAATCAGCACGGGCCAGAGTGTTCTCAGCCCACCCCTTCCTGTTCCACCCTGAGCCCAACCCTGCAAGACATGTGTTGCTGATCCGCCATCAGCCTGGCTGGGTCTACCATCAGCCTGGCTGGGTCTAGTCCCCTGTCCCCTCCCCCTCCAATTCTGATCTCTTTACCTCCGTGATGGGTTCCACCCATTACTGGGGAATAAACTTTACTTTAAAATTCCCTGTTGTTCTGTTTCCTGTTTCCTTTCAAACCTAACAGGAGTGAGAAAAACATCAACAATGAGAGACAGTCATTGATCACTGCCTCCTGCATGCTGAGGATAGAGCCTGCAACCCAGGCTTGTGCTCTGACTGGAAATCTAACTATGACTCCCTAGTTTATAGGCAGAAACTCAACCACTGAGCAACAGGAGCAGATCAGAGGATATGTTTATTGATTTTAGAGATAGAGGATGCAACCCTGAATCCACAACCCAGGCGTGTACCCCGACGGGGAATCAAACTCACAACCTTTTAGTGTAAGGGACAATGCTCCAACCAACCGAGCCCCTGAGGCCAGGGCAGGGTGTTTATACTTTTAAACAAATTGTACCCTCTCTTTCCCTAAAACAGCACTTGACTTACCAACTAGGTCCTAGGAAGTTTCTAGAAACAACACTACACATTGCATGCCTGATCTCCATGTTTGGATGTCAGCAAGCTGCCCGCAGGCTGATTCTAACAGCACAATCAAGTGGGCTTTGTTTTTCTCACTTATCAAGAGCTCTGCGCCTGCAGGCTTTGCTCCACCAAAGCCTGGGCCAGTGTCTGCAGACCCCCTTGGCCTCTTCCTCACGACTGTCACCTGACACCAGGAAATATTGCCCTACTCACATTTAAAAGCCCTCTGTCACTACTCCTCAGAGGGGGCAGCCTGACACACGCACATGTCATTCAGGGATGACAGTTATATTAGCAGGCTCTCTTTGGCTGTGTCTCCTCTGATTTCTCTGGTAGGCTGCCTCCCTCCCCCTGGGTCATCTGTAGCTCTCAGGTGGCTCTGATAGCTACCTGATTGCTCTGTTGTTTTGCCCTGGGACATCCATTTCTCAAAGGCCTGGAATCCGGTGAGGTGAGTGTATGAGTTTTGTTCTGGTCAGAAGCCTTTCTTTCCTTTTCTTTCTTCCTCTCTGTGGTTGTCTCTGGCAATGTACCTGGCCTTCCACTTAGCTAGCTGTTCTCATGGAACTATCAACCTCCTCTTGATGGCTTTTTAGGAAAAGCCGATTGCTTTTGCAAGCAAACATGGGCTTGAATATACCTACAGCTATGTACCTCCATGTATGAGTGATCTAGGGCAGTGGTCGGCAAACTCATTAGTCAGCAGAGCTGAATATCAACGGTACAACGATTGAAATTTCTTTTGAGAGCCAACATTTTTAAACTTAAACTTGTTCTAACCCCACTTCTTCAAAATAGACTCACCCAGGCCTTGGTAATTTTGTGGAAGAGGCACACTCAAGGGGCCAAAGAGCCACATGTAGCTTGCGAGCCACAGTTCACTGACTACGGATCTAGGGGGAGGAGATTCGGACCTGCATTACCCAGTGTAGACACTCTGCCCTGTTAAGTGGGGGCTGTGGGAGGAAGAGCCCCAATATCTTAGGCTCGCTTGGAATTCAGCCTCAGCAACTTGGAGCTGGGAGACAATAAGAAATCCTAGCAGCCTGTTCCTTCCGAAAGTGTACCAGGCCCTTGACTAGGGGCTGTGAGGAGACAGAGCCCTTTTTTCTTAACCACATTCACCTGAGGAGTGGGGCTTCCCACCTGCAGAGTTGGGTGGGGAGGGAGCAGATTGTGTTCAAGTGACACAGACTCCGTTCTAAACAAGATGTAGAAGGTATGTTTTTTAAGGAAAATAAAAAAAAAATAATTTTCTGCATAACCTTAGCACAATTTCTGGAAGCTTGACTTTTAAAAAACATAATATTTAATATTCTCCAGTCATGGTTGCGTTGCTGGAGAACGGGTCTGTGGCGCTCCTTACACTGCCTGCTGGAAGGTGTAGCTTTTCTGGATGTTTTAGTCCTGCTAGCAGATTACAGAATTGGTATTTCTATCTGCAAAATTAGGTGCAAGTATTTTCTCCCAGTTTGTCATCTGTCTTTTTACATTGCTTGTGGTGTTTTGGGCATGACATTTTAAAATACAATGGCATGTAGCTTACTTATTTTGCCCTTACTGGATTTTGAGTCTTAGTTGGGAATGCATTTTTCACTTCCATGTTATAAAATAATTCACTCTTTTTCTCCCTAGTACTTGTGGAATTTTTTTTTATTTAGATCTCCAATCATGTTTTAATTTAGTAAAGTGGTTTGTATGAAGTGTAATTTCTAAAGTACCTTGTTCTAAGCGGCTATTTAGGTGTTCCAAAGTAATGATTAAAAATCACATCTTCTTGTCAGGTACTTGAGTTTGCACTGTTATCAACTTAAAAGTTTCCCACAAACTATATTTTAGTTGTTTTCAGACTCCATTCTATTTTATTGGTATGTCAATCTATTTATGAGCTAGTTCTATACTCTTAATTATAGAGACTTTATATTATGTTTTTAAATGGTTTGCTTTTTGCAACTCAGTCATTGTCTATATTTTAGGATTTTCTGGACAGTTTTTATTTGCTTATTTTTTAATTTTACAATCAAGTTGGACAGCTCCAGATCGGAGAAATAAAATTGAATTTGTTGGACTGTGTTATGATTTTAAATTTGTACATTAACTTGGGAAGTACTGATATATTTTTATTAAGCTGTATTTTTCAAAATCATAGAAAATCTGCCCATTTGATTGAGCCTACTTTCTCAGCTTTTTAGTGGTATTTAGATTTTTCTTCATTTAGATTTTGCATGTGTGTTGTTAAAAGTATTTCTAGATTTTTGTTGCTATTGTTGTTACTATAATGAGTGGTGGTTTTCTCTTCCAACATATTTTATACCTTGTTATTTTTGGTCTATAAAAAGCTATTGATTTTTGCATTTTAACTTTATAGCTTGATAAATTACTGAATCTTTTCTTGCTTATATTAATTTTTCCCTGATTGCCTTTGGCTTGCAAGGTATATAAATAAAAATAATCTTTCTTTCTTCTTTTTAATTGTTATGCCTCAAATTATTGATCTTGTCTGAAGGATTGTCTAATAATAATAGGTAGTAATGGATATTATAGTAATTCGTGATTTGTTCATGATTTTAGTGAGAGTGGGAAAGATGTAGCCTTGTTAATTAAAACGATGTTGTTGATTTGTCTTTATTTTCCTGGAATAAATGCCACTTAGTCATGACTCATCTTTTTTATGGTATTGTTGGGTTTTATTAGCTAATTATTTATTTATCACTTCTCATCAATATCTGTGAGATTAGCCTGTGTTTTGGTCTTCTGTGTGGTTGCAATTGGTACAGTCATTGGGGTTCACTGTTATATTCTCTTCATGAAATTAATTTGGAAGTTTTCATTATAAGCCCTGGACCAGTTTAAATAGCAGTAGTATTGTTTTGTGTTTGAAGGTTTGCTGGAAATCCCTATGAAAACATATGAGTGGTTTCTTTGGGGGGTGTAGCACTTTGATATAGTTCTCTGACACTGAAATTCAATTTTTTTCTTCTTCTTAGGGTTGATTAAAAAAAAGTTTTCCTTGAAATTTACCCTTTTTACCTGTTTTCAAACTTATTTACAAAGAATTGAGTAGCCGAAACTGGTTTGGCTCAGTGGATAGAGCATCGGCCTGCAGACTGAAAGGTCCCAGGTTCAATTCTGGTCAGGGGCATGTACCTTAGTTGCGGGCACATCCCCAGTAGGGGGTGTGCAAGAGGCAGCTGATCAATGATTCTCTCTCATCCATGTTTCTAACTCTCTATCCCTCTCTCTTCCTCTCTGTAAAAAATCAATAAAATATATATTTTTAAAATGAATTGTGTAAAGCCTTTTCTTAGGAATGTTTTTGAAATCCTATAATTTCAAAAGGTATTTTCCCTGTCACTTTTTATTTTGTATTTTTGTGTTCTCTCTTTTTTTTTCTCTTGATTATATTAGCTACTGGTTTGTCTAGTAGGTTGATAACTTCAAAACACCAGTTTTTGAACTAGTTATATTTTTGTGTTTTCTAATTTGTTAATTTCTGCTTTTATCTTTATTTTATTCTTTTCTGCTTTCTTCATATTTATTTTGTTCTTTCACTTGATTTTTTATGTGTATTCGCCTTCCATTTTTATTATTGGTATTATAAGAGCCATGAATTTTTCTCTGAACATTGTTTTAATTTATTCTACCTATTTTCTTTTGTATATTTTAAATAATTTCTAAAAGAAAATTTCTAATTTTGAATTATTTATTTTTCCCTTTGATTCAAAAGATGTTTATAAGGAAGTTTTAAAATTTTGATTATAGAGACTTCCACCCTCATTACAAATTAAGTTCTATCTCAGTATATCATGACCAGAGAATGCTGTTGCATGATTTCCTTTTAATGAAACATTAAGATTTATCCTATTTTTATATGGTGAAACATACCCTTACTTGTTAATTTTTGTTCCAGTTACTTACTTGACTTAGCTCACCAATCTTTTGGTCAAATCTCATATTATTGGTAGAATTCTGGAGTTTTTAAAGTTTATTTAGTATAGCTTTATGAGAATTATTACTCTGCCATATTTATTTATATTCATAGTGTTTTTTATATCTATTGCAAAATTATGGCCTTACTAAAAAACATTATTCTGCAACATTTTAGACAATTCAAAGCTACAGAGCAGTTATAATTAACCCTCAGGTACCTAACATTTGGCTTTAATAATTCTCCTCTTGAACCCAGCTGGTGTGGCTCAGTGGTTGAACTTCGAACCAATGAACCAAGACGTCACTGGTTCAGTTCTCAGCCAGGGCACATGCCTAGGTTGCCGGCTCAATCTCCAGTAATGGGTGTGCAGGAAGCAAGCAATTGATGATGTTTCTCTTTTGATGTTTCTATCTCTCTATCTCTTTTCCTTTCTCTTTAAACACCAATAAAAACCTGTTATTAAAAAAATTCTCCACTGAAGACCAGTTTTGTTCCATCACATCCACAAGCCCTTCACCTGTTTCTCCTGCATTACTTTAAAGCACATCTTAAAATGAAATTTAAAAATTTCTTCTTTTTTGTGTGCTCTCAAATAGTATAAGTAGCATTGGGTTTGTCTAATTTTCAAAGTTTGTCAAAATTCCCCCTCAGAATCATTTGGACCTAGTGCAGTTTTTTGTTGTTATTAGCAATTTATTTTTATTTTTTTCTTTTGTAATTATTCTGACTTTTTACTCAGGTCAATTCTGATGAATTGGATTTTCTTCTAAATCTAGAAGATCATATATTTGATCTAGTATTTCAAATAGATGCAAACAGCATTATAAAACATTGTTTTTTTGTGATTTAAACATTTTCCTCTATTTTATACTTAATTTCCCTTTTACCTTCCACTATTATAAACTTTTTTTATTTCTGCTCTTTATATGACACTATTAAGAGAATGAAAAAGCAAACATCACTTATCGTAAAACCCAGCAATCTCATTTCTAGGTGAGATTCACAGTAAGTAGAGGAAGCCACACTTAAAAGGCTATGTATTGTCTGATGGCATTTATATAATACTCTAAAAGAGATAAAAGTACAAAGAAGGATAATATCTTTGGTAGCCAGGTTGGGGGACTGGGGGAAGGGCTTGTCTGTACAGTGAGTGCATAAGAACATTCTGAGGAGCTTCTAGAATGTTCTGTACCTTGATTGTGATAATAGTTGCACAACACCATGCAATTGTAAAACCCATAAAACCATACACCAATAAGAGTGTATTCATTGCACATAAATATGAAAATATAAATGAAGTAGGTAGGAAGGTATAAAGTTAAAAATTTCAAGAAAAATAAATACGTTTCTTCTCGTCCCACCAGGCGGACCTTTCAAGGCTACTCCAGTATGTTCCCTTTTTTTTAGTGTTTTCTGGGGCTTGGCCACATGGGGCACCCTCATCATGAGATTAAAAGAGGGAGGAAGGCAAAGTTAAGATCTTGATCCTTGTAGCTCCTTCCCTGGGGGACTGCCTCAGGCTGGCTGTGGTGGTCTAACAATCTCCAGGAAGCCTCTATCAACAGGAATCTCCCCTTGTACTTTTCAACACTTCCTTCTCCCCCTAATCCCTTTTGATTTAGAGATGGTGACAATTCCCACTGATACTCTAGCCCTAGGAAATTACACTATCGGGTGGTTTCCTTACTTGTGTCCATACTTTTGTAAGATTCCTATATTAAAATCTCTCACATTATCTAACTTGAATTTGCCATCCATTTCATGCACACACCCTAACTAATATAGTGAGTGAAGACTCATGAGAATGACTCTAGCATAGTCTAAAGACAGTGAAGAGGCCAGCTTGACTGGAAAAGAAGGTAAATTTGAATAACTGAGAAATAAGGTACAGTATATAGAGTAAGGCTATGGTCGGCAAATCAAGACATTGAAAACTGGGTTCATTTTAATTTTGTCAGAAAAAAATAAAACCATTGGAAACATTTATACAGAAGATTAGTTTAATTATAACAATGCTTAATAAAGATTGGTTGTAGGGTACAGGATAGATTGAAGCAGGAAACCTGGAGTGTAGATTAACAGAATAATGAAATATGACATGTAAGGTGAGGGACACTACACAATAATTACACAGTGGAAATGACAAGCATAGAAAATTAGATCTTGGAAAATAAGTGGATACATGACAAAAAGGAGACGAGCCAAAGATGACTTTGAAGTCTGAGCTTCTGAAAGAATGATAATATTACTAAAGGTTGATGTTTATGGGGAAAGCAGACTGATTTATAAAGGAAGATGGTGTTTGAAAGGTCACCATCACACCACCATTTCAGAAATCAGCTCTCCTGGGTAGGTTTGATTTCAGCTTGGGAAATAATTTTTCTCCCTATGGTACGGAAAGACCTAAAGTCATAAATATCTCCACGAAGAGCCAGCAGATGGATCAATGTATGGTATTCAAAAAGCATGGTTCCAGGGATCGTTGGGAAGAGAAGTTCCAGTCCCAGGAATAAGATAAAATAATAATTTCTATGGCTTAACTCGGCACAACTGCTCAGAGGTCGGTGGCTGAAATCAGAGGAATGTTACCTGGAAAATTGAAACTCTAGCCAAAACAAATGGAAGACTGATGAGAGCTTATCTGACAGGATCTTATATACATGGTAAAGGCAAGGGGACTCATTGTACTGGACAATTTATTTACGTAGTAGTTTACCAGGTGTAATTGGCTAGCCTGGGAAGGAGCTGGTGTTTGGACTCAGAGACAATAGGTGGTACCACTTCTGCTCCAGTGTATGCCTCTGATTAGTAGTAACCTGTATTCGGTCCAGTGCAGGAGGGAACAGGCTACTGAGTGTGACCTTTGAGGATCAACGTTTAATAGTAAGCACAGATTCCTTGTGCAGTTATTGGTACTTTTGCTGCAAATGTGAAATTTGGCTTAGGAATCGGGGCAGGAGAGAAGATGCAGATGGAGGACTTCTTTGAACTCAGGTGGGCAGAAGGAATATGCCCCAGACTAAGACTTGTGATGAAGCCCAAGTTTTTACTTCTTTTTTGGTCTCATCTGAGAACCTATCGCAATACTGGATTTAGAGAAGATTCCCACTAAATAAACATTGAATTGAATTGGCACTAACCCGGGATAAAGGTAGTCCTACATTTAAGCTAGAATATTACTGATTGAAAAGCCAAAATATTATAAGACTCAGGGACCTCAAAAGTATGTTTTAAGCTCTGAAAAGTCCTATATGCTTCAGGAAATAGGAAGTAGGATCCTCAGATATGTAAGGGTGAATAAATGACTTTAGATTGGGATAGCTTATAGGACAAGACAGTAACAGCTGAACAAATACAAAAGAGATAAGAATAAATAAATTGCCTGGGAGGCAATATTCTGTATTTTTAAAGAAATTTTTAAGTAGTGATGAAGATTAGAGTTAAGAAGAGACATGTCAGAGAAAGCTCAGTATGTGATTTCTCTAACTTAAAACTGAGGCAAGCATAGAGCAGTGGGTCTGTTCACACTTACATACCTCATAAGTGTCTTTCACCTCAAAAGATTAAGGGCAGATATTAAGGAAGCATTTCAATGGCATATTTATATTCCATCACCTTCAAATTAGTAAAGTCACTGTAACAAAGGACACGGGAATATGATCTTCTCCAGTGCATTGCTGAACTAGTTCTCCCTCGGATAAGCTTCTCCAGAAGCAGCCCAGTGGTCAGAATTTTGAGTCCATGTTGAGAGTGAAATCTTGAGTTTACACTTTCATCATTGAACCAGAAGCTCAGAGGAATTGCTAATAGAAACTCTGAAAGAAATCTAACAAAAACCTCTCTGCATTTGCTGGATTTCTCAACTGTAGACGAAATCATTGTGTTGATGCTTTTTCCTTTGGTGTTGTCCATTGTCCTTGTCCAAGAGCGGCTAAGCAATAGCATATATAGACAGTTTATTGTGGGTAAACCCCAGCAAAGTTAATAAAAGAATACTCTTTAAAACATATGTATCAATTGTCTACAATATGTCATAGATGGATGCCTCAGTATTCCTAACAATGGGCTTTATTATTGATATTTTAGTTATGGTGGAAAAAATTCATTTTCCAAGAATACACGTTATATACCTTGATTGCAGAATTGCTGCTATTTGTTTTTAACTTTACTCAAATAAAACATTGAGGCCTAGATATAAAGAGGAGTGCCCAAAGTCACAGAACAAGCTGCTCCCATACCATTCCAAACAATAAATGCATCCCCTATTCAGATATGAAAACTCGTTTTTCACAAAGTCTGTGTCAAAAAGTAATGGTTCTTATTTTTACATCATCAATAATAGTTAACAACTTAGCTATATTAAGGTATTTATAAGACTCACTATAAAATATAATGGAGCAATACCTCAATATTAATATTTTATATTAAATAATAATTGGAATTTGAGGTGGCTAGGTGGATAGCTACTTATTCAGTTCTTGATATTTCATTAAATTATTCAAGTGACAACAACTCTAATAAGTACTCCCCAGAAGAAATAGCATGAAGTAACCTAGTTGAAGGGACATTTCATTTATTTATTTTGTGTATGTGTGCGTGCGTGTGTGTGTGTGTGTGTGTGTGTCTGCGTGTGTGCATGTGAGAAACTATTTTGTATTTTTAAATTTAATTTTTGTATTAAAATATAGTTTACATGCAATATTATATTAGTTTCAGATGTACAACATAGTTATTCGATGTTTGTATGCATTACAAAGTGGTCACCATGACAAGTCTAGTAACCATCTGTCACTATACGTTATTGCATTATTAATGACCATGTTCTCCAGGCTGAACTTTACATCCCCATGACTTATTTTTTTAATAAGTGGATGTTTGTGCCTCTTAATTCCACTTCACCTTTTTTTTTTTTTTTTTACAACACCTCACCTTCCTTTGCTTTGGCAACCATCAGTTTGTTCTCTATATCTAGGAGTCAGTTTCTGTTTTGTTTATTTATTCACTTGCCTTGTTTTTTAGATTCAACATATAAGTGAAACTATTTGGTATTTGTCTTCCTATGACTGCCATATTAAAACCTAGCATCATACCTTCTAGGTTAATCAATGTTGTAACAAATGACAAGATTTCATTTTTGTTTATCACTGAGTAATATTCCATTGTAGACAGTCCACTTCTTTATCCATTTGTCTATCAGTTGACATTTAGGTTGCTTCTATAACCTGGCTATTGTAAGTAATGCTGAAATGTTGAAAGAGTGGCCTTGTGGGACCCAGGGGTAGAACCCACGCTGGTCACCAGAGCCAGGTGCACCAGGGTGTCCCTTTGTGGGCTGTGTGCACCCTCCTGTTGTAGTTGGGCCACAGTCATGGAGGCCGTGCTGGTGGGATGGTCTGGCTCCCAGCCTGGCTGGTTCTGAGGCTCAGCAGTGACTACTGTGGGTGGGCAGGTTTGTGGAACTGGCTTCCCCTAGCAGGTTGCTGTTTTGGGGTGAGCTCCAGTGCTACCCTGGGGCCACACACAGGGGTTTGGGAGGTGGGCTGATGCTTTGGAGGGACCCAGTGAACTAGCATTTCACTTTTTTTAAAAAAAGCTCACTATCTTATTTAATAGTTGATTGACAGAAATCTGAATTGGTTCTTTTCTTCAGGCTTAAGACAAGTGTGAAAAAAATCCCTGGGGAAATTTTTTCAACTTTCCTCAAGGCTGAAGAAATTGGTTTTACATAAATTAATACCCTTAGAATTTTATCCTCAAAGAAATGTTTAATAACCTAATGGCTTATGGTACAGTGCAAGTGATTTCTATGAAACCTTATCTTTTACTTGTTTCAGCACAGCAAAAAGTGAGTCATAGAATGGTACTCTCCCTTCCTCAATATAGTTTCCATTACTCTCTGAGTGTATCATGAAGAAAAATGATGCTTTGATTAAAAATGGAATATCGCCTACTATAGTCAGACCTCACCAAGGGCAGGCCTGCACATCTTTCTTTTACCTTTGTCCCCATAAACATGCCAGAGAGAAATGGTGGAATACATCAGATTATGACAATTGTGCAAGGACTGTTATATGTCTTCAGTTCCTCATGAAACATTCACGTTTCTAACCACTGCCGTGTGAATACTCATTGATCTCCAGTGTTTCCTCTTTGTAAAAATGGAGAGATAAGCTGGAAGAGGTGAGGCCTACCAGCCTCCAGCCCATCAGCCCAGAGTTATTAGTCCATTAGCGCAGTCCTAACATCTAAGTAGAAAGGGCAACGTGAGAAATTGAATCTATTCTATATTTCCTTTTTATACTTTTTCATCCTCACTATCTTGCTCAGGTTCAGCTTCTTATCATGCCTGACCTGATTTACTGCGATGGTCTTCCCGCTGATTTGCCTGCCTGGCCTCTGAATCCCTTCTTCACACGTTCCAGATTGTATTTCAGGCCTGCACTCTGCTCTCTCACTGCCCAGGGTTTCCAGACCTTTTGGGTTGTTGACCTATTCTACCCCCTGTCACTCCTCCCCCAATTTATAGGGTATATCCTCAGCCCCTTATCCTGCCCTCAGTATCTTTAGATTTCAAGGCCATCCGGTTTGGCTTCCTTTGTCTTTTCCATCCTCCCCCCTCTTCTGCATTTTATCTTGTTTCCTGTCTAAGTTACGTCATTGTGGTTTGATGTGATGAGAACCCTTCATTTATAAAACATGGTAAGTTTCAGTGGATTCAAGCTAATTCTTCTGGCAGAAACATTCGTGCCAATTTGTTTTAAAATACTGGAATTTCTCTTATTTCTGTCTTAAATTGTGGATGCTATTCTTTCACATTATTCCCATGAGACCATTTCTGGTGCTTTTAAAGGCTAACATGTTATATATTTTTAATCAGTTTACGTATGTAAAAGGCAATTAAACTATTCACACTGTACTGTCAGAGTATTTTGAACACTGGAAACATTTGTAGGCAAAGTGAAGGGCACAGTCCCCATACATTGACATTAATGTTCCTTTTAAAAATCATTACTAATGTAAGTACTATGAATACCTTCTATAGGTGAGATTCTACATATGACCATGGGAAGTTATATAAGTGTAGACTGAATCATGTTGACCTGCTGTTTAGGATCTACATTTGGAAATGGTCCATCTGTAAATGATTAGTCCTGCCCTTGTGGAGAAAACAGTGGGGTGACAAAACAAAAACAAAAACAAAAACAAAAAAACACACACCTTGATATTATTGGCTTTGCCTTTAGGTAAATGAGCTGTACAAACTAATTCTGAAAGGAAACTGACTTTTCTACTCCCTTTACCATTTTTCTTCATCAAAGTGAGATTATGAAGGCCACATAGAAGTATTTATTCATAAATGTAGAACTTGTTATTGAATGCCACTCTATCCCCAAGCATATGTCATACTAGATAGTATCTGTGCACAGCTCTTATTCAAACCCTGAGGACCAGATGTGCCTCCCAATGCAGAAGTTTTCAAATTTCAGGAAAGTGAAGCGGTGCATGCATCTTCTATTAAAGAATGCTCCCAGGGGAACCACCAGCAATTTCCTATAATCAAGCACATTAATGTGTAAGAAGTGAAAACATGACTATTTACTTAGGAATAATGAAGTCTATAAGTTTTACATCAAGATGGACAAGGTTTGGCAGCCAAATGAATCACAGAGACAATTTTTATGTTTTACAGCTTTTTGGATTTCAGAATTATAGAGGCTCATGAACCCGTGGTACTTAATAAAACACGGAACAGAGTTTCTTTCTCCGGGAATCCAATAAGTGTTACTATCCAGCTAGTTCATACTAGTTTACCCATACTGGTGTTAAAACATTGAAAATTTTCCCCAAGGATTTAGCATCCACTGTCCAAAGCTATTCAAGGACTCTCCTCTCTAACCCATTTACCCCAGGGATTCCTGATACGTTTCTATGACCCAATAACCAACCTGTATAGGCATCAGAGCCATACTTCTTATTCAGAATGTTAAATATCACTCCTGAAATCACAGGATAATAAATGTATTCCAAAAAAGCCAGGGAATTTTGATAGAAAAAGAAGAGATTTAGGGAAACTCAGGAGTCTCACTCTCTTTTATTTTTAACTTTTATAGACCAGAGAGTTAGGAAATCAGAAAGCTAATTAAAGTATGTCACCAATAATGTTAAGTTTCTACTGCTCCACAGGGAAAATCAGTCCCAGGAGAGCAAGTAGGAAGAAACAGCTCTGGGAAGGAGTCAACTCCACGATTCCTTATTATCAATGGCTTTCATAGTTATAGTCATTACATTAAGTCAGATATGGGAAATTCCATGTAAGGCTCATTGATATTTTTACAACAGTTGTTAATTTTCAACATGACTCATTGAAAGAGAACAAGACTTGATGAAAGGCCTTTCGTTGAGATATTCTCCTTTGCTTTCTAGAAATAATCTCTCTGTGTAAATTCTAACTTTGCTGAAATCTGCTTTTTGTTTTTCATCTGTAGAATGGGTATAACAATTCCTGTTTGAAGCTAGGATGTTTGTGAAAGTTAAGATGGCATATATTGCTAAACAATTACAAGACATTACCAATTTTTAATCAGATTGAAAATGTGTCTTTAAGAGTCCTGCTTTAATATTTGTTTGTTTTTTTGTTTGTTTGTTTTACTGAGTTTGATCAGCCCTTATAGGCTGTAAGTATAAATGAGAATGCATTGATCTGTCCCTAACCTACACGGTTGGTCAGAGATCCATGACTTGAGCTGATACTATTTAAGATTTTTATGAAAAGTATTTCCTACTCTAATTTAGCATGACAGGCAGTACAACATAGTGGTTGAGGGCATGCATTCTGGAACATAATTACCTTGATTTTTTTTTTTAAAAAATCCCAGTTCTTATACCTATTAGATTGAGCAAGTTATTTAATCTCTTTATTCTTCAACTTCCTCATTAGTAAAATAAGAAAAATAATTGTATCTATCTCATTATATTGTTAGAAATATTAAATGATTTAATGAATGCATAACTCCTACTATAATGCCTACCAAAAATTAGGCTTTCTTCAAGGGTTGACCACATAAATTTTCAATGTTCACTTTCATCATACCTTTGTGATCTACACATCTGGAAATTTTCTACTTCCCAAGAACTACATGACCCTTTTTCTCAGTACCAATATCTCTATATATTGCATTATAATTAATTATTTTTATTTCATTTTTTGAGATAAATATTGACTTGTTTATTGGGTGCCTACATTGTACTAAATAGGCCTTGCATCTCTTCTCAAAACAATTGAAATTAAGAACTTTCTCTAATTTATTCTTGATTCCATCAAGGGGTCTTGTACTTATGTAAATGATAGGCAAATGCTTAATGAATGAAAAACAAATGAAGTTACTTTAATGTTAGCATATTCATGCTTACATACAATAATTAACAGAGGTAACAGCTAAAAGTACTAAGCTTTTCTCATAATTTATGTCACCTAATCCTCACGCAAACTTGTTGAGGAAACTTAGCTTTCAAAAAGTTAGATAATTTACTTAAATTTACACAACTAATAAGGACTCTGATACATAACTAGCCAGCTCTAGTAGTTCATTGTTTTAGCCACCATTGTCTTCAGTCCATTAAATATGCTTCCTGTTCACATAAACTCTTGACCTTCCAGCATCAGATCTTTTGAGAAATACCAAGGTCAAACATTAAGCCAAAAGAATTCAGAGGTCAAGCAAAAAAGGGAAGACCACCTGGGAATACTTAAGTTGGGTAATCACAAATAATACTGTGCTATTATGAGAAAACTATCAAACTCCTGGAAAGAGAGACTCTGTTGATGAAGTCCCCTTGACTCACAAGACACCAACTTGCACAGGAACCTTGGCTCAGTTAGTCCTTGTCTGCTCAAACCTAGTTTATCTGCTGAGATCAGCCTGGAATGCTTGTCTGTAAGCATAATCCATCACCCATCCGGCTTAACCACAATTTGACTCCTTGTCATGATTCATCTTTTGATTTCAGTTTTGGCCCTGGTGCTTACAAGGCTCAAAGTATCCCGCGGGGCTTTGCCAAGACCATTTGGTGACAGTCACCCAGCTTACTGCAGCATAAGTATTTTGTGGAGTTGGGGGACACTTGATTGATAATTACTTAGTCCATCCCTGAGAGGTAATCTTTTCAGTTTATTTCATATGGACAATACTTTTTCAAATTGGGACTGGATGTCTGCTTCCATAGCACAGGTAATTCATTGCAGTTACTTAAGACTGAATTCTAAATCCATGTGCCATTGGTTATTTAGGATGGATATAAGGAGGAATTTCCTGAGAACCTTATGGGTCATTAAACACTGACATGTGCTACAGAAGACAATTGAAGAACCCTTTTCCTGAAAAGGTCTTTAAACATGGGATCAATGAACATTATCCAGTGTGGGCTCGAGTGAACTTACATGAAGGTGAAGATATGAAATAGATGATTTCTCCAAGTCCTTTATTTAAAGGGACTGGCATTCTATAATTCATGCTTTAAGCTCCAACTATCTTTGTTGAGAGAAGTTATATCAGTATGTAAGGAAAGCAGATATAAACTATTCTAGAGGCACTCATATGCCTTTTTATAGTGTACTAAACCAAAACTGGAGGCTTAGAAGAGATATATCAAGTTTCATTGATTGTAGACATGGAAGTCATACTACAATCTTGGGGGAGAAGGGCTACAGGTTTTTAATGTAGCACTTAATATTCATGCAGGAAAAACACAAACAGAAACACATTCATTTACTGTCTACATTCAGTTAACAGAAATGGGGTTTGAAACCTTCCAAAATGCTGTCTCTATATTCATATTATAAAATACACTGAAGATATAAATAGCTCTCAAAGATTGTACCATGCTAGTTTTAAATAGAATTTAAACTATTTATATTTCCATACCCATAGATTATTTAGGCAGTGTTCCATTTAGTGTGGATGTGCCTCAAATATTTGTGCTTTGGGAAATAAGGATGCATTTTTGTTGATGAACAACATTGATTTATCTGTCTGTTTACCTTCCAAAGGGTTATTTAGCCCAATGAAGAAAAGTAATACTGCTTTAGTCTTAACAGTAAAAAATGAATGAATTGGAAATAGGTGTCTTGTGTTCAATTTCTTCATCTTGATTATTGGAATTGGAGGAGATTGGGGGATATTTATGTAGAAGCACCACAAAGAATGTCTATGCACTTCTATAGGCTTTGGTACTGGGTATGACACTGAGTACCATTTGTAATTCATTAACACTTTGTCTTATTTTCCAATCTGATTAGTATATAATTATCGTCAAATTTTCCTTTAAGTTTGATGGCATTCATATTTCCATTTATTTATTAATCAAATATGCACCAGGCACTGTCTTGGCTGCTGGCTTATAATAGTGATCGAGAAGATGAGGCCCTCATCCTCATAGATCTTACAATGTAGAATGGACATGGTGACAAGTTAATCATAACCAACAGTTTCAAATGTGCACCCATATGAAAGGCAGGAAGATCCTTTGTAAGTGCAAAAAGGTGTGGCAGGAATTCAGAGAGCAAAAAGGAAGTTGCATGGGATGGGGATGGAATACAAGCACTAAAAGCAGTGAGGACACATTGAAGAATATTTAGCAGGATATTTTATTTATCATATAGATAAAAGAGGAAGGAAGAAAAGGGAGCAGAAGAGGAAGAGACAGTTGGATAGATTTTCTTAAATTAGCAGGGAAAATGGGAAGAGGAAAAGAAGGAAATGAGTTATAAATGAAAAAAAAAGATGAACTACTTATGGGAGAGAGAAGAGCATGAGACAGTATGGCATTCATTACTAGTGCATGTAAAAATACTGGATGTTCACATTTCTAAAATTGAGGCTGGCCAGGACCTTGAGGTGCAAGCCTTTTGGGCATTCATAGGCCTGACTCACAGCATCACATCAGATTATGCAAATAAACATTGTAAGAAGAATAAAATCAGGGGCTGTAAAATCATTCACAACTCCTCCCATCAGCTCTATTTCCTTCCTTTTTGAATCTGGGCTGGCCTGTGACTATTTGACCAATCAAATAAAGTAGAAATGATGCTATGACAGTTTGGTGTGATACTTTAAGAAAACCGGTCATGTATGCCTTTTGCTTTAGATTCGTAAGCCATCATATTAAAAAATCTAACTACCTTGATATATATTTTTAAAAAGTGTGTGGAAGGCTCTGAGGCTAAAGAAGAGGAAGAGGGGACCAAGTGAGCCTAATGTTCCCAATATCCCCACCAAGGTGCTTGGTATGTAAGTGAAGCTGACTTGGACCCTCCAGGTAAGCTTCCCCGCTAGTTCAATACCACTGAGTGGTCCCAGCTGATGCCCCATAGAATCATGGGGTGGAAGAATCACCCAGTTGAGCCCTGTCCACATCTCTAATTCAGAAAATTGTGAAGGATGTTTCAGGCCATCAAGTTTGTGTACTTTGTCACAGAGCAATAGGTAACTGGAACAGTAATTTGTTTCCAGGGGTGAGGTGCTGCCATACAAAGCTCGTATAAAGGTATGGCTTAATAACTGTCCATTATACAAGTGGAGATATTGGTAAAAGTAAACCCCAGAAATCTGGATTCTAGAAACGTACTTATATGCAGAAATCATTGTTCTGACCACCTCTCCCTTTGCTCCCTGCCAAAGATATGGTGACAGAAGATGGCTTGGCTTTGGGTGGAGAGCACCAAATGCAACATACAGATGTTGTGTCTTAGAAATGTACACTTGAAACCTATATGATCCTACTAACCAGTGTCACCCCAATAAAAGGCAAACAAAGCAACCTTTTCCTATTAATTTCTCTTCCACTTGGAAAACTTCCCTGGCATTAACCTGATCTGCATCATGACAACAGCTTGCCATTTTCTTCTTTCACTGTCAAAAAGAAACATGTCTTAGAATATATTTCAGTCATTCTTTTGTTCATCCAAAAAATAGGTTTCATTGTAGAGAGCCCTAGAAAGTTGCTGGCATCCTGTGTCTCTGTTGTGTTCCTACTGCTTGAAATTGCCGAGGGATCCCAGGGGTTGTTTGTGTGTAAGCGGTGATGTGTTATTGTTCCCATCCACCTTGGTTTTTATTTTTTCTTTACTCATCAGATGTGAGTGAGCTCTGAGGAAAATGTATGCCTCCGTCTTACACTCTAGTCTAAAACCATACTATAAATATCACCATTTGTATATACTTCATATGAAATATAAATATTTGACAGCATCTGCTTCTTTTTATTTGTTTTCATTTTAACATTAACCAATGATTGTGTTAATTTTCAAACTTATCCACTGTTCAATTTATAACAGATGCTCCCAATAGCAATGCTCATGTGGTTATATAGCACGGTAAGCTATGTTGTCATAGCAAGCCTTCTAACACCCCAAACTGCTTTTGTATCCTTTTCTCACCAGTCAACCTTTTTAATATTTAAAAGTTAGTTGTATAGTTATCTTGTGAGTGTTTGAGTTGGAGATAAAAAGGATGCTCAGAAATACAGTCAGTGTGAATAAAGAAACCCTGAGACCCCTAAGAAATCTTCCTAGAGTTGAAGATCTGAGGAGAGCTGATTTGGTTTTTTTGGCTGGGCTCAGAGCAGACAAATGGCATTATCAGGTATTAATGAGGCCTCAACAACTCCAACCTTATTTCTGGAGCTTAAGCTGAGCCTCTAGACCAGTGGTCAGCAAACTGCGGCTCTGTTGACTAATGAGTTTGCCGACCACTGCTCTAGACCAAGAGTCTAGAATCTTAAGATGAGTCTCTGGTCCCTGAAGTCAGCCTGGAGCCCTGGCAGATATCTAATCTTTTAAAGTAGCATCCGTGGGCCAAAACCGGTTTGGCTCAGTGGATAGAGCGTCAGCCTGCAGACTGAAAGGTCCCAGGTTCGATTCCGGTCAAGGGCATGTACCTTGGTTCCGGGGACATCCCCAGTGGGGAGTGTGCAAGAGGCAGCTGATTGATGACTCTCTCTCATCAATGTTTCTAACTCTCTATCTCTCTCCCTTCCTCGATGTAAAAAATTCAATAAAATATATTTTTAAAATAAAATAAAATAAAGTAGCATCCATGGGCAGACAAGGTGTGTTTGACTCAAGAGCAACAAGTGTGTGATCACAGTGCTCAACCCTACGTGATGGGTGGAGAGGAACAGAGGGCCCTGTGTTCTAGAAAATATTACCTCTTAACTAGGTTTTATTCCTGGTTGTCTAGTGGTGGGGATTTGGCAATTTCTTCTAGGTTTTAGGTCTTCATTATGTTGAATCACTGCTGAACTGGGGAGAAGAGGGGCCAGGGAAAAGTGAGGAGGGTCAGTATTGGCTGAGGAGCTGGGCCAGGCCTGGACTTGCAGGTGAGATCACAGGGGAGGTAGGTTTGATGAGCCAGAGAAGCATGAAAGGGCCTGGAAAAGTGTGTCTTTGGTTCTGCTTTTGACTTCATTCCAGTTCTTCCTTTTCTTTCTATTTACTAGGGAATTTATTATCTGGTGTGACTATAGAAAACTCTGTCTGAATTTTATTTCCTCATTCATATTTCTTTCAAATAATTGGCTCTGATAGCACTACTGCTTAATTCCTGAAGAGGTTGGTTGGCCCTGCAGCATCTCTCAATCCACCGAGGACTTGCTATTGTAAGTTATTAACCATGTTGCTATGGGGAATGGAGAAATACTTTTATAAGACAAGGTCCCTCAAGCAGCTAAAATATGGTCAAGTAGCTGAAACACCAGGACATAAACTCTAGTACAAAGCAATATGTAACAACATTCTATGAATTCAAAAACATTTTAATTTCCATAGGAAAAGTCTGATTGGTGTTTGGTCATAGTAACAACTAACTCTCAGATCTGGTATTAAACGATCCTAATGGGTCAATGAAAAGTTTAAATAGTAATCACACTTCCAAATGACAGGCATTTTGTGACTGCCTAATACTTCTACACTCCAATAACCAAACCTCCACAGCTAAACATCAGCGAGTCCCTAAAATGTCTTGCTTCTGTATGTCACCAATCCTGAACTCCAGAATTCCCCAAATCTTATATAAGAACAGTAGTTTGCTTTATACAGGGTGACTGCATCCTGCAAGCATGATCTTTCCTTGTTTTAAAAGCAACAAATTTACTTTTCTGTCTTAGATTTTGAGTGACGGCTTTTTTCTTTGACATTGTTTATTAAACTCCATGGCTCTGTTTGGTCAGGTGTGTTTCTCCTGGAGTCACAAGCTATCAAACTATCAGAAAGAGAGCAGCCCATGGGAAATGACCTTCCAGGTATAAACTGACCAATCATGAGGCATTAATGATGCCTTTACCAAGTCGGGGGCTCTGACCTTGGGAAATGCTTATGCCCCTTGTTAGGATATAGACGATACCATGGACAGCGCTTGCCATGTAAAAGCAAGATACTGGACAACTGGGGCAGGCGTGCTGTAAATGAAAAGGCATGCTCTCTCTCTCACAGTAGAGGGTCAGAATCTAACTGGGAGAGGGGTGTAAATGATCACCTGAACTCAGGAAGTCAATGAGAATCTGCACCTCCCCCTCCACACACATACACACCTGCAATTAAGTTTAAGATTGCCAGACATCTTATCTTTACTACAGACACCTTATCTTTACTACATTTTTTTTTCCTTTTTAGAGGAAAGATCCATAAGACTTAAAGAAAGGAAATTTATTTTTAAAATATATTTTATTGATTTTTTAACAGAGGAAGGAAGAGGGATAGAGAGTTAGAAACATCGATGAGAGAGAATCATCTATTAGCTGCCTCTTGCACACCCCCTACCGGGGATGTGCCTGCAACCAAGGTACATGCCCTTGACCGAAATTGAACCTGGGACCTTTCAGTCTGCAGGCTGACGCTCTATCCATTGAGCCAAACCGGTTTCGGCAGGATTTTTTTTTTTAATCTAGGTATATTAGGGGGTAAAAATATTAGAGTCAAGGAAGAAAGTTAAAGATCTGAATTATTGTGATTATCATGTTAGATCTTGGGAAGTATAATCTGGGAGTCTCTCCAGCATAAAGTAACCCATCCCTCCCTTTAGAGGAAGTGGAAGTGTATAACTGGCTGACGGACATCACTGCTCACTGAGTACGGCGGGCCTGAGGCAAGTTAAAATACCTCGTGCTTGACCAGTTCTTTTGGGCGGAAAAGAACCTAGCCCCTAGACTAGGCTTTATGTGGAGGGGCATGGCAAGCTGAGAAGGAAACCGGCTGAGAAGTATCATCTACGGCTTTCATACTCGGGCGACTGATAATGAACAATGCCGATAACTAAGGGTTTATAATCCTGAAAGGGGGTGGGGGTATTTGAGGGGCAATTAGACTGTGAGACTGAGTGGAAAATATCCTGCAATGAGGGAGAACACTCGCAGAACTGACTGAGGGAAAGAGATTTCCATTAGAGCAGGACCCAGACTGAGATGATAATATGTTATCAATGCCAGGTCACAGACACCTACCTCCTGCGTGCCATTGGGCTGACTTTGCACAAGAGAAAAGTCTTAGAAAAAAAAAGTTGTGGGTTTTTTTCCCCTAAAGTCACAAGCATAACTCTGAAGACATCTACCCTTCTTTTAGGACAGCTGTTGGAGAGATGAGCCCAGGATTCCTTTTGCTCTGAAATATCAGACAAGCTCATGCTGTGTGTTACGTGTGTTTTGTATCAAGAGGGGGGTGGGTAGGAGGAGCAAGGGGAGTGGAAAAGGTTGGCATTAGGTGCTCTCACAAAGAAGAAATGATCTCAAACTTATAAAATGAGAAATCTTGACCCTAGCCCCATAGTCGGCAAACTGCGACTCGCGAGCCATATGCAAAGACCTTTGTTTTCTTATTTTTTTATTAAGATGTTCTATTTTTAGAAAGTGAAAAATTATCAAATATATGGAGGCAATTTTCTTTAATTAAAATAGTCATCACTTTTACAATAGTAAAATTTCAGAAACATTTAACTATAAGCAAAGTTTAAGTTGTGCATGATACAGACACAATAAGCCAACTACTACTAGATGAATTCGATTTCCTACTCCTCTTACAATTTTTATTTTGTACTTTGATTCACTAAATTAATTTTGTCATAGACAAACATACTTTAATGTTTTCCATATCTAAAAATAGTCTTCAACCAGTAAATATAACACTGATATCCAAAATATAAAAATATCTACAAATCAATGAGGAAAAGGGAGCTAACCAAAGAGAAAATGGGCAAAAAGCTTGTACTGACCCTTCTCAAAGGCAATGTCCAATCGGCTAATAAACTTATAACCTCACTGATCTTCAGTGAAATGCAAATTAAAAACCATATTATGACTGACAAAATAAACTTTTTTTGAAAAGCAAGTCCTGGCAAAATTAATCAGCAACTGGAACTAGTGTATGCTGCTTTAAGGAAAACCACTCTGTAGAACTGTTTGGCTATTATTACTTAATATGAGTGTTTTATATGATTCAGCAATTACATTCCTCGGTAAATTTATACATATGTGCACCAAGAGTCATCACTACAAAATACATAACTAGAAACTAGAAGATTAAGACTAGTACACAGCAGTAAAATTTACGGAATTCTAAAATTGTAAACTACCCAAATCCCCTTCAACACTGTAGTAAATAAGTTGTAGTATAATAGATAATAGAAATGAAACAGCAATGAAAATGAAAACCCTGCAACTGACAAGGTGAATGATTCTCAGAAACATAATGCACAGCAATGGAAGCCAGCCACAATAAAGCAGCCAGCACTGCAGTGTGGGACATTGGATTAGGGACTGCCCTTTTGGGGACAGTGACTGGAGCACTGGGGACTTCTAGGAAGGTCATTATATTCTGTTCTTTGATCGCGAAGGCTGCTGAGTAGACTTTATTTAATATATGTGCTCTTTTTGTAGTGTGTGCTTAAATTAAAAGTTAATAAAAACCCAACTTGACCCCATCTTGCCCTCAACTACCACACACGTGTAGGAATATCTTTTATAATAAGCCTTCTCAGTGAGAGTTCTATACTTGCTGCATTTACAGTACTCACTTCCTCATGCTGTTTTCTCTGTAGAATCCACTTCAATTGGTCTTTGTGCCCACTGCTCAATGCTAACACTCTTTTCAAAGCCACCAGTGACCCTAAACCAGGGGTGGGCAAACTTTTTGACTCGAGGGCCACAATGGGTTCTTAAACTGGACCGGAGGGCAGGAACAAAAGCAACCTGACCATGCTGGCACTCTCATCTTGGGCTGCTGGTGAAGGAGCGGAGGGGAGAGCAGGAGAACCCTCCATTCTTTCGGCTCAGTGGGCCGGATAGAACAGCCTAACGGGCCGGATCTGGCCTGTGGGCTGTAGTTTGCCCATGGCTGCCCTAAACCAGTAGGTGATTTTCAGTCTTCATACCTTATACAATTCCCAGCAGCACCTGCCACTTTGATAACTCCATTTTCCTGAAAAATGTTTATCCTTTGGATTTGTGTCACTGTGTTCTCCCCCCTGGCCACTCCTTTTTTAAATATCTCTCACTTAATGTAACAAATAAAACTAGGAGGATGACATAATTAGAATTCACAGAACACTATAAACTTCAAGTGACCTGCAAGTACAAAAGTAACCACCAACATTCAGCAGAGCCTTGTCTGGACTTTGTAGACAGCTGTTGTCGGGGAGAGAGCTGTGGTGAGGGGCGGAGAGCTTGGAAAAACTGCTGAGGAGGAGGGAGTGGATCTTTGTTCATCAGTTTATGTTGTTCATTATATTCCACAAATGAGTGAGATCATGTGATATTTATCTTTCTCTGCCTGGCTTATTTCACTTAGCATAATGCTCTCCAGTTCCGTCCATGCTGTTGAAAATGGTGAGAATTCATTTTTTCTTTTTCTTTTTTTCTTTTTTTACCACAGCGTAGTATTCCATTGTGTCATATAAGCCTAACTAATGGACACAGACAACAGGAGGGTGAGGGCAAGAGTGAGGAGGATGAGGAAGTAATAGCGGGATAAGAACACATATGTAATACTTTAATAAATAAAGAATTTTTTTATTTTAAAAAAAGGGCCATGGTGATCTAGTAAAGATAGACAAGGTCCAATTTAAATGTAGAAATACTCAAAACTTCTTCAGATCAATCAGAGCAGAGAAGGGATATAGCAGTGCGGGGTTCACAGTGACAAGACTGAGAAGTGATGTTTCTGAAGGAAGAGGGTTCAGGAAAGTGTGTCATCCTTTGGGGATGGGAAGTGAAAGGGGGAAAGAAGTATAAGGGTTAAAATTATGTTTCTGCCAGAAAATAATAGAATAAAATACAAAACAAGGGGCATACAAGATGCTCTCACAGTAAACAAATAAACCAAACGAAGCCAGAATTTCCTATTCCTGAAATAGGCAACTTGTAACCCACCTCATTGGCACCCTGTCCACAAAATTGCATTGACATAAGTTGTCTTCCCATACACAATGATTACAAGGGCAAACAGAGCAAGAATCAGACATTTTAACTGGTACAGACACTGTCTTGGGAAACCAACCACAAAGCAGAAGAAAACTCTAAGACAATTCCAAACTGAATTATACATCTTCAGTCAAGCATTTGCAGACATATAGCCAGAATAAAAAATATACATATTAAGGGGGAAAAATGAAATGAAAGTTGAATGAACTCAGCAAAGAGGAAGGAGGAGGGAGAGGAGAAAATTGTAACAGAAGTGAGGACTGACTGAGAAGGAACCACAGGGAGAACAGGTTTAAACAAAAATTTAATAAGGGACTTTGGAGAAGAAAGGTAGGAAAATAACTGAAAGAAATTAGCTAACATAACTTAAAAGGGCTAGAAAAAAGTGGTTAAAATGGAAAATAGACAGATATTATATATTTAAATAATATAATATGGAGTCTCTGAAAATGTAAACAAAGTAATAACATAGAACTAGTATTTAATTATTTAAAGAAAAAATTCTTAGGGATAAAATAATAAGTGTTTCTTTTAAAAAAATATATTTTATTGATTTTTTACAGAGAGGAAGAGAGAGGGATAGAGAGTTAGAAACATCGATGAGAGAGAATCATCAATAAGATGCCTCTTGCACACCCCCTACTGGGGATGTGCCCGCAACCAAGGTAGATGCCCTTGACCGGAATCAAACCCGGGACCTTTCAGTCTGCAGGCCGATGCTCTATCCACTGAGCCAAACTAGTTTTGGCAGAAGTGTTTCTAAATATAGAAGACAGCTAGTAGTTACCCAAAAACTTTTCTTGACATGATTGTAGAAATAAAGTTGGAGCAATGATTTACTCTCAGCAAAATGGTGGCTAACTTGTTAATACCTACTGGGGTAAGCATCAGACTCCTCAGCCCAACATGATATGGCTCTGCTTCCTTTTCTGCCTTCATACTCACACACACACACACACACACACACTAAAATTACTGCTAGAAATTTGTTCACTCTCGTTGTTATTAAAAAAACTAGAGGCCCTGTGCCCAACATTCATGCACTGGGTGGGGGACGACCCCACAGCCTGGCTTATGCCGTCTGTAGTCCACCGGCAGTCGGACATCCCCCGAGGGGTCCTTGGTGCTGCTGTGGAGGCAGGAGAGGCTCAGACCACCCGCTGGGCTCGCCAGGCATAAGCCCAGGTCCTGGCTGAGCCGTGCACCCCCTGTGGGAGCACATTGACCACCAGGGAGCAGCTCCTGCATTGAGCATCTGCCCCCTGGTGATCAGCGCGCATCATAGCAACCATTTGTTTCGCCATCCTGTCAATTTGCATATTACCTTTTTATTATATAGGATGCCTGGTGGGCTCCTGTCACACATAAGTAATCAGGGCTCTGGGCTACTTCCCTGGGACTGCAGATTAGAAGGGTCCACCCCAGGGACTTGCCTGTCTTTGCTTCTGCCTGAGTGAGGAACCTTTGATTTACTTGCACCCATGCACTGTGGTGAGAGGAGTTGTATTGACATATGATACCTCTAAAGGCAAGCGAGTTGGCTGGGTTGGTCTCAACAGCAGTGAACTAAAAAAAAAAAAAAAAGTAAAAAAGTTAATAAATCTGTAAGATTCTAATGCTTAAAAATCTTTAGGACTTACAGGCAAATCCTTTTTAATTACAGACAAAAATATCAATAAATTAAAAGGACAAGAGGATTTCACTGATATCAGGTTTCTTAAAAGCAACATAAAATGCAAAACAATAGAGCAGCATTTTCAATGGAAAAAAAGTGAATCAAAGATTTTATACTCAAAAAAATTGTCATTTAACTAACAAGGAAAAATGGGTTTTGGTTTTTATAAAATATATTTTTATTTATTTCAGAGAGAAAGGAGAGGGAGAGAGAGAGAGAAACATCAATGATGAGAGATAATCATTGATTGGCTGCCTCCTGCACACCAGCCACTGGAGGCTGAGCCCACAACCCAGGCATGTACCTGATTGGAAATCGAACCACGACCTCCGGGTTCATAGGTCGAAGCTCAACCAACGGAGCCACACTGGCTAAGCTGCTGCATATGTTATTTTTAACTACTTATTTTTAAATAATTTTAAGAAAAGTGCCAAAGTGAATTACAGGGATCCCATATGTCCTGTTGAGTGTTAACTACTGTGACGTGCCTTGAGGATGGATGTGAAGGTTCTCCCTGTTCTAGAGGCAGCCCCAGGAAGAGAGAGGGAATGGTGCTCTGTGCTTAGCCCTCCCCCTCCCAGCTGTGTCTGTGAGGAGGCACCATTCTCTGTAGAGGAGGGGCAGGCAGCCTTCCTACCTAGGTCTGAAAAAATATGATTTGGAGAGAACAAAACATTGATGAGGGGTTTAAAGGACAGCTGAAACGATAAAAAAAAAATAAAAAAAAATAAAAGGTCCATTGATCCAAACAATCTGGCAGCCAGAGCTTCCAGCCCTGAGCGTTGGAGGAGGGCAGAGGCCATTACAAAGCGCTCCAGGTCAGGACACACTTGAAATGATTGACAGCTCCATCCGCCTCGAGCTCAGTGTGTTTGCCTCATTCACAAGAACCTCACCGCGGAAGATCTTCCCCAGCGTCCCTGTCCTCTACATAGTGTCTTGACTTTTCACCAAGTCCTTCTTCAGGTGGAAACTGTCACACGGAGGCAGTTGATTGCCTTGACTTTTTGAAAAAAAAAAGGATAATTTATTGAAAAACATCTTTTTTCATGGGCTACAAATGTCTTACAGATCCACAGGCAGGCTTTTAAATTGAGAAAAAAAAATAAAAAGATAGTTGTTATGTTCTAGGTATATATGAGCTAAATGGGACACAGAGCACACCACACACACACACACACACACACACACACACACGATGCCTTTTCCCCTGTAGGCTAGAGGTTCTATTCATGGATACAATTTATCTGTTTATATTTCCTTAGGGACCGGTTCTATTTTTTTATAGCACACGAAGCCCTAGCTTCATGTTTTCTGACCAGCTCTTTTGAGCTTTCACCACATCTTTACACCTTCCCCTGCTCTATTTTGGATTACTGGGATAAGATGAAGTAACTTGCTAATTTTATGTAAAATGATGCGGAGTCTATTTCTGTGCATACCTGTTGCACTGGTTGTGTATAAGTGTTCATTTCCCATCTTCATTGTTGCATTTGCTTGATTTTTCAAGGTTCTTTAAAGTTTATGGCAAATCGTTGTTTTTGTGTGACAGTAGTTGTAATTCCACAGGGGAGAAAACATGAAAAGGAGAAAGAAGTAGGAAGGTTGGGAAAATGCACATACCAATGGTAAAGTTAGGAAACTGTATTTTTGTTAACTATTATGATTGGGTTGGTTACTTTCAAAACACCTGTTTGACTTCATTTTGTAATATAGGCATAGGAACATTTTATGTATTTTTTTAGTTCCTTAATATTTTGGTTTGTGGGGAAAATCTCTTGTTTGCTTTCTTTATTATTTTTATTGTTGAAAAATGTGAATGAGTAATCTATACACAGAGTATAATGGAAGTTCAGAAGACGTAACTTTAAAAATCTAAATAGCTAAGGTACCTAGAATACCTGAAGGGCTCATAATAGCATAGAAAACAGGACTATTCTTAGCCTGACCCCTAGTGTTAGCAGCAAATAAATGTGGAGTCTTGACATTATTGGACAAAAATAAATGGTTGAAGAAGAAATACATGACAATAATTTTTTATTAGAAGATATGTCATCCTTAGTGAGTGAGTACTGAGCTCAGAAGCATCAGTCCATCTGGGCTCAGAGATCAACACCTTCACTTGGCAGAAGGGAAACCTGAGCCGGCCTGCTTTTGGGACACGGAATTAGTCTGACCTCCTTTATGGAGCTCAGTTTCAATCTTCGCATTCACTCCACTGGCCACAAGTCTATTTTACAACCATGGGAAGACGGTCTCTGGCTTTTAATGCCTGTCATCACCACAGCCTTCGCTAAAATGCCATCCTGCCCTGAAGTGGGCGAGCAAATCCAAGTTACTCAAAGGGCACCGCAGGAAGGGCCAGAGACCGAATTTATTCTTTATGAATCCAGTCTGGGTTGAGGGTTGTCTGACTCTCCAGTCAACAGAAACAATCTTAGTAATTTTCCTCCCCTTCACAAGACATTTCTAAATATAGCTCCTTACACTTCAACTCAAGTGCTTCCCTCTTTTCTCTGGTAGAAGCCCTCTGAAGCTTTGAACAATGCCTCACCATATGAAATTATTCGACGGGGATTAACTTTTGTCCCTGATTTCAGGTGAGATGTTCTCCACAGATAAAGGAGAATTGTGAGTTGGAATGTCTGCCACCAGGAAACCACAACAAATGGTGAGCTTTAATAATGCGGTCACCTGGCTGCCCCAGGTGTATGATACATAGCAGCCAAGGGTTTTATGTTGGTCATTTAAAAATAGGGGTTAGTGCCCAATGTCATCCTGAGAAAAATCTTTTATTAAGGAAGTTCAAAACTTCCCTACAGAAGAGATGCAATCGCTGATGCAGGATGATGATTCGGTGTTCCAAACTGGCAGGAGATTGAAAGAGAGAATTCAGGAAACTTTCTTCATAAACAGTTCCTATAGTAACCCCAATGTTACTCTTCTTATTCAGCCTTTACATCCTCCGAAGCATCATCTTGTTCACACATTAATATTGTTCATGCAATAGCATTGAGAACTTTATGAAAGATGCTTGAAATATAGGTATAGTCTATATTCCCAATATAAAAACACTACCACTTGTAAAATATTAGTTCATGAATTAAATAATCTGTATGGTTTCTTACCTAAAAATATTTTTAAAGTAATTAAAGCTAGAATAATGTAGAAGTCAAGAGAGGGCTCTTCAAAATTAAAAGTGAAAGATTCCGAATTGAGATTTCTGAGTGATCATTCTGATTCATCCATTAACTTTTAGCAAGGTGCTTACCCAAGGTACCTAATTTGTTTCAATTTCAGTTTTCTCTTGGTAAAATGAAAAGGATTGGATTTGAATATTTATTAGGTTTCTTACACTTCAAATACTGTGTTTGAGGTATAGACCATTGAAGAACTTAAGGAATTCTTCGTATTCTGGGGGACTAAGGCAGGACTAAATATCATCAGTGTATTTGGAGCGGACCAGGACTCTGAGACTGACCATGACTCTTTAGGCCTTCATCATCAGAAGTAAAAGTTGAGCCTACTCAATTGGTGTAACACCAGGTTTCTCGAAAAGTCTCAGTTTCATTAATGAGAATGTAGCAATGGCAAAGATGCTCCAAAGGCATTTTCTTTCCCCCCAACAGAGTCACACGTTGGTTGGATGCTGGGATTAGCAATGTGATGCCTTAGAGTCCTGGTCGGCAAACTGCAGCTCGAGAGCCACATGCAGCTCTTTGGCCCCTTAAGTGTGGCTCTTCCACAAAAATACCATGGCCTGGGTGAATCTATTTTGAAGAAGTCTTGTTAGAAGAAATTTCTGTTTAAAAAATTTGGCTCTCAAAAGAAATTTCGATCGTTGTACTGTTGATACTTGGCTCTGTTGACTAATGAGTTTGCCGACCACTGCCTTAGAGCTTCTGTACTCTCACCAGAGTTGAAGAGGAGACCCAGGAAGCCACACCTCCCTATGCCCCAACACTCTCAGTCTTTCCACCAATAGGTACTAACTTTGATAAACTTGATTCTTCTGTCTTCAGTCACAAGAAACCTAGGACATCAGTCACCCTCCAATGTCTTATCACCAAAAGGCTCTGTCCTTTCCTTTTCCTTTCCCCATCTTCCACCTCATTCCAACTTCTGAAAACCATCCAAGGCTCCTTTTATGTTCTTGGTGTAACCAGACCTGACTCACACTTGAGGACCATACTTCCTCTGAACCCTCTCACATGTTAGCTGTGTTTCTTTCATGTAGTTGTGCTGGAAAGAGAGGTAAATTGTGGGTTTGCTCTCCCTTGCTATTTTCAAACTATCCTTCCTTTCCTTCTAAAGACCCCTCAAACTTTGAATCTCAAATGTCAAATAATCTTTATAACTTTTTTTTTATTTTTATTCATTTCTATGGATTCCAGATCCTAGATCCTATTATTTCTTTTATGAAATGGGAGACTAACCCCTGCTTTAATTCTTGGCAATTTCAATATATAGGTAACTAGCTAATCCTTCCCACACTCTGGTTTCTTAATTGCTTGATCTCCTTTCAATAATAAATCCACCCACTTGTCTCAGATATTCACTCCCATGGCTGTACCCAAGATCTTGTCATTACCAATAGCTATAGAACAAAATCGAAGCCTCAATTTAGATGCTAATATCTGGCACCAAATATAAGAGCAATAGCTAACCTGGTCACCAACAGAAACTTGCTCAACAACAGACAGGACTAAGCCCCTTTAGACACTGAAAATTCAGTTCTGTTTTATAGTAATAAACAAATGGAAAATAAAATAAAAACCATCCCACTTACAGTAGCATCAAAAAGAATAAAATGCTTAAAAATAAATTTAACAAAAATACTATAAAACTTATGCCTGAAAACTACAACATATTGTGGGAAAGTTTATAAAGAATTGCATAAATGAGAAGACATCGTATGTTCACAGATCAAAAAAGCTTAAGATGGCAATACTCCCCGAATTGATATAGAGACACAATACACCTATCAAAAACACAGTTTCGTTCTTCTTTGAAGAAACCAGCTAGCCTGACCCTAAGATTTATATGAAAATGCAAAGGATATGGATTAGACAAAACAATTTTTAAAAAGAAGGAATCTGTACTGAATTGATGTTATAATTTCAAGAAGTTCAACTCATACTTGTTGGTTTTAATTGTTACTACAAAGCTACAGTAGTCAAGATAGTGTGGTCCTGGCATCAATATAGACATAAAGATCAATAAAATAGAATTGAGAATCCAGAAATAAACTCTAAGTTTTAAGACTAGCTGCCATAGTCCTAGCTGGTTTGGTTCAGTGGGTAGTATTTTGGCCTGTGGACTTAAGGGTCCTGGGTTTGATTCCTGTCAAGAGCACATGCCAGGTTGTGATTTCAATCCCTGATAGGGGGCATACAGGAAGCAGCTGATCAAATTCTTTCTCATCATTGATGTTTTCATCTCTCTCTCATCCTCTCTGAAATAAATTTAAAAATGTATTTTAAAAATCATTAAACTAGCTACCACATGACCCAGTAATTCCTCTCCTAGGTATACATCCAAAAGAAATAAAAACTCGTGATTCTAAAATGGGAAAGTATCCAAAATGTCTATCAACTAATGAATAGATAAATAAAATGTGTTGTATCCAACAGTAAAATATTATTCAGCAATTAAAGAAATAAAGTATTGATACTTGATAAACATGAATTAGCCTTTAAAACACTTTGCTAAATGAAAGAAGCCAGTCACAAACACCACATACATTATTTCATTTGTATAAAATATCCAGAGTAGGCCAATCTATAAAGTGAATTCATTGTTGCTTCAAGCAGGTAGTTAGAGAAGAAATGGGCAGTGACTGTTATTGGGTGTGACGTTTCTTTTTGGGGTAATAAAAATGCTCTAGGCTCTGGCCAGTGTCACTCAATGGTTCAACTGTCAGCCCACAAACCAAAGGGCAGAGATGGGGTTGTGTAAGACCAGGTTTGCATTTTATTCTAAATGAGGCAAGAAAGTGCATCTGATTGCCACCTCTCTGACTGCCTCTCCTTTTCCTTTATAAAGGACACTCTGGCCATAGTGGCCTTCATTCTTTTTTTTTTTTAATTTTTTCAGCTTTATTGAGATATAATTAACAAATAATTATATGTCCTTAAGGTATATAACATAATATTTTGATATTTGTAACATTGTGAAATGATCCACAGTCAAGCTAATGGTGCAACATACAGATCTGTAACATAGAAACCCACACCTGATCAATATCATCCCCATAAATTTAATAAAAATAAATAAATAGATAAAAAATGAGATAAGGAAATCATTGGAATGTGTTAGCCATAGCGGTGCAATTAAATCAATTTTATTAAATTGCTTTCTTATCTAGTTTGTGAAGAATTGAGCAAGATTGAAATTAGATATTGGAAACCATTGCCATGTAAGAGATAATAATGAGTTGGCCATGAATTTGAGACAGAAAGTAGAAAAATTAGAAACATTTCTGGAAGCGTATTCAACAGGACTTGCTGATAAATCAAAGTGGATAATAAGAAATTTTTATTAGGTTTTATGAATTATTTCCGATATTTGAACCCCTGATTTTACTGGACTGAGATGAGGGTCACTGTTTAATTAAGTGAGAAGTGTTTTCAATACAGGAGAAACTAAAAGTATCAGAGTTTCTGTTCTGGTTGTGGTGGAGTTACTGATACTGGTCTTGTTCTCTCTGCATTAACAACTTGTTCTCTCAGCTTACTGGTCACATGCCCCAGAAGCTGGCTCTGATTCATTACTTTTGTAAATATTCTTATGAAACTCAATAACAATCTTAAAGAGTAAGTAATATATTGCAATATAGAATGTAATTTTATATATCTATAATTCTTTCAATACAGCTTCCAGTAAATTATTGCTTATGCAATTATTTGGAGAAATAAATGAAGAAAATAGATAAGCATTTTGCTGAGTTTGAAATTTTGGAAGATTTCATTTTATTTTTTTCTCTTTCAATCTGACTGATTCATTTCTCACATCTGCTTAAATTAAAATGTAAATCTTACATCAGTGTTTAAAAATTTGTTAAGTATATACTTCCAGCAAAAGTCTATCAGCTACTAAAGGCTGACATTACCATATGTTCAAGTTCATGAGTCTTTGTAGAACAGTATTTATATTCCTGCATTACTAATTCGACAATGGAAAAAATAGCTTGCATAAGGGCTTCACTAATGCAAAATAAACTTTTATCTTAGCTTCACATCATTAACATTAATACTTATATGCCTCAAATTGTCCACATTTCAATGTCAGTAAACTTGAGAGGTGGAACAGGGTGTGAGCGTGCAATTACACATGTACAAAGCATTCATGCTTTGCAAAAGATAGTCTTTGGGAAGATGTTTGTGCTAGAAAAATGACTGAATGGGGCAAATGTGCAATGGGGAAAATGACAGTACATTTGGCTTGGTAAGTACCACGTGTTCTAACTGGCATGAGGACATAATTAAAGTGAAGTCAGTTTTCAATATGAGACCTCATAGACATTTAAATAAATAAATAGCTCAATGATCAAAAATTTAAGAACAAATGACTCGCAGTAAAAAACAATTCCATTCAAAAAATTATTTTGCATCTTACTCTGTTCCCAGCACTGTGCTAGATACAGAAAAAATAAAGATAAGATTCAATTTCTGATTATAAAATAATTATAGCTAGAGAAATGCATGCACTAAGTGTAAATCATTTTTAAAACCACATTCATATACAATTAATTTATCATTAATTTTGGCCTACAAATTATGAGAATAAAATAATTATCCTGGGGGTTGTCAAACCTGCTTTTTTACGCATTCCCAAAACATTTACATTGTCCCTGAAGTAACTGTATTATTTGTTAACAGGCATCAGAATCACTGTTTAGTTTGTTTTACAATTATTATTTTTCTGCTTATGGACCTGTAGCAATAGTACCTTGCACATAGTAGAAAACATGCACATACTGCCACACAAATGAAATAAAGAATTGATGAATACTGAACATTGAATTGTAAAATATTCCTCCTGAGAGCTTGGTAAAGTGGTACAAAATGATTTCATTTTGTAAATGGAAGGCAAATTAAAATGATCTCAGGTAAAAAAGTAATTACTGAGAGCCCTGGCATGTAAGAATGAATGGTCTGATTGAATCTGATCATTTTTCTTTGTGTGAAACATAATTTAGCATTTCTGCACATGAATAAAAGAGGAAAAATTAAATCCATTTATTTAAAATGAAAAAGAAAAAACCTCTGAAAGAGTTCACAACTGAACAGTCTCACTAGTCAAAAAATGTCTCTTGCAATTAGTGAAATGTTCAATGTATTGCAGAAGAGACTGTCTGTCATTCAACCCAGGATGCTCTCTTCCGCCTGGCACGCAGCCATTTTGTCATTCACCCAGTGTGAGGCCTGAATGTTGGATCATAAACATTAGCAGGAGCCTTCCGTTCACCCCCAACTCTTCTATTTACCCAAAGTATGCAAACCTGGTTTAGTTACAGTCTTGATTAATTCAGGTTCCATGGGTTGAACAGTATGTAAAGTGATCAAATTACCTATTGATTCTTCTAGCACCCTCCAGTCTCTCATGATAAACTCCATGCTCTTAACAAATTCTTTATGGCCCTTGTGTTCTGCTGTTCCGCCTCTGGTCTCAGTTCTGGTCCCAGTTCTGGTCCCTCCCTGCCTACCTTCAGAACAGCTCTGCTGCTCCTCTTTCAGTGCCTGCAACAACCTCAGCTCCCTCTTAATTCAGTGGTTCACAGGGCATCGATATGGAAAGCTCTTTTTCTCACTTCCCACCTGGATAATTTCTTCTCTGAGTATAATTTTAAATATATGCATATATCCTCTTATTTCAGAGAGGAAGGGAGAGGTAGCAAGAGAGAGAAACATCAGTGATTGGAGAAAATCATTGATTGGCTGCCTCCTGCATGCCCCCGACTGGGAATCAAGCCCTAAACCTGGGCATGTGACCTGATTGGGAATTGAACTGTTACCTCCAGGTTCTTAGGTCTACACTCAACTATTGAGCCATGTCAGCTGAGCTGAGTGTCATTTTACACTTCAGTTCTTTGAGGAGAAAGTGACCAGATCCTAAGATTGGAGGATGTTTACCTTAGGGAATCCATGGCATTAAGCAAATTCCTTATTTTTAGATTTCATTCGTTCTTTCAATTTTCATTAATGATTCAACAAATATTGATTGATCATCTATTCCATGTCAGGCATTGTTCTAGATATGGCGGGGTGCAATACCAATATAAGACAAAGTCCCTTCTTCTAGGCTTGCTCTCTTGTAATTAATTTAGACAATTGAGACATAAGTGATAAATCCTATCAAGAAAGTCAATCATGGGTCAGGTAATAAGGCTTCTTGGAGCTGGGTCCTAAAGAATGCGAGAGAAAAGCCAGGCCAAACTGAGGAGAAAGAGCATTCTAGTCAGAAAGAATTCAAGTGCAGAGCCCTGGTCTGAGCATGAGTTTGGCATGTCCATGGGACAATGTAAGGCCGAGTGAACCCAGAAAAGAGTGAAGAATAAAGCATCAAGGGTTGTGAGGGTGGAGCACATTCTGCAGCATGTTGCAGGTCATAGTCTGAAGTTTGGATCTGATTTAAAATCCTAAAGGGAGCCACGGGAGGATTTGGAGCAGACGAGGGCAATGTGCGTATTTAGGCTTTAGAAAAATTGCACTGCTGCTAATGAAATGTAGGGAGAGTGAGAATGGAAGCAAAAATGATGATGGCTTGGCCCAGCGTTCAGAGGGATAATTGGTAAGATTCAGCATCTAATTTGAGAAACAGAGTCCTGAGCCCATTGATAGTTTAAATGCAGAAAGGGAATGAGAAATCGGTAAATAATCAATGAAACTAATTCCATCACTTAATTACAAGAATAATGAGAAGAGAACAGCTTTAGATTACATCATGGTTCTTTACTCTCGGCACTATGGACATTTAATCTGAATAATTCCTTGTTGTGGGGGACTGTCCAATGCTTTGGAGCTGTTTAGCAACATTTCTGTCTCCAATCCATTAGGTGAAAATAGCAAATCTTGATTTTGACAACCAGCAGTGTTCGAGAATATTTTAATATGTATAATTCATCAGTTAATATTTATTTTAATATTTAGAGCAAGAAATCTGTATTAGATAGCCTTATGGTAAATCCTACTTATGCCATTTGCTGGCTGGGTATACATGGTCAATGATAATACTTAGTTTTCTTCCTTTTGTTAATCATATAAATCTCTCATACCTCACTAGAGGCCTGGTGCATGAATTCATGCATGGTTGGCATCTGGCCAATTGGGCCAGGATAGCTGTGGGAAGGGGATGCAGGAGGTTGGTGGGCTGGCCCCACTCCCTTGTCGAACTCCTGTTCAAGGGGCAATTTGCATATTAACCTTTTATTATATAGAATGTCTTATTACTGCCAAATTTGTTCCCCAGTCCAATCTCACCATTTATCTCCTACTACCCCCATCTCATCTTAAATCTACCACATAACATTCAAAAGGATGAATATGATAGGTAAAGTGAAAAAGAAAACCAGGCAGGGAAGGCTAGCCTACTCTTGATTGTCAGGTGGCAAAAAAAAAGTATGGGGTGATGATAAATTGATATATATTTTCTGGTCCCAGAGCATGCAATTTTGCCACACTGCTTTCTTCTTTTCTAAAGCTATTCGGATGGTTTAGATTTACTTCTTGTGGGCCAAATCAAGGGTCAATTGATACATTTGTGTACTATGACCACAAGATTTGCCTTTGTTTTGTTCCAATTTCCTGGTCAGTCTCCACTACCCCTCAGTGGCCTCAGAATAATTAGGATAGGTTCCATCATTTCAGATCACCTTTGCAAATCCTTCATGATTGATGGGCTAAAGAGTATTAATGCAATTAAATTGTTAATATAAGTACCTAAATTATATTAACATTTAACATAATTAAACTATTTTAACTCAGTATTTCCTCAACTAAATATCCATCTTGTTGCCTTGCTCATCTGCACCTTCATGCCATTGTACTTATATTCTCTTCTTTATATCAACCCTCCTCCTCTCTACCTAACACAATTTTGTTCATGTTTAAGGCTCATTTCAAATGTCTCCAATAAAGCATTCCTATTCTTTTAATTCATAATAATTCCCCTATTCTAATAAATGAAGCATTGATAATTTATACCATACAAGATGTAACTTGACTAAAAATTATTTTGTATGAATTACTAATTATTTCTACTTTATATGCCTCATTTCCTCAATAGATTGTAAGATATTCAATCAATCAACAGAGCTTGCTAGAGTAAAACTAAAATGACTTTTCTTAATCATCATGAATGATAAATGAAATATCATTTTGATGTCTTTATTAGAAAAGTTATGTTCTGTCTCTGGTGCCTGACTATTGAGTGGGTTCATACTAAGTATCCAATAATACCTGTTGACTTAATATGGTAAATATATAAATAATTTTATTATGCATTTTAATAACAAAAGAGAATAATACTAAAGATCATATTTGACTAAAATATATAAATAGTGTATATGTTCACATATTATATAATTTTTTAAAAAAACATAACATTTAATTGATGCAAAAAAACTTTTTTGCTAATCTAGGAAAATAAAAATGTAAGTTGCTCAGGCAGAATTGAATCAGTGGTTCTTAAATTTTGACATGAATCAGAATCTCCTGGAGAGGTTAAAACAATTGCTGAACCCATCCCCAGAGTTTCTGATGTAACAGACCTAGGGTGGGACCTAATAATTTTAATTGCAAACAAGTATTTAGGTGATGCAATACTGCCATTCCTACAAACATACTTTGAGAATCACTATGGAAAGTATTCTTTTTCCTAAGGAGAAGAACAAGCTACTTCAGTTATACCACCACCATGTTTCAAGAAGCATAATGAAGGAAGACAGAATAGTCAAAGGAGATAATCTTCATGATTGTTTTATTAAGACAAGATATTCAAACCAGGGGAGATTCATTTTCTCAGAAATAAGAGAGCAGGTTGTTCTCACTGGCAAGGGAGTATTAAAGTGACCAGGGGGCCTCAGCTCCTAGGTTAACCCAGATGACCCTGTGCCATGTCTCAAGGTCCCAAATTTTCCCAATGATAATCCTCATCACTTTTACATGAAAAACTTGACAAGACTCTGAGTTCAACTTATGTTGTAGTTCTGCAACCTTCACAACTGAAATTTTGTGCTTGTTTTTTTTTTTTTTAATTCCCTGTTGCTTTGTATATAGGAAATTCTTCTAGAGTTACTTTAGAAGCTCTTTGATTCTCTGATTATGACTTTGTCTGAGAGTTTACAGACTTGAGTTTGCCATTGTTTTTGTAAGAACCCCAGAAAAAAAATCCATCCCATGCAGTCATGTGTTGAAACTGGCTCATACGAGCTAGCAGAAGATGCATGCCTCTCTTCTCAGCTCCATATTCAATGACACCATGTTGACAGTTTGATATTGGCCATGGTAGGGATTTTTACACCAAGGAAATTGGCCATGATTTACAAATAAGATTTTTTGAGAATTACTTGTTAAACATTTAACAGCCCAACACTAGTTCCATGTCACTGTTTTTGTAATTAGCCCTAAATAATAAAAGGCGAATGTGCAAATTGACCAAATGACCGGTCACTATGATGCACACTGACCAACAGGGGGTAGACAATCAATGCAGGAGCTGCCCCTGGTGGTCGCTTCTCAGCCAGAAGCCGAGATCATGGCTGGTGATCGCAGTGGAGTAGCAGGAGACTCTTCCACCTCCTCGGAAATGCTAAGGATGTCCAACTGATGGTCTGGACATTCTCCAAGGCCTGGACTGTGAGAAGATGCAGGCTGAGCTGAGGGACGCTATCCCCTCAGTGCATGAATTTTGTGCACTGGGCTCCTAGTATTACTATAAGATTGAATGCAGAAACTCGTGGTCCCCAGAACACTTGCTTAAGAAGGCACCTGATCAAAATTGACCATCAGTGGTTACTCATAATTCTACAATATTTTTAACTAACTAGCATCCCATTTTCCACTTGAAAGGAATCTGGGATTGTGCTCAAGCTTTTAAATGAGCAACCCAATGCCCAAACCCCACCATTGGGGGACCATTTCTTAGGACCACTCCTGATATAAACTTCTATATCAGTAGTGTCTATTCAGGAAACAGAAATTACAACAATTCTTTTAACAGAGAATTTAATATGAAGAATTGTTAGAATACATTTAAATAGGTTAAAAAATTCAAAAAAGTTAAAGTATTATATTAGGTATATTATATATCTAGTCCTATATATAACAGGAGGTATCTACTGTTATAGGAAATGGTAACTCAAAGGAAAGTTATCATTAAATCACTAAAAAAGTTATCATTAAAAAGTTATCATTAGCCAAAACCGGTTTGACTCAGTGGATAGAGCATTGGCCTACAGACTGAAGGATCCCAGGTTCAATTCCGGTCAAGGGCATGTACCTTGGTTGCAGGCGAATCCCCAGTGGGGGGTGTGCAGGAGGCAGCTGGTCGATTATTCTCTCTCATTGATGTTTCTAACTCTCTATCCCTCTCCCTTCCTCTCTGTAAAAAATCAATAAAATATATATATTTTAAAAAGTTATCATTAAAACACTTGGGAAATTAACCCCACCAAGCTGAAACTCAGACCTCTGAGAGGGCTGTTGATTCTGTTCAACTGGTTCTGGTGTTTCTGAGCTCAAAGAAGAGGTTTGTTATTCTTAGAACTAAAGAGGGGATCATGCTGGGCTGATGCTGGCATCTGTGTCAGCATGCCCCAGAAGAATGAGTACAAAGTCTAAATCAGGAGGAATCGGATAATCCAACAAAAGCATTGCAAAAATCATAGGAAAATACGCCTGGAAAGTGATTTCAGGGTATTAGGCAAAGCATAATACAATATAATAATGAATCAGAACAAATTGATATGGGTGCACTTACTACCCTGTTTCCCTGAAAATAAGACTGTGTCTTATATTACTTTTTGCTCCCAAAGGTGCGCTAGGTCTTATTTTCGGGGGATGTATTATGTTTCCATGAAGTAGGTCTTATTTTTGGAGGATGTGTTATTTTCGGGAAAACACGGGTAGCAATTTTGTATTTAATGTATTAGTGCACTTAACAGTTTATGTGATTGTATAACTAAAACTTGGACTCAGAGATGGTCTACCTTTAAAGATGCTGAGATTCGATGACTTGTCTGACTTAATGGAGAAAATGGAATGCAAAAGTATGGGTAATGTGCCACATGCCATATTGTTTATCTGGGATATCTCTCTGTCTTTCTCCTGGAGTCCAATAGTTTATAGTTTTAATATCACTTCTTCACCCTTCTTCAACAAAGTATTCCCTGATCAGCTGAACTTATTCTTTACAGTTCTGACCACAAAGGAAATTAACTCTTATCTAATGTTTCTTTCCCTTATTAATCTGCTTATGAGAACAGGGGTCATTTCCGTGTTAATGGCATCACCTCAGTAGATGCTCAATATATACCTGTAGGATAAATCAATGGATATCACAAAAGTATCTGACACAAGTAGCTAAGCAATAAATGATACTTAATCTGATATTCATCATTAATAGTTTTACATTGTAATTGATATAATTTATAGTGAAGTCTTTAGTACAAATCTGCTATGACATTATTTTGTACAATGACCTTTTCTTTTGTTCCCACAGAGATTAGAGACTATAGCATAAAAATCAAAGAGCAGATTTATTATTTCATCAGGTGAATATATTGTGTCTTATTTATCTATAGACTTTTATAGATGTGAGACTTTTTAGAGTAGAAAGTTTTCCTATTATCCTACGCAGAAAAATGCTGATATTTTCTGTTCTATACTCAGAGTTAAATACTTTTTAAAATAATTCACTTTTGCCCTAACTGGTTTGGCTCAGTGGATAGAGTGTCAGCCTGTGGACTCAAGGGTCCCAGGTTCAATTCCAGTCCAGGGCACGTACCTTGGTTACCAGTACATACCTAGTAGGGAGTGTGCAGGAGGCAGCTGATTGATGTTTCTCTCTCATGGATGTTTCCAACTTTCTATCCCTCTCCCTTTCCCTCTGTAAAAAAATCTAAATATATTTAAAAATAATAATTCACTTCTGGCTGTAGGCAAAAAACATGGCAAATGGTCCACTTAGCATGTTTAGGTTGCCTAACAAACTTATCACTGAGTGATAGAGGTCAAACACAAAACAACCAGATAGCCAGGAGTCATCTCTCCTCCAAAATGAACCTTTTCTCTCAGCTCCCTGATCCCAGCAGGCGTTGTTGAGTTTGTGCCTGTATGCACTCAGCTGGTATCCACTTAGCAGGTCAGTACTTACAAGAGGAGAGGTGGTGAATCTTATAAGGCTAACTCCCTCCGAATCTATGATTCCTGTTCCACAAAGGACTCATGCAAAAGGAAATCTCATTAAAAAATTAAGTCTCCTTCCTAGCAAAGCCAGGATGAGTCCCTTAATGAGGATTGAGGATTAAATGGTGTGTTGCTTCTTTAAAAATGTTAGGATCCTGATTTATACCGCATTACTGGGGAAAAACGAAAGCAAGGGTGTCACTCAACTGTTTTTCTCACAAAGTCATAGGAATTCATTGTAGAAAATTTAGAAAATATAGAAAAACATGATGACTATCTCTGATAACTATTATCAATAATTGTGTTTGGTATAGATTTATCCAAAACGTGTGTGTGTGTGTGTGTGTGTGTGTGTGTAAATGTATGATATAAACAGATAAATGTGTAATTCTTTTTTACTGTATGTACACAAAATAAATATAAATATGACTATACCGTAATACTTCACAAACATCTTTGTTATTTTTATGATTTTATTGACTATGTAATGTTCTTTTTGATGGAAATAAAATATCCCTCTTGTAAGAAAATTTACTTATTGACCTTATTGTTTGACATTGTATAGTGTTACTTCTTTCTTTATACAAATAAAGCTCTAGTATGCTTTCATATATAGTTGCCTACATGATTGGTGATTTTATCAAGATGTATTTCTAAAAGTGCAAATTCCTGGGAGGAACAAATTACTTAGACAAGAATCTGTTAAATAATGGGCATTGCCAGGTTATGTAAGAACAAAATGGGGAATTTTTAGGCTCCTTCTTGATTTGGTTTGGAAATAGCTAAAGGACATTTTCTACTTTAAATGTTTTTGTGGTTCCTGATTATAAAACTTTCTTTTAAATATGCTGACATTTTTAGTCAATCAGCTAGGATGCTTATTCAAAACAGGATCACGAGTGGAGTGGTCCACTCTCACAGTTAAATGTAGCTTGTATATAACTCAAAATAAAAATATTAATAACACTATTTTTTCTGTGACAACTATATTCTTCTATATGCTTGGAGCTCAAGCAAAACTGATTTGTCTGAATTTATTGAGACATAAACTTACAGTAAGTAGTATTATATTTGATCTAGTGAGATCTGAAAAGTGAATGGTAGTGGAGAAATCCTCTTGATTTCATATATAGGGTGAGACAAAATCAGGTTTCCAGTTCTAGTCACTTTTGAATACAATAATTGATAAACAATAATACAAGAATCAACTCTGTATTTTGCATACTCACAACTATAAACCTACTTTTGCCACACCTGTGTATGTAAGCCTGTTGACAGATACATTCACGTGTAACAAAGGGGAACAAATGACTTCTCTGTGTTTGCTCTAATGCCAGCTCGAGTCTGAAAGGATTATTGATGTAGTAATTGATTTTATCATTCCCCAAAATAACAAAGACTTTTCAAAAAATATTCTATTAACCTGAAAAGAAAGTGAATTACCTTCTGCTATCTTATTAGCAATCAATGGTAATAAAGACTGTGAAAGTGCCTTGGAGAATCCTTAATTATCTTTCTGAGATCCTCTGAGAACAAATGAAAGAGAGGCTTATAAAAAAAGAGAAAGTTAATTAACTTGTCCCAAGGACTATACCCATCCAATTAAAGTATAAATAAAATATTGCTAACTCACCATAGGTTGTTTGATATATAATATGTAATTTATGCACGAGAAAGAAATAAGCAATACAAAACATTTTAAAACCAGTTATGTTACTTTACCTGGTTCCCTTACGAGTATGTTCTCTAGTTTGATAATTCCTCTTCATTTTCCCATTAAGTTATTTCAGCTTAAAAGATAGCCCAACGGCCCACAATTAGCCACAGTGACGCACAGAAAAGGCCAGAAGTGCTCAGGGGACACGGGATCATCAGGATGGTTACTTGCAAGACTGAAATCATCACCAACTACTGGACATGTTGCCCTCTAGCCATTTTATTTCATTTTCCAGTTCAGTCTACTTAGTTTCTCTCTACTAAGTAGCCAAGGATATAGCTGTCACAGAAAAAAATATAGTAGCCAAGGATTTTGGTGTGTCATTTTTAAATCATTTTAAAATCCTTACACACAAAAAATTGGGGAGTATATTTTTAGTTACTCATTTCCATAGAATTGTTTTAGTGAATGAATGGCTATGTAAAAAGAAAGGGTTACCACCCAAAATACTATCTGTGACACTTCTGTGAATTAAGGGCATTTGCTGTAGAGTGAAGTGGGAAAGATTCATACATTAGCATGCTGTTTTGATTTGAATGTGTGTGTGTTTTTTTATATCATCCACAAGGATTAGATGGTGTCTCAATGAGAGCACGCAGCAATGATTCTAAGAAATAATAAGTGTCAAGTCCCTTTAACATTGTTATCTAGGAGACTGCAGTGCGTTGTAGACTTCTCGGGTTTTCACATTTGATCAGTACTAACCACCATGCTATGCCTTAAGTCTCATGAGATGACTTGGTATGTGTTGAGCTGGAGAATTAAATCTCACCCAGAGACATGCAAAGAGTCCACTTTCCAGCAGAGTGGCAGAGGCCCAAGTGGAAAAGTACTTAATTTATGATCTCCTAAAATCTTTCATATCTGCAAGAGTATACAAATGCTGTAGTCCTGACTTCTACAGCTAGCTAGAAGGCAAAGGTACTCAGAAGACTGCTTTTTCTGATTGGAACAAGGAGAATACGCCAGAAAAGATGTAAAACCACAGTAAGCCACCTTCAGGTATCCGGTATCAACGTTTGCCTCCTGGTATAAGCAACTAGAAAAGCCACTGGGTGCGTTATTTAAAAACGGTTTGTTTTATCCGTTGGACAACAGGCAGTACCAATTGTGATCCCTGAGAAAATTAAAACAAAGAAAGCTCATCAGTCAGTCACCTGGGGTTTTCCATGGAGGCACTTTCAGAGTCTGAGCACAAGAGCAGACTCGGAGGATCTTGCTGAATTGAAGAGACAGGAGTTGCATTTTGATGAGGCCCTAGCATCCCATGCAGAGAAAAAGCTCCAGGAATCTGCATAAACTGGAGTGTGTTCTGAGTGTTAACTTGTTTGTGTGTAGCATACACAGCCTGAAGCCAGGCCGGGACATGCTCTCTACTGTAAGATAAACAAGCCCCGGAGGGCACGCAGCGCTACAAGATGCTCCAGATACAACCAGCCACAGCAGAGGTGCCTGGCTGTGAACAGCCAGGTGTTCAGCGGGGAGCCGGGAGGATGCTGTCTCAGGAATAAGGTTCATCTACCCCTACAGCACACCTCGTCCAGACCCACCTGGGAAAGCTTTCAAAAGAAGCCTCAAAGGAGTCAGCTGCTCCCCAAATGGCTTCACTGTTAAAACAGACTGCAACGTGTTTAAAGGAAGACAAAACACCCCAGACAAAAATACAACCAGTAACATGTCCAGCACCCGATTAAAATTTACTAGAATTTTATGAAAGAGCAGGAAAATCTTACCCAGCATCATAAGAAAAATATTACAATAGGAACAACCAAATGTGAACAGAGCCGATGGAGTCATTCGAACAGGACTTGACCACGACTACAAAGAGATTAAAGCAAAAGTAAACCTAAAGGCAAGAGACGTACCCTGTTTCCCCGAAAATAAGACAGTGTCTTATATTAGTTTTTGCTCCCAAAGATGCGCTAGGTCTTATTTTCAGGGGATGTATTATGTTTCCATGAAGTAGGTCTTATTTTCGGGGAAACACTGGTAGAATTTATAAAGAATGAACCAAATATTTGTTCTAGACAAGGAAAATGAAATATGAGAATTAAAAAAAAATCCTTTACAGATTTAAGAAGCTATTAGATATTTATAAAAATATTCAGTAGACTTGAAGCCAAGGCAAAAAGGCAATGGAAAGATAAGCACAGAGAGAAAGACAACATTAAAAATTAAAGGACTCAATAACCTGTGGGAAATATAAAGCAGTCTGACATATGTTTAATTAGAGTTTCCAAGATAGAGGAAAGCGAAAATATATTTGGAGAAATAATATTGCTATACTATTACTAATACTGTACTTATTTGAGCCAGAAATGGTTTAGTTATTTATTTTAGTCCATTCGTTGGGGTTGGGATTTTTTTCTCTTTATTTTTTTCTTTATTGATTAAGGTATTGCATATATGTCCTTATTCCCCCCCCCCCATATCTTCCCACCCCTCCACTCATGCCCTCACTCTCCTAGTGTCTGTGACCATTGGTTATGCTTATATGCATGCATACAAATCCTTTGGTTGATCTCTCCCCCTTCATTGAGATCTTAAGAATCATGTCATCAGTGGATAAAGACAGTTTTATTTCTTTTTCCCAATGTAAGTACATTTTGTCGTGGGGTCAAACCCTGAGTTCAAAATAAGACCACTGGAGGCTGCTGATTGATTTAAAGAAAAAAAGCAGGCAAGGATTATTGAACTGGCCAGGATGGCTGAGAAAACACCACACGACCGTGCCGTTGCAGGTGTAGGCAGTCCTTTTAAAGGTCCAAATCACAAGAATTTTCCTTTGTTCTAAATTCTAAATACTAAAGGCTGGGAACAGCTCACAGGGTCGTTCTCAGCCACATCCTGCTGGACCTTGGAATGTGGCCCTATCTTGCAATAGCAGATAGTACAGAAGCAGAGCTGAGCGATTAATTGCTAAAGGTTATCTACAGTTTCTACTCCTGAAGCTACTGAGCCAGTGGGAATCAATCTCCTGTGGTCCTGGTCCACAGGCACCGGAAAATTGCCTTTGCCTCCAGGTCTCAATCTGGAAGCTGAGGCAACAACCCTTTTATTTAAGCAAGTATGCGAGTGCCAAAGCCAAGAATAGCAGGATTAAAATTCACACAGCAATTTTTACCTAAGTATGGTTGCTACCATATTTCACTTTTCTTGTCTTGTCATATTAAAGTAGCTTGTACTTCAAGGCAATGTTGACCAGAAGGAGAGAAAGAGAACATCTTCATTTTGTGCATCATGACAGAGGGAAATGTTCAATCTCCCCCCTCTAGGTATGATGTGAGCTGTGGGTTATTGTATAGATACTCTGTACCAAGTTGAGGAAGTTCCCCTCTACTCCTCAGACCTTTTATCTCCAAAGGGTGTTAAATTTTGCCATATCTCTTCCTGTATCAAATATATGGTCAGATGCTTTTTCTTTTGATCGTATTAATAGGTGGATTCCATAGATTAATTTTCAAATGTTGAGTCAGTCTCACATCACTGGAATAAATTCCAGTTGCTTATAATGTGTAATTATTTTCTGTATATACTGTTGGAATCAATTTGCTGATGTTTTGTTGAGGACTTTTACATCTATATTCCTGAGAGATATTGATTCTGAAGGTTTTCTCTTTTAGAATGTCTCTATCAGGTATGAGCATTAGAGTAATATTGAATAGAATTGTAACTGGACAATCAGTGGGTCCATGCTGCCTGTCACTATTCCAGCCAGTTGAGCAGAGAATCATTACGAGCATTTATTCCAATACTGCCGGCAAAATGGGAGAACAGCAGGTCACCCACAAAAATCTGCTCTGCACCCCACCACAAGCCAGCTGCTTACATTGGGTAAAAGGACAAAGGGGAAATGGCCAGAGGGCATGCCAAATGGGCAGTAAACAGATGAGGAGAGAACTGGGTGTCTTCAAAGGGCTTAATCTTATGCAAGGCCATCTTCAAAGAGCTGGGGATTCTGGTTTCTGCAGCAAAGTTGTTCATCTTTCCATGATAAGAGGTGGCTCCCTGATGAGGAAATGGGCTGTGCTTCCTGGTGAGCTCCCAGGTCCCCTGTGTAACTTCCAGCCAGGGTAGAATGTGCCCATGTTAATCAGAATAAAACAATCACAGCTAACAGAGGATGATTAATACCCTGTTTCCCCGAAAATAAGACATCCTCCAAAAATAAGACCTACTTCATGGAAACATAATACATCCCCTAAAAATAAGACCTAGAGCATCTTTGGGAGCAAAAATTAACATAAGACACTGTCTTATTTTCGGGGAAATAGGGTATTTCTAACAAATTTTAGCTGGTTCCCCAACATTCTGTGTCTGCCCCTATCAGTTTGGGGAATTGAAAGAAGAGTGATATAGCTGTGCTATAAAAATTAAATTGTTGCCGAAACCAGTTTGGCTCAGTGGATAGAGCGTCGGCCTGCGGACTGAAGGGTCCCAGGTTCGATTCTGGTCAAGGGCATGTACCTTGGTTGCGGGCACATCCCCAGTAGGGGGTGTGCAAGAGGCAGCTGATCGATGTTTCTCTCTCATTGATGTTTCTAACTCTCTATCCCTCTACCTTCCTCTCTGTAAAAAAAAAAAAATCAATAAAAATATATTTTTAAAAAAATTAAACTGTTGAATAGCCCAAATCAGACTGGAGAGGGACACCATCTTGTAGAACAAGTTAAGAAACTCACTGGGAGGTTCTAGACTGATTTTCAATTTAAGATACCTTCAACTGTGCATATAGCCAACTCTCCTAGCTGGCAGAGGATACACAGGTGTGTTTTTCAAGGCCCACTGTTTTCTAAAATATATTCTCTTTCCACAGGGAAGACTCACACATGTACATGTACAGAGTACCATTCATAAACCTAGTCATAACGTACAGGTGGTGCAGTTTGCAAGATTGTTCAGACAATTAACAAGCAGCTGCAACTCCTCTGTTAATATTATGTTGACTCCAACTCAGCCCTTCTCTCCAGTTCATAGAAATACCAAACTTAACAGTGTTTCCACATTAAATAAAAAGTCCACAGCAAAGCACAAGCACCACTGCATGGCTAATAAACCGTTCTCGCAAAGGTGTTTGCATGCTGCATTCATCCTGGGGAGGGGGGGGCAGGAGGGGATATTCCGTGCACACATTGTACCTCCCTCATGTTATACCCACCATGTCGTACGTGGCAGGCTCCATGCTCCATCAGTGTAACTCAGACCTTCACACTTGTTCTTCCCCACAGCGATTCAAGTGTTGAATGCTCCTAAACATTTTCAGACAGATGTTATCAAACATTTTCTTATCACCGTGTGCTCAGTCAATTTGCATAGAACAACCATTGCCACTGGAATGAGGTGCAATCAACAGAGAAACAATTAGTGTTCGTCATTGACATCTGGGAATGTACCTGTACTGCATAAGGATATTTCCTTTGTTGCACTAAAAACACTTTTGCTCCAACATTTTTACCTTTAATATGATGTATTTGTATATCAGATTAAAAGTACATATTATCTATAATAACAAAAGTGTAATATGCTAATTAGACCAGACATCCTTCCAGCCGACCTTCTGGACAAAGCCAGGGCTGCAAGGGAAGCCCCGTTCCCGAGTGCCAGAGGGAAGCCGGCACTGGCAGACAAGGGGAAGAAAGGCCTACTCTTGCACAAATTTTATGCATTGGGCCTCTAGTCTATCTATATATATAAAAGCCTAAGCAACCATTTTGACTAGTTGACTGCTCGACCAGTTGCCATGATGCACACTGACCCCCAGGGGGCAGAGACTCAACACAGGAGCTGTTCCGTGGTGGTCAGTGCACTCTTACAGAAACTTCCCACATCCAGCCAACCTCCCGTGGTCCCTCCCCCTGGCCAGCTGGCCCTGATTGGCCCCGATTAGGACTGGGAGAGATGGCCCTGATGGACAGCCAGGTTGAGGGATCCCACCTGTGCATGAATTTGTACACCTGACCTCTAGTATATACATAAAGTATATAACTATATATACATGTGCTTTAATATATACCTACTTTTCAGTTTATCAGATTAAGTATATATATATATATATATATATATATATATATATATATACATATTTCCCCCCTTGATGCTAACAATTCCTCTCTATTCTTTTCCCATCAAGAGAGCTGGGGTCAAACCTCTACTTCTGGTTATTATTTAAAGGGTTACAAGAAGCTTTAACTCTTACTATAATAAGGAAAAACAAGTATTTGGATAAACTTTTTTTAAAGTCATAGTTTTTTTTTTAAGCCATTACAAATCTGAACATGCACAGAATTCTGAATGAATTAAACTCCAGAGAGAAATGAGTACTTCTTAGAGAAAAAACAAAAACAAAAACACAAGTTCTTGGTTACTATTATGCCTGGGAAAAGAGCAGACAGGAGATAAAACTTTCTTCTATAGGATGCCCCACAGGTAAGAAGAAACCACCCACATTCCTAATAGAACATGTGGGATGGCAAGAAAGATTAAATTCCAGAAAGTTCCAGCAGTAAAGTATTTTTTCAGCCACCCAAAACGTCCTTCCTACGGGCTCCACATACATGGGAACATATTAAACGCTGGGACTAAAGCAAGAAGTCAGAGTGCCATCTCCTCAGGGCATCCTGCAACACAGGGTGTGGCTGGAGAACCCCCCCCCCCCCAGCAGTCCCAAAGCTGCCTGCAAAGCATAAAATGTTCTTGGGAGTCTCACAATCCTTAGAACCCAAGTCCTTCTGAAAAGCACAGTCCTGGTCTTATCCCCAAAATAAGTATTTGGAACCAGAAGCAAACTCATATAAACAAAAGCTCCAACCCATAACAGTCTACTTCAATAAGAGCTTAGCTCAGATCTGCTCTGGAGTGAAGCATCATTGATTTCCCTGCCTACTATTTTTTAATGAAGAAGATTCAGCATACAATAAGGCATTACACAGGTTGCAAAAACAAAACAAGACACAAAAAATTACAAAAAGTATGATTGAAAATTAAGGAAAAACTTGTTACAAAGAATAGAACCCACATATTGGTTTTAACAGAAAAGAACAGGCAAATAACTATTTCAAAGTATGTTAAAGAAAGATGTTGAGAGTATGCAATTAGTTGAAATTTCAGCAGTAAAACCATAGCACTGAAAAAGATAATATCTGAAACGAATATTTTCTCCAGTAGACTTACCAATATACTGGACACAGAAAAAAAACACATCCATGAACTTGAAGACAAATTATCTAAACACATAAAAAGAGAAGCAAAGAGGAAAATCAAATGACTACAATAAACAGCAAAACAGCCCTGGCTAGATTGCTTAGTGGTTAGAGCACCAGCACCAAAGGGTCTAAAGTTCTATTTTCGGTCGAGGGCACATACCTGGGTTGCAGGTTCAATCCCCAGCCCTGTTGGGGTACATGCAAAAGGCAACCAATTGATGTTTCTCTCTTTCTCCTCCCTCTCTCCCCCTCCCTTGCTCTCTCCTTTCCATTCTCTCTAAAAATCAATGGAAAAAAATATCCTCCAATGAGGATTAACAAAAAAAGATTTTTTTTAATAAAAGAAGTAGCACAACAACAAAGATATGTGATATAATATCATGTGATCAATCGTGCTTGAATTTTAGGTCCAAAAAAAGATCTAGAAAAGAAAAGCAGAATCTTACCTAATAATAGACAAACATGAATGAATTAAACTCCAGGTTGAGAACCGCTAACAGGGTCACCTAAGACATCAAAAAACACAGATCTTTACATTACGATTCATTAACAGTAGCAAAATTACAGTTATGAAGTAGGAACAAAAATAATTTTATGGTTGGGGGTCACCACAACATGAGGAACTGTATTAAAGGGTCACAACATTAGAAAGGTTAAGATCCACTGTCCTAACCAGTCTCCTGCCTGCCTGCATGATCGCCCCTAACCACTCTGCCTGATCGCCCCTAACTGCTCACCTGCCTGCTTGATCACTCCAAACAGCCTCTGCTTGGGCCACCACCACCAAGACTTCATTCAGAAGGACATCCTAAAGGATGTCTGGAAGGTCCTTCAGCTGCCTGGTCTAATTAGCATATCACGCTTTTAAATATAAAGAAAATCATACCTTAACAAATCAAGCTGTAGAGAACCAAAGCTAATAAGACATTTTTTTAAAGAACCCACAGAAGCAGGACTTCTGGAGTTTCAGAGTGTGGAGCTTTGAAAATTCTCACCAAAAAAAAACAATAAAGAAGAAAAAAAATTTTAGTCAAAATCAACCATTCCGGGGCCTTGCAAAAGGCCGAAGAACAGTTTGAGACCTGTTTATACAAGGAAAACTAAACTGCACATCTAACAGGATCTGAGGTGGACTGCCCTGGGCCCATTCCACCCTCCTGAGCTCTGGAGCAGAGCAAGCTGTGAGAAAGGGCAGCTCTGCCGCGGAAGGGGTCAACTTAATTGAGGAGGAGTGAGGAAAGCTACGTCTGCAGCAGCGATGTTGCCAAAAACAATCATAATTTTCACGGCAACAACTGAGGAAGGCCAACCTGACCGCTGCCCGAAGAAGCTTCAATATTGTGGTTAAGGCCAGGAACACATCAGTCAGAAATGTAATAGGGAAATGCATGAATAAGACAGCTGCAGGGAGACTGGGCCAGCGCCAGGGTGTTGCTGGTGGTCAGGAATGCTGTGTGCGTGTCAGCAGAGACCAGAGAAGAAACCCGCTGTCTACTCACCAGGAACCGGGGCCTTACACAAGAAGTACACATACAGAAGCTGGAACAGACTTGACAACTGCCAGACTTCCAGTGTGCTCTCTAATCCAAAGCCACAGGCAAAGGCTGGGCTTCTTACTGATTAAAGGCATTTAGGTGAAAACCCTGATCAGTCATTGGCTCATCACTAAGCCCTATTAGCCCTAAGGGTAATATGTAGCAATCTAGGTTTAAAAATAGAAACAAACAAAAAATAACTTAGTAGAGACATGACTATAGAGACAGACTCTAGTCCAGGCAAGTTTTTAAACAATGGGTAACAAACAAAGTCAACACAAATAAAGTTGCAGTAGTGGGCTCAGAAGAACCCAGTGTTGCCCAATACATTATCTAAATTCTATGTCTGATTTTCATAACAAAAAAAAAATTAATGAGATGTACAACAAAAAAAAGGAAGTATGGCTGAGAGAGAAAGATTAAATAGAAAATGTAAGAGATCTCAGATATTGGATTTATTAGACAAAGACTACAAAGCATCTATTATTGATATTTTTGTATACATGGACTTTCTGTGGTATTTTGCAACTTTGATGGAAGTCAACTATTTCAAAATAAAATCTGAAAATATGAGCGCCATATCTGCTGACCCTAACATAGAAAGCTATGTAATAAATTAAATAAAAAGATAATTAAATGAAAGCCAAATGATTCGCAAATTAGAATTTATAATATGATTACTTTAAACACACACACACACGTTGCCATGGTACCTTCCGAACAATTGAATATTATTCAGTGTTGAAAAGAAGTGAGCTATCAAGCCATGAAAAGATATGGAAGAAACTTAAATGCATGTTGCTAAGTGAAAGAAGCTGATCTGAAAGTGCTAGATATTACATAATTGCAATTACATGGCATTCTGGAAAAGGCAAAACTGTGGGGTCCAAGCACATCAGTGGCTGCCAGGGACGAGGCGGGAGGGAGGGGTAGAGAGGCAGAGCGTGGAGGATTTCTAGGGCAATAAAACTATTGGGTATGTACTGCTATGGTGGAGATGTGTCATTATACATTTACATAAACCCTTAGACTGTAGGACAGTGTTTCCCCTTCTATAATTTTCATAACACTGAGTACCCCTCATCAAAAAAGGATGTATTTTAATAACAATCAAATTATATTTATTTTTTATTTTTTTGGTACATACACAAAATAATAATAAATGAAAAATAAAATTATTCATAATAAAATATAAATAAAAGTTATATTATAAAGAACATTTATTTGGATCAATAAGAAGGTGAAATTGACTTGACTCATGAGAACATAGAATTAGGCGCAGCTAAACACGGTGCAGTGCATATCTCCACCAAACTCTTCCCATACTCCTGGGGGTACGCATACCACACTTTGGGAAACACAGCTGTAGGACACCGTGAGTGAACCCTAGTGTGAAGTATGAGCTCTGGGTGATAATCAATCATAGCAAATATACCTAACACTGTGGTGGGCGATGCTGATAATGGGAGAAGCTATGTATGTGCAGGGGTAGGGACTAACAGGTATATGGGAACTCTGCATCTCCCACTCAATTTTGCTCTGAACCTAAAACTACTCTAAAAATAGTCTATGATTAAACAAAACACATATATGCATACATTCACATTCATTTACATATGTGTACATATTTATTTTTTAATTTTTAGATAGATAGATAGGTAGATAGGTAGATAGATAGATAGATGATAGTATTACAGATGTCTCCCATTCCCTTTGCCCTTTGCCCTCTCCTCCCACCCCCTGCTCACTCCCTCTCCCCCAGGTCTTCACTCACTAGGCTATGCATAGAAATATATAAGTACATATGCATATATATTTATATTAGTATATGCCTAAAGAAATTTGTATATATATCAAATTGTTACCAGTTGTTTTTCTGGCTGGGAGTAAGGGGTGGGTAATCAAAGGGCTATCTTGCCCTTTCTGCTTTATATATTTTATATTTCCCTGTCATGTTTGAATTCCTATAATGAAGATAGATTCAGAACAAAACAATAAAGGTATTAAAAGTGTCCAAAAAAGAATATATTTGAGAAATAGGTGAATGAAAGCCAGTTTAGAAACGAAGCTTACTTGATCTGTAGCCATTAACTCCATGCCCCAATGCCCGAGGCATTGCTCCAGTCCACCCGCTGTGCTCCCGTTGCTGTCTGTGCTTGACTGGTAAGATTAACAAATAGGGCAGGTGTAAAGTGTTTGATGCCATGGAGCACTTAGAACAGTCGGAATGATCTGTTCACACGCACAGCCCTATGCGATGGCTTTTAGGTCAGAATTGCCCCTTTAGGTACCTGTAGCCACAGTGCTGCTTTCTCAGACACAGGTATAGGATAAAAGTAACATTAAACTTTGATACATATTGAAGTTCATTTTGCTTTCCATCCTTCAGGTCCTGTGCAGTGATTTATAGTGGCTGTTAAGTGCTCTGAGTGATGCTGAAGGTATTAAAAACACCTAGAAAAAGACACGTGTAGTTGAAGCTAGAAAACTGCCCTCACATTACCCCCACCTCCAAGCCCATTTGATTTCTGCTGATGTTGCGCCTTGCTGTGTTGTGAGGATGAGCCCGACTTCTGTTTGTTTGAACTTCTAATGAGCCACATTACGGTGACTCATTTTCTTCATGGATCACGAGTCAAGCTATCGACACTGCCCATGGGGTGCTCCCATGCCGGGGCCGCCATCTGTCAATGCGCTTTCACGTGACATCGGCTGGGCCCCTCTGAGAAAGGAGATTAATGGGTGTCAGAGTGTCTTAACACAGGATCTCTGGGACATCCTACTTAACATAATTTTAATTTCAGTGTTCTTGGCATTTAGATTCCTGGTGAGCTCTTAAGTCTATAGGGTGTTTTATATTTTATCCTACCATGGGTATCTGTATCTTTCAGTGCTTCATTTATATAGCTGTGTCTCATCCTTTCTCCTCACCCCCAGACCCTGTCCCTATACAATTTGGCAATTCGTACAGAATGTTTTTCAAATAAAAATAAAAGCTATGAAAAGACATTATACCAAGGTAGTCTTTTGTACCGTAAAATTTTTATTAAATCTGTAAAGTCACTTTGTTAGTGAGTCAGAGTAACCAGAGAAGTTATGTAACAGCATTACTGTCCTCAGTTTGGAGAGTTCTTGTTTGTTTGTTTTGTTTTGTTTTGTTTTGTTTTGTGTGTGTGTGTGTGTGTGTGTGTGTGTGTGTGTGTTTTGTTTCTGTGATTAAGTGACAGTAATCACTTTTCTGGTAATCACTAAATTTTTTTGTTTAGTGATTAAGGTGAGCTAATGATGGTATCATTGGGCACTGAAAGGCCTGGCTAGTTTTTACCCCGTAGGAAAGAGGAGTATGTAGATTAGCAGGGACATAAGAAATGTGATATGATAAAGACAAAATGTCTGGGTGACCTCACTAAGTCACCAGAAAGTACCATCGTAAGTTAGGGACTATCTGTATCCCAAGGCTCCATACTCATTCCCATTCCCATGACATATTTTTAAAATATATATTAATGTAAATTTAAAGTAATTTTTTTTGAAAACTGCTTAAGAATTTAGGGAACCTCCTTTGATTCCCAGATTCAACCAGAGATATTTCAAACTAAGGCTAATAATTTCTGAACATTTTGACATTGATTTTTATGTACAACTTTTTTTGTCCTAGAGCGGGGACTTGCAAACTTAAAGGGCCAGAAAGAAAACCATTTAGACTTTGTAGCATATAGTTTCTATCTCAACCATTCATCCTTGCCATTGTAGTGCAAAAGCAGCCACAGATAGTACACAAACAAGTGAGTCTGACTGTGTGCCAACAAAACTTTATTGATAAAAATAGGAAACCAGGTGGATTTGGCTTACATATCACTCTTTTATACATTAATACATTCCTTTAAAATATAATTAAATCAAAGCTGTGCCAATCAGAACAAGACTTATTTATTTTTAAAATATATTTTTATTTATTTCAGAGGAAGGGGGAGAGAATTACTGATTGGCTCTGATTGGCTTTGTCCTGCATGCCCCCCCCCCCCAACTTGGAATGAGCCTGTAACCAAGGCATGTGCCCTGACCAGCATTGAATCGTGACCTTGTGGTTCATGGATCAATGTTCATCCACTGAGCCACACCAGCCAGGCAGGCAAAGGTTAGATGTTTATGGAAAAATCATATAAATTGAAGAATCTGTTTGTAAACTGAAAATAAAACACAACAGTATATGTATTTTTTAAAGTATTTGAAGTCCCATAAAAGTCAAACTAATGATATCATTAAAAGGATTAAGGTATTCTGCAGCTTGTCATTAGAAATGCACACATTACGGATGATCTGTTCTGACACAGGTGTATTATGTGTAAGTAGCTGTCAGCTCAGGGAGGTGATGTGACCTTCCCAGAGTCTCATCACTACCAAGTCTGAAGCTAAAGTCCAGATAGTATGTCCTCCACTCTAGTCCTCTTTGTATATAACATTACTATTCAAATATTAAACTATTAGCTTTATGATATGTACAGTATCTGTACTTTCTGGCCTTTATAGTTAAATATTCAGGGAATGTAAATGATATGGGAAGGTGTGCACAAATGAATTAACAAAGTCCTTTATGACTCAAAGTAATGTTGGCACTTTCCCTTTCTCATGGCTTTTCTCCAAGAACGTGGAAAATACAACTCTCTGAAGATTAAATATAACTCTTAAAGAGCCCTGTCATTGAAGGTTAGGTATAGTGACTAAAGAGAATAGATGACAAGCCTAATGCAAGTAAAGAATCTTGCCTTTCAGGTCATGGTCAGGGCACATGTGAGGGCTCCATCCCTAGTGTGGGGTGTGCAGGAGGCAGCCGATCAATGTCTCTCTCTCATCATTGATGTTTCTGTTTCTCTCTTCCCCTCCCTTCCTCTCTGAAATCGATAAAAATATACTTTTTAAGAAAAAAATATGAATGTCATGGCAATGAATGATGATAAAATTAGAAATTGCCAACTAAGATTATTTTCAATTGAGGGTTAGCCCCAATATGGGTTTCTCAGAGTCCCACTTCAAACACAGGAGTATAATTCATGTGGTCGCTGGAATACGAGGAGAGCAAAGCCAACATTTTTCAATTTAGATGAAGACCCGTAGCTTCTCCCATGTATGATGTACTGCTGGCCCCGCTCACAAAGGGCACCGGGACTGTGGAAGAGAAGTCCCATTGTTTCCTATTACTTTCTGTCTTTCTCCATAACTCTGGGAAACTCTAAAGGTCACGTTAATGTTCTACATACAGCAAATGTCTATTAACTGTTCTTTGATTTTTATGTAGAATTTCCTGGGGAACTAGACCTAAGACAAAATGCTTAGTCCATGTTCATGCAAACTAATTTCTAATATTATGGAGAAATGTGTTTTCCATAAGGTTTACACTAAGCTCCCTCACCTACAAGCATTTCTCCCACCAAGTGTGGTCCAGGTTCCCTTCGCTAAGATCTTGTGGGCCTCTGACTATCGCAGAAATGACATGAAGAGTGACTCCTAGGCTAGGACATAAACAGGCTACAACTCCCTCTTCCCCCGACTTAATGCCCACATCACAGCCTCCTGGGCACCGCTAAACTTGAATCTCTGCTGCATTAGTTCAGTGGGACCATTTACCCCCTCAATAGATTCCATTTTCCAACCCAGGTATCTACACAGCACTTCCAGGCAGAAAGTTGCAGCAAATAGAGTTCCCTTCTCTCGCACACTCACATTGCCCGTGATCCAATGCTGAGCATAGATCGTCATATATTTAGTAGCATTTGATAGTTGCTTACAGTGGGAAGGTAAGTCTGATCCCAGTTGCTCCATCCTGGCCAAAATGCAAGCTGACTCCTCTGCTGTGTATACAAAATGTTTTAATTGTGTATCCCCTGTTAAAGAGTAGAGTTCATTATCTTAATGACAGTGAACTTAGAGTCAAGTTAACTATGTAGGTGAGTTTGCCTTTTTGTAGAAACTGACAACTCCTTCCTCTAAATTAATGTTACATCGCTCGTATCTGTCATTGCATATCAAGCAGAAGAGATTCTTATTTCTGGGGCTCAGCTCCTTCCCTCTAGCTGACTCCATCTTTGGAAAGTTAGTTGGTCTCTGAAATCCTTAATAACCTCTCTTATCAGAGGGTCGTGCTGCAGGAAACCAGTGGTTTAACCTGGGCCTGATGCCTGCACCAATTCTCGTCCTTCTGACTAGGTAGACTTGGGATTTCATGAAATCCTAGGTGGGGCTCTCCCTTTCCAGGCATTGCTTTATTGATTCATCAAATATTCATCGGTACCTGCCATGTACCAGGGATTTGGCAGTGAAAAGCAGAGTACATGCCTTCAGAGGGAACCAAACATTAAATAAATATAATGATTGCTTAATCACTAAGGCAACCATACATGCTAAGGAGGAAATAACTCAGAATAAGAGAATAGATTCCAAGGTTGAGCGCTCTGAGAAGCAGGAAGCAGAAGTTGCCAGGCTGGGGAAGGTCAGTGCCCTTTCCTGATGCACAGCATGCCTCCTTCATACTCTGCTGGTCTAAGCAGTCGCAGGCCTCCCTGTGAAGGGGAGGGGAGAATAGAGTCTACCTCCTCACAGGGCACGGCCGGGCCACATGCAGAAGAGCACATGGGGTGTATCCACCGTTGGAAAATGCACTCAGCTACGGTTTCCATGCCTAACTACACAAGTTATTTATGGCCACGTGTACCAGAGATACATTTGAGAGTTACTTATCATAACACTATTGGACAGTGAAAGTCAAAATTTGCAAAACATACCTGAGGCTAACATTTACATTTGGAAATGCAATGAGAATATTTTAACATACTGAGTTCATTTAAAGAAAGTTTGGGGTTTTCTTTAATTATTTAAATTACATTGTTACCCTTTTGAAAAGCATTTAGGAGGGTAAAATACAGTGTATTCGAAGAATTAAATAAGTTTCCACTCTGCATTTTTTATTTTTGAAAATAGTTGAGCTCAAGTCAATAGTACTTAGTCCAAGTTTGTAACATCTTATTAAGTTGCTGTATATGAATCTCTTTCACGGCCCGCGTAGAAAGAGTTCCAATTTAGGGTTCGGGTTCTGGAGAAGGGCCGCACACAAATGAAGAGACTTGAAGAAATTCAACTTGATAATATGGAGGCCAGGCGGTAGTCCAACTCTAGTGGGAGAACTACTCCTGCTCTGGCCCTGCCATCCCCTTTTATCGAGGCTTTGGGGAAAACATCTTAGGCAACACAAACAGAAATTTACAGGCAGGAAAATAACAGAAACTTACAAGGGACAAAATAAGGTGGAGGCTGCTTCAGCTTAACAATATCTCAACTAAAGGTTAGAGCAATTAAGGTTGTTGACTAGCCTTCCTGGCTTCCTGTCAACATCTCTTTTTTAAGTGAAACTAATTTGTTTTCCGGCAAGTTGCCACTATCCTTTTTTACTTGTATAACATAAACATATTTATTTTATAATTATATGTGATAAATATGTAATTAGAATAATTTAACCTCTCTATACAGATGTAATTTAACAAATTATCCTGGCTATTTACATTCATGCTGATTATCAAGAGATTACTTAAATATAACAAGACAATTAATACAAGAAATAGAACATAAACAAACTTCTTGAGAAAAATAATTTCAGGTACTAATTATATCTTCTGCAAAAAATCATAAATGCCTATTAATATAAAGACCTATTCCTTTCCATTTAGATGTTAGGGGTAGCCAGAATTGGGCCAATATGTGTTTTTAGTCCTACCCAAATTAATACTTCTGTTCTCATATTAACTTATTTATTTAGTACTGCATTTATTATTCATTCTTTCATATATTCGAAGAATGTTCACTCTTGGTCAAATTCTGTTATAAGTAGTGTATTAGGGATCTCCAGAGTAACAGCACCAATAAGGATGTGTGTGTTGCGGGGCGGGGGGGGGGGGGGGGGGGAGAGGGGGGGGGGAGAGGTATATATGTGTGTGTATAAAAATATGGACTGGCCAATGTGATTATGGAGGCTAATTTCACACCCAGAACAGCCAATGGTAGAATTCCTGAAGATCTAGAACCGAGAGAGCCACTAGGTTTTGGTGCTAGTTTGAGTCCAAAGGCAGGAGAAAAATCAATGTCCCACATCAAAGACAGTATAACAAAGAGAAAGAATTCTTTTTAATCATCATTTTAGTTTATTCAGGCCAGATTAAAACTATAAGATTCTCTGAAATAAATTTCATCCAAATTCAACCAGGAAGATAAGCTCAGCATTTAACTTTAATTACCTATTAATTTTTCTTCCTCCATTTTTACAAGTGTTTGGCACTAAAAAAAAAAAAAAAAAAAAAAATGATTTTGAATGTCCAGATCTCTCTTAAAAGCTGCCGATGATAGCTTGTACTTAGGTCTTTCTATTTGGTAACTTTCTTGGCCTCAATAAAAGATAGTGAAAATTCTCAAATGTCATGTTTCTCCAATTTAGAAGTGTTTAAAAACAAACTAACCCAACATATTCCATGTCAGACTTGCTTTCACAGTTAATTTATTCAAAATCATAAGCACAGCTACTTAGAGTATGACTAGTCTTGACTTACCAACAACTAGTTAGGTGACTTTAGGAGAACTGTTATATTTATCCATTGTTATGCATTGACATTTTTCCTATGGAAATTTGCTATAGCTTCTAACAATGAAGTTCACCAAATAAACACAGAGCTGGACATGAGGGTCACACACACACACACACACACACACAAAAAAAAAAAAGAGACCCGGGAGAGCCATGTGCCCCGGGGGAGACATGTGCCCCAGGGAAGCAGTGGGATCCAGAGGGAGGGGTGGTGGAACCAGAGGAGGAGCGGACTCTATTCCTGTGGTCCTGAGATAGTCACCATAAAACAAGCAGACTGCCAAATGAGGAGAGGATTCTATTCATGTGATCCTGATATAGTCACCATAAAACAAGCAGATTGTCAAATGACAGCGGGGAGGGGAAGGAGACCTGGGGAGAGATAAGAGAACAACCGAAGGACTGGTATGCATGCATATAAGTACAACCAAGGAACACAGAACTCTGGGGAGGGAGGGCATGAATGGGAGGTGGGGGGGGGGGGGCAATGGTAAGCTATGTACACATATAATACCTTAATAAATTTAAAAAAATAAAAGAGAGGAGAGGAGAGGAGAGGAGAGGAGAGGAGAGGAGAGGAGAGGAGAGGAGAGAGAGAGAGAGAGAGAGAGAGAGAGAGAGAGAGAGAGAGAGAAGGGAGTTGTCCTTACTGAGAGAGGTGGGAGAGCTGGCTCTGAGATTTTAGGGGAAAAGAGGTTTGACTTGCTTTTGTGGTTCAAACACAAGTGGTTGATTGGGGGGGAAGAGGAGGGGAAGGGGGAAGAGTGGGTCCTCTCCTGTGTACCAAGCCTTGGTTGGGAGGGGCTGCTGCACTGTGAAGAGGCCGCTACTGGGGTCCCCGGGCAGAATGCCCAGATCACTCAGTCAGTTCTGCCGGAGTCGCAGCACTGGGCAGTGGCAGTACATGTGCCGGCCATTGACCATTTCCTGACAAGAGTGCGGTTATCAGTGATGCACGTGTCTTCACTCTTTCTGCATAATTTCTCATTTTATCTTTGCAAATAACCTCCCCCCCCCAAAAAAAAATCTGATTTGTTATGCATATTCATGGAACCATTGATTTGAATTCTTTTAGTAAATAATCCCCCTATTGCTTCCCTTTTCCGACATTTGGGAAATCCTGAGCATGGTCCCTGACCTCATCCAGCTGAGTGACCAGTAGGCAAGAAAAAACTTTAATCAAGTAATCACACAAATAGCTATGTAATGGTTTTGTGATGAGCTCTGTCAAAGGGGGAGCACAGTGCACCGTGTGGCAGACCCGGCTGTGCTGGCGGGTCTGAGAATGCTGCAGTGTCTCAACCCCTACATTGGGGGCCACAGCATTTATTCTTTGACTCACAGCTACTTGCTTCCACATGTGAAATTTACTGTATATTTGTTCATTAACATGTTTCAAGCCACCGTCACCATATCAAGTCTCTGCCATACTGAAGCAACGCTGTTTGATTGATTGCGGACCTACTGAGAGTAGCAATATGCACACATGCATTACTCTCATACCACTATGGCATTACTGGTCCGAAGATGATCTGGAGATAATGGAGAATATAATGCACTGTGGCTTCTGTGTGGCAGTTTAGAAGCTGTAATAGTTAGAGATGACAATTTGGAAATGTGTACAGTAAGTTATCTAAAGCATTTGCAGAACTAAGTTGACATATCAAACAAGATGCTGAAAGAGACCAAGCTTCTAAAGAGCATCACTGATCTGATTATTATTTGAAGCTATCGCATACGGAAAGGGTTCTTGAAAATTACAAACAAAGGCTCTTTTATCTTTACTTTTCTTGGTAGAGTCAATGATAAGGGCTGGATGAGAGAGGTTTTGCTAACAGTTGACATATTGCAATATTGAAACCCTGCATCCTTCACCTGATTTTAATACAAGATTCAACTGAATCTTGAAGGATTTAAATGGAGAAAATATTGATAGCACCAAGAATTTTTAAAATAAAGTTATGCAATATTTTATACTATCAAGGAAGTGGTATATTTAAAAAATAGGAAAAAAATTTAAGAAGTTATTTCATATACACCTCTCTTTTATTTTTTAAAATATAAATTCTATTCTCTTATCTAATTATTATAAATGCTGGATAGTATTCAATTTGGTTGATAAGTCATTTTTATTTATATTAACCATAATGTGGGATATTTAGCTTGTTTACAAATTTTCTACTATTATTAGTACATAAAATGCTGTAGTAAAATTTCTTATATGGACATTATACACAACTAGATTCTCTAGAGCAAACAAAAAAAATCAGGAAAAATATATATGCAGAAGAATGGGCTTGGTAGGATACAATTGACATAATTTTTTATAAATAGAATTTTTATTAAAGAGAGGTATAAAATTGCATAGAAATTATTTATTCTAGCTTCAGGATGGTAGTTCTGTTACTGGAGAGCCACCCTAGTTGGAGAGGGCTCTCCTCACCTCAGTTCTTATCATGCTTCAAGACAAGCAGTATTGAAGCAAAGCAAATGAATCTATATTAATAAAAGATTTATAAGCTAATTAGACTATGAAACCTTCCAGATACCTTCCAAATGTCCTTCTGGACAAAGCCATGGTGGCAAGGCCAAGGCAGAGGTGATTAGGGGTGATCAGGCCAGCAAGGAAGAGCAGTTGGGGACGATCAGGCTGACAGGGGAGGGCAGTTGAGAGCAATCAGACTGGCAGGGGAGGGCAGTTTGGGGTGATCAGGCTGGCAGGGGAGGGCAGTTGCAAATGATCAGGCTGGCAGACAGAGGTGGTTAGGGGCAATCAGGAAGGCAGGAAGAGTGATTAGGGGGAATCAAGCAGGCAGGTGAGCAGTGAGGAGCCAGTGTTCCCAGATTCCGAGAGGGATGTCTGACTGTGGGATTGGGCCTAAACCGGCAGTCAGACATCTCCTAGGGGTCCTGGATTAGAGATGGTGCAGGCCTGGATGAGGGACACCTCCCCCATCACCATGCACAAATTTCTTGAGCTGAGTCTCTAGTTTATTAAGAATACACATGGCATAAAGCACAGCCGGACAGCTCAACTAATCTGAGTACCCCATCTGGTGGGGGTTCAAGAGTTTTATACTTTTCCCCTATAGGTTTCAAGTTTCCCTGACAGATATCTTGGGCTACAGAACAGATTTCAAGGTTCCCCTTTTACAATATTGTGGCTTTTTCTGAAATTTATGAGAATTCCTGTTGATTGTATTTTGGCAAGTCCCAAGATTGCTGTTTCTTTGTTTAGTGGGTGAGATAAATTTCCTTTCTCACCCTCCCCCACTTCCCTTTCTTCTGCTCTATCAGCTATCTATCCTCCCTAACAGTTCCCTTTGGGAAGGGAAGGAAGTTAAAAGGGTGAGAGGCCAGGCTTAGTGGTATCTTTACCTTTTCTTTTTCAAAACTAATTAAAAAAAGAAAGAGTGATAATGTCTATTTAGTTGTATATGTCCTAAGTGCATTGGAGTCACAGGGGGGAAAAAGGATCTATTACATCACATATCTAATGGCCTCATTTGAAAGAACTTAGCTATAAGGTTAAAAAAAAAAAAAAAAAAAAAAAAGCCATGAAGCCGAAACGGGTTTGGCTCAGTGGTAGAGTGTTGGTCTGCGGACTGAGGGGTCCCGGGTTCAATTCCGGTCAAGGGCATGTGCCTTGGTTGCGGGCACATCCCCAGTGGGGGGGGGGTGTACGGGAGGCGGTTGGTCGATGTTTCTCTCTCATCGACATTTCTGGCTCTCTGTCTCTCTCCCTTCCTCTCTGTAAAAAAATATCAATACAAATATATTTTTTTTTAAAAAAGCCATGAAGAAAATGATCTAATAGTAAGATCAACATAGTTAAGAAACTAAACAATTCTGTATTGAATTGAAGAGTGTCCTTCCAAATTTATGTCAACCTAGAACCTCAAAATATGACCTTATTTGGAAAAAGAATCTTTGTAGATATAATTAGTTAAATTCAGCCAAGGTCATACTAGATGAGAATGGATCCTAAATCCAATGACTGGTGTCCTTAAGAGGAGAAAACACACACACACACACACACACACACACACACACACACACACCATGAAGATAAGAGGCAGAGATTGAAGTGGTGCCAGCTGTAGTCTAGGAAGGCCAGTTGGGATTGCTAGCAAACACCAGAAAGCAGGAAAAGGGAATGAAAAGTCTTCTGTAGTACCTATTAATAGATTCTGAATAGAGTCTTCAATTTTTAAAGATAATTGTTTGTAGATGGACAGGTACATCATTTTTCTTGCATAGACTTAGCACAGCCAGGCTGTTCTTACCTTATTACCATAAATCACGCATCCCCATTCTTGGGTTGCTACTGACTAGAAACACTATTAGCTTTTCTAATGCAGAATTACAGAGTGGTGGCTCCCCTTGCTTGTATTCGCAATGTAAGGTTCTTTTAATTAAAAAAAAAAAACAAAAAAAAACACCTCAACCTAAATCTTCAGGCAATTCATTTTGAAATTGAATAAGAACCTTTTAGGCAGCACACTCTATCTGCTGATACTCTTGCCAAGAGCTGCCATTTAATTCTTCTATTGTTTAACAAAAATACCTTGCAGCCATTCAGAAACTGTGATGATGTTGCCACATCTCCCCACTTCCCAAGCAGTTAATTAGCTCCTGGAAGGTCTGAATATGAGAGTCATTTCTAATTGCTGCTGAAGAACAGATTGCTTAACCATCTTTCCATCACAATTACACTCCTTACACCATGTAGATATTCAGTTATCTGATAGAAAACATAAAACTTTGTTTCATATTCCTGATGGAGGCAACACCATTGATCTTTTATCTGCATAAAAGGAAAATAAAAATTGAATATGACAAAAGAAAACAGCTCTATAGAATCTGAAAAGGAATTCTCTAAGGAAGTCTGTGGCATAAATTTATGCTTACTGCTACTGAAATCTTCAAAGGGGTCAAATTTGAAGGATTTGCTTTTTTTTAAAGCCTTCTTATTGCCCTTTGACAGTAAAATAAAGTTTATTATATTTATACTGTCATTTAAGGACCTTGTTAGTTTTTTTTTTTTTTTTAACTTAGCAGGTAGATTTCTTTGATCATGTTTTCCACTTTTCTATATATTCATTAGATGACAATGAAATAGAATATCTTGGGATTCTTTTTCCAAATTATTTTCATTCTTCAGCACTCAACTCCATTTTTGTCTCCTTTCTGAACCCTTTTGGGACTTCCCACTGTTTTGTTTCTCCCAGATCCTTTGAAATTCTGTGATGCATAGCATTTGTACTTGTTACCTCTTATTTTCATGCAAGTTTGGTGTTACAGCTGCAATCAGTTTTATCAGCTTATTGAGAACAGAAATTATGACTTTTGTCTTCTTCTTGAGATATGCTGTTTTATTCTTCATGGGTGAGTAAGAAAACAATTTTTCCCCCTAAAAGTCATCTCTCCTCTAAAGTCAGTCAACATTGTCTAAAGGACAGTTGCGGTGGGCATTTTCTCTGTTTTCCGTGTCCCGCAAAAAAAAAAAAAAAAAAAAAAGGGGAGAAGGACAGGTTCCTGAGTGGAGGAGCTGGGGATTAAGAAATTAGAGAAAGAAAGAAGAGACATGGAGGCAGAAATAGATTCATCAAGCTGGGCGCTAGGTGGGTGCCACCTCTCTGATAGAGAGGCAGTCACACTCACCACAGACAACACAGCACATTTATTGATTTCCAAAGGGAAGTTTAAGGTCAAAAGGAGTTTTGGGTGTGCCCAGATCCTATTCATCAAGATTTGGGTAAGTTCCTCATTTTTTGGTACAAGATTTAGCATATCAAGACCTGGGTAAGTCAAGGTCCTATTCCTCATTCCAAGCACAGGGATAAAGATAAGAAATCAGTACTGATAACAGGATTCTACCAGTGCCCTAGGGCTCAGCTGATAAGAATTAAAAGAATGTCTATGTGCCTTCTCAAGGCAGCTCTCTACAGACAGTGTCTTTAAGATTCCCCCCCGCCCCAAGTCCTTTAATATGTCCTTGGAATCTGCACCTGTCCATAGAAAACATAGGGCAAATTGGAATTTAAAGTGAAATTGTATTTTACTTCTCTGTGTTGTCTTTTCCTGGCACACTGGTTGGTAGAGATTCTAGCTCTAGAGGCTGCCCACCTTGTAGAAAAACCAGGCAGGGCACTAAGGGGAGAGATGGTGTCTAGAAAGGAGAGCTGATATATTGGGCAAAGCACAGACGCACAGGAATCACCAGGAACTGCCTTGTTCAGGAATTTACCCCCGCAATAGACAGGGAGAGGATGGCAGGAAACAAGCACATCAGCTGTCAGCCACTGGTCAGCCTTCCATGTAGGCTGGAAACGAACATGACCCCGGAGCAGTGAGGGTAGAATAAAAGAGTGCTGGCTAGGAGGAAATGAATGCCATGGGGCCCAGGCCTGTGGCATGGACCAACCCTGAAACATTAAGGAAACAGTAAACCCTGGAGCCCACCTGAGTGGCCAAACATGAAGCTGGTTAAGTTGATGGGGGTAAATTTGTTGATTTGCTTTCTGCCCAGACTACAGCAGTAAGTGACCGCGGGAGAGTAAGGGTTTATTTAGCTTCGGAATGATGGAGTCGACGGGGGAGGGGGAAGTAATACTGGAAATGACAAAACCATCCCTGCTAACTGTGCTCCTCTCTTGTCCGCTCCCCCACAAACCATAGCGTATCTTATTCATTCAGGGGACTGCCTGTGCCATTAGTATTATAAATCCTTGTTAACCTCCCCACTGTCACTGGACGCTGGGAGTGGGGCCCAGAAAGCTGAATGTTTGACTAGAGTTGGAGAAGCGCTGCACCAGCTCTTGTCATCTAACAAAAATGTAATTTCCCTGTACCTGGTTACTGGACTTGAGAAGCTCAGGTGTCTTATGATGAAGAGAACCATTTCCATGGGAATTTCCTGGCACAATGAAGACCCTATTGCAGTGATTTTCAACCTTTTGCATCTCATGGCACACAGAAACTAATTACTAAAATTCTGCAGCACACCAAAAAAAAAAAAAAAATTGTTTTGCAACTTGACACACACATAAAGGCATAATTTTGATTCATTCACATTAGACAGCTATTGTTATATTGGCTGTTGCCATCCTTTTATTTGACAGTCTTAAGGCCTTGGTCGGCAAACTGCGGCTCGTGAGCCACATTCGGCTCTTTGGTCCCTTGAATTCGGCTCTTCCACAAAATACCATGGTCTGGGTGAGTCTATTTTGAAGAAGTGGCTTTAGAAGAAGTTTAAGTTTAAAAAAATTGGCTCTCAAAAGAAATTTCAATCGTTGTACTGTTAATATTTGGCTCTATTGACTAATGAGTTTGCCGAACACTGGTCGGCAAAGAAGTCAATGCACCTGACTAAAAATTCCTGTGGCCTGCTGGAGTGGCTCACTTGTTGAGCATCCTGTGCACTAAAGGTTGCCAGTTTGATTCCAGGTCAGGGCACATACCTGGGTTATAGATTCTATCCCCAGTCAGGGCACATATGGTTTGGAGTGGGCCCGGGGCACACACCTATGACACACGCCATAATGTATCCAAAGAACTTTTATTTCAGGCACCTGAGTGCAGGTGTGCTGAGTCTGAAAAAGGAATCAGCAGTGACTGAAGCAGGAGGCAAACAATTATTAACTTCTGCTGGCTGCAAACAGTTCTGCTGATGAACAGAGCTTGACTTGTCCAGTCTGTCCTTGGTTCCTCCTGGTGCCAGATGTCCAGTGGTTATCTAGGCCATACCAAGCTCAAGGCTGCAAGCTTTTTGCAAGTTATCTGTTAAGTACAATAAGTTTCCTCTGCCCCATTTTGTTCTATTTTACCCTTTCAACATGGAAGGCAACCATCTATGTTTCTTTCTCTCTCTCTCTCTCTCTCTCTCTCTCTCTCTCTCTCTCTCTCTCTCTTTCCCTTACTCTCTCTAAGCATGTCCTCTGATGAGAGTTTAAGAAAACAATTCTTATGGCACACCTGTTGAAAACCTCTGCCTTATTGCCATCTACGTTCTACCAGGGATGGGCAAACGTTTTGACTCAAGGGCCACAATGGGTTCTTAAACTGGGCCAGAGGGCCAGAACAAAAGCAACCTGACCATGCTGGCACTCTCATCTTGGGCTGCTGCTGAAGGAGCGGAGGGGAGAGCAAGAAAACCCTCCCCTCTTTCAGTTCCACAGGCCGGATAGAACAGCTGAATGGGCCGGATCTGGCCCGAGGGCCATAGTTTGCCCACGGCTGTCTAGACGCACAATTTGCATTGGGTTGATGTGTGTGGCGCCCCCTCATGTTGTAAAATATATTTTTTCTGGGTAAGCTCTGGTTAATTTAAATAGAAATGTCATGGTAAAGAATATCAAAGATAGTGTAGTTTATTAAGGTTTGCATAAAGGTGTGGTCAAGTGCAATAGCTCTGTGGTTTGATTCCTGGCAGGTAATTTCATGGTATTTACCTGTGTTTTATTGCAAAACTTAGACAAATTACTCAAACTCTCTGTGCCTCAGTTCACTCAACTCTAACAATACACACTCACAAAGCTGAAAGAGACCTAAATGAAGCAAAAAAAGTAATGTGCTTAGAAGTGTGCCCGGCACATGGTGAGCACCCTGCAGGCACTGTTATTATCATCACTGTAGATTACAGTTATGGATCTTCCCATTAGACTTCTTCTAGTACCAACTTGAAGCTTGTTGCTGCTCCGGCCCAGGAACAAATGAGAAGGCTTAAGTGTTTAGAACCAGTACAGTGACAGTTCTTTCCCATGAATATTGGGCCATGGAGAAATTGGTTCATGAAATCATAAGGAAGTGTAAAGAGATTAACATAGCTTTTCTCACAGGTGGGATTTAGAGCTCAGTCTGCACATTTGAAGGCGTGGGTGGTGGAAAAAGTGAGCAACTCCTGAACTTGTATTGTTCAAACATGGCCACGAGTGTGCACATTGTAGAGTGAGTGCAGGTTTCTCCAGTTCTAAAAATACATAAAACATTTCCCCACTTTTTTCTTTTTCATCATTTATATTGTTACGTTCCTCTCTTTGTCCCTGTCTCCTTTCACCTCTTTCATAAATAACATGTAGCTCCTCTCTGACATTCTAAAGGGGTCATGGGGACTTTAAACTAAATTGATACGGCTGTAAAGGAGGAAATGAGAGGCCAGGGAATACACTGTGACTTGAGGCCGGAAAGATATGTGGTTGAACTGCAAATGTAGAGGCAGCTTTGACTGAGGTGAAACATGAGAAAGGTTCAAGAACAATCGGAGGAAGCTGTTACAGGTCTCCTGGGCAGAGGGAAAACTCAGTGGAAGAAATGTTCCTGCAGAGGGAACAGCTGGTTAAAATGTTAGGGTATCAATCATGGGGAGAAATACAGGAAGCTGAGCCAGGTAAGAGTACAGGCTCCTTGTCAGGGCTTGCATGAGAGTAAGGATGGATGGAGATTTTCACATGCACACAGACATTCCCACGAAGACAACATCCCCAGCATATTCGTGCTCCCCTCGCAGTGACAAGGTTAACCTGGTGAATGGATGAATGGGGGGCTGTGGGTTGTCGCTGTCCAGGCCACTGCAGAGGCAATTGAGGGAAAGAGCAGCCAGGCTGTGATTTTCACAGTTCCCATCAATTAGACTCTGATGGATGTGCCCTGAGCACTGTGTTTTGCTTTGCCCAATCATGAACTGGGACATTCCTGTTTGTGGCTTTGCCCTTTCTTATAAGACGAGAGGCCCATCGCATGAAGATTTGTGCAATAGGCCTTCCTTCCCCTGGCTGCCAGCACCAGTTTTCCTCTGGCATCAGGGACCCAGGCCTTCGCTCTGGCTGCAACGAATCTTGGCTTCTCCGCTCCTGTCACAGTGGTGAAGCCAAGCCTCTTCAGTCTTCATTCATCTTAGATCTTCAGTCTTTGCTTGGGCCAGAGCCTTCAGTCTTCACTCCCTGCCTGTGTATGCAAATCAAGCCACCATCTTTGTTGGGTTAATTTGCATAATCACTCCTGCTTGCCTGTGGGTGTCGCAGAGATATGGTCAATTTGCATCTTTCTCTTTTATTAGTGTAGATTAACATACAACTACCATATGATCTATAAGGAGCACTCTTGGGTATTTATTTCAAAGAATTGAAAACTTGTGTTCACACAAATACCTATTCACAAACATTGATAGCAGCTTCATTCATAATAACCCCAAACTGGAAAGAACCCTGACGTCCTTCGGAGGGTAAATGTTTAATAAAAAATTCAAACCATGGAGTCCTACCCAACAATAAAAAGGAGCTCTCTTCCCATCATATAAAGCATGGGAGAAATCTCTGCCCATATGATATGATTCAGCTCAGCGCTGTGTCGGATGATGATGTGAGTAGAGTGAAACTGTTCTTCTTACCTATCTCAATTTATCTTTTCTTTTTTCTGTGCTCCACTAGTGTGTTGTAATCGCTCATTGGGATCCCTCAGTTCTCATAAAGCTGTTTTCATCTGTGGGTGGTTGGTAAAGTGGTGATTTGGGAACAGGGGAATGAATCTTTCAAGTAAATTATAGAAAATGAAGAAAATTAGGGAATTACAAAGAGGCCTCTTATATTTATTTAACTTATCCCCTTTTTTCTGTTCCTTATTCCTTCCTGTAGATACAGGGTTCCATACGACATCATTTCTCTTCAACCTAAAGATATTCTTTTAGCATTTCTTGGCAATCTGTGGGCTATCAATCATCTCAGCGTTTGTCTATCTGAGAATGTCTTTATTTCACCACCAACTTTAAAGGATATTTTTACTGGATAGGCAAAAAGCTATGACTATGCCTGGGTTGAATCATTTGTCTGTGGATTGTGAGCAACCCAGGTACCTCTTTGTTGCTTGTTCTGTGATCACATGTTTAGAGCGATAGACAAAACCCATGGAGAGAGCTATTGGTAGTGAGAACTCAAGAATTAACTCTAAGCCACAATCTTTTAAAGTTTATTTTTAAGAAGACTTTGAGAAGCTGCATAATCTATAAATATGACTTATTAACAAACTAGATGCATAATGTGCAAAATTTGTGTAAGAATAGGTGGACAAGGAACCTGGAAGGCTGGTCAACCTTGAGGCTCTGGCAAGGATCAGAGCCATACACCCACTGTCTAGTTGAGACAAAGGTAGCTGAAGCAACTTCCACCTTTTAGTCTCATGTAAATCCTTGCCTATTTCTGGAAATTGCCTGCCTAAGGGCTATAGGTGAATCCCAAACTTGAGTAAAAGGGATCACAAAGCCAAAGCAAAGCAGAGTCCTCTCTTGGGCTTCTGCCTGGCCCCCAATTTCCAAGTTATTTTCTTGTCTAGGCTCTTTCATTTGCATGTGGCCTCCTCCAGAGCCCGTACCCTTAACCTGAACCTGAACCCTAAACCCTGAACCACGTGGGATGTGAGGGGTACACTCGCAGAGTAGGCTTTCCTTCTCCTGACTACTGGCACCAGCTACCCTCTAGCACCTGGAACCCAGGCTTCCCTCTGGCTGCCACAGGTACCTGGGGCCTGGGCTTTCCTCGAAGCCCTGGCTTCATCTGGAAGGTCATCCAGAAGGATGTCTGGTCTAATTAGCATATTATGCTCTTATTATTATAGATGGGTTAAGTTCTTGTAATCTATTTTTACCATAGGAGAGATAAAGGTTAGGCTCAGATTTTTAAGGACTTTTCATATTGTACCAAAAAAAAATTGTACTTATTCTGTGAGACTAGAGAACCATTATCTCAGGGAACAGACACATGATGTATCAAAAAGATTATTCCAGAAGCAGCATTTATGGTGGGTAGGAATCAGAGAGCAGATAGGAACCAAGGAGATCAGTTCATGTCTTAGCTTTTAGAATTAGCAAAAACTCTCGGTGAAGAAACCAAAAATCAAGCTAGGACCATGATTACTGGAAAGTAAGAGAGGAAATGAGTTAGAAACAAATTTGCAGGATGCTCTGACAAGATGTAGTAACAAATCAGTTTTGTGAAGTATATTGGGGGTGTTTCTAACTTGAATGAACTGGTGATTATAATGCACTAATTGATTTATGAAACATAAATGGAGATACAGGGTAGAGGGGTGACAATAACTCCACATTTATGCTACTTAGCTAAAGTATGTATTTACCTTGCTAAGGATAGAGATCAGAAAGGGAGATCAAATTAGATGTGAGAACTTTTTAGTGTATAATTGAAGCTGTATGAAAGGAGTTTGTCGCTCAAGAAGACAGCAGAATATAAATAAGAAAGAGCTGAAGACAAAGACCTAGATAACAATATTTCATAGGCGAGATGACGAAAATGAGCAAGCAAAGAAGGCCGAGAAAGCCAGACAGGCAGACAAGTAGGTGAGATTGGTGTAGTGGAGGCCTACAGGAGGAGTTTCAAGAAATGGAGGTGGACAGCAGAGTCCAGAGGAAAGTCCTAGTATGCTTCCCTGAGCCGGTACCTTGCTCAGTGACACAGTCGTGTAAGGGAGACAATTCATTGTGCTCTTAGCTCAGGGTCTCAGTGCTTTTTAAAAAGAAATGATGCTCACAAAATATATGACGTCTGTGGAACAGCGTACCAGGGAAACTTGAAATAATGTTCAAATTAAACTCTGGAGCAAGTTTTACCTCTTACACTACTAACCAGAATGGGGCATCTTGATCACTTATATTTGACTTTTGACGTAGAATAGTGACCTAAAGCAATGAAAGAAAGCCATGTTGTTTATTACAGCTTGGCAACTACACAAAAGAGACAACTTCCTAGACCGCATGACTGGGGGAAGTGAGAAAGACATTGTTAATCTTCCTGGGGTAGTTCCGCTACTCTTCCCCTCACTGCTTCACCTTGTCTGGAGGCTCAGGAAAGGGCAACTGCCACAGGTTCATTTCCACATCCTTTCTCTGAGGTGAGGCTGTAAATTGGAAGAGGGAAAGAATGTGGAGGAGCGTTTAAGCCAGGGCTGATGACAATTGTGAAAATGCTCTGCTGCTATTTAGATGTCTGCTGGTGCAATGTAACCGTCGGCCAAATGAGGGAGAGCACTCTGGTCAAAGCCAATCATCTCATTCAGTCCAGGCTGAATATCGGGAGCACTCACGTCTTTTATATTCTCTTCCTTTCAGTTGAACCATTATCCAGACTACCCCCTCTCCCTGGCCCTGCCAGATAAGAGAATTCTCTGTAATTAATTATAATAAGAGCCTAACCATTTAAAACATTTTAAAAGGTAGTAATTATCCTCATTGCACTGAGGACTCACATTTCAGGCGAGCACTTGGCGACGGGCGGTGTAACCGGGGCAGGGTTGTATAGCATTTGATGAGCCTGAGATTGGAGAGGGAAATTTCTGACATATTACATTGAGTTACCAAGCTGACACAGAATCTGCTAAGCATTTTTAAAAAATACAGCACAATGCTATGGGGGTCACTCCAGGAGACAAAGAACAGCAGTGGGCCATTAGGGATGACAAGATGGGAAAAGACTGGATGAGGTGTCACACACTGAGGCAACATATGTGATGTACAATGGTTCCATTACTTTCTTTAAGGGGCATTTATATTAGCTAAATTCATCTTTTAAAAACTACTTTTAAGATGGTATTTACTATTTAGTTATTATTTAACTAAAAACACTGTTTGGCCCTGGCTGGATGGCACAGTTGGTTAGAGTGCATTGTTCAAATATGCCAAGACTGCAGCTTTGATCTCTGGCCAGACACATACAAGAATCAACCCATAAAGGCATAAATGGCATAAATACCCACAAATCAACGCCACAAATCAATATTCTCTCTCTCTCTCTCTCTCTCTCTCTCTCTCTCTCTCTCTCTCTCTCTCTCCACCCCTTCCTCTCTAAAAAAAGCAATTAAAAAAATTAAAAACCCTGTTACAAATACAAAGAATCAAGGTAAAATTTCCACATGGCTCAGTGACTATATTATCACTTTATTATTTTGCTACCAGCCTCATTAAAGTTGACTTTTCCCAAAAAAGATTGAATATCTGCATTTTCAAATGTGATGACCAACAAATACATTTATAATGCACTAATTTACAAAAAGCTAGAGAGATGTGGTTTATTCTCAAGCTATTAATATGTGTACCATTCTCATACTTATTACCATATAAACCCATCACATTCTCTTGATATGTGTAGCACATAACTCTGTAAAATGTGCATGTAATTCATATACAATTCTTGATCACCAGCCATAGACTACTTAAGAGATAGAGTTGGGGGTAAACAGGAGAATGACAAAACAACAAGCAAACAAGGAAACAAACAAATAAATAGAAACAGTAAATTTTTAAAATATATTTTATTGATTTTTTACAGAGAGAGGAAAGGAGAGGGACAGAGAACTAGAAAACATCGATGAGAGAAAAACACCGACCAGCTGCCTCCTGCACACCCGCCTCCGGGGATGTGCCCACAACCAATGCACATGCCCCTGACTGGAATCAAACCTGGGACCCTTCAGTCGGCAGACCAACACTCTATCCACTAAGCCAAACCGGCTTTGGCAACAGTAAATTTCTTGAAGGGTCTTGGTAATATTAATAAATGTGAGAATTTCACTTCTATAATTTATTAAAGTTTTAGGAAGCCAACTGGGTCACTGAAGGATATATATATATATATATATATATATATATATATATATATATATTCACACACACACTTGTGTGTGTGTGTGTGAATTTAATTCTTGGCTATGTTTCATTATAATTTTCATTTATTTTTATGACTCAGTATTGCATCTTTAAATTGGAACTTGATAAAACTTAATTTTCACTGGAATAGAATACAGTGATGTCATTATTTGGCAACAACCCAGCTACATGTAAGCTCAACCTCTCCAGTGCCCAAAGACATCATGTCTAAGTCATCGCAAACCTCGTTGTGTGCTGTTCTCTTTCATTCATATACGGAGAGCATCTACTGTTGAGAATACATCCTCTTTTATGTGCTTTGAAGTTATTCCTTCACTCTTCTGTCTAACTCTATTCTACCCTTCAAGTATAAACTTAAATGCAGCATAGGGAACATTGTAATAACTATGTGTGGTGTCAGTTGGGTACTAGACTTATCCGGGGGCTCTCCTTTTAAGTTAAAAAAAATGTCTAAGCACTATGATGTGCTTCTGAAACTAATATAACATCCAATGCCAACTGTAACTTAAAAATATTTTAAATAAAATTAATAAGTAAAAAGTCATTGCCGAATGAAATGAGAAAAGATAAGCTCAAATGACACCTTCCCATAAAATAAGCCTTTGTAGATTCCCTCATTATTATTTTCTAGCACCTGCCTCCAATCTCCTATAATGTGTGTGTTTATGATAACACTTGATAATCATTGAGCATAATTGCCTACTACCCAGCACACACTCAGCAGACATCAAGTTCTTTGAGAGCAGATTCTTTTTTGCTCATCTCTGTATTGCCAGTGCTTATTTGAGTATAGCACATTAAGCCAATAATGTTTGTTATAAATGAATTAATGTGTGAGTTGATGATTTAAGAATGCTATTTATTGGGAGTCACATTCGTTTTGAAATTTCATAAGAAAGCCTTTGGGGAAAGTTCTTAGAATATAGGCCTATCTTAACATGGAGGAATGGAACAGATAAAAGATACAAGAATAGCTGGAAAGACTGCTACCAGCAGATGCAAGAACAGCAGGTTACTATAAGCAAGATGAAATCTTTGTAGAACTCCAGTTTTTAGAGGATTACATAAGTAAGCAATGATCAGAGAGGTACTATGGCCAGTAAGACTGAGAACATTTGCCTTTTACTCGATACAATGCTTTCCTTAAAATGTGGCTTGGCCATGTGCAAGCAAAGCTAAGTTTTAAACTCTCTAAATCTCATTTGCTTCTTTTTTAATACCAACCTTCTAAATTTGGGGGGCTTAGTCCATTGACTGCAATAACAAAATACCACAGATAGATTATAAAGAATGTCAAGTAGAAATAATACTATGAAGTACTTAGTCTTTAAAGTGTTGCAAGGTGGTATCAAGTTTTAATTGTGTTCATTTCACAAAGGAGAGAAAAAGGCAATCAATAAACTACGGATAGAACTCGCTGAATTTAAGATAGGCCCAAAATTATGGTCTGAGACAAACTACAGATTGGAGCTTTAGCATTACCCCTTTATGAATAGCACCTGGAGTGGATAATTAAACCGGTGACCTCCATCATGAGGTGGCAGCAAAAGCAGATATGAGATCAAGTACTAACTCCCCTGTTCTCTATCTTGGTAACTAGATATCCACAACATCAGAGAGCATCATTAATTGGGGTTAATCAAGCTTATTTCTATTACCTCCGAGTTGTTTTAAGGATAACGATAATAATAGAATTTTGCACGCCTGTCTTCTTTGTAGAGAATGTAATGATGGAAAATCCAGACACAACCATGAGATAAAGGGTTACTAATGGAAACCTCCCTGAGTACTTCAAGTGCGAGGGATTGTAAGGGAAGATAATAAAAACAAGCAACAGTCAGCAGTGTAGTTGTGTGGTGCTGGGCTAATCACCAAATAGCAGACATTCATAAATGTGTATGAGGGGATCCTAGAAGCGGGAGGAAGGCTCCATCTGCCAATCAAATCACAGTGCTGGTGCCAGGCTAGAGGCACACATTGTCATGGGAAGAACAGGGCTTGAAGGCAGGCGGGCGTAGGGAGGAATCCTGCTTCAGCGAATTGCTATTAGCGGTCCATCCTTGCAAGTGTTAACATCCTTTTTAGTAACTTGGGGATAATAAAATCTTAGGGGAAGTTGTGAGAATCACAGGAGATAATGCATGTAGAGAACTTAACCTACAGTGAGGTCTCTATAGCTAATTGTTCATCGCTTGGAATTGGGCATTTTCAGTGCACGGCCCTTTTCCTCACTGATGGTGTCCTTATTATCCTGACTAGGAAGATCACCGAACTCGTCATTTTCTGTTCTTTTCGGTCACTTGTTCCCTGCCTATTTTGCCACACACACACAAAAAGAGATAGGTTGAATGTCTAATAGTATTATAGAATAAGTTTCTCAAATTGGTAGATTAGTATTGTAAGTCTACTGAGCTATTCTCTGACATTCTAGACTTGATCATGATCATTGCTTGTATATTTCACCACTTTCCAGCTACTCTCCATTATTAGAAAAACTTATTGGAAATAATGGAAGAAAGGAAGCTCTACACCCCCCTTTCTCTCAAACTAGTGACTTTAAATCTAAAAACTTGGCTTTTATATGTTCTTAGCAGAGTACATTGTGGGCTTACTTTAATTGGAATATATTTCTGATAATATTAGGAATACAGTTCCAAAACATCACTCCTTAACAGGATAGAAGAGTTTTACGGATCCTACTTCATGTAAGTTGTGAAAGCTAAACTCATATTTTAAAGTTGAGATTTGCATGAAAATAATAATGTATGTTGAAAAATAAAAGGGTATGGGAGCATAAATGGTGATGGAAGTAGACTTGACTTGGAATGATGAACACACAATACAACGTACAGTTGATATTATAGGATTGTACACCTGAAACCTATATATTTTATTAAGCAATGACACCCCAATAAATTCAATTGTGAAATCTAGATAGAACCTATGTAATTTGGGGAGATGCTTTTGGCATACCTGAAATCCTTGCATAAAATGTAACTTCGATTTAAATTAAAATGAAATTTTGAAGGTTAATGCAAAAAGCATAGGGAGAAACTAGATTTGCCTCTTCATATAGCAAGCCCTTGGTCTTTTGACTACTAAACATCTGTACTCCTTCCTGACTTGTGCTACAGCATCTCTATTATCATTTTCTTTTTGAGGAATTAATCTTTGTAAAGAGGAGGAAAAATGGCGCAGAGTGGTGTTAGTGTTGCGATGGCCTGCCTTCTTCCCAGGCATGAACATGTGGCCTGAAGCAAACCAGTTGGACCCTGTCTCCTGTGATTGTGGAACGTGGATAAAATAATGCTAATGTGGGAAAACACAATTGAAAACACAATTCATCTGATTGCCCAGGTTCAGTAATCCAGTGGCTCAATTATGTCACCAAGGACCCAGAATCTTTGTTGTACCTCTATATTCAGAAGGTGTGGGCTCATCCCTGTAGCCACCTCCTCCCATGCTCCCAAAGTGGCTGCTTAATTTCAGGTCCCAAAGATAATATGATTTCATAAAGTGGCAATTTGATCAGGGCTCAACTGGACAGCCCATTTCTGCAGCAGTGGTGCCAGCAAAGCTAGGCCATGCGGCTAAATAAACACCCACCAACTATAATTATTTTGCTCTAAGTGTTCAAACATTCTGATTTGTTATTTCACAGTTCCGTGAAGATGTCCTAAATAGAATATTCTACTACTTTGCAATTATGCCTTTTGAAATTGTACGTAGTGCCAGAAAATACTTTCATTGACTTTTTTTTGGTAGGAATTTTGGAAGGAAGAAAAAAAACATATTTTCTCCACTACTCAGAAACCCTTTACTCTTTCTCATTTTATGTTTCTCTTGATATAAAATACCCTCCAGCTATAGCATTTGTGCCTGAAATTGTCTGGCTGATGCTACCCTGGGATTTTGCTTCTTAACTCTCCTGTGCCCACTTATATCTAAGTTATTGGGATTTTCATAAAATGTTTGTTGAATAAAACATTGAAAATAAATTAAGTTATGAAAGGCAATTACTATTACATGAGCACAAGAGACTGGTTACTATATACAATAGTCACGTGGACACGATTCCATGAAAATAAGAGGAAATGCATTCTGAGATTTAGAAAAAGGAGGGACAACACACTATGAGCTGCATATTAGAAATACCACTGTCTTGGGATTTATGTGATTTGGTTCTGAGGATTTAGAAAGTCACTCAGGCACATATTCTGGACAGTGAACAATCAACATTTGTTTTTATAGTTTTTCTTTAATAATAAAATTCATTCAGTCAATACCGTCCCTGATAAAAGTACAGAAGTAATTTTTTCTACTCGGTGCACAATCTAGTAAGAAGTATATCCAATTTATAGATGTGTAGGATTAGAAGGAATTAAATTTATTTTTCAGTCTAACTTGTTCATTTTATAAATAAAAATATTGAACGATGGAGAAATTCAACTAATCCCTACTAAAGTATTTCTGTACCTTATCTTAATGATCTCAAAAATTCTATTAAATACATGTCCCAATTTATGGGTCAGATTACTGAAATTCAACGAGGTTAAGTAACTTGGCCAAGGTCACAGAGCAGTGCTTTTAACCGGCAATGAGGCTCAGCTCTATTGGTTTTCACCAATGTTCACACTACAGCTCTGGCAGCCAGTTCCTGGACCTTTGAAACCAACTAAAATAAACAGGGAATTTGGAGCTCAGGAATTGGGCAGAGAGGGTTAGGCGTCCCTGATGTGTAGATTGTAATGTATGATTATATGATTGTATGCTTTTAATAAGATTATCATGCCCTATTAATTTAACAGCTTTAATAATATGCTGTTTACAAATGTAAACATAAGTGAAATGACAGAAAATCATGAAACTGTAGCTAATGAAATAAGCTATTTTAAGCTATAATACTAAATTGCATTCTAATCAGAACTGACATTCCTAATGTAGCATAACCTGGTTGAGGTGGGGGTGGGGACAGAAGATATCATAATTAATAACTCCTTTATGTGCCTATCTAAACCATGTCGAGAGCACTGAGTGTAGAGTCATGGTCAGAATATCCTTATGAGGTCAAGAGAGACTGACAAGGCTCTCACAAAAAGAGCCAGAACTGCATGGGAAGGAGTGCCATTCGCTGTCATCTTACCCACTGACTCTGGTTAATGCATAAAATGCCTGCAATTAGTCCAGCAGTAGGCCTCTCTACTGTTTCACATTCGAAGCTAGAACTATTTATCATTTTCACATGATTAAGCCCATTTGATTGGTAGGTTGAAATTGCGGCCGGAAATATGGAAGCAGTTCTGAAAGACTACTAATACTGTATGATTTCACTTACATGAGGGATCTACAAAAGAAAACAATGAGCAAACAAAACAGAATGGGCACTCAAACTGATACTTGCTAGAGGAGAATGGGGTGGGGGTGCAGTTGATAAAGAGGAGGGGAATTAAGAAGTCCAAACCTCTAGCTATGAAATTAGTCACCGGGCTGTAATGTACAGCATGGGGAATGGAGTCAATAGTATCATAGTAACCAGGTACACAATGGCATATGGTGACTGGACTTGTTGTAGTGACCACTTTGTAAGACGTTTAAATGTTGACTCACTATGGTGTGCCCCTGAAACTCATATAATATTGTGTCAACTGTAATTAAGAACAAATTTTAAAACGATGCCCTTTCAATGAAGCAGAGTTAAAACGTGGTGAGTAACATAGAGTAGGTTAGACTAATTAGCTCCTCCTCTTTCTCGAGGCAGGAGCCTCATTTTCTACATTGTCTTAGATAATTAGTTTCCTGGCCAGAAATGCTTTATTTCTGTTCAATAGTCTCTCGTTTCCTGCCTCTTTTGCAGGATAGAATTTCCCAGTATCTTAACAAGGACAGTGCAATGATGATACTCTGCTTATTGCGCATGAGCTTTAGACAATGTCATTTCCAAACACAGCAAATTTCACAGTTAAGAAGGCAATGAAGTTCTAAGTCTTTTTTTTTTTTAAAGAGATTGTTCTAATCATAACATTGCCATCTGAGTTAGTAATCCAAATGTTTTTTTTCTTCTTATTTAGAGCTCAAAGGCATTAATTTATTCCTATTTCTTCTTGACCTTGAGATAATTCAAAACACGAAATGCTGTTTGACTAATAGCACAGAAAAATGTGTATGTGAATATATGCATGTGTGTTCATATCTATCTATATAAAGTACTAAATATGATATAGCATAATATACATGATACAGATATAGTAAACTAAATATATATCTACACACATCCTATATAATAAAGGGCTAATATGCAAATCAACTGAACAACCAAACAGCTCAATGCAGGAGCTATCCCCTGGTGTTCAGTGTGCTCCCACAGCGGTAGCGCTACTCAGCCTGAAGCTGGGCTCATGGCAGTTCTGCAGCAGCTCTAAGGACCCCTCGGGAGATGTCTGCCTGCCAGCTTGTCCAATGTCCAATGGTGGACATTCCACGAAAGGGTGCAGGCCAGGCTCAGGGACAAATTTCGTTTGTGTGATTATTGTTAACACTTTACATGTTACTATGTCATAAGATAATATATCTGTATCTACTATACTCTATACTATTATATAATATTAGAGGCCTGGTGCATGAATTTATGCACAGCCAGTGGGGAGGGGCTGCGGGCAGTTGGCTGGTCATCCCTGCCCCTGATCAGGGTCGAAGGGGGCCAATCAGGGGCAGAGACAACCGAGAGGAGAGACCATGGGTGGTTGGTTGGCAGACTGGCCAACCTAGTTGAACTCCTGACCTAGGGGACAATTTGCATATTAGCCTTTTATTATATAGGATAGCACCTACTAGGTTGTAAGTATAGGATAGCACCTATATCTACTAGGCTGTAAGTATATATGTAAAATTATATAATTTTAAACTATTAGTAACATGTAATTTGAGGAAGAAAAAGTCACAATTTTTAAAGTCTGAACCAATACAATACACATAGGAATTCTCTTTTCAATGTAGACTGGAATATTAGTATTATTAGAACAGACTCTCAGTACGGGAAAAATCCCATCTGCTAATCCTACAGTCACTTCCTACATCCAAGCACACGTCCGGTGGCAGGTCCTATCTTCAGGAATTGTCTTCCTATCCATAAGAGACCTTTTCTAATTTGTGGGTAAACTAAACATCCAGCCCAGGAAAATATCACTCCTATCAAGATACCCTGGGAGATGAATTTGCACTTAAGTCTAGCTGTCCTCCACAGTGGACTCAGGACTTTACGCTGGCATCCTTGGACTTCTGTCCTGCCGAGGTTTTCAGTCAGCTTGGGCTCACTATCAACAAAAGGTTTAATATTAGCCTTAGTAACTCTTCACACAAACTGCCTGAAGTGGTCCCGTGATTAACATGATAAACAGATAAAGCCTTCTACTTGGCACAGTCTATTTAAATGCTGTATTGTTGCTGGGTTACTTTTATTTAGTTTTTAGAATGGTGCCACTCAATGGTGCCAGACACTCAATTTAATAAATATGTATTGATGATGATTGTAACTACCATCATTATTAAGGGATGTTAGATAGTTTTTAAGCTTTGGGATTCATCTGAATCAGAGTAACATTTAGTCAAGGTCACCTGTAGAATCATACATGGAGTACATATCATAGTGTAAGACCCTTGTGTTTTTCAAAATAAATTGAACTATAATTATTTTTCTTGACCATTACAGCAGTCTTTTTAAATATTTTATTTTTGCAGCCTCTAGTTTCTGACCACATGTTATTCAACTCTATTTTAAATGGGTTATTTCTATCATTTTATTTTTTTCCCCACAGATCCCCCATGAAATATAAATTTTTCCACTTGATCTTCTCAATTGCTCTGTCTTTGCCCCATCCTGAACTCTCCAACACACACACACACACACACACACACACACACACACACACGCACACGCACACGCGCACACACACAATATCAAAGTTCTTTGACTTCATTATATTCCTTCTCCTAAATATGTGACAGTTGTCACAGTCAACCTATCTTTAATCATGTATGGAATCTTTTATCAGGTACTACTACATAACAAATAAGCTCAAAACTTCCAGAATACAATGGTAAGCATTTGCTTTTCCCCCCTGATGCAGTGGGTTGCCAGGAAGGAACTTCAGGCCACGATCATTTGGTATTGGTCATTTTCACCATCTCTCATCCTGGCCCTGGCACCATCAGGCCATCTGGCATATTTTCTCATTAAGCAAAAAGAGTACCAGGAAGTACACTGTGCACGCTCATTTTCAAGCGTCTGCTTGTATCACAACTGCAAATAGCACATTGTCCAAACTAAGTCACATGGCCAAGTCCAAGTTGAAGATATACATGGGCAGACTGCCAAGTCACAAGGCAAAGTGAGAAGAATGTAGCTCAATAATTCAATCGACCACAAGGGATACTACAATGTATGCCTTTTCATGTACCCAGCCTGCATTGGGTGCTACTATCTCCATATACTTAGAATTGTTGTCATAAACAAAAATGGAAAATATTATGCTAAGAGAAATAAGCCAATCTGAGAAAGACAAATATTTCATAATCTTATTTACATGTGGAATAGAATGAACAAAGTGAATTGACCATCAAAATATGACCGAAGCATGGAGGCATTTTCTAGTAGTACTATGGGCTTAGATCCTAAACTGCAAAAGTATGCCAGAGTTGTTTATACAAAAAACAAAAACAAAAATCTTTACTTTGCAGCCTGTGCATGGAGTCATAGTCTTTGTATTTGAGCTACTGATTCAATTCCAAATGTGGCTCTCACCTGCAGAATCTATTTGTGTAACCTTATCCTGACTTTCTTTTTCTCATCAAAAACTTTTATTTATCATCATGTTTAGTTTTACTTTCTCTGAACACTTAAGACATTATCAGCAATTATAGAAATAAGTGATTTTTTAAAAACTGTGTCAGCATGGTGTATAAAATATCATTATGAAAATGGCTTTATCACACCATTAGTTCCCATTGACACCATAAAGGCCATTAGGGAAAAATACAAAATGTTGAATTAAATTGATTTAGATAACATATCTTCTTTCCAACACAGTTAATGGGGGGCAAGGGAGAATAATCTTTTCTTGTCAATGTATTGGTATGCATAGATAAGAGCATTACCGTTTATCCCTGTATAAATAACTACAATGCATTGTGATACATAGAAGCCTCATACCATCCTAAGAGAAAAATACTAAGCAATTTGTTCCAACCAATTGTAACGCAGATTTCTTTTGCACATCTCCAAAATTCCATGCTCTCACATCAGCTCAGAGAGCATCAAACTTACCAGAAGGAGGAAATGAGTATATTTACATGTAAAGTGAATTATCTGTAGTGCACTTCTGGCTGTACATCCACTTCAATTTCTCTTTTCTGTGTTTTTAACATACTCCTTTTTCTCTTTAAGAACATAGCTAAGAGTACACATAGCTTTCTAGAGATCTCTCAAGTAATTTATTTGTATTTTGAGAAGTAGAGACAGGTCTGTTCAATTAGGCTAATAACTTATATCCCATTCTGTCTCGTAGATCCACCTGCAATAGCAGATTAAATGATTTGAAAAGTATATCCATTAAAATATGATATCTTGGAGGAGAAATATCTGAGTATCTTATTTGACTAGGCTCCAAAATAAGAAACTAATAAAAATTTAATTAATGAAAATGGTCAGTATTGATTGACTGCTATATTTTAATCCATTGTGAACAACAATTAAGCTGATTTTTAATTGTGCTTAAATATTTTTATTGAATAAATTGAGGTAAAATAGAGTTAGAAGGTCTGGCAGCATTAACAAATATCAGTTGTGTTTCTTTTCCTCTAACATAGTAATCAATTGGATTGTTTTCCACTCTCTGCTAATGAGTTATTGACAATGCTGCAATCCCTGTTCTCTGAAATATACCATCTTGTGTATGAAATATTGAACTGAGCTCTTTGTCTCTGGAATGGTTAATAAATGTTTCTATCACTTTATGTTTCTGGAAACAACCAACTACAAAGGACCATCTTGCCCTCTTTATTCAGAGAAATGACCCACCTACACCCCACCTGGTGACTCCCATAAGATTCATTGCTCACCCTTCTTCATGATTGCATTATTTAGTTGCCTCCATAAAACCCAAGTTTTTTTTTTCATTGAGGCATTCTGCATTAATGAATATTTTCCCTACTGCATGTGCCTAAATAAAATCATCCCCTTAATTGTGCAATGCATTTCATCTTTCATGTGAGAGATGCCTTGGAATTGAAATACATAATTAGCATAAAATAAATAAGTAAATACAGACATTAAGTACTCTATTAACATATATATTTCTATTTTAAAATGCACACACACATAATGCAGATATCTAATGACATAGCTTCGAGAGAAAAGTGAAATTTAAAACAAGTTACTGAGTGAAAGTAGTCTCAATAATAGATTATCCTAATTTTTCAGGAAGATACCCAGAAGAAGCATTGCTGGGTCATATGGCAACTCTATTCTTAAACTTTTGAAAGCCTCCATACTGTTTTCCATAGTGGCTGTACCAGTTTACATTCCCACCAGTAGAGAATGAGTATTCCTCTTCCTCCACAACCTCTCCAATACTTATTACTTCTCTTGTTGAGAATAGCTATTGTAATGCATTGGAGGTGGTATTTCATTGTAGTTTTGAGTTGCATTTCTCTAGTTGTTAGTGAAGTTGAGCATCTTTTCATATATCCATTGGCCAGTGATCTAACTCATTACACATCTTTCTTCCCCAGTTCTCACAATCTAACAGATGCTAGCATGTCTCATTTCAGAGCTAAACGTGTAGATGTAGGAAGCATTGTGCTGGCAGAGGTGCTTCTTAGAGCTCTGAGATTGTGCTATATACAGACCCAGTTATGTAAAGGAGACCACTAGGGTTGTACTTTAGTTAAAGTTCCGTCAGAAAAGAGATTTTAATTTTGGACCTCAGTAAGAGCAAGCATAAATGATTGCCCTAGTTACTAACCTTAATCTGAGGTCTCTATGTGGGACACATAAGTATAAATAAATAGTAAAATAAAACAAAAACTTTTATTTTTTTAAATGAATCTTTATTGTTCAGATTATTACAGGTGTTCCTCTCCCCCCTACCATTGCTCCCCTCCACCTGATTCCCAACCCCACCCCACACCCTTACCCCTGCCACTATTTTCATCCATAGGTGTAAGATTTTTGTCCAATCTCTTCCCTCACCCCTCAAACCCCTTTCCCTCTATGAATTGTTAGTCGAATCTCTTTCTATATCCCTGATTGTATTATATTCACCATTCCATTTTGTTCTTCAGATTTTTTTTTATTCTCTTAATTTTTAGATTCACTTGTTGGTAGGTATGTATTTTATACCTTTTTGTTGTTTATAATTTTTTTACCTTTTTTCTTCTTCCTCTTCTTAAAGAATACCCTTTAACATTTCATGTAATCCTGGTTTGGTGTTGATGAAATCCTTTAACTTTTTCTTGTCTGCGAAGCTCTTTATTTGATCTTCAATTCTGAATGATAGCTTTGCTGGGTAGAGTAATCTTGGTTGTAGGTTCTTGTAGTTCATCATTTTGAATATTTTTTGCCACTCCCTTCTGGCCTGCATAGTTTCTATTGAGAAATCAGCTGACAGTCATATGGGTACTCCCTTGTAGGTAACTACCGTGTTTCCCCCAAAATAAGACATCCTCCAAAAATAAGACCTACTTCATGGAAACATAATACATCCCCTAAAAATAAGACCTAGTACATCTTTGGGAGCAGAAATTAATATAAGACATTGTCTTATTTTAGAGGAAACAGGGTAGTTGTTTTTCACTTGCTGCTTGTAAGATTTTCTCTTTGTCTTTTGCTCTTGGCATTTTAATTATGATGTGTCTTGGTGTGGTCCTCTTTGGATTCCTCTTGTTTGGGGTCCTGTGCACTTCCTGAACTTGTATGTCTATTTCTTTCATCAGGTAGGGAAAATTTTCTGTTATTATTTCTTCCAATAAGCCTTCAATATCCTGCTTGCTCTCTTCTTCTGGCACCCCAAAAATCCGGATGTTGATATGCTTTAAGCCGTTCCAGAGGCTCCTTACACTATCCTCTCACTTTTGGATTCTTCTTTCTTTTTGCCTCTCTGGTTGGGTGATTTTTGCTTTCTTATATTCCAGATCTTTGGTTGGATTCTTGGGGCATGTTGATCTATAGTTGAGTTTCTGTATATTTTTTATTTCAGACTTTGTATGCTTAATTTCTAGCTGGTCCTTTCCATTTTTTTGGTATTCTCATTAAGGTCCTTGAAGGTCTCACCAAGCTTCTTGGAGGTCTCATCAAGTTTCTCAAAGGTTTTTATATGATTCTTGAGTAATCTTATAAATGTGATTCTGAACTCTGTGTCATCCAGTAGTTTACTCTCCTCCATCTCTCCCATTCGTGTCATGCTTCTGTGTTTCCTCATTTTGGCTGCCTCCCTGTATTAATGAAGTGGCTTTGTGTGGTCGGTGACCTATAGGGGCCAGTAGCTCAGCTTCCCCAATCACCTGAGGTGGTCGCTTTTGCTATATCCCTTTGTGGGCTTAGTGCAAAGTCTTGGTGTAATTCAGCCTTGATTGCTATTGGTACACTGGGAGGAATTGATCTCCAGGCCAATTGTCTGTGAGGACCTACTGTGTCTACAAAGGAAGAACTGCTGCACTAGAGACACGCCTTGTTTCAGTGGGGCTTTGGTGCTCACTGAGACCGTCTCCTGAATGTGTCACTTATGGATGTGATGGATTGAAACTGAGCACTAGAACTCTGGTTTCTGGATTTCAATGAGGTGCAGTTCAGCTACTGTCTGAGGCCAGTACTGTCGCAGGAGCTATAGCATGAACCACAGTCCTGTCCTCCTTGGATCTGTTTGCCCCAGATTGCAATTTTGCTAAACTGCAACAGAGAGGGCCATTCATATGCAAAGGCTGCTGCTTGGAGCTTGGGTGTGTTTGTAGGTTTTGCGGGGCAGAGTCTCAGGGCATCACTAGGCTGGGGCATGGCCAGGAGCCATGGCTTCCAGTCCACCATCTCTCTGATGGCGTCCCAGCATTCCCATGTCTCCCCGAGTCTCACACCACAGCACAGCAAACAATCTCAGCTCTGTAAGCAAGCCAGCCTCACTTTCCCACCTGATGGCATACAGTCTAGCCTTTCCCCAGAAACTGGATTTCAGAGAGATCGGGTGCTTGTCTCTTCAGGTTGAAGAAAGCACTGCCCTCTGCCAGCCGGATCTGCCACCAGCCCATATCGTAACCCCCTTCCTCAGTTTTTCAGCGCTTGTGCCCTGGATTCTCCTCTTTCTCTTTCAGTCTAGTTGTAGGGCTTCATCTCAGCCAGCTTTCTCTTTTTGGGGGGGAGATAGATGCTTGTTGTATAGTTGTTTTTTTAAAAATTGTTGTGCACAGCAACTGTTTAGGAGTGTTGATCTACACTTCCATCTCTCAAATCAAAACAAAAACTTTTAAATCTGCATTAGTCATGAAGTCAATGTTCCTATTAAAATTAGGTCACCTGGAAAGAAAATAAAATTTATTGCCAAAACTGGTTTGGCTCGGTGAGTAGAGTGTCGGCCTGCGGACTGAAGGGTCCCATGTTGATTCTGGTCAGAGGCATGTACCTTGATTGCGGGCACATCCCCAGTGTGTGTGTGTGGGGGGGGGGTGCAAGAAGCAGCTGATCGATTATTCTCTCTCATCAATGTTTCTAACTCTCTATCCCTCTCTCTTCCTCTCTGTAAAAAACCAATAAAATATATTAAAAATAAAATAAAATTTATTAATATCAGGAGTGAGAGGACATTACTACACATCCCAAAATTCAAAAGGATAATAAAGAAATAGTAAGAACTATATTTTATTTCATTAAATTCAACAACTTAAATAAAAGAATATTAGAAAGATATACATTTTAATGCTCATTGATGAGGAAGTTTTAAATAAATACAATTACAGTATTTCTCAAGAACATAGATGCCAAATTCTATAACAAAATATTAGCAGATCATATCTATTTATTATTACATATAATAAGAAGTTCTGCCTTTTTCTACAAATGGCCCTGAAACAAGTGAATATCCACAAATGAAATAATGACGTTGGACCCTTATCTCACCACACACACAAAAATTAACTCAAAATAGATTAAATACCTAAATGTAACAAAACTACAAGGCTCTTAGAAGAAAGAATAGGATTAAATCTTCATGATCTCAGATTTAGCAATGGAGACTTAGATATGCCACCAATCAAAATTTATAACTTTTGTGCTTCATAGGACACAAACAAGAAAATGAAAAGCCAACCAATAACATAGGAGAAAAGACTTGCAAATGACATAGCTGGTGAAGGATTTGTATCTTGAATATTTAAAGAACTCTTACAAATAAAAATGCAAGTCACAATTACAGTGAGATCAAGGATTTCAAATAGTAGGATGGCTGTAATATATTAAAAAATGGTCATTGCAAATTTTTCTGAGGATGTGAAGAAAATGGAACTATAAATACCCTGTTGGTCAGAATGTAAAATAGTACAGCCACCTTGAAAAACAGTCTGGTAGTTTTCAAATTGCAAACACAGAATGAAATATGACCCAACAATTCCACCCCTAGGAATATATTTAAGAGCAATGAAAACATGCCCACACAAAAACTTGTGTGTGAGTATTTATAGCAGCATTTTTCATGATAGCCCAAAGGTGAACCAATCCAAGCGTCTATCAGCTGATTAATGGGTAAACAAAAAATGGTACTGTTGCCAGTGGAGAGGGGTCCACGTTCCCACCTGTTGCATATGAGAGTGGAATTCTTGTGATACCCCTTAGAAAAAGAATTTTCTGAGACTCGCACAGGAGGATGAAATATTTTAGAAAGCCTTATTTCTCTGGTGTTACACCCCTGAGTCTCCACGGTCATATTTCCCTTTGTCCCACCAAGACAGAAATGTCGCTGTGGCTTCATCAGAACTAAAAAGCCAGTGTCCAGAGTTTTCATTCCATGGTAGGGAATAGTCCAATCCAGCATTAGTCTAGTTTGTATTTCCTGCTACAGTTATCTGTCCTTTGCATGTAGGGTGTGTGGCCATGCAGCTGTGGAGGGAACACAAGCAGGAGCAAAGTCAGAGGAACCAGAGAGCCTAGAGATCCACAAGCCAAGAGCCAAGAGAGAGTGAACTCCTTTGTTTGGGGGGTAATGTATCCCCAAACTTTCCTGGGTTTCAGCAGCAATACCTCTTCTAGGCAATAGTTTCTGTTCTCAGGCTTGCTTGACAAGTACCTTCACTAGGTTACCCAGACTCATTGCATATGTGCCCATCCTCACTTTTGTCCAGTCCTTTCTCTCGGTATCTGCAGGCGATGAGCCCGTGATTCCCTGGGGAGTGCAAAGTTGAAGCTTCGTCCAAATGACATGCAGATAATGTCTGGCTTTCCCCTTCGCTCTTTTCCTATTATTATTAACTACCTAATTACAACGGTATCAAGTATATTTATACAATGGAACATTATTTGCTTATGGAAGCATAAGCTATCCAAAAATATAACATTTAAAAGTTTTGTGCTTGGGAAAAGAAGCTCCTCATTACAAAATGTTAAGTTTCAGTGATTTACTAACTAAACTATTCAGAACATGCAAATCTATACAGACGAAAAGTAGATTAGTGGTTATTTAGGTATGGGGAAAATGGAAAGATAGGAGAGTAAAACTAAAAGATATATGGTTTTTTTATGGAAGGATAAATATGTAAAACTGACTGGTGATTGTCGTATAACTCTGCATATACTAAAAACCATTAAACTGTATACTTCAAATGGGTGAATTATGTGATCTGTGATTTCTAACTCAATGAAGCTGGTGACTGCATACTTTCCCAGCTGCTGTCTGAGCAAAATCTTGCATGTAGCTTTGATAATCAAGAGTGATGATAGAGCCTTAAAGGCTTATTTTAAACTCTTAAGTTCACAGATTTTTTTTTGAAACTTGGTATAACATATTAAGACGTCTTATATTACCAGTATTGAAAATACCCACTATTCTTTGATAGTACTAGGCATATACACACACAAAAAAATGGTTATCATCAACAAATGACAAGTGCTGGTGAGGATGCAGAAAAAAAGGAACCCTCGTGCACTGCTGATGGGAATGCAGACTGCTGCAGCCACTGTGAAGAACAGTATGGACTTTCCTCAAAAAAAACTAAAAATGGAACTTCCAGTTGACCCAATGACCCCACTTGTAGGAATATATCCCAAGAAACTAGAGATACCAATTAGAAAGGATATATGCACCCCTATGTTCAGAGCAGCACAATTTGCCATAGCTAAGATTTGGGAACAGCCTAAATGCCCATCAGCAGATGAGTGGATTAAAAAACTGTGGTACATCTACACAATGGAATACTACGCTGCTGTAAAAAGGAAAGGACTTTTATCATTTGCAACAGCATGAATGGATCTGAAGAGCATTATGCTAAGAGAAATAAATAAGTCATAGAAAGATAAGTATCACATGATCTCACTCATTTATAGTATATAATGAACAATATAAACGGATGAACAAAATCAAACTCAGAGACAAAGAAGTATCAATCAGACCATCAAACCTCAGAGAGGGTGAGGGGAAGGGGGAGAGATCAACCAAAGCACTTGTGATCATGCATATAAGCCTAACCAATGGACACAGACACTAGGGTGGATAAGGCATGAATGGGGGTAGGGTGGAGGACAAAGGGGAGATAAGGACACGTGTAATCACTTAATCAATAAAGAAAATAAATAATTTAATGAAAAGAAAGAAAAAGCATTAAATTTCTCCTTCTGCATTCATCCTAATAAAAGTGTAATCAATTAACTTTCACCACAGAATAACTTAAGGACAATTAAGATTTGATGCTACATTGGGAATATGGTATTTTGTTTATAAAAGGCAAACATGCTATATTTTCTGATTCTTAAATATTTCCCGTGCCATCTCAAAGCTTTTCTGTTACTAGAGGCCTGGTGCACAAATTCATGTATGGGTGAGGTCATTCGGCCTGACTGACAATCTGGGCCTATCAGGGGTCCGGCTGGCTGGGAGGAGAGGCTACAGGAGGTTGGCCGTGGGAGCACACATCCAGGGGGTAGCTTCTGCATTGAGTATCTGCCACTTGGTGGTCAGTGTGCGTCATAGTTACTGGTTGAATGGTCATTCCAGTCATTTAGGTAGCTAGGGTATAATGATCACTTAGGCTTATATATATATATATATATATATATATATATATATATATATGCTGTCACTTGGTCTAATTGTGAATTAATTATTTGATTCATTTAGAGATTAGTTTAACAAATTGAACATTCCCAAAGAGAAATTGTCAATGATAACTAAATCTATATCGATGATCAAACAGGAATAAAAGAAAAATATGATTCACCTTCAATTCACAAACTTTATCCCATTACATTCATAATTTCAATGTCACTCTTCAGTTAATAACTTTATATAGTTATCCAGAATTTTTCAAGTTCTTTTTTCTTTGCAAAGGTTTGAATTAGGACAACTGTGATATTTAAACTTTTTTAAATTTAAACTCTTTACTCTCAGAAGCACTCTAACTCATTTGATGTGCTCACAACTGAGTACATCTTGACATTTTGAGAATGAATACAGGCCTCAAGAGCAATTTACTCGGGTTTAACAGCTGCTCTCATTCGGTGACATATATGGTCATATTAAAGATGTATTAATTGCACTTCAGGAGGAACTCTGACTGAAGGGTCTATTAAAAAGAGCCCACACATAATCATTTATTGTGCTGTCACCTTCTCCTTTGCAGAGCTCCTCTTGGGAGGTTGAAAGGGGAAATCAACCAGTAAGGGATAAATAAATTCACTTGCATTTTTAAAAATCAGCAACAACTTTATTATTCCATTCACGAGCCATCAACTGCACTCAGATTAGCTTTAGCGGGAGTTGTGTACCACAAATCCTGCCACAGAACCTCCTAATTAGAGCTGATTACATTTTTTTTTCAAATGCTTATTCAAGGAGGCATACTTAATGTTGAATTATAACCTTTCAAAAATTGAAATTACAAAATAATTGAGGAGTAGAAGAAAGTAGAGGAGGAGGCAGTAAAAGAGGCAGTTTCATAACTAGAGGACGGGATTTCACCAGAGCCCTGTCCCTGGTAAGCCTGTGAAGGCGATCCGTGGGCAGGCATCAATGTCTCTTCTGCATTGCACCCCAGTTTCTTGCTCCTCGAGAGAGAGCAAAAGGCTCTGGAATTAGAGTTATTTATATCGCAAGCTTTTAAAATTTGAGTGTTCCTATGGCCATTAGGCATGTGAGGCATTGCAAAAGCTTTTTGTCTTATTTGTTCAACCCGTGTCTTATCTATTCCTATCTATTAATAATTTAATCTTGTTTTTTCATTCAATTTAAACTGAGTGACTAGCCAATTTTAAGATCCTTTGAGTAAATTGATCTATCATTATATTTTCACTATAACAGTTTGTTATATTTTCACTATAACAATATTCATGGAAGATTACTTTAACATGCAACACACTGCCTTTTGGGGGCTGTCATCAACCCCTGACATCTAACTGTAACTCCACACCATCTCGCTTACAACTCGAAAGGTTTCATAGAAACACAAGTGATAAACAGTGACATCATGGTAGATACAATCTTGAATTTGCTCTAGATATCAAGCTTTCACAGCTTTACGCCTTTAAAAAGTATTAGAAATAAAACACATCTTGCAGCTGATGAATATGTCACAACTAATAGAGCAGGATATGAGGTTACAAATTATGAAGCCATCAATGAGTTGCATTTGTACTCTATGGGAATGGAGAGCCTTGACCTCAAAGGGCATTCTTGACTCAGAGCACTCCTTACTTAATGACTTTTGATGGAAGGAATTCTCTACCTTTTTAAACGTCAAATTGTAACTGCCAATCATCCATGTCTCCTTTCCAAAGAGAAATCTGAACTGGAATAGGGCCCTGTTTTTCATGGGAGATTTTAAATAATATCCCAATTGGTTTTCTCTCTTCATGGCTTTTATCGTTGTCTGAAAATAACATAGATGCTTCCAAAGGAAGAGTTAGTAAGCAGCTACTTGCCAAACTAAGGAAGGTGACACAGCTCTATGCATTCATACATATACACAAAGGTTTCTAGTTCATTTGTGCATATACTTGGCTGATGAGTAGCTTTTACTTATAAGGTAGTGAATGGGAGCCCTTCATGAAGTCATTCTCAGTATTCAGATAGGCACCGATTTCTCTGTTGCATTCAGAATCGGTTGCACTGACAGATAAGCACTGAGTTGAATCCATAGTCTTTGAAGTACATGTGGTATCCCTACCAATTTTTAATATTTACGGTAAGTGTTCTTGTGCAAGGATGAAAGTTCATGAAACTAGTTTATACAATGGGGAAAAACACTAGTGATTTCTAAAGATGAGACTCGTTTAATGCTAACATTTTGGTTTTATTATCTTCCAAAATTAGAGCTGACATGCTTTCATGATATCAGGCCATTAGCCCAAGTAGAGAGGGGCAGCATACCCTCACGGCTTTCCGTCTTAGTTTTTAGGAAAATACAGCAGGGGTACAACTTCCAGCAACATTTATTAAATACTGTGTGCCAGGGTCCTGCTAGTTACTGACTTAAAGTTGAGGGTTATGCACAGTTTCTTCTTTCAAACAGCTATTTCTACTATATTTTGAGAGTTGGAACCTACTAGCAAAGAGAACTTTCAGGGTAATATTTGCTTTGACTGTATTTTTTTTTAATTGTGTGTAGCAATAATAAAAACAGTAAGAGATTTTTGCTCTGGGTTTTCTCCCCACTGTTTTGGCCTTTAAGGAGCTGTGGGAGCAAGTCCTGGAAAAACATGTATTCAAAAAAGCTTCTGTGGCCATAAAGATCACTCCAGAACAATCTATCAAACTCTCTGGAAACATTTCCCACTTATTTTGTTCTTTTTAAATATATTCTTATGTATTTCAGAGAGGAAGGGAGAGGGAGAGAAAGAGAGAAACATCAATGATGAGAGAATCATTGATCAGCTGCTTCCTGCACGCCCCACACTGGGGATGGAGCCTGCAACCTGGGCACATGCCATGACTGGGAATCGAACTCTGACCTCCTGGTTCATGGGTTGACGCTCCACCACTGACCCACACTGGCCAGGTTTCTTTCTTTTTTTATCCCCTGCTACCCTCTCCTTTTTGTCAACTGAATTGTGTCCATTCAGCAAAGGAGGCAGTTAAATTTCAATCAGCAACTTGCCCAACTTCTCTTTAGAAGCTGCCTCCTGCACACCTCCCACTGGTAATGTGCCCGCAACCCAGATACATGCCCTTGACCGGAATAGAACCTGGGACCTTTCAGTCCACAAGCAGATGCTCTATCCACTGAGCCAAACCGGTCAGGGCTAACATGGGGATTTTTAATCACCCTCCCCAGAGGCAGATGAGGTATTTAATAAATGTTTGTTGAAGAAGTGAGCAAGATTGATATGGCTTCCAGTTCTCCTGGTTTTTAAATCTGACACACTCTACACAATAACTCCACTCTCTGACTTTTAAATATGTTATTCTCACAATGGCTTTCAAAGTATCCTAACTGATCAGCAACTCCTTTTAGGAAGGGAGGGACATGAGCAGCACCATACGACAAAATGGCATTATGAAGATGAATGGCTCGTTTGAATAATTGAATAAACAAGAGGAAATTTGCAGGAACTGTACAATATAAATATTAGATACTTGATTTGGAATCAAAGCAAAGGAAGTCAAGATTTTAGTGCTGAAAAAGATATAGCTCGCACAGCTGAAAGGGTGAACTGTAAAACTGGCAGGGAACAAGGGTAGTGATTGATTTCAGGTCCCTGCGATGTGAAACTGGCCATCTGTCATAGACTGGCTGAAAGCCCCCAAGACCTGAGACACATGCTGCACCGCTGATGAAAAGCAGGGGTGGCTTCTGACTGGATGACACGAGGGGTCTGGGCAAATGTCCTTCCTCCCGCTTCTCCCAGGAGACTGCATTCATTCGCATGTGTGCTATGTAGTCAGTCAACCACACTCAAAATAAAGACACTCAAGATCACTGAATTGCTGCATTTTCTACTTATGAATATTGAATCAGGTTTGCCTTGAGAGGAGCCATAATATCCTCATGAGGTGTTTGTGGTACTTAATTAATTTCTAACATTTTTAGCAAAGAATTGCATTTATGTACCTTGGTAATGACCACTTGAACAAAAAGCAGTCTCCTGCCCACATGCACCCCTAATTCTCGCTTTCCATAAGAAACAACTTAGGACATTTCTGACTTTTACCTGTGTTTAAATGCACACTGGCAACTCTTGCACTTCGTATTTTCCTGCACCTGTGTGTCTAAGCCACACAAGATGTCTGCTTCTTGTTTAAACATGGAACTCTTTAATCAGCATTATTTTTTAGAGTAATTGATTTTCTGTTCTCATTCTGTTTTTTTTAATACTCCAATCTTTATTTCCTTCTATTTCTTGCCTTCATTTTAGTTCACTCTTCTTCCTCTGGTTAATTCACAGTATCCTTTTGTGTAACATCCCATGCCTTTGATAGGCGTTTCAGTTATATTTTTGTTTCTTTTTACAAACAGCGCTGCTGTAAATATTCCTAATTATGTCTTCAGGTGTGTCTGTTTTACAGTGCTTCTGCATTATATATTTAGGAATGAAATTTCTGAGTCGAAAAGTATAAGCATCTTCACCCTTACTAGGGGTTGAACAATTGTTCTCCAAAGTAGTGGTATGGATGTAACCTTCCATTAATAGTAGATAAATGTTCCTTTGCTTCAAATTCTTGAGAACCTTGGGTGATGACAGAAGATTCTCCAATGTTCTTTACAATCCATCTTGGTGCTCTACCGAACCCCACCTCCCCAGAGATACTCAAGAAGACCTCTTCCCAGAGTTTTGCAATGCAAATCAAGTTATTGGTGTCTTTCTCCATTCACTGCTTTCATTCCAGTTTTCTTGGGTACATTATATACATTCCTGCTTGTCCTTCTACTTTCCAGCTCATGGAGTTTGGGTATTCCACTTATATTTTCTTTTTCACTTATATTTTCTTTGTTTTGATTAATTTATGCCTTTATTAATCCCTATAATACTTTTATTTTAGTGGAGTTTCAAGCAGGAATCTAGATGAATCAGTGTGCTCAATCAGTATCTTTAGGTGCTGTTCATTGTGTTTTATTTGCATATACATGAGTCTCTGTCACAAGGACTCAACTCTGCATCATAGCTCAATCATAACTCAAAGCAGCTACAGACAACATATAAGTGAATGTATATATCTGTGTTCAAAGAAAACAATATTTACAAAACAGTCAGTGAATTGCATTTGGCCCATAAGCCATATTCTGCTGATCTCTAATATAAACCCACTACCTGGTTGTCTAGCATGTGGATAGTGTATGGAAAATACATTCCTCAATATCCATTGCTTCCAGAACTTGCCTTAGCCACACTTCTCCTATTAATACATTAGTTGCAAGGCCTTATAATACACAAATAAAATTCAAGAAATTCCTCTCAGTCCACTCTCCATCTCAGGTTTTCCTGGCCATTGCTTCTGAACATACATGGGTTGGAAGAGGCTGGCGCAGAACATGGGCCGCCTCCAAAAACAAAGTCCATGTATGGTTGAACTCCTGCCTGCACTCAGGAGCAGCAAGTGAAGCAGGTAGGGTTGGGCTCTCACAACTGCTTTTCCCATCTTCATGCCTGGCTTGTCTTGAGCTGCAAACCCATGGAAGGTCACCACTTGTGTTTTTCATCTAGTTACATAACCCCACGTCTGTCGCCATCAGAGACCAGACTTCTCTGAGTTGTGTATTGCAGGGAATTTATTTGCCATTTTCATTCCATTTAAGTATAAGTTTAAAGCATGTTAGGAAACAATAAGAGAGGAAAATAGCAATTCAGATGTTGAGGGCTACTTAGCATTCCATCTCCAGAATTCTGTGCAGGAGCCAGTACAGCTGTAAATGTTGAATAATAGGATTTGTGCCAATGCAGCATATGGTTTTATGGGAACAATTAATATTGTATTATCTGGTGTGTGATGCCAGGGAGGAAGTGGGTTTGTAGAGACCTGGGGCAGCTGAGCCTGCCTGGAGACAACCCTTTTGTCATCGTTGTTATTCAATGTCTAAAGCTGAATTGAGGGACTCACGTGAGGAAGGCAAACGTGAGTGAGGTTGTTAATGAGTTACAGCTGTGGCCAAAAATGTCACCAGCAATTTCTACAAACAAATACATTTTGAATGACTTTCTAGTATCCCTAGGGATCTGCACTTTACCTGAGCTATTTGGATGCCTGGATTTTTAAACGTTGGTAGCATGGTGTTTTAATTCCTGCCCCCAGAGAGAGCTCTGCTATAAATGTTTCATTTCTATCATCTGAACAGTTCTTAAAGGATTACTCAATCCCATCTTTCTAGCATATAGGTCATATAATATATAGGTTATCCCCAAAACTGTGCACACATACTTTGAATAACAATAAAGGCAGTGTTTATTAAAATACATTTCATTTTCAGAATTGAGCTATCAACTGTTAAAATGTGTATATATTTTTGAGGATACCCTGTATATCAAATATATATTACTAGAGGCCCAGTGCATAAAATTCATGCACTGGTAGGTTCCCTAGCAGCTGACAGCTGACAGCTCCCTTCCCCCAGCCAGCCCACCCCCTGGTCGAACTCCTGGAAGAACTCCAGTTAAGGGGACAATTTTCATGCTACACTTTTATTATAAAGGATGTGTATGTATGTAAATTTAAATTATATATATATAAAGAGCCAGGGTATGACCAAATGGATGACTGAACATCTTAAGTCAGTGACCCAGCACTGACTGCTGAGGTGACTGGGGATCAGTTCAAGAGAGAGGGCCAGAGAGAGAAGCAGGGTCTGATCAGCCCTTGCCTCTCTTTCTCTCCAGGCCTCACCAGTTGCTGTGGGGACCTCTGATAAGCCCTGGCTCTCTGATAAGGTCCAGAGGTAGGCCTAGAGACACTGACTGGCATAGAAACAGACCAACCAGAACCAAATCTGGGTGAACTGTGAGGAGCCAATGGCTGCCTAAGAGGTGGAGCTTTTGACACTGACTGGCATAGAAACCAACCAGTCATAACCAAATCTGGATAAACTGCAAGGGGCCAATGGCTGCAATGAGGCAGAGCTTTTGATACTGATTGGCATAGAAACCAACCAATCCAAACCTAATCTGGATAAACTGTGAAGGCAGAACCTAAGGGGGAGTTTTAAGGGCAACAGTTATTTGGTGTAAGGTGTAAAAAAGCAGTTCAATTGTTTAATGACCAGTTTGGAAGTATAGTGCATATGGCTGGCTATTAGTCCAGATATAGGGATTATGTATTTTTTTCTGCCAAGAGCATCTCCTCCTGATGAAAAAGGCTTTCCCCCCCATTTAAGCAGTCCTATCCTATATAATCTATCCTATCTAATAAAAGAGTAATATGCAGATTGAACATCACTCCAACACACAATATGGCTGCCCCCATGTGGACAAAGATCCTGCCCCCATGTGGACAAGATGGCCAGCAGAGGAGGGCAGTTGGATGCGATCAACCCTACAGGGAAGGGCAGTTAGGGGTGACCAGGCTGGCAGAGGAGGGAAGCTGGGGACACACAGGCTGGCAGGGAGCAGTTAGACATCACTCAGGCTGGCATGGGAGTGGTTAGGGGGTGATCAGGCTGGCAGGCAGAAGTGGTTAGGGGCAAGCAGGAAGGCAGGCAGGAGACCAGTTGGGAGCCAGCAGTCCTGGATTGTGAGAGGGATGTCCCAGATTGGAGAGGGTGCAAACGGGGCTGAGGGACAACCCCCCGCCCCAACCTCTCATGCATGAATTTTATGCACTGGGCCTCCAGTCTATACTAATAAAAGGGTATTATGCTAATTAGATCAGGTGAGCCAGCCATTTTCCAGATGTCTGACTTTCTTCCAGACAAAGCCATGGTGGTAGGGGCCACAGCAGAGGCAGTTAGGAGCAAACAGGCCAGCAGGAGAGGGCCATTAGGGACAATATCAGGCTGGCAGAAGCAGGTAGGGGAGATCAGGCTGGCAGGAGAGAGCAGTTAGGGGTGATCAGACAGGCAGTCAGAGGGGTTAGGGACAATCAGGCAGGCAGGCAGTTAGGGGCTATCAGTCATGCAGGCAGGTGCATGGTTAGGAGCCAGTGGTTCTAGATTTCGAGAGGGATGTCCCAATTGGAGAGGATAAGGCTGGGCTGAGGGAAACACCCCCCAACTCTCCGGTGCACAAATTTTATGCACCAGGCCACTAGTGTGTGTGTGTGTGTGTGTGTGTGTGTGTGTGTGTGTGTGTGTGTATGAATACAGACACATTTCTCCTTCATGAGTTTCTCAAAAGAAAATTCCAATTAAATGAAAAGAATATTTGTTCAAAGAAGGATATCATTCACATTTAGTAAAAATAACATTTCAACTTTGGGTACTTAAGTGGACTATCAGAGCCTTCTTACCAGTGCCTGCTCACTCAATCCTAGTCATGGATGTAGCTTATATATAGTCAAGAGGAAAAACTCATTCTGTTCCTCTAATCGTAAGGAGAAACTCAAGGCTGTGTCCTTTGGCCTTAATGACTAAAATATTCTAATGTTTCTGTTTTAAAATATATGAAGATGCTTGGCTGGTGTGGCTCAGTTTGAAGATTGACGTATGAACCAGGACATCACGGTTCAATTCCCATTCAGGACACATGCCAGGTTGGGGACTCAATCCCCAGTAGGGGGCATGCAAGGAAGCAGCTGCTCAATGATTCTCTCTCATTGATCTTTCTATCCCTCTCCCTCTTCCTTACTCTCTCTGAAATCCATAAAAACAGATAGATGATAGATAGATGATAGAGAGATATAGATATAGATATAGATATAGATATAGATATAGATATAGATATAGATATAGATAGATATGGATATAGATACATATATATGTTAAAAGCATAATATGCTAATTAGACCAGACAGATGAATGACCTTTTGGAAGAAGTCGGGGCTGTGAGGACCAAGCCCCTTGCATTAATTTTATGCATCGGGCCTCTAATATATGTATATATAGGGTTATTTAAATTGGCCCCTGAGCACTAGCTCAATGATGATCTAAACTGAAACAAAATTGCTTCTCCAGTTACCAGCAAACAAAATCCTGTGGTGGGCTCAGCTCTGTTGGGCTTCAGACTGCAGAGTAAGTCAGGAGTTGCTTCATTAATTGCCTTACAATGTGGTATGAAATGAAAATAAAGGTGTTTTTTCAAATTTTAATGTGTATAGAAACCACCTGGGATCCCGTAAAAATGCCAATTCTTATTCGATAAGTCTGAGACAGAGTCCAAAATTTTCCGTTCTAACTAGCTCCCAGGTGATGCTTGCGTTGCTGGGTTACAACCGCAGTTAGAGCAGCTGTGCCATTTGGAACCAACGGCCCAGAGGAATAACGCCTTCCTGTGCTTTGTCAATTACTGAATGACCTCTCCTGGAACCTTTTAAGGTAAGAACCACTTTCTTGGTTCTAAAGACAAACTTGTTCGCGGAAAAGCAGGATTGATATGTCAACCTGGACATTTAGTATGGCTGCCATCTAGCTCTTGATATATAGCATATGTCTACCTGCAATAGGTCTTGCAGATGTACAGATAATGGTGGCACTGTTGCAGAAAGATCATTATAGTATCCGCATGTTCTAAAGCACTGCGGGGGTGGGGGTGGGGAATATGATAATCTAGGTTAAACTACCAGGTCATATGGAATTATATAACTGTGTTATAATCTCATAATTCTGTAATGTGCCTTTTGTTTTAATTTGTTTTTACTTATGCCCCAAATCATTTGTCCAAAAATTAAAAGTTGTCATTTGCCCTTACATAACTAGTACAAGTTACATTTATAATAAGCATAAGCCAGATTTTATATGAAATATCTATTTGAATCTAAACTAAATCAATGAAATGTAATATGAAAGAAATAATATTATGTTTATCACTTTCATATTCAGTCATTTATTCTCACAAATATTTATAAGTCACTTTTTGTAAGCTAAACTTCATATTAGGAACTACAAGAATGTATGTGGGAATATAAGTATGAATAAAATTATTTCTTTTCTCACAACCACATATAGACAATTTATTTATTTAGTAAAATTATCACATTGTTAAAAAAAAAAAGTATTCTATCAAGAGAACAACAGAACTATGGCAGCACATGGTTAAAGGAACTAAGGTAGCTGTGGACCTTGAAAATGACTTCCGGTTTTCTCACTGCACAGAATAGTCAAACACTGCTGCAGTTAAATATTTTACCCCTTGCTCTCCCTGTGTGATCTACAATAATAATCTGCTCCATGTTGACATTTACCGCTGTGTTACTGACAAATACCTGAAAGAGAAGTTGGGGTGCTTCATTGGGCTGGAAAAAGTTTAGCTAAATCAGAAAGCAGGTTTAATTAAGCAAGTTTATTCTATATATAAAAAAGGGCTTAGTTGACTCACTCATGCCTGATATATATAAAGCTCTCGCTGGCACCAGTTGCTCACATGGGTTTTGATCTGTCATTGTGGATCATAAATTTGGTTGACACTTCCATTATAGAGAAAAGGTGAATAGTGATATTAAAATATTTCTTCTAATTAATTTCATTTCACTGTGCACGAATTTGTGCTCCAGGCCACTAGTTAAAATATAAAAGCCAAGAAGAAAAAACGAATCTTGAAAGCAGAAAAAGAAAAGCAACTCATCATAGCCAAAGGATGCTCAATAAGATTAACAGTTGATATTTTATCATAAATGATGGAAGCCAGACGGTAGTAAGATGACATATTCATAGTGCTAGAGGGGGAATGCCAATAAAGAATTCTATATACTGCAAAAGTATCCTTTAAAGATGAAGGAAAAATTCAGACATATTTTACATAAAAAGGAACAAAGAATTATTTGTGAGCAGATCTGCTCTATAAGAAATGCTAAATAGATCCCTTTAGGCTAACATGAAAGTTCACAACACAACAATGCAAACTACACAAAGTGATAAAGAACTCCAATTAAAGTCACTGATCAATATAAAGTACAGTATTAATTTATGTTTTTATTTGTAACTTCTTTATTTTCCTATTTGAGTTAAATGATAACTGTAGAAAGCAATATTTATAACTTTATGTTAATGGGTATACAATATATAAAGATGTATTTTTAAATTTTCTTTACATTCTTTTTATGTTGTTATTATCAAAAATTATATTTGAGCCAGAACCAGTTTGGCTTTGAATCAGGAGGTCATGGTTCAATTCCTGGTCAGGTAACATGCCTGGGTGCAGGGTCATGAAGGAGGCAGCCAATCAATGATCCTCTCTCATCAATGTCTCTCTCCCCCTCTCCCTTCCTCTCTGAAAACAATAAAAACATATTTAAAAAAATAATTGTAGTGCAGAAGAGTAACATCGGTGGCCTTCCTTACAATTCCTAAGGGAGTAAGAAGTTCTTCAGACTTTCTGCAGGGAAATATCCAGGTATTCGGCTTTGCAAAAAGAAGGCCACATATGTGTTTATCTATACTGTGATATGGATAAAAGAAGGAGTGATCATAAGAGCTGTTTATAATCTGGGCTGGATTATACAGTATGCTATTTTTTTGTGTTTTCTTTTTACTGAATTTATTAGGGTGACACTGGTTAACAAAATTATACAGTTTTCAGGTGTACAATTCTACAATACATCATCTGTACACTGTATTGTGTTCACTATGCAAATCAAGTCACTATCCATCACCATTTATCCCTCCTAAACCCTCCTCCACCTCCCCCCATCACCTCCAACAGCAATCACCACACTGTTGTCAGTGTCCATGAGTTTTCTTCTCTTTTTCTCCCTTTTTTGTTTAATCCCTCCCACTTCCATCCAACCCCTTCCCACAGCTGTCAACCAGCTCTGAAATTTTTTTTTCAAATAATTTTTTTTATTGACTTCAGAGAGAAAGAGAGTGAGGTAGACACTTCAGTGATTAGGGAGAATCATTGATTGGCTGCCTCCTGCATGCCCCACCCTGGGGATTGAGTCCACAACCCAGGCATGTGCCCTGACTGGGAATCTAACCGTGACCTGATTCATAGGACAATGCTCAACCACTGTGCCGTGCCAGCTGGGCTGAAAATGTCTTTTTCAATGTTCTTGCCTATTAGTGAAAAAACAAGGCAACAACTAGATAATTATTGTGATCATCTTTACAAAGAATATACAGACTACATGCCATCAATTTATATGCCATAAACATGTGATACATATCCACTTAAATATGGGATGTAGTTGTATTACCATAATAATCATCTCTCTGTATAATGGAGTTGCAAGTAGTGTATGTGAGTTTCACTTTCTTCTTGACACCTCTTTGTATTCTCACATTTTAGACAGTAAAAAACATACGCTACTTTTATACAAACAATAAGGTTTACAATCAATATAATTGCCATTAGCTGCCTAAAATGATCCATCATCACGTGATTTGTGTGAAATACTCGCCTCATCCATTGACATTCTGGAATCTGGAGTGACACCTTTTCATCCCATGGATTTTCTTGTGAGAAGATAACAGCATCTAAATTTGTTTAGTGCCAGTAAAGTGGTTTGAAGATAAAAATGACTACCTAAGTGCTAAGCATTGTATTGATCATTAAACATCACTAGACATATCACAAGTGATTCTCTTCATTATTGGCAGAAAAGCAATTTTCTCTAAGCAAAAGGCAAGGACTTTGGTGACATAAGAAACATTAAATCCTGTAAAGAATTTCTGTGAGTGTATCTGAGCTAAATTGTTGACAATTACTGGGAAGTAGAATCTCAACAGATTAAGATAATGCTCTGAAGTATTGCAGTTTTTCACCTTGTTTTATAAATTACATTCCAAAGAGGAGACGTAAGTGGGTTACATGATGATAGATTAGGGAGGTGGGAGAAAGCAAATGGGGAGGACCTCTGGGATTGGATAAAAAGTAAAATGATAGATACATGCTTCTTTTACATAGGTGGGTACTCAACAGTTAACAGTCAACAATTAACAGGATCTCCATAACAATGAGGGAATTTGTTGTCTCCACTCTGGGGCATTGGTTGTGCCCTGTTGGGGGCGGGGAGAGGGGGTGGTGAAAGGAGGGGAGGAGTTGTCCAGAAAAAGGGAAGTTACAAGTTACCCTGGCATTCCAAAAAATCTATTTTGGATGCAAAAAGACAATAGACTCTGTTAAGATCAAAGTTAACCTTTGTCAGAGAAGTTACCAGCCTAGGACATGATGACCCAACATAAACTGCTTTTAGCTAAAGTGTTCATGTCAGACCATCCTCTGCGGTTACTTTAGGTCTCTGAGGGCAGCCTTGCTGGGCTGGCTGAGGTCTGACCTGGAGGGGCCACACTGCAGCCTGATTTCCAGTGGCCTTCCCTTGGGCAGGCCCAAGTGGGGGATCCAGTTTGAGCAGGACTTGGCCCAGGGTCCTTCCTTGTTGCATTTGAAGGATGGGCCAGAAGGCTTAGCCCTGACTCACCTTTGGTTGGAGGGCCAGCACTTCGGTTGGGGTTCATGAGAGTGGTGGCTAGGAGCTAGAATGCCTCCTGGGCCTCAGCGTGACCTGATCTGGCTTTTTATTCTTTTGGAACTGGAGTCCCTTCATCTCTATTATTAAAGACCTGAAAGGCCAGGTTAATGAGGTCTTTTTGAAGGGTTTGTGGACCTGTGTCTATTTTTCTAAAATTTCAGCTTATGTCAGGGGCTGACTGAGATATAAAATGGGTGTTCAGAAGAAGGGTTTCCTCTTGGGTGGTGGGGTCTAAGGTGGTAAATTTCTGTAAGGCCTCCATGAGGCAGAAGAGGAAGAGAGCTGGGTTTTCATCAGGGCCCTTGAGTGTTTTATTGTTTACAATAGTAAAAAATATACTTAACTAGTACTCTAAGCTTAGAGCACTAGTTAAGTATACAATTTTACCTATATGTTTCCAAAAATTCTAGTTTAGCACTTCTTAGTTGGGATTCAGGAATCTGTATTTTTAACAACTCCACCAGGTGATTCTCATCATGAGAGAAGTTTGGGAAACACTGGTTTACATAGTTAATCACCTTAGGGGCAGCCTTTTTAAGTCCAGCAATGAGACAGATGATCAGATAGCTACAGAGCCAGTGCTCTGGAGAATTAGCCTGATAGTTCCATCTTGGGTCAGTTTGGGGGAACCGGGTCAGTGCCATCCAGGTTGGCTGCTGCGTCCTGTCTATGGAGGGCATCTGCATGGTCCTGAACTGCTAGCCAAATGCACTCCTTCTCCTCTGGGGCGAGAGAGGAGGACTGGATGACATAGATGTCTCACCAGGGCCAGTCATAGGACTGGGTCAGGAACTCACATTCCTTAGTAAAGGCGGTGGGGTCAGTGGAAAAAGACCTCAGACATCTCTCAATCTGTGTGAGGTCAGGCGTGGGAAATGGAATGTGTACCCAGATAATACCCTCAGTTCCTGCTACCTCCCTCTGGGGGTAGAATGAGTGCAGGAATAGAAGTGGCTATTAAGGAAGGTGGTCTTTGGGTGGCCTAAGAGCAAGTGTTAGGTGGGAAATGTCTGCATTGGAGCTTGAGTTCTCAGAATTTGGGCTCTTAGGGGCTGGGGAAAAGGTGGTTTGTCATTAGGACAGTCTGGGTATTGGGAATCAATACAGGTGAGGGAGGGGGCGTGCAAGTGGGTGGAGGTTGGTAATCTGCTGGGTCAAAAGTAGATTCAGAACCAGAAGTGTTAGGGATATGACGTTTGTGTGAAGGAGAAGGATCTGATGAGTAGGGCAGGACTGATAATGAGAGAGTTGAGACCAAAGGTGCAAAAGGCCTGGACATAGGGAATCTCTGACCATTTTCCATTGAGGTGACAGTAATTATCTAAATCTGCAATGTTAAAATTGAAAGTGCCATTTTCAGGCCATTGAAACTTATTATCTACTAGAGGCCCTGTGCATGAATTCATGCACGAGTGGGTCCCTTGGCCTGGCTTGCAGGATCGAGCCAAACTGGCTCTCCAACATCCCCTGAGCGGGTCCTGGAATGTAAGAGGGCACAGGCCAGGCTGAGGGACCCCCACCAGTGTACAATCTGGGCCGGGGAGGGATGCGGGATGTTGGCTAGCCAGGGACGGGCCAGGAAAGGGCTCCAGGGCCTGTCTGGCCTGTCTCAATCAGTCCCGATTGGCTGGACCCCAGCAGCAAGCTAACCTACTGGTCAGAGCATCTGCCCCATGGTGGTCAGTGGACATCATAGAGAGCAGTTGAGTGGCCTTAGCTTATCATTAGCATATTACACTTTGATTGATTGAATAGCCAACCAAAACATTTAGCCTATTAGGTGTTTATTATATATTTATTATATTCTATATAATAAACGCCTAATAGGCAAATTGTCCCCTCAGGAGTTTGACCAACCAGGAGTTTGATTGCTCACTATGATGTGCACTGACCACTAGCGGGCTATGCAGAACAAAGGAAGGTCATGGTCAGCAGCTTGCAGCTGGGGAGGAGGCCCTGGCGAGCAGTTGGAAGGCCCCAATTGGCCCCAATCGCTGGACAGGCCTAGGGACTCTACCCATCCACAAATTTCGTGCACTGGGCCTCTACTCTAGTTTGTATTGTGGCCAAACAATGTTACAAAAAAAAAAAACACAAAAAAAAACAAACAAACAAACAAACAGAGAGAGATGCTTAGGCCTGATATCCCCTGTGTGTGTACAGAGGAAGTGTAGCATGGCCCATGAAAGAGGAAGGGTGAAGAGGAAATTGTGGAACCTCACTCACCTAGAGAAGATTGGCTTGTGTGGGATGGAGGGTCAGCAATGGAGAAGGAGAGATTTGAAATCCTGCTTCCTCATCCAAGGGGGATCTCCAGGTTGAGCAGGCAGTAAATAACATCTTCCTTGACGGAATTCGACTGACAGGCATTTGATTGCTAATAATGACCTGCAAGGCAAGGATTGCTGTTCCGCATATTTGACAGAGGAACTATAACTCGGGGGTTGTTACTTGACCAAGCTCACACATGTAGTTTCTAAAAAGGGCCATACTGCTCTTCTGGACTACAGGGAGATTTTCACTGCCCTACAGAGGTGCTAATAGATGGGGAAGTGGAGAGGATCGAATGAGGAAAAGCTTCATTGTGTTTCCTGTGTTATTTCTACCTCTACTGACAAAGTTTATTTTGGAACTCACTTTCATTAATCAAGAGCTTTTTCTGCCTGATTTCAGGTGATGACAGAAATAAAATAGAGTCCAAAGAGGAAATTCCTATTCTTAGCTCTGTTGCTAATTAGCTGATTGTTCTTGTTTCTCAGAGATCCAATAGAGATAATAACATAGCCTATACTTTTATTAGCATCATTTGAGATAAGAAGAAGTGGAAAAATTGAAGTGTTAAGTCTTTTCTTATCCATAGTCTTGCTATTCTTACAGTCTCTAGAACATTTCAAACACTTTGGTTCACTCCTTGACATATTGTGAAGTGTAAGAGATAGTTGTCACCTGTTTCCTATGATTTCATTATCCCTCTGCCAATTGGTTGCTGCGTGGGCACACAGCATGCTCTAAAGGAACTTCCTGAATGTGTCTGTAATGCATAGATACCATCCCCGGGTGCTCTTTGAGTCCCTCAGCCTCCATAAATTTGTCCATGCAAAATCAAGTATCTCTTCTGGAAAGGACAACTGCTTCCTGAATCCTGTTTCCATAGAGAGATAATTTCCAACATTTCATGTCATTTTTCTCCATCTTCCAAGATTGTTACCAGGAACATGTCCTTCATACATTTGTTATGAGTCACTGATCACATTCCATGAGCAGGCTGGCCCCAAATTCCCTTAAGGTATGTGATCTCAATGTTTAGAGAAAACTTATAGGAACCTATCTCAAATATTCTATGATAAGCACTTCACCCAGTAATGCTATTTTTAAGGACAATGTATATGATTATATTTGGTATTTAGAAAAATTACCTCCTCCATATAGTCGCTCATACACACAACACTGAAGCTAATAGTAAAAGTCAGAGAACAGGAAAAAGAGGTAAATACATTAAATTATTTTGCCCTTTATTTACCTTATTAACTTTCACCCAATATTTGGTTCCTATTTTAGTGACATAACTTTTGCAGTTAGATCAAAGCAAAAGAACATAAAATCTTGGGTTCTGTGAGGTCCCAAATACCACTGATGCTGGAGGAATTAATAGGCAAGATTTCCCAGGCACGAGTGGGAATGAAGGTATTGAGGTATCTTTAGAAAATGAATTTTCCAAGATTCCCACGAGAGGGTGGGATGTGAAAGAAGCCTTTATTGAAGCCTAAAGAAATCTATGTAAACCCTTTACATATAAGGTTTTCCAAATTTGAACCTACATCAACATCTCCAAGTAAATAATTTCCCAGTTATTAGAATACTTGTTATATCCTCAAACTTTTGAACATCAGAGGAGAGCAATTTTTTCTGTAAGTAGGGCAAAATTTTAGATTTTGTAAGCCATTCATTCTCTGTTGCCACTACTTAACTTGGCCACTATAGCACAAAAGTAGCCATAGGCAATATGTAAATTACTGGGTGTGGCTGTGTTTTAATAAAACTTTATAAAAAATGATGATGGGCCAGGTTTGGCCAATGGTCACATTATTCTCTATTTGTATGGAATATAGAGTCTCCCCTCTAAATTCTTCCATTCTGCTTCTCTAATCTGGGCTAGTTGCTTCTTACTAGGTTTAACTACTAATAAGCTCTCTGAATTTTAGAGCTCATATCTTCATCTTTCTTGATTGAATCCCTCATTTTGCTATATCATCAAATAATAAACCAATAAGAGGGTATTACTGTTTTGTCTGATTCCTCACTTGTTTAAAATACCTTTATTCTATATTCATCATTTGATTGGCAATTTAGCTAATTATCAAATTCTAGATGGCATATAATTTTTCCTCAGAATACTGACAACATTGCTCCATTTTATTCTGCTACTCATAGTGCTAAAGAGATCAAGTCTAATGTTGGTCTAAATTTAGGTCTTTTTGTGTAATATGTCTCTTTTTTGTCTTGGAAAATGTTATAATCTTTTTACTGTAGGAGCTTTGGAATAAAATAATGATGTGTCTACATGATGGTCTTTTTTATTCAGACTACTCTCCATTCAGTAGAGTAATAGAATTTTTTTGTTTACTCCAATGCAATAAAATGTGTCTTAGACAGGTTTTGAAGTATAGAGATACCTTTCTGGAAAATTAGTTGACTAAATGACCCAAAGGATTTTCAAATTTCTTTTGCTTGTTTCCTTTTTGTTGATAGTAGCTTGCCTCTTACAATGTGGTACCCCAAAATGCTATAAAATCTATTAAAAGTACCCAAATAGATTTTATAGCATCTTTTTTGATAGGTTTTCCTCAGTGAGGCTGCTTCTTGATGATTTGCTTCATTCATTTTCTATTGTTTTGTCTCTTATTATGTGTGACATTTTATTTTGTGTTCTTATTGCAAGCCACCTCAAATGTATTCTTGAGGTATTCCTGGAATAAATTGATAGATAAAAGAGAGCGAGTGATATGGTAAATGATACTGATCTCCTAATAAGTGTCATTATTTATAGCCTCTTTTGTCTAATAGCATAAAAAGGAAAGTTACCCACGCATATTCTGACAGACAGGACATTGTGTCTTTATGTTTGAAAAGTTTACCTCGAATGTTTTGTCCTGTGTGACAGCTGCAAAATAACATTGCTTTGCAGACTGCATTGCTGCTGCTCCGAGGGGCTCTTTCGGAGCAGCACCTTCAGGCCACACGTGGGTCCAGAAACAAATGGCTGCGTCTTTCATGGACTGTTCCTGGCAACTCACTGGGACCACAAGCAGAGGTACGCAGGGAATCCGAAGGCTGCCTCTTCATTGACATTGCTCTGATCACTCCACCCTTTGGTCATTCCTGTGGGAGCAGGAGATGGTGGCAAGTCACGTAATAACTAGGAAATGCCCAGGAGATGAATGAGGCTCTGGTGCAGCTTCTACAGGCATCTTCTGTCCCTCTTCTCCTCCACAGTTTACTGAGTGGAAAGCTTACCCAAGGTGCATTCAGCTTCCTGGAGGAGGGCATTTCTTTCTGTGGAAGGAGATGAAAGCGACTCAGGTCAAACACCTGCCATACATAGCTAGCAGAATACTTCAGGCGCCATTTGCCTTTCTAATCTGTTGCTTCCAGATCTTTCAGCATAGCCAGTCATTGGTTAGTTTTATCGGAATTATTATTTCATCAATATAAATCTTGGGGGGGGGATGCCTGAAATATGTCAGGTCGTATCCTAATACAGAAGAAGATGGTAAACATTATAGAATGTAAAACACATTTGTACATAATAATGATCTTGATATTCATTGAACTTGATAAAATCCAGTTGCAGCATCATTAATGATGTAAATGCATATGTTAGTACATTTCATAATTGCTTAACAAGGTTGATTAAATAATGAAAATGGACACTCACATACCTCAAGGCTCTCCTGGCCCTGTCAGTTTCCTTTGACTATTCCAGAAGAGTTTTATTTGATTTAAGAAAAATTTTCTTCTAAGGGTTAGGTCTCTGCAAATGTGCTTTAAAAAATTGCTTTCCTCCACTTTGCACTAGGGCTTGAGGACACAGTGAGTAATAAGGAAGCTTTGTTTTTAATAAGTGGTTACTTATAATCAAATTTGTCATTCTTTTAAGGAAAAACAAAAAGAAAAACAAAGAGAGTGTGTATTTGCACATAGGGAGACAGTAATGTGAAATAATTTCCTTTACCTAATGTTAGTTCTGATATTGTGAGCCTGAAGTTATTGTTCAGAAAGTATAATAAGCCACTATTTATCAAGATAGTAGTAAATTTAAATCATGTCTTCCCAGATTTGGCTAATACAAACAGTAACTTAAGTATATATTTCTCCATGTAGCTAAAACATCTGTTACATATTTGGAATTATAATCTTCACAAGCTCGTTGGCACATTCTGAGAAGAGTTGCATAAAAGAGTATATGAAACTGGCAACAAATGTCTAGTATTATTATTATGCCGTAATATAAAACTAGATATGCAGACCTCACTAGCTGTTCCAGTTATCAGGGTTGTAAATTTAGGCCCAATCAACCATGTATTACGCTCACAAATTTGGTTGTAAGACACTCAGTCGGGACGCCATGGAGATGGCCTGCCTCTGCTCCGTGGTGTCTGGGGCCTCAGTTGGAAGACTCCGAGGCAGGAAGACCAGCCATCTGAGGCTCATTAGCACACACAGCCGGCAGCTGAGGCCGCCCCGTTGGCTGGACCTTAGCCGGTTCTATCATCCTGTCATAAGCCTCACCATGTGGCCGGACTTCTTCATATCACTGTGTCTGCGTCCATGGAAGAGGGTCCAGAGATTGGGAGGAGCCAGAAGGAAGTCATAGATCGTACTGTGATCTGGCCTCAGAGTTTCTGAAACACCAATTCTGTCATATTCTCCTTGTCCAGGCAGCCACAGCCCAGTCTAATTTCAAGGGGATGGGGAAGTGGCAAGGTTCTGGAAGAGCATGTAAGAAAAGAAGTACTCTATGGCCATATTGGGGAACTGTAATCTGACATAGTAACTATGAAAGAAATATCAAAATAGCATGAGTATAAATGATTAAACACTACTAGATTGTCTTGTGGGGCGTTTTTTTTTTTGTTTTTGTTTTTTTTTTTGCTTTTGTTTTGTATTGTTTTGTTTTGTTTTTAGTTGAAACTTTCAGTCCTTTTAAGAAACATATATTTGATTTCCAGGACTTTAACTGGACTCCTATTATTGATAATTTTCTACATTTAATAATCACCAATGGGTTTATTTATAACCAGTCAGGATAGTTCTTAGCACATAGTGATTGGAAGTGTCTTATTTTTAATCATGTCTTTTTTTAATAATTGATTTGAGAGAGGAAGGGAGAGGGAGAGAGAAATAGAAACATCGATGATGAAAATGAATCACTGATCAACTGCCTCCTGCACGCCCTATGCTGGTGATGGAGCCCACAACCCCGGCATGTGCCCTTGACTGGAGTGGAACCTGGGACCCTTCAGTCCATAGGCTGAAGTTCTGTCAGCCAAACCAGCTAGGGCTTATCATGTCTTTTTATAAGAACACTGTCAACCTGTTGTATGAGGGTGAATGAAATCATGTATTATTGACTTTGACCTATTATTACAAAGTCATTGCTTCAGAGGTTGAATATTAAATTCTTTTAAGAAAAGAGTGTCTGCCAGAAGGATGATAATATATTGCACATATCAAATATTTTACAGAAGATCAAAACGACAGGACACCAAACCTAAAGTGTCCCAACAACACATGTCTAAGCTGCAGTTGTGCCCAGGGAATTAAAAGGGAGTCTGAGCAGACTAGGGCAGATTCTGGTTGTGCAAAAGGATAGAAACATGTTGATCATGTTAAAACCCTAAAACATTTAAAATCATTCCTGTTTCCCTTGCCAGTGTAGCTCAGTTGGTTGGGTGTCATCCTATGCCATGCGGGAAGGGAAAACAGGAATGATTTAAATGAGATTGCTAGTTCAGTTCCTGGTCAGGACACATGCCCAGGTTACAGGCTCATTCCCTGTAGGAGGTATGCAGGAGGCAGCTAATTTACATTTCTCTCTCATATCAATGTTTCTCTCTCTCTCCCTCCCCATTTCTTCCTCTTTCTCTAAAAATATATTTTATTGATTTTCCACAGAGAGGAAGGGAGAGGGATAGAGAGCCAGAAACGTCAATGAGAGAGAAAAATTTACCAGCTGCCTCCTGCACACCCCCCACTGGGGATGTGCCCGAAGCCAATGCACATGCCCCTGACCAGAATCAAACCTGGGACCTTTCAGTCCGCAGACCAACACTCTATCAGCTGAGTCAAACCGGTTTCATCAGTAAAATATATTTTAAAAAATAAAATTATTCTCATATAAAGATCGAAAACAATGTATTTCAAATTATAATTGATCTAATAAATTACAAGTACACATATTAAATTTACTTAGACACATCCATAATAAATCTCCTCATATGTTATTGAACATTTTTCTAAATCATTAAGTTAATTTTGAGGGGGAAATATAATACAAAAATTCTACATTCTAACTCTCCCAAATATGATTAATACTTACTGCACTCTAGGCCAACATAAAGATCATACACTATGGGCCACAATCTAGTAAGGTATTTATAGTGCTTACTTTTCTTTTCTGCAAGATGACTTGTGTAAAAAATTCTGTGAAATAGCAAATGTTTAGATAAATATGAATAATGAAATGCTCAGGGAAACTATTTAAACATGTAGTTCTCAGCTTGGTCATAGAGTTAGAGGGGTTTTTTCTCTGCAGGGCCACAGTTTTATAGAATACTTTTTCTCCCCAAAACATGCCAGCGTTCACTGCTGATTCAAATTTATCTCTGTCTGAAAAATAAAGCTACAAATAATTCCCCCAGAGCAACAACTTCATCCTCCCAAACTCAGAATAAACCTTCTTTTCCATCGCATCCCAGAAGTAAAGGTAACTAGGGTGACAGAATAGTCTTCGGGCTCAAAACACCCACCATGGGGCACCCCGGGGACTTAGACATCAGCCGGCTGGTTTCCTGGGTGAAGCAGGTTCTGCCTTGTTTTCAGTTCTGCAGAAGCTCTCTTTTATGACAGTCACCTCCCGAAGAGATGTCCCATAGTATTAGAGTTGCCGGCAGGTTGGTGCCTTGCAGAATATCAAACTGTTATTAAATTTTGAATATGTTTTAGTTTGTTACCAGGAGCATAAAGCGCGTGGTACTTATCGGTGATTATTTCATGACAAAGGTATTCCGCTCAGTCTGAAACCAACTGCTTCTCTTGGATAGAGAATGCACATGACAGTTCGGTTTTCAAGCCCCGTTGCTTTCACCCTCCAGCCCTGCACAATATTTACACAACTATTGATTGCCTTGATGTTTGCTTCTGACTTTTCTTTCGTAGGCTATCATTTGCTGTTTGCCTTCAGCTACCCTCTAGCCACAATCCTTTTTTAATTGTTTCCTAAACCATACTGCCCTTTGCCTAAAATTCTACATAGAATTCTTGTTATCAGCAGGATAAAGTAAAAACAAACAAACAAACAAAAACCACAGTACTCTTTCCTGGCCCGCCTGTATAACCAAACTCTTCTCACACCATTCTCCATCCCTTTCCCCTGACCTCCCTCCTCCCTCCCTCCCTCTCCTCTTTCCCTCTCCCTTTCTTCTTTTATTTATTCATTCTAGAGATATGTGTTGAGATCCTGCTCCATGCTAAACTCTATATAGGCTCTGGAATACACTTATGGGGGGGGGGGGGACTGTTTTGTTAGACTGGGGGTAGGCATACTTCCACCAAATAGCCATTACCATAAATGTTAAATTGCAACCATGATACGTGGCTCCAAAGCAGCACGTTGTGCCAAAAGAATATACAGTGGGAAAATCTGACCCAAGCGGAAGGGATCTGGGCAGGAAGACTTGACTGTACACTTCCTGTGTTGTGGTTGATAATGCCCATTAGGGAGGCAGGAGCTGGGGAGAGCTCTCCTGGAGGTGGTGAGCGTGACACCTGAGCTGGAATGCCTCAGAAGAAAGCCCTGGTAACAGCTCATCAGTTTGTCCTCCCTCTCCGTAATTTGTAAGCCTGACAAGAGATTGATCTGCATTGATCTTTCCAACAAACCAGTTCTTGGTTTCATCGATTTTTCTGTAGTTTGCCCCCCTCCGCCTCAGTTTTGTTGATTCATGCTGTATTTTTAAAATTACTGTTTCCTTTCTTCTGCTTGTGTTCGTTTTTATTTGTTCTTCTCCTAGTTTCCCAAGGAGGGAAACTTTGATCTTTCTTCTTTTCCAATATATTGCATTTAATGTTATAAATTTCCTTCTAAGCATTGGTTTTACTGTGTCGCACAAATTTTGATGCTTTTATCTGTCTGATAATTCCCACATCTATATGTCATGTCTGCGTCTGGTTCTGATGATTGCTGTCTCGTCAGAGAGTGGTTTTTCTTCACTGTCACATGCCTTGTGATTTACTTATTTGTTTGTTTATTTATTTATTTATTGAAAGCTAGACAGGATGCTTTTAGGAATAAGAACTGAAGTCAATGGGCCTTTGATATGAGGATTTGTATTAACCCGGGGGAGCTATTTAATGTTTGTTGTAGCTGTAGTTACCAGAGGCTTCGAATTCCTTTAGTGTCTTCGTGTCTCCTCTCTCTGTAATTTATCTGCGATCCAGTGTCTCTGTCAGCAGAAATCCACTGTCAAGTGTGGGGAAGGGGAAGTGCTCCAGAATCTTCCAATTAAGCTCCAGTCTCTTAGTGAGCCTGTGCCTCAGCACAGACCTCCCAAGTATTTCTCCAGTTGTACAGCGCACCCCACCTCTCCCTATTGCCTGCTCCCCTCCCACCTTTCCATCTATATATTTTTATATCCCTGACCTCCCCTTTGTTAAAACTGGAAGTCTGCAGAGGGCTGGAAGGGGTAGGTATCCTGTTCCCTAAACTAGAGTAAGAGTTTGACCAAGTCTTTTTCCCTAGAGCAGGTTTTGTTATGGAGAAGGCTCTGGGTATATTTCACAGCGGATCCTCCTCCCCACTCCCACCCTCCAGGGGGCTCATTCACAGATCTCCACACGACAACCTCCTAGATTTCCTGAAGGAAAAGTCCACGAAAGTGCAGGAACCCTCTAAAACTCCTTCCCTATAGAATTTTTAGGCTGGTGCACACTTAGCCTCCAACAACTAATCAAAATCACCATTTAAGTGTTCCTAACCATTTATGGCAGCTTTCCTCCAGCCGGGGGGATCTTGGCTCTACATTTCTAAGTGTATCTGTCTCTCCAATTCCAGGCTGGCAGTTTGCCCTGAAACCTCAGTTCTGAATCCTTAACAGTCTTGATTTTCATTTTGTCCAGTTTTTCCATTTGTACACTAGAGACCCAGTGCACAAAATTCATGCACAGGTAGGGTCCCTAGGCCTGGCCAGCTATCAGGGCTGATCTGTGGTGTGACCAGCAGGGCAATGAGGGGAGAAGGGGGCTCTGGCACCAACCTTGACTGGCCTGAGGTCTGGGGGAAGCTCCTGCATTGAGCATCTGCCCTCTGGTGGTCAGTGCACATTATAGCAACCTGTCATTCCACCCTTGGGTCAATTTACATATCAGCTGTTTATTATATAGGATATGGACATGTCACCAATATGAGTGGAGTTCTTGGGGTGCCTATGATGAGCCTATGAGAAGACTTCTAGTAATAACTGTAACTATTATTAGACACTACCCACAATGCATAATTCTAAAAATGAGTAGAGTATAAAATAACTAAAAGAAATAAATATAATAAAACATATAATATTCTCTATAATTTTATATTACTTAAAAGTCATTTCTTATTGTAACTAATAGAAAAAAAACAATAATACACTGTACACTGTTGGTATGAGACAATAGTACACTGTTGGTATGAAAAAGTAGTTTGCCTATAGTGAAAATTAAGGAAATCAAAAATTCATGGACTTTGCTAATAAAATTCATGGGAAACTATTGTATTTACCATGATAACTTTTTCCCCTAATGAAATTGTCATTCTTGGTAATCCAAGCTGCTCTATGATTACGTTCTCTGGGGCCTAGTTTCTTTATCTGAACCTAAAAGTAGCTGGTGAGCTTTAAGGTTTCTATCTAGGGCTAACCAGCTGAGTTAAAGATAACCAAGGCTCTTCAGTAATTAAGGTATGTCCAACTGCAAAAAGGGCCATCAATAAAAAACCACTTAATCTGTGATGTCAACAGATTTACAGGTTGCTGGATTTGATTGAAAGGCTTTTCTTTATTATGGAAAACGGCTTATAATTGATTAATCTTAATCCTATTCATTAAAGTCCCACAGCCATTTTAGTTAATTTTTTTTTACCACAAGATCCACAGAAAGCACATTATCTGCTTTTATAAAGTAGAAAATGAACTTTACTTGAGTCCAAATATCTTTTTTTCAAACTAGCTTTCTGTCAGGACTCTGGAAGTGCTGCCCTTTACGATCTCTAGCCCTGACAGTTTATTGCTATAATTTATTCCGATAGCATGGGGGGCCTTGCAGGAATTTTGCATAATGTTATCTGTTACAATAGGAGAATACTCACAAAATAGTAATCAAGTCGGTATTCATGATAAAGTTCTGTTTTCAGGCTAGCAGTGAACTTTAGAAATAATTTAATTTTACCAGCAGGTACTGAACGGGGTAGACAGTATTGGACTTTGATGTTTGAAAGATCTTAGTGGACCTTAGAAAGAGCACACGTTCTGAGTGCTCCCAGTCTTTTCTCCCAGAAGATTTAAACTTATTGACATTTTTATTATTGACCTATGCAATGCCGTTCATTCCCACATTTTTGTTCGCTCTCTTTTTATTTTCTTTTTATTTTGTGTACAGTGTGAACTGAGCTCTGAATCACCCAGAATATTTTTGTTATCTATTTGGATCTGGAAGTATGTAGTACCGCTATGATAAGTTAACCATGCTGTTTATCATACTGTCGGTATGAAAAAGTACACTTGCAAGTTATTATAACACACATTATTATAATGTAACAAGATAATATTATAAAGAAAAAGAACTTAAAAAACTGAACACCAAAAATAAACAAAAAACCCCACAAATAATCCAATTAAAAACTGGGCAAAGGACCTGAATAGATACTTCTCTAAAAAGGACATACAGATGGTCAATAAATATATGAATGTCATAATCATCAGAGAAATGCAAATTAAAACCACAAAAAAATATCACCTCCTGCTTGTCAGAATGGCTGTCATCAATAAATCAACAAGCAAGTGTTGGCCAGGATGTGGAGTAAAGCGAACGCTTATGCACTGTGGGTGAGAATGCAAATTGGTGCAGCCACTGTGGTACACAGTATGGAATTTCCTCAAAAAAATTAAAAGTGGAACTGCCTTATGACCCAGTGATTCCACTTCATCTGAGAATATATCCAAAGAAACCCGAAACACTAATTCAAAAAAATATATGCACCCTATGTTCATTGCAACGTTATTTACAGTAGTCAAGATTTGAAAGCAACCCAAGTACCATCTGTAGATGAGTGGTTAAAAAAGCTTTGGTACATTTACAAAATAGAATACTAATTAGCTGGAGGAAAAAAAAAAAAGGAGAGAAAATCTTACCTTTTACAACAGCGTGAATGGGCCTGGAGAACATTATGCTAAGTGAAATAAGCCAGTCAGAGAAAGACAAGTATCTTATGATTTCACTCATATGGGGAATCTAATGAACAAAATAAACAAACAAAATAGATCCAGACACATAGAATCATGGAACAGACTGAGGAATTTCAGAGGGAAGGCAGAGATGGAGGTGGGTGAGTGGGGAGAGATTAACCAAGGTGATCTATTTTTGGATATCATATTGTATATTTTTGTCTTTCAAGAATCATATTTCTGAGTTTCATGATGGTTAATGTCTAAAAACAGCTACTTCATATATATTCTTCCAGTTTTGCTGTTATTTTCATCAAAAGGACAATTCCAGCACCAATTAACACAGCATGGCCAAAGTGTGCATTTCAGTTTTTTAAATTTCTGTAATCATACAGTACATAAAGTACACGTACTGAAGTGTTTCATTTTATATACATAATGTGAATATTCCTCACATTATAAATGCTTAAAATACGTTTAATCATCACCTAACATTAATGTATATAATTTTCTTAACTACTTCGGCATTTTTCAACAATTACGTTGCTCCCAAAGTTACTATTATAATGATATCATTAAAGTTATTAGTTTTAAATTTATTTTATCTATTAGGATTCCAGAACTGAAATTATGAACTTATACAGAATGTGTATTGAAAAGTTCCTGATATATTTTTACTAAATCCTCTAAAATAATAGTGTGATTGTTTAAAAATAGGTCCACAAAGTCTTTGACATGTTCCCTTGATTGTGGGCTGGACTTACTGACTTGCTTCTAGCGTCATAGCTGCAACACTATTAACTAATTAAATCCTGTCACGTCACATGTAGAGAGCCTTTTGGATTAACACATTTAGAGCCAGATTCTCCTGGTGGCCCTAGGAGTTGCTCTTCCAGGAGATTTCAGACATCTTTGGGAGTCTCCGAGGCTGTTATTCATGCTCCACTTTAAGATCAACAAGGGCACAAGGAAGTTACGGCTGCTTTCTTGGAAGGTACATGACTTGGAATCATTTGCTTTCCCAGTAATGCACAGAGCATGCAGATATGAAATCTTATTCTGACACTTTTAAGATACCAAGAAATACATTGAAAATTTAACTCTTACTTTTATTTCCCAAAGGAATGAGCCTGACACTATAGTAACAACCCTGATGATAACTAAAATTATAGGCTCATTTTCCTATGTGTTTTCCCTGAGAGATGTGGAACTTAGTGACTCTCGAGCATTTTTGTGTGTCAAGTTCTCAAAGTATAATTATACAAAGTATTCAGATATGGATATGAGACAGGTCAATGTGAAGAAATTATGTAGATTTGTTTTATATTAGTCATGAACTTTTATCACAAATCTGTAAAAGCAATAATAAGAGAGATGGCTGACATTGATCTATACACATTCTTTTACATCTGTATTGTATCTTTACAACAACCTGTAGAGCAAATACTGTTTTCCTTATTCTATGAGGAACTTTAATTACAGCAGCTAAGTAAGGTGCCAAGAAGACACATGTAGTAAATGAGGGAGGTGAGCTTTCTCTCCAGTTCTTGTGATCAAAAGGTTTGTGCCCCATGTACACAGAGGCATCCACTCAGATTTAGTCCATAAAGGACACCTTTGATCAAATATGGGTTTTTAAGTGTGGACTTATCTTTTTTAGTTATAGACAGTGTTGGTGATCTCTTCTCATAGTGACCTGATCTACCAATATTTTGATTTCTTTAAAAAATGTAACCAATCTTTCAATGAGGCAGCAATAGAACCATATTTTCCTATTTTAACTTGACCTCATTGCCCATGAGAGCTCTCTTTTCCCAGGAAACATTTCATCTGTATATTTCACCCAAGGAGCCAGGAAGAATCAATGAACTAAATCTTCTTTTTACCCAATTTAAATTCTGCCTCTAAACAGTACAGGGACAACATTGTGGTTTCTCTCAAGATTCAGTTGCTTCCTAACTCTCAAGCTTTGGCTCCTCTTACTGTTGGGCATGATATTTTGAATTGGAAATATTTTAGAGAGCCAATAAGAGTTCTAAACATAGGAAGCAAAAATTCAGTTTCCTCACAGTGGCTCCAATCCATCTATTGCATTTAATAAACCTTCTAAATATGTTGATGCTTCATAGGTTCCTGTTTATTTTCAGTCAGCTGGACTTAGCCAACTCTGACTTTTATTTAAATAGGCACAACTTATTTAATTTAGTAATAAACTTTAAAATTACTTTATCTTTCTCTATGAGTGATTTTTTTTCTCAACTTAGGCAACTAACAAAAGAAATCTTGAAATATGTTATTCAACAATAGTAACTCAAGGAAACGACCTAGAATCCTTCATATGAATGCAATTCTAGAAATCCAGCAAAGGCTATGTTTTCTTTATGAACTACAAGAATCATGTTCTCTTTGATATTCGAACATTAATTACCAAATAGGCATTTAAAGTAATTCATTAATGCTTTTAGATAAACAAAAAAATATTTTATGTAGATCTGATATTATGTAGATCTTATTTCCACAATTAAAAAAAAACAGCTATATGCAAGTTGAAGTATATATTGTATTTTATTGCGATATTGAATGCAAATACAAAGTTTTGGAATATTTTCTCAAGAAACAGGATTGAAATTTAATTTTCTGCTAGGTTACACAGTCTAATGACAAACAGAAGCAATCTAAACTTTTAAGTGATCACTGCGGCCTCTGCTGTATCAGTTACTATTAATCAGAATCCATGCAGTGATATGTCTCTCCTCAGTGATTGCAAGTAGGTTTTCTTTTTCTTTTAAGCAACTGGGCCATGGACAGCCTGGCTCAGTTGCTTGAGCATCGTCCCATGGACACAAAGGTCAAGGGCTCAACTCCCAGTCTGGGCACATACCCAGGTTGCAGTTTTGATTCCCAGTCAGGATGTGTATGAGAGGCAACAGATCAATGTTCCTCTCTCCTCCTTCTCCTTCTCTTTCTCCTTTTCCTTCTCCTTCTCCCTCTCCCTCTCCCTGTCTATCTCTCTAAAATCAATAAAAAACATATTTTTATTGGGTCATTAAAAAGTTGGGTCATTTTTTATCAACAGTGGCTACATTTTTTGCTGTATGTCAAAGTCATTGTACTGAATAGATCTGTGCACGCCTCATTAAATAACCACACTAAAATATATTGTCTCTGCCAGTTTTATTTTATACTATATTCTCCCTCCAATCAACTTAAGAAAATAATGTGTTACTAAAAACAAATGTTTTCCTGTATAATTTATTTCATAGTTTCAGTTTAAAAGTATAGATATATGATTATATTTTCTTCAAGAACTCCTTCCTAACTATTCTGTGTCAAATCCTCCTTTCCACGTTCTTACTACATCATGCATAGATTCTGCCCCACCTTTAGCCGTTCAACTTAATTTGTTAAAGTTCATCTGTGTCTCCTCCCCTGGCCAAACAAACCACACTGAGGGCTTGTGGCTGGAGGGTTTCCTCCCCTCCTCACCCTTCCTCTCCCAGACTCTGCTGCCTGGGCAGGGATAGGCTGGAACAGGTGGTCATCTTACATAGCCAGCCCGAAGCTAGAGGGAGATTGGGGGTTGATCCTACTCTCGCTCATCTCTCTGATGTCCCTGGGACTCCAAAGTTATTTACTTCTTTCCCATGCATGAATAAAAAAAAAATAACATTTCTTTTAAAATAAATCTTTCATTATTTCAATATATAAGAGTTACTTAGGCCGTGGTTTGCAAAAAAATAAACCACTGAGTGTAGGTTATGCCTCTAAACTTCAATGAAAGCAGTCGAGTGCTTCAGAAAAAAACCAACTTTTATAGCATCCAGTGCAATGAGTTGCTGGGCTTTTTAAAAGGAAATGTAAGCAATGCGGGTGGAACTCTTGATGGAGCATACTGAACATAAGTTCATTGCAGCACAAATTTGTGTAGAACAAATAGAAGACCAGTAAATGCCATTAAGATTGTGGGTTCTCTTGCTCTAATGTTAATTCTTGTATTTAATGGATACAATCTGATGGCTGAGAAACTTCAATTAAGAATAAAATCAAAATAAAGAATGTTAGGTGACATTTGCAATGGATCATCCTATATAATAAAAGGGGAATATGCAAATTGACCGAACTGCAGAACGACCAGTTGCTATGACACCCACTTACCACCAGGGAGCAAACACTCAATGCAGGGGCTGTCCCCTGGTAGTCAGTATGCTCCCACAGGGGATCACTGCTAGCCACAAGCCTGGCTGATGGCTGGCACACTGCAGTGATGGGAGCCTCTCCCAGGTCCGACTGCGGTAGCGATAAGCATGTCCAACTGGCGGCTTAGGCTCGCTCCTACGTGTTTGCTCCTAAGTCGCCATTCGGACATCCCCTAGGGCTCCCAGGCTACTAGAGGGCACAGGCCAGGCTGAGGGACTCCCCAACCCGAAGTGTATGAATGTCCCCAGGCCTCTAGTAAGATTATAAAAGAGAGACTGATAAACATGTTTTTTTGCATATCACTGATTGTTTGTCTTAACAGAAAAGCAATGTATGCCTTTGAGATGTATTATACAATAGCAAAGAATACTACTGCAAGATTAAGTGGTAAATGGTGAACATTTAGCTGAGGAGCGTTGCAAGCACAGAGCTTACACTATGATTATGCAACACTACCTTCTGAGATGCTTTCTCTATTAAGAAAGAAAGTAATTGAATTGCAATACAAATTTGCCTTTTTAACTCATGTGATAAAAATCGCACTTACAGTATAATTCCTACACTGAAATTGAATATACCAATAGTCATCGTTTAAAATACCAGTTGAAGTTGTTTTCTACATGACAAACAAGGCAACCTGTTCTTTTTGTTTATATCTTATCTGAAGGGTAATACTTATAGCTTCTTATGTGTTACACTGCCAATTCTGATTGTTTATTTTCATCATTCTTTTCTTCTAAAATGTTAATGAAAAGGAATAGAAGGTTATTTAATAAATTTCTTTTTATCTTTTAACTTAATTTTCAAAAGTAGAATGTAGTCCGGCAGGTGTTGCTCAGTGGTTGAGCATCACCTGTGAACCAGAGGTCACATTCAGTTCCCTGGCAGGAATAGGCCTGCGTTGTGGGCTCAGTCCCCAGTAGGGAGAGTGTAGGAGGCAGCTGATCAATGATTCTCTCTCATCATTGATATTTCTATCTCTCTCTCCCTCTCCCTTCCTTTCTGGATTCAATAAAAACATATTTTTAAAGAGAGTAGAATGTAAAATGGTAGCTTTGATGGTAGAAGCCAAACACTGAAGTGCTTTTTGAATAGGAATGATTATAAGACCATTATCCTGACTCTACTTGGGATCTTTTTTACTATTGCAAAAAGATACAACTATTTGTTTAAAACAAATCATTAGAGTTGACATTATAGTGTACAAGATGACTTATATATCCAGGTAAGTGGGTAGACAACACAAAAATATAAGATGCATATAATTGGACTGGGGATATTCAGTCTAAGTTTAAAACACTAGTTTTGAAGACTGACAAATTCAGCTCTAAATTGTCTCAGCTGTCATTTTTATTTTTCCGTGTAGGGCTTTCTATCACAACAGATTTCAGGTTGTGTGTTACCGTCACGCTCGTTACCTTAGGTAAAAACTCAGCATGGTTTTGGGATAGTAACTGGCAATGCCATTCCATTTCCAAATAAACATAATAATGCCAAGCATCTAAATCACAGAGCCTGGATTTCCATTACCTCAAACCTTCTTCATCCTTAAAAAGACCAACTATCTTTAGAATTATTGGAAATGAAATGTATTTTAAATTTCTTTATACAAACTTGACTTTGATGAGTGATTGATTAAATCACCTGCTTTTATCGTTTATTCTTCTTTTTTTAAAATTAGAGTAACCACAATGTAAAAAAATTTTAGCAGGGAAATGCTGACTAATTTAGAGAGAGTTTGCTCCTCATTCAGACCTAATTTATTAACTGTCTGCGTCCTACTGAGGCATTACTTTCCTGTGCCCACCTGTATGCTCTAGTGCAGGCTGGCTCACTGGCCCTGACCAGCTGCCAGACCTCTGTGGGCAAATGCAACATAGTATGTGTCTTTAACATCCTGGGACATATGAAGTGGTTGGCACAGAGAAGATATCAGATAAAGTCGCAATTGCATCTTTAAATTATACATAAGATAAACTATATATATAGAGATAAATATCATGGATATGGAAGCACAGCACACTGCAGAGACAGCATGGTGCCACTGATAGAACATTCTGGAAAGGCTGCTTATACTCTGCAACCAGGGACTTTTTTTAAAATCAGGGGATGCTCCTTTCCTTAAAAACAAGTCATCATACAAGTTTCTTAAAATGTAAATTGGTTTAGCATTTTTTTTTGCATTTTATATAAGTATGTGGGTAGATAATAATATGTTATTAGTGCATTTGTTTCCTAATGAAGTTCTTATCACCAATGAACTTGAAGAAACACCAGTGTCCCCCCCAAAATACACTGTGAAATGCTGAGCCAGGGTTTCCAACAAAAGCACTAGCCTTCCTTTCAGGTGTATCAATGTGCGTCCGAAAGCGCTTCATTCTTCTCCGTTCTGTGGGCTTGCAAACATGTTCCGCTGGATTGAAAGGGAGTTTGAAGAGAAAAGTACCCACTGATAAATTGCAGTACAAAATCTTTAATTCGGAGCTAGACCTTAAATAGCCCTCAAGGATTATGAGAGAGAGAGAATACATTCACACCCTTATTGGAAGGGAAATGTTACTCAAATTTAATTAAAACTCACCCCTGTCAGGTTTTTCCTATCCGGAGGGGAAATGTTCTATCTCGTTCTGCAATGAGAGGCCCAGGACCTGAGGCACAAGGGGGCTCGAAAGAACTCCCAGATGATTGGCATGGAGGCTGCGGGGTCAGAGCACAGCTCTTCCGGGGAGCCTGCTTCTCCCGGCCCGGTCCTCTCGCTGCTGCCTGCTGGCTGGGTGACTGAGCAAGTCACCTAACCTCGCTGACTCTGGTGTCTGCTTCTGTAAAAACTGGTTCAGACCTCACATGATGCTGTGCGCATAAATGAATGATAAACATTATGATGTAGTAAATCTGTGTTATTTTACTATTTTAGAAATTAAAAAGTGAGATCACTTCCAGGGATATGCATTCCTACTCTTCATATTCTCCATGTAATGATTTCTTTGATGCCTTTTCTTCTGTGTTTGCAATGTCAACTCTATTTATCTCCATTTGGGGGAAATGAACTCCTTAATCAACACGAGGCCTTCTACCTAGGAAATCTCACATTTTTAATGGGAACTCTAAGCATGAGAATATCAAACTTAACATTTGTAGTCCTGACTTGTCACTGAAGCCCCATATTTCTGACAATGGGAAAAATAACAGGGCTTGGATTTCCTGTCCTCGGTGAAAACTAAGTGGACACTTGCATCTCCAGTTTTGTGCTTTGCCCTCTGCCTTTGAACAATTTGAATCAAAGGTAAGATTTTGGGAATATGAACCCTGTCGTTTTGAAAAATATAAATTTTATTGATTTCAGAGAGGAAATGAGGAAAGATAGAAACATCAATGATGAGAGAGAATCATTGATCTGCCTTCCACATGTCCCACACCGGGGATTGAGTCTGCAACCCAGGCATGTACCTGATGGGGAATTGAACTGTGACCTGGTTCGTAAGTCGGTGCTCCACCACTGAGCCATGCCAGCAGGGCTGAACTCTGTAATTTTTTATCTCTATTGGTATGGACTGAGCACAGGTGGTAGGTGGTCCATAAATAGTCATCAAATAAATAAGTAAATGAATGACTGAAGAACAAAGAATTTTTTTCTGATTATAACTACAGTGAAAATAGTTAGATGAGAAAAGTAATGATAAAAGGTACTATTCATTCTTCTCCTCTTTAACAAAACAAACAAACAAAAAGTTCAGGGCCGGGAGACTGGGAAGGGAATCCCAAGTTTATAATTAATTAATAATTAAATAATTATTAAATAATTATTCAATTACTAATTATCTTCAGTACCCATTTCTCAATCTGTGGCTTAGTTACCCTTAAATATTTTGTATCGTTATGAGGATTTCTTGAAATAATCACACTAAATATAAATATAGGATTAACAAATTTCAAAAATTCCAAAGACTCGAATAATTTAGGGTCTACAGTGGCACAAGAATACCCATGTTCACATGCTGGTACACACACATAGACACATATGCAGCCACTTACTGTCTTAGCCATTGCTAAGATGAAATATGCGTTAGGGGAAGACCAGCTTTGAATATATAAACATCTCAGAAATTTTGAAAAGTCATGTCCTTTGCATTTCTAAGAAAAATGTCTCACCCTGAATATAAAATCTTCTCTGTAAGACTTAAGTATATGTAAATTGAACATATGTAAATGCTCAATATAAATTGAGTACATATAAATTATAGTTGCCTACGTGACAGCATTTTGGTTAGTGTCCAGTAACCTCATTGACACCGGTTGAATCCTGCAGAACCTTTCTCAGACTCTAGACTGCTCTCATAACAGTGTGGTTGACAAGCACTAAAGAAATAAATTATTTAGTCCTTTTTCAGTGCATTGATTTTCCAAATAAGAGGAAACTCTGCCATGGTGTAAGTTCCACTACAAAAGGCTGTGTGATAGAATAAGTGTATTATTTTTAAAGTCACACAGTACAATGAAGTCTAAAGCACAAGCTGGGATTGGACCCACACACAGGGATGTTTGAAAAGAGAGAGGGAAAAGAGCACATGTGCAGGGGATGTAGGGAAGTCATGTAAATGGCGATTCCTCAGAGAGAAATAGGTTTAACCTATTGATGTTAAAACTAGTCATCATTATTATTTGGATGACTTATAGGTTAAAAATATTTAAATTCAATTTATTCTGTTTTGTCTTTTAGCTTCTTTGTGGTTTATTCTCTTTAAATACAGAGGAAGATGTCAAATTATTTCATAAAAGATCCTGTTAAATTCAGATCAAATAGAATGAGCTTTCTCTATACATGTATAACTTGTAAACCAGTTCCTGCCTGATATTTGGAACAGATTTACAAGTCCCGCTATTACCATTTTTTAAAAAATTAGTTCATAAGGAAATCGGTTCTAAACACAAGGTGTGGTAGTAAACATTAAGGAAGGCATACATTGCCTGTAACATATAATACATCCAATGTTCTCTCAGTACTATCTTCCATTTACAAAGTATCAGCTCCAGAATTTTTTCAAGTCATAATTTTAAGAGCATTCTTCTACGGTCTAGAGATAAAGAGTGGACATTGGTAACAATGATGGCAGATACAACCACAAGACCTTAGTACAGAATCATTTGATCTAACCTGACCCAGTGCCCTCCCTGCTTTCCAACTTTTACTTTACTTAAGAAAACATAAAGCCTGCTTAAAGAACTCTTGGTTTGGTAGAAAAAAGAGGAGAGGATACTGACCATATGGGAAGTTAGTACACAAAACCGTACTCCCAGAGATAAGGCCTCATTTGTCTAAGGCCACATAATACATCTGTGGCTGGTCTCCTAGGAGGCTGTCCATGTCCAAGCCTTTGATGCAATTAAGCTCTTAGAACACAGAGACAGTATGCGTCACAGGACCAAGTGATACCAGCTGAAGCCACAAGGCTTCGACCCCGTCCCCAATCATGCCATTGTCAGGTTGGTTCAGCTTTGGTCATAGAGCTTCAGAGCCACATTGCCAAAAGCTGGGGTTCCCTTGTAGGATCCCTTGTTGTTAGGTCCCCATGTACCATCCAGAAAGCATTGTATAAAAAGGATCCTGTAGCCCTGGACCGTTTGGCTCAGTGAACAGAGCGACTGAAGGTCCCATGTTTGATTCCCATTGAGGGCAAACACCTGGGGTGTGTACTTGGTCCCCAGTAGGGGGCCTGTAGGAGGCAGCAAATTGATTATTCTCTCATCATTAATGTTTCTCTCTCTCTCTCTCTCTCTCTCTCTCTTTCTCTCTCTCTCTCTCCTCCCTTTCTGAAATCAATAAAGATTTTTTTTTTAAAGGAAAGAAACTAAAGGCAAAGTTTTTTTTTTAAAAAAAAAAGGATCCTGTAAACAGACTCAACCATTAAGGCCTATTGTCTGCCCTGCTGCCTTTATAGCTTGACTCCCACCCCACCCCTCATGGGAACATTCCCATTCAACACTCTAAACATCACTACATCTCCCCATCTACTAAGACAGAATTATTCCTGTCCCACAAGGGATGAAGTCACTAGATCTCTTCTTGTTCCAATGCAATAGCCATACTGACATTGAAGAGCAATTTGTTTAGAACTTGTGCTGAGTATCCTCCATTTTCCCTGCCAGGTCCACTCTCCACATTTATCTACCCATAAACGCCCACCCCAACTTTTTAAAAATATATATTTTATTGATTTTTTACAGAGAGGAAGGGAGAGGAATAGAGAGTTAAAAACATCAATGAGAGAGAAACATCGATCAGCTGCCTCTTGCACACCCCCTACCGGGGATGTGCCCACGACCAAGGTACATGCCCCTGACCGGAATCGAACCCGGGACCTTTCAGTCCGCAGGCCGACGCTCTATCCATTGAGCCAAACCGGTTTCGGCCCACCCCAACTTTTAAGAACACAACAGAGCCCACTTGTTCTGTCTTCATGTTAGATTTGACCAGTGGGAAGCTTGCAATAGATCAAGGAGAAGAAGGAGAGCCAGGAGAGAGGATTTATCGTCCTGCCTAGTTCTTGTTAGTTCACTTCCTGCTGGCTAAATGTCCCCCAAAGGTCACTGCTCCTCTCTGTCTGACCCTCTCTCCTATATGTCAGTAGTCTCTCCGTCTATCATACTTAGTAAGGGCAACATGTTCCCTGCTATTCCATATTCCTGCACTGACTTGTGTGGTTCCCTATGGAACCTTGAACCTTGGCAATTATTTCCTTTTTTAATGAAACATTTTCAAACATCTTAGTTTCAGTGTGCCATCTATTTCATCTTGATACAAATGTCAGTGTTTTATAGCATTATCTTTGTTAGGGGAAACTGAGGCTTATCATTGTTCAGGTGGGACATAGAAATGTTCAGTGTTTGTTTCTTCGTTGGGAATGTGGGTTTTTCAACAGCTAGAGCCTCCTTAATGGCATTCCCAGACAGGCATCTGTTTCTCTGACTCTGTTCCAGGCACTAGGCATTCAGGTTTACGGCTCACGGGGCCTTTGAAAGACTGAGTAAATCATAGGACTCTGGGAAGAGTACCTACTTGGGAAAGTAGCAATGTCAGTCATTACTAAAAGCAAACTAATGGCTATGTATTGATTTTGAATAACGATCCTCCTTTTTTTTCTGAATGATTTTATGATGTCTATTAAAATAGTTCCCCCAAACTCAGTATAAAATTTAAAGGTCAAAAGCACCTAGCTTGTTGGGACTTCCACTCTACACTTCTATTTTGGGCCCATAAAACCAATTTTGTGATACAAATCATCTTTAATGGAGACTTTAAATGCAAAGTTATACCAAAACGACTTTCAAAAATCACATTTCTTATCTAATCTGAAATCCATTTATACATACCCAATAAATCATCTTGTACTTCCCCAAGATGTTACTCTTCCCTAAGCTTTTCCTTGTTTTTTGATTAATTTCTGAAAATTATTTAACATGAAAAGATATTGTGGGATGAATCATTTTACTTGGGAAAAGGAATTTTTGGACTAGAACACGAAGTGTTCCTCTGGCCAGAATGGTCCCCGGGCTCTTGATCCTTTGGAGTCGAAGGATGAATCCACAGACAGAAGATGGTAGAGCAAAGGTGGAAATTTGTTGAAGAACAAGTACAGATTCCCACATGGGGAAGGGGAAAGAATCTCACAAAATAAACTGCCATGTGGGGAGGGGGGAAAGGGTCCCACCAACTTCCCGTTTCCACAGTTTATAAAAGCTTCAAGTCCCTGTGCCTTGATGTCCCTTTGATTGGTCACTGTTCCCTTCACTGGTCACTATAGTGGCTCCCGAGCTCAAAGGTCTACCTCACTTGGGAGGGTTCTACTTCCCCTCCTTCTTTGTTGTTCTCATTCCCTTTGGACCTTCTTCTTCTTCCTCTGAATGAGGAGCTTTCTCCCCTTTATTTTGTAAATATAGATCTTCTGCTGTTTCCAGCTATCTCATTCTATGGAAATGTATCTGTTGCAGCTTTGCAGCTCCCCTATTCTATGGAGATATAGCTTCTGGTGCTCTGCAGCCCTCTGCTTCTTCCATGGTCCCCTTACTTTCTAAAATTTCCTTAACCTGTCCTATTTTACCTCCAAAATTCCCGTTTCACCTGTTAGATATATTTCAAATAATCAAAACTAACTACAACATGGATACAGTAATGGAACCAGGGACTGACAGTAGTTTATATTTTAAAATAAATGTTACTATACCATCCTAGTGGTCTCAAGTAAACAGTGTCTAGGGATGGCCTTTTTAATTATCATTTAGCACTCTGCATACATTATCTATCAAGTGCCTGACTGTGCTCGACCCAGGGATACAGAGAAGAGCCAAAATACAATCCCCTTCCTATGAAGCATTCCAGCTCTAAATGGGGCAGAGAGGTGTGGGAAGCTATAACCAAGTTTCCTAGAGCCACTGAAGCAGCTCCCTGGAGTAGACCTGCCTGGGGAAATGCGATGACAGACTCACAGAGACCCCACCACTGAGCCGTCCTAGAAGGTGGAATTAATTTTGTGGACGAAGAGGACACAAATTTGAATTATTCTTCATAGAAAGCTGTATCAACAGAGTTATTTGTAGATGCAATGGCTATTCAGAGTCATTTTTCTCATCCTGCAGGGAAATAGATGTAGAAATTGTTGGCTGACAGATCTTTTTATTTTTTTATTTTTTATTTTTGGTCATATGTCTCCAAGACAGTTTAATTTCTGCAGCCCAGCTTAACTTAGAGGAATAAATAAAATGGAGCTTAAAGGATGATTTTTAGAGACTGGAACAAACTCTCTTCATAATATATGAGACACCCATTTACATTTAAAACTGCAAAACAGTGCACAGAATAGTGTTTTGTATTTGTCTTATTGTGCCTTACCCCTCCCCACCCCCCAATTCACTTCCAAAATTGCCAACAAAGACATTTAAATATGAAAGAGAAAGCAATTCTAGGAGATAATATGCTTAGATATCAAAAAGTTTATGCTGAGAATATAGTGCTGGCTCCAGACTTATAACTGAAGGTGAAAGTTCTCATCTGGAAAGACTATACAAGCCCTGTCCACCCCTCCACCCCCCAAGTTGTACACCAAGCTGAAGGTGAATGTATATATTTCCAATGTTTATCATTTGAAATTACACTACACTGTTTATAGAACACTATCAATTCAACATGCTTAGATTTTATTAAGTTTGATCTCTTTGGAAGTTTATTACATTTTAAAAATTCTCACTTTTGATAAATCTGCAATTCATTTTGAAGCATCCATCTTGTATGAAAACTGCTGTTTGAAATTTTAACTCTGCTATTTGGCTTCTGTAAATTCTTGCTAAGACTACTCACACTTCAGAGAGGCCATTAAACCTTCCCCAAACAAGGTTATCAGTGTTGGTGCCAGGGTAGGCCTCTGGTTGAGGTCTCAAGGCCCAGCACATTTGGGCTCTTTAAGAAATTGCAAAAGGGCTGGACATACTTCATATTTGGGAGACAAAGGAGGCAAAAACATATAAATAGGAAAAATTCCTGCATGTTGGGGCCCAGAATTTGAGAGATATTTTCCTATGGACCAGCACGTAATAAATGTAACTCCATCTCTCTAAGTATTGTTTTGTTCCTCTTTGGTTTTCTGTAACAATTACATAACCCTATAAATTGTTATCATTAATTTTTCTTCAAAGGATGGTAAATTGTGAATACAGCGAAATACAAAATGTAAAGATTGCATATGCTCACATTAAGAAGCAAATAAGCATACAAACAAGACCAGCAAAAATAATGACATTCAGCCGAAACCGGTTTGGCTCAGTGGATAGAGCATCGGCCTGTGGACTGAAAGGTCCCAGGTTCGATTCTGATCAAGGGCATGTACCTTGGTTGTGGGCACATCCCCAGTAGGGGGTGTGCAAGAGGCAGTTCGATGATTCTCTCTCATTGATATTTCTAACTATCCCTCTCTCTTCCTCTCTCTAAAAAATCAATAAAATATATTTTTTTAAAATAAAATTTTAAAAAATGACATTCAAAAACCCCTCAGAAAAAAACAATAGTATAATAAGCCACTCCATTTCAATAATAAAATTAAAAATCCAAAGAGGATTGGATTTTTGAGCATGATCAAACACAGCAGTGAATGCAGTATGTCTTCTGGTAATATCTGCCAGTGTGTGTGTGTGTGTGTGTGTGTGTGTGTGTGTGTGTGTGTGTGATGGGCCCACACCCTGGAAGGAAAGCCATGCCAAGTGCTTCACTAACTCACTGGCAGTGAAACCCATTCTTAAAAACTTCTCTAAGGTGATGAGTTACTAGAGTCAAGAGTGTGATTTGTAGGAATTGTAAAGTTGAGTGAACCAGACCTTCACCTCATAAAGTCAATGGATAGGCAACTATAGGGTCACTGTTTTTGTTCATGGCTGAAAACTAAATAATAGCTACACATTGGTTTTAAATATCAATTTGCCTTTTATTCTAAATAGCTTTTGTAATCCCCCCCCCAAAAAAAATAGCTTCTAAATCTTAGAATCTAAGACAATAATATGCATCTGGGCGGCCATTATTTTGCATCATTGACACCACCTAACACACTGCCAGGAAGAGAACAGGTGATTAATAACTGCTGGCTGATTGATTTGTTGGCATAATTACTTTGTACACAGTTGTCTACAGTCAGTTCTATGGTTGGATATGCAATCAGGCCTTTTTGACCTCTGTGACCTCTGAAAAATGGGACCTTTCTGCATAGTCTCCTTAGCTGGATGAACATACCACCCAGAGACAGACTATAAGGTAAATGCTATTTATAAGGAAGGCCTTTAACTTTTATTCCCTTTGCCCAGTCAGCCCCCATAATCAACTCAGTTTGCCATTTAAATAACTGAAGTAATTTTCAGAGTGTAATCCAAAAAATACCAGTTTAGAAGATAATATGCATCAACCCCAAAATGCCCTTATTAAGCCTGCAATAACTGTAAAGAAAAGTTAATTTACACATTGCTAACATTTATTAAAATTCATTGTATTATCCATTCTTAATAGACTTATCTGTATTTTTAACTTGATTTTTTTTTGAGAAATCGATCCCATTTTTTAAATTCTCATTTATGATCTGAGCTCACATTATGTTTAATAGCCCTAAAAATTGCCATCATCAACTTTGATTCAACAGATGATGAACTTGACAGTTTTTACAATTGTTACAGAGCAAGGAACATAATGGAAATAATGTACATGCTCATATAGAGTAACACAGAATCTCACATCCAGATCATTAACAATAATGCCAGGGAGCAGAGCCGGCCAGCAGGAGTGCGCTAAGCTGTGCACCCCCATGGCAGGCCCACTGGGCTGAGCCTGCAGCAGCCCAGCCCCATGTCCCCCAGAGGAGCAAGAGGGAACCACTACTGATGTCAGAAATATGCGATAGGAAATGGCCTCCAATTCTTGACTGCATTGTTTAACCTTAATCTCTGGATTAGCAGTCAAATTATTATTATTATTTAATGTTCTCAGCTATTTAGTATTTTGTTGGAAAAACAGGGTGACATTCAGCCTAATATTCTTAACTAGAGGCCCAATACATGAAATTCATGCAAGAGTAGACCTTTACAGCTGTGGCAGCTGCCTCGATCCTCCTTCAAAGCCCTGGCTTCATCCCAGAAGGAGGTCTGGAAGGACATCCAGCCTAATTAGGGAGCTAAGTTTTTATTATTATAGATAAATATCCTCATGTGGGCATTTAGATGATGCTGGGTGGAATCATCTACAAGGGCAGCTGAATACAGAATTCAGCTGAAGTTGAATACAGATGCCAATCATCATTAATATGAAAACACGGATGTCACTGAAACCCTCTGCCAGAAGGTGAAATTCTTTGCTCGGTTATGATAGGACCTCAAAATCTAGAATAAATGGAGAAATACTTCAGAGCTATGTTGTAATAAAGCATTGTCTATGAGCTCAGAAAATAAAGACCTCCTAACTGTGGGATTAAACCAAAGAAGGAAGAGACCCATTACACTGGAAAACAGTTAAAGCCTTTCAGGGAATGCATGACCATCTATACTAATAAAAGGATAATATGCTAATTAGATGAGGAGACCTTCCAGACAAAGCCATGGTGGTGGGGCCGAGGCAGAGGCAGTTAGGGGTGATCAGGCTAGGAGGGGAGGGCAGTTGGGGGCAATCAGGTTAGAAGGGGGAAGTTGGGGACTAGTAAGCCAGAAAGGGGGGCAGTTGCGGGCGATCAGGCAGGCAGGCAGGTGAGCTATTAGGAGCCAGTGGTCCTGGATTGTGAAAGCAATGTCCACAGGAATTGGGCCTACACTGGCAGTCAGACATCCTTTGAGGGGTCCCAGATTGGGGAGGGTGCAGGCCAGGCTGAGGAACACCCCCCTTCTCTGGTGCATGAATTTCGTGCACTAGCCCACTAGTTCTATATAATATGCTGATTGGTTTATAAAAGCAAATGATCATGCAAATGACCTGGATGCCTTGAATTGGCTTTTGTAAACCATGATCCTGAGGAACCCATGTCCCTGGGAGAAGATGTGAGTCTCATGTTAAGGGGGCTATGTGAATCTAGGAGCAGGACATGCCCTGAGCAAAGCAACCTGATTTGTGGATGTGATAAAATGAACACCTGAACTCCTGTTTCCACCTCTTAAGACAGTGCTGGGTAGATGCATGGAAATCCTAAACTCTGAGATCCCACTGATTCTTTTGCCATAATAATACAAGGTTCTGTACCCAGAACCCTTTGGTACTGGACATGTAGCTTATTATCCTCTTATAGGTGGCCTGGGTTGCAGTACTGACTTTGTAGTTTCCTTTCACTATGCTAATGCTACAGCTCTGTGTGAGTTAGACAACTTCAGTTATCACCTTCATCCACATGGTTTTTTTTACACATATATCAACCTGCCTCACCCTGTTAGGGACAGACATAGATTAGTGGGGACTAGTTATAATCGTGAGAATATTAATCATTCTCTGTTAACCGGGATTGTCCTGTCTTGCTTAGAGAAAGGACATTCTAACCTGACTGAGAGCTGTATACCCCAGGACATAGGAGCCAACATAGGAGTGCAGTAAGTCTATTATCCTTTTCCAAAAACTGCCTATCATCATAGAAACATTAACAGCCTTGTGGATAAAACAATCTGGTCATGGAGATGCCTGCCATTTGCTTATAACCTGTAACCATTATACCTTGCCTACTTCCCCATGCCTGTAATTGCTACTTTGCCATGTAATATTTGTCCTTCTACCCAATATAAGAAGCTGGCTTATGGGGAGGCGTAGAACAGATTTTGGTGGAGGACCAGCTACTCTCCCATACTGCCAGAATTATTGGAATAAGCTCTCATATATGATTCAACCCTGACTTTAGTTAATTGGCTCAAATAGTGACAGGCAACCCAGACCCATTGGTTGTCTGGTTTCAACCCAACAATCTACTAAAGGGAATAAGCAAAGCAAATAAAAATAGAGATCCAAAAGCAAACTTAGGAAACCCATGAAAGAGAAGCATTGGAGAGTGCAAAGTTGCACTAAAGGAGCATTTCTGCATCTTTGAAGACAACATCGGGGTCCCAGTGAGTAATCCTAAGTGAACATTCCAGGTGTAAGCACACATTTGTATAGTTTCTATATGGCATCTACGAAAGAGTTCACATCATAGACCATAATGCTTGAGCAAATACACCCAAGACAGAAAGCAAATGAAAAGGAAACTGTTTATGGAATAAATGGTCAGACCTAAAATTCAGTATTTTAATAAAATGCCAGCTGTTCTTACTGTATTTATAAAAACTTATAATAATGTGATTTTTAAATGCTATTAGTTCAAATTGAAGTGGTTCCATATGGAAATCTATGTTTGTTGAGGTGCTGTATATTTAGGTGCTAGATAAAAATAAGGCTAATATGTGTAATAGGAACTATTGGTTTGAATGTGCAAATGGATACTCTCTCTGAAGATTGGCAACAACCAGCAAAACTACTGTTTATTCTCCAAAAAACCATTGGGCTCTCTTAATCCTCAATGGCATGTGACTGAGTTTTTGGAGGGAATTTCATTAAATATGATTTAATTTTGTTGTCTGCCTTCATGTTCTCACTCAAATAAATGGGTGAGCTGGTTTCAGTTTGAAAAGAAAAAAGAAAAGAAAAAGAAATGGCTTAAACAGTGGTCCAACAAGAGATTTTGTTGCCTGTTTCCTGCCAGATGTTTGTGCCACGGAGGAAATAAAACAGTCAAACTTACTAAAACCACACACTCTGTGTTCAGTAAAACCTACATGATGCTACACAGATCTGCCATAAGGAAAATTCTAGAAGGAAATATAGATATCAGCATGTTTTTAGACTTCATATGTGTGTTTGAATTTCAATAACACAGAATAACTGGACAGAACTTAACACACAGTTTCTACCTAATAAAAACTTTGTTGTGATTTTTAAAAAATAATTAGCAGTATTTCTTTCAGAAAAGGGCGGAATACGAATGCCACATGTCCTGAAATGTCCTAATAAATCACATTTTGAAATGATCATGGGTCTTGGCTATGTCACACACTTAGTTCTACCTACTAGTTCATCTTTTCCTGAAGTTAATGTGGTTCACTTGGTCTCTGTGGCCTCTTTTTAAATGTGTTTAATACTTCGTGAGCTTCATTCTCCACTACTAATATTTATTTACTCAAACAGTAATAGTATCTCATAAACAGGCTTTTTAAAATATATTGTCTCAAATTTGCCTATTGTTAGCTATCAGTGAGTAAAATAGTAGATTTAATGCTACTTCTTGCCTTGGTTCATTTCAATGCTTCTCATATATCAGTGCCACTCTCAGAAATTCCTAAATGACATTTATAATTGATCATTTTCAACTCCTTCTAACTACATAATTATAGTTCTTTTTATTTTCAACATTTTGAGAGGTAAGAACTTACTGTGTCTTTTGTGACTCATGTAAAGCAGTTTTAAAATCCTTTTGGGTGTATGATGTGGCCATTAGGTATATTCACAAAATGGTTGGAATGCAAGGTTTTGATAAAAATTGATTAAAAGGCATTAGAAAATGTTGAGAACTTAATCTTCAAAGAGCAGAAATTAAAAGAACAAATCATTTAGAAGTAATAGACTCAAGTTTGCTAATTTTTACTATGTTTGAATATTAACTTTTGCCAATGGAAAATAACACATTTGGATACTCATTCAAGGTAGTCTTCCAAAATATGCTCAAATGTTGCATTCTAATTTTAGTGATCTTCTGTTTAAAATTTTTGTGGGGGGAGAGGGAGGGGAGTCAAACATTTTATTACCACTGGATTTAGCAAAAATATCCAATACATCAAAACAGAATAACCCATAGACTCCCTATAAGATTAACATGTTTCCAGGGCTACAAATGCTGCTGAGGGAAGCACACATTGGAAAACACATGGACCTACTTTCTTCTTCTTCTTCTTTTGTCTCTGAATATATTTTTTCTTTATTGATTAAGATATTACATATGTTTCCTTATCTTCCCATTGTCCACCATCCCCCTACTCATGCCCTCACCCCTCTGGTGTCTGTGTCCATTGGTTAGGCTTATGTGCATGCATACAAGTCCTTTGGTTGATCTCTTCCCCTTACCCCCACCCTCCCCTACCTTCCCTCTGAGGTTTGATCAATGCTTCTCTGTCTCTGCATCTGTTTTTTTGTTCATCAGTTTATGTTGTTCATTACATCCCACAAATGAGTGAGATCATGAGTTATTTATCTTTCTCTGACTGACTTATTTCACTTAGCATAATGCTCTCCAGGTCCATCCATGCTGTTGCAAATGATAAGAATTCCTTCTTTTTTACAGCAGTATAGTATTCCATTGTGTAGATGTACCACGGTTTTTTAATCCACTCATCTGCTGATGGGCATCTATGCTGTTTCCAAATCTTAGCTATGGTGAATTGTGCTGCTATGAATATAAGGGTGCATATTTCCTTTCTGATTGGTGTTTCTAGTTTCTTGGGATATATTCCTAGAAGTGGAATCACTGGGTCAAATGGGAGTTTCATTTTTAGTTTTTTGAGGAAACTCCATTCTGTTCTCCACAGTGGCTGCAGCAGTCTGCATTCCCACCAGCAGTGCATGAGGGTTCCTTTTTCTCCACATTTTTGCCAGCACTTGTCATTTGTTGACTTGTTGGTGATAGTCATTCTGTCATGTATGAGAGGGTACTGCATTGTCGTTTTGATTTGCATCTCTCAGATGATTAGTGACTTGAAGCATATTTTCATATGTCTCTTGGCATTCCTTATGTCCTCTTTCAGACAATATCCATTTAGGTCTGTTGCCCATTTTTTTATTGGGTTTTTATCTTCCTTTTGTTAAGTTTTATGAGTTCCCTGTAATGATGGAGATTAAATCCTTATCTTAAATATCATTGGCAGATATATTCTTCTATGCAGTTGGGTTTCTTGTTGTTTTGCTGATGGTTTCTTTTGCTGTGCACAAGCTTTTTATTTTCATGTTGTCCTATTTGTTTATTTCCTCCTTAGTCTCCATTGCCCTAGGAGCCGTGTCTGTGAATATATTTCTACCACATATGTCTATTTTGCTGCCTGTGGATTCCTATAATATTTTTATGATTTCCTGTCTCACATTTAACTCCTTTATCCACTTTAAAAAAATATATTTTATTGATATTTTACAGAGCGGAAGGGAGAGAGATAGAGAGCCAAAAACGTCGATGAGAGAGAAACATCAACCAGCTGCCTCTTGCACACCCCCTACCGGGGAATGTGCCCGCAACCAATGTACATGCCCTTGACCGGAATCGAACCCGGGACCTTTCAGTCCGCAGACCGATGCTCTACCACTGAGCCAAACCGGTTTCGGCTCCTTTATCCACTTTGACCTTATTTTTGTATATGGTGTAAGTTGGTGGTCTAGTTTCTTTTTCTTTTTTTGCATGTATCTGTTCAATTTTCCCAACACCATTTATTAAAGAGAATGTCTTGACACCATTGTATAGTCATGCCTCCTTTGTCAGATATTAATGGAGCATAGTGGTTTGGGTCAGTTTCTAGGTTCTCTATTATATTCAATTGGTCTATATGTCTGTTCTTATGGCAGTACCAGGCATAAGAGAATACAGCTTGAAATCTGGTATTGAGATCCATCCTACTTTGTTCTTCTTTCTCAGGATTGCTGCAGCTATTTGGGGTCTTTATTTATTCCAGATGAATTTTTGGAGAATTTGTTCTAGGTCTGTGAAATATGCCATTGATATTTTAATAGGGATAGCATTGAATATATTGATTGCTTTGGGTAGTATGGACATTTTAATTATGTAGATTCTACCAATCCATGAACACGGTATGTTCTTCCATCTGTTTATGTCTTCCTCTATCTCTTTTTTCAGTGTCTTGTAGTTTTCCATGTATAGGTCTTTTACCTCCTTAGCTAAGTTTATTCCTAGGTATCTTACTTTTTTTGGTGTGATGGTAAATGGGATTGCTTTTTTAGTCTCTCTTTCTATAAATTCACTGTTGGTAAATAGAAATTCCATGGATTCCTTGGCATTAATTTTATATCCTGCTACATTGCTGGATTCATGTATTAAGTCTAATAATTGTTTGATTGAATCTTTAGGGTTTTCTATGTACAGTATCATGTTATCTGAGAATAAGGACAGTTGTATGCCTTCTTTTCCAATTTGGATACCTTTTATATCTTCTTGTCTAATTGCTATGGCTAGCACTTCCAGTACTATCTTGAACAGGAGTGGTGAGAGTGGGCATCCCTGTCTTGTTTCTGTTCTTAGGTGAAATGGTTTTAGTTTTTGCCCATTGAGTATGATGTTGGCTGTAGGTTTGTCATTTAAGGCTGTTGTTATGTTGGGGTAGGATCCCTCTCTTCCCATTTTGCTGAGCGTTTTTATCAAGAAAGGGTATTGGATTTTGTCAAATGCGTTTTCTGCATCAATTGATATGACGGTGATTTTTATCTCTCAATTTGTTTATGTGATATATGATGTTTATTGATTTGTGGACCATCCTTCCATCCCCGGCATAAGTCCTACTTGGTCATGGTGTATGATCTTTCTGATATAATGCTGGATCCTATTTGCTAGAATTTTGTTGAGGATTTTGGAATCTATGTAAATGAGGGATATTGGCTTGTAATTCTCTTTCATTGTGTTGTCTTTATCTAGTTTTGGTATTAGGGTAATGCTGGCATTCTAGAATGAGTTTGGAAGTGTTGCTTCCTCTTGAATTTTTTGGAATAGTCTGAGGAGGATAGGTTTTAGTTCTTTGAGTGTTTGGTAAAACTCCCCTGTGAAGCTGTCTGGCCCCAGGCTTTTGTTTGCTGGAAGCTTTTAGATGACTGCTTCAATTTCCTCCATAGTTATCGACCTACTTTCTTATTTACTACCAAATGCCCTAAATTCCAGAGGAGATTTTGTAACTGTGATAATATTAAAATATAAATCAGTGAACAATATTTAATATTTTTAAATATTATAAACTTCAGCATTAAATATCCTAAATGGCTATTTCATAACTGTTTGGTGTTATTTTTTCATTTCCTTGGGCCTAAAAAGCTTTATTTATACCAAGTGTGGCACAGTTGTAAACAGAAGAATCTCTAACTTGAGTTAGTAGATTGTTCATGGCTAGCTTTTCTTCTTCATTCAAGTTTTTGGTTCATTAGACTCTTTCTTGGACAATTAAAATTTCTTTGTTTACAGGCCCTTTACTTCCATCAGAATTAACTTCCATTTTCTAGCTACTGTTAATGATGCCTTCACAAAGTTAATGTGGGTGCTTTGTTAGTAATATTAGAATTTTTATAACTTATTGATAACTCTTAATCATGAACTTTAGCTTTTCCTATGAGATTGGAAGTAGTGTGGATAGATGCACCTGCTAGCCATTAGGATGCTTGCCCTAGTTTGAAACTAACATTTCAAACTAATTTTAGATACACAATTATAAAAAAATAAAGTTAGAGTCTTTCCTCCAACCTCCCTTCTCTCTCTCAAAAAAAGAAAACTCATCTGCATCATTTATCTGTTTTTGTCTTTAGAGTGAGCCTTCTTTTAGAAATAGACTTTTTTTAAGGAAGGCGGGGGGTGAAACAAGCAATAGTTTTGTTTTTTTCCACCAAATGTAGCCTCTCTTAATTAAAAAATTGAATTATGCTTATATTCCAAAATGGAAATAGAAATTTTAGCACAGATTTGTATAAAAATTTTACTCTAAGAAACCAAATCTAAAACCAGTTTTAGAGTTGAATTATGCTTTATCTCAAGTATTCATCTTATATTAGTCAAATTTAAATAACTTTTGATGCCCTTGCAAATTAATAATCTATATTCACATATTATTAGAGGGAAATTAATCTTAGTGTTAAGCAGTGTGTTATACAACACACTCAGTAGTTATGTGTTGGATTTTTTTAAAATATGGTGATAATAGTGTCATAGTGACTTGTTTAAAGGGAAAAAAAGAATTTTTAAGAAATATTTTTCAAGGCCTATAGGCCACTTTTATTTTTTTAAAATATATTTTATTGATTTTCCACAGAGAGGAAGAGAGAGGGATAGAGAGCTAGAAACGTTGATGAGAGAGAAACATCAACCAGCTGCCTCCTGCACACCCCCCACTGAGGATGCGCCAGCAACCAATGTACATGCCCTTGACCGGAATCGAACTTGGGACCCTTCAGTCCGCAAATGGACTCTCTATCCACTGAGCCAAACTGGTCTCGGCCTATAGGCCACTTTTAAAGATAGGTTCATTTGAGGCACCAGACCTACGTGAGGAAGAAGTGGTCTATAGCAGTCACTCAACCTGAACTTTTCGCAGGAGATGGGCATTTATTAGAGCTGAATAAGATTATACTTTGTTCAGATTTCCAACGTCTGATCACTCTTAAGACTATAGACTGTGTAGAGTTTTTAGATCCATTTTAATGATTCTTTTCTTCACCTCAGTAATTTGCTTTAGGAAACAAATCTATTATTCAAACTGCAGTTTCCTCTCAGCACATTGATCATCTTTTCCTTCCTCATTCAAACTAGATTCCCAGATCCCGGCGATTATTTCCTCTAGCCTAGAAAAGAAGAACAACATCCTCATTCCCCCGGTGCTCCCAGTCACTATTTGCTCTTGTGCATCCTTATATATCTCATTACCAGGTATTTAACTTCATAATTTTATCAAATGCCCGAGCCTTAGTTAAAGCAGAAGCACGGAATGATCCTACAACTATTATGGCACTTATGATAGGTGACTCTTAGTTTTTGAAGTCGGAGTATGATTCAGCAGGTCTCAGTTCACGTATAAAACCACAAAACAATTACATGCAAAAAAGACTTCCTTAAAGACTGGTATGTGGCAGGTAGAGATTAAATTCTAAGCTAGCGATTAGAAGTGTGGTCTGAGAACTGGCATTGTTTTGCTTATCATTTTATTTCATGGACCTGCTCAAGAGGAACACAATGTGAGTTTTAGTCCTATATTTTTAATAAATTCAATAACTACACGTTTTTAAATTAGGAAAAACTGCTGTGAGCACAAGTACCAGTGATGATTGACTGAAATACTTTGCCATGTCTCTTCCTGCTTTGTATTAGTGTAGAATCTTGACAGAGACTGCACTCTTCAAAGTCACAGAATACCCATGGTAAACAATAAGATGTTTTCTGATCATATTTTCTGATTTTCCATCTGCACCTGCAAAAAATAAATTTTTTTTCTGAAAGGAAAAGGGAACACATTTGCAAGGTTAATTTCCTCTGGGAACAGTGAGATTTTTTTCAGAGTAACTTTAATGTTTTTATTTTTCTTTAATGTATAACTTGTGATTTAATTTGTATTCACACTTCATATTTGCATGATAAAGAGATACTACATCATTTTTAAACACCTCTTTATCATCTGAATTGCTGAGGGAGAATGCTCAGGGATAAAATAGAGTACAAAACTTTAAATCTCATATTGGATTAATTTCCCTAATCCTCTAATATTCACCACTAATTAGCAGTGGGAGACAACCTTCCTTGAGGGAGTTTTGGGATGAATATTTTATCCAATTTTCAGATATTCATGGCAGCTCAATCATGTCATCACATCCTCTCTTTAATTGGTATCACCTCTGTTGTTGCAGAAGACCAAAGAAAACCAAACGATGCTTTAAAGAAAAGGAGGGACAGTTTTTATTGATGCGGGCTGACTCGGGGAATAACTTTCCAAGTCTGAGCGAAGAAACAGGCTGGGGGCTTCTTTTTACATCTCCCTGTGGTCTTTGTTCGGTGGGGCTCCCGGCCGTATCTGATGGTTTGGCCTGGCACCAGTGTTAATAACCCTCCCTCCGGGACAATGCACTGTTCACAGTTTTACGGCCTCTGTAACAGGTTCTGCAAGACCAGTATCTGAGAAGGAGGTAGTGACTTAATGATAGGTTATCAAGAATGCACACTGAGCTTGCTGGCATGGATTCCAATTGCTATCCCCCAAATATCAAGGTTACATTGGAATTAGACCCTTTTTAGCCTTCTCACTGTAATGCAAGTTTGAACTTTCAATGATAGGAAGGTTCATCCGAATTTTCTCCTAACAGAGTAAGCATGGCAGTGATCCAAAAGCTCTCCTGGAACATTTAGTCCCGGAACTTCTGTAATCACGCCAGGCATCTGCCGAACCACCACTATTGGTCAAGAGGAATAAAGGTTTTTCAGCAGGGTGAGAAAAATTCCCTTCCAAAACTGGTAAGATAAAGACCAGGCCCCAGAGCTATCTTTTTTACTATCTGTTTTCACTTTCATCCTGTCACTTTGCAAAGTATTTCTGAGGGTGTTCTGAAGAGGTTGTTTATGTTGGGTAATGAGGAGTGGTCTAGTACATGCCACGCCCTTGTTCCTCTTTTATGTGTGTGTTTTGTTGTTGTTGTTGTTGTTGTTTTGTCTCATGTTTAATTATGTTGGTGGAGGAAAGTCAAAGTGAATTACACTACCATTCCGCCAAGCACTTTCTACACAATACCTTCTTGTGTGATTTCACACTGCACATCAAAATGTAGATTATTGTACATTTTTCAGAGAGAGAAACTGAGTGACAGTTTCTTAAGTTAAGAGAGTCAAGTCCAATACAAAGGATCAAAATTCAGACTCTCTTCAGATTTCTTGGCAGTTACAGTAGAAGACAGCGGAGGGAGGGATACCTTCAAAATTTGGCTGGAAAAGTATTTTTTACTAAACCAATCTATGAATCAAGCCAGAGTTAAATAAGGATACTTTCAAACAAGAAAAGTTCTCCAAAAATCACCATTTCTTAAGAGGCCATAGCTAATAAAGTGAAAACTAAAAAGAGAGACACTCATGGACTACAGCAAAGCATGTCAAACTCAAGGCCTGTGGGCTGCATGCTCATTTATTTGGCCCGTGTTAGCCTTTGAGTTTGATATGCTTGGGCTACAGGTGACAGGAGATGACGAATGATGGACAAGAGCTTTCTCTACTCCCCTTGAATGTGGACTGGACTATGACTTTCTTAGACAAATGAAACAGGAGCAAAGGTGACATAGCAGAACCTTAGCAATGCTTTTGTATTAGAGTGTCCTCCTTACTACTCTCAAACTAATCTTGCTTATGTCAGAATGTGAATCAAATTTGATGTATCTAAAGACTTTTCTAAATTTACATTTTTTTCCTCTCTTTTGGGGAAATGAGTTTTGTTGAATAAATTGGTGCAATGCATCTAATCATGCTGGCTTGCACACACAAACACACACACACACACACACACACACACACACATAAAATCTCTTTATATATAAAAGCCTAATATGTTAAGTGTCTAACCACTCAGTCTACCATTTGGTTGACAGCTCAACAAGTTGCTATGACATGCACTGATCACCAGGGGGTAGAGACTCCAACTAGTAGGTTAGCTTGCTACTGGTGTCCAGTCAATCGGGAATGGGCAAGATGGGCCAGACACGCCCTGGAGCCTCCCACAGTCCCTCCACGGCCAGCTGGCCAACCTCCCATGGTTCCTCCCTGGCTGGACGGCAACCATAGGCCCCATCAGGACTGGGCGGGACAGCCCCAATCAGCCCTGATGGCCAGCCCGGCAGAGGAACCCCACCCATGCACGAATTCATCCCCTGGGCCTCTAGTAAAGAATAAGGGGGAAGATACACAGTGCAAAGCTATATCCAAGGGCCTAAGTGACTTCACATTATACTTTCCCCCAGGCCCTTCCATTTGGGTAGCTGAATGACTGTCGTTTTGCACCTCGTTTTCCTCTGAGTGGGTGGAATTGTCAGAATTCACTGAGTATTTAGATATTGCACTAGGGACTTATTTGTACAAAGGGCGGTGTTACAGGAAAATGTGATTGCTCTTCTACCCCTTTTCTTCCGAGCATTTAGGAAATAGGCTGGTTGTTAAGGAACAATGATGCATTTCCCCTTTCCTTGTGCTGCCATTTCTTTTGTGTTGCTTAGCTACAGTTGAAGAAGCAAAGAAAGCCGCCAGAGGCTTTTGTCCCCAGGCTTTTAGTCTAAGGATGAACTCTCTCTTCTTCAGCTAGCTTCAAATAATCCAATTTAGCCAAGGCAGGGCGCTAGAAAAAAACAGGGGCGAAATGCTTTCCTTTCATTTCTCCTGGGTTCTTTGGCTGATCTAATAATTAAACTAGATCTAATAGGAGAAAAACAAACTTAATTACATACCTACGGGAGCACCATGGAGATTATATAAATAAGAAGAATAGACTACCTTGTTTACTAGAAATCTAGAGAACAAAGACTTCAAATTAACACACTCCCTTATTTTCTTGCTCAGTGTGATATTTGTGATAAAGGCATTTTTTGGTGTGAATTAACTCACTCCATCTTCTTTTCCCTTTGTAAAGGCGAACTTGAGGCGTCCGCCCACTTCTCTTAGGAAACTTGCTCCTTATTATTTGCGTGGGACTGAAGGGGGCGAAGCTCTCTACGTGCCAGCACGTAGCTTGCAGGTTTGCAACCTCAAGGCTGTTCCCTCCTTCAACATTTCCAAGAGGCACACAGCATGATCACAAATATTACCTCCACGTTATTCCTTTTCCACAATAGGCCTACCAGACTAGTAGCACTTTACCTTTGAGATGTATGTTTCTAGAAACATTTTCATTTTCTGACCAGCTTAAAATAACAACACAAAATGACAGCAGCAATGCTGTTTATTCCTTTAGTTTCCTGGTTATCTGAGCCCCAGTGCCAACTGCACTGAACCCCAGTTATAGGCCAGACCCTGGGGACCCAGGCTCCTACAGAGGGAACCTGGGCTGTAAGGTGGAAACTCGGGGGAGCGGCGAAAGGCAGAGCAATTGAACCATTTTGTTTGGATAGAGTTCAGGCTCCTTCCTCCTGGTACCCCAATTTCTCTGGGGGAGAGTGACTCCAGGTGTCCACTTCTCATTACAGAAGTACAAGCCAAAGAGACCAGTTTCTCTATTTCCGGCATGCTGCCTCCATTTGGCCATACAGTTGTAATATCGAAAATCAGTGAGCTGGACAAGACACTTTAATGAGCCAATTAGTTAGGAGTCATCTTTATTGTGCACAGGTTCAGAGCAGATTACCTCTGTCAAACTCTGAACCCCTAAAGGAGGAAGCATTCTCTTTTTATATCTTTTCAGGCCCTTGTGTAAGTTATTTTTACAGACAATTTGTATCCTTGAGTAGACATCATATCTAACAAACACCTGTCATATGTATATAGACAACTTGAGTTTTTTAAAATATATTTTATTGATATTTTTAGAGAGAGGAAGGGAGAGGAATAGAGAGATAAAAACATCGAAACACCAATCAGCTGCCTCCTGCACACCCTCACTGGGGATGTGCATGCAACCAAAGTACATGCCCTTGACCGGAATCGAACCTGGGACCCTCCAGTCCGCAGGCTGATGCTCTATTCACTGCCAAACCGGTTTTGGCTATATAGACAACTTGTAACCTTGAGTACATATCATATCTGTACAGATACCCGTGACCTTGAGTATATATCTATACAGACACCGGGCATCAGTATCAGCGTATCAGTCCCCTATGTGAGATGGCTAGTTCGCAAGGTCAGACAATCAAGTTTATCTTTTCTATCATTTAATTTAAAAAACAAAGTTATATTTTACAGAATAAGAGACTGTCTAAGAATAATGAAGTAGTCCAAACAGCAGTTTTCCAAAGGAGGGGCCACCATGCTTCACAGTCCCTGGGAAGGGATTTATTTGGACCTAGGCGGGTCTGCGCCAGGATGGCCTGGAATATGGGGGCTCTTGACTTCATGCAGGAAAGATCTCACAGCACAAGTCCAGGTGATTTTGAGGGTGTATTTATTGAACCTGGGGACAGTGAAACGAAGAAGGGCTTAGGATAAAGAGGCAAGCTCACAGCAACAGGAGTGAGCCCAGATCAGTGGACGGCAGACTCATAAGTCAACAGAGCCAAATATCAACAGTGCAATGATTGAAATTTCTTTTGAGAGCCAAGTTTTTTTAAACGTAATTCTTCTAACGCCACTTCTTCAAAATAGACTCACCCAAGCCGTGGTATTTTTGTGGAAGAGCCACACTCAAGGGGCCAAAGAGTCCCATGTGGCTCACAGTTTGCCAACCGTGGGTCTAAATGAAGTTGCTTTGGTCCTTTGGAAACTGGGGAAGAGTTGAGCTTAGGCAAGACTGCCTTGGCCCTTTAGAAAGAACGTCACAGAGGCAGAAGTGAGCTGTGCTGTGCTCAGGAAACAAGTTACAGAGGCAAAGGGGGAGCCCCCTTGGAGCCCGGTTCAGGGGGTTCAGCTCCTGCCCACTGTTCCCCTGGTTGGAAGTCTCCTGGGAACCTTTAGAGATTAGGAGGAAGAAAGAAAAGATATATTCCTGAGTAAAAGAAAAAAGGGGGGTGGGGGGTAGGGCATGCTCCAGGGAGAGCATGTACTGGGCCCTTGGTCTTAAGGGTTTTTATCTATTTTCTAAATGTAGGAATTTTAGGGGAGGTCTCAAAGAAGGATCTCAATAGACTGATCAGCTTTCCAGGTGTGTCCTTTAGTTGCTGATGCATAAAAACAAGCACATAGACAGGTCAGGGTCATTCTCTGGTCAGTTTCACCTCCAAACAGTGTCACCAAAGAGGGATCAGACTGAAGTGGGTCTGCCCCAGCATGGACTGGAATGTGTAAATTATTTGTTCCAAAGTGTCCTTGGTTAGGGAAGATAAGACCTTGAGATTTATCTGGCAGTCAATGGCTTGGCCATTCAACTATCTGTCTCAAGTTTTCCCATTCCACTTGCCAAGGGATTTTTCTACCTTCTTACTATCCTGCTTCAACATGATCCATATCTCCTTGGAGCTTGCATCTTGACCCAGTGAGGTCAAGGGGGAAGCGAGAGGCCTTCCTCCCCTCTTATAAAGGGGGGAATTCTTGCCCAGGTCATTACTGTTTAGAGATGTATGTGTGCATGTGTCCCTACCTTTCTCCCTTTGCTTCTTCCTGTTCCTAAGCTTCCTACCAATTCTGTGAGTCCCCGCACATAGTATTATACACACAGACACATGCACATCCTAATATTCTTTCTTATAAACAAATCCCTTAGAACTAATCTAAGGGACGAACTGATCTAAATTAGTTCTAATCAAGTTCTAATCAAGTTAGAACTAATTTCTGTTGTTTGTGACAAAGAACCCTAGTTGATATTGATATCATGATTCTGAATCTTATGTGAAAGTAGGTAACCAAAATCCTAGGGGATACATATTTGATTCAGTTCTCAAAAGTTAAATGTTCATAATTAAGTTTGTGAATAATGAAAGTGTGGTATTAACTAGTGTTATAGAGTAAAAAAAGTTGAGGTAGCATCTTAGGTTACTATTATATTTTGTTGACATTTTCACCTTATATAAAAATGTTCAGTGTGCTGCCTTCATTCTCAAAGATTTTAAATGTCATATCTACACGGGAAATGTAAAAAGGGGCGCAACAAAATTTGCATAACACCAAATGCAATTAGACTTCCTCGTATCCTAATTTCCCTGAGGAATTGAGTTTGTTAGGTTTTTTTCCCTCCCTTTTCTTTTTCTTTTTTGAGAGAGAGAGCTTATATGGCAACTTTGTAGTTTTAAGAAATCTGTTTATGCTCGAGACATTCTTACTTCCTTCAAGTGCTCTTCACAGGTTTAACACTAAACTGTGTAAGACAGAAATTTTAGTGCCAAGATTATATTGATTTCATAGAATAGGATTAGTAAGCACTTGTTATAGTAGAAGATTATGTAGACTGTGTTAGAATATTTCCTAGACACACTGCTTACAGGAAAATTACAACTAAAAAATGATGTGGGCTTTAAAATGTCTATTTACCTCAAGTGTTTTTAGTTAAAAATTAGAGGCCCAGTGTAAGAATTTGTGCACCTTGAAAGGAACTGTGGGTGGCAAGGCTGCAGTGGGCACAGGGGCAGGTCTTGGCCAATCCTCCTCACTCCTGCCTGGCCCCTCCTGCCACAGCCCCACCCCACCCTCGTCCCCCCATCCCCTGTCTGCTGGCAGCCATGCTCCCACCACTGCCGCTCTCACATGCTGATGGCACTGGCCCACTCCTACCCGCTGACAGCATGGAGCAATTGGGGCCCGTGCCAACAGCGAGTGGGAGTGGAGCTGGTGCTGTCAGCAGGTGCAAGTGGCTGCTGCCCTGTTTACCCCTCAGGAGCATGGGGAGGTAGAGAATCTCTCAGGGGCAATCAAAGCCAGCAGCCACTGCTCACACCCCCTGATGGTGCCGAGTGATTGGGAACGGCGCTGGGCACCGGCAGCAGGTGTGAGCACCAGGTGGGACCCTGGTGTGGTGCGAGGAAGCAAAGAATTTTCAGTAACCACCAGAGGCTCGCCCAGATGACAGCAACTGGGGCCCTGCCTTGGTCTGGTGCCCCCGCTCACCTGCTCCACCATCCCGCTTCGGGCAATGCCTGCCATGTTCCACGCACAGCCCCTGGTGGTCAGCACACGTCATAGGGACAGTTTGTTCAATTGTTCCACCAGTTGGTCTATTTGCATATGAGAATTTTATATATGTAGATTAGATAAAAATAAATATCAATTCATAATAAAGCACAGAATGCAGTATGTTTCTGTATTAGCGTAGCTATGTTATGTTGCAAACAGAAAAATTAACTCATCTGACCTAAACAATAAATAAGAATGTATTAGCTTAGCCCAGCTGGCATGGCTCAGAGGTTGAGCATTGACCTATGAAACAGGATGTCATGGTTCAATTCCCAGTCAGGATACATACCCAGGTTGTGGCTCAATCCCCAGTGCAAGGCATAAAGGAGGTAGCTGATCAATACTTCCCTCTCATCACTGATGTTTCTCTCTCTCCCTCTCCCTTTCTGTCTTAAGTCCATAAAAATATATTTAAAAAATACTGTATTTGCTTGACCCTTAGGATTATGATGTCACTGGGACTTTGTCTGTGTCTTTATAATTCTTTGGTTCTTTCTTTCTTCCTGTTGGTGTTACTAAAAATGGCAGCTACAGTCCCAGGGCTCTGTACCCCATATCATTTGGATGAGAGTAAAATGCCTGTGTCATCCTACAGTTTTAAGTAAAATTTGGTGATGCACTCCTGTTGAATTGAATTAAATCACATGTCTTCCCCTGAATCAGACACTGTAGCCAGAATAATGAGATGTAATGCTTGGCTAGTCCTACATTGTTTGTTTCATTCCTGCAGTACCTAGAGAAATATAGTTTGTTTTTCCTTTTGTTTGTTTTTTTTAACCTGGGAAAATATAGTTGCTCAATAAATTGCAGATATTATGAGAGGACATACATTGGTAAATTCCATTGTTTACTTCACTGTTCCACTTAATAAGGTAACGTATAGGCCAATGTAAGTGTATTTTTCATCATTATATACTTAGCTTCCAGCAGAGTACCGACCGGGTATGTAGCAGGTGCTTAATGGTTGTTGGTTGTGTAGTTGATTGATCAAGTGGCTAACTGAATAAATGAATAATATTATTTTTATTCTCAATTCTTTAGCTTGGTCTCCTCTAAAAAGTATTAGGTAATATCTACTCAATGGGACTTTTTAAATTTACCTATCAATACAAGTCTCCACTCCAGCTAGAGTATCTCCTCTTTTCCTCTGGCTGAAAATACTCTAATTTAACCTTGTTACCCATGTCATCCTTCCTCTTTTTCTCATCAAATCCCAACCCAAGAATCAAGACTGAGTCTCACCTTCCCATGAGGACTTCCTGCCTCACTGATATCCCCAGAAGTCTGTCCATTTTGAATTCTCATTTCCCTACACATCTACAACACTCGTTTTATGCTTGGATGTAATAACTTGTGTCAATGTTTGTGTTTTATCTTGTTAATCATAATGAGATTAGACATTTATAAGGTCTTTCATTGCAGAAAGGGCAGCTCATATTCTTTCATCCGTGCTGAGATGCATTTTTCACATTGTAACATCTCTGAAGCCAGAATGCATTTTACAATCACTGGCAGTCAAATCACTGAACTGCAATGAGTGCTGGTAGAGAGTGGCTGAGTTTGCTTCTGTTAGAAACTCCTACCCTGAAACCGTTTCAGGTTAAACTTGGAGTGTGTGTTTAGACCCCAAGGATGAGTGAGTACCAGCTTTAAATTTTCAGGAGAAATTTGTTTTCTCTCTCTTGCCAGTAATGAGATTGAGACATTTAGGTTTCCTTGTTCTTTTCTTCTTGTCAGGTTCATTTCTTGTTCATGCTTATGCTGAGTACACAGCCCATGTCTCAACTTAATGTAGGGATACACCTCGGTCATATTGAACAATCTTTTCCATAATTGAAAATAAAATGATCCCTATGACAAACGGTGGCATCTTGGAGTCAGTTAAGTGTATTACTTTGTATTTCCCAAGTGCTTGGCTTAGTATTATTGGAAGATTAATATGAATGTGCTAAATGGAATTAAAGTTACTCTAGATGCTCTTTTCTCTTGTTCCACAACCTGCTTCTTTGCTGATTCCATTTCCTGTTGCTTGTTTAATAACCTGGATATTAGAAAAAGGATTAAAGTTAGCACAGAGGGACACAGATTACTTCCCCAGTCTATAAAATCAGGCTGCTGGGTTTGTATCTTGGCCTCTTCTGCTTTGTAGCTTTAGTACCTCATAAATCTTAAACTCTTTAAACCTCAATTTGGTTATTTGCAAAATAGGGGTGATGTTCGTATTATAGAGAGATAGCGTGAGAATTAATTTAGAAATTCATGTAAAGCATTCAGCCTCGTTCCAAGGTTAATGCAATATTCGTTGACTGCAAGCAAGTGTTAGTATATTTTGTATTCAAGTAATACATGTCTTCCATGTATACCAACAAAAATACTAATACTTAGTGAGAGCTTACTGTGCCTCAGTTGATCATCAGTGCTTCTTATAAGAATCCTGATTGTCCAGAGCTATTGTGAGGATGGAGTGGCATGTATGTGGCACCTGACTTGTTATTGGTACTTCTATGTGTTATCTCGCTTCATCCTCACCACAGCCCTTTAAAATTGTTACTATTGTTACTCCCGATTGTAGCCCAGCGTTGGAATAGGTTCTCAAAACGCACACAGTGGTTGTCTGCACCAGGATTCAAGCCCAGCCCTGTCCAGTTTTAGAGTCTGAGAATGCTATCATTTCCACCTGCCACTGGAACAGAACGGCGGAGTGTGCCTTGTCCTTTGAAGCTTTTTTCTGTTCACACATATTGTAAGTGTGTATTCTCTATCAAGCATGAGCAGAAAAGGAAACACTGACTGAACGTCATGTAGAGTCGTTTTCCTATCTGGGAAGTGGGTGAGATTAGAAATCTGGTTGTAGTTTAAACTGAGAACATGTGGAACTGATTTAAATGTGAATTTAGCAAGTCAAAGAAGATGAGCAAGCAATAGGGAGAAATTTTAGTAGAAACTTCTGTTTGTCTTGAGCCTTTATAACAAATGACTGAGCAGAAATTCCTTCACTTTGCCATTTCTGCAGCAATGTTGATTGTGTGCAGTAGTATCTCTTATCCATTTAAAGTGCCTCATATTTGTAATAAAAATCCAACAGATTTTTCTTTCAGTAAGTGGTTTTTGGTTTGTTTGTTTTTTTGCATGATTAAATGTTTCCTTTATCTGCCTACTACCTCCTAACCAAACCAGAGAAGAATAATTGGCTAGAAATTTCTTGTCCCTTATGGCTTATCATTAAGAATAATAATGGGGCATATTTGTAATTATCCTATTAAAACTTACTGGGCAGTAGGAAGCATTAGTAGATAATTATCCAGCTCCCCAATCTCCTGAACTCCAGCAGCAGTACAAAACCTTTAAAAATGCCCACATTTTATAAAAATTATTCTTGAAGAATGCTATGCCTTCTTACAGATAAATTGATATTTATATTTGAAAAATTGATGACTTTGAATTTGCATACTACTTCCCGTGTCTTTATTTAGAAATCTGTAAACACAGCAATGCAAGCACACAGATAATTTGGGAGTCTTATTTGTTATTTTAGTGTATGAAGGCACTACCATTACTTTCTGAAAGAACAGATTTAGTATTTAATTCATTTAATCAATCATTAACCCCAACACATTTTGAGTGAGTTCTTAAATGTGCTAGGCAGTGGACATAAAGATGAAAATCACAAGTCCCTAATAAAAGGATGTTCCTGTCCACAACCAGAAATCATCAAGGTCAAGTGTCAGGAAAACCAGCCTTTGAAGAACAAGTTATTTTAAAAAAGAAGAAGAAGAAGAAGGTCTTGCCGAAACCAAAACCGGTTTGGCTCAGTGGTAGAGCGTCGGTCTGCAGACTGAAGGGCCCCGGGTTCGATTCCGGTCAAGGGCATGTACCTTGGTTGCGGGCACATCCCCGGTAGGGGGTGTGCAAGAGGCAGCTGGTCGATGTTCCTCTCTCATCGACGTTTCTAGCTCTCTATCTCTCTCCCTTCCTCTCTGTAAAATATCAATAATATATATATATATATATATATATATATATATATATATATATATTTAAAAAGAAGGTCTTGCCTTAGAAATGACTCACAGTGCTAATGGTATAGGCATTAATGGCAATGGATCTCACAGTGCTAATAGGTTAGGCATTAATGATAAGGGATCTCACAGTGTTAATAGGGTAGGCACTGATGGTAAGGGATCTCACAATGCTAAGAGGTTAGGCATTAATGGTAAGGGATCTCACAGTGCTGACGGGGTAGGCACTGATGGTAAGGGATCTCTGCTCAGGCGGCAGAAGCACCAGTGGAAGCATGGCTCAGCCTGTCCCCTCTGCTCAGATGCAATGTGCCTGCTGAGAGCAGTTGACATGCCTGCCTGTGTGCATAACTCATCACACACAGTACAACTACAATTTGTTTGACTCGGTATCACAGTTCCTCTCGTATTGTCAGTTTCAGTCCCAGGGCTAGTATGACTCATGAGAGTCCAAGAGGGTTGCCAACTAAGATCATTTGATGACAATTGCCCAGCTTCCGGCAGCACAAACACTCTGTGGAGTGGGGCCCTGGATTGAAAATCCCTTGCCCCAGCCCAGAAAGGCAATATTCTCAATTTATTTCACACAGACAGCACTTATTCAGCTCCAAGGTGGATGCCTGCTTCCCTAGAAAAGATAATTTATTCCAGTCACTTAGGATTGAAACTCGAAATCTATGCACCATTGGCATTTTAATATGGGTACAAGAAAAATTTTCCGAGAATCTTATGGATTATTAAACAGTAAAATGTGTTTCTGAAGGAAATTGCAGGGTGCCAAGTTCCTTGGTTCTCTGTGGAGTCAGAGGTACTGAACAGTTACTTCTCAGGGGGGCTTCCCAGCCTGAGATTTTATGACAAGGGCTATAAAATCAATGCACTAAGTTGAGGAAAATTACATCTTACTGGTCTGTGAAGAAATAAGTCTGAAATATTCTAGATTATATTTATTGCACATTAAACAAGGGTTGCTGCCTTAGCAAAGATCCGCCTAGTTTCTTTGATTGCAAAGATTGCAAAAAAGGCAACACACTCGGAATAAAGTTTAAGTACACAGAGGATTTAGCATAATGTTGAGTGTGGCAAAGGTGGGGAAATTGTATCAAATTCCATGTGCAATTCTAATCTTTTCAACACAAAGCTATAGTTAAAAAATTATTCAAGGGAATAGCACTAAATTCATACCATAAAAATGACTATACAACTAGAATGATAAGTATCATGCTATATTTTTTAAATAACATCACTTTCAAATTTTTTATATTCACAGTTAAAATATTCAAGCAGTTACCCATTTAAAGATAGTTATGTTCTAAACGTTTCTTTGTAACTTGGCAGTTAGAAAGCGAAAATGCATTTTACCTCCAAAAACTTATTTAACTCATGATATTATAGAAATATAGTACATCCCTAGCCAGTTTGGCTCAGTGGATAGAGCGTTGGTCTGTGGACTGAAGGGTCCCGGGTTCGATTCTGGCCAAGGGCACATGCCTGGGTTTCGGGCTTGGTCCCCAGTGGGGGGCATACAGGAGGCAGCTGATCAATGATTCTCTCTTATCATTGATGTTTCTATCTCTATCTCTTTTCCTTCCTCTCTAAAAATCAATAAAAATAGCCGAAACTGGTTTGGCTCAGTGGTAGAGCGTCAGTCTGCGGACTGAAGGGTCCCAGGTTCGATTCCGGTCAAGGGCATGTACATTGGTTGCGGGCACATCCCCAGTGGGGGATGTGCAAGAGGCAGCTGGTCGATGTTTCTCTCTCATTGATGATTCTAGCTCTCTATCTCCTCTCCCTTCCTCTCTGTAAAATATCAATAAAATATATTTAAAAATTTTTTTAAAAATAAAAATAATTTTAAAAAATAAAGAAATGTAGTACAATGAAAGAAATTCTTTAACCTTATTTTTTTCAACAAAATTAAATTAGACTCCATAAAATAACTCTGTGATAAAACAGAATGTCAAATTAACATAAGGGGGATTAATAGCCTTATATCCACAAACAATAACCAGTTAGAAGACATAATGTTGGAGAGAGCCCCATTTCCAAAAGCAAAATGCTTAGGAATAAACTTAACAAGAAAATGGTGAAACCTGTGTATGGAAAATTTTAAAAAGCTCCTGAAAGAGACAAAGTAAGGCTTGAAAAAACAGAAAGATACCTTTTGTTCTTAAGATAGGATTACTTAATTCGTCATTAAAATGTCATTTTTCTCTCAATTGATTTATACATTTAAGGTGATCAAAAAATACATAGATCTTTTCAGGAGCTACACAATTAAATATCAAGGTGCATAATCAAAAATAAAAGAATAGATAGCCATGATGACATTAAAAAGAAAAATCAAGAATAGCCATGATGACATTAAAAAGAAAAATTGTGAGGGACTATACCCCTATAAGATACAAAAACATACTTTAAAGCCCCCATAATTAAAACAGTGTGGCACTGACACCTGAATAAACTGACAGACCAGCAGAATAGAACAGAGTTTTAAAAATGGGCAACAGATCTAAATAGATACTTTTTGAAAGAGGACATAAGGAAGGCCCAGAGACATATGAAAACATGCTCAAAGTCACTAATCATCTGAGAGATGCAGATCAAAATGACAATGAGTTACCATCTCACACCTGTCAGAATGGCTATCATCAACAAATGACAAGTGCTAGTGAAGATGCGGAGAAAGAGGAACCCTCGTGCACTGCTAGTGGGAATGCAGACTGCTGCAGCCACTGTGGAGTTTCCTCAAAAAACTAAAAATGGAACTCCCATTTGACCCAGTGATTCCACTTCTAGGAATATATCCCATGAAACTAGAAACACCAATCAGAAGGATATATGCACCCCTATGTTCATAGCAGAACAATTTACAATAGCTAAGATATGAAAACAGCCTAAGTCCCCATCAGCAGATGAGTGGATTCAAAAACTGTGGCACATCTGAACATTGGAATATTACACTGCTGTAAAAAGGAAGGAACGTCTACCATTTGCAACAGCATGGATGGACCTGGAGAGCATTATGCCAAGTGAAATAAGTCAATTGGAGAAAGATAAATATCACATAATCTCACTCACTTGTGGAATATAATGAACAACATAAACTAATGAACAAAAACAGAGACAGAGTAGCATCAACAAGACCGTCAAACCTCAGAGGGGAGGTAGGGGAGGGTGGAATAAGGGGGAGAGATCAACCAAAGGACTGGTATGCATGCATAGAAGCCTAACCAATGGACACAGACACCAGGGCGGGTGAGGGTATGAGCAGGGAAGAGGGGCAAGAGGGGATAAGAACACATATATAATACCTTAATCAACAAAGGAAATTTAAAAAAAAATGATGCAAGAACAAATGGAAATTTAATTATAAAGATGGTGTCTCAAGTCACTGTAACAAAAATTAAGTTTTTTTAAAAAAAATAAACTTGTGTCCTTTCCTCACACTATACATAATAATAAATTCCAACTAATATAAAAAATAAATGTTAACATTGAAACCATGCAAGTACTAAAAGAATTCATGGGTACAACACATTCTTCCATAGTTCAAAGGCACTAATTGTGAATCAAATCCAGATGCAGTAAAAGTTCAATAAACTTGACTATATAACCATGTGTTATGTATATTTATATAAAAGATGTTGTGTATAATTAAATAAGGTAATAGTAAATATTTTAAAATAACTTCGATATTGCAAAAATATGTAAGTCATAGCAAACTGGGTGAAAATATTTCCAACAGGTATGTGGTGGGAGTCTAGGTAAAGGGTCTTGCCGAGATCTAAGAAGCGATCAATGGGGTAGCAAGGAAAAAACAATGTTATACAAAGTTCTAGGTGCTATATTGGCAAAAGACTGGTTCTGTGTGAGCCCTATTCTAAGTCAGGTGGGTATTCAGGCCTGCCTTTGGAAGGGACTGCAGGTGAGAGCCAAATGATTCCGTTTGGAAAATTAGAGGGCTACCAGACATTAGAGCAGGAGCATTCGCTGGGCGTCAACAATCTCATTGCTGTCGAAATGGTGTCACCACCCAGGTTCAGTAGAACTCCTGTGGTAGTAGGGCATTGACCCATGGGCTGGATAGGATTTGTCTATGATGTTACAATAGATACGACCCGCTGTTGAAGCTCGGGGCCCGTGCCGCACTTGCCTTTACTCCTGCCCTCTTGTTTTCACCCAGTCCCTGTCCTCCCAGGGTCACTGTGTCCTGAGTCTCTGCTGACCTGCCTCCCAATTCCAAATGTTTCCCAATACAGAGTTCTCATCTTGCGAGGCTCTTGGAAACTTGCCTGCCTGATTCGCTCCTGCATGTTGGAGCTCCCATGGTGATAAATAGAGTGCACCTTGTGATGCTTTATTACTCCAATTCTCTTTGGCTTCCATTTAGCATCACTCACACAAAGGATGAGCAAGATGAGGAAAATTTATACTCCCCGTTTCACATCCTAAAGCCACACGATCCATCTCATCTTTAACATTGCTTATTGCATAGAGGTGTTTGGCCACAGCTGGTAAGCACTACTTTCTTGTCATTTCCACGGGGTGTTAGCTAATGGTTAATGTTTCTTATTCATTATTTAGAATGTTTAACCTTTAGTATCACCAACATAGTGACACGATATTATAAATTCCGTCCCCAAACCATGTTTTATCTTTGTCTCATCAGCCTCTTGATTCCTTTGCAATATCTGTGTGCTTTTTATAACTTGGGGATGCTTCATACTGAAGAGGATGGTCCTGAGGCATGTCACACCCACTCCTGGTAAACACCTGCTGTCTGCAAGATATCATATTAGGTGCTGGGAAGGAGGCAAAGAGTACAAAATACGTTACATGGTTGTTCAAAGAGCTAAAATGCATTCATGCTGATGAAAGAGGGCACAAACAACACAACAATGAGCATAAAACACTCTGCTATGCCTAAACCTAATTAAATAATTTGGTCAAGCGTGTACCACTTAAAGTCACACCACTATCCAAAGAAGAGTTATCCTTAGGAGAGCGATCTTCCCCATCCAGATCGGGCATGCATAGGCGTTGGTAATGGCGTGACAATCTTGATTCTCTGGTCTCTAGAAACAATTAGGTCTGTTGTCAGGGACACAGATGGTACAATAGAAAGAGAGCATCCCTATTAGTTCCATTAATGTAGCTATCTTCGTTTGTTAAGGTCCAGAGTAATTGCCTTAAAAAAATCACATACACTTATTCTCTCGTAGCTATGGAGGTGAGAGTCCAAAATCAAGTGTTGGCAGAGTTTCTTTTGGAGATTCTAAGGGAGAATCTCTTCTATACAACTCTCACAGCTTCTGATGGTCGCTGGCAATCAATGACATAACCTGCCTTAGACTAGTAACTCAGTATTCCAATCTCTGTCCCTCTCTTCACACGACCTTCTCCCTTGTGTGTGTGTCTGTCTTCCGTTCTTCTTATAAGGACTCTTGTCATTAGATTTAGGGCCAACCCTAAATCCAGAATGATCACATTCATAGGTACTGAGGATTAGGGCTTAGGTATATCTGGTTGAAGACCACTATTTAACCCACTACCATAGCCAAACCCTCTATCTCTACCATATTCCTCCATCATAGTAGAGATAAAGCTTTAGAACTAAGCTTTATAACTAAGGGAATTTAACATAAAGCTTTAGAACTAAGGGAATTTAGTTTTTTATTCTAGGCATCTTTGTGGAAACAATTGTTGGACTTAAGATCTTTGCAACTGAAATCTTAGCCATTGAAATATACACTGTAGAAGAAGCCTGCCAGATTTTAGCATCTATCACTTGCTTTAGAAAGTTCTGGAAGGTGTGGGTATGTGATTGTTGCTTAGAAGATACTATTGGGATGGGACTGCCTAGGGTAAAGGAGTTGTGAGCCTTTCAGACTAGGTTGTATTTGGAGGTGCCTTCTTGACTGGGGAGTAATTTATTGTGTGCAGACCTCATATTTGGGGGTAATGAAAGTGAGCATCGAAGAACTTAAGGGTCTCTAGGAACTCAGGAAAGGAGGAATTGGGGCAAGAGAATTAAACTGGAGGCAGAATGAAAAATATGCTCAGATAGTTGGATGAAGAATTTGGGAGAGTGACAGATAGAAAGACATTTCCCCTGAAGGGTGCGGTGCCCTCAGAATGAAATAAATAGAACATCAAATGTGTTAGACGTTCATCACTTGGACACTAAGAATTGTGTTCTGGATGCTATTTGGTATGCAATCCAGGAACATTAAAACCTAAAAAGAAAGAAATCTGTTCTGTCCATTTAGGAGTCCTTCCTTTCTTGAGGGAAGCTGAGGGTTAAGAAAAGGAAAGAGACCAGGATTTATGGCACTTGTCACCCTCTTGTCATATATTTTCTCATATTAAATATAGTATTGAAATCAATAGTTGCCACGTGATATTTTTCAAGGTTGCAAGGATGCAAGATGTGCTGAAGTATATATATATATATATATATATATATATATATATATATATATATATACATTTTATTGATTGTTAAAAATATATATTTTATTGATATTTTACAGAGAGGAAGGGAGAGAGAGAGAGAGCTAGAAACTTCAATGAGAGGGAAACATCGACCAGCTGCCTCTTGCACACCCCCTACTGGAGATGTACCCGCAACCAATGTACATGCCCTTGACCGGAATCGAACCCGGGACCCTTCAGTCCGCAGACCGACGCTCTACCACTGAGCCAAACCGGTTTCGGCATATTATTGATTTTTTTTTTAATATATTTTATTGATATTTTACAGAGAGGAAGGGAGAGAGAGATAGAGAGCTAGAAACGTCAATGAGAGAGAAACATTGACCAGCTGCCTCGTGCACACCCCCCACTGGGGATGTGCCCGCAACCAAGGTACATGCCCTTGACCGGAATCGAACCCGGGACCCTTCAGTCCGCAGACCGACGCTCTACCACTGAGCCAAACCGGTTTCGGCATTATTATTGATTTTTTTACAGAGAGGAAGGGAGAGGGACAGAGAGCCAGAAACATCAATGAGAGAGAACCATTGACCAGCTGCCTCCTGCACACCCCCCACTGGGGATGCGCCCACAACCAATGTACATGCCCCTGACCAGAATCAAACCTGGGACCTTTCAGTCCGCAGACTGACACTCTATCCACTGAGCCAAAGCGGTTTCGGCGAGAAGAACAATCTTAAATAACACATAGTTCTGATTTCCACTTCCCAGGAGCTTGGGTTCTTTGTTGTGACACAATGACCACGGGCCTGGCCCCCAGAGATTTAGGAGAACAACATTCCCCGCTAAGACTCAGATACCCTGTGGAAGGACTGCTCAGAAACAACAGTAAAATGAAGTTTCTCATCTCATTATCATATTTGAAGTAAGGAGACAATAATAAACCCTATTTATGCTATGGTTTTTTTCTATGCATGCATACCTATGGTAAAGTTTAATTTCTAAATTTGACATTTAATATATATTAGTAACATAATAATATGTTAAGAACAATAGATATTAGAATATCTATTTTATTTATTCTAATAAAATAGAATAATTGGAACAATATATTGTAATGAAAGTTATGCAAATGTGGTCTCTCTCTCAGATGATCTTATTGTACTGTATTGTACTTTACAGTTCCTCTTTGCTATACTCATTTTCCCAGTATCGCTACTCCTGCACTTGGGGGTCATTAGTAAATAGAATAAGGGAGACTTGAACAGGGGCCCCTCGATACTGAGACTGCCGATTAGTAAGTGATTCATAGCAGGAAGTGTCTACAAAGGGATGATTCGTGTCCTGGGTGGGAAGGAGCTGGATGACAGATTTCGTCACATTCCTCAGAATGTAATGCAATTTAAAATTACATTGCTTATGAAATGTTTATTTTTGGAATTTCCCATGTAATATTTCAGACCACAGTTGACCATGGTTGACCGTAGTTAAACCACAAAGCAAAACCACTAAGAAGGGGGAATACATATCTATTACGGCCTTGCTGTTTGGGATAAAAACACCAGACATCTACCCCAAAGGAAAAAAAACATGTAGAGGTTTTCCTTCTGTATCAGCTGCCTCAGAAGGAGGGAAGGGAGGGACTGTGTGTCCTGTTCCTCCCCCCACCCAGGACTCTCACCGCCTCTGTACTCTGAGGAGAGCCGCGCTTTTCCATGGATGAAGAGGCATCCTGCCTGTCTAAATCGGAAAAGATTTCTAGACTAGAGTTTTGTGTGTGTTTTAAATGATGATGATGGCTAGTTTAAAGGACAGTGTACTAAACAATAAAACCACTAAAGGTCCATTGATCAGAACAGCCTTGCAGCCAGAGCCCTCAGCCCTCAGCAGCAATGTGTGGCAGCAGTGACCAGTTGCTGGGTGGTCAGTGCAGTTTGTGATGACTGGCAGGGGAAATCATCCTCCCCTGGTTCACACTGTGACAACACCAAGAACATCCTTAGGAAAGTCCCCCTGCACTGTCCCAGGGCACCTCTTTATCACATGATTCTTCAGGTCACGACCCTCTAAATCTAGAGCTGGTGGATGATTCCAGTCCAGCGATGTCATTGGAAACAGAAGATTTTCTCCATTAATCCTCTCTTTTAGAGGAGGGCAGACATCTTAAGGATCCACGTATGTGTTGTGTTACATCAACAAAATATACAATGGCATTAGCTGCCCTGACTGGTTTGGGTCAGTGGATAGAGCATCAGCCTGCGGACTCAAGGGTCCCAGGTTCAATTCCGGTCAAGGTGCATGGACATCGGTTGCGGGCACATCCCCAGTAGGGGGTGTGCAGGAGGCAACTGATCGATATTTCTGACTATTCTTCTTCTTTCCTCTCTGTAAAAAAATCAATAAAATATATTTTAAAAAAATAAAAATAAAATGGCATAGCTGCTCTCAAGAAGTAATTTTATAATTATAATATGATTTAATTGAGTGAACCAATATGTGTTTTTAAAGGGAAAAAATACTTTAAAATTACTTTGTTCAATCTAGAAAGTTATTTCCATAGAAGGTAAGAAGTACATTTTATCTGCAGAGAAACTTTGTCCACTGGAAATTGACCCCTGCTAGCCTATTGTCCATGGAGGGTCACAGGAATATGGAATGTGCCCATGTGCTCTTAGAATAAACCCAACCTTAGTTTTATTTTTTTAAATTGCTATTTATTACACATTTATTCTCTTTTAATATTCATCTGCTGCTACTATTCCTGATTAACTCATTTAACAAGCAATGGGTTAATTCACATTGGACAACAATGGAACAGTTAAGAACTTAATGCAGCATTTATTGATTCCAGTGTGCACAAGTGTATGGGTGTGGCCAGGTGTACTGTACTCTAGAATAAGTAAGCAAGCCTCTTACTACTAACATTCAATAAATAAAAACAGCCATGTACATAGGCCATAACCTAGGTGTTAAAATCAGTTAGAAAGTAACTTTAATAAGAATTTTGTTAGTTCCACCTCATTACGGTTTATTGATATTTGGTTTTCAAGGGTTTTCTGAGAGTGTGGGGAGTCACAGTTACTATTCCTGCTATACTTATGATTCTATCATTAGTAACATGAAAAGGCAAGGGGGGAGGAATTGGGGAAGTTAGCATAAGAAAAGTTACATTGCTAATGATTATTTGATTCTAAGATTTCTACTGAAACCTTCTTTAAACTATTACATGGATTTTATGATGTCTTCAGGAAAAACCTTTGGCATAAATATTAAAAGTATATTTTCACCACTTTAATCTTTAACCTCTGGAGAGTTTTCATCATGAACAAATTATGAATGCTTGCTATAGCAGTAAAAAAAAAAGGGGAATTCAAAAGATTTCATCTAAAACCATATCTAAATATCCACAGTACACAGCATATGGCTCATTTAGAATCTTCACACCAGGTCAGGCAACACCAGCTGCAGTCTGAGCTGGGCTGGAAAAATACAGCTGTTCTCTGTCTGACCCCTACTGATGGCAGCGAGCAAGTGTAGAGCCCAAAAATACCAAAAGGAACTTGGCAGTTTCTTTTAAGAAACTGCTTTTTTAAACATTTTTTAATTAAAACAATAAACAAAAAACATGTTCCAGAAAAATAAAATTCACCCTTACTAAACTACATTCTTACCGGAGAAGCACACTCTTAGAAGGAACCTTAGTCGTTTTCAGATTCAGCCTTTGCACGTGAAGGAAGGAAAATCTGGGTAAGACTGTCTGCGTGGCCATGAAGCACAGTTTGAATGGGTTCTCGGGGCCCCACTTCTTTCTTCCCTCAGCCACCGGTCTCCCTCTACAAGCAGGGGAGATAATAGGATGGCCAAACCCTTCTACCACCTCCAACCACAACCAGCATCGCTGCCACCGCAAACATGGACATCCACCAGGACCACCCACTTTTGGGGAAAGGGATGCATGCTCTCTCCTCCCTGAGGCTGGGTGGACAGATAGATGTGGGTTTCTTGTTGGGAATTTCACTGCCTTCTGCTTTATCTTAGACCAGTGGTCAGCAAACTGGTTCGTGAGCCACATGCGGCTCTTGGGCCCCTTTGAGTGTGGCTCTTTCCACAAAATACCACGGCCTGGATAAGTCTATTTTGAAGAAGTGGCATTAGAAGAAGTTTAAGGTTAAAATTTGTCTCTTAAAAGACATTTCAATTGTTGGACTGTTGATATTTGGCTCTGTTGACTAATGAGTGTGCCGACCACTGTCTTAGACAGATGACTAGTTCTAAATTATCCCCTCTTTCCTAGAGAGCCTATTCCAAGTAAAGTGAAAGGCAGGCACAGAACTCTCTTTTCTTTCTCTTTCTTAGCCCAAATTTAGTCCAAGCTTTTCTGTTTTCCTTATGGAGAGCTGAAGTAATTGCTTAGTAATTGTCCACTCTTAACTACAATTGGAGTGGCTTTCCTCCTTGAGATGGAACTTCTTACAATTCAACTGATTATGTCTTCTTTGTCATTGTCTGTGCCTGTGAATGATCTTTTGTAGATGGAAATCCCCTGAGACTGTGCATGGAATGTCACACCACGTGAAACTATTAACCATTGGCCTATATTTTTCTCTATGGCTTCAAACAGGAAGGAAAAAAAAGGACACATTCTATTGATTTTGCTTATTTTTGGTTTGTGGTTCTTTGTTGGTTTTTGCATATGACATGTAGCATACATTTTAGTTTCTTGGCACCTTCATACATCCTCAATTTAATTCCCCCCATCTTAAAATACTTTTTTAATCCAATATTCATCCTCTTTACTGGATACTTAACTCATCCAGTTCATAAATGTTTTCCCAAATGTGTGTGTGTCTAATTTTAGATCTTCAGATAACTCAGCTTTGGTGCCACATTAGTAAGAACATTTGTCCTAATTAATTCATCTGATTCTGAAGCAGAAAATTGTCCCTCAGGTGTCCTAAGACACTTTAGATAACACATGACCTTTCAGATGGGTTGCTTAGCAGAAGTCTACATATCTAGTGTCCCAGTAACACTGAATTCTTTCATTAGGAATGTTGCTAAATGGTTCAAAGAGGGCCATGCTTGAACATAGGATAATTATTAATCCCTGCTCTCTTGTGAATCTGCCTACTAGACCTGTGGCCGGAAAACTGAGGCTCATGAGCCACAAGTGGCTCTTTGGCCCCTTGAGTGTGGCTCTTCCACAAAATATCAATGCCTGCATGAGTCTATTTTGAAGAAGTGGCATTAGAAGAAGTTTAAGTTTAAAAAAATTTGTCACTCAAAAGAAATTTCAATCGTTGTACTGTTGATATGTGGCTCGGTTGACTAATGAGTTTGCCGACCACTGTACTAGACTATTTGAAATAAAAACTCTTCTTAAAGATAATGGAAACTACTTTTAATAAAACCCTTCAAATATTTTGCAAAAGTTTGTGTAGGATATATCTACATGGAAGTTTATTTGCTGTGTTTAGAAGTCTACTAGGATCAAAAGCAGGAAATACATGCTAAAATCATTGGTAAGAGTGGACTTGCTTCTCTTTTTTTTTAAATTGATATTTTACAGAGAGGAGGGGAGAGAGATAGAGAGCTAGAAATGTCGATGAGAGAGAAACATCGACCAGCTGCCTCTTGCACACCCCCTACCGGGGATGTGCTTGCAACCAATATACATGCCCTTGACCGGAATCGAACCTGGGACCCTTCAGTCTGCAGACCGACACTCTACCACTGAGCCAAACCGGTTTTGGCTGGACTTGCTTCTCTAACTGTGACCATAAAGGACTATGACACTTCTGTCCTTGTGTCAGCACAACTGTTACCCCTTCTGCTCAGCCCTCAGAGTTTTCTGATCCCAGCCTGTTTTCCAAGCCTGTGGTCCAGTCACTCATCAATTGTGTCCCGACAAATCCCTCTTTTTTGCTAATGATTGCTATTGATTGTATCACAAACCCTACAAGGCACAGAAATTATTTCTAAAAAGTGAGTTGTAGACAACAGGCTCTCAAGGAAATAGGAACAACTTGACACTAGTCATCTGTCTGAGATAAAGCAGAAGGCAGTGAGATTCCCAATAAGAAACCCACTTCCAATCACTCAAAATCAAATTTTTTTGAGGCTAAGTCTTTGAGTGGCTGCACTGCTGCTGACATGAAAAAGAAGTATAAAGAATATAAGGACCTCAGGCTGTCCGAAGTCAAGTGTCATCATTTAAATAAAAAAGTGAGCATGGTTATGGTAGCCTCCTGGTAATCACATGGTCTGCGCACAGTATTATTAATGATGGTTAAACGAGCATGGGTTTCCTGGAACCAACATACATAAGTGGCCCAATAAGGTTCTGTTTTATCTCACTAACTGCGAAACAGAAGCCTCTCTTCAGCTGCCACAGTAGAGAATTGTAATCTTTGTTCAACCCCTAATGCTAATTAGCTCATAGACAAAGAGGTCCTTGAATAAAGAAAAGATCGGGCACTCTTCTAGAAGAACTGTACAGAAAATCCATTGAGTGCTATATATTTTGAATAGAGAACCCTAAATATTGTCAGAGTTCCTACATTGATTCCTTGGTCAATGGCTATATCTTGTATCTCAGAGTTTGATCTGGGATCATTTTCATTCAGTGCAGTTCTACTGGGGTAATCTTTATTCAGAATGCTTTAAATATTTTAGTTTTTTTATTTTCCTTTCTATGGTTTTATTATAATATGTCGTGGTGTACATTTATTATAATTTATCCTAATTAATTTTTTTACTTGTTCGTGGATCTATTTTTTAAATTGTCACCTATTATCTTTTCAAATACTGTTTCTACCCATCCTTTCCTTTCTTTCCGGGACTCGTGTTTAAACTTTTGCATTCTATCCTCTATGCTTTTTGTGACCTTTATGTATTTTTAACTATGTTTTAATCTTTAATCTAGATAACTTTTTTGGATCTATTTTATAGTTTATTAATTCTCTCTTCAGTTCTGCCTAATCTGCTGTTAACCTGTCCATTAAGCTTTGATCTCTTCTTTAAATCTGCTATGTCGATGATTCTCTCTCATTGATGTTTCTAACTCTCTATCCCTCTCTCTTCCTCTCTGTACATAGGTAAAGCAAATATTTTATGCTATAACACTTCTCAGGTGTGGATGTCGTTGGCTTGAACATTCATCCAATTCACACTATTATATTATTGAAAATGAGCTTTTAATATAACATATTACCTATTTTGTATAACTTGATTTTTAAAACAATATTAAGATATAAAGTTTTGTTTTCCTCACAAAGAACTTTAAATTAAACATAAAAGGAAAATAAAGATGAGATTTACAGAATGATCAACTACATACAGTATACAATAATAGTACTAAAAAAGGGTATATTTCTACTTTTAACTAACCCACCTAGAACAACCCCTATAAAAGTAAAAGAAATATGAAAATATATTTACTCATAATGTTGTAGGAGATAATCAGGTTGAGAAAAATGACTGGAGAGAATGAGAGCCCAGAAAGAAGCTCAATACTCAATGCTACTTTCATTTGCTGATATAGAAGGCCACAGAGCTATGATTCTGACAGCAAAATAAATGGACATCAACTACAGTGCTCTTATGGTGGGGTGTTGCATAACCCCCTTCCCCTCCTTCCCACTGTGAACACATACATATTAAGCTGTAATTCTGAAGGCTACACCCACAGTGTAACAAGGAACCAAACATAAAACAGCCCTCCTCTAAATTGTACACCTTGTTTTCGTTATAAGAACTTCAATCTTTGAACTTAAATTAAGCTACTCCTGAAGTGTATTGCCACTTGATTCCTGGGTGGGGAGGGGGATAAAATTCCTGGAGGAAAATATCTTAGCATTCCAATCATTTATAAAAATAAAATAAAAAGTAAGCAATGTTATGACAAAGAGAGATCCAGCTATACAAAGAATCAAGACACTGTGAATAATAATAGGCATAAAAAAAGTAACAGGCAATTATTACAGACTGTAAAACAATAATGCTTTCTATGCTTAGATATATAGACATAAAATTTGAAAATATCCATGAATAGAAAAAACGTAAGATATTTGGGGGGAAAGGACTTTTCCATTTAATTATTTTGAGGCCTCCTTGAGAAAATAGAATTATTCTTAATCTGGATTTAGAAGTTTTATTGGTAGAAATGAAATCATGATTGTGGCTAATATAAAGACTGTGAAGAGACTTTCTATATTTATTCTGTAATTTTCTCATGTAAATAAATTTCAACTATACATGGTTTATTCCTTCACCAAAAATATGTGTATGCTGTGTGACTTGCTAAAACCTTCTTTGAATGATTTAACATTTTAATTTAAAATGTACTTTTTGAGAAAACCAACTTTATTTCACCTTTGACCAATAAAATAACTTCTAAAGGAAGTCCAAAGTTTCTTGAAAATTAATTTAGGATTTTTTCCTTTTATTTTTTTTATTATTTTTTTAATTCTCATTTGAGAATATGCCTTATATTGGTTTTTAGAGAGTGAGACAGAGAAAGAGAGAAACATCAATGTGAGAGAGAAACAATGATAAGCTGCTTCCTGTATTTGCCCTGACCAGGGATGGAACACCCAACCTAAGTATGTGTCCTGATCAGGAATCAAATCTGCAACCTTTTGGTATCAGGGACAATGGTCCAAAAGAGCTACCCGGCCAGGGAAGGTTATTTATTTTTTTTAAAGAGATGACCTCTGTGAAAATAGAAAAGACTTCCCAGGCCTACCTAGAAAGATGAGCCAATGAGCACAGAGTCCACGGTTATCATGTGTAGCATCTTTCAAACACAAGAAGTTGTCAGCAACCACTTCTTCTTTGTGTAGGGGGGTGATGGGATTATGGAACAGAGTGAATAGGATGTATGTCCACATAGCTTATGTTAAAGTCAGGAAAGAACTAGGTAGTACATCCCTCAATCTTCACTCCTCCGAAAGTAAAAAACATACTTTCAAAAATCTGCATTCTTAGCTGCCTTTATTGAGATGTAGCTTACATTTCATAAGATGCCCTCATTATAAGCATACAATTCAGAGCTTCAGAAATGCATCTGTCTGGTTCTCCACCAGCACAAACAAGAAATTGGAACATTTCCAGCACTCCAAAAGTTTCTTGTGACCTTTTGCAATCAATACCCTCTCATACCAGGCTGAAGGCAAATACTGACCTATTTTTTGTTACTACATATTAGATATAAAATTAGGCTGTAAGTACTGAATAAGAAATAAGTAATTTTATGAAGCCAGCTCTGTAAAAGATGATGGAAATTTGTTGCCACTCACTTGAGAAACGAAGTCCGATATCCTAAAATAACTCTCATACACCTGCCTGTCTGAGTCTACTCTATAACCAGTTCTTCTGCTCCAAGCGCCAGCCCACCAAACATTTGTTGCCACTCCGTTTCAACACATACACAGGATTTATGAGGAGGAGCTTGGAAACTTTTATAGCAGTTTGAGATTACTGTGTCATACAACTACCTGATCATTTTTCTTAGAACTTCCATTTTACTGTATTTTATAAAAGGATTGGTCGGCAGCAAGATGGAAGTTTAAAAACAAAAGTTAGGACCTCTCCACAGACAATCAGAAAACCATTCTCATGTCCACTTTCCATCTGACCCACCTTTGATCATTGGCTTTTTAAATAAATAGATATAATTGATTTTTTTTTTTACAGAGAGGAAGGGAGAGGAATAGAGAATTAAAAACATCGATGAGAGAGAAACAATGACCAGCTGCCTCCTGCACAGCCCCTACTAGGGATATGCCTAAAACCAAGGCATATGCCCTTGACCAGAATCGAACCTGGGGTCCTCCAGTTGGCAGGCCAATGTTCTAACCACTGAGCAAAACCAGTAAGGGCTGATCATTGGCTTTTTTTTTCCTTCTGTTTTTGAATAGTGACTTTGAGGCTTTTACTCCACAGACAGGGACAGTAGTTTGGTGAAGGCCAAAGGAGGGGGAGATGGGGGAATGAGTGAAGGTGAATTAAAAAACAAATAAAGGGTACTCACTGAATTTTGTGAGAGAAATGATTCACTGAATCTAGTGAGAGAAATGTATGGGTGCTTGTCAAGATATATTAAAAATATATATAAGTAGAGAAAGAAGTCCTCAGTGACTCATCTAGACTTAAACCAAAATAATTGTTCAAGCAGGAAAAAATAAAAAAGGCAGAGGAAATTGCTGCTGCCCATTAGTTGATTTTAGCTAATGATGCAAGTAGTCATTAGTTCAACTAATGGTAATGGACCTTCTGATGAGTGATTTAGTGACAATGCCCCAGATGCTTCCATTCTGCAAAAGGCTCAGAAGAGGTAAAAATGTAAATAATGTTAATAAAGGTATTTCTTTTCTAAATTAATGGTGAACAGACCATCGAAATTAAAGCAATACTTAAGGACATTCTTTAGCAATTATGACACAAATTATTCTGAAAGCCTCTAATATGTTGTGTCCTGTGAAATGATTTACTACTAATAATATAGGCAAACACATATAAATTGTATTATATGCCGGACATTGTTCAAAGTGTTTGACATATATTATTTCATTTAACCTTCATACCAACTCTATGTAGTTACTGTGTAGTAACCACCATTATCATTATGTTAGAGATGAAGGAACTAAGAGAAGAAATGTTGAGTGACTTGCCCAACATTATACAAATAGTTAGCAGCGAAGCTGGGTTTTAAGTCCAGGGAATGTGGCTCCCAAGTCTACTTACCAAACTTCTGTGTTTTCTGGTAAGAAGTTTAACCTTCACCACAGAAGCCATTAAATAAGGGAACTGGGGAAAAAAAGAAAAAAGAAATCAATTCTCTATCCAAGGCATTTTCCTACAAACTTGTTATATCATTTGGTAAATCAAGGCACTGAGCATTAACTTGTTTTATCTCCTATGATACTTTCCTAGTGGCTCTTGATAATCATGCTCAGATGACATAATTTCATAGCAATCAACTGAAAAAAATTAAAGAAAAAATAAACCATCAACCAATTGCTTTTTAATTAGGTTAAACAACTATTTGTTTTTCCTCTATAAAATAGCCATCTACTCTGAGTGCTATTAAGTCTGCTTTTATAATGGTACTAGAAGCCTGATGCATGAAGATTTGTACAAAAATGGGTCTTCCTTCCCCTGGCTGCCGGCATTGCCTTCCCTGTGACTGGAGCCATTTTTCTGGCTTCCCAAGCTGCCCAGAGGCCCATAGAGGCTGGGGTGGGGTGGAACACAAGCATCCTGCCCTGTCCCTGGCTGCTCAGCACCTGCATATGCAAATTAACCCGCCATCTTTGTTGGGTTAATTTGCATACTCACTCCTGCTTGGCTGGTGGGTGTAGGGAAGGTATGGTCAATTAGCCTGTTACTCTTTTATTAGGTAAATAAAGTATTATTCAGAAACAAATGCTAACATGATACTGCTGATATCATGCTTCCTTTTGATGCTTCCTCTTATTTTACACTCTCTAGAGCCAAGCATCACACACCTTCAATACATTAGGAGGACGTTCTGGCTTCCATCTCACAAAATTAACAAAATTCTGAGGTTGGGTCATATTAAAGGAGTTCTATGACTTTAACTTTTAAGTCTGGAAGACTTTGAGGAACTAGAGAACATTTAGAGAATTCATGGTGTGTGTGTTTTTCCCCCCATGATATTTCCACTAAAATAGGACTGATTACTTCTACCATGGACCTAAGTGAGATGTTTAGTTTGATATTGTATATATGTGTGTATTCAAAAACTAGATGCAAAAATCTTCTTCAAATATATTAGCGCCAAAGAAAGGATGTCTTCCCAGAGTTTTCCAAAATGAGAAATGCCTTCCATGCAAATTCCCATGTTATTACCCTTACATTTTAAGTAGTCACTTGATTAGAAGAAAAGTATGAAACTGTACATCACTCTTCTCTGAAGTTGGTTCACAGGCTGTTCTGTAACTTTTTTACATCCATCATGAATATAACACAGATACAGATTTTGAACTAGAAAAAAAAAGTAAATTAGATTGTTAAAAAAAAAAAAATGTTATCTGAGCCCTGGCTGGTTTGGCTCAGTGGATAGAGCATCGGCCTGCCGACTGGAGGGTTCCAGGTTTGATTCCATGTCAAGGGCATGTACCTTGGTTTCCAGCACATCCCCAGTAGGAGGTGTGCAGAAAGCAGCTGATCAATGTTTCTCTTTGATCGATGGTTCTAGCTCTCTATCCCTCTCCCTTCCCTCTCTGTAAAAAAGCAATAAAATATATTTTTAAATGATCTGAAAAGTCCACTCATTTCATTTGAAGAGCATCCTTACACATGGGTTATATACTGTAACAAAAGTATAGTGTTGTTTTTTACACCGTATATTTTATTTGAAAAAAAATAAAAGCATAAAATACAAGTTTTAAAGGGTTTATACCTGAAGGCATGAGACATGTCCTTGGCAAAGGCAACAGGAAATGTTTGTACACCAGGTAAGTTCTATAAGCATTTAATCCTCTGACAGTTGAAGATTTTGAATTGAATACAGCTGGCCAAAGAGCAATTTATTCCCAGGTGCACAGAAGTACATTATAATAACAATGGATGCTAAAATATAAAGGATATGTCAGTAGTAGTTTGAAATATCACATATACCACTATGTGTTTTAGCTGAGATTTATTTTCATAGAAATAAATCTGTTTTTCTCTCATTGTTATCACTAAGCATGAAAGAATTAAGATGTTTAGGCATTTCTTAAAGAGACAGCCATTTATCTTATTTCCTTAAATAAATTGTCCTGTCCTCCAATTTGCCTTTATGTAAGTAGCAAAGGAGGAAGCCAGCAGAACTATGCGATGTAACCAATCACTGCCTCCTTGTTGGAGGTCAGTTGGCCAGCACTGCATCACGGAGACACTCCACCCTATCCGGGTCCTCTCCTCCCACCAGCAGTGCCTGACACCCGTGGTCCTCCATAGCAAGGCTGTGGCTACTTTCTCGGGTTCAGGGTATTCCTTGGGGATCCAATTACTGTTCTGAATCCACTTGCTTTCATCCATTTTCCTAGATTCTATACCTTTACCTCATTCTTCAACTCTGTCTCTTCATCTAGCTCTCTCCGACAAATACATTGGCTGGATGGTCTACTTCATTTTTATTTGAAATTCTTCTCCAGGAACCTACTACCTCTTAACAGAGCTTACCCTATAACCTGTATGATGCCCATCTTTGATTTCATTGATTTTCATTATCCCAGGAGTACGCTTGTGTGTTTACTTAGTTCTGTATGCTCTTGACAGGCCAAATATCCTTTGACCTGGTCCTAGAGTATCCTTCTCCAGATACCTTCTTCTCTTGTTCATTTTATAGATATTTTGGAACTAATACTCGTTTCAACTTCTTTTTAGTGGAAACCTTCATTAACTGGCTCGGGTCCCCGCTGAAAATGACCACGAAAGCCTTCCAGAATCTCAGAGTTATGAGTTAGTGTGACTACTGCTGCCATGAAGGGCTGTGTTTCTTCACAGTCACCATCACTGCGTGTGTGGAGTCAGCTGTGGTGCCTGTGGCAGCCCGTCCTGGCAGGGGACAAAGGAAATGTCTCCTGCTCTTCCCTGCTCCCTAGCTCTGTCTCCAGGCCGTGGGCTCCCTCCCAAAGATCCCCTTGTAAACCAAGATCAGGATGTAGGCTTCCAATGGAGCACCAACCTTTCCATTTAGTCTTACCTACTGACTGTCACTCTCCATAAAAGTGATAAAGGCTGAAAGTTTTACTAGAGAAAAAAAAATGAGACTCTCCGTGGCCATCATTTTCCTGGAGAGACATCATGTTTCTGTGTCAACAACAAAGGCAAGGGCGTGACTCAATGCCCACCAAATCTAAGTGCATCTGGCGGGCGGGGTGCATATTCCCCTTTTAATTTACACTTTTGCATTTCATATTATGACTAGAGGCCCAATGCACAAATTTTGTGCAAGGGGCTCGGCCCTCGCAACCCCAGCTTCGTCTGGAAGGTCATCTGGAAGGACATCCAGAGGGTCATTTGTCTGTCCAGTCTGATGAATATATTATGCTTTTATTAATATAGATATTAATATAAAATAACACTGAGGTAGACACTAACAGGGATATGCTACAGGCATGGCTCAAGTACTACATTCTTTGCTCCAGAACTTCGATGTTCTCTGTAAAGACAGTATTTCTGATTAAATTCTAAATGAGGGCCATGTAGAAGAGGAATAAATGAGAGAAAAGGAGAGGATCAGTTTCTCTCCCTCTCACTGTCCCAAGACTGAACCAGAGAAGATGCTGCAATCCGTACCTCTCTGAAGCCGATATTTGCTCAGACTTCCCAGGAGGCGAGGATGCTGAGCACAATGCTGTGCTCTGTGCTAACGCTGCATCCCAGGGTCACTGTGACCTCTGAATGCTGAAGGCCGGTCAGAGCCTTTCTAAATTGCTAGAGCCGAAGTAATGACGACGCTATTAACAACCACCATTGCAAATTGAGTGCTGACCATGTGTCAGGCGTTGCAGTAAAGGTGTTATGTTCATCATCAACTTTTGTCCCCCAGGGACCTTATTCGGCATTATTTTCCTTACTTTTCAGACAGAGAATTTGAAGCTTTGATGAGTTAAAACCGTGGTCAGCAAACTGCGGCTCGTGAGCCACATGAGGCTCTTTGGCCCCTTGAGTGTGGCTCTTCCACAAAATACCACAGCCTGGGAGAGCCTATTTTGAAGAAGTGGCATTAGAAGAAAATCAACTTTTTTAAAAATAATTTTTTTGGCTCTCAAAAGAAATTTCAGTCGTTGTATTATTGATATTTGGCTCTGTTGACTAATGAGTTCGCCGACCACTGGCTTAGGCTAACTATACATATACCCCTGGGGTCCTTTGATGGTTTGGAACTATGTGGCCACCAGGGAGACAGTGGGGCTGTGCATGTAGCTGTCACTGAGTTACTGCTGGTTTGCAGGTGTCCGTGCTGAGGCCCTCATGTGGCTCAATGACCTTTTCCTGCCTTGATTCAGGCCTATCAGCCTGGGCATTGCCGACTTGTTACTGGACATTTCTGTCATCTGTGTGTCTCAGCGGTCTGTTTCAACCTCTCTTTCCATTTTCACTGCTTTTCTCAACTTCAGCATTTTTGACATTTCATGTAGGAAATGGTCATGTTTTAATTTTTTTTTTTCGGAAGCTGGAATTTTCAGACCACCTCTGAGAACTGTCAGTTTACTGAAAGAGGCTTTATTCTCAGTAAGGGCCCAGGGGAGTTAGCTCTGTTTATTTCACGAACACAGAAAAGGTCCTTCTCTATGGTCTGTTAATCAGATATGTCTTGGTGATTATTTTCTGGAATCTGTGTTGGCATTGGTAGTTCTCAGCTTAGGGAGGCTACTGATTCGCCATCCTGTATGCTATCCTGTCCCCTGAAGAGCAGCCTATGGCAAGTAGTGATAAAATGGTGTAATATATAAGAGTTCATGTCTGAGATATAGGTAGATGGATAGATAGATAGATAGATAGATAGATAGATAGATAGATAGATAGATATAGATATATTGATCCTCACCCGCGGATATGCTTTTTCTCATTGATTCCAGAGAAAGAAAGGCGGGGGTTGGGGGGAGAGAAAGAGAGAGGGTGTATGTGCATGAGAGAGAGAGAACATTGATGTGAGAGAAAAGCATCATTAGTTGCCTCATATACTTGACCTGACTGGGGACCGAACCCACAACCTGAGTATGTGTCCTGACCAGGGTATGTGTCTATGACCCTTTGGTGCACAGGACAATGCTCTATCTTCTGAGCTACACCGGCCAGGGTGTGGGCACACTTTTTGTATTTTTTTTCTATGATTTATTTATTAAGGTGACCCAAACAAAACAGAGGTAAAATATGTACAACTTGGCTGAGAACTTTACAATGAGTTCACATTTATGCCCCATGTGAGACAAACATTGTGATCTCCTTCTCAAGATTCAATTGTCCCAACAACCGCCAATGTTCCAGATGCATCAAAGCTGCAAGATGTTGAGAGGAGATACGTGCACACACGAGGTGCACAAGCCTAAATATCCTACCTCTGGATCAGTGTTGTACACGGCTCAGACAGGGCATACATCTGGCTCATTACTGGAGTATTTTTCTTAACCTTTAAGCAATATCTCTTAGGAAGTGTAGGGCTTGTTTAGTAATTTTTTTTCACATACCCTAGCTGGGAAGCCTTCCAAACTGTTCCGCTCTGCTTACCTATGATACACATCTTCTCTGTAAACAACCATGACTGCTCACTTGAAAAATGAGGATTCTAAAGTAACCAAGTGATTTCTTCATCAAGAAACAGAAAATGGGAAGGGAAATACCAAACCTATTGAAATATTAGTAGACTTTAAATTTTTATTTTAATACTAGTAGCCCTACGCACGAATCAGTGCACCAGTAACTCTCCAGTATCTCTCTGCCTGCTGTCCCACCCTCCTATAGTTCCCCCCTCAGCCCTCCATCACTCTCATTCCCCCACCCCCCTCCCAAAGCTTGCGGTCCTGCTCTCTCCTATAGCTCTCTACCATCCCCTTGTAGCTCGCTGCCCCTCCCTCCTGCTGATCCGTGATCTGGTCGTTATGCTTCACGATATAACAACCATTTGCATATTACATCTTTATTATATAGGATGGGGGTGGGAACATGCTTTACAGTAAAAGAACTTTTAATAACACAAATATACCTATTTTTTTAAAAAATAACTTAACAGAACCCTAACGTGAAAATTCAGAGGGAAATTATTCCTAGCAAAATATTACTCAACATTTCATGTGGGATTTTATTGGGTGGGTTTTCTATTACATTAAAATATTCTTCAAGATACCATGTTGGAGGTAAAATACAGTTGCATCCATATGAACCCTAGAAAGAACAAATCTGATCAGTGCTGGTTGCTTGGGCTGGGGCATTGGGTGGGGCGTAATGGAAGAGGGGCCAAATGAACTCTCAAGGGTGATGAAGACATTCTATATCTTGGCTGTGCTGGTAGTTTCTGGGTGCATACATTTTTCAATGGATCATTCACTTAAGAGGGATATGTTTCATTGACGAAAAATGCTTCCATCCAGATGACAAAAAAAAAAAAAAATGCGCACAAATAAAAACAAAAAGTAACACCCAGTATTTCAAATACTAAATGTAGTGTTTTAACCAAGGTATATCACTAAGCAAATTTTGAGAATCAGACATAAAAACCTTCACATGTCTCCAAGGTCTTTACATCAATTGTTTTCCTGTGTTTCCCTTTTCCTGCCATGCTCCATGACTGACCTCTACTGAGCAGTAAGTAGATTTTACAAGAAAATTTAGAAGTCATTATCGCAATAGGTTTTCTCCATACCAGCTATTGTTTCTCCACACATGTAAATGCTTATTAAGACTTTTGCATCTGAATAATATGTTTCTTCTAGGATGGCTAGTAGAGCGATCTGCAGGGTCAGCATAATCATGTCCGCTGGAGATGCTTAACGGACTTAAAATCCACTTGCCTTGGAGTACAGTTTATTGAAATAATTTCTCACCTGTTTCCAAAAAGCTTTAAAAATTTTATTGTACTTTTTAATATATATATATTATCTTAAAAATACTACATCGAAATTAGTTTTCTATTCCTGTTGTAAAAAATTGCCACAAATGTAGTGGCTCAAGTCGAGACACATTTGTAATTGTACAGCCGTGGAGACCAGAGGTCAGAAATGAGTTTTATGGGGCTAACGTCCACGTGTTGGCAGGACCATATTTCTGTTTGGAAGGTCCGGGGGAGAATCTGTTTCTTTGTCTTTTGCAGCTTCTAGAGGCCCTTGGGTGTGTGGCCCCTCTCTACAGCTTCAAAACACATCACTCCCACCACTGCTTCCTCTGTCTCCCTTCTCCCCCTCTGACATGCTTACCTCCCCAGAAAATCCAGGATCATCATCCCATCTCAGATCCCTTAACTGAAACACACCCGCAGAGTCCCCTTTTCTGTGTGAGGTAACGGTGTGCAGCCCTCTGAGGAAATGAGTGAGGAATGAGAGTCACGGAGACCCCACGGTGTGAGGGAAGGGACGGGAAAGGAAAGGACACTGGTGAAAGGAGGAAAGTGATGAGTGTAGGTGCAGCGTCAGTAGCCAGGTCAGGAGTGGCCGGGGACGAAGTTATTGACCCAGGGGGAAGTGGCGCCTGGGCTGAGGCTGCCCCGTGGAGAAGGGGAAGGAACTCAGCCCCACTCTGGACGGGAGAGCAGGAAGGGTCTGGCCACACTGTCACCGCGATCAATGTTCCCCTCCGTGTGCCAGACAGAAGACAGAAGGCCCTGGAGAGAGTCTTTCTTATTGACATAGCTATCTGTACGTTTTCATGTACTCTGAGTGGCCAGAGTACTGTGATCTCTGAACACATAATAATCTGGCCACTCAGTGTACTTCTCTTGAATATCTCATTTATTTTATAGCAAAGATACTATAAATTGTCCACCTGATCAGTTTTCCCCTTTGCACTGGCTGTTAAAAAGCTCAGGGAAAATAGGTAGTTGATCTCCAGCAAAAGTCTAGAATAGTTTTGGTACCCATTTGAGATACAAATACACCAAGTGGCCATATTATTATGCATTCAGAGATCATCATAATCTGGCCACTCAGTGTATTTCCATGCATTTTAAAAAATACATATTTTATTGATTTTTTTTACAGAGATGAAGGGAGAGGGATAGAGAGCTAGAAACATCAATCAGTTGTCTCTTGCACACCTCCTTCTGGGGATGTGCCCGCAACCAAGGTACATGCCCTTGACCGGAATCGAATCTGGGACCTTTCAATCTGCAGGCCGACGCTCTAGCCACTGAGCCAAACCAGTCAGGGCCATTTCTATTGCATTTTAACTCTACACTGCTCCAATGCAGTTGCACAGGACTGCTGACAAGAAGGCTGAAGGGGTAAGCTTTGTGGTTCCCTACCTGACACAGACTGTGTGGACCGCAGGCCTGGCCCGGAGCTCCGCGGTGGCTGTGTCTGAGCCCTCCACGTGTTGGAAATCGGAGAAACACGGTTTATGAGAATTCCCAAAAAACTGGCCCTGGCTTTTCTCCATCTGCACAGGGCCTACTATACAAATTCATTTAGTGCGAGAAGCCTGCCTTTAGGAATAGGAGCTTGTTTGCTGGTGCATCTGGGCGGGGGAGCAGCTGCTTGGAAAACGGTGAAGGGAGCAAGATAAACATTTCATGTCCTGGCGAGCACAGGCCGGAATTCCCAGACGTGCAGGGGAAGGAGTCCATAGGTGAGGGCAGCAGTGCTATTGGGCATTTGCGCATCTTCAATACCTGATGTAGCTCAGGCCTAACAGGAAAAAACTCTCTGTATCATTTTATGTCTGATCTTTCCTTATGCCTGTTAGTAGAGTAAGTTTTCATTCCAAAAGAATAATACAATAATTAAATTTAAGATTAGAATTATTTTTCTTACTTCCTTCCCTAAAGCACGATCTGCAGAGAGAAAAAATGTAAGAGAGTCAGAGTTTGTGCTGTTCCCCCCACACACACACTGATCGTCTGCGTTTTCCAAAGTATTTCCTGTTTTTAGGGCTGCAATCCACTTAGACCCTCCTCAGGGAAAAAGAGGATCAAGGGATATTTCTGGGTAAATGCTCCAAATGTATTCCAGCTTGTTTTGTAATAAAAAAGAAAATCTTCTGAAACATATTAGTTGGTAGAAACGAAGTAGGCTCTTTAACAAGAGCATATTCCATGTGTAGACCACATTGAAATGCTACTGAGGCAGAAAATCAGGACAGAACTGTCTGCTGAAAATTACTACGAACACTGGTGTGTGTGTGTGTGTGTGTGTGTGTGTGTGTGTGTGTGTGTAGAAATAGAGATATTTGCCATGTGTATTTGCCTTTAGAGCTAGAAAGCAGTATTGATTTCATGCACTCTCATTTACCACAGAATAATTTCCTCCCAGGAGAAGTAAACAATGCAACAGAGGATTTGTTGATATAATGAATTACTGCTGAATTAATACGCTACAAGTGAATCCATGCCTCTGTGGATACAAGTGCTTTTGTTAAACATAAAGAAATCATAACAGCATCCCCAACTCCAAACCCAAGGGAATATGAAAATTAAAAGCAGTCGCTACCTACAATATTTAGAAACTAACTTCAGAATTTGTTCCCAAGAAGGGAGCTGGTGTATACAGGAACGCCATAACCCATGACAGGACCCATTGTGGCCAGTGTGAGGCATACAAAGACACAATCAGAACACCAGGCATAGGGTCCTGAAACTTATATCATCGGCAGTTATTCAAGACTTGAAACTTCTCCATCACCTGTGCTTCTGTCAGCCATTCATATGCACTGACCCAAGATACTTGTGTGCCATAGCTCAGTCCCGCTGGAGTGGAGGAAAGCCATGGTGGGCGTGGGTCGGTGAGGTTCCTTGCTTCACTGGCCAATGCGGTCAGCAGGCTGTTTTTCTAGTTCTTTAAAGGCCAGTCTAGAAGGTCACTGGGAGGCAGCGGCCATGGAAAGGTACACAAGTGTTCATCTCAAAACAAATAAAATGGGTGGAGCAGTTCAGCCACTGTGCATTCTGAAACAGGCAGAAATCCTGTGTGCTCAGGTGATTCAAGGCAGAAGTACTGACGGTTTGTGTAGTTTTTAACCACATCAGGGAATCTCTCCAGTGAGAATTTAACCCATCCCTACATAGTTTTACCTTCAAATTAGAGATTAGGAAGTGAGGTCTAGCGAAAACATGTTTGCTTTGGTTTACAAATTAAATACTAATAACTACAAATTTCTTCTCCCACCCACCCTCTACCCTCCTTCCCTAAGAATCAGCTAGCTGGTGGGAAGAAGCAGAAGGATCAAAGTTCATATGTCGTTCCCCCTTCATAGCTCTTTAATGAAATATTTAAGTCTGCAATTAAATATTTCTGAGCCTCTATTTTCTCATCTGTAAAATGGGGATTTCCTATTTTCTCACGTAAATGTTGGGAAAACATATTTAAGAGTACTTTGTGAATAGCTACATGTTTTTAAAAATTAATGCGTATATAAAAATAGTCTGGAAATTGAGGAAAGTTTTCACCAAGTTAGTTTCAAAATACTAAAGATGGAACATTCTTATCTTTCTAAAATAAACACAATAAATATGGCATTTAACTCAGCTTTTGCTCTGCTAAGGAAATTTTTAGGCCATTAAGTATCTTCCTAACTGTGATAATTTGTGATAGAGTGGAAACATAAATGAGAACTTTGATCAAATGCTTAAAAAATGTGAAGAGGCTAATTTCATAAGTCTGAAAATAATTCTTGAGAAGCTATTCTCAAAAGAGCAGGCTAGCCCTAGCAGGTTTGGCTCAGTAGATAGAGCATCTGTCCTCGGACTGAAAGGTCTGATTCTGGTCAAAGGCAGGGTCGATCCTTGGTGATGGGCGATGGGTGATGGTAGGGGCACATGCAGGAAGCAACCAGTCAATGTGTCTCTTCCACACCAGTGTTTTTCTCTCTGTCTCTCCCCGTCCCTTCCACTCAAAGAAAAGAAAAGAAAAAAGAAAAGCAGGCTAAAAATAGCTACCTGATAATTCCAGGCCAAGATAAAATGCTTCCAAGGAATTAAAACTTTCTTTCTTCCTCCTCTTTAAAATACAGAATGAAGAGAGTGAGGACCCGCCATTAAGAATGTACCTGACTTACTTTAATGCAGTCTGAGGTCACCTGATTTTCACAGTGAGTCCAAATGGGGAGGCCCCCCTCCCTCCCTTTCTTCCTCCTTCCTTCCTTCCTTCCTTCCTTCCTTCCTTCCTTCCTTCCTTCCACCAATATTGATCATCTACTTTGTATAATGCTACTAAAGTCTGGGGATAAAATAAAAAAGAAGACAACACAAGATGATCCTCATAGAACTTCTGTTCTAACAGAAGGACAGGCATTAGCTACTCATCATTAATGGTAGAACAGGTAAGCACTTTTTTTGTTTTAGAGTTTACTATCTTGTTGATGCTACCTTGTGGCTACAAAGATTAAAGACTCTTTATCTGCATTAGTCAAAAATGTTCTTTATTGCCTCTGTCTGTAGTGTCCAAAAGCTGATTTATTAGCCATTTCTCCTAGAGTGGGGTCCATTCTAATGATCCTAAGTATTTTCATTGGATATTTATAATGCTAGCTCCACTGGAAAATGCTAAATTCATGAAAGTTTTTATAGATTCCTTGGTGCAATTATTTTTGGTTTCAATATTTATAGGAAGATGAAGCAACCAAGTTGCATATCAAATCAGCCATCTGAAATATTTAAATGCTTGATTAATATGATCCTTATCATTCTTTTCCCCCCATTAAAAACTGGCATTTGAATACTTGAGTGTATTGTTTAAAGCCCTATATTTTAATAAGGTACTTCAGTCCAATAAATCAGCCCCCGAGTGTTTTATGTTTTCCTCTATGCAGCCACAGTTATGGGTTTGGGTGCTTCTGAGCTCAGAGTGGTTTGTGTCTCTTGGATTGAGAGCCAGGGACCTAAGGATGACCCTCCCCCCAAACTTTCCCTGCTGTGTTTGTTGTTAACAGTACCCGATGAGACCCTGCTCCAGGAGGCTTCAGAGCAATTTTCCTGTGTTTTTCCTAAAAAAAAAACAGATCTCTGAAACATTATCAGAATGGAAAAAGAATTAAATCATCTTTTACAGTTATCACACAATTGCTATATAATAAAAGGGTAAAATCCACATCGACTCTAATGCAGCCATGGGCAAACTACCACCCGCGGGCCGGATGCAGCCCGGCTGTTCTATCCGGCCCACGGAGCCGAAAGAGCGGAGGGTTCTCTTGCTCTCCCCTCCACTCCTTCACCAGCAGCCCAAGAGGAGAGTGCCAGCATGGTCAGGTTACTTTTGTTCCGGCCCTCCGATCCAGTTTAAGAACCCATTGTGGCCCTCGAGTCAAAAAGTTTGCCCACCCCTGCTCTAATGGCCGAATGACTGGAACAACTGGTCGCTATGATGCACACTGACCACCAGGGGGCAGACACTCAATGCAGGAGCTGCCCCCTGGTGGTCAGTGTGCTCCCATGGGGGATCTCCACTCAGCCACAAGCCAGGCTGATGGCTGCGAGCACAGTGGTGGTTGCGGGAGTCTCTCCTGCCTCCGTGGCAGCACTAAGGATGTCTGGCTGATGCGGAGTGAGCCTAAGCCACCAGTCAGACATCCCCCAAGGGCTCTCTGATTGCCAGAGGGATGTCTGACTGCCAGCTTAGGCCCAATCCCCCAGGGAGTGGGCCTAAGCTGGCAAGTGGACTCCCCCACGGGGTCCTGGACTGCAAGAGGGTGCAGGCTGGGCTGAGGGAATCCCCCCAAGTGCACAAATTTTTGTGCACTGGGCCTCTAGTTAATTCATAAGGGTGTAATAAATGATTACCTCAGGAACAAGGACACATTTTAAATAGAACATCAACATATCCCCTGGTCCTTTTGATTTATACCATAATGATTACTGTCATTGTCTCTGGTTGTCAGGGTGATACCTTAGAAACAAAATTATCTTTATGGACAGTTTACCAACTTTTACATAGAAAACATTAATATTCCTGAGAAACATATATAATTATTGCATCAGATTGATATCTCTTATTTATGCATGCATAATTAACAAAGAAAGATAAAATTCTTCTTCATTGTAATCTTTTAAAATATATATATATATATTATTGATTTTTTACAGAGAGGAAGAGAAAGGGATAGAGTTAGAAACATCGATGAAAGAAAATCATCCATCAGCTGCCTCTTGCACACCCCCCACTGGGGATGTGCCCGCAACCAAGGTACGTGCCCTTGAGCTGAATCAAACCCGGGACCTATCAGTCCGCAGGCTGACGCTCTATCCACTGAGCCAAACCAGTTTCAGCCATTGTAATCTTAAATTTGGGAGGCAGAAGAACTCTCAAAGTATTACTAAGTCCATGAAAATTTGGAGAATGCCCCCCAAATCCTGTTTACTATATTTTGTATTGTAAGACAAATGCATTAATTTTTATGATACCTGGTGACCATTCCAGAAAATGAAAAGATAATTCAAGTTTAAAGGTATCTTAACGATTTGAATTTAGGGATTAAATTTGGGAAAGCCAAAATCAAGAAGAGTTGTCAAAGGAGACAAAATATAAATGTAAATTGAAAGATTCAAGGGCCAGAAATAGTTTCAAGCAGAATTTTGAAACCACAGAACAAAAAGTAGCATGGATCCTTAACAACTTAACTTTTTTCTAACTTAAAGAACTTTTGTCAAAATAATCAGGAGCACGGCAACACATTGGAGTGTTCCCAGACTATTTTGTGAAAAGGAATCTCTGTTATCTGGGTAAAATATAACTTGGTTATTTAACAGAGAAAAAAAGTCCTCAGATTCTAATTTTACTTTTTGTATATCATCCATTTTACAATCTATAGTAAAGTGTACATAAACCCTTCTCTTGCTGAATAAATCTATTAACACTGGGCCAAATATGACAAAACACAAAATAAAACACACGAAAATGTTGAACACAACTTATTGTTTTCTTCACTGATCATCTTTGGTATTAGAAACCTTTATCATCACCTCCTTTAGATATTTTACATTTACAGCATGCCCTCAGACCTGTCTATTATTTTATTCTTTTTTGTTTGTGTTTTTAATATATATATATATATATAATTGATTTTTTACAAAGAGGAAGGAAGAGGGATAGAGAGTTAGAAACATCGATGGGGATGTGCCCACAAACAAAGCATGCGCCCTTGACCGGAATCGAACCTGGGACCCTTCAGAGCAAAGGCCAAAAGCGGGGTGGGGAAGGGAGGTGTCTTTGGCAGATCACAGTGGACCTTCCAAGATTGTTGATTATTGATTCCCACAAATACCACCATATATACATGTTACAAGTAAAGCCATCTTTATTAAGGCTTATTGCGGTGAGGGAGAAGTCAGGGGAATAGTTATAGCATTTGAAGGGCTAAAGCAACAAACTAGTTGGGATTGAGCAGAGTTTATGTTACAGTGTTTTTTAATGAGTGAGCATATTGAGGAAAGGTCTTATATTGATGAATAAGCTGTTTGTCTTGATAAATAAGCAATTCGAGTTGTTTCAGCCTTGTCTTCCAGAACCAATTATTTCCTAGATCAAGGTTATTTTTCCCTGGTCTACCAGGTTTCCCCGAAAATAAGACATCCTCCGAAAATAAGACCTACTTACAGGTTTCCTTCTAAATGAAATATAAGGCATCCCCCCAAAAATAAGGCCCCCAGACTCTGTCTCAGAATGAAAATTAATTTACCGTAAACTGGTCGCTAGGGCCGCCCTGACTGGCTTCTAGCAACCAGTGACGTTACACGGAGTCCTGACATCACTGCTATGTGAATGGAGAGAAATCAGCGTGGAAACTGCAAGAAGTTGTGACTTGGGTGAAGAATTCATGGGAGAAAATCACTGACAGTTGCATTGCAAATGCACTGCGAGCAGGCTACCTTGACAAGAAGTACTCATTTAAAGACAGTGCTACTGCTAAACATGAGAGATTTGGTCCACTGATTCTGAAAGAAATGGAGTCGCAAGAAATTCACCAGGAAATTCAGGAATTGGATTGTTAGGATGATGTTCCAGAAGATGATGATATGATTGTCATTGAATAAATGAGTAAATTCTTGATACTGTAGGATTCACAGTTTGTCTTGTTTGTGTTGACAACTACCATACTACCATACCGTATACAGGTAATAAATGTCCTTTATTTGCATTTAACAATAAATGTGTACCGTATTCTTCTTCATGGAAAAATAAGACATCCCCTGAAAATAAGACCTAGCGCATCTTTGGGAGCAAAAATTAATATAAGACACTGTCTTATTTTTGGGGAAACAGGGAAGTATGGTCTAGTATGCTTCCTCTCAGAATTGTTTAGCAGAGGCACAAAAACTCTTGTCGGTTTTCATAATATGCAGCATCACAGGATACATGAGTATGTACTCTGGAGTTGCATTGCCTCTTTTCAAGTTCTTCTCTGCGTAGATATAATTACATTTATTAACTTATTTCTATTGTATTTATCTTATATCTTCTCTGCATAGATATAACTTACATTGATTAGCTTATTTCTATTGTGTCCTGGGCACTGTTTTAAGTATCTTATTTAATAATTTACAACAGCTCAAGGAGGGAGACAGCAGATGAGGCAACAAAAACAGAGAGGTTCAATGACTCCCGTAGTGTCACACAGGAAAGTGGAGGAGCCAAGGTTTGGCCCCAGGATGACTACAGAGATGTCACAGTTCTTTGCTATGCTGCCCCCTACAGGCTCGGTGGGTGGAGTGAATGAGAAAAATCCATGTAAAATAGTCCCTGGCATGGTGTGTGACAATTGATTGCTAAATGTATGTTGCTACTACTAAACCATTAAAGTAAAAATTCAGTGAATTTTCACTGTACCAAAAGGTCAGTGGTCATAACACTTGCAGAAACTCAGTCGCCCTCCCACCCCCCACCCCCCCAGAGATGGGGAAGGGTCGGTGATACAAGTTGGAATAGAGGACAGCGCATTCCTGTGGGATGCATCCGTATTTTCTCTTCATCTTTCACATGTAGTTCTAACGCACCTTCCCTGGGAAGTCTAAAAATCCTGCTGGCTAGAGGCAGCTTCCTGTCAGGGCAAAAGGAGCCCAGTTGCCCTGTGGATGGTGCTGCCTCTCCCTGATGGGGCAGTGGGGCAATAACACTGTTGAGGGCTTGCTACAGACAGCACCCTCCCGCCGAAACCGGTTTGGCTCAGTGGATAGAGCGTGGGTCTGCAGACTGCAAGGTCCCAGGTTTGATTCTGGCCAAGGGCATGTACCTTGGCTGTGGGCACGTCCTCAGTAGGGGGTGAGCAGGAGGCAGCTGGTCAATGTTTCTCTCTCATCCATGTTTCTAGCTCTCTATCCCTCTCCCTTCCTCTCTGTAAAAAATCAATAAAAATATATTTAAAAATAAAAGATAAAGCACCCTCCCAAGGGCTTTGTATCTGTTAACTAGTTTCACAGCCACTCAGCCCTGAGAGATAGGCACTATGCCTACCCCCACTGTGAAGACGAGTAAACTGAGGTCTGGGGAGGCTGAGTGCTTGCCCCGAGTCACACAGCAAAGTCACAGATCCGGGATTTGGCCCCAGGCAGCTTGGCTCCAGAGTCTGAACTCAGAACACCTTTGCAAGGCTGCATGGGAACCTGGCGCCTCAGCGGCTTCCAGCTACCATGGCTCTGAGCTCTGCTCCCCAGGAAGCTGAGCCCCATTTGGCCTGTTTAATTAAACTCAGGATGTTATTAGCCAGAGTCTCTATCGTCTCTTAGCTTAGCTTTGTCTGCTTGATCTTTCAGAGGTGTAGGAAACTGTGCTAAATGTTTCTCTTCTTCTGGACTTTAAAACTTTGTCTTTCTGTGTACTTTGTACAAAAGTACTTGGTTGTATATGTCAGTGACATGCTAGTCATTGCGTGTGTATGTTCCCTGACCCTTAGGTGGATGGTGCACCTCGTACTTTTTATCAAAATAGTGACCTCCATCAATTTAAAAAGGAGGGAAGGGAAGAAAGGAGGAAAGAAAGGAAGAAGGGAGGGAGGGAGGGAGGAAAGAAGAGAGGGAGGGGGGAGGGAGGGGAGAAAGAAGCTGAGTTCCCATCAGCTTGTCTTATGTAGATCAGCCAGAAAAGCAAGGCATCTGATTCTGCTCGGTCCAAGAATAGGAAAGCCACGGTGTCCTACAGAGAAGCCTGTAGTTAGGAGTGAGGAAGATTTGAAGTAGATGCTAGCAGAGAGGAAGGAGAGAAACACCCTTATAATTACACTTGGTGATGCTTCTTAAGTGGTGTATATTCAGTTAAATATAGAAGGGGCTTGCTGCCAGCCGAGAGGAAAAGGCAGGGCAGGGATCAAGGCAGATGTAAAGGGGTGTAGGGAAAATTAAAAAGGTGACATTTTGACCTTGTGGAGGGAAAGGCAGAGAAAAGTCAGAGCGGAAGGGCATCGGCACAGAGCTGGCCTGGGTAAACATGAGCTGATGGACTGGTGGTGAGTGGCGCTAAAACACTGCTCTGAGTGGGGATGTCATCATCAAATGACCTAATAGTCAACTCTGATTTTTTTAAAAAAATGGCTCCTGTCTCTAACACGGTGACAGATGTATTTCAGCAGAGCATAGAGCAGGCAGGACTGTGATAGTCATAACAGCTCAGGTGAGCTGAAGAAGTCATCCAAGACTTGTGCGGGACAGGCTGGTGAAATCTGCTGTAGTAATGAGAAGGCATGCTCTTGACTGCTGCCCTTTTTGAGGAGATGTGAGCATAAACCTACTTGGGGCAGAAGCTGAGCCCCGGGCCTGAGTGCCAGCTGGAACGCAGGCTTCAGGGCCGGAAGGAAGCCACTCCTCACAGGGGAGGGGCCAGGAACCTGACTTGGGTGTGGAATCCAGAGGGTGGAAGAGAGGAGTGGGGGAGGGGCAGGTGTAAGGGCTGGGAGAGGAGGCAGAAGGGGGCTTTCCCAGCCAAAACCAGTGGTAACTTTATAGGAGGCCTTCTGCTCACTAACAGGCCCTTTTGGAGCTCCAGTCACAGGCCTGGACCCCTCGGACCACAGCCAGGTCCATAATGGACCCAGCCAGTGTGGGAACTGGAAGTGCGGGGCAATTTGTGCCTCTGAGAGCCAGCGATGACTGTGCTATTGTGACCAGTTCTTGGAGGCACTCTCTGCTTCGCAGGAGACCTGCCAGAATGGAGCTTTGCTGTCTGCACACCATTTGACTTTTCTTCCTTTTGTCTCTCACATTCCTATTCCCTCATTCCGAGGTCATCACCCAACTGAGCTGCCTGCACTAAAATCTTCTCGCAGTGGGCTTTGGGGGGAGCCCCAAATGAAGACAGGGTCCCTTGTGTTTGTGTGACTGAGACGTGAAGACATCAAGAGCAGGGCACTATGTCCTCGGTTCAGCGTGACGAAGAGCGGCTAGAAAGGGCCGGCCTACGAGCAGAGTTCCGTGGACCAAGGGAGAGTGATGGCTGAGCGGCTCTAGGACTGGCTGTCAAAGATAAGTGCCTCTTGCTGACTCCACCTCCCTTTCCTTCATTCTCCTTATCTTTCCATCAGAGTATCTGGCTGCCTTTTTCAGTGACCTGCTAGGAATGATACTAACTGTGCAACATCCCAATTAAAAGACAGGCAAAAAAAAAAAAAAAAAACCCACAAAAAAACCCTGGCTGGTGTGGCTTGGTTGGTTGGGCATTGTCCAGTGCACTGAAAGGTTGCCAGTTGGAATCCAGGTCAGGGCACACGCCCAGATTGCTGGCTAAATCCCTGGTGGGGGGCATGCGGGATGCAGCCAATGGATGTTTTGCTCTCACATCAACGTTTCTCTCTTTCCCTCTCCCTTCCTCTATCTCCAAAAACCAATAAATTCTTTTTTAAAAGAGAAATAAAGGCCCTGACCAGTGTTGCTAAGTAGTTAGAGTGTTGGCCCAAGCACTGAAGGGTCATGGTTTGTTAAAGGCATGTACCTGGGCTGCAGATTCAATCCCTGGCCCTGGTTGGGCACCTGTGGGAGGCAATCAATCTATGTGTCTCTCTCACATCCACATTTCTCTCTCTCCCCCTTTTCCCCTCCCACCCTTTCTCCATTCCAATATCTCTAAAAATCAATGGGAAGAATATCCTCGTGTGAGGATTGACAAAAATAAATAAACAAACAAGCAGATTAATGAATTACTTGATTGATTAAATGGGATATTCTTCCCTATAAGGCATCCCCCCCTCAAGATACAGAACTTTCTCTTCATGGCAGAAAGTTCTCTCTTACCCTTACACACACACACACACACACACACACACACACACACAGGCTGGTTTTATGAAATACTAACAAAGTCTTTCTACGTCAAGTAATTTTAACTCTGAATCATCACTTTCAGACACCTCTGACCTTTGGACAATACCAAAGCTTTAGTAGAAATCTTTAGCTACAGGTACAGGACAGGTAGCTTCATTTCAAACTGCGTCACGTGACTCGTGGCCACCGTCTCTCTTGTTTGTGCGTATGAATCATTCGATCTGGGAGCTAGTGTGTCCCTGAACTGGGGCAAGGATTTTGAGCCCTATTATCACGCGTGACCAGAGAGATCAAAGTGGCCTTTATTTTACTCTCTGAAACTTAATACAAACTGACAGCCCATAAGCGGCAATTCCTGCTTTCTGGGTCAGTTCCAAAGACTGCACCCCACCTCCTGACCTCCCCCTGACCTGGACTCCCCACCTTTCCTCCGGGCACTAAAGGAAATTTACTCCCCAGCGCCTCCCCTTCTCTCCCCTTTGCTTTACTCTCCAATAGGCAATAAATAAAAGTGTCAGACCTCCAAGTCCCTTTCAAAACAAGTAGTACTTGTTTGTTCAAAGAAAGAAAGAAAAGAAAGAGAGAGGAAGAGGGAGGGAGGGAGGTATGGAGGTATGGAGGGAGGGAGGGAGGAAGGGAGGGAGGGAGGGAGGGAGGGAGGAAGGGAGGAAGGAAGGAAAGAAGGAAGGAAGGAAGGAAGAAGGGAACAGATGTGGCCCCTGTCTCTGAGAAGCAACCGACAGATAAGACCACCCCACAACGCAGCCTGGGACATGCAACTCCTGGGAAGGGTCTTACCTGAAGATGACTCTGGGTTTGTTTGAGACGAGTGGACACCTAAGATACATCTAATTATTCCCATCTCAGGTGGCTACTGAACTGATCAGGTGGAGAAACTTTCAGTTCAGCCCAGCGTGGAGGAAAAAAGGGGTCCTATGCAAAGTAACCTCACAGGGTCATCTGATCATACATTCCTCACGGGGCAGGGCAGGGCGGATAGTCACTCTCCAGGAATATAACTTCTTATATATAAAAGCCTAAGCGACTGTTAGGACTGGTAGCTATGACGCACACTGACCACCAGGGGCAGACGCTCAATGCAGGAGCTGCCCTTGGTGGTCAGTGCGCTCCCACAGCCAACCTCCCACGGCCAACCATTCTCCCACAGCCCTTCCCCCAGCCAGTCTGCCCGGATCAGCCCTGATCACTGGCCAGGCCGAGGGACCCCCACCCATGCACGAATTTGTGCACTGGGCCTCTCGTCTTTAATAAAAGGCTTATCTTGCCTTAAGGAAGTCTTGTCCATTGTTTCTGTACATCCAGGTTAATAGTTAATATAAGATACTTACCGTATTTGCCGGCGTATAAGACGATTTTTTTGGCCCTGAAAATAACATATTTGCCGGCATATAAGACGACCCCCTAACATTTCCACTCAAAATACAGAGTTTGTTATATACTCGCTATATAAGACTACCCCCCACTTGGAGGCATATTTTTCAGGGCCAAAAAATCGTCTTATACGCCAGCAAATACAGTAAAATTTTACAAGAAAATTCCAAGTGACATACTACAAAATGTTTAAAAGGCTATGAAATAAAACTTACAGAAAAACCAAGTTCAAATGGCTAAGAAACATGGGGGGAAAAAAGATGGGAAAAAGAAGTGCAAAAAAAAAAAGTGCAAAAAAAAGAAGTGCAAAAAAAAAGAAGTGCAAAAAAAGTAATTGATATCTTGTTATACTAATTGACCTGGAATTTCTTTTTGAGGATAGGTTGTTCATTGATTCTAGAAAAAGATGAAAGGAGAGAGAGAGGGAGAAATCAAAAGAGAGAGAGACATCAATGTAGGAGAGAAACATCGACCCTTTGCCTCCTGTATGCTCCCTAAGCTGGTGCATAAGACAATATTCTAACCAACTGAGCCACACTGGCCAGGACGACCTGGAGTTTCTAATGCACCACCCTGCGTTGCCTATTGGGAGATGGCCATGGAAGCCCACCTAGGTGAGGGCTCTGGGGGGAGAATTGAGAACGTTTTGAAGATAGAATTGAAGGATACGTATAGAATGAATGACTAGCCATTCTAAAAACAGGAGCCAAAGAGAACATGTACATTAGGATGTCTCCACAAAGAAGACATTGAAAGCAGAAAGCAGAAGAGAATAGGGAAACAATTTATATTTTAAAAGCTGCAGCAACGGTCACTCAGCATCTGAAGCTGATGTTCATCCTTTCATTTGCATATCTATAAAGGGTATCTACCAACATTCACTTCCATTTTCATTTTAGCACAATATAATATTGAACACCAGCTTGTAAAATTAATTCAGGATGAGGGGTTGCTAACTTAACATGTCTTTTTTTATATACATCTGTTTTTGCTTCAGCTATAAAGCGTTTTTAACAGGACCGACGTTTGAAATGGAATTACTTAACACCATAAAAATAGACTCTAGAACTTGGAGAGGAGAGTAGTAAGCCCCAAACTCAACTTAAAATAAATCTCCCACTTGTGAAACCTGAAACTAATTTACACTTTTTTGCTTGCATAGTTTTGTGAAGAGTTGTTATATTTTAAAATAGACTTTAAATGAGTCCCAATGCTGTACGCTTTTTACTGTCATTCATAACCATTATTTTCCCTTTTAAAAATAGCATCTTCTTTTCATTTCATCTTGACTTCATAAGTTAGAGAAAATTTTATTCTCAGGAAAATTCTACCCTGAAAAAATTATTATACCATACATAAACTCCATTACTAAATTACGTGGAACTTCCATGATTGCAAGTAACAGAAATCCAGCTCAAATTAATTTCAGCAGGGGTTTTATTGGCTCACATGCCTAAGCCACATGACATATGATTTTAGGTCTGAGGAGAACTAAGGACTAAAAATGTATCAGGGAGTTATCTCTACCTCTTGTTTCTGATTCTTCCTGCAAGTTCTCTGTAGCTGCAGATCTCTTCACATGACTGGGGCGCGGCTGTCAGCTACTCACAGCACACACCCTAATAGTTCTGCAACCAGGGAGGCAAGAGTGCTCTTTCCCCAGATCTACTGTGAAAATTCTCCCCAGGGAGCGTCTGACTGAGCTGATTTTGGTCATGTGAGGCTCGCTAGTCCCATTACTGTACATGAGGTGGTGGGCCGGGATGGGTGGCTGTCACTAGAACCACATGGATTGATGAAATGCTTTGGGGAAAATAAAAGCAGTTATAGGATAAGCAGAATAAAATGTCAACGTCAGGTCTGATTAGAACATGGGAACAGAAACATTTTGCTTTAAAAAAAACTTGTTAGTGTGAATTGGATTTCCTTTTACCTTTTTCTTTGACCACATAAATATGTAAAATATTTAAAAATCATTCTTGGCCACAATGCTTATATTCTTTTTTTAAATATATTTCATTGATTTTTTACAGAGAGGAAGGGAAAGGGATAGAGAGCTAGAAACATAGATGAGGGAGAAACATCGACCAGCTGCCTCCTGCACACCCCCTACCGGGGATGTGCCCACAACCAAGGTACATGCCCTTAACCAGAATCGAACCTGGGACCTTCCAGTCCACAGGCTGACACTCTATCCTCTGAGCCAAACCGGTTTCGGCCACAATGCTTATATTAATTTTAAGTGTGGCATTAGGTAAATGGACCGGCTCTAGTGATCCTCAAATTGTACCAGCTCATTCATATTCCCATAAGAAGCCAGTGACTGTTGCTTTCCCAGTAGGATTGAGACTAGTAAATCACCTTTGAATTGTAACTTTTATTCAACTGGCAAAAAAGCTTTTTGACCTAGTTGTTGGGCACAGTGTAATAATGCTGGTATTGAACTAGCATGTTTACAAATATCTCCAGAAGTGATTCAGGCTAGAAAGTGACTTAGGAGGTGGGAACTACTGTATCTTTTTCAGTTGTCATGGATCCCTGTCCTTTCGTTTATTTTCTTTCACGTTTTTTATTTTGAAAGGTTTCAAACCACAATAAGTTGACAAATCATATAACAATGACATATTCTTCATTTATTTCATCCTCATTTACTATCCCCCCTCTCTCTCCCTCTCCCTCTCCTTCTCACTCTTATTCTCTCTCTCTCTCTCTCTCTCTCTCTATCTCTCCTCTTGGTTTCTGCAGCTGTCCACACAGGTACTGTCTGGCCCAAGGCACAAGCAAGACGAGCAAAAGCAGAAGTCTACAGCATCTTCCCACTTTATGCCCCCACCACTTCAGTGTCATTGCTACCTCCCACCCCTCCCCACAGCTGCCCCTCACTCACACCCACCCACCCCAGTTCTCCCCCGCCCTGTGGTGTCCTAGTTCTTTAATGGTGTTTTCCTTCCATTATTCCTCCAGGGTTGACATCTTTAGGGGAAATAGCAAAATCAGCATGTGGTAGAAACTGGAAATTGATCAGTCTATTTCCTTCACACAGCCAAATGAAAAGCTTTCCCTAACACACAAGCACAAGGTAACACCCTCCTTCCCCCCTCCCCCCCCCCCCCCCGCGCTTGTCTGGGGACCACAGATGTGGGTGGGACAGGGAAGGGAGAGGAGTGGGGACAGGCAATGAGACTCTTCAAGTATGAGACTGCAAACTTCAGTAAGGAGCTGATTGAGTGGAGTGCTGAGAATATACATGAAAAAGGGGTCAGTGTTTGCCCAGTAAAATGTTAAGGGCCTTATCACTGCCTTGAGACGTTTAACTTCCTTTCTGTAAATACTTACTCAGGGAACTTCCTTACTTCTGGATTTCAGGAGTACTTTTCTTCCTTTTTTTTGTTTGTTTGTTTGTTTGTTTGTTTGTTTGTTTTTTAAGTAAAGCTGATGATCAGAAGGCATTCTTTTTTAAAAAATATATTGATTTTTTACAGAGAGGAAGGGAGAGGGATAGAGAGTTAGAAACATTGATCAGCTGCCTTCTGCACACCCACTACTGGGGATGTGCCCGCAACCAAGGTACATGCCCTTGACCAGAATCGAACCCAGGACCCTTCAGTCCACAGGCCGACGCTCTATCCACTGAGCCAAACCGGTTTCAGCCAAAAGGCATTCTTACTATGGGTCTGCAGCTAGCTTCAGGGATGCTTGGATCCCACCTCAGGTTAGGAAGGGCAGTGAGTGACAGATGAAATTCCTGAAAGTCCTCATGGTTAGAGGAAGAGATGAGGCTGGAATGACAAAGGACCACCCCCACCCCCCATTAAAGGTGAGGAGTGGCCTGGGAAGCATCAAGAAGAGGAAGCAAAACCTGGATGAGCAGAGAGTAGAGATGCAGGCAAATCCAGGGTCTCATGGCAGAATGAGCACCCGTAGTGTCAACACGCTGGTCAGGTCAAGTACAACACGGGCGAAGTGTCCTTGACTTTGGGAACAAGGAGTTTATGGAATGCGGAGTGCTGGAAGCAGAAAGCAAAATGGAATCAGGCATAAATTGGTAGTGAGGGAGGCAGAGAGTGTGGGTGAGCGTTTCAAGAAATTTGGTTTTAAAGTGAAGGAGATGGGGGACTAAGGAGAGGAGTTTTGTGTGTTAAAGACTCAAGCATGTTGAATGGTTAATACCATAGATCTCAACCATGGCCACCAAGTAATGCTTCCTGGGAAGCTTTAAAAGATACTTGTGGCTGAAACCGGTTTGGCTCAGTGGATAGAGCTTCGACCTGCGGACTGAAAGAATGTTGTAATCTGATGGCAGCTGTTAGAATTTGAGCCTTAGGATGCGGAGAGAGCTGGATGACCACCAGGTCTTGGTGGGACCAAGGGTGTACAGCTAAGGTAAAACAGGAGAAAAGGCATCAGAATATTCCATCTTCTAGAATACCCACTTCCCCAAATATTTTAATTGTCTTATTAAAATTTATAACTGTAGTATATAATTATACTACAAACAGTATATAAAAATATACAATGCACTACATATAATGCTTAATTATAACTAGAGATTGCCTAGCATATTGGGCATGTTTTTGAAACATGAAAGGGAGAAAAAATTAAACACCACATATGTGTACATGAATAAAAAGGATTAGGTAAACACAAACCAAAATATTAACAGTGAAATCACGGTTAATTTTTTTTTCCTTTCCTCTTTTCCAAATGTACAACAGTCAAATAGTATTTCACTAATCTTAAAAGGCAATACATTTATATTTTAAAAGAAAATGTTTCACCCCAAATGAACTTTGCTCCTTTAGGATATCTTAGCATGGAAAGGAAGTAATATTCTAAACTATGGAACATATGTGTTAGTACAGAGTTCTGAATGCAAACAGTAATTTCAATGAGTTACTTTCTTTCCGGCTCATTTTAAACTATGAGGTAGCAATCAGGCCTAATTATTTAGATCTCTAAATATTTACTCTTAAGACAAGTTCCTTATGTCGATAATGTTGATTTAATAAATGCAAGTTGACATTGATATATTAGAAGACTTCCTTCTCTCAGAATTATGCATTGTATTAAAAGAGCTTTACAAAGGAGAACAAGAAAAAAGTGGGCAGAGATCATCTCTGACTTTCCATTTAAAAAAAATATATATATATTTTGTTGATTTTTTTACAAAGAGAAGGGAGAGGGATAGAGAGCTAGAAACATCCATGAGAAGCATCCATCAGCTGCCTCCTGTACACCCCCCACTGGGGAGGTGCCTGCAACCAAGGTACACGCCCTTGACCAGAATGGAATTGAACCTGGGACCTTTCACTCCACAGGCTGACGCTCTACCCACTGAGCCAAACCGGTTTTGGCTGACTTTCCATTTTTAACTTGCAACTTCTTCAGCAAACACACATACATTTCCTATTCCCCTTTTGATCTTATTTTCCTCCATAGCACTTAGTAACATACTGTTTATTTCACTGCTTCGAGTGAAGTCTTGTACAATACATATCCACACATATTCAGAAACACCCCTGAAGTGAAGCCAATTCTATTTCTTTTTGTAAAATGGCCAAAAAGGAGTTGAATTCCGGAAAGAATCCTTAGCTAATAAGTCAAAGTTCTGGGTAAACTAGAGTGAAATGTCAAATTTATCTGTGATAGGTACACTGTGTGGTACATAGGTATCTGTGATAGGTACATATGTGTTCACGTATCTTCATATATATATATATATATATATATATATATATATATATATATATAATAAGAAGTTCTGATTTACCTGGTCTGGGGTAAGATGGGATAAGACTATTTTTTTAAAGCCCCCAAGCTGACTTTTAAAGTTGCCAGCATTCTACATAATCAACTCGGTTAAATCAAAATGGAATTTTTGGAGCCCTGCTCCTTTGTTCTGTGAAAATCAAGACAGTCCCTTGGCTGGCCTTCCTGTCACCTTTGGTGTCTCAGCCACCCTGAATACATGGTTGTTTGATTCCCCGCTCATCACCCACCGGTAGAACCCTGAGACAGCTGTCCTCAGTGCCTGCCTTTTTGTCTCTCCTTCGGGAAATTTCAGTAAAGAAACCAACTGAAAAAGAGAGAGAAACATAGCTTCCCAAGGTTCTAAGGAAAGAAACACCCGCGATGGAAAAGTCCCACCTGCAACCTCTTGTGTAGAGGGCTGCTTTATGTGTGAGAGGTGTGCACAGAGCCACAGCTGGCAAGGTGCTAGCTAGAGGAGTGCTGTGATGAGGGCCACCAGAAACCTGAGCAGTAGCTGGCAGAGCTTAAAGGGGCAGGGGGCCGCTTTAAGGAAGTTCATCAGGGATCTGGAAGCAGCAGCTGGCAGGACAATCACAGGGGAAAACAACTCAGATGACATAAACTGTACAGAAAGAAAGAAAGAAAGAAAGAAAGAAAGAAAGAAAGAAAGAAAGAAAGAAAGAAAGAAAGAAAGAAAGAAAGAAAGAGAGAGAGAAAAGAGAGAGAAAAGAAAGAAAGAAAGAGAAAGAAAGAGAGAGAAAGAAAGAAAGAGAGAAAAATAGAAAGAGAGAAAGAAATAGAAAGAAAGAAAGAAAATAGAAAGAAAGAAAATAGAAAGAAAGAAAGAAATGAAGATACCTTTATCAATCAGTATCATCTCTTTTCTATCCACTTTAGCTTTGGAAATAATTACAGACTTATAGGAAATTGCAAAGATAATACAGAGTTCCCATGTACCTTTCACCCAGGTTTCCCTGTTACTTTCATCCGTGTAACTATAGTCTGATATCAAACCCAGGAAATTGGCGTCAGTACTGTGTGTGTGTGTAGTTCTATGCCATTTTTTTTTCACGTGTGTAATTCATGTAATCATCACTACAATTAAGATTACGAAACTATCCCATCATTTCTACTCTCTTAGAGGTAAATGGCCAGGAGAGCAATTGCTAGCTCTTCCTGGTGGGTTGGCCTTTCTATTGTTACAGTCCTCTCTGTACCCTGGTCATTTTCTTTGCAATCGTTTCATAGATGCCTTTTTTCTTGACTGCTCTGTAGGACCACATAGTGTACCTATCACAGATAAATTTGACATTTCACTCTCGTTCACCCAGAACTTTGAATTGTTAGCTAAGGATTCTTTCTGGAATTTAATTCCTTTTTGGCCATTTTACAAAAAGAAATAGAACTGGCTTCACTTCAGGGGTGTTTCTGAATATGGGACAATGACTCAGAATAAGAAAGCAAGTCAAGACAAGATTGCTAAGTGAGCTCTGAGCATCTCTCACTAGCTGAGTAGATCATTCAGGAATATCCACTTGCCTATTCCTAAAATATTCAACTGTAGAAATCAGTAGAATATGAACATTTTTTTTTCAAGTTATGAGCCAGACAGTCTCACAGTTGGTTAAAACCTTGAATGTTAAATCCAAGAATGTTACTGATTTGTTTGAATGGATCACATCCAGATTCTGCTAATCAGTTTTATATCCTAAATGCTGTCATTAGTATTTCACAGTTTGGTATTCTGGAACCCCTCACTGTCTTCCCTATGGTAATGCAAAGCTTCCCCTGCCTACGTTTAAGAATTTGTTGAGGCCCTGGCTGGTGTGGCTCAGTTGGTTGGGTCTCATACTGTGCACGAAAAGTTTGCTGGTTCAATTCCTAATTAGGGCACATACCACAGTTTTAGGCTCCATCTCTGACCACTGGTAGGGGTCGTGCAGGAGGCAGCTGATATAGGTATATGGCCATAAATATTTTTCCAGTAAATTAGGATGCCCTTATAAATTTGGTTTTAAAGTATGATTTCTTGGGGGGGGGGGGGGAAGAGAATAAAATGAAAGTTAAGGGATTGTGTGTCCTAGATCTATTAATTATCACAAGTTTCACAGTAATAGTTAAGCCTTAACATAATGCCTGGACATAAGTAGTTCATTGAAAACAAATTTTAGCCTTCCTAGATTTTAATGGTTGGATGGAAGGAAGAAAAAATTAAAGGAAAAGGGGCAAGGAAAAGAATGGAGAAGAGAAGGGAAGAAATAGAGCTAGACAATAAATGAAGTAACATTTAGGACCATAAAGTAAAGACAAGGTATCAGTGAAGGGTGTTTTATTTCTGAATTTGTAAACTAGAGTAGTAGACAGGACATTGCTCTAACTATAGGGGAGTGTTTCTTAACATTTTAAAACAGCTTTACAGAAGTCTATGAGATATATTGTTTAACTGCCCTTATTTAATGTATACAATTTGATGAGTTTGAACATATACCCATAAAATAAGAATCAAGTCAAACTTTTTTTAAAGATTAGTGTCACTCACCTTGTAAGGGGCCTTTTTAGATATTTATTTTTCTGTAATCATTCCTCTACCCCATGAAAATTTAACACCACAGACATACATATCTACACTAATAAAAGAGAAACATGCAAATTGACCATCCCTCCACTACACCCACCAGCCAATCAGAGAGAGTATACAAATGAACCCAACAAAGATGGAGGTTAATTTGCATACACAAGCGTGGAGTAAAGACTGAAGGCAGAGTAGAAGGAAGCCAAGTGCTACAAAAGGGATTAAAGCTGCAAAGAAGCAAGCAGGGTGGTAGAGACAGGAAGGAAGCAGGCAGAAGCAGGTGGGGTGGCAGAGAACCCCTATTCCTCAGGCTGTGGGAAGCCCTATTCTTCCAGGAATCTTCCTGCAACGGGCCTCTAGTCTATTTATACACTACTAGTATCCTTGTGCACAAATTTGTGTGCCAGTAGCTCTCTGTGGGGCCTGACCCCTCCGTGCCCACTGCCCAGAGGCTCTCTGTGGCCCAGAGGCCTGTCCGCAGCCAGGCACAGAAAGCTTGCCTCATTGCCATGGCAACAAAACAAGCATTCCACTAGGCCACTCACGCTGCCTGCTCTCAGTGGCTGCCCTTCCCCCCTAGCCCCCCTCAGGACTGGGAGACACTGGCAGGTCTGAGAGGACTGGGCGCCATCATCTTGTGGTTATGGGAACTGTCATCTTTGTGACAGAGTAATGGTTAATTTGCATATTACCCCTTTATTAGGTGATATTAGAAGCCCAATGCACACATTCGTGCACAGGTGAGGTCCAACCAGCCCCAATTGGGGCTGATTGGGGCCAGACATCTAGGGGAAGAAGCCATGGAGGTTGGCCAGCTTGCCCCGCCCCCATCAGGCTGGCCAGACAGCCGCAGTGCACATTATAGTGACCTACCGTTCCGGTCATTCTGGTGGTTCCAGTCATTCCAGTCACTTGGCTTTTATCTATGTAGATGGCCCTTTGGAGGTGACCAGTGTAGTACCCAAGATTATTTTCCCCCCAAGAACCAATTTTTACTTCAATGTGAGCAGCATTGCCCTTGCTGAGAAGGCATTGCTAGTTCTGTATAACTGATTACACAACTTTTTGCAAGTCCTTCTCACTCATTGAGACTCACTTTTCTCATTTGTGAGATGAAGAGGTTGAACAACGCGCTCTCGAAGACTCCTTCGCGGCCTCGGAGACCTAGGACTTTTATGAGATATATGCATGGGATCCTGGTAGCTGAGTCCTCTGGGCCTCCCTGCCCTTTGTCCACCCACCTTTTCAGGCAGAAGGTGAAAGTAGCGCCTGTTTTGTGATTGTTAGTTTGGTGCCAGTCTCCCTCCAGAATGGCATGAGCTCCTTGAAGACAAAGCCCTCATGTATTTGGTACAGTACCTGGCAGGAAGCAAGCACTCGGTTGACCTTGTAGAATCGGCCACACACAGAGTACTTGCAGATTGAACTAGATGAAATTGCCCATGCAAGACCCTTCTACTATCAAATATGGCACCATGGAATCAAATGACCTGGGGTAGCTCAGGGCAGTGTCTGACATGTTAAGAGGTCAAAAACATTTAAGGCCGAAACCAGTTTGGCTCAGTGGATAGAGCACCGGCCGGTGAACTGAAAGGTCCCGGGCTGGATTCCGGTCAAGGGCATGTACCTTGGTTGCAGGCACATCCCCAGTAGGGGGTGTGCAGGAGGCTGCTGATCAATGTTTCTCTCTCATCGAAGTTTCTAACTATCCCTCTCTCTTCCTCTCTGTAAAAAATCAATAAAATCTATATAAAAATATTTAAGGAAGGAAATTTGTACTGTAGCTCACAGGCCAGTGTCTGAGATGTTAAGAGGTCAAAAAACATTGAAGGAAGGAAGGAAATTTGAGAGTAAGCGAGGGAAAAAGCAGAGAAGTCATATTATTGCCAATGTTACATTTCTTCAAAAATGCCTAGTACTTTTAACTATGTATGGTAGATTATTCTGCCCCAAATCTGGCAGGTTAGTTAATCAGCTTGGTCAAAATTGGGCAGGAAGGGATATTGCCACTAAAACATTTTATGCTCTTTATAGTACTAGCTTGACATAAAAATTAAGAGGGGACTAATTGGCCACATTTGTAAAGCTCTTCCTAGTTTCTAAAGGACTTTGTCATGAATTATCTCATTGCAGGGTCCAGAGAAGTTTCATACAGTGCGGAACAGAGTCAAGCTAAGTAAACCCACTGAACCAGTATAGGATCATTCATTTGCCAGCCACACTGATATCTTATGTGGATTCTTAAGCATTCTCTTTATAGACTAGTTAATAGTATTCAAAGTTGCCATGGATACAAGGCAGCTAGATAACCCAGTTGCTATCTCTCATCTTCTGCCACCAAACCTGTCAATAAACCAAGAAAATATAAGACAAGATTTCCATTGGCAACTACCAAGACTTGACATCATAGAATGCAAAGGGCAGAAAGAAATTTATTTTCTGGTACACGAAGCCCTAAAACTGACTAGAAAACTTTATGGCTATGAGAATACCTCCCATGATGGTCCGTAACTTCCATCAGATGGTGAAGGTGGGTGGTCTCCATGGTGACAGCCCACCATTTACATCTGATACAACTGAGCGTGGAGAGGCCCAGCGAATATCTTGGGGCTCCACAGCACAACCAGTTAGAGCCAGAATTTGACCTGTGGCACTCCCATTTAAACACTTTCCTCCCCTGTCCGTCAAGTGCCTTCAGAAACCATGCATTTTTTTTTTTTAGCCCAATCAGGGAATAGTTTCAGCTATGCCTTTCTGAAATTTGAATATAAATGAATCTTGCACAAGCGTTTATCTTGAGGTTTGAGCATTTAACTGAGATTAGTGAACATCGCCTTAATTCTACAACTTCAGCAATCAAGAGTACAGAAAATGAGTCATTTCACGAGGTGAAAATCTGGTGGCTGTGCATTAATATTCAACTAGGGCTGATTGTATTGATACCTTGAAAATGGTGAAGGCAGAGGCTATTATTTAAGAATTAAGAAACTGGGAGCAAATCTCATTTGTAGCCTGAACAGCCTTAACTTCTATACAAGAAGCAGAGGTAAAGATGCTGAAAAAGCTAATTAGAATCATGCAAATGTCAAGAGCAAAATGTTTCAAAGGCACCAAGTTACAAGTGAGAAGATAGAAAATGTTAGTAGAATTGTGCGAAACAAGGTTTCCCTTAGTTTTTATGTGGGAATTTATTCAATTATCTGAATAGACCTTTTTAAAGAATACAGTCCTTATCAGCAAGACTATAATCTAGGTAAGAACAGGAAAACAGTTGTTGCTGGTTTTAAAAATGAGCGTTTTACACCTCTTCTGTCACACTTTATGCTAGTTCCCTCCTCCGTTCAGTTGTCATATCCCCCCCCCCAAAAAAAAAATCAGAACTAGCTCTCAATGAAAAGTCTATGATTTTGTAATGCTTAAAGATAAAGCCTGGCCTAATTGTCATAATTATATAGCAAATACTGTCAAAACCTCAAAAACTACAGGGAGGGGGGAAAAACCCCAAAGCACATATTACCACCCTATTAGCAAAAATCCAAATACTTTCTTAGCCATACAGTTCTGAAAAATAGAGTGGAATTGAGAAAAAAAAAGCACCAGCTTCAAAATAAAGGAGGAAATGAGGAGTGCATTCTCTGGAGATCAGGCAGCCAACAAAGTTCCCCCAGGTTGTAGGAAGCTCCAGTCCTACAACTTCCAAAGCCTTCCAGGTGGGCTCAGAGGGGAGCACAGAGAGGGAGGCAGAGGGAGAGGGCCTGGGCGTGGAGATTCCGGAGCACAGGAGAGGGCGAGGGGGCTAGGCATGCAGAGCTGGAGCTGGCGTTTGCAGCCCCCTGGCTCTGCTCCCTGTTTCTTTAGAAGAAAGGGATTCAGAGTGGCAGCAGCCCAAAGACCCACAGACAAGGCACACAACCCTGGGAACCTTTCTGAACAGGGGCTGTCTGAATGACATGAGTTGGAGATAAGGAAGTAAGCAAATGGCCTTGGAGGGTCAGACACTTGGGAAGCCATCCGTTCATCAGTCCCAGGACACATACCTTGGAAGGTGGGGAAATACCACTTCCCTCTCTTCTTTCTTTCTTTCTTTCTTTCTTTCTTTCTTTCTTTCTTTCTTTCTTTCTTTTAAAATATATTTTATTGATATTTTACAGAGAGGAAGGGAGAGAGATAGAGAGCTAGAAACGCCAATGAGAGAGAAACATTGACCAGCTGCCTCTTGCACACCCCCTACCGGGGATGTGCCTGCAACCAAGGTACATGCCCTTGACCAGAATCAAACCTGGGACCTTTCAGTCCGCAGACTGATGCTCTACCACTGAGCCAAACCGGTTTCAGCCCTCTCTTGTTTCTTCCCCTGGCTTTGGGGCATCCAGAAAACACCTGGGGAGTGTTCAAAGCATTGGGGAACTGGTCATTTTGGGGGGACAAGGAAATCTTTTAGAGGAAGTTTCAAAAAGACCTGGCCCATTAGTCACCGATGACCCAATGCCCAGCTATTACGTGTAGGGCCCAGTGGCAAATGCTAGGACCATGGACCTCTTCCCTTCACTGTCTTGCATTTTAACCTGCCGATGGTAGCCAAAGACCCCTGTCCTCTCCTGCTGGAACAACAGGGAAGAGGACACCCAGTCTGGAGGGAGGATGTCTGAGTGATCACTGTGCTCACCTCAGGGAAGCAGTGGGTTCCAGAGAGATGGTTTGCACCAGTCATGCCTCACTTGCACTGTTGCCTGTGGGTAAGGAATCCCCCTCCCCCACTCTCCAGAGTAAATTGTTCTGGCCAGTGTCTCTGGCATGGCATCTCATTTCTTCACCGAGTTGTTGTTCTGTGGGACCCGGGCCAGAGGCGGGCCACATTTTTTGCCAGTCACCCTTCCTTCCTCACAACCTGCATTTCTCCTGGGAGTTCTCAGCATGAGGACAGGAGGAAGGAGGGGGTTCTGTTGGCAGGTGGGGAGTCTTCCTATTAACTCTAGGACTTTTACCTGCTTCCTCAGACTGAGATGTAGAAGACATTTTTAGCTCTGAGTTTGCAGTACCTCCCAGGCTGAAATGATTCAGGCCTGCATGCATTGTTGACAGACCAGGGAGGTAAGGGACCAGCAAGTAGCCACACTCAACCCGCTCCCGCTTTTCTTTGTGCTCAACACGCATAGCGGGTAAGATTGGACTGGTGTGGTGAGCAGTTTGAAAGGGAGAAAGTCATTGTAGAATAGCAGCATGGGGAGGGGCGGAGGTATCTGACACATCTTTTCTTGATGCTTTGAGGCAAAGGACGGTAAAAGAGAGAGGAGCACACTACAGTGCCTGCAAATGGTCACCGCTCCTCTAAAAGCCTGTGCTCTGGGTCATATTGCATAGCACAAATAGGAATTAGACTTGAACAGGCATAATTCAGTGAGAGTTCCTGCCTGTAAGATCTGCTCCTTCTGAGAACTTGAATTCCAGTGATTCATTGCATATTTTAATGAGTCACTGGAAGTGATCCCTTTAACTGAAGACTTGACTTACAGTTTTGGGTTTTGTTTTAAAGATTAGATGAAAATCTGAATGGACAGTGTACAATAACCTATGAGAAATTTACCAGATTCTTAATGTACAAACACACAAGTCCAACCAATTACAGTAATAATATTGAGCACAAATCTGGTGTTAGATCCAACATCTTTTATCTTGGAAATAGGAAGAAAGAAAGAAAGAAAGAAAGAAAGAAAGAAAGAAAGAAAGAAAGAAAGAAAGAAAGAAAAGAAGAAGAAGAAGAAGAAGAAGAAGAAGAAGAAGAAGAAGAAGAGAAGAAGAAGAAGAAGACTCAGGCAGATTTAGCTATGGGATAAACCTCCCCCCTTTCCCCATCCTAGTTTTGTTATTCACAGATTCTCTTCTCTGTCCCATGTGGGTCTGATTTGGAAGTCACATCATTATTTTGTAACTCTAATTGCGGAGAGCTGTCGGTTTAATGTTAGTAACTGCTCACATTTCAGGTGTTAAGCAGGTATGCACTAAAGGTCATTCTCTTCCTCAGGGCACCATATTCCCTAAGTGATGACTGTACACATTCACATAATGGTTCCTTGTCTCCCTATGCGTTGCTCTTTAATATTTTACTTTAGCTATTCAGGGCTGCTCACAGTTTTATGATAGGATAAATGCTCAAAGGGGTACTCTTACCTATTTTTTTAGAAAACAATTAAAATTTTAAGTTGTGTGCCACTTGAAAAAAGCCTCTCCTATCAAAAAGACATTTACTTTAATTTTTTTTGAGGGGCGGCATTACTGTTATATATAAGCCCTTACCTTACAAATATAAGCATTTCCACTTGAGACATATGGGAGGGCTTGGGGCTAAACTGAGAGGGTGATAAGGGTCCTGTGACCCTCTGGACAGTCTAGCAAAAACATTCTCCAGGCAGAGGAAGACCAAGTTCAAAGAGGCTGAGATACAAATGTTTATTGATACCTACTTCATGCTATACAGATTCATAGATGGGGTCATTGGCAGTCCCCACCCTTGTTGGTAGCTGGCATGTCATTCTTCTACTTGTGACTTATTTTCACACTAGAGGTCGGGTGCACAAAATCTATGCATGGTTAGGGTCCCTAGGCCTGGAGGGCTATCAGGGCTGATTGGGGTTTTTCTTCCCTGGCTACTGGCTCCCTGCCAGGGACTTTCTTCATTCCATGCTGCCCCCTGGTAATCATCGCATGTCATAGCAAGCAATCAAACTCCCGGTCTCCTGGTTGAACTCCCAAGGGGACACTTTGCATGTTAGCCTTTTATATATATTTATATAAATAAGCCCAAGCAAAGTAGTAAGCTGTTTATGTTGCTCAAACTCAGAATGAATATATTTTTTAAAAAACAGTTTCTCAATCCTCCTTTTGTGTTGGTGCTGGAAACACTAAGTGGAATATGAATACCATCAAGTAGATACAATAGGATCACAGTTTGTGAGACAGCTGCTTGGAAATGGTTTTGCACAGCTTTGCTAGGTTAATGTTCTCTCTGGTGCTGGGAGGAGTATCTTCAGTGATCATTTCCGTATTGGTATGATGATTAATATTCTCTCTGGTGCTGGGAGGAGTATCTCCAGTGATCATTTCCGTATTGGTATCTGTCTCTGGCTCCCAGGGATCCAGCCACAGAGATGACTTCATCAGGGGATGAAGTCAGCAGTTCCACGAAGAATTACAAAATATGCAGGGCTACTGGCCACAACATAACACTAAACAAGCTTTTAAAGTAATGAATATTGTGCTTCTCAAAGTAAAGAAGTACTGTAGAGTTTCAATTATATTAGCAGTGACCTTTAGGTTAATAAATTCTTGTTGCAATGATACAAGGAGATCCTCCCTAGTATCCATGCTAGCAAGTCCTTTGACAAAGCCTCTAAGGATATATATATTTCTGGTATGGGCTCAGTAACGTTTGGCATGTGCTTCTGAAATCACAGAATAGATTCAAGTCAACTGATGACAGTGTAAAAAGGACCAAGTCAATACTACTTTATGAGGGGTATGAGGGATTTCTCATCAACTATCAAGCTGAGTAAATATTTGTTTCTTCTTAAAAAAATCTTTTTTGTTGAAAGTGTTACATATGTCCCCTTTTTTCCACTACTAACCCCTTTTAGCCTGTCCCTGCCTCCCTATTACCCCTCCCACACATCCCCAGGCCTACTCCACACTATTGTCTGTGTCCATGGGGTATGCATATCTATACTAATAAAAGAGAAATATGCAAATTGGTCATGCATCTGCAATACCCACTAGCCAATCAGGAGTGGGTATGCAAATCAATGCAACAAAGATGGTGGGTTAATTTGCATACACAGGCGTGGAACAAAGATTGAAGACTGAAGACTGAGGATGACTGAAGACTGAAGACTAAAGAGGCTTAGCTTCTCTGCTGCAGCTGAGCAGAGAAACCAAACCTTGCTGTGTCCGGAGCGGAGAAGCCTAGCCTCAAGGCTTGGCTTCTCTGCCGTGGCCCCAGTGAAGGCCTGGGTCCCAGGTGCTGAGGAAAACCAGTGCCGGCAGCCAGGGGAAGGAAGGCCTATTGCACAAATCTTTGTGTGGCGGGCCTCTAGTATGCATGTAAGTTCTTTGGCTGATGTCTTCTCACTTACCCACTGACCCAGCCTTCCCGCTAAATGATTTAATTTTGCAGATTGTTATAACACTATACCTTGTAAGGCAAGTAACCTGATTAATGTATTTAGAATTGATGAAATTGGAGGATCCTACAAACTAATTTCAGGATATTTTTCTCTGGATCAGGGAACTGTTTCCACCTGAGGAGAGTTGTTATTTCCATAAAAGAATGACATAGGAAAAAATACTTTTATTATATATAGACACGGATTCTTGAGGTAAATATAATTTAAGTAAAACCATTACTCTTTAAACAGTAGAATCCTGAAGATTCATCCATTTTTTTCCTTTCTTGATTTCTCCATTACTTTCTAAAGACTCCTAAATCACATTACTATTTCCTTTCATATACCACAGAATTGCCAAGCTTACAATCAGTTGTTATTCTAATTTTTAGTCTTTTCCTCCATGTTTAACTTTGTTCATTTTTCTGGCTTGAAACTTAAAAAGAATCAGTTCTATCCGCTCCCTGTACTAAGAAACTTAAGACCTAGCAATAAACAATAAAAAAAAATAAAAAACCAAAAAAACCACTACTTAAATGCTATTTATTAGGATAGAAAAATTTGACACTAAGATGTACCAATACTAATAGAAAAAAATTATAAAGGATTCAAATGAAAAGTGGTTTCAGATTATTTTTTTAAAATATTACAACACAATATTTTCAATTATATTTGACTAGAAAAAAATTACTTCTGCTAATATAAACTCATTCTATGTATTTGTAATGTAGATACTAGCTAGAGTTATGTTTTCTATGGTAATATAGTCAAGTTGTTTGATGAAAATGACAATTCATTAACCTGTTGCAATGTAACTCACATGAGAATAGTTCGAGTACAGAATGTCTTAAAAGTGCTCTTGTACTTAACAGCATATTTCATTGCAGCAAATTTCACTAATGTAAAATGAAACCATGCAACTAAATCATGACCCGTTGAAATTCATTTATTCTCATTATTGCAGTAAACAAAGGATGAGGAAATACTCATTTTTAGTTTGCAGTAATAAAATTTCACATCAGGAGGACTGCCTGCAGATAAATAATAAGCATTTTCCAGGAAGCAGGTTAAAACGCAACTTCAAAATAGAGTTCTAGCAGATATAATTAAGTCCAGGAATACCTAATTTGAAAAGCATTTGACTGAAGGTTGTGAAGGGTCAGCACACACGCAAAAAAACTAGGCCAAATCTTGTCCTCGAGTTCTTACTTGCAAATCCCAGTGAAGCCAACAGAAAGTTTGTGGAAATATCTGAAAGGCACATTTGGCCCAGTTTAAGAGCTCTACTAAATTAGTATTTTAACACATTGTCCTAGTTAAGTCTTACCATTATGGTCCTTTTCACATTGCTTCACCAAAGGGTTCAACCATAGCTTACTCAGAAGTCACCAAAATGAGGTTAGGCTAACAAGGGTAGCCTTCTGTTTAACTTCAAGGATAGTTCGACTTCCTGACTCCCCCCCCCCCCCCCCAGCCCCAATGCTGAGAAAAAGACTTATGTGAAGAAATTCACGGGCCCAGGGTAAGCTGTGTGTTTTTTGAATGCTCTTAAGGAGGGAAGTACAAACAGATGCAAAAGGTATGATATGGATACTTAGCTTAGGGAAACTTTGTCCCTGACGCTAAACTGTATAGATAGCCAGCAGTATCTGGCTTCATAAATATTGTTATCCATGTGTATACTACTGAGTGTGCAGCTGTTTCCTTGTGGTCCAAGGAGGAAGTCAGGTAGACTCTGACTTCCTGTGCACTGTATTTACAAAGCCTCTATGTTGGGCCTGGTACTGCCAAAGATAGACAGCAACGTACCTGTCAATGCTACTGGATTTGGCTTCTGGAAACGCAGGAGCAAAGGCATTTGGGGGTTAGTTATCAAATAAATTTGATTTCCTCGAAGAGGTAGACTTCGCTAAGCACCTACCATCAGGTTTCAGACCAGTTTTCCGAGGTAGGACCAGGGAAGCACTTCTGCCAAGAGAAGAGGGAGTCAGGTGAGACCTTCTCTGCTCAAAACAGAAGCCTCACCCTAAAGGAAAATTTGGACCATGGACTCTGAAGCAGATGGATTGAGTTCATACGCCTGCTCTTTCACTCACCGTTCTGTGACAACTGATAACGGTGTTTAACCTCTCTGGGCCTCAGTTGCCTCATCTCTGACACAACAACGGGGTGTTGTGATAACCCAGGAGTTCAAATACCTTAAGCACTGCTTTCCTCAGCTTAGATCTCATACTACTTTATATGAAGTACTATCACTTAGATTTGTCTCTTAACTCAGTTGCCCCACCCCCATTGAAAGGGAGCCCACATGGGAAAAGAGATGTGTGGAAGCAGGAGGTGCACAAGATAAACACAAAGAGCTGCTTCAGTTAGAACTAGAGAGGCCTGGCTAGGGTGGCTAAGTGGACTGCGCGTGGTCCCATGCACCAAGAGGTCACGGGTTAGATTCCCCGTGAGGCACACTGCCCGGGTTGTAGGCTCCGTCCCCAGTAGGGGACGTGCAGGAGGCAGCTGACCCATGTTTCTCTCTCATTGATGTTTCTATCCCTCTCCCTTCCTATCTCTCTAAAACCAATAAAATCATCATCATCATATATATATATATATATATATATATATATAATCTCCTCTATAGATTCCTTGCCCCTGCTTTATCTCATTAACTAACATTATTTCACAAAAAGGATGGAGAGGCCTTCTCTCATTATGCAACAGAACCCACCCTCCCTGGGCTTCTGTGCATCACCAGGCAGTGACTGGTATTGAGTCATTCACTGCAGAGCAGAAGAGGCGGTGGACCTGGGCACCTGGCTTGGGGCTGGATAAGAGGAATAAAACCAACTGCCGCATTGCATCCTGCATCCGCTGTCTCTATGTCTTGAGTCCCCTTGAGACATTCCCAGGAGGTGCTGTGCAACTGGGTCAAGCACTGTGGTAAGGTCTCTTAGTACGTAGCCATAAATGTATCACATTACCAAACATGTCTTGCTTGTGTGTTAAGTACCAGGCATTGCATTGGCCATGGGCCACACACAGATGAAGGTGATGTACCTAAAGCCAAGATCCTGTTTGGTTCATCCCTGGGCCCAGATGTTTTTTTTTTAGATCTCGTGCAAAATTCAGAGGCATCACAGGCTCAGGGGCTGTGAGTCTCAGAAGACCCACGGCTGGGGGCATCAAGGAAAGATAAATGTAGCTGAAATCGGGGTTTGTCTCAGTGGATGGAGCGTAGGCCTGGGGACTGAAGGGTCCCAGGTTCCATTCTGGTCAAGGGCATGTACCTTGATTGTGGGCACATCCCCAGTAGGAGGTGTGCAAGAGGCAGGTGATTGATGATTCTCTCTCATCAATGTTTCTAACTCTGTATCCCTCTCTCTTCCTCTCTGTAAAAAATCAATAAAATATCTTTAAAAAAAAAAAGAAAAAAAGAAAGATAAATGTAGGCAAAACCTGGCAGGGGAAGATTTCAGGTAGAGGGTGCCATCGGGTACAACAAAATGAAACTTCTTGTTTTACAAGTCTACAGTTGCACCTTTTTAACGAAAGGTTTCTGAACACATCGGTAGCATATAAACAAAAATGAAGTCTTGCTTTAACATTGAACGGATCAACTACTACTTGTGTGGCTTACGCATTGAACTATTCCTATCACCTTTTCCAGAAATGTATTGATACGAATACTGACAAGAAACACATCCCTCTCTCACAAGAAGCCGGGTTGCATTCCCTGGTGCTTGTGCGTATAAAGAAGCGGGACACGGACAAAATTCCCAGTTAAAAAAAAAAAAAAAAGGGCCGGGCCAAGAGGCTGCGCGCTCGGTCCAACGCTGCACACGCGCCCGCCGGCTCCGCCCCCGCACCGCGCCCCAGCCCCAGCCCGACCGTGCGGGGGGCCCTCCAACGCTCGCGAGAGCCCTCTCGGCTTCCACGTCTGCCACGTTCCAAAAAGGACCGGGGCAGATTGCAGAGTCGCGGGGCGCCTCGCGCTCGCGGGCGGCGGCGAGGGCGGCGCGGTGCCAGCTCAGCCCCCAAGTCTGCAGGCTGGGGGCGGGGCTCCACTCTCTCGAGCGGCAGAGCTCCACCCACTCGAGGGAAGCTCTTTGTGATAGGCCCTCCGTCCCGTCACTCAGCCTCCGCCCCGCCCCCCCCGGTGCAGGGAGGAGGCGGGGCTAGGCCGGGAAGGGGCGTGGCCGGGAGCCCCGGCGCGCCGCGCTCCGGCCTCTGGAGGGAGTCCGAGGTCCGCCGCTGGAGAGGCCCCGGGCGCGCGCACTCCCCGCACGAGGTCCCGAGCCCTCCGAGGTGCAGGCGGGAGGTGCAGAGACGCCAGGGCAGCTCCCGGAGCCGCGGACGGTCCCCCCACCCCTCCCGGCCAGCAGCGGCCCTCGCGCCCCCCGGCTTCCCCTGCGCACCCCGGGAGCCCCCTACCCCCCGCCCGCTCCAGCGGTGCGCGCGATGGCTCCGCGTAAGAATGCCAAGGGCGGCGGCGGCGGCGGCGGCAACAGTAGCAGCAGCACCGGCGGCTCCAGCTGCGGCGGCGGCGGCGGCGGCAGCAGCAGCAGCGGCAGCTCCGGGGCCCGGAGAGGTCAGAGGCGCCCGGGGCTGGGGGCTGGGGGCTGGGGGCTGGGGCCGGCCCGGGGGGTGCGATCCCATCTCTCCAGGACCCAGCGTGCGTCTCTCCTCCGGGTCTCCGGGTCGCTCCTCTGCGGCGCGAGCCGAGGCCGCGGCGGGCGGTGGGCCCGGTGGGCGGGCTGGAGGGTCCACCCGGGTGCAGGGTCCGCGGCCTCGGGTGCGTCCTGCCCGGCGCGCGCCTGCGGGGCTGTGACCCCTCGCAGGCCGGGTGCAGCCGATGTGGAGGTTTATTGATCGACTTTGCGTGGGACTGAGGATGGGAGTCAGGAGGAACCGTTCGCCTTTGCCTTGCATATTTTGGGGAGTTTGGAAGGGAGCCAAAGTCAGAGAAAAAGTAAAGGACTGCCCAATCAGCCGCTTTTTTTTAAAGAGCAACTCGGAGGGCACTCTATTGGGGGTGTGCAGTGTGCTTGGGGGGAGTCATTGGAATGCTCTTTGGAAATTTATTTTAAATAGTTTTGCCCTCATGTAGTTTTTTTCTTAACATTGCCTTGTAGCTGCTTTTGAAGGGTTACAGAATACCATGGGATCCTGGACGAGCTTCTCAATGATTTCCCATTGTCTTAAAAAAAAAAAATCGATTGCACATTCACCTTTGTACTCGGCGTGTGCTTACCTACCAAAAGGGGAGAACAGATGTTTTAAATCAGTTTCATCTCATATTTCAGTGGTTCTGTTTCTTTTATACTTCCTTTGATTCATAGGATATTGAAACACAGCTACCCATGTGAGCTGTAAACTTCTTTTTGGAAACGATCATTTTTGAAATGACTTAGACAGACTCCGTCTCCTGAAGTATACATGTAATGTATTCATGTGTGTTAAGAAAATAAATCAGATAACCCTATCTCCACTTCAAAGAACTATTTGTGTGTGTAGCGCTTACCACTATCTGAAATTATCTTGTATTTCCATGTTGTATTGTCTTCCTGTCTTAACTGCGTCCTCTTGTTCATGTCTCTCCACAACTCCTAGAACGGCCCTAGGCCCTTAAGAGAGACGCTCGATAGATAAATATTTGATTGGTGAATGAATGAATGGATGAATGAATGAATGAATTTACACGGCGCAGTCAAAGCCACTGCACAGACTTACATTCTGAGAACCGGTATTTGTATTGTCAATGGAAAAAGACAGCTTGGACACATTAATTCACCCTTGACACAATAAAAAGTGTGTGTTCTTTCTTCACTACTCCTTAAATAAGGCCGAAGGGCAGACGGACCGGCTCAGGTGGCTCTGGCCACTCCTAACATTTCTAATCTAGAACCAACAGAAAACGCTGGTGAACAGGACTTGGATGTTGCTTTCTAAAGTGTTCGATAGCTATTTGAAAGGGACACACTTCTTTGTTCCATTTTTTTTTAATCCTTTTCGATAGTGAGGGGAGAGGACTGATGGCCCCCGAGCAAGTCACTTTGTATGACCCGTGATCGGTAAGAATTAGTGTTGGGGAATGCGTGATGTTCCCACCCCTCACCGAACTGAATCAATAACTGAACCGAAATGCTGTGACCTAAAGGAATCTATTCTGACTCTCATAGACAGGCATGTTAGGGCAACCTCTGCCCCTATTTGCAGATTTACAGCCTTTTAAGCATTTTACACATGGACTCTATAATTGTCATGAAACAAAGTATGTAAAGGCAAATGTACCCTCCCCCCAAAAAAGTGCCAGTATTATGGAAAAGCAAAACAAACAAGCATACCGACAAAAAACCCTCAAAGCATTTCAGGAGTTGGTATCGGGGTCTTCCATGTGACATAATGAATATTCTTGTTCTGTAGACATTTTTTTTTTACCCCTCTCTCAGTAAACACTGAGTTCTGACTGTGCCAGGCAGAAGGCACTGGAGATGGAAATGGGGGTTCTCCCCGTTGTAAACAGTCATACGGCAGTGTGACGGTGTGGTTTTATTTGTACCGTTTTCTTTTAGCAGGATATGCCCCAAAGATAGCCAGCTTCTCTTTTGTTGCTCTGGGTTTTGGGGCACAGAAGTGTAGACACTGATGCCCAAGCCATTCCCATCTGCTGGGAAAACCATTGCGGCAGCGGCGTTGCTGAGGCCTGTGCGGTACCCTCTCCTAAGAGACGAAGAAATTAATGTCCGGAAGGGCTGGTTAGTTCACTAAAGGCGTGTAATTTTTGGAAACCCTACTAGTTAATGGGCATTTAAGACCAGAATTCGGGTCTCTCTTGTTATCCATTTAGCATACCACTTGCTTGAATGTTAGGTTATATAATTTGTAAGGTTTTATGAAAGTATTGGAATTGGGGTAGATTCCTTTTTAAAGTTTCCTCCTGGCTCTCTCCGTGGCACCCCACGAATAGTTGCTTAGGAAAAGCATGCTTTGTTTCACCAGTTAGGTTCCCTGTGGCTAACATGATGTTTGAGACAGTGCATTTGAGAAATTATTGTCTGAGACGTCCGAGGGCCGAAAGAGTCAGTTATTTTTTTGGGTGTTTCCCATTGACTCTGAAGCCCGATGATGACACTGGTCACATTCAGAATTGTTATTGCTTAATTTTTGTGTAAAAAGTATGGGGTGAAAAAAGGACCCAGTCTTTGGAAACGTGCGCTTTAGGGAAAAGGTGATTATCTGGCCTTCTGTGTATCTTGGTGGTCATGTTGAACAGTAGTGTTTGGAAACTGAAACTCTGGGGATTTATATAACACTTAGGTTTTTAAAGCAAGTGCCCGCTTTTCATTTTACTCGTTTTCAATGGAAAGCTGCTAAAATGTCTGGTTTCCTAGGGAGGTCACTCTTACCTGTTTCAGTTTTGCCTTTTAAAATGTAAAAGAGTCTTAAGTAAATTGGACTTGTCTGGCCAGTTCGGGCCAGAGGGAACCTCAGATTTATTGATTTGAAAATCTTTGGTTAAGAAGAATCATGTCCTTTTGTAGTACGCCAACACCGGTGTGTGTGATGTTTTTGTTTGTCCTGCTTTTCCCTTCTGAGTGTCATTCAGTCTTTCCCTGTGGCTTCTAACATGCAGTAGGGTTGTAACATCTGTTTACTATTTTATCAAATAGTATCATGCTGTTCCATCGCCTGTTACCGGTAGGTGTCACTGTAGAACACCTTTTCCTCCTTCAAGCTGAAGTTTAAGATTATATAATACCCATTAGTGGTTTTTAAAATTTAATCATTCCTGTACATCAGTGTTTCCCAAAGTGTGGTACGCGTACCCCCAGGGGTACGGGAAGAGTTTGGTGGGGGCACACATTGCAACGGAGTTTGGTGGGGATATGCACTGCACTGTGCTTAGCTGCGCCTAATTCTACGTTCTCATGAGTCAAGACAGTCTTGTGAGGCATGAGATGGTCCGGTGTGCAAATAAATGTTATTTATAATATAACTTTTATTTATATTTTATTGTGAGTAATTTTATTTTTCATTTATTATTATTTTGTGTATGTACCCCCCAAAAAAGAAAATATAAATATGTTTTGATTGTTATTAAAATACATCCATTTTTTTTTGACGAGGGGTACTCAGCATCACGAAAATTATAGAAGGGGTACACATATGTCAAAAGTTTGGGAAACAATGCTGTACATTCTCAAAACTATCCATGGATAACTCCTTAAAAACTCTTAGCCCCTGCTCTCAAAGTCTTCAACTGCAGATTTTGTAATTTAATAATAAGAGTTTGTCCCTAAGCAGCCTTATTTATTTAGACTTCCCTTATGTAAAATTAAATGCATTCCTACCCTGTCTGTAAAATTTATACATTCACAGATTATGCGATGCATATTAATCATTTAGAAATTGGCTTTTTTTTTCTTTCTACTTTCATTATCTCTTAGACTGCTTAGCAACTACGAGTGTGATACTGATCATATTCTGGCTTCCTGGACTGAACAGGCCTGCTGAAGTTCCCCTTCTTCTGCACCCTGCCAGTTAGGGCCACTTGCTTAATTCTTGGTTAGTCATCCTAGGTTGAAAAGATAGGAAGGCCCTAGTTCTCCCGCTGTAAGAACTGGCATGATTGTGTGTTCAGGGGACCAGCATTTAGTCCACCCCGCCAGGTCCTAGGAAACCTAGTGCTAAAAAAACGTCCTGGGGGAATTTTTGAACACATTTTTAAAAGACCAGACAAACTAATCTGTGTTGGGCTTAGGAAATCAAAGGACTGATCTATGTTTTAGTCTTGTTTTTTTAAAATGATGTACCTCTGAGAGATTACTAGAAAACGAAAGGTTTTCATTTTCCGCTGATTACCAGTGGAGTAACTTTAATTTTGAAGGCATATGTGGGCTGTCTTCCTTATTTTTAGTTAGTATGGGAGATCTAACCCCTGAGGCCCCTGGGCTCAATAGAATACATCTTTTTTTTTTTTCTTTAGAAAGACAATGTAGTTTGGGAGAGAGTGTGGACCTGGATTCATGTGAAGAGCCGTGTGGCCAGTCATTAAAAACATCTCTAATCGCAGTGTCCTCAAACAGAAGAATTATTCTCTCCTTCCCTTTCAAAGTTATGATAGTCCTCATGTCAATCTTATATGCCTCCTATTTTTAAATGTTTGCATTAAAGTATTTCTAATCTGAGAGTGAGTACAAAACGGGCCATTCATTGCATGCTTGAAGTTTTTTGATTGTTGTAAAAAATTATATATATATATATATATATATATATATATATATATACACACACATATATACTGCGGCTTTGAGTACCACTTGCCACATTTCTGCCCCCCTCTGGGGGCATACAAGTGTCCCACTTAACCCCCAGCCTTCAAGTTGCTGATTTACCCTCTTAATTCCTCCGAGGTCTGTGACATTGTTTTATTTTACTCAGATACAGTTTAATCTTTTGATGCTCTTCCCACACACTGTTTTAAAATCATGAACACAGGCAACTTAGTTTGAGTCTTGGATACTTCTGCATCTCTCTACTGGTTTGACTTCCTTCTGTACAAGATACAAATTAAAAAAAAATTATCTTCCCTTAAATAAAACCTGTGTGTACGTAGAACCCGTTTACCATAGACGCAGATCCCTGGGGAAAGCCCACCACCTGTTGGGAGACGTGGGGGTGCCGGGCTCCCCACATGTTCCAGTTTCTGCTGCACAGCATCCCCTCGGCACGGTACACATGGGTGTCATCTGTCCGGGGGACGCAGACTGGGGTTGGCCCTATGGTTCTGCCCGTTTCTGTCAGAGAACTAGAGATTACCAGGGGTGGGCAAACTTTTGACTCGAGGGCCACAATGGGTTCTTAAACTGGACCGGAGGGCCGGAACAAAAGCAACCTGACCACGCTGGCACTCTCATCTTGGGCTGCTGGTGAAGGAGCGGAGGGGAGAGCAAGAGAACCCTCCGCTCTTTCGGCTCCGCAGGCCGGATAGAGCAGCCCAACGGGCCGTAGTTTGCTCACCTCTGGATTAGGCTCTTCCTGTCTTCCTTCTCTTCCCAGCGAGCATCCTCTGGAGCCCAGTGCTTTCACCTTTTAACTTTTTTCTCTGCCGGTAGTGCTGGGAAGTCAAGACGGTGTTTTGTTCTTAGTCATTATTTTAAATTTTTGCTTACTCTATTTTCCTGAAGTGGGAGTGGTTCAGGCTTGGGGTCTGCACTTGATATTTTTTTTTTCAGGGATGTAGCTGAGTTACCTTTGGCAGATACGGTTATCTTTTAATGGCAAATCACTTAAAGATGCGTTCTGATCAGATTGATGATGCCGGAGGACAGATTTGCTATAGATAATCTGTTTGGCTCAAAGGACGTGTTGAACTCACTTGATGAATAAATCTTTTAGAAAATAAGATCTTTGCAAAGATCTGGGCTGTTCCTTGGCACTCTTCCTCCTCCCTACCCTCCTCCCCACCCCCATGTGAGTTCCAGACTTGCCTGGTCCTTCTGGCTGCAGTGTGACTGTCATCCTCTGTCATGGATGCCCTCCGTGCTCTGGTGTGGGGTCAGTGAAGTAAGTGGGGCGGGGGACAGTGGAGGAGGGTGTGTCGCTGGGGCAGCTTGGAAGCCACCCCTGCTGGACTTAGAGAAATGCCAGCTCTTCTCTCCCTCCTATTTGCCTACAGATCCAACCCAGTGACTCACTACTGTATCAGTCTTAATTTTAAAGCGAGAGAATATTGCTGGAGAATAACATTTCATAACCAGTGTTGTACAACCGCCTTGTCTCATATTGTTTATAAGTTTGGCAGCCTCTTCCGCCACTCCACGTGCAGACCCACAGCTGTTTCGTGTTCTGTCCTGTCTCTAACTTCTGTTTCTTGTTTATTGTACTGCCAGTAGACAGCGTTTTCCTCCTCTCATCTCTCACACCCTGTTGTAAATGTCAATTTTCCTGAAATGGTATACTGGAGAGGCTTTTCGGTCTTACATTCACATGTAATAAATTTTATTTAGGGCAAGTTAATTTTTTTCCCCCTTACACGACAACAAAAGTCTGTGTTGTAAATGTATTTTTTTTTAAAAGAATACCTTACATCAATTTCACTTTTCCATTCCTTGAATTAAATTAGTTTGAATAGGGTACTTGCCATTTACTGAGTTTGATAAATTATTTCATGCTGTTTGGCAGTGAGTCATCTCTCAGACTTCTAGAATGCAAATATTTCTGTATGCTTCTTTTTAAAACTATTTGAAATATTACATACGTATGACCTAGAAATAGATATAAAGTAATGAATATCTACCACACAGGTGAAGAAATAAAATGTTACCAACTGTTGGTTTCTTCTGTCCGGTGTTATCCCTTCCCAGCCACTCTCACACAGTGTGTGGTAGTCATTCTCGTGCATTTATATAATGGTATGCTGCATATTATACATTTCCCGTTCATTCACGTAAAATCTTTCCATTGTTGAAAGCAACACATGTGAAAACTGCTCAGGAAGTCTTCCGGTATGTCGGAATATATGTAGACTTGTTTAGCACATGTCAGCAGTTTTATGAATAGGCTCACTCTTGGCAAACTGGTTTGTTTCCACTTGTTTGAATTTTACCAAACGCTGGCTCTCCGTTTTTCTTACGGAAATGTGTGCTTCTCCGTTGTAGGACTATCCCGCTGTTGGCCATCCTGCTGTCAGAGACCCATGGCTTATTTAGGCATTTGTTTATTTTTATTTTATTGTTTTTTTTAATCAATTTCAGAGAGGAAAGGAGGGAGGGGAGAGAGAGAGAGAGAGAAACATCCATGATGAGAGAGAATCATTGATCTGCTGCCTCCTGCGTGCCCTGCACTGGGGATCGAGCCCATAACCTGGGTATGTGCCCTGACCAGGAATCGAACCATGACCTCCTGGCTCATAGGTCAGTGCTCAACCACTGAGCCAGCCAGCTGGGCTTGTTTGTTTAGTTTGTGTGTGTGTGTGTGTGTGTGTGTGGGTGTGTGTGTGTGTTTTAACTGCTGCCCTGGACACTCTTGTACCTGTCCATCTTCTGTTTCTAGAACATAATTCAGGATTGGCATTGTTGCGTCACAGCAAATATACATACGAGACATTGCCCTGTTTTTTTCTTTGTGTACCCCAAAGTGATCCTCTCAGGTTTCCCTCCGCCCACACGAACAGAGCTCGCTTTGTGCGGCCACAGCCACCAGCGCGTGGTGGGGAGGGTGACCGTTTACCGGGTTAGTGGGTGTGGGACAGCCCTTTGTGGTTTCAACTTGCATTTTCCTGATCACCTTTGGGCTTTCCTATGGAAGAGCCATTCCTGTTTCCTTTCCTGTGAATTGCCTCTTCGTCTGTTTTGCCTATTTTTCTGTCTCTTTTTATATTTTTAGTTTTGGTTTGTAGAATTTCTTTTTATATCCCGAACCTTTGGAGTGTTTGTGTGGGAAAGGCTTTCTCTCTGTTGGATTATTCACGTATTCCTATCCTGAGGTTATGTCTTACTGAACAAGGATTTTTAGATTTTTAATATATATGGTACATATATTTTACACACCACCCCCGACAGTGTACGGTAAGTTGTTTTTACATCTCTACCAACATTTGGTGTTGTCAGTCTTCTTAATTCTAGTCCGTCTGGTATGCATTTTGTGGCTTCTCCTTGTAATTTAAAATCATATGACTAATAATGGCATGTACTTGCTCTTGTACTTACTGGCCATTTACATGATCTTCCTTTGGGAAGTTTCTGATTAGCTCTTCTACCCATTTTTATTGCTTTTTTTTGCCTTTTTGATATTAAACTATAATTTTCATATATTTGGGATAGAAGTTCTTTTCAGACAGGCATTGTAACTATGTCTGCCACTAACCTTTTCATTTTCATTTTCTTTTTCTTTTATTGATATTTTTCAGAGAGAAAGGGAGAGAGATAGAGAGCTAGAAACGTCGATGAGAGAGAAACATCCACCAGCTGCCTCTTGCACACTCCCTACCGGGGATGTGCCCGCAACCAATGTACATGCCCTTGACCAGAATTGAACCTGGGACCTTTCAGTCCGCAGACAGACGCTCTACCATTGAGCCAAACCAGTTTCTGCTCATTTTCTTATTAAATAGCTAAAAGTGCAGATATTTTTATTTGCATTTCTGGGGGAAATCCAACCATGTGATAGTGCCAACTTCTCAATATTATTGGATTAGTTGTGTTAATATATTCGTAAGTAAAATTGACCTGTAATTTTCTTTGCTGGTTTTGTTATCAAGGTTATTTTAGCCACACACATGAATTTAGGAAGGTTTTCTCTTTTTCTGGTGTTATTTTTTTTTGGGGGGTGGGTGGGTAAGGTTTTTTTGACAGAACTCGTCTGTGCCTCTATGCCATTTGCCCACCATAGAAGAGAACAGAGGGTAGGGAGGAGGGGCAACTGCCATATGATTTCAATGTTATATGGCCATTTAAATTTTCTTTTTCTTTTTGAGTCAGGTTGGCTAAGTTACACTTTATATTCTTCTGAGGCACATTACATTTACTTAAATGTAATGTGCCTCAGAAGAATAAAATTCTGTTTTTGAATTTTCAAGCTTACTGGCAAAAGTTGTGTATGGTTTTAGCTGTACCTCTTGTAAACAGAAAATAACTATGGTATGCCTGCTATTGTTATATAGGATTCATTGAGCCATATTAAATCAAACCCTGTAGTCTCACGTATTTGCACATGTATGTCTCTTCTAGGATGGCTTCTCCTTTCCCTTTCCCTATGTACCCTTCAAGATTTAGCTCCTTCATCGGCTCTTCCCACCTTTCCCTTTATCGTCCTCCCATAGACTGCCTTTCCATTGTGGGCTTCTAGAGCGCCCTCTGCAGACTGTTTTAGCATCCTCAGGCATTTACCTGTGCCTTTAGCACAGGAACATGTGACCCGCTCAGTATGTTAGACAACAAGATATCACCAGACTGCATCAGGGTTTGGACAGTTACTCCATATGCATGATTTAGTAAGCACCATGTGTTGATTTAATCTCCAGTGCTTAAATGATTGTCTGGACTTAGTAGGTTCTCAGTGAATGTTGGAATGAACGAATACAGGTCAAAAAGTCTTGCCTGTGTTTGTAGTACACTAAAAGGGCCCAGAGAGTGGGGGCTGTGTTTTTTGTGTCTTCTACACACTGCCTTGAATGTAGTAAGTGCTCAAAAAGTACGTGTCGCATGGTGGATTTTTAGGTTTATATTATGGGCAAGAACACAGATCAGAAAGTCCTACTGATAAGTGTTGGAGCTAAAGAAATAAACCATTGAATTATTAAGAATGTGAATGCTTCATTGTGTGCAGAATTAGCCCTTTAATAGGTACTAGGCCAATAGTTTGAGACAGCAGCTTTTGGAGTTATACCTGCAGGAAGCTATTCTGAAGCCTTGAGAGGAATTCCTCATACTCTTATGCGTCGTTAGTTTATTCTGATCGGGAAGAAAGTTGGGCAGAAACAGACATTGTATTCTGCATTTTGTGAAATTGGAAAAGCTCTGCTTGCTTTGCAAGGTTTTTGCTTTTCCTCTTTATTTCTAAATATGACTCAAAGATAAATTTGTTCGTGTGAATACGGTAATGTTACTAATTCCCCCGCCCCCATATTTTGGTTCTGGCTTTACAAATTCCTTTGTAAAAATGATGAGTATTTCCTTTTTGACTTATGACTAAGGTTTTCCAAATTCGATTGAAAAAACATAAAAGTGTGAACAGTGCTGACATTTACTAAGAAGAGTTTGGAGCAGATTGTACCTTAGAATGCTGTAGCTTTAAAATACAGTATTATAATTCTTCCCAAATTATTATTATTTTTTTTAATATATTTTATTGATTTTTTTACAGAGAGGAAGAGAGGGATAGAGAGTTAGAAACATCGATGAGAGAGAGACATCAATCAGCTGCCTCTTACACACCCCCTACTGGGGATGTGCCTGCAACCAAGGTACATGCCCTTGACTGGAATCGAACCTGGGGCCTTTCAGTCCGCAGACCGATGCTCTATCCACTGAGCCAAACCGGCTTTGGCTCAAATTATTATTTTCATCCATATTGTCCTATATACCCTTCTACCCTAACATAACCAAAGTGAAACTCTATTTTATTTTAGTTAATTCCGTTTTAATTTGTTTTTCTCCTTCACTGCAAAGGAATTGGCCTCCCTGTGCATTGCTGCAGCACAGGGTTGGGGTTTCAAGAACATTTGCTGAATGAATGAATGGTCAGGTCTGTAGGAAAAACGGGGAAAGCCACTGAAAACGTACCACCTGGTGTTTCATTACTAGCAAGCACTGTGTTTCGCTGATCTGACTTACATGTTGACAAGAGATGTTCTGCTTAGGGAGATACTTTTATCCGGGGAGGTATTAAAAACGTTTAACCACAGAGTGCGGAGAGGCCAGGCAGGGAGGACAGCGCCTGGGACACACGCCTGTGCTGCCGCCTGACCGTGGGTTTCTCCGGGTCTCGCAGGAAGCTGTGCAACTTCATCTTTTTTTGGCAAGTCAGACTTTTTGGGGTCCCGCTCCTAGGAACCTTCAGAGCGGGCTAGGTATCTCCAGAACTCTGCCGAGAGTCCAGCGTTTGAAACTGTCCGTGCAGGACAGCGTGCTGCTGGGTGACTGGGTCTGGTGACACCTTTGGGGGAAAGAGGAGTGCGTGCACTGAGGCTGGAGCGGAGTGGGGGGGCTGTGGAGGGTGTTTAGCGCAAAAGGAGTCAGTGAGGTACGTTAGGGGGCATCTCAGCATGTGGTGACAATGACCGTCACTTTGGTTTTGAGCTGGGTTGGGGTTGGGATGAGTTGCTGATGCTGATGAGGGTGTGGGATGAGGTTCTCTCCCTTCTCCTGGCCATTCCTGTTCCTCACCCAGAACCAGCCCCACCTCCCTGCTGTGCAGTGTGATTTCGTTTCCAAAACTCTCTATGTAGGTTAGATTCGCTCTACCATTTAGATGGGCAAAAAAAAAAAAGTATATGTATATTTTAGACTTTCGTGGGAGCACTATGTAAATGTCCAGGTAGGTAAAGGAGGGTTTACTCTGTTCCAGGCCCCCTGCCCAGGGGCCAGGGAAGACAGCGCTAAAGTGTAGCACCGGCCCCTGCGAAAGTTGCTGTCCGGTGGCTGGGGGCGATGAGTGTTTGTTGAATGAGGGAGGTGAGCAGGACCAAGGAGTGGGAGACAAAGAGGAACTGAGGATGAGCTGAGGCTTCCCGAGACTCACAGAACTACAACCCCAGATAAAGCTTTCTGGGGGGGTTTATCTTTGGGAAGCTTGAAAGACACTTGAGGGACAAATGGCCCATTTTGATGAAAGGAAAGAAAGGTAGACTCAGAGCACATATAAAACTCATTTCAGGACGAGGCAAATTCTAGAATTAAAAGTTACTTTTAAGTATTATTTTAAGTACTTAGAAAAGAAAGCCATGAACTCTCAGAGACACTACAAGTTTACTACTTGCAAATTTCTTTAAAAAACAAAAATTTGCCCTAACTGGTTTGGCTCAGTGGACAGAGTGTCGGCCTGTGGACTGAAAGGTCCCAGGTTCGATTCCGGTCAAGGGCATGTACCTTGGTTGTGAACACATCCCCAGTAGGGGGTGTGCAGGAGGCAGCTGATCGATGCTTCTCTCTCATTGATGTTTCTGACTCTCTGTCCCTCTCCCTTCCTCTCTGTAAAAAATCAATAAAACATATTTTTTTTAAAAAAAGGTAAAAAACAAAAACTCATTGTGTGTTTAGAAAAGCTTTCCAGACGAAGTGGCCAGGATCACTTGTAATTTTTCCTTACTTCAGGCTCTTTAGAAACCATCTCTGACAATCCCCTGTGCCTAAGATGGTAAAACATTGATCACATGATCTGGTTTGAGTCATAGTTGAATGCCAGACTATACCCATAGCATGCTCACTTATTGGTTTAAGGTTAACTGCAGGAGAGCCTTGCCCAGTTAATGCTTATTAAGTTTGTGTGTGGCACAAGGCTCCAAGGGAAAATAGTGCCGGGGGGAAAGACCACACTGTGCAAAAGGATGGTCTGGCCAGGAAAAAGGACTTTAACTTGTCTAGCACTTTGCAAAAGGCACTCACCGTTGAGGATGCTGGGAGAGGCTCAAAGTAGTAAATGCTTTTTCAGAAGGCCTAGTATTTTGTTTGGTTTGGTTTTTGATTGCTGGCAGTCTCAGAGGGAGTGGCCTGCATGATGTGGCTGCGGAAGAATCTGCGGTGTTAGTGCTGTTCGTGGCCAGAGCTGGGGAGAGGAAATCCTCTCTGTCGGTGGAGCTGCATGTGGAGTTGTGGTCTCGGGTGTGGGGGCTGCGTGTTAGGGTGCCAGGGATGGAGACTGCGCAGAGTGAGTGAGCTTTGGGATGAGGCCCCGGGGTTGTGGGTGTGTGAGTGTGAGGGAGTCCTGTAAACCCAGGGGCCGGCCGGCCTGGACTGCTCTCCATTACCTTCTCCATGTGTTTGCCGGCTTCCAGGTGGTAGAGGGGTTAGGCTTATCCTCCCAGGGAAATTTGAGGTGAAAATCAGGGCATCTCTTGAGCACAACTTGCATGAAGGGGAGACATTAAGTGAGATAGTTTTCCACTTTGTTCCTAATAAGTGTGAAGCCAGAGGCTAAATTGGTGTTCTTTTTTTAATTTTTTTTTTTTTTTATTACTGCTGGGTTTAGGACTTGATTCTTGACTTCTATTATCTTCTTTTGAAGAGCCAGTTGAATGTTGTTATTTTTGTAATTTTCCAGGTTTTGGTTGTGAAACTTTCAGACTTATGTAATAGCAAGAAGATTTGTCTGTTGAAAGACTTGTGTGGACTGTTCACTGGATTTACCAGCTGTTAGCTGTTTGCCATGTGTGCACTCTATGTGGGTGTATCTACCTTTTTCTCTCTGGAACTCCTTAAAAGTAAGGTATAGTCCTCATGACAGTTTAACTCACTTAACTACTTTTCCTTGTAAACTCATAAGGACAAGGACATTCTTCTTCATAACCACAATTGAGTTCTGAAACCCAAGAAATCTCACACTGGTATTATAGAGATGCATTCCGTGTTCAGGTTTCTTTGATTGTCCCTAGAAGCATCCTTAAAACTTGAAGCTTAAAATTGTTTGTTTATTTATTTATTTACTTATCCAGAATTCAATCATGAATTCAACTGGGAGCTTTTACTATTTAGATTCTTGGCCCTTACTCACAAGAGTAGGGGTGGGGAACCTTTTTTTCTGCCAAGGACCAGTTGCATAGCCTACATAATAAAAGAGTAATATGCAAATAAACCAAACAGCAACACAACCGAACAACCAATTAAAGCATAATATGCTAATTATATGCTAAGGCTGCTCAACCGCTTGCTATGACATGCACTGACCACCAGGGGGCAGATGCTCAGACCAGTAGGTTAGCTTGCTACTGGGGTCTGCCAATCAGGACTGAGAGAGATGGGCCAGACATGCCCTGGAGCCCTCCTGAGGTGCCTCCCCAGCCCAGTCATGCACTGGTGGGGTCCCTCAGTTTGCCCTGCACCCTCTTGCAAGCTGGGACCCCTCGGGGGATGTCGGAGAGCCTGTTTCAGCCCGATCCTACAGGCCATTCCCCGTGGGAGGGTGACAGATGCAGGGCTCATAGTTGGTGAGCACTGCTGCGGCAGCACAAGCCTCTCCTGATCGGGGACTGATGGAGTGCGAGCCTGCAGCAGGCACAGTGGGGCTGGGATGATGGGAGCAATAGGTAGGAGCTGCAGTTGGTGTTGGACTGCGGGTTTTGGCCCGATCCCTGCAGGCCACACAGAGGGACCCCACCCGTGCACAAATTCATGCACTGGGCCTCTAGTTTATAATATAACTTAGAGGCCTAATGCATGGCTTCGTTGGAAGGTTGACTGGAAGGTCGTTCGGCTGTCCAGTCTAATTAGCATTTTACGCTTTTATTATTATAGATTCACAGGCCATGCAACATGACCAACTTAAACATTAGCTTGCTGTATTTGTTCAAACACTTAATTAAGTCGCCCCTAATGCCTTGGCAGGGCCAGACCAAATGATTTCTTGGGGCCTCATGGGCCAGATGTTCCCCACCCTTGCACTAGAGTATCTGATTCTTTAGAATGACCCTGGAGATCTGTATTTTTCCAACACGTTAATTTAAAAAAATTCAAACCTTCAAGACAGTCACAGGAAGATTATTTAGATTCACAAGTTGTTAATATTTTGATGTCTTTGCCTTCTATTTGTCTCTTCTCTCTCTCTCACACACGCACCATTTTATTCATTCATTTATTCATTTTTCTGCTGAATCATTAGAAAGTTAAATCATGATACTTTTACCTTGAATTCTTCGGCATATTTTTCCTAAGAACCAGGGTAAACTCCAACATAACCTCATGTAATTGTTATGCTCAGGAAATTTGATACTGCTACAGTGCTGTTACCTAACATCACGTTCACATTCAGATTTCCCTAATTTATTCTAAGGTCTTTTAAACTGACCCTCCAACCCACCTTTGAATTTTTTATGTTTCTTACAGTAAGGATTTCTTTTTAATTAGTTTTTTTTTTAACTCCCACAAAGTCTCACAGGTAAACTGTATGCCTTTTCTCTAAAATATGCATGTTGCCTTTTCTTTTTTTTTCCTAAAGATTTTATGAGCTAAATAGGGTGAAAATCATAATAAAAAGAAGTTGTTTTTTAAATTATCATTTCAACAGTCTAGTCATTTAAACTTGTGAGCCATGAAAAGTTGGGGGAAAACAGAAATAGAAACACAAGTAAGCTACATCTTGAAAGAAGTCAAGGATCCAGGGTTGGCAGGACTGTTGGGTGGCAGAGGAATTATACTCCACGCATGCAGGTGGACTTGAGGGGAAGTAACTGGCTTAGAACATTTTTGTGAGTCTGTCACCCCCCAGGTCCCTGCCAGAGTCTCTGCTGCTGGTGGATGACTGTCCACAGTTGCCACCTGACAGGCACCCACGTGCTTCCTCTGAGTTCGCCGGAGGCCTGACAAGGACCGTCGCCAGGGCTTACCACTCCTTCCAGCCCTGCTGGGCATCGACTCCGGGTGGCTACCGCTCCGTGTCTTGCTCCTGGGAGCCCCTTGCCTGACAGTCAACCCTTCTGAGTGAGATGCTGACAGGAGGGTGCGCACCCGAGCACCCTGTCCACGGGAAGCTGACATCCCGCCCGGAGTGCGTGCTCCTTGGCGGCTGGCGCCCTCTCACTGTGGCCATCGCTCCCCGGTTCTCTTGGCGCCTGCTCTGAGCAGCATGGCCGACCTTCAGTCTTCAGTGCCTGCAGAGACTGGAACCCACAGCAGCCGGTCCCAAAGCCTTATCGTAAAGCACAGGGCTCAGTCCGTTCCGAGAGGAGGGAGTTGGGGAAAGGAGGGTGAGCCCCAGGTGTTGGGCTTACACAGTTGTCGTGATGGAAGTGCTCCTGAGGTTTAGGAACTGGAGAGACCAGGAGGATCGTGGGTGTGTTTGTGGACAGGCTGAGTTTGGGATTTCCTCAAGTCATTCAAGTGGGGCATTGAGCAGGCAACTATGCGGGTTTGACAGTCAAAGGACATGAAACTATAAGCCGTATAGGAGGTACCTAAGGCCAGCTAGGGAGATGGCATAAGGATGGCTTATGGAATTTCCATCTTTACTAATTAATTAGAGGAGCATGAGCTAGCATAGGAGATTGGAAATTAGACAGTCCAGAAAGGTAGGCAGCATACCAAGTGATTCTGAAGTAACGCAAGCCAAGAGGAGAGAGAGAATGTTCTAGAAGGAGGGAGAATCCTCCTGAGAGGGCAAGTAAAATGGAGTTTTCGTTGGCTTCAGTGACATGGAAATCATCAGTGTGACATTCGAGTGGCTGTTAGCCTGGAGCCCTCCCTGTGCGGCAGCCAGGTTGCAACCTGCAGGTTGTAAGGCGTGAACGGGCACCTAGAAAACAAGGGCAGTGAACTAACTGCTTCACTGAGAATTTCACCTGGGATGGGAAGAAGAGAGGCAGAAGCAGAGGCTTGCCCCGGGGTAGAGGCCTGTGGGTGGTAACCACAAGTGAAAGGGTGGGGAGGGTGAGGAAGCTGAGGAGGGTGGCAGGAGGGAGGGGGGTGAACCAGGAGGGAAGCAGGGAGTGAATGCAGGTGAGGCCGGCCTTGTGTGGCTGGCAATCCCCAGGCCAGACGCGGCTGCTGATGGCTCTGCCTTCCCTGTGAGGTAAGAGGCGATGACCTATCTTGAGTAGGAGAAGACAGAATCATTTAGCGGCAAAGCAGTTCAGAACCGTCGGTGTGGGTAGTAAGAAAGTGAGATTTCTAGAGATGTGAGGTCAGACTGACAGGCAGCCCTGCGGGCGGGCTGCGGTGGCTCCCCTGCGTGCCCAGCCTGATTTCAGTGGGTGTGCCCGCTGCCCGCCGCCCCCCGCCCGCACAGCCATGGAGATGGTGAGTCACTGCTCATCCAGAGGCAGTTACTGCAGATGGATGCCTTGAAAGGACCTCGGAGGAGGGTCGGGGAGTGGCTTCAGTGATAGACAGTGGATTCTTTTTATTTATTTATTTTTAAAATATATTTTGTTGATTTTTTACAGAGAGGAAGGAGAGAGGGATAGAGAGTTAGAGACATCGGTCAGCTGCCTCTTCCACACCCGCTATTGGGGATGTGCCCCCAACCAAGGTACATGCCCTTGACCGGAATCAAACCTGGGACCTTTCAGTCCGCAGGCCGACGCTCTATCCACTGAGCCAAACCGGTTTTGGCGGACAGTGGATTCTTAAACTGGATTGGGTGCATGTGGAGATAGTGTTCTCTAGTGGCGGGGTGTGAACACGTGTCCTCAGTGTCTGCAGAGCTGCCTCTTGTTACTTCTGTAACACTGGCTATTTAACACTAGCTTTGGGGTGGTAAAACCGTACTTTAGATGTGCTTTGGAGGCTATACGTAGATGAGAAGTTTGTTTGTGTTTTAAATAACTGTGTCCTGGGTGTCTCATGATGTCATCCTGGAGCCCTTCTATGGACCCAAACAAGCTGAACTTCCTTAGCAAAGTTGCAGAATCCCTTAGGATGGAGAAGCCAGGAGGGTAGCTACTGAGGTATTTCAATAAGAGTGAAGATGAGATTGGGAAGGTGAATCGGGTGGGGTTTATAGCAAGCTCCATGGTAAGATTTACCCTAAGAATGAGTGTTGGGTACAGAGGGAGGGGAACAAGGCTAGTGGGAATGAAACAGGAAGGAAAGAGGACCTGCCAGGTTGGCCACATGTGGTTGTGGTGGGAATTGAGGTGAAGAAGACTTTGCTGGGGGGATGAGGGGGAGGGGAGCAGGCAGTCACTGGAGGGGGTGGATGACAGTGATGAGGCAGGGTGGGGAGTATAGTTGGATGGTATGGACTTCACAGGAACAGGTTATTATTGTGTGTGTGTGTGTGTGTGTGTTTCCCCTTTTTTTAAGTGGTGAGGAAATGGTGGTCTGGGAATTAGCAGAAGTAAGAGCTCCTCTCTCTTCCTCCAGACCCAGAGAGTTAAGGATGGCTAGTGGACCTGCAGCATCACATCATCCAGGGAATTTATTAGGAATGCACATTCTCGGGCCCCATCCAGACCTACAGAATCAGACACTCCGGGCTGGGCCAGCAGAGTGTTTGGCAAGCCTCCAGGTGACGGGTGAACCTCTGCTGTCAGGTGGCTGGTTGGTGAGGGGAGGGAAGTAGTCAGTGCTGGTCTGTGAGAGGCAGGATGGATTCTCACCTGTTAGGTTCTGGAGGAAGGTAGAGCCCAGGACTCAGGGGACATAGGTCTTGGCTCGCCTGCTCTCTAGTGATGTCAGGCTGATAATAATAGCCTCAGAGCGCACATTAGACATTTGTCTTTGCTTGGACCTAGGAGTTGCTGTTAGTCCCAACAGCTCTGTGTGTGTGTGTGTGTGTGTGTGTGTGTGTGTGTGTTTTGCGTGGAGGCCGTGTGGCTAAAGAAGGAATGGGATAGCCCGCTATGTCCTACGGTGTGTTGTTCTACTTACAGCAGAATAGAGGACCATAAGAGGCCATGCCTACTAAAGCAACTAGCACCTCCAACCTGCTTCTGAGGCCTGAAACACGTCATACAGGTGAGCTGTAAGTCAACAGAGCAAGATATTTGTTTTCTTTACTGTCCTGCACAGTCACATGCAAAGGCCATGAAGAATTGAGACGTGAAGTTGATTAGATCACAGCCTTCCTTGTTGATCACAGTTATTCACCCCCACACATAAAATATATTCGCCTCCATGCTCAGGCTCCCCAAAACTGGTCTAATCCCAATATCAGGCTCAAAGTCCTGAGTCTTATTAACATCAGTCCCAAAGGCAACTCTTAGTTCGGAGACTTTACAAACTAAAAATACAAGTTGTCTGCCCATCCCCTGTGCTCATACACGCACCTCTACATACCTAACGTGCACTGGTGGGCGAGGGAGAGGTTAAGTGCCAAAACTTTAGGCAGAACAAGAACGGGGAGGCACATAAGTCACTAACCCACTGGAATTCTGAAGTCCTGTGGGACATGTGGCCTGGTCCTAGGAGTGTTCCTTGACTGGGTCCAGTTCTGTGCCCTCCAAGCAGCCTCCAATACAGTGTTTTCCATTGCTCTTAGCGCTCTCTCTCTCTCTCTCTCTCTCTCTCTCTCTCTCTCTCTCTCTTTTTCTCTCATCATCATCTTTCATGGTTACATCTGAAGAAGGTTGTGGTGAATATGTCCTTCCTGGTGGCTGAGCAACCTTCTCTGCGTGATTCCTGCTTTTCCCAACAGCTTTTAACTGAAGATAGTTAAGTTGTCTTGGCTAGGGTTTTTAAGACATGGCTTGCTCTGTGCACATTAAATTATTTTTGAACTGCATAAGCATTTCCCTTCCTAAAAAATGACTTGCCATGATAAGAGATAGTTCCTTGGAATTCACAATTTCTTTTTCCCTTTAAAGAAGCGTTGTGATAGATTCAATGTTGCTTCAGAGACATCCTAGTCACCCTATGTAGGAGAATCGGTTTGCCATTATGTGAAACGGAGGAATGAAGACATCTTATTGACATAACTGGACTAAACTGTTACGGAAGACGAAGGACAGGGTTGACTTTAGGACATGTGAATGTGTGTGAGGAAGATTTGTCGAGGAGGGGTAATGGGAGCTGAAGACTCAGGGGTGAGGTGCATCCAAATTTAAAAGCTGTGATTCTTGTCTCTGGTCAGCATTTGGCCGCAGACCTGTAATTAGAATGCAGCTGGCCTTGGACGGAGTGGAGAAACCCTAGCAGCTCTGGCAATCTGGTGGCAGGAAAGGCTCAGGAAGAGAGCTGGGAATTGGAGGTGGGGAGGCCATGCACCAGTTCTGACCCAGTCAACACAAATGTGCTGCGTGGGTGACTTCAACAAGTACTTGTATGCCTAGTTTGTGCAAGACATGTTTTATAGGCAAGGGAACTGAGGCCTAAGATTTGATGGCTTTCCTCAAACCAAAGCTGATAAAGAAGCTGTGTTCTGGGTGTCTCATGATATCCTGGAGCCCTTATAGGGACCCAAACAAGCTGAGTTTTCTTAGCAAAGTTGCAGAATCAATTTGGATGGTTGTTAAGCCAGGAGGATGGTTACTGAGGTATTTCAATAAGAATGAGATGTGATTAGGAAGGTGAATTGGGTGGGGTTTATAGCAAGATCCATGGTAAGATAAGAATGAGTGTTGCCCTAACTGGTTTGGCTCAGTGGATAGAGCGTCGGCCTGTGGACTGAGGTGGTCCCAGGTTTGATTCGGTCAAGGGCATGTACCTTGGTTGCAGGCACATCCCCAGTAGGAAATATGCAGCAGGCGGCTGATCGATGCTTCTCTCTCATCGATGTTTCTGACTCTCTGTCTCTCTCCCTTCCTCTCTGTAAAAAATCAATAAAATATATATATTAAAAAAAATAAAAAATAAAAAATGAGTGTTGGGTACAGAGTGGAGGGGTGTTGAGTTCTGGGTCTTTTGAGGGTGAAGTGCACCACCCACCATGCGAGTGCAGTGGCTTGGTTTCCAGGGTGCCAAGGAAGGGTCTCTTGTCACCCTCACGCACTCTCTGAAAACGGAATAAAAGGAAGCCTCGGAAATATTTGTGGAATGAAATTGTATGATGGTGGGTCATCTTAAAACCTTGTCAAAAAATAATAATACTATCTTTCAACGTTTTAGATAGCACTAACTTTTAGTGGGACAGATCTTTGAGGAAAGGAATGGTGGGCGGAAGACAACTAAGACACTCATCAGCTGTGTGTAGTTGGCCCTGGTGCCATTTGCCAACTCCTCTTCAGAGCATATGCATATATATATATATATTCCATTTGCATGTGAAACATTCGATGTGACTGAGAAAATGAAAGACTCGTAAACAACTTTGAAAGGCAAGCCTTGTTCTGGATACTATCTGTGCTAAATTAATTTAGAATACTAATCAGATCTCTGATGAGTTCTGTGCACTGCTACCTTAGATCAGTGAACACGTGGTACTAAAATTGGGCTGGTTTTATTTCCCAGGGGAGAATATTTGGAGCATGGGGTTGGAGGAAAGTAGAACAAAATCAGAGTGCGGTTGTCCCTGTCTTTCTAGATCCTTCTCTGAGATAGTTTCTCAGATCAGTACTCTTCCTGGCCACAAGCTCCTTCCCTCCCTGCTCCCTCCCTCCCAGCCTTCCGGCCATGTTCCCCCCACCCCTTCACTCCCCCTTCCTTCCTTTCCTTCTGCCTTTCTTCCCAGCTCTCTCCTTCCTTATCCAGTAAAACCATTTTTTTATTGTTGCTGTTGGAGTCATTAGTCTTGGGATGGTAATGCCTATGAATCAGAATTCTTGAGTGTTCATTTCTTTCCATGTAGGGTTCGCTGTTTCATTCAAACTAAGTAATAGTCTTTTCATGGAAACATTTGATTGGATTCTGAAGGGCCAAATCCAGCTGTTTCTGGGCTTGGGACCACCTTGTAGAGCAAGACTTGCTTCAGATTTGAATACGTTGGTCCTTGGGCTCAAAACTATGGAAGACAGGCAGCGCGGTTTGCTCTGTTGCATCGGATCCCGCATGCTTGATTTTTTTCTTTAGGGTTTGGGTAGGAAGATAGGACCAAAGAAGAAAGGAATCCCATACGTGGGAGAAAGGCTGTGGGCTATTAGGAGTGCCTTCCAGCCTGAGTGGCTGGCAGTATTTGGCCATGAGGAAGAGGCCTCTAAAAATAACCGGTGAGCAGTGTGCAGGCAGGTCCGATTTCAGCTCTCCGGGCCTTGCCCCCGGGCTCCAGTGGGGAAGGGCCTGCCACCTGCGGAGGGAGCTTCGGGTTTTGACTTCACTCTATGTCTCCCGCTCATGGACTGAGAAAACAAAATGGCTGAAGGTAAAGGTGCATTCTTTCTTGTTTGGGCTCAAAGTGGCTTTGGATCCCGGCGATGGCTGCCAGACTCATTGTCGCGGTGTGCTGTTAAAGTATTTTTGGCTCAGTGCTCCGACTGCATCCTCCACATTTTCTAGTTTGAACTCCTGGACTTTCCCCAGTAGTTTAATTTCTTTATGGAATAATCTGTCTTTAATCTGAATATGTTTAGGTGTCTTGACTTAGAACTGTCTTTTAGAATATTGTCCTGCTAGAGGCCGTATTTATGAAATTCACAAAAATGTACAGGCACTTTATTATTATTATTATTATTATTATTTTAGTTTTAAGAGTTAATCACAGTGAGCTTGAGGAATTGTGTGTGGTAACGCATACAGAATTATAGGACATTTATAAGTTCCTCTTGTCCTAATTTATTTGGTTGGCTCAAGCAGTCTCAGCATACGTGGAAACAACTCATTTTTGCGAAGCAGAGGATTAATGCAAAGAAAAGACGCTAGGATCTTATTTTTTTTAAAAATTAAGTCATTAATCTTCCAGTGTTCTTTAATGGCGTGTTGAATTTACATTTCTTTTTGTATGTGTTTGTCTTTGCTTTACATTTTAAGATAGTCTTCCTATCTAGATTGTCTTCCCACGCAGTGAAAGCAAATAACTTTGGTTCATTTGTTGGAAAACTTACTTATGAAAAGAAAACTAGACTTATCGAGACTGCTTCCAACTCGCAGCTGCCTGAGCGGCCCTGGAAGGCTTCTATTATTAGTAGAGAGAATACGAGGACCTCTACTTGGAGCACCGTGTGGGATACACGGTGGGAATGGGTCACTTGACTATTCTAAGAAAGTGCCTCATGGCACCATGGAAAAGAATCTGAGGGGGATGGCTGACTTTCAGTTCTTTTAGGAGACATTACCCCTGCTCCACTTCTGACCCACTTTCAACAGTTCCGGCTCCCAAAGGATGACATGTTGTAACATGAGAAAAGGATCAGTTTGATGAATTGCTTGGCAGTTTTATGGTGTGTGTGTGTGTGTGTGTGTGTGTGTGTGTGTGTGTGAGTGTGTGTGAGTGTGTGTGTGTGTTCAAATGTGTGGAGTTTATGAAAAATACAAAACTGCCTGCATAATGCCAGTCAACTTGTAAATGGTGGGTTGGTAATTTAGTTAGTGGTAGTCCAGTTAAGTAGTTCTTTTCCTCAACCAAGTACATTAAAATGACCTGTCGTCCTTCGCCCACTCTTCATTTCCATGGTCATTGTCTGTGTTGGGTAGTATGTGAGGACATTTTCTCTGATTTGGAGGTCACGTACTTTTAGATGGCTCAACATGGGGAAAAAAATGAATCACATAGTCCTTGTCATGTTCTTAAGTCCCATGAAAAAACCTTTTTGACTAATCCTTGGGACCACAGGTTGAATGTGGAGCCAGAAAATGAAATGAAAACCTTTGGATTTATTCCGATTTGAGAAAATGGGGACAGCTACTCGAGGTTCTTCTAGAATACTTTGCACCAACATCAGGTTTCAGGTTTGCTTAGGGAGTGTTAACCGCTCTTGAAGGGTTTTCCTTACTATGCTTTTTTCAGTTTAATTGGGAAGAAACTGATCTGTCCTGTGGGACGATGCATGCCATATTCACGGAGTGACAGGAGAGTTTTATTTGGGATCAAGTAAAAGTCCCCTCAAAAAAGATGTCCTAGGATAAGTGGTTAGAATGAGTCTCAGGAAAGATCCCTTTCTATAATTTGCTGTTTTGTTCCTTTATGGAATTCATAATAACAGTGATAAGTTTCACAATAATAATAGAGTAAAACCTCAGTTATTAGGCATTATAAAGGGATGGTTAATGTATTGCTACTAATTTCTGGTTCTAAGCAACATTGAATCTTTCAAAGTGATAAATATGTTTAATAAACACATATTGAATGAAAATAAGATTTATTGTACATTTCTTGCATTCTTAAACAGTTTGAGATGTCTTAATGGAAAAATCAATATGAAGGGCATTTTACCTTGTCCTAAAGATTATTTTAAGACTGCTCAAGGTTTGCCTACAAGCATCAATCATAAGTGGCCTCCTGCCACGGTTCCTTCCAGCTCCCCGTCCACTCTGGCTGCGGGAGTCATGCCTTTTATAGGCTTCCCTCCACGCACACCTTGTTGCTTTAACTCCTGTGGGTTAGGTTGCCTTTAGTTTTGTGCCATGTGTTAATGGGACACTTGATTGAAGTTGTTAGGATCGTGTTTAAAACAAATATATAAGTAGACTTTGGGTTAAGGCATGTTCTTTAGGGTTTGGCTTTCTTGCTCCTCCTCCTCCCAGTGCCTTCTGGTCCATGTGTTTATATAATTAATCTTAAAAATATTTTCATACTGATGGTGTTGCAGGTCAAACGCTTCCATGAATATTGCCGAATTCACTTGGATAAATGATATTTCCCTTTTGGAAATCTCAGAACCTTTCCTCCTCCATTTCTGCCTCAAGAAAGAAATAGAAATGGAGAAAGAATTTGAAGATTGAAATCTTCAATTATTATTATTTTTTGCTAGCTATTAATTTTTTAAAATTAAAGTATAATAGACATACAATACTATCTGAGTTCCAGGAGCGTGCCACAGTCAGTCAACATTTATAAATGTCACCCCAATAAACCTAGTAACCATCTGTCACTGTACAAGGTTATTATACTACTGACTATTATTTATGCTGAATATTACATCCCTGAGACTCGCTCTTAGTTTATAATTGGAAATTTGTACCTCGTATTTTTCTTCACCTTTTTCACCAGTCATCCCACCTCTCTATAAATATGGAGCATACTTTTATCTAGGTACACTTAATTAAGTAAAAATTGATTATCGAGTAAAAATTGCATCGTGTCTGACACATATGCTGAATAAATATGTTAACTGGATGAATAAAAGGATGAACTGTGCCTATTCACTCTTATTGTCTTCTAGTTAATTAGTAACAGCAAAGACACTGATGGTGTCAATTACAAAATGTCCAAGAGGAGATGAGACAAGGACCCAGCTTTCCTGCAATGTTTGCACTGAAAGTTTTTAAACAGAAAATTTAAACTTGGTTCTTAGAGGCAATAAGTAGTCAAGGGGAGAACATTCTAAATCATCCTAATTCTCTTACAGTCTGTTATAGTTCCACTAGAGGCCCGGTGCACGGAATTTGTGCATGGGGTGTGTGCCCCTCTGCCCAGCTTGCACCCTCTCCAATCTGGGACCCATCGAGGGATGTCCGACTGCCTTCCTCATTGCCCCTAACCACTTCTGCCTGCCAGCCTGATCACCCCTAACCACTCACCTGCCAGCCTGATTGATGCCTAACTGCTCGCCTTCAGGCCTGATCACCCCTAACTGTCCTCCACTGCAGGCCTGGTCCCCTCCAACTGCTCTCTCCTGCAGGCCTGGGGTCTCCCCAACTTCCCTCCCCTGCAGGCCTGGTCACCTCAAACTGTCCTTCTCTGCTGGTCTGGTCACCCCATAACTGTCCTCCCCTGCAGGCTTGATTGCCCCCAAATGCCCTCCTTGTAGGCCTGGTCCCTCCTAATTGCCCTCCCCTCTGGCCTGATTACCCACAACTGCCCTCACTTGCAGGCCTGGTTCTTTCCAACTGCCCCCCCCCTGCTGGCCATCTTGGGGGCAGGATCTTTGACCACATAGGGGCAGCCATCTTGTGTGTTGGAGTGATGGTCAATTTGCATATTACTCTTTTATTAGATATAATAGAGGCCTGGTGCACGGGTGGGGGCTGGCTGGTTTTCCCTGAAGGGTGACCTGGATCAGCTTGGGGGTTCTTTTTTTCTTTTTTCTTTTTTAAAAAATTTATTAAGGTATTATGTGTACATAGCTTACCATTGCCCCCCCCCCTCCCCCATATATGCCCTCCCTCCCCAGAGTTCTATGTCCATTGGTTGTACTTTTATGTATGCATACCAGTCCTTCGGTTGATCCCCTGTCTCTCCCACATCTCCCTACCCCTCTCCCCCGCTGTCATTTGACAGTCTGCTTGTTTTTTTACTGTCTCTATATCTATCTTTCTATTCATTAGTTTATAATGATCTTTAATATCCATAAATGAGTGAGGTCATGTGGTGTTTCTCTTTCATTGACTGGCTTATTTCACTCAGCATGATGCTCTCCAATTCCATCCAGGTTACTGCAAATGATGAAAATTCCTTCCTTTTTATGGCCGCATAGTATTCCATGGTGTAGATGTACCATAGTTTTCTGATCCATTCATCTGCTGATGGGCACCTAGGCTGTTTCCAAATCCTAGCTATTGTAAATTGTGCTGCTATGAACATAGGGGTGCATATATCCTTTCTGATTGGTGTTACTGGTTTCTTAGGGTATATTCCTAGGAGTGGGATTACTGGGTCAAATGGGAGTTCCATTTTCAGTTTTTTGAGGAAGCTCCATACTGTTTTCCACAGTGGTTGCACCAACCTGCAATCCAACCAGCAGTGCACGAGGGTTCCTTTTTCTCCACAACCTCACCAACATTTGTCATTTGTTGTTTTGTTGATGTTGGAGCTTGGGGGTTCTTTTGGGGCATGGGGCGGCCTGGGTGAGGGGCCTATGGTGGTTTGCAGGCCAGCCATGCTTCCCGGCCACCCAAGCGGAGGCCCTGGAATCTGGGATTTATTTATCATCTATAATTGAAATTTTGTAGCCTTGAGCGAGCCAAACCTGCATGCTCTGTGGCTGCAGCCATTTTTGTTGCCATTTATTTATTTTCTATAATTGAAACTCTGTAGCCTTAAGCGGAGGCCAGGGCAGGCCGGAGCAGGCCGGAGCAGGCAGAAAGCTTGGCTCCCTCCATTGTCAGAGAAACCCAAGCCTCTTATTATCTCCCTGGCCGCAGCCATCTTGGTTGGGTTAATTTTAATACTTGCTTCTGATTGGCTGGTGGGTGTGGCTTGTGGGTGTAGTGGAGGCACAGTCAGTTTGCATATTACTCTTTTATTAGATAGGATTAAAAGTCTTCCTGTGCACAGGTGTTTAATAAACTCACACATCACTGCTCCTGTGTCTGTGATGCTCCTCCACCCCACAAAGCTACTCTCTATTTCTCCCCTTTTTTTTTCTCTTTCTTTTTAAATATATTTTATTGATTTTTTACAGAGAGGAAGGGAGAAGGATAGAAAGTTAGAAACATGGATGATGAGAGAGAAACATTGATCAGCTGCCTCATGCACACCCCTTATTGGGGATGTGCCTGCAACCAAGGTACATGCCTCTGACCGGAATCCAACCTGGGATCTTCCAGTCTGCAGGCCAATGCTCTATCCACTGAGCCAAACCGGTTAGAGCAAAAATGTGCATATCTTTAAAACAAGAATTTCAGTTTATTTTTTCTTCCAGAAGAATTGGCAGTAGATTCTTGATTTTAGCCACTGGAAAATTACTCCCAGGATTTTATCCTTAGCTCTGGGTTTAGGTGTCAGAAAGCAGGTTCTAGGTTCTACATTAGAACTTGTCAAGTTTTAGAAATCATGTGATTCGGCCCACTCAGCATGGATCAAGGAACTCAGGACCAATGAAGCCGACGTCTGTTCCTAGCTCTTTCTAACCCGTGCTGGTGACTCTGGGTGAATTATTTCATCTTTTCTCTATAAAACAGAGGTCCTTACTCCTGTCCTGGCGGGGGACAGTTGGTAGCATTTGGGCGTGTTTTTGTCATAATCACTGGAAGCTGCTTCCCTTTGGACCAGCAGACACTGGGGATGCCATCTGCTCTGCAGCGTGAGAAGCAGCCCTCAGGATGCAGGGTGGTCCTGTGTGCACACCCAGGAGTGCCCTCTCGAGGGACACTGATGACAGGGTGGTGAGAACCCACGCCCGGGAAAGCACGTGGAGGCGCTGACACCTGCTCACCAGCAGGAGGTGGTGCCCCACTTTCTTACCTGGTGGATAAACATCTCCTTTGCTCACAGGGCATGTTAGGATAGGACCTCTCCTCTTACTGTCATTATAACATGTGCATAATAGTTCCTATACGTGCTCCTGCCAAAGAGAAACTTGAATGTCATGGTCTTCCCTTTTAAGGACGGTTCTAACCGTTTTCTGTCAATATCTCTTGACTTTCATCATTTTTGTTTATTTCTGGCTGCAAGAAGAATAGTTCCAGGAGGATAAAAGGAACATTAAACATGCCAAAGGTGACAAATGACACTTTTGGGGGACGGCAGTTTACCGAGCTGTTTCCTGCACTGAGGCCAGCTGTGAACGAGCCCCTTCCTGTTTCCTGAAGGCCCCAGGGTCTCATGAGGAGGGCTGGATGGCACTGTTTTGCTTCTCTTCTTCCCTGATCGTGGTTCCTGCCAATTGTTTCCTTCCTCCTTCTGTCTCTCTTTGGCTAAGCATGGAGGGTGGTTCTGAGGAGAGAGATTTCCTGTGATAGTTGCCAGGATTTTTAAATTTTATTTTTATTATTTTTTAAAAATTTAAATTCTTTATTGTTTAAAATATTACATAAGTCTCATTCCACCACCACCCCCATTGTCCTCCCCCCTGGTCGCCCCCTGCCCCCCCATATTTAAGACTGTACAGAAATTAAAAGGGGCAGAAGAGGATTTGGTACATTTCACTACAATTTCATTAAATTGTTGATAATGCCCTGAGCTTTGAAGGAGGTAATATTTAGGTAGTTTGGAGAAAAAAAAACTTGGAAGGAATAGACATATTATATGATACTTTATTTTTTTATTTTTTATTTTTAAAATATATTTTATTGATATTTTTACAGAGAGGAAGAGAGAGGGATAGAGAGTCAGAAACATCGATGAGAGAGAAACATCAATCAGCTGCCTCCTGCACGCCCTCCACTGGGGATGTGCCCGCAACCAAGGTACATGCTCTTGACTGGAATCGAACCTGGGACCTTTCAGTCTGCAGGCCGACGCTCTATCCACTGAGCCAAACCAGTCTTGGCTGATACTTTATTTTTTAAAAATTATTAGTCCATTCGTCATTTCTTACTTTCATTACTTAGAAGCTAGGGCTTTGCATATGTGGTGTGGGGTCTAAGCAGAATCTTTCATTTCCAAAATCTTTATTTTGTGTAACATGTTTGGAGAATTTAAGTTGAAAGTAGTTTTGAAACGAACTGACTGGGACGTTGTCAGTACTTGAAATTACTGGAGACATAACTCAGTGAAAAGAGGTGCTTGATTTTAAGTGTTTTCTTGCATAATGACATTGTCCATCATTTCATTCTTAAATAGACACAAAGCACGGAGGACACAAGAATGGAAGGAAAGGAGTGCTTTCCGGAAGTTCATTCTTCACTTGGTTTATGGTTATTGCTCTGCTGGGCGTCTGGACATCCGTCGCTGTCATCTGGTTTGAGCTTGTGGATTATGAGGAAGTTTTAGGTAAGAATTTTGATTTCATTTCTTATGTGAATTTGTCAGAGTGTAAATGACATCCCTTAGTTGATTGTAAAGATTTATCAGCTTCTTTTCCTAATGTTAATTTCTGTAGCCTTTCCGTTGTTCCCAGTAGAAAAAAAGGATGTTATCAGGTTACCTTGGAAGCTGGCTTTTCAGCTTCTTTGAACATGATCTATAGTTTTAAAAAAAGGCTTTAGATTGTACATGTATCACATAGGAAAGTCTTATCCAGCAGTAGGTGCTCTCACTACAAGAAGTACTCTATAATTTCTATTCTATTTTGTTATATTATGAATTTTAAAAATACAGGTATGAGCCACTGAATTGACTTTAGGATCCATTAATGGATCATAAACATACAATTCACAAGACCTTGCTTAGAAAGCATTTGTCTTTGTTGTAGAAATGTGTGTGTGTGTGTGTCACACAGCTTTGGTCATTGTGCTGTTTTGAGGAAGTTGACATATTGTTTTTGATAGTTATCCATCCTCCTTCCCTTCCTTTTTCTTTTTCTCCTCCCATAATGACTGCAATTTTTCATGATTGTTTGCATTAATGGTTCTTCGTCATTTTGTAGTCATACTTTTTTTTTAAAACCTCACCAAGTCTTTTTATGAAATTTCAGATGAAATTCATGTATCAACATTCAGTATCATAAATATTTGAAAATCAACAGTTTACTGACTCTTAATGCATTCATCACTTGGTGCTATCCTCATCATAATCTATTTCAAGAATAATTCCATCACCCCTCCCTCCCAAACACCCAGTTCCCCACTCCTTTTCTCTCCTGGAAAATGCTAATACACTGTCTGTGGATTTTCCTGTTCTGGACAGTTCATATATATGGAATCATACAGTATGTGGCCTCTGTGTCTGCCTTTTGCACTTAACATAATGTCCTCAAGATTTAATACTCCCATCTTTATGGCTGAATAATATTCCATTGTATGGATATGCCACATCTTGCTTTTCCATTCATCAGTGATGGACAGGAGAACTGTTTCCACTTTCTGGCCATTGGGAATAAATATCCTTCCTCTTTAAATGCCCAGTGGAAGATGTGGATCCTGTCATTGATCAAAATCCATACTTCTCTGTATACACAATATTGTGTGGAAAATCCCCTCCCTTGCATAGACCCTCTTGTACTGCTTGACTTATTAGATTATAGCCCTTTTTCTGGGGGCATAAAGGCAAAGAGTAACCAAACATTCTTACATGTAATCTGCCTTGCATTGAAGCAATTTTCTGGCTAAATCGATGGACTAACAGAAGAAGTATTTTAGCGTACAGACAACCTTCTGTGTAATCTGTGCTTTGGTTGACTTCAGAAAACAAAGAATTCCAAATTACAATCATATGTTGCTAGAGGAGAGGAAGTCTGTTACAGAAGATGAGATTGCAGATATTTGTACATTGAGCACAAGTAACAATTTCTGTGTTTTTACATGCATGCAGCCAAAGCAAAGGACTTCCGTTATAACTTATCGGAGGTGCTTCAAGGTAGGCTCTTGGAGATGCATTTTCAGTCCACTTGTGTTGGTCTCTTAAAATCTTATCCTTATTCTTCCAATTCAGCTATCACCTGCATCAGAGAATGTAAGTGGTGCCGGGGCTGACCAGCAGACCCTGAGTGACAGATGAATGGATGACTCCGACACAACATTTGCTTGTGAGAGAGAGGGCTAAGGGACTGCCTGGCTAAAGGAACCCAGATAGCATAGATTGCCTGTCTCCTTAGGCTTTTATTATAGCAGCAGTATGAGATAAAGTTTATCTTTAAGATATAATCAGTAGGATTAATTATCTGGGGAGGGCACCTGTGTTTGTGGTGTCCTTTAAGCAAGGACACCCAAAGATTTAAGCATAAGGATTCCAGTAAACACCCAGGGGTCTGCATGTGCACAGACTTGTTTGGAAAGCTCAAGGAATAATTAGGGGCTCCACCTTTGACACTCCCCTAAGTCTCTCCTAAGTCGGAATTCCAATCAACAGGGCAGGTGGTTTTTGGCACACTTCCCTTTCCTCAGATTGTCCTCCTTAACAAACTTTCCAACCAAGTCTCATGTACTGCCCCCAACAAAGGACCAATTTCTCTTTTTAAGGTTGTCAGAAATTAAAATATTTTTCATGTTCCTAATGTTTGAGCTCTGTGCTGTATGTAGCCTCGACCTGCAGATCAGTGCCTTCCATTTTCTTAGCTTACAGAATTCATAGCTCTCCTTTACTATACCTGTCCTTTTTTAATGTGTGTGCTGTGTAAGCCAGACTTTTACATCGAAAGCTTACTATTTTCCCGAGTCAACAAGGGCTCTGGGAGGGTAAAGATTGGCCCTAGCTGCTCTACTACAAAAGTCCTGCCTGTTCTTATGCTATGTTTTCATCTACTTTTTATTAAAGAACTGATAACAGTGCTGCCCACTGCTTGTTTAGTGTTCATGCTATATTGGCAAATGTGGTTTAAATATTGCTGTACATTATTATATCTTTTCACAGCCACTATCGATTGGTGATTTATCAAATTATATTGATTGTAGGGTGTTTTTTTAAAAAAAAATTAAATGTATTTGACTCATTTGAAATGGTAATTAAGCATAACAGTGCTCCTAGATGATAAAGCTTTATTGAAATCTTAAAAAAGATGATGAGCAAAAGGCTCTGGTAGCATTCTCAGATTTTTTTGTTTTAAGCTTTTTTTTTCCTTTTCATCATAGTAGATGGCTAGTGCTAATTAAATTTTTAAGTAGGATAACGACGGTAAGTTTCTTTGTGATTTTAGGAAGCCAGTTTTACATGCTTTATTTTCAGAGGTCTTTTAAAAAAAGATTGATTCATGATATTTCTGTTGTAAGTGATTGTAGTAAAATATAAAATTAATTGTCCTCTTATTCTGAGTACTTTTACTCGATGTGAATTACATTTAATCTGTATGTGAGGCTTGGTGTGTGTTCCTCTTGTTTTGAAATTTGATGGTGGAGCTTCATAATTTGGGAACATTACATGTCATGTGATTGTTAGAAATGAATCAATATTATTCCTTATATATGTTGAAATCTTTAAAATATTTGTAGCACTGTAATTATTAAACATCAGGGTATTGTGAAACCTTTAAAGAAAATATTATCTCAGTTACATGTTGGAAGATTTGTTAAGCAAATGTTTCCTGAGTCTCTTTAAATGAATCGCCCATCGTTTTTAGGTCAGATGTTAATGTAGCACCGCTTTTCGGGATTAAAAGAGCAAAGAACTGCATTGATCAGTAGCACTGATGGTTGATGTGTGGGAAGGCAATAGTGGTGGCATTACCTTATTAAGATTGTTTTTCCTTTTGTTCCCATATCCATTTTTCTTCCCCGCTTGTAGGAAAACTAGGAGTCTATGATGCTGATGGTGATGGGGATTTTGATGTGGATGATGCCAAAGTTCTATTAGGCAAGTAGACGTTCACTTTTTGTTAGTGTTGCTAAAATACTGGGAATAAAAGAATATTTTTGCCTTGATGATATCTGTGTCAATTGTATACATTTTATGGAAGATATTTTATCTTCCTTTAAAATTTCTTTATTGATTAAGTTATTACATGTGTGTCCTTATCCCCCCATTATTTCCCACTTAAGTCATGTGTTTCACTCTTGCTGAAATGTTAAAGGTTTAATTTTTTTTTTGTGGACTCACATTTTTATTTACTTTTCTAAAGCTCTTATAGATATACTTTTAATAAGTATAACAACTTGATTTTTTTTTTCTTCAGGTTTAAAACACTTTATAGTCTGAACTTACCATTTAAATATATAATGTGCTAGTTTGTTTTCAAATATGGTAATTACTGCATTTTTCTTAGCACCATTTGATAGAATCCACTTCCATTTGAACATATAAACTTTTAAAAGATTACATGAATTCATTTTGAAATAAAAAAGTAATAGTAAACATCTTAAAATGTGATGTGCATATTTTTTTTAAAAAATGACCTAGTGCTTCTTGGCCAGGTTTCTTTATTTTGGAAGTTGTGAGTCCTTTGTTTTCTATCACCAGAATTGCCTGTCTTTATCGTTGACATGTTCTTCTGATAAATAAATATGTGATATTCTCTCATTTGTTTTAAAATGTTGTTTTATTTAGAAAGGATGGTATTGGTTTAATTTGCAAATTTCCTGTAATCTGGCCTGGGAAATATATATTTTTCTGCCTACTAAGCTGCATCATTTCCTTTCCTTAGACCCAATTTTATATATGTTTCCTGGGCATGAAAAAAAATGGGAGGATACCACATCTGTGGCTAATGAAACTGATTTCAGTAGATTTATCTTAACCTTCCCATAAAACAGTAAGCTCTAAATATGAAAAAAAAAAGGGTTTAGTTGTGATTACATGTAATATAACTTCTTAATTTTACTTCACATTTTATTATTGCTCGGGGAGGATTATGTTTGCTATTTAACAGTGGAAGCTCCTCTCGATGAAATTTCTTATCCTGTCTTAACCTTAATGAAATCTTCTATGTAATTCCATCATTACATAGCTAAAATTGAGTTTATATAAATGTAGTGAGTCTCAGGAGACTCTAATCCCTGGTATGCAAAATAATAAAGCTATATGAAATTAAACATGATGGAATGATGCTGAGTTGCTTGCCTATAAGTGTTTTTACTCCATTTTATTACTTTGTTTTTTATTATTTTTAATTTTTTAAATTTATGCTTATTGCTTTACTTTAAATAATGGATCCTGAATAGTAAAGCTTTTTAATTTTAAAAATAACTTCTTGTGGACCAAGCTGCCTCATTTTTAGAAATATTATTTCTCATCTATATTTTATTGATTCTTTTGGCTTTAAATGAGCTATCTGGTCTGTCAGCTATTAGAATTAAATATGTTATTTTTCTATAAAACACACTGATTTACAAAGCAAACTTACATTAATAGCTTGATTTTTTAGTGTTACATTTAGACTGCAAGGTTTGTAAGCAACCACTAACAAGTTAATGAATTGTTAGTGAACAGTGCCATTTGCAGATAGACATATGTGATATGGGCAAATTATAACTTCTGTGTGCTTTTTTTAAAACTAGAATTATATATTCGGAGGTGGAACCAAATTTGGTGAATATGAGTTCATTGGTAATTACACTACTGAGGGCACAAAGGTGCAGATAAATGATTTTGCCCGGTAGGTGTACTAATTTGCAGTTGGCTTGTAGCTTCAGGAAAGATAAACAAATCATAGGTGAGCTCTTTGGCTCACTTATGTCCTGTGACTTTATTGCTTTCTTTTATAGTTTAGTTGTGTCCCCCTCTGACTGGCAGGTGGTTGCAAAGAACGTGGTGGAATTCTTGAGGTGCAGAGCCATTATTGCTCTGTTTGCTTAGGGAGGAGTTATGAGGGTAGCAAATGGAGCGAGCAAAGACCTGGAGAAAAGTCCTACTTCCTGAGAGCATTCTCATTGGAGAGGCAGCTCAAGGAGAAGGGCTCTGACTCAAGGCAAGGGTGGCCCAGGGGATGGACAGAAGTAGGAAGTTGGAGATTAGGGAAGAGCTTGGCATGGTAGCGGTTAATAGCTGAGATTGTTGAACCTTAATAGTCTTGGCATTTATTTCATAAGTATCCCTAAATCTGCAAATGTCTAAATCTTATCATTTGGATAACATTTTGAGTTTTGGTTTTTCTTGTTAAATATAAAGACAGTGAAATATGTGTGAGTAAATCAAGACCGATAGCCCTTGTTCATTTTATTATTTCATTGTTTCTGGCCGTGCCCCTTCCTGCTTTGAAGATATTCTATGCCTGCTCTAGTTTACACAGTTTCCTAATTTTTGTGGTCAAAATTTTCTAAAATAAAGTATCCTTGGTTTTGGTTTGGATAATTGAAAACTACGTTCTTAGAAAAAATATTCCATGAGAACTTGTTTTCCATACAAAATTGATAGCAGTTGATCCAAGGATTAAGTGATATGAGTAAATATTCTGTGAGTAATCCCACTGAAGGATTACATCATTGGCTTTCTGTCCTGTGACTAGTGCCCAGCTGGTACCCTCTCAGGTGTGTTGGAGAACTAAAGGGAAGCCTTGGAAAACATGTATAGATTGGAAGGGATGCACGAGTGAGCTGAAGAGAGGAAGGAACGGGACAGTGTCCAGGCAAAGGCATTCACACCTGCTCTTTGGTTTAGGCTGTTCTTGATGGTGAAGAAATTGTATACCCAGAATGTTTTCTCTTTCTCTTCTTAAGAATACTATTGTCTTAAGAATCACAGGAAAGTTGCACAGTTGGATGAAATAGTTTTGTTACTAAATACCTATTCCCATTTGTTATACAGTTCAGCCTATCATAGTGAAGGGCACTCAAGTTTTATAGTTAATATGTGATACTTAGAGGTACATATGTTGGAAAATTGGAGAGAGAAAAAAAATATTTATTGTAAACACACAGCTATGGTAGGTGTTTTTTTATGATTTTTTTTTAAGCTATGGCATTTTAAGGAAAGAAGAAGAAGCAATGTTAATCCCAAAGAGACTTGGGCGAGAATATAGATTGCCTCTGTTCATAGCCCTTGTCAACTGTTAAATTCAGTGAAAAAACATTCTAGGTTTGTCGAAAGTAAACACCAACTGCAATGTGTGGCCCCCTCTTCCCCGAATGCATGGAGAATGGCATGATAATAGTTCTTCCATGGGTTAAAGTGGGGGAAATTCATTCTAATAGTTATCTTATTATTTATTATCCCCTACCTGCCAATCTTGATTGCTGGTGGTTATGTTACATGGACAAATTCTGTTTGTTGAAGCTTGAAATACTAAATTAGCTGGTTATAATTTCACCTCTAAAGTCACAGATATTTACATTTTTTTAAAACAGCCAGAACCCTCCACCATGTGTTTTTTTTCTCTCCTCAAAATTAAAGGCCTTGCTATCTAGAGTTTGGCAATATTGGTAACTTTGGAGTGGAGAGACATTTTCTACCCAATGCCAGTTCTTCACAGACAAAGAAACAAAAACAACAGATGATTAAAACCAATATCGCTTTGCTTTTCTTTCCATCATCGGGGACTGTTTTAGGTCTAAGATTCAAACACAATAGGATTCTGTGGTCTTTGCAGTAGAAGATAATTTCTTGGGCTCCCGGGGACAGAACTTTGGAATGTTCTTATTGTAAGTGATTAGCTACGGCCATTGATCAAATTTCATATTGGTAGGCAGGGTGAATTATTATTAATAACTGACTTTTATTCTTGGCCAAATTTAAAGGACCATGTGTCAGTAGCCGGAGCATTATAGAACTAACATATTTCATAATGTTAAAAATTAAGTTAATTATCTGAGCTTCTCAAGTTAACTCCGGTCCGGAAGGGGAAAAAGTTTGAGGAAATGAACCTGTCTGTTTTCAGTGACTATTTATGTAAATAAGTAAATGTTTGTATACTCAACCCTCCATAGTGTCAGGTTGGTAAAAGAGCAAATCTGGAGTCTTTCAGTATTTGTCTTTTTTACCCTCATGCTCCTCTTATTCACTCTTGCCACTGACAGTGGTCAGTCGATGTTGGTTGCTACAATTTTGTGTTTCTCAGCTCTAGATTCTCTGAGTAGAGAACAACAAGCCTAATTAGGGGCTGGTAGGAATGGTGAGGATTGGTCAAATTATGCCTTTTCTTTAGTTCCATATGATTGAGAGTTGGTCGTAAGATGTGCATATTAATCCATTTCTCTTTTTCCAAAATACCTTATCTGTATACCTCTGTGACCATGATGCACGTCCTGTTTGAGATCACTCTTCCTGAGTTTCTTTTTTCCACCTAACTGCTCTCCTTGTTTTCTCTCTCTCTCTCTCCTCCTTTATTCTTATGTAGGCCTGACCAATGATGGCAGTAATGAAAATATTGATTCTCTTGAGGAAGTCATTAACATTTTAGCAGAGGAAAGTTCAGATTGGTTTTGTAGTTTCCTCTCATTTCTCTATGATATAATGACTCCCTTTGAAATACTAGAAGAGGCAAAAGAAGAAGAAGGAGGAGGAGGAGAAGAAGAAGAGGAGGTGGAGGAAGAAGAAGGAGAAGGAGGAGAAGGAGGGAAAAAAAAAAGTGAAACCACAGATGGTGTTGATGGTATGTCACAGAAGCAAAGGATTCAGGGAACGACTTGTATCGTTTTGACTTTATTTAACCAGTAATGTTGATTCAGGGACTGAAAGTCATTGGCTTACAAAAAACTGGAAGCAGTCTCCTTTTTCTTTCTCTCCTTTGCTTTCCCAGGACTTAACGTGCAATGGGGCAGCTGCAACCGAACAGTATCAGGCAACTATTATCATCATCTTTTTTTCCTAGGACAGCTCTAGCTAGTCCCTTGCTTGCCTTCCCCACTCTGGTGAAGAAATTGGCATTCCTCCATCTTGTAGTTGTCTACAAAGTGCATTGACAATGATGTTCTCGGTGGTATAATTGGTTTCTGTATTGTTTTGTTTCCACTGTGTATTCACTGAACTAAATTTTAGAAAACAGCAAAATTGTGTGTGATTAACACTTGATGCTTGTCTTTCTAACATGCTATCAATGAAGACGATTATAATGGACTTGATTATGGGAATATTTCTAGCATGATTCATAAATAAATGCTTCTCTGTTGATCTTTAACATGACTAATGTGTAAAACGATGGTTCTTAAAAACCCTGATTTTTTTTTTTCAGTTGTAATTGATTTAGGGTAACTGGTTTGTCACATAGGTTAATACCAACTTTAATGTAAAACTCTGTATCAATGGTGCTTTTAAAATAATTTGAAAATAACCCCATGTTTTGGCCTTAGGGTAGTTAAATTATATATCCAGATAGTAGGATGTCTGACTTTTTCTGTGTATGAAAGCAAAATTTATTTTTAATCTCATTTCCAAATATACATCTAGAGAAACTAATTTGCATATTTTTAAAAGGCGGCATTTTACACAAGAAGGAAAATGTGAATATTATCTTAAACGATATTGTCCATATTAAAATTACTCTTCATAAATAAGTCTTTTTCCATTTTTTTACTATATTTATTAATTGGCTATCAACTTTGGCTTAGGTATAATATGAAATTTTTTGCTTTTCAAATATTCTTTTCATATTTAGTCAAAATTCTTTCAGTAAATGGATTATTCACACACACACACACACCCTCCCTCTTCACCCCCCCCCCCCCCCCCGAGGGGACTATGACAAATTTAGTGTCTTTGATAGAAATCATTCTTGTAAGCTCTCAGAATGATAGCCTGAACGTGAGTCTCAAATCAGAACACAGGAAGCACAACAGCCTTCCCATCCGCTCACCACTTGCATGTGTCAGGGAATACTGTCAATTCGCTGATTTTGTATTTTCTTTAAAGAAAGCATTAGTGTGCAGTTACTCTTGGAAGTGGATACGCAAGTTGTTTGTTGACAGTGCTCTCCTAAGACTTAAATGGCCATTAAAACTCTAGCCTGTCTTCCCTAATTCTTCAGGGAACATCTTTTATTCCGCTAATGTTTCTGGCAGTCTAAAGCAAGCGTGCCAAACTCGAAGAGCAACAAAGGCCAAATAAACAAGGCATGCGGCCTGCTGGAGTTTGACATGCGTGGCCTAAAGCTTCTGACTCTGGAATGTTCATAGTCAGGAACTAATGAGTATGGTTTAATAATGTCATTTCTGAAAGTTTATGCAGTTTTTGCCCATACTTAATGGGTCTTCCACTTCGAATATGACTGTGAAATATCAAAGTTCATTAGGTTTAAATTGGAAAGCATTCTTTCTTAGGCCTCCCTCTTCATGAAATCTACTTAGCCAAATGTCTGAGGGTGTGTGTGTGTTTTTTAAAAGCAGTCTTATTTCTTAATGCTTCATTACTACTAACTCTGTAAGACGTTTGAACAGTGTATAAGAAGTAAATAATTAAATGTGTGTATTTAAAAATACTTGGAATCATTAATTTCTTAACAGACCTTTTTGTTCTGCATGATACTAACACATCTTTTATGTACAGAAATTAATTATGCTGCACTTTTGTAAGTGACAAGCAAGGGTGGGGAGATCATAATTGGCTGCTTACGTAGTCTTCCTTTAACCAGCTCCTTGGAAAGCCTCGGAGGAAGGTAGAATCCAGGCAGTTGCTGAACCCCTGACTTCTGTGACTCCTTCAACCTGTGCCAGAGGCGTGTGTTGGTGGTGAGAGGAAAGAGTTGTTTGCAAAACTGAGGATGCTGAAGCTGACCAGCATGGCCTCACTTATATTTTTTACTTAGTATACAGGCTGCCCCCCAAACACGTAGACGCCCTTTAACAGCGGGTAGGTAGCTCAACTGATGTCTCTTTGTTTTCAGGGTTAGCCTATTGGAACTAATCGCTATTTAGATGGTGTCTACGTTTTTAGGACTCCCTGCGTAAGCTATCACTCTTAGTCGTCTAAGGATTTGCTGTGCGATTTTCTGTCTCCTAACATATTTTCCCAGCTTACACTGGAGGAACCCACTTTAAAAGGCAGAATTGCATTCTGTGCATGGGGATATGTAATTATAGGACGTCAAGGGGCGCTGTAGTTCTCTGCTGTTCGGGTTTTGAAACAGCCACAGGAACGTGGTGGAACATGTTCTGTAGTCAAACGCAGCGTCTCTTCGGGCCGGCCCTCTCTCACTTCTTCCCACGCCCCGCTGTGTGTCCAACTGAAGGCCCTTGGCTTCCTGGAGTTCGGTGCAGGCACCAGGCAGCGGCCCCCTGGGGCTTTATTTTCTCTGTTTCAGCTTCTTTCAGCCCCGATTTCCCCTGGGTCACGAGCGGTGGGTGCTGGGTTGGAGATGTGGCTTCTACATGCTGATCTAATCGATGATATTTCGAGGCCCAGCTGGCCGCCGTGAGCCTCACGCGGAGCCTGGGACGCAGTGGGATGGGGGCAGCCCGCCTTCCACGTCACCCTCCACTCTGTGTTCCGGAAACTGCTCCCCGTCTCAGAGCTGTGTGCACACGTGTAAGGAACCCTTTTCTGCTTGGGTTCTGGCTTGTGTTCCCGTATCGGTAGCCACACCTAGCAAAATGTTTCCTCGCCTGCCCTGGTGTTTATAACTTGGAAGAATGATCGAAAGCAGATATAGGCATAGACAGGTGTTCTTAACTTGTGCAGCCGGCAGTGACGCCTTTACAGGATTCATACTCCGTGTGACTCTCTCTGAATGGGATTCTGGTGTATAAAACAAGACATTTTTCTGCTGTGGGGCTGTGGGATTTTCTTTGGTCACGGTGCATAATTGGAGGTTTTTAATGAAATTCGGGGACTCGGACTATCATCGCAAATTGATTGGCGGGACGGCGTGCAGAATCCTCTGCCTCGGCTATTTGTTGAGTGAACCACCTATTACACAGGAATGGTATTATCTGAGCAAACTGTGAACTCCTTGCAGTTAGGAATCAGGTCTTTTCAGATGTCATTTGAATCTCTCTTCGACGCTAAGCCTAACATATGATGCTTATTGAATACTAGAGACCTGGTGCGTGAAAATTCATGGGTTGGAGGGGAGGTCCCTCAGTCTGACCTGCCCCCTCTGACAGCCCAGGAGCCCTCAGGGTGGGAGGGACCCAGCAATCAGGGGAAGGCGAAGCCCCCATCAAACCTCTGCTGCTGACAACACAAGGCTTGGCTGGCCCTGGGCAGCCTGGCAGCCATCATCCAAGACTTGCCTGCTCCTCGGGCATTGCCTGAGCAGCCGCCATCTGAGGCTTGCCTATGCCTTGAGTCAGCTCTGGGTGGCTGCAGGGCTGAGGTACCTGGGGGGCCTGAGGGGACTGAGTGCTGCCATCTTGTCATTTTGGGCTCCACCATCTTTGAGGGCATGGCAGTCAATTAGCATATTCCTTCCTTATTGTCTGTGGATACCGCCATTTTTGTGAGGGTGTGACAGTCAATTAGCATATTCCATAGTGGATAGGATTTGCTGGGGTTAGTCTTGGTGAGTGAGAACCTCAGGAGTCACCCATCCTATATAATAAAGGCCTAATATGCAAATAGACCGGAAGGCAGAATGACCAGTCTCTTATGATGCGCACTGACCATTGGGGCAGATGCTCAAAGCAGGAGTTGCCTCCTGGTGGTCAGTGTGCTCCCACAGGGGGAGCACCACTCAGCCAGAAGCTGGGCTCACGGCTGGCGAGTGCAGCAGTGGCGGCGGTGGGAGCCTCTCCCCGCCTCAGCAGCAGCACTCAGGAGCAGCGAGCAAGTGGGCGATTAGGAATGAGGGGTCCTGGACTTCGAGAGGGCACAGGCTGGGCTGGGGGACCCCACCCCCTCAGTGCAGGAATTTCATGCACTGGGCCTCTAGTTGTATAATAAAATACTTTGGTGTTTCTTTTTTACACCAGTTTAAAGTGAAACAACTATTGGACATTTATTTTTTTTAGGACAAACGACCTTTTGAAGTTCACACACACTGACCTGTGCTAACAGAGGTCTTCAGGTGATCTTCCTGATATTTCATTTGTATTGGAATCTGCATTTTATCTTTATTCAAACTCTGGCTGTAATCCCTTCCTAAATCTAGTCTTTCAGTTCCGTTATGTTCTAATTCTCCCTTCCCTACTTATCATAGGAGGTTGGGAGGTTTACAGCTTCCTTTAAAAAAAAAAAAAATGTCTCTGAGGTCGGTTTGGCTCAGTGGTAGAGTGTCGGTCTGCCGACTGAAAGGTCCCAGGTTCGATTCCGGCCAAGGGCATGTACATTGGTTGCGGGCACATCCCCAGTAGGGGGTGTGCAAGAGGCAGCTGGTCGATGTTTCTCTCTCATCGACGTTTCTGGCTCTCTATCTCTCTCCCTTCCTCTCTGTAAACTATCAATAAAATATATTTTTAAAAAAATGTCTGTGATAACATAGATGTTCCAGCTATTTAAAAATATAAAGGAAATTGGTGCAGTGATACGAAGTACACATCTGTTCTAGAGCAAAGTCTCCCCAGTTGACGGGACCTCTATTGAAGTGTTTGGGCCTCTTTTTGCTCTCTTTAGTCAGTGTTGAAGGAAATTAGGATGCTCCGGTATGGGAAGGAGGAAGATGAGAAGCTGAGGACCAAAGCGACTCACAGGGGCTGTGGGAGTGACTGGAATGACCTAAGTATAAAGTGACACCCAGCCTTCGAATTCTGTGGCCAACTCTCTGAAACTCCGCAGTAGCTACTTGGGTTTTTGGAATGGAACCAGTCTTCCTAAGTTGTATCTATCGCATGTGTGGGAGCCCGGGTCTAACCATTGGCTTGATGATGGAGCATTGTAATTTCATACAGAGCGTTTCACTTTGAAAATGTGGGTAGGGTGTGTGGCACTGAGACTATTGCCAAAATAGCCTTAGTACTTTTAGGCAACTCCTTCATGTTCTAAGGGAAGAAATAGTAGACCTTTTTTTTCCCCCCAAATAGTCAACGGTAGTCGCTTAGAAACCATCAGAATAAACATATAGGACAAAAAGGAAGTAAACAACATGGTGATTTTTTTTTTTTTTTTGGACATTCTCTTTGACGGTAGCCACATCATAAAGCTTCTTTGACTGCTTTCAATTGAAATATATTCTATCAATAAAAGAACTCTTACCCAAATAGATTACAGAATTCCTTGTCAGTCTCTAATTGATATAATGTTCTCCATACTACTTGGAAATTACTCTTAAGGGGCTAATTGTATTATTATGAATTTTATTTTTGATGGGCTTGTTCCTATCCCCCCCCCCCCCCCAGAAAAATAGGGTGCACTTGTGGATGGATTGTTGACCCTGTAAAGAGTCTCCACAGCAACCACAGTTACAAATGGTAAAAGGTTAATTTTGCCCAGAATTAGGAATGATATGAAAGCAACGTCTTTCATACACGCCTTGTGCTTTTCTCTGGGGCCACTTCTCTACTTCCCCAAATTGGTATATTGCCCCCCTCGTCATGCTGTCATCAGCCCTGGGCCACCTCTGACCCCTTCTCCACCAGTGGGCTTCGCGCTGTTGCTGGAAAAGAGCTGTTGTAGATTCACCCGAGTTAACCTGTGGGAGGCGCTCTCTTCTGTGCCAGTTCTTCTCTTCAGTGGGTATGCAAAAACTCTCCATGCGTGTCCCTCTTCTATCCTCTGTGGAGGTGAGTTGGCTTTCTGTTTTACCAAGGTGGTCAACCTGGCTTGGCTTCCATTGTCTTCCTTTCCTTGCACTGTATGGCACTGTATGGTGCGTACTCCGGTAATTGTGTGAATCATTGTTTCCTCTCTCATTGGTCATTTTTTCACACGTGGCATCTCCTGGTTTCCGAAGTCAACCTTTTTCCCATGTGTCTGCTCCCTCTGTGCTCATCATCTCTCCCATTCCTCATCGACTCCGTTTCTTTTTGCTGTAGGTATGCTTTGCGTCCTCTAGCCTCAAGCCTTTGTGCATAGGAACACAGTTGAAATTCTTCAAAATCTTATTCCTTTTGTCCCCTACCCTTCCCACCCCCCGCCGGAGAATCTTGGGAAAATACTTGTATGATCAGTTTTCTTCTAGGGAATTAAGAGCAGTCCTCATGAGAACTCTGGGTTGTGCTCACTTTTCCACCTGTGGTTTCTCATCACTGCAGTGTGACCACCGCTGGAACTGCTTGTAAAAGTAATCGGGAGACCCGTAGGGGACATTTAGTAGTCATTAACTTAATTCAGTGGTGTCCTCATTCCAAACCTGTGCTCATGCCTTCCTTCCCAAAACTGCTCCTGTAATTTTTAGGACATTGTGTTTTCTGGACTTTTCTCTCTATTCTTCAATGCATAGGGGCTTCTCTGTTAATCTTCTATTTTTCCAAGTCCTGTGCCTTCTTTCATATCTATATTATTTCCTTCAGATACCGAATATGGTAATTCTGGCTTAAATTATTAGCTCAGTATTTGTCATGTCGAAAGTATTGAAAAGTTATTGACTATATTCTTTAAGTTTAGGAAAGGTAGCTTAAATTGATACTTTGGGATTTCACACAGTACATTGCACATTGTTAATTTGTGCCATTATAAGGATTTATACCCAAACAAGATAAGTTTTAAGTACTTACTAGTAGTTTTCCTGTTTCATTAATCTGATGGTGTTGTGGTATTTTAGTTTATTAGTAAAAATGTTAGCTTTTTCACCAGTATAGTTCTTTTGACCAAAGTGGGGGTGGAGGGTGGGGAGTCTGATTTTCAGGACTCTGCTTTGTAACAGGGAATCCAGGGCTGCATTTCAGAACCTGCAGAAGTCCAGAGGGGACATTAGCATCACTAAAAGTCCATTCTGGTGATTTATGCTAATCTACTTTTCACATGGGGTAATGCCCACATGTTTAGAAGTTTGCATTATAAGAATACACTTGACATTTTATTGTGAAATACATTTTCGCGAGGAGTGGTCCAGAAAGCATTTAGTATCTCATGTAACATGCTGTTTTCAGTAGCGTTTAGGAAAGAATCAGGCTTTTCTGGGAAAATAATTGTTATCACACACTGGCTATGGTTGTGTATGTATATCAGGTAATTAGGCGAATATAGAAAGGATTTATATCCAAACGGAAAAGTTACTTCCCACATGGAACTGTTAATTCACATTTCTTTTTAAAATGTAGGCCGTGGTGAGATAGAACTAATACTTCTTTCCCTTCAGGGTGATGGTGTGGATAGTTCAAAATAAATTACCATTCTCACACGGACAACCTCATTTTGTTTGTTTTTAAATATTTTTATTGATTTCAGAGAGTAAGGAAGTGGGAGAGAGAGAGGCACATCAATGATGAGAGAGAATCATTGATTGGCTGCCTCCTGTACACCCCCCTACTAGGGATGGTTGCTAACAACCTGGGCATGTGCCCTTGACTGGAATTGAACCCGGATCATTCAGTCTGTAGGTCGTCACTCAGTCCACTGAGCCAAACCTGCTGCTGCTGGACTACCTCAGTTTGATGGAAACCGGAAGTGGGGTGTGATTAATGTTCCCAGAAACATGTAGACTGACTGCCACAGTTTCCAACAGGAATGAGTGTAAAAGGGCTAAGGGGGCTTTCTAGTGACCTTAGTCGTAGAGTGCCAGACTGTACACGCTGCTGCCTCACAGGAGATGGACACTAATCACTCTACCTCCCACCCTGATGTGCCTGGGACAGCGATTTTCAGCATGTGTGCTGCAAGCATTTTTAAAGCATGCAATACCTGACTATTTTTTAAAAAAAATTATTTTTTTATATATTCTTATTGATTTCAGAGAGGAAGGGAGAGGGAGAGGGCGATAGAAACATCAGTGATGAGAGAGAGAGAGTCGTTGATTGGCTCCTGCATGCCCCCTCGTGGGGAGCGATCATGTACTCTGGGAATCGAACTGTTGATTGCTTGGTGCAGAGGTTGGCTCAACCACTGAGCAACACTGGCCAGGCTCTGGTGTAATTTTTAAATAATGTTTGAAACTATGAGGGGGGGGGGGAGCAATGATTACTCAAATAGTAAAGAGAAAATTCTATGAAAATAGGCTACCCTTTTTTTTTTTTTGGTGGGGGGGTGGCAGTGTGATGGGGGGGGGTAAATTCCCCAGGTCCGTTCATCCTTGGTGCTTGTAATTGATCATCTGCATCACTGAGCGAAGTCCACCGGTTTCCACACAAAGTCCACCGATTTCCACGTGCCCCCGAGAAGGAAGCACTGTTCCCCGAGGTAATTAGACATTTCTAAGGCCAACATCTCTTAGTTCTCCCACGTCTAAGGCAAGTTGTGAAGATGATGACCTCATGGGCTGATTATAATGATTTTTTTCTCTTATAAATAGCGAAAGTAAGGTTCCAACATGACATACATATATAGATGTACATATGTTGAAGGAGTGTATTTTTTTCTTCTTCTAAGCTTGTTGTCGTTTAACTCATCTACTTTTCTCCTGGAGTGTATTTTTTTAAAATGGTGAATTTAACTTCTGTTTAGCAGACACATGGATTTTAACTATTTTATAGGTACTTAATTTTTACCTAATTTAATCTGCTTATAACCTATTTTCATCTTATACATATCAACAGAAGGACCCGGTGGGGTAGCCAAGAGAAAAATTAAGGCTAAAGGTATTTTCTGTTTTTGAAATTAGCCTTGAGTGAATCAAGTTTGATGCATGGCATTTTCTAAATATGTTATGTAAATGCAGCTACTAATGCTAAACGTTATTGCTTCTTGGTTTGGGATTCCCCTTTGGTCATAAGTAGTTTTGTCAAGATCTCATTAGAAATTTTTCTGCCCCTAGCCAAAGAAAATTACCAATACTAAGTAATTTTCTTTTAATATCATCAAACTCCGTAAGTCTTCAAATTAAGAACACAGACAACACTATCATGATCTTGTTTTACTATGTATAAATTTACATACACAATTTCTACCCTCCATCCTAAAACCTTACTTAGTCTGAATTTTTAAATTACTGTTGGGGGGGAAAAAGATGAATTCATCAGTGATTGATTTCCTTTCTCCGAAAAGCTCCGATGCGTGTTCACAGGGCACAATAAAAGCTGTTGCGAGCAAACTTGTAGTAAAATGAACTTAGATGTATAATCTGGAGCACTGGATTATGTAGATACAGGATTTGCCACATTTACTCTTTGAGCTCTTTAGAAGTGATTGTACCTGTGAACCATTCTGGGTAGGCTAGCGGCTTATTTTATGTCTCTTTGGCACTTCTCATTCACAGGTAAATATTTACCTTCTTCCCAGAGAGGGGCATGGGGGCAGAGCATGTTTTCCCTTATGAATTTGCAATATTCTTTTGTGTTGAAGTGCTTAGCACATTTGTAGTGGTTTTTGTGTGTGTGTGTGTGTGTGTGTTTTTTGGGGGGTGAAACATTAGCAGGTGAAACTTGCACTTATGTGAGTTGCAGGCTTTTGTGACACGTATTTTAATTTTAAGGTTGGGCTATTTTAACGTTTTCCCTTTGTATCTCACCTGAATAATTCCTGGGAAGAAAACAGAATTTTCACCATTTCACTCATGCATAAATAATTACAAAATAAATGGCCAAAAAAAGTGTAAGTTCACTTCTTGCTCTGGAGAGGCCATGAAGCATTCAAGGTTGAGTGTCCTAAAACCCTGTGCGGAGTAAGGCCTGACAGCGTTGCTCTTTTTTTTTTTTTTTTTTTTTAAATATATTTTATTGATATTTTACAGAGAGGAAGGGAGAGAGATAGAGAGCTAGAAATGTCGATGAGAGAGAAACATCGACCAGCTGCCTCCTGCACACCCCCTACTGGGGATGTGCCCGCAACCAATGTACATGCCCTTGACCAGAATCGAACCCGGGACCTTTCAGTCCGCAGACCGATGCTCTACCACTGAGCCAAACCGGTTTCGGTCTGACAGCATTGCTCTTGCAGAGTCAGCCCCTGTGCTGCTCTGGGAACAGCCCTGAAGCAGGATTAGGACTTGGATGGCTGGTTCTCTGTGATTGCAGTTTTGCATTTTCTACAAGATTTTAATCAGATTTTCAGGAAGAACTGAGTAACACTTTGTGCTGTGTGAGTTTTACCTAATTTTGGTGGGCAAAAACAACTTCCACATTTTGTTGTATTAGAGATCTTTTGTGTTCTCTGTTTCTGCTTAAATGCTACAATATGCCCTAAACCCCTGCTTCCCTTATGATTTCCTAACGAGAGAGCAGGAGGCGGAATCCAGACCTTTGGCTAGCAGCCCTGTCCAACGTCACGTAAAGCAAATAGAAAGCAATGACTCCCGCGAGATTGGGAGTTTCCATTGAATTGCTGTCTTCCCTAGGAGCATGGACAGCATAGTATATATACTGGCTTGAGTGGTTCTACATCAGTTAACAGGAAATATATTTAAAGGAATACTGATTTCATAATATTGAATGAGAGTAGAAAAATTCCAATGATCATTTTGATATCATAGATAATGAATTTAAAGTTTTATACTCATGGCTATTGTGTTTTTCTCAGTTAAACAATTAAATCCAATTTGATGGTCTTCAATGACGAATCGCACAAATATTTTCAGAGCAACATTTTTTTTTGTTAGAGCTAAAGCTTTTTATATTATATTTGTACAAATACAAGTTGTAGAGAATTTGTTCTTCTGCGGTCAGTGTTCCTTTAATTATAACGTGACAGTTGTGAGATGTGTGTTTTGTTAACACTGTCAAGTGCTGCCTTTCTGGATACACTCATTTGAATAATATTGCATGTTGACCTTGTTTTAAGGCACCTAGTTTCTAGAATTTCTTTTTTTTTTGCTGAAACTTCGTAGATTTTAGCATCTGTTTTTAACCAGCTTAAATCTACTTTTGAATGATCGTTCATGTGTGTGTGTGTGTGTAGGGGGGGAGATTTAAAGAAAGACAGTACTTTTGCACTAAGCATCTGTTCTGTGAATTAAGAGATTCTTTCAGTAAACGTTTTTCCCTTTGATTGGATAACTTGACTGTGAAAGAACTCACTAAAGAAGAGTTCAGGAAGGAGAAAGCGAAGCCCGAGCCCAGGAAGGAGAGTAAGACGGAAGAGAGAAAAAGGGGGAAGAAGGAGAAGGAGGATGACCGGAAGGCTAAGAAGAGCGCCGATTCCGATACATCCAGGAAAGAGCCTCCCAAGAGCAAAAAGGACAGAGAAAAGGAGAAGGTGGGGCTGCCAGATAAAGGTTCTAAAACCAAGGAAAACAAGAAAAAACCAACCAATGTAAAGGAAGTTTCTAGTAAACTGACATCCAGAGACAAAGAGGAAAAAAAGGAAGGACGAGGTTCTAAACAGGCGCAGGTAGCTAAGGGAGATAGCCAGAAAAGGAAGAACTAGAGCGCTGACCTCACCGCCCCCGGGGCCTGGCCACGCTCTCCAACTGGATTTGCTGCCGGGCGGAGCATGCCATGAAGTATGGCTCTGGTTGGGGCCGCTGTGTGTGCGAGCCATTGAATGTCTCTACTGGTGCTCAGCAAGTCAGTTCTTTGAAATTTCAGTCCCCTGTCTACTGCTTCTAACTGTGAAAGATGAAGCTTTAAAAATATGTAATAAAAATGTGATGTGATAGCATTCTATTTTTATTAATTTATTGATCGTGTATCCAGGTAAATGTATATTTGTAATATGAACTGTCATGAGCTTATTAATATATTGAGTACTTTCGTTGGAGTTGACTAAGAATATTAAGATTTTAAAAAGTATTTATATGCAGAGTGATGTAACTTTCAGGGATGATAAGCAGTCAGGTAGGTAGGAGGTTACCATCTTTCTCTCTTTGCCCTTGGTTTTCCTCCTCCTCCTCCTCCTCCTCTTCCTCTTCCTCCTCCTTCCTGCTTCCCTTTCACTCCCCACCCTTTCTCTTCCCAGGAACTTCCTCAAGCTCAGTGACACCCCTGCATTCCTCCCTCCCTAGGCTCTGATCCCCCGCCTCCTTGTCTCCTCAGGGCTACCCTTCCCTCACACTCGCTCTTCCCTGGTTAATCCAGCCCTCCCTTCTCCTCCCACCTCTCTCCTGTTAAATCTATCTCCGTCACCCCCTTCCTTCATTTCTCCAAGCCTCCACACTCCCTAGCCCTCCTCCGCTACCTCTCTCCCCCACCAGTCAGCCCCCCCTCTCCTGTCTGTGCCAGACACACTGTCCTGGGATCTCCCTACAGTCATGAAGAAAAATAATTTTATCTAGAAGAATCATTTTAGAACACTTTTATTTATATCTCTACAGACTCAGAATAGTCTTAGAAAGGCTTTAATTATTCAAAGAGGCTAGCCTTTCATTTTATGTCACAGCTGTTTTTTTTCCAGTTATTTTGGTGGAATACCATATATATATTTTTTTCATATTTGATTGTGTCATAATTGTTTACCATTTCTAAGGGGTTGTAAATTTGAGATCTAAGTAAAAGTCAGAATTCAGTTAAAGTATTTAAATAAAATGAAATTTCAGTTTGAATGCATTTTTACAAATGGTTTGTCCTATTCTGTGCATGAGTTCTTAAATCTCTAATTGTGGCTACTGTAAAATGTAGTTACTGTGTTAAGAGCACCCTGGTTTGTTGTAACAATTAAACTGCTGCCACAAAGATTTTATTTAAAAAATAATTATTCATCTTATGAAGAGCTTAGAAACAGGTATTTTGATCTAATGAAAGATACTTCATGTTGGAAATGAATGAACAGATGTTTCTAACAGTATTGTGTGCCTTTAAAAAAATGTTTTTATTGATTTTAGAGAGAGAGGAAGGGAGAGGGAGAGAGAAACATCAGTGATGAGAGAGAATCATTATCAAGCACCCTAATGGGGATTGAGCCCACCATCCAGATAATTGAGCCATGACCTCCTGGTTTATGGTCAGCTACTGAGTCACACCAGCCAGTCTGTAATCATCTTTTTGAAAAAAAAAATTTTTATAGGATTTTCAGTTTTACTTTGTAGGTGATTTGCATTATGTAGAGAGAGGGCTCAACATTTCACAATGCCAGAGAGATGGTAGAGGATTGACATAAATCAGTCCACATGGATGCTCAGGTTAATCCAGGGGGCTAACTCTGATTAGTTCATAAAGAATATTATAGTTATGTTCACTTTTTGATTTTAGAGGTACCCATGATTACTTGGATGATAAGGACTCTTTAAACTTCCATTAAAAAAGAATGATAGTGCCAAAACCGGTTTGGCTCAGTGGTAGAGCATCGGTCTGCAGACTGAAAGGTCCCTGGTTCGATTCCGGTCAAGGGCATGTACCTTGGTTGCGGGCACATTCCCCGGTAGGGGGTGTGCAAGAGGCAGCTGGTCAATGTTTCTCTCTCATCGACGTTTCTAGCTCTCTATCTCTCTCCCTTCCTCTCTGTAAAATATCAATAAAATATATATATTTTTTAAAAATTTAAAAAAAAGAATGATAGTAAACAAATACGGTCTTTAATTTTAAATGTTTTACGCTAGCTGTGACATCAGAGTTCATGAAATGGGTCTGGTGAATTAAACTACATGCCTACTGACTCTGGATCCTTTCTCCTGTGTTCCCTACCACTCCTTTTTCTCTTACTGCCCACTGGTGACAATCCAAATTAATTACCAGGATGATTTCACTGTAACATGCATCTTGTGATGTTGGTTTTCCTCATTTGTAAATTGAAGATAACACCTTCCCCTCAAGGTGGTTGTGAGAACAGTCTAGTGTTACACGGGACCTGACTTGTTCTACTGAGAGAACCGAGAGGGCAAATAACAGTAATTATAAACGTTACGTATGTGTAAAGCTGTAAGAATGTTTTGTGACCTAAAGGATACTGCTACAGCATGAAAATACAAGATATGAAAAAACAAAAGTTATGAAATAATTATGCTCTTAAGTATATGGAACAATCCAGGAATTTTGTAACCAGACTCATGATGAAAAATTTACTTACAAATTTGCTTTTCTCTTGGACATGATATTCTAGAAGCAGTCTTAGGGTCTTTAGAGGTTTTTCTACTCCAATCCACAAAAAAACTCTAAATTTCTACTAATTCAGTTCTGCAAGTCTCAGTGTTTCTGTAGAAAAAGGCATTCATCATTCTTCCTCAAGATATTAGGAGCATATGCAGTTTTATTTGTAAGTTTATGTATTTTTCTTGTTTCTTTTCATTATATATGTGAGTCCATTCAAATCAGCACACGTGGGAAAAACCCCAAAACAAGCCTTGACTGGGTCACATGATTGTGACGCCCAGGAATAACTGTGGGTTATGCTGGATGTAGGTTCTCCAACATCCCTGACCCCTCCCAGTGTTGGCTTCCTCCTCAAGCAGCCTGGCCCAGAACGAGTCACATGGGGTGGGCTCACGTTCAACTCACAGCCTGCAGGTTGGGGGTCGGGGGTGGGGAACGGGAGTCACAGAGCTGTGCTTGGGAAGACCATGGTCATGTGAGTTCCCTCCCGCAGAGCTGCGGGGTGAAGGGGAACCAGCTCCCTAACAGGAACTGAGTGGCGCTCTGCCTGAAGAAGGGGAGCAGGTGCAGGTCAGGTTGAGCAGGGACTACCTGTTACCCTGTGCGTCACCTGCACTACATGGCGTTTGTTTTCTCCTCCTCCTCTCTCTAGATGTTTGTTGCCATTTTGCACACCATTTTTCACCTAGAAATCAATTTCTGCAAAAGCTCTGGTGTTGTAAGCCCTCCACAGCAGAAAGGCCTCTGCTCTCCTTCTCTTTGTCCTCCTTTTAGAACCTCAGTTGATGTCACGCAATGGATGTATTCATCGCTTTGTTATTATCTATACATTCTAGAGGTCTGTCGGTTGTTCCTTCCTTGCCTCAGACATTAACTTGGCTTGTGTTCTAGAAGATGAGAAGAAGTCATACGCTTAAAAGTGCCTGTGTGATTTTTATTGATATTTTACAGAGAGGAAGGGAGAGAGAGAGCTAGAAACGTCAATGAGAGAGGAACATCGACCAGCTGCCTCCTGCACACCCCCTACTGGGGATGTGCCCGCAATCAATGTACATGCCCTTGACCGGAATGGAACCCGGGACCTTTCAGTCCACAGACCAACGCTCTACCACTGAGCCAAACCGGTTTCGGCGCCTGTGTGATTTTTAATAATTACATAAAACACCCGTTTTCCATGTATTGATTCACTCAACAAATATTCGGACCATCTGCAGATGACCAGGGGCTGTGCCCGGCAGGGGGCATACAAATGGTCCAGGTGGCCTCAGGCCCTGCAATGCCAATGCTATGAAATAAGCAAGGGGTTGAGGAAGAAAACGATGAAACAAGCTACTGCCGGTTCTGCCCACTGTTCCCCAATGCCTAGAAGGTGCTGCTCCCCTGTGTGGTGGGCCCCCCTTCGCCCTGCCTCCCAGGATCCAGCTGTGCCGTCACATCTGCAGCCCGCACTTTCTCTGACCCTCTCCTAGGTGGTTGGACTGCGTGCCCACCACAGCGCTTCGTCCCTGGCCTTTGCTTTGCTGCCAGACTACGACTTATGTTTAGTCTCTGTCATAGTAACTGATAATAATAGGCATTCACTCTATGTTTGTTGAATGGGGAACATATACAATTATATTAAAAAGATAAAGTGCATATTGTTTTATAAAACAAGAAAAAACCCAGGAGTTGCTTCAGTAATGTGTTAACCGTCTTGGAAGTTGCTATAGCTGTGTTCATGCTGCTGTCTGTGTGTATGTGACCAGGGAGGGGTGGTACATTTGTTTCTTTAGAAGAAATAAAGGAAAACATAAATTAGTGGGGGGAGGGGGGGTGATGTATTTGCTGGGTTTAAATTCCTAAAACCCTTGTAAGAAGGTACTACGTGGAAACCAAAGCTGTGGCACTGGTAATGTGCCCAGGGTGGGGTTCCAGTGGCTTTTAAAAGGCCCGAGTGTCTACACTCCGTCTTGTGTTATAAGATGGTAAGCGGAATCCACTCCATTCCAATCCTCGTGGAGTCCTCTCATTGGTTTCGAAACCAAGCTCTTGGAGGCTTTTTGGAACTTTTATTTTTTGAGGTTTACATCATCCTCTTCCTGAAATCTGTCCATCTTGAGTTGCGTGAAGATGCTTTGAGTCTGGGGACCTCGCTGTGTATCATGGGGCAGCTCTTAGTTCCTGGCGGTTATAGGTAAGTTACAGGGCTGCTGTTGGATACCTACTAACATTTGCTGATTACAAAATCAGGAACAACAACAACACCGATTCCCATGGTCCCATTAGTGTGCATGCCTTTCTGGTGTATCGACTTCCCGGGATATTTATCACGTTTCATGTCCGTAAGAGGGTTGCTCTTGGGGTGTATTGATTTAAACTCCTTGCATCTGAAGCAGCCACAGTCCTGAGCCTTTCCCCTTCACCAATAACAGCCGCTGGAGTAACCTCCTTAGGTAGCACCCAAATTTCCACCAGTGCTTACACCACTGCTTATTAAACCAGGGATCGATAAACTGAAGTTTAAAAATGTCTTAGCTTTAATGGGCGAAGTAGATGAAATCCTATAGAGCATAATACTATTTCTAATTCCCAGAGTTTAGTGAGAAAGTGTTTTGTATATAATTCTTATGAATAGCAAATCATTTTATTTCACTCAAGAGTAAGGTGCCTGGTCCAGGACTCATCTCATTCTCACCTCCCCTTCCCTGCACCCTTGCTCACTGCATAAGCTCCCTGGGTCTGCTGGCTCCTAGGACCCTCCCTGCTGAGGCATTTTGAACTTGTTGTGCCAAAAACTTACCCAGAGCAATTTTTCCCAAGGTCACACCAACAGTGAGATACCTGCCCACATCTTATCAGTGTGACCCCTACCTCATCACCTTAGCACAAATGCCCCCCCCCCCCCACTCTCCGTCTGGGTGAGCACCCCCTGTCTCACTCTTTCCCATCCCATGTACTCTCAATATTTTGTGTTTCTTATTTTTTTTTACAACATTTTATTGATTTTTTTTTTACAGAGAGGAAGGGAGAGGGATAGAGAGTTAGAAACATTGATGGGAGAGAAACATTGATCAGCTGCCTTCTGCACACTTCCTACTGGTTATGTGCCTGCAACCAAGGTACATGCCCTTGACTGGAATCGAACCTGGGACCCTGGAGTCCACAGGTCAGTGCTGTAGCCACTGAGCCAAACTGGTTAAGGCTGTGTTTCTTATTTTTATTATTCCCTCTCTGGGGGAGCTAGGGCTTTTGTGTGCTTGTTTTCTGTATGTTCATTGGATGGTAAACAGTGCCTTGCCTTAGCAGGTGCTAAATATTTGTTGAGTGAATAAATGCAATATGCAAAATGTAGTACGTTTTCAACTCCCTTACATATTGGGAGCGGTGGGGGGGGGGGGATACATTTATCCTTTCCCATGTGATCAGATTGTGTTGCGGATAACCTCTTCCGGTTTTTTTTTTTTACTTAAAACTGGAGGAAAAGTTATGAATTTCTTAAATGCAAACACGATTTTAGAATTTTTCCTAATTGATCAGCTGCACCTAAAGAACTAAGAATAAGGTATATTGTGCGGGAATTCATTTATTTTCTAAATCACACAGCTTTCATTCAGCTCTGCGTAGTTCAGCTCTTGGTTTGAGGTCAGCCTGTTCCTCTTGCCGGTGTAGCAGTGGGCGGGGGTCCGGGTTTTGGCTGTGAGAACTGACAGGGGAGACCATGAGGGCGACAGGAGAGCCAGGGTGTCCTCTGCTTCGGGACACAGTCTTGTCTGGAAGAGGCGCGGGCAATTGGGAGCCCGGGTCGCAGGCTGAGGACGAAGCCAGTGCTGAGGGAGCAGCCTGCCAGGCACTTCTCATCCGGATAATAAAGCCCCTTCTTGCTCCAGCCTGTGTGAGTCCGTGTGTTCATATGTGGGCCCCAGGAACATCCGAACGGACACGTTCATTTCATAACAATGTTGACCATTTCCCCGCTCCGCCCTTGGGTACCGCATAATACGTCCCATTGGAAACCTCTCCTTTGGTTGTGAACTGACCGTACGTGCAATTCCCTCTTCTCCTTTACTTTTTTTGCCTGACATCATATATGACACGTGGATTTACCCAGTTCTCCGAAGAGTGCCTACTCATGGACTGAAGTGGACTTGGGTGGCAAGAAAAATATTTGGAAACGCCAGGGCCAATTCTTCCCCCTGGGCTGTCAAAGCAAGAATTCGTCCAGAATGTGTTTTTGTTGAATCTCAGGAACCGGAGAGGCTTAGGGAAGATGTGTTACTATGATCCTCAGCTTCTTCGGTCTACTGTATTGCTTACTTTTGTGCCGACTTCGCTTCTGCAAAATAGCCGCGACCAGGTAGCAAGAAGTGGACAGCGCCTCTGCCACTTCGGACGGAAGACAAAACTGCTAAGTGTTTGCTCCCTTGACATGCTTTTGCTTTCTTCTGTCATTTTTCTTCACCGTTGACAAATCACTACCACGTGGATGTAGAGAAAGCCGGCCTGATGGGGCATTTTATGTCTGAAAATTGGTGTCCTAGCCCAGCGGTCGGCAAACTCATAAGGCAACAGAGCCAAATATCAACAGTACAATGATTGAAATTTCTTTTGAGAGCCACATTTTTTAAAACTTAAACCTCTTCTAAAGCCGCTTCTTCAAAATAGACTCGCCCAGGCCGTGGTATTTTGTAGAAGAGCCACACTCAAGGGGCCAAAGAGCCGCATGTGGCTTGGGAGCCGCCATTTGCCGACCACTGTCCTGGTAGTTTCCAAACACTTTCAGCAAAGAAATTGTTTTTTTGTTTTGTTGTTGTTTTGTTTTGTTTTCAAAGGAAGCTCTTCTCACAATCCAGTAGGGGGGATTTTAAGGCAGTTCCAGTCTTGGTTGTGTGGTGGGGATCTTTTGTTGCCTATGGAGTACAGGTTGAAAACTTCCTACCTCGGGGCTTCCTGAAAAATCACCTGTAACTTTTCATTCAAACTGAGATCCTTTTGAGGGTGAAATAATGACACCAGGACCACAGAGAGCAATCAGCGGGGCCTGCCCCAGGCACGCTAGGGTGGTGCTGCTTGCTTACTGGTGGGTGCTGGCACCATAAGAATCTGCCTGGGAAGCGGTGTGGAGGGAATCTATGAGCTCCTGCTCCCGCCTCTGCAGCCCTGAGCCACTGCAGTGCAGCCCGGAGCCTGGCCCCGCAGCTCGGGAGCCACAGCCATTGGGTGTGTTCCGCCCTTCCTCACGTGCTGATTGAGAGCCTGCCGGTGCTTTCTGAGGTGCCGAGAGCAGCAATGCATGATGCTGAAGGTCCTGAAGGTTTAGTATCCTCTTCTGTCAGCCGATCTTGGCAACGAATAGTTCCATCATTGACATCTGAGAGATGCAGGAAGGGGTGATTTAAGTGGAAAATGGCACGGGAGCATTCAGCCCCGGATTTGGCATTGAAAGTGGGATCTATTTTTAATAGGCCTTCATCTTGAACACCCCCTACCATTCCCCCCATGAAATGGAACTACACCCGTGGCTCTGGGTGTATATTCCCTCAGGGATCTGTTTCGTGGCTGTACGTCACTCTGTGGTCAGGGGTAGAACGCAGCTGGGCGTGCTGGTGGTTATTTTACCAGTGGGTGGTTTTTGTGCAAGCAGTGTTGAAAATCACCACGGGAAATAAAATGATGTGGCGTGGTCCTGTGTACCTGTCTCAGCATCTTTAGGATTTGGGAGAAGACGGTGGGAGTATGTTTTGTGAATGAGAGAAAAGTGAATGAGATAAAAGGGAATGATCAGGAAAAAATAGAAAAAAAACAAAGAAGAGTAAAAGACATGTAAACAAGCATTTTCTGGACTACAATAGAATGTGGACTTTAGGAATTTATAAAGGTGCTTAAGAGTAGAAAAATGCCTCTCAGTTCACCTGTTCACTCAGGCTCTTTTAAAAAATATACTTTTTATTAAGTTATTATCTGTGTACATATATTACCATTAACCCTCTCCCCCTCCCCCACCTCCCATACATGCCCTCCCTCCCCAGAGTTTTGTGTCCATTGGTTGTACTTATATGCATGCATACCAGTCCTTTGGTTGATCTCTTATCTCCCCCAGATCTCCCTCCCCTCCCCACTGTCATTTGACAGTCTGCTTGTTTGCTTTACTGTCTCTATATCGATCTTGTGGTTCATCAGTTTATAATGTTCTTTATTATCCATAAATGAGTGAGGTCATGTGGTGTTTCTCTTTCATTGACTGGCTTATTTCACTCAGCATGATGTTCTCCAATTCCATCCAGGTTGCTGCAAATAATGAGAATTCTTTCTTTTTTATGGCAGCATAGTATTCCATGGTGTAGATGTACCATAGTTTTTTGATACAATTATCTGCTGACGGGCACCTAGGCTGTTTCCAAATGCTAGCTATTGTAAATTGTGCTGCTATGAACATAGGGGTGCATATATCCTTTCTGATGGGTGTTTCTAGTTTCTTGGGGTATATTTCTAGGAGTGGGATTACTGGGTCGAATGGGAGTTCCATTTTCAGTTTTTTGAGGAAACTCCATACTGTTCCCCACAGTGGCTGCACCAGTCTGCATTCCCACACTTTAGGCTCTTGGCAGACACAGCACACCCCCTTCAGTAGCCACGGATGGTACGTGGCTCTCAGTCCGCAGTGAGGAGCCAGGGTTTGAAGTGTGCAGCATCCGCACATTCTTGAACCTAGCTAGTTTAGCTTTCTAAATGGTTGCATTTGATGGAGGCTATATTTTAATGTTCTCCCTATAGCACAGCACAGGACTAATTCAGTATAAATTAGAGTGGTATTGACTTTAAAAATCAGCGTTCATGTTAATTTGCCCTGTTTTTTTTTTTTTTTTTTTCCTTAAGACATACAAAAAGAACGTTTTAATCTGTATCTTTTAGCTCTTACGGAATAATATGACTGATTTTGTTACCTTTAGAAGATCCTAAGTAGTCGTGTATGATTTCTTCTCACCTTTACCTACAGTTTTCATGAAGAATAAACACTTATATGTAAATCAGAATTAGTGTGCTCACACATAACAGTGGGAAGTCCAAGTATATCTTAATTGTCTTTTTTGCTGAATTCCAGAGTTCAGGACTTAGAAATTCATTAGTCACTTTCAGACACGAGCTTGACCTCCCACTGAACCGCGTTTGGCGAGTTCAGACGTAACTTTACATTTTGAAGACCCGTGAACACTTAAACAATTATTATAATTATTCTTTTTTTAAGTAAAAGGTCAACGTTGACAGAGATGTGAAAGGCCCATGTGAAGTTAAAGAGCAACCCCACGTCCCTCGTTTAGCCTGTCAGTGTTTTCGTGTAGAATAAAGTCTTGTGACCTTTGAATGACTTGCATTGTTGACGAAATGTTTGAAAATATTAGTCCTAGTGTGACATGTCAAGAAAGAGAAAACAAAAACAAACCAGTTAACTCTGTGAATAAAAATGCAGGCCTTAAAGAAAGATCTGCCTCCACGCCAGCAGCGCCGCCAGAAGAGCCAGAAGCGCACCCGCGGCCGGAGGAGCAGGTGCCCCCGGGAGCAGGTAAGCGGGGCCGCACGCTGACCCCACGCGCCGCCGCCGGCCAGGTACCCCGGTTTGCAGTGCCCAGGGTCGCGTTTTGCCCATCATTTGTCTCACAGTGTTCGCAAATGGTGAAATACTCTTCTGACATTTTATAGTAAATCGGATCGTTTTCTAGTAAAAACATACAAAGGATGATTTTTAACGTCTGAGATCAAGAGCCAGGGCACAGAGAGAGAGCGGCTCACTGCCTGAGACCCCCGTTTTGAACATCAGGAGTGAAATGCCGTGTTTCTCCACTCAAATTCCAGGGCTGCTGTGCCTTATCACCTTGAAAGGAAAGTCAGACACAGATTGTCCAAGAGTTTGTCATCACTTCTCACGCTATTTCACGGAGTGGGTCTACTGAGCTCCCGGTGACAGCCTCCTTTCTGCATCAAAAGGCTCCCCACCTTCATGGGTCTTAGAAGCCCGTTTTACATATTCATGAATTCCTAGATCAATTCAAGTACAGTGCATCTTAGTCACCCACGGGGTGAAAGCTGAAATCTCTTTATAAGTTGGCCAATGACATTTGAATCCATTACTATTCCTCACGTATGCTGAGATGATATTTACTGCAAAGTAATTTCTGCACATTTTTTTATTTACTCGGGTCTCACACATTTGGTTTCATTTTGCCACCTAGTGGAAGTATTGGGTATAACACCCCATCATTTACCAGCAACTTAGGTCCCCGATTTTATCACTTTGATGAATAATATTTCCTTCCTTCCTTTTAAGATCAGTTTGCCGATGTGATTTTCAAATTTGTTCAAACCATAATCGTAGGAGAAATTACCTGTCTCCCTCCCACTCCAGTAGAATTTGCTATAAGCATACCCTGGCAAAAGTGATTTTTTTTTTTTTTTACATAATTTAAATGTGAATTTGGATTTAGCATCCTAGATTTTACTTGGTGCTAAATAAATTATAATTAAAAACTAGGACTTACTCTGAAATGTGCCATTTGCTTTCATTCTTAAAAAAATTTTTTTTATATTGCTCTTTGCATAGTCCTGATAGACAACCTCATATCCTTTTCAACCTCCGGGCTGTGTTTGGTTTAGTGTAAATGTTGCCTTCTCAACCTTCCTCTCGTCTGACTTAGCTTCTCTCTCTCTCTTCTCTGGCTACCGCCTATTTCATCAACCTAGGCACACACCTCTCCTTAAAATGCAATACGATAACCCCCTCTCGCTGCTCCGGTCCCGCTGCCCCTGTCTGCCCTCGCCAAGCTTTTGGAAGAGGAATCTGTAGTCATTTTCCTCGTTTTCCAGTCAGCCTTGAACTCGCTCTCCATCTGGCTTCTGCCTCCACCAACCCTCCCCAGGGGAAAGGGAGGTGCATTACGGAGTCACTGGGCAGATGAGCTAGCTCGGTGCCCTCCCACATTCACGCCGGGGCCGTGGCAGGAAGCCACGGAGCCCCCGTGAGGAGGGTGAGCGGGCCGAGGGCTTAGACTCCCATCTGTTCCGTAGAGCTCAGGTTTTCCTCGCTGCCGGCACAGGAGCCATGGAGAGGCTGAGCAGAGGATCCGACTGCCACCGCCCACTTCTCGCTACGCTATGTCCTCTGTGCAAGGCGGTGAATCCGGGAGGCCAGTTAGGAAGCGATCGCAGGCCTCGTGAGGGATGGTGAGGGGAGGCTAGAGACGGGCGGGCTCCTTTGGGTACACGGGGCCACGTTGAAAAAGTGGTTTGTGTTGCCGAGGTCGGTTTGGCTCAGTGGTAGAGCGTCGGTCTGCGGACTGAAAGGTCCCGGGTTCGATTCCGGCCAAGAGGCATGTACATTGGTTGCGGGCACATCCCCGGTGGGGGTTGTGCAAGAGGCAGCTGGTCAATGTTTCTCTCTCATCGACGTTTCTAACTCTCTATCCCTCTCTCTTCCTCTCTGTATAAACTCAATAAAATATAAAAAAAAAAAAAAAGAAAAAAAAAAGAAAAAGTGGTTTGTGAAACATAAGCATCTGTGAGAATAGAAGGCCCGCTCTGTGCTTTAGAAGTGGTGATGTGCGGTGTGATTAGCAAGGCAGGCTGAGTAGTGTCCACGTGACGATAGCTTCTGGTTGGCCCTGCGATGTTGCAGCAAACCTGATAATCCGACAAGCACCACGGTGGTGTCGGAATGTCATTACTGGGTGCCTCGCTGTGTAATGGAAACCTACTTGAATCCCCGAATCCGACTGGCAGAGAGGGTTCTCCAAAGCACAGAGGATTGTCGGTTACAATGTCAGGCCTTTTACTCACGATTCCTGGCAGCTCCTGCCAGTGGCCGGCCAGCCCCGCCCAGCGCAGTCCTCACACCAGCCAGGGCCCTTTCAGTGTAGATTGCAGTGGCAGTGTACGTTAGCGCATACTACACTACCCTTATCTTAACACCGTTTTACCGTTATTTCTCAGTACTTTCCTTTCTGAAAGCTTTGTCCTCCCCACTTTCTTTATTTCATCATTAGTATGAATTTTGTTCATTAGAAACTGAAATAATTTTCCTCCGAGGGAGGTGTTTTTTTAAAGAAAAATCTGAACCCAAATTAGTTTTCTTGTATTAAAATCTTAGGAAGACTTAAAAAAAATTATATCTACTTTCAAAAATAAAATCAATTTGAAATATCAACCATATTTGCCAACATAGAAAAAAAACCAAAACTGGTCAACTGGGAAGAAAAGGAAGCATAGTTGATTAGCCCGATATATTCATTCGAATGTACGTTTATACCTGGATGCCATATTTCAGGTTCTACATTAATGTCTAGGTCTTTTCCACCTAGTTACGTTTTATCATTGTTTTAGGACCTCTGCCCATTGAAGATGAAATACAAGAAGAAACCCATTCTTCTCTCCATGAAACAGTGTACACAGAACATGGTATGGATTAAAATCTGTGTGTGTTTTTCTCTCATGCATTACTGAAACAGGTAAATGATTTAATGACTTGGACATCATCTTACAATTTAAATAGTAATTGTGTGTGTTTTTTAAAAAAATGATTGGACGACAAATATTTTTGAAATAGCATTAAACTTGTTTTACTCCACCTCACTCCGAGGGAACTTGTTGCAAACATTCAGTAAAGAAATGGTAGGGATGCATAAACTAATCGAGACCAATGATGGGTGCATCACGAACAGGGAGGAAGAAAATAGGACACAGCCAACAAGCGGTAATGGGCTAAGGGTGCTCCCGCCGACCCCCACCTTTCACTGCCTGCTGGGGAGACTCCAGAGCACGACGGGCCAACTTTGAGTTATGTCGGTCATATTACCAGAGAGGCAATTAACGAGTCCTACTTCGAGAACCGAAAACATTTGCCCAGCGCTTACATCTGAAAAATTCCTTATGTGAAATTCTGCACGGAGAATGAATGAGAGGATACTTGAGAAACCAAGGTTTCAGGGTTTTGTGACTTATTTCTTGAGGCATCCCTTGAGAAAAACAGGGTACAATTTCAAAACGCAACTCACAAAGGGATTTTGAACCATTGGAGGTATCAGGGTACCACATGTTCTGCCTAAATGGTTTGGTGTGAGCTAAAGGTCGTCCTAAAGGGAAAAAATTGTGTCTTAACAGTACAGTTGCCATGATGTAATTGGGCTTTCGCAGGCGTGCTAACTGCCTCTTTCAGGCGTGGGTGTTAGCGGGGTGAGGGCACAGCGCCCCATCTGGCTCTCTCTGTGCCGATGGGGGGACGGGCCCTGGCTGAGCTGTAGGTCTTGCCATCGGCTGCCGGGGGTCCAGGAGCGAGCACGGTCTTTCTGTGGCTGTGTCATCTCAGCCAGGAACGCCGCTCCACCTGCACACATGCATGCTTGTGTGAGCAAACACAGGCTTTCTCTTCCTGCATCTCTTTTTTAAAACTTGAGCCCATGGGATGAGGGAGTGGGCAGACAGGGGTAAGTCTGTGATGGGGAAAGAGGTTGCATGCAGGGGTGTGTGTGTGTTGGAATGGGGAGTTCAGTCTCCCCATCCTGGACTCTTCTCCATCGCTCTGCTCCATCATTGGGTCAACTCCTGCAGCTGCCACTTGTTAGCTGTGTGGCTTTGGCAGACTCTCCAGGGTCCGATCCTTCCAGGTGGGATAGTGGTGCCCACCTCACAGAGGTCAGCCCCGAGGAAACTCCCGGGGAGTGTGCGGTGTTCAGTCCGTGTTCCCACTGAGAACAGGGCCGCCAGGGAATAGTGAGGCGGAGAGAGGTCAGTCCCGCTCCCCTGCAATCCATCAAGCTGCACTGCATGCAGTGAGAGTAAGGACCAGGGATACGGCAAGAAGAAAAGGTCGTAAAACTAGCTATAGGAATGAGAGTGGGTTCTTGGTTTGCTGAATAGCAAAACGTCTGAAATGAGGAGACACGGTGCAGCAGGCTCGGATGAGGAGACAGGAAAGGTAAATGGGCTGCATGACTCAGTAATCCTGAGAGCATCACTGTGCCTCATTGAAAGTCAGGGACAAAGGCAGCCTTGCGGTAGAAATAGTAATATTGTGATTCCTGTCAAGAGGATGACATTCAAAGTTACAACAACAATAATAACAATAACACATGAATACTTATGGGCCAGGGATTTTCCTAAGTGCTTTCATCCTCACGACAGTGCTGTGCGTAGGTATTCTTATTAATTTCCCTTTTACGGGAGAGAAATTTCAGGCAGAGTCGTCATGTCACTTGCTCAGGGTAACTTGCTCAACGAAAGGTCACGGTGACCTTTTTCTCTGATCGGATTGAAGAGGCAAATATATGAACATTTATGAGTGTGTTTATTCTTTCGTGAAATGCGTATTGAGCACTTCCTGTAGCTGGGCAAGGTCCTAAGTGCTGGGCGTCCATGGTAAACAGATTCCATGAGATTCCTGACCTTGTTGGGCTATGTCCTAGCAAGAGAAGACCATCCATCCCCCTATCAGGTTGACCAGCAGGTGGCGAGAGTGAGAACAGACTCCAAAGTGGGTGCCAGCATGTACCCCCAAGAGAGATAGGGAATGGCCTGCAGCAAGGGCCCGTGTGTCTGTCGGCTGCTCCTGTAGGCCTTGCTATTCACCTGTGTCTCTTTTTTCATTGTCATTTTTCAAGGAGAAGACCTACCCCCAGAGGAGGACGGACCAGCAAGGGAACAGCAACCAGAAGATGACGATTTCCTTGTAGGGAGGGATACAGATGACAGATTTGAGTCGCTGGAAACTGGAACATTTCAGGAAGGTAGAACTTTTTTTTTCTTTTAAAATAAAATATAATAGTTCATTTTAAATTATAATTACTTTTTAAAGTTGAAGTTAAAAATTCCAATAAAGACGAAACCAGTTTGGCTCAGTGGATAGAGCATTGGCCTGTGGACTAAAAGGTCCCAGGTTCGATTCCGGTCAAGGGTGGGATCCTTTGGTGGAGCCCTCTGCTATCAGGGGTGCCTGGGTTAAGTTATCAACACGGACCTCCCAGAAATATCAATGATGAGAGAGACTCGTCGATACACTGCCTCCTGCATGCCCCACACTGGGGATTGAGCCCACAACCCTGGCATGAGCCCTGATCAGGAATTGAACCATGACCTCCAGGTCGATGTTCAACCACTGAGCTGTTCCAACCAATCTCATCCTCTCTCTTTAGCCCAGGTTATGGTGTTCGTCAACTTGTGGGGTTGTTGAGTGCATCAAAGACAAGGATGTGTGTCATTTCTAGGTGTAGTTCTAGTAAAAGATAGTGTTTTACAGACATTGCATGGATACAGTCATGTTTTATTGTAATAGTTACCCTTTTTCCCCAAAAATAAGACAGTGTCTTATTGTAATTTTTGCTCCCAAAGATGCGCTAGGTCTTATTTTTAGGGGATGTATTATGTTTCCATGAAGTAGGTCTTATTTTTGGAGGATGTCTTATTTTCGGGGAAACACGTTGTTTACCTTCAAAATGAAATCAATAAGAATAGATTCAGAAATGTACACATGCAATATATATACATGCCACTTTATGAAAGTAGTAATGATTTAATGTTTGTTTTTTTTTCTTCTAGAAACTGAAGACAGTTACCATGTAGAAGAGACAGGTGAGATTTTAATTTAATATTGTTCTTTTTTAGTTAGAATGAGTCTTTTCCTATTAAAAAAAAACATTGAGAGAGAAAAGACATTGTCTAGGATTATCCTATATAATAAAGAGCTAATATGCTAATTAGATCAGACAGTGGACTGACCAACCTTCCGGAATGACCTTCCGGAACGACCTTCTGGAATGACCAGTGGTGGGGGAGTGGGGCCTCAAGGCAGCCAGGGCTACAAGGGCCTACTCTTGCACAAATTTTAAAAAATATATATATATTTTATTGATATTTTACAGAGAGGAAGGGAGAGAGACAGAGAGCTAGAAACGTCGATGGGAGAGAAACATCGACCAGCTGCCTCTTGCACACCCCCTACCGGGCATGTGCCCGCAACCAATGTACATGCCCTTGACCGGAATCAAACCTGGGACCTTTCAGTCCGCAGACCGACGCTCTACCACTGAGCCAAACCGGTTTCAGCAACTCTTGCACAAATTTGATGCATGTGGCCTCTAGCTTATTAATAGAGGCCTGGTGCATGGATTCGTCCACTAGTGGGGTCCCTTGCCCTAACTTGTACCCTCTCGCAATCTGAGACCCCTCAGGGGATGTCAGAGAGCCAGTTTCGGCCTGATTCCCGCAGGCCAGGCCAAGGGTCCCCACCGGTGCACGAACCCATGCACTGGGCTCTAATATGCATATAAGACACTTGGTTACTCTTCCTATGCTTCCCCTCCCCCCTTTCCTCTGAGATTCATCAGTCTGTTCCATGCTTCCATGCCTGTGGTTTCTGCTCCTGAGTTGAGCATCTGCCCCCTGGTGGTCAGTGGGCATCATAGCTACTAGGCAGTTGGCTGGCCACTTAGGCATTTATATATATAGATTATATCTAATATAGCAAGTAACTTATATACTTAATAATTGATATTTTATGTATCATAATTATGTATTCATGCATAGGTATCTGTATTTTTATAAATAATAGTTTTTGCATTTTTTGAAGTCTACTTTCTGAGGATAAGTTCCCAGGAGTGGGATTATTAAGTCAAAAGATACAGCAAAATGGCATGTTTTGTAGTCTTAAACGATAGTCAGAATAGCATGTTGTTGCACGCCATGTCCCCAGAGGGGTGGCCACTGAAGACGGGCATCCCATCTTCTGGTAACAAGCCTGTGGCGTCGGCCAGCTCCTCCCAGGGTTGGGGTGGACCTTCTTCCTGAGCTGGGGGACCATGCCATAGTGTTGACTGGCATGTAGGGCCCTGCCACGTCAACAGTATGTACCTGTGATCACTAAAATCATATTGCGGTCTGGGCAAACTCTGGTGTTGCGTCCATGTGATGGGCTGGGAAATGTGTGTCCTCGCTCAGGCTCCGGCAGGGGTGCTGGGCTGATGGGAGGAGAGCTCCCTGCCCTGCAGACACGTTAGTAATTTCCTAACTGTTTTCTCGTTTGTAGCTTCGCAGACCCCTCACCAGGATGCGGAGGAGATGATGTATGAACAGGAGACCCCAGGTTTGTGAGATGACTTCCTGTTGGACACATTGGCCAAGGCTCTTTTAACCTTGGGTTAATGGTTCAGTCTGATCCCACAGAGAACTCTTCATAACACTCCAGGGTCACTTTTGGTTGCTCAGAGAGTTATAGAAATTTATGAGTACAGTTTGATATCACATGGAGAAATGAGGGAAAAAAGGAGCTGTGTTTTTCAAACCATCACTGGGATGTGGTTCTTATAGATCAGACCAGAGAGCATTTGGAAATGAATGAGGCAGAGGGATGGAATAGTCAACTGGGTGCGAATCCTAGCACTGCTCCTTCCTATTTTTTGACTTAGCAAATGATGGAACTTTATATATCTGAAATATTATTAGCGATCCGGTGCACGAAATTCATGCACAGGTGGGGTCCCTAGGTCTTGCTAGTGATCAGGGCTGATCAGGTTCCCCACCTCCCTGCCTCTCCCTTACCTCACCTCCTGCCTGTGCACCGCCACCGTGCAGTTCCCCACCTCCCCACCTCCCCCTCTCTTCCTTCCCTTGTCTCCCGTGTTCGCCACCACCCACCCCCAGTTTCCCATCCCAGCCCAGGGCCCAGCCCCAGTAAGGAGATCAGGACCTGCCTGCTTCGGGGAGAGACTGGGGATTTGGCAACAGGCCCCATTGGCGATCAGGGCCTATGGGCTGAGGGCAGCTCCTGTGTTGAGCGTCTGCCCCCTGGTGGTTAGTGCACATCATAGTGACCTGTCATTCTGGTCATCCCATCGTAATGGTTGCTTAGGCTTTTATATATCTAGATAATGATAATATCTGTCTTACACAGCTGTAAAGATTAGGATTTAACTTCCAAGTAATTTTAGGATGATGTCTAGTAATGTGTTTGGTTTTTAATGTTTATCAAAGGTGTATATTTTTTCTCTTTAGATTCCACTGACCCAGCAATAGATGACTATGAAACAGTGTACCATGATGCAGGTATTAAGTGAACATTGTTATTAGATTTTAAACATTATTAAGGCTTGACAGCTGTGATGCTGTGTTAATATGGTGATTTTCCTGTTAAAGGAGACTGAGAAATAATAGTAACACCTAATATAAGACTTTCTACTTTGTAACAAAATATTATTATTTAAAATTATCAAGCTTTCATATTTCACCTCATCTACCACTGGCTCTAAAGGAAACAGGATATTAATTCCTGACTATACTTTAACATATCTTGCTGTATGCCAGTTGGAGGAATTTGTATGAAAATAATTTATCTGCCCTTTCTCAAGTTGTTTCTGGACTGAGGCGTTTTCCATGGACTGTGCAGACATTAATATTTAAAGAAATAGAATTCTGTATTTGAGATTAAGTTTGTGTTTTTTTCTAGCTGAGCAGTTACACAGAATGACTCAGTACTTATTTTGATTTTATTCTTTTTTTCTGCAGATGAAGTAACGTACCAAGACTATGACCAACAAGGTATGAAATGCTTCTTACTCTTAAGCCGTCTGCCTGTTTTAAAATCTACTCGTAGTTTGACCATATAGTATACAGAACAATTTTTTAAGCTACAAAACCATAACTTGGAAACATTCAACTGAATGGTAGTTTTCAAAGACTTGACTTGGGGAGACTGTTTACCTATTTCATGGTTTGCCATTGCCTAAACAATTTCTTTAATTATTTGCAAGTTGCCTTATGAAGCAGTTAAGAATTATTGAGAAAATCATATTTCACTACTTTATAGTCATCACTGTCTTTTGACTAAAATATGTCTTGTGCTTGGAAAGCTACCTCGGTCCCAGTTTAACTACTGTAGCTGCTTCCATAGATTAATCCCACGCTTCAAATGAAGGTGCAGGGAGAAGGGGGCAGAAGAATTCTCTTCTGGGTGTACAGGTGGCATGAAGAAAGTAGTTCTGGCAAATCGGTAGCAAAAAAAATGAGTAGTGTCAGGTTCAGGTTTAGGCAAATGTAGCTCTTTTTTGTTGCCTGAGCAATTCTCTTGCTGTTTTATAAACTTCATCGAAATACATTATTTTTGCTGTTTCCCAGATGTGAAAAATGTGTTTCAGAGAATGCATATAATGTGCACAAGTTCATAGGACTAAGAGATAATAGAGCTAGTGGACTGCAGAAGGAAGGGAGTCAGCATGATAAAGGCGTGTGCAGCAAGAAGGATGGAGAAATGTATGGTGTTCGATCACAGATGGAGGGCTTTTTGTTGTTAGGTGGTCTTAGGGTGTGACATTCCCGTATGAATAATACAGAGTCCCTCCTTCAAGAAACTGGTAGTCTCATGTGAATCTTGATTGGAGAAAAATCAAGAATGGCTGTGTGCATACCTGATACAACTAATTTATTAAGTGTGTGTATTTAAGATTTGAGATCCTATCAAGATCACCATCCACTGGTGTTTCTCTCAGGATATGAGTGATACCCTTGGAGGAATCCTGGATTCTATTTTTAGGGACTAATATTTGAAATAAGTTGTCAACTATGAACATATTTAGATTTTCTTTTCAGTTTATGAATTTGAAGGAGAAACTAGAAATTTGGAAATTAAAAGTTGCATGTAGAGGGAGGGAGGTGTGCAGGAGGCAGCTGGTTGATGCTTCTCTCTCATTGATGTTTCTAGCTCTCTCTCCCTTCCTCTCTGTAAAAAAATCAATAAAATATATTTTATTAAAAAAAGAAAAGAATTGGCTCTTGCCCCATCAGCCCAGCACTGAGAATAAAATCACAAAGATAGTAGGTGCTCCCAAAAATGTTTTTTATTAAATGGACGAAAGGAATAAATTGATAATCGTGCTGAGAACATAAGCAAGTTCGCTCTTAGTGTACAAGAAATGGTGAGGAGCTTTGGAAAATGGAAGAAGCAGGGGGCAGGCTGATGAGGAAGCTGGGGACCCCGCCAGGGCGGGAAGTCCGTCTCTGTAGCGGAGCGGAGCGGAGGCGCCCGGGGTCGGGCACGGAGGCGTGAGAGCAGTGGACCGGCCGTGCTTTCAACGCCTGCCAACGGGACCCTTGCTAAGAGGCTGGCGCAGGACTGCTGGCCCCAGGTGAAAGATCTGAGAATTATTCCCCAAACAAAGTAAAAAATCTGCCCAGTAAACCTGTGGATCCAGAGCAGCAAGCTGGGTGGAGCCTTGGGTAACTCAGTACTGCCCCCACAGAAGTGAAGAAAGTAAAAATGGGAAATTCACTGCCACCCGGGAATACACAAGGTGTAGGATCCTGGTTAGAAGTGATTCCGGAGAAACCGTAGTGTTCCCCGTTTTACAGGAAGCAGAGGTGATTGGCTGTCTCCCGTGGCTAAAGCATGGCTGACCTTGAGTTTGAATGTGGGCTTGTTGCCTGTGAGGCCAGACCTCCCTCCCCCATCACCCCACCTCTCTACCCCTACCTCCAGCCACTCACTCTATACCCTGCCATTGCCCAGGGGCTGAGCCCAGAGTTCAAGGATACGTAGACAGTGTCTCTGCTCTTGAACTACCCAGCCAGGATTGTGTAGCAATGAGAGTTAAAGGGCTTTTTTCTCTCTGTGTGTTTTTACAGTATACGAACCATCAGAAAGTGAAGGGAGGATGGAAAGCTCAGGTAAGCCTTTTCTCTAAGCAAGTGCTTTCCCCTAAGACAGCCTCTTTATATTTGTTAAAACTCGTACAACTCATAGAACAGAGATAGGTGTAGTAAGAAATACCAGACATTTTCATTTCACCAAGGAAGTAACTGGATATTGTCCTTATATTTATTCCCCACTTATGGTGGAAGTTTTCTGTCAGCGGGGATAGCGTCAGCCTACCTGATCTGTGGTTTGAGTGTAATTTGGGAATTAAAGTTGAGATGCTATTATATGTACTTGTGAGCCTCTCTGTAAGAAACTAGTCAAAAAACATGCCAGATTTAGGTATCTGAGTAGAGATAAGCTATTCGGGGATCTCATGGAGTTGAGTTAATGTAATATGTATGTATTCGAACTTTTGTTTTGTGTTTCAGATAACACTGTAGAAGATTCAAACATAATCGTAGAAGGTAAGTTAATCTTGTAGAGATGGTTATACTTTTCTTACTAAACAGTGTGCTCGTGTATTCAGCAAATATTGACTATCACTTACTCTTAAATCTGTGTGCTGTGCCCAGGGGCCAGAGGCGGGGAGTGCCCAGGTTACAGGCCGGAGGCGGCTCAGCTGGTTTGCAGTGAGGAGGGCTACTTTAAATTCCAGGGGCCGGGATTGGCCATGGGCAGAGGTCGGTGGAAAGTTGGGTCCTCTGTGTTTTCAGACATTTGGATCAGCCAGTAGAGGACATAGCAGAGGCTGTTAGGGGACTTTTGTTGGTGGACAGGGGGGGCCTGGACTGTGTTCCTCCAGCCCACCTGCAGCTCCTGTGCTCCCACAGCCCCCGAGTGGACAGCAAGAGGGTGCTCCCTACCTCTGCCTGCCCACCGGCCTTCTCTTCCCCAGTCTTCTCTTCTTTTGGCTGGAGGCATCAGTATGTGCTTGGATGCCCAAATGAGAAATGTGGGAGCCATCATGGAGTGTCTCCTCCCCTCTCCCCCCGTTTCTGTAGCTAATCCCGTTGGACAGGCTACCTCCGCCTCCACACTTCTCAGATCTGTTCTTGCCCTGTGGCCCTTGAGATCCAGTTCGGCCCCATCATCTTCTAACCAGTCCTCCTAACCCCTCCACGTCCCCTTCACATCTTCCAACAGAGCTGGCTATGTCAGGCCTGTGCTCGCACCCCCTGTTCTTCCCCATCCCTGTCATTCGGGTTCCTTTCTGCGGCAGGGAACAGAAAACCAAACCTGGATCGGCTTAAGCAATAAAAAGACAGGGAGCAGATTACCCGGCCTTGGGGGACCTCCTGAGGAATGTGGATTATAATCCAAGTACGGTGAGAGGGCATGGGAGCGCCATAAGATAGGGCACGGTCCGCTTTATGTTTTGGAGGGTTACTTCTGGTTCGAGGATGGATTGAGCGGAGCAATAGTGGAAACAGAGACCACGAGGTTGGAAATTACTGGGCACGAATCCAGGGAGTAAGATCAGGGCAGTGGAAACGGAGGGGAGAGCTTTGACCTGGAGATCTGTGTTAGATGGCAGGTTCTGGTCCTTTCTGATGGTTTGTGAAGTGAAGAGGAATAAAGGCGGCCTGACTTGGGTTTGGTTTGAATAACTGCCCAGTGCTGGGGCCATTTGCTGAGAAGAAAAGTAGGACACAGTAGGAACTGGTTTAGGGGAGGGAATCAGAGTCTCCACAGTGGATATTTGGCATCTAGGTGTGATATGAGATACCCAGATGGAGGTGGCAGGTAGGCAGTGGGATGTGCCAATCCAAACAGATGGCTGAGATCCGAGATGGTATACGTGTTATGGAGTCATCCCCGTGAGGATGGTGCTACCTTCATGGAAATGGTTAGGGTCATTTTGGGGGTGAGCACAGAGGGAGAAGACAAGCCAGCCCCAGGCTAAGCTTTATGAAATCACAACTCTGTGAGGTTTGCCGGAGCCTGGATGGCTGTGAGGCAGGAGGAAAACCAGTGGAGAGGAACGTGGAGGAGCAGGATAGAGAGCGATTGAGTAAATCAATGGGAGTGAGAGCCCATCACAGAGGGAAGGCGACGGAGGGGGGTGGGTGGGAAAAAGATCAACCAAAACACTTGTATGCGTAAATGCATAACGCATGGACACAGACTATAGGGTGGAGAAGGCCTGGGGTAGGGGGTGGTACAGGCTAGAAGAAGTGAATGGAGGGAAAAGGGAGACTATGTAATACCTTCAATAATAAAGATTTTTAAAAGATTAAGTCTTTTTAGGAGAAAAAAAGTTTGCTGTATCAATAGGCAACTCTTTCAGGTTGTGCTGGTATAATTTATTTGCTATTTCCTTTTCTAAGTGCTCTTGCTACATCATTACCAAAATAAATTTCTGATATGTTTGTTACATGTACATTTATTCAGGATAAACTTAGGTAGTGATGATAAGTGATGGAAATAACGCAAGTGACACTTGGAGTGACATGGTTTTTTCACATGTACCCAGAAAAGTAAAAGAAATTTTACTTTTTTGTTCAAAAGTAAAAGAAATTCTGAGAAAGCAAACAAGCACTGGTAGAGTTGATAACGTGCCAACATATCTCTAAAGTATTAAGAACACAATAAACAGGCAGGCCATTCACAGGCAGTCACAACTCAGGGAAGCTAGGCAAGCTGAAGGGAAAAGGGGAAATATATGGGATTTTTTTTTTCCTGTCCCCTTTTTACTTTCGTTTACCGTAAACTATTTTCAAATCTTCTGTGTTAAGTTTGTATCCTTTTTATAATTGGAAGCCAGAGAAAAATGATTAAAATAGATACATACATCTTTTCGGTTTTAGAAAACGCTGTTAGAAATTCTTCCCCTTGCCCCAAACCTTAAGGAACAGAAGGAAAGCTGCTCTGACCTCATCTCTCGATGACGGTGCCGTCACATGGCTGACAGATAGGAGGGGGCAGTACGTGATGCAGTTTCATAGCGTGAGTTTAGATCAGCATATCCTTCTCCACCTGGGCGGTGAGATCTGCGGTTGAGGTCATTGTAAGAGGTTGAAGCAGCGAGGGGAAAAGATAAGATGTTAAAAATTCATGCCTGCACTTTGGTCTTGGAATATGTTATGGTGAATAATATTTTTCAAAAACCTTTATTAGGTATAGCGGTTTATTTTCAGAATTATATTTTAATTTAATTTCTTGGTGTTGTTTCACTCACATTGAAATTAGGTTATGGGTTTAAAAAAATTTTTTTTCAAGAGGAAACAAGATGCTTTACATACATTTCTTCAGCTTTCCTATCAAGTCTAATGAAAACTGGTGAAATCCTAGGTTTTAGTTCGCGTCTCCTTGGCCCGGCAGTGGGGTTGAGCTTAGTCCGTTAGGCAGGTCATATGATAAAGCATGATCACCTGAAAAAAATACACAATATTTTGCAAAGTCTCCAGCTAATTCTCCTTTGTTGTGATGGGATTAAAAACTGAACTGTTTTTTATAATGACTGCAACTGAATCCCAGGGAAGTCTATAAAAATAATCAGTGTACCATTATCACCAGCAAGCTGTATTTGAAACAGTGGTCAGCAGCGTGTGATGGGCTGTAACTGTGCTATTTATTTCAGACGCACGTGCGCCCCCAGCGGAGGAGCATCAGGAAATACCACCAGGTATGGCATTGTGCGAGATGTATCGCTTTTTCCTTTTTTTTGTTTGATTTAAAATATGCTGTTGATATTCCCACTAGCCAAATGAAATACATTTCGGAGAGGAGGATTAATTATAACTTAAATTTTAAAAGAAAATTTTCTGTGTTTGGATCAGGAGACCCCGATTTCAAAGTAATGGAAAAGACACATCAGAACTTGACTAGAATTTACGGGATATTCACGATCGGAGCCCCATGTGGCTTTTGCTGTGCTACACAGTACCCTGTTTTCCCGAAAGTAAGACAGTGTCTTATATTAATTTTTGCTCCCAAAGATGCCCTAGGTCTTATTTTCATGTTTCCATGAAGCAGGTCTTACTTTCGGAGGATGTCTTATTTTCGGGGAAACACGGTAGTAGCAGCAGCAGCAGCGGAAGTTGGGATTTTATTTTTTCCTTTCTTTGATTGACAGGCTGTTGGGTGGATGTAGGGAATCAGAATTGCCTTACGTTGCAAGTTGGGTGGTACAGGCCTCTGTGATACCACTCCTCTTCCTCCAGTCCCCTGCCTCCACAGACCATCACGAATGCCCCTGGCAGGCCAGGCTGTGCCCGGGGTCTTTCCTTTCAGCCCCGTGTGAACCCGTTTCTCCGCCTCCCCCCACCTGTCCCTCTCACCAGCAGTGAGGAATGGGAAAAGCATCTCCCCGAGGGCCTGTGTTTGCCGATGTGTTTTAGAGATGCCATTAACTAGACCGCAATCAGACATTGACACATAACCCTCCTGTTCTCATGGTGGGGGGAAATGTTTTAGGAAGAGAGGATTTTCCAATACTTCCTGCCTACGTGTATGTTTCTTGTTTCTGTGTTTTATTTCCATTTTTTTTCCTTCTTGTGTCATATATTCATGTTTTCCTCCTATCTTTCACTTTATGCCTGATGTGCATTTTGCAGCGGTGATGTGCACGACTGTTGATTTGGGGCCTGCCAAACTTTCTGACTAAATTTCAAGGGGGGGGGAATATTTTTTGTAATCAAAGAATATTATTTTATACTTCAGCTCCTCTTTGCTTACTTAGTGGGTATTTTAGCAGTTGTCATGCCACATGTGTTTATAATAATATGTGCAGATTCTTAGGAGAACTGAGTTGTTAGCATTATAAGATGAATGAGAAAGACACCCGTGGAGAAACTGATCTTTCACATGACGGCTGCTGTGCTCCGTGTACCTGGTGTTCAGGGAAGTGGCACAGAGCGAGGGAGGCCGGCGTTCCTGCCTCACTGCTGTCGTGACCTCGGTGCTGCGGATTCACGGGTCACAGAGCGCCTGGTTCTACCTTGAGAAGGCAGAGCAGGTTCCTGAGTTTGCATTTTGATGGCTACCCACTCCTTTAAAGGAAATTGTTGTATAAGTATTCCTAAAACGATGAGTTTCCTAGAATACTGATTTTCTTCCAGTTACAGGCCCTTTCTTTTCTTTTTTTTCTTTTTTTAACATTGACCTAACTTTAGTGAAGGCAATGAACAGTAGTATTTTCTAACCAAAAAGTTCTGTGCTTTTATTTCCATGTTTTATAGACTAAGCCCCAGAATTCCCTTGGCACGTAAATCTAAAGTACCAAGTGGCCAAGGCTGGTTTGGCTTAGTGGATAGAGCGTCAGCCTGGGGACTGAAAGGTCCCAGGTTCGATTCCGGTCAAGGGCATGTACCTTGGTTGCAGGCACGTCCCCGGTGGGGGGTGTGCAGGAGGCAGCCGGTCGATGTTTCTCTCTCATCGATGTTTCTAGCTCTCTATCCCTCTCCCTTCCTCTCTGTGGAAAATCAATAAAATATATGTTATAAAAATAAATAAATAAATAAATAAATAAAGTACCAAGTGGTTGGGGTGCTGGACCACAGCGGTTTTCAGATGAGACAGTTAACTGCCGAAGCAGTTAGCATGCATACCATCTGCACATAATAATCTCTCGGTGAACGGTGGCTCCGGTTATTATTGTTCAGTAATTAATTAGCCTGATCTTTCAGGTGGGTCCAGGGAAGCTAAATTCTGAAAGACCTGCTCAAGAAATCGTAACTTGTAAATTGGTGTCATAAAATGTTGATTGGCCTGCTGCACAGCTGCAGTTCCACCCCGCCCACAGAGAATGGAAGGCCAAGTGTTAGCACGGGTTCTTTTTAATGTTTGCACGGGGTTTGCTTGCTTCTGTTACCGTCTCAGTCATAATTTTGTATTGCAATGTTTTCGGTATTCAGTCTTTCGAAATAGTAATAGTCATAAGTCTGTGTTCACGAGCCTTCCTGAGCAGTAGGCTCACTGCTTCTGTGATCGTGCTGAATGATGTAGGTGGTTGCAGAAACTCTGGCCTCACTGATTGTAGGGCCCGTCCTTTCTGCCTTGAAAGTTCTTTCTTCAGTGAAAAACTCCAATTGAAGAGCTCTGGCCTTCAGAATTTAATTGGTGATTACTTTGCCTTCCTGATCCTTCTAAAACTAGGTTACACCGTCTTAATAATGCTTATTAAGTCCTTGACTGGATGGAGTTGCTGGTGTGATAATTCCATGAGGAAGGAACTGTCTGGTTCAGCTTTGTATCCAGCCACACCCGAGGGGGTGATGAATGCTAACATGTATTAGCAGTACCGAGGTGTTCTTCTAAGCACATTACATGAATAACTCATTTGATATCTCCAATAGCCCAAGAGGTAGACGCGCTGTGTCCCCATTTTGCAGATGAGAAAACTTCCGCATAGCAAGGCAGAGTAACCTGCCTGTGGTCACAGAGCTGACAAGTGGGAGAACTGAGATGCCCTTTACATTCTGGCTCCAGAGCTCACACTCTAGAGCCATGGTCGGCAAACTGCGGCTCTTTGGCCCCTTGAGTGTGGCTCTTCCACAAAATACCACAGCCTGGATGAGTCTATTTTGAAGAAGTGGCATTAGAAGGAGTTGAAGTTTAAAAAATGTGGCTCTCAAAAGAAATTTTAATTGCTGTACTGTTGATATTTGGCTCTATTGACTAATGAGTTTGCCGACCACTGCTCTGGAGGATTTTAAATGAATGAAGGTGTACTAGTCGTCTTGGCCTGATAAAGCTAAGGATGTATTGTGGCATTTTTTTCTTAATATATATTAGTACATCAGGAAGGACTCAGGAATGTCCAAGGTTAATTAGGATGCATTGTAGAAGAGCAAATAGTCCAGTAGTTTAACCTTTGCTATCTTTTGTTTATGTCAGTAAATGTACAAGTGTTTTGCAGGCAAGGAGGTAAAAGGTCATTCTAAGAATTGATCATTCTGATACTAGAAATCAATTATTTTTAATACCAGAATTTTAAACATTGATTTTTGGAATCCCTATTTCATTAGTGGGGTTTCCACCTTTCTCTTCAAACTCAAGATTTTTCCTTGAAATTATACTGCATGTTTCTAGCAATGTGACAGCATAAAAATATGTAGCATCAACTGAATAATTTAAGAAGTTATCGGTTAAGAAATGTATCAGGTTAAAATTTCCTACCAAATAATACTTTCAGATCATTTGACTGACTGATTTCATCAAGACTTTTCTGTCATCCAATGCTGGAAGAACAGTGAAGTTTACATTTTGTTGTTATAACATGTTACTCAGAACAGGGGAATGTGAGCAGCGGTGTTTGCTGGTGACTCCATGGCTCCTTTCTCTCTGAGAGTGGAGATCTCTTGGTCCACGTGTTAGCGTTTATTCCGTGTCACACTGTCCAGCACGCCAGCCGTGGTGAGGGTTTCACTCGGTGCCTCCCCGCCCGCCAGCATTTTCTAACGCTGATCAGCAGGGCTCCTGACTAGCCCTCAGGGTGGCAGCTGGAGGGGTCTTAACTCACATAAAAAGCGCCTAATGTGCGTATTATTGATACTGGTTTGATCATTCGCTTATTCAAGAAATACAAATTGAGCAACTGTATGGCACAGGTGCTGCACTGGGCAGTACAGATACATGATCTACAGCATTGTTCCTGCCGAAACCGGTTTGGCTCAGTGGCTAGAGCGTCAGCCTTCGGACTGAAAGGTCCCAGGTTCGATTCCCATCAAGGGCATGTACCTTGGTTGTGGGCACATCCCCAGTAGAGGGTGTGCAGGAGGCAGCTGATCGATGTTTCTCTCTTATCGATGTTTCTAACTCTATCCCTCTCTTCCTCTCTGTAAAAAATCAATAAAATATATTTTAAAAAAGAAAAGAAAAACCACCATTGGCCCTGCTTTGTAGCGGTCATAGTCTGGAGCGTACAGCTGAGGAAAGCAGCCAGCGTGATGCCATTAACGTCTCAGAGTGCAGCATGGGGCAGCATGCGGAAGGAGGGACACCCAGCCCGGCTTTTGTGGGGGGAGGGGTACAGAAAGGCCTCCATGTGCTGTGCTGGAGCTGGTTTGGGGGTGCTGATGGAAGTGACGGGAGCTGGCAGGGGGAAGCAGGGGAAGAGGTGCCTGCAGGACAAAGACGGAGACCGTGTGCCACATACGGTGTCAGAAGACACGGTGGAGAGCAGGCAGGTGTCACTTTCTGGAGCATTTCAAATGTGATGTTTAAAGTTCTCTTAAATATTTCTATGGATTCCCGAGAGGATGGGAGAAGGAGTTAGAGACAGAAACATCAATGGTGGTAATCACTGATTGGCTGCCTCCTGTACCCCGGCTCCCGGGGATGGAGTCTGAAGCCCGGCCATGCGCTCTGACTAGGAACCAACCACGACCTCCTGGTCCCCAGGAAGGCACTCAGCCCCTGAGCCGTACCACACAGGGCTGATGTGTGAGATTTTGAAGCTGGGTCTAACAGTGACAGGAAGCCACCGGAAAATTCTGAGCACAGGAGTCAGACGATCAGATCCAGATTTGGAAAGGTGAGTTAGAGAGGAGTAAGAGGGCAGATGCGTTAATCTCAGAAACGGGAGCCCGACCTGTGGTGGAAGCCATGGAGGGACCGATTTCATAGGCGTCAGAGTTGGACCTGGTTTGATGGGAGAGGGGGCTGGTGGAGGGGTAAGGCTGTGGACGATCCCTGTGGTTCTGACCTGAATGCATGCATGACGGGAGCTTAAAGGAGACACAGGAGGAAACAGGGCAGCCGGGAGAGGACTGGCGTGATTTTGGAGATGCTGGGTTTGCAGCGTGGTGCACCACCTCCGGGTGGAGTCACCTTTAAATGGGTATTTGTGAGCTGTTCACAATAGCGACTGAGGTTTTAGTTTGCTTTTTTATCTGTATCCATCATTATACTCGGGACAACTTCCAATCGTCTCAAGATATTTTTAATTGCACGGGTTACAGAAATGCTTTATTCCTCTCACAGTCTAGCTCAGGGGTCGGCAAACTCATTCGTCAACAGAGCCAGATATCAACAGTACATCGATTGAAATTTCTTTTGAGGGCCACATTTTTTAAACTTAAACTCCTTCTAATGCCACTTCTTCAAAATAGACTCTCCCAGGCCGTGGTATTTTGTGGAAGAGCCACACTCAAGGGGCCAAAGAGCCGCATGTGGCTCACGAGCCTCAGTTTGCCGACCACGGGTCTAGCTAATTGATAAATTCTAAGAGAACCTGAAGTCAAACTCCCTTTTAAAACGCTTTCTCTTGAGGTATAGTTTACACACAGATAGGTGCCCAAATATTGAGCACGCAGTTTGATGAACTTGTATCTGCATACAAATCCTTGTACCCACTACTCAGGATGCTTATAGCACCCAGAAATCTCCTCTTCCCCCTCTCAGTAGCACCCTGCCACAGATAACTGCTGTCCTCACCTGTACTATCCTGTTTCCCCGAAAATAAGACAGTGTCCTATTTTTGCTCCCAAAGATGTGCTAGGTCTTTGCTTCCAAAGATGCGCTAGGTCTTATTTTCAGGGGATGTATTATGTTTCCATTAAGTAGGTCTTATTTTTGGAGGATGTCTTATTTTCAGGGAAACAGGGTAGATAGATTGGTTTGCCTATTTTTGAATTAAATAAAACCACAAGTCAGTTCATACAAATATACATATACATATACATATATCTTTTTGTGATAAGTTTTTAAAAATATATATATTTTATTGATATTTTACAGAGAGGAAGGGAGAGAGAGATAGAGAGCTAGAAACATCGATGAGAGAGAAACATTGACCAGCTGCTTCTTGCACACCCCCTACTGGGGATGTGCCCGCAACCAATGTACATGCCCTTGACCGGAATCGAACCCGGGACCTTTCAGTCCACAGGCCGACGCTCTACCGCTGAGCCAAACCGGTTTCGGCTTGTGACAAGTTTTTATTGCTTGACATCCTGTCTTTGAGTTTCATCCATTTTGTTACATAAAATAATTTGGTCTTATGCATTGCTAGTTGCTGTAAATATACTACATTTTAAAAAATCTGTTCTGCATTGATGGCTACAGTGAATGTCTCCAGGTCCTGGTTATTATTACGAGGAAAGGTGCTATGGATATTCTTGTACGTGTCTTTTGGAGGACATAAGCACACATTTCCTTGGCTATATAAAAGTCTATGTGTAATTTCAAGTTCACATTAGCACCAAACAATTCTGCTTAGATAAAACTTTCTGGTCACACACACACACACACACACACACACACACACTTATATTATGTGAATAGATAAATAGATGGATGGATTGCTGAGAAGGGAAGAAAGGAAGGAGGGAGTGAGGGGAGGAGGAATAAGTATAACCCAGTTTTAGAAAGTGTACCAAAATATGGTTGGGCTTTTATGTGTATCAACTCATTTTCAACTCTACTTTTAGAACATTTAATGCTATGAGAGTAAAATAAGCCCAATACTAAAGCTTGGAATGAGAAAGTATTTGAAAAAAGTAAGAATGAATTGTAGTTCCTTTAACATTTTGCATACTTTCTTATTTATTTATTTATTTATTTTATTTTTTTTATTGATTATGGTATCACATAATTGTCCTTATCCCCCATTCCCATTCCACCCCCCCCACACACACACACATGCCCCTCCCCCTCCCCCCCCCCCACTGTCCATGGCCACTGGCTAGGCCCATGTGCATGCACACAAGTCCTTTGTTTGATCTCTTCCTCCCACCCCACTCTCCCCCACCCTCTCTCTGAGGCTCGAGAGTCTGATTGCTGCTTCTCTTTCTCTGGGTCTATTTTTGTTCACCAGTCCATGCTGTTCATTATTTCCTCTAGATGTGTGAGATCATGTGATCCAAGAAATACCCTTGTAAGAACCAAAACTGCAACAAGCCTTAATGGTTATGCTGAGAGGCAAATGAATCAGTCTGTAGTGAGTTCCTTTCTGGGCCAACAGTTCTTTTGAGTCCCAATTTCAATGTCAAATAGTTCCTTATGTGTACATGTCAGCCATGATATTTCAGATCTGGTTGGTGGACAAATGGTGGTAACGCAGGTCCGACCGTCTCTGGTTTGGTCCTGGGCATCCTTCAGCAACACGCAGCTGCTGTCTGTTGCATACTTTCTTTAGCAACCATTTACATTGTCAACTACATTGGAAATTGGTGTAAAATTATTAAAGTAATATTCTATCTCCAACTTACAGAAGCTAGTTGCTCCTTGAAAACCCTTCCTATATTTGTCTTTCAAATACCATACTAGATTTTTCTTCTCTGTTAGTTTTTTCTTCTTTAAACACAGTGGAAACACTAGTGGGAGAAATTATTGCTTGTATTCCCAAAAGATTGAAATTCTTAAATTCAGTTGTAATTCTCCGATGCTCCAAGGAACCTCAGATTTTCATCAACAGCTTTGCAAGTTATCCCAGAAACTTCTCTATAGTTAGTCATTCCTAAGAAATGTAATCGTCCTGTTATCAAGTTGCCCTTAAAACAAAACAAAAAACAGACAAACAAGCAAAAAACAGCAACACAAAAGTAAAGAAAACATCTACTTCTGTGGGCGGGTTTTTAAAAGTCAAATGAAAATGAAGCAGTTTCGCAGTCTGTGTCTAGTTGGTCCTTTAATTTAGATTTCCCCTTATTTTTGCAGATACTTAAAGCTTCAGAAAGACTGCCCACTTCCCCAGGAGGACCAGCCTAACCATACGCTCCAAAAGATGGCTGACATAGATCTTGTGAAGTAATTTCTGAGCAGACCAAGATCTTTGCGAGTGAACACTAACGATGTTTTGAACGAATCATAGTCCACTGGCATTTTAGTGACTCTCTCTCTCTCTCTCTCCTCTCTCTCTCTCTCTCTCTTTTTTAGAAACAAGTTACATGTAATGTTACATTCCTGCATGTCCTTTTTTCGGGTAGCCTTAGTGAATCCATTGCATTGCTTTCCCTTCTTTTTCGTTTTGGTGGTAGAGCTTTTCCACTTTCCTGTATTAATGCGTGTTTTTTCAGGCAACACGTAATAATTATATTGATGATGTAGCAGCCAACGTGTTGGCAGGGCTTTGCTATATATTGTCAGGCGTTAACGCTATGTGGGACTGACATGCAAACTGCGCTAAGCGGGATTTAACAGCTATATTAGGGCTGCCTTGCCTCAGTACCCTTAAAAACACGAGTAGAGGCATTAGAAGATTTGAGTTGTATATATCTGCACTGATATCCTTTAAAATAATAATAATTAAAAAAAGAGCCTACAATGCTTCAAGTATTCAGGGCAAAACTCAAAATGTGAGATTTCTATAGCTTTTAGCTCATTAGGAAAAAACAAACAAACATATTTCAGTGAAAGTTTTAAACATTCCTGGTTAATTTATTTTTCAGAATGAGCGGGGACATAAGTTCCTCGCTAGGGCCCGGGGAAGAGGAACGGCCTACTATGCTTCCTGGCGCCTCCTCTTGATCACATAATAGCTCTCCGCTGTTTACATTCTAAGAAAATCTGCAGACACTCCTGGTGTGTAACTTAAAGGTTGTTCTGCCTCTGGCTGATGAAGTAAAGCCCTCCCAACACTGACGAACAGCACCATGCGCGCTTCCTCAGCAAAGCCGAGCCTGGGTTCACGCCCCCGGTGGGCTCATGCTGTGGGCACTCCCCGAGCGAGCCAGGTGCCTGCTGCTGTGTCACGGCCTCTTCCTTTCCACACTGAGGTTCCCTCCACGTCTCGTGTGCTGTATTCGTGCATCACAGTGGCTGTGATGAAACACTCCTCTGTTAGGAAAGAAGGCAGCGACCCTGTCCGTTGGAAAGGACCGTGAGCTCCGTAAAAAGCCATAGCAGCGGCTTCCCTCCCCTGTCCAGGGCAGCGCTTGGTCATGCCAACATCGTTTTAAGATAAGGTGGTGTTTTTGCTGCTCGTAGGGTTCAAATCAAAGAGGTTTTTATTTTTTATTTTTTGTCATTAGAGGTCATAGTGCTGATGTAGTAAGGTAGGCATGCTGACTCCCTGTGTGGTGAAATCCCCAAATTATACGTTTCTAAGAAAAGCAATAATTTTCTAAAGCTGTGATATGGGTAATAATGAGTTGCTACTCAGATCCTAATAACGCTCTTAATTCATATTGTGAATTATAGAACACTACTTTTTACAAAGCCATATTTTTCTTTTTTTTAAGGGAAACTTAGGAGTGACAGAACAGATAAATGAGTAAAATAAATTTTACTTAATTTTTGTATATAGTGGTCTCTAGAACTCTGGGAATAGAAGGTTCCTTATGCTGTGGTCCACTTCAAATACTTTTAATTCCAAATATCTGAATGAATGAGCCTCGTCTTCACAAATAACGTGCCAAGCTGGGCAACCTCAGTGGATTTTCTAAAAATAATGTAAATGTCTTCTGTTTAATGTTATTCGAGTGCAATAAAATGCAGAAGGATTCTTCTCCACATTGTCATTATTGATTAATACAGTCGCAAAGGAGTACCTCTCCCCCCCCTCCATTTCTTAATCTATTTCTAATAGGTGGTGTTTGTTTGTTTTGTTTAGTATTTACCATTTATGCTACCTTTCCAGGGGCAAGATTGCAACGAAATAGCCCCTGTATCCATCCTCCGAAGGCGTTTGTTGTGTCCTAGGAGTTTGGGTAACTCCCTGGTAACTTCCCTATCCCCTATAGGGATACCAGTGGTCGGCAAACCGAGGCTCACGAGCCACATGCGGCTCTTTGGCCCCTTGAATGTGGCTCTTCCCCAGTGCGAATGAAACTTCGTGGCCCACGTGCAGAAGTCGGTTTTCGGCTCTCCAAAGAAATTTCAGTCGTTGCACTCTTAATATTTGGTTCTGTTGACTAATTGATGAGTTTGCCGACCACTGTCCTATACTGTTCCCCAGTGGCCACCGGACTGTGAGGGAACTGACTTCACCCGCGTTGAGCTTCTGCGGCTCAGGAAAGTGTTGCTTTCCCCTCCCGTGTGCCCAGAGGAAACAAGGAAGATAAAACTTGAAACTAAGGGTGAGCAGACTCACCTGTACTGAGTGCCCTTATTCTGCCAAGTGCTTTGTGTTCAGGAAGCTGAGTTCTCCCAGCCGATGGGTGTTCTCTCTGCCCGGAGGAAACAAGGGTCAGGCAGGCGGAAACGCCTTGGGGCCTGAGGCCATTCACGGTTTTCTAGAGCAAACATGTGGGCACCAGGTACCTCCCTCCTGAGGGATCTGCAGATGTGGCTGATGCCACTGGGAAGAGAGCACATTGAGATTTTTGACACTTTTCTTTAATCCTGTATTCCTGGTGCCCATGACAATGCTTCCTGTTTGGATGGTGCACTTGATGACGAGGTGATAGTTCATGAGATCAGGAAGCCGTGTGTGTGTGTGTGTGTGTGTGTGTGTGTGTGTGTGTGTGTGTGTTTAATGCCCTGGGCTGTGTGTGTGTGTGTGTGTGTGTGTGTTTAATGTCCTGGTGTGTGTGTGGTGTGTGTGTGTGTGTGTTGTGTGTGTGTGTGTGTGTGTGTGTGTGTGTGTGTGTGTTTAATGCCCTGGGCTGTGTGTGTGTGTGTTTAATGTCCTGGTGTGTGTGTGTGTGTTGTGTGTGTGTGTGTGTGTGTGTGTTTTTAATGCCCTGGATACCCTCTTGCAGCATTGGCCAAAAAAGTGTATGGCCCTCAAATTAAAAAAAAAACACACAAAAACACCTATTTGTAAAAATCCAAGACCTGTGCTTCTCTAGTATTTGTTTCTCTTTGGAGAAAAGTAGAGATGGGCACAGTGGGAAGATCATGTGCTTTGATGTGATGGAACCGCTGACCTTGACAATTTGGACACTCCGAGCTGCTCAGCCGCAGCTTCCTCCTTTGCCCGGAAAGGGAGATAAGAGCTTTCCCCACAGGGTGTCAGGAACTAGAGATGGGTGAGATGTGCCTGGCACTGAGCCTGGCACACTAGCTTTCGAAGTTGGTTCTCTTCTCATCTGAGGCCTGAAAAGAGAAGTTGCTTGACCCATAGAAACCTCTTCCTTGAATCAGAAGCCTGCAGCACATTCTCACCTCCAAGAAATGCAGTGTTTTCTGTGAATGAATGTATTAAACCGGGAACCTCAACATGGAGTGATCTGTGATTGCCTCCCTCCTCCCACCCTAGACCACACCCACACTCTCTCACTTTGTGGGGGATGGACTCGGTCTGTGATTTCTATGTCTCCCAAACTGTTTGCCCCAACCCCACTCCACACCTGTACACACGTGTTCCTAGAAATACCCCGAAATTAGATAGCTACCTACAGGGTCTATAATTGACTGGTGTACCTTGAAAATTCACTAGATCCTAACCCAGGGGTGGGCAAACTTTTTGACTCGAGGGCCACAATGGGTTCTTAAACTGGACTGGAGGGCCGGCACAAAAGCAACCTGACCATGCTGGCACTCTCATCTTGGGCTGCTGGTGAAGGAGCGGAGGGGGGGGAGAGCAAGAGAACCCTCTGCTCTTTCGGCTCCGCGGGCCGGATAGAACAGCCGGACAGGCCGGATCCGGCCCGCGGGCCATAGTTTGCCCACGGCTGTCCTAACCTGTATCAAACAGTAAGCAGATAGGAGGATATAAATGCAGAAGGCTGCTTATGAACACAGTCAGGTCACGTGCCATTGTCTTCCCTGTGGGGTGGGAGTTCTTTGGCTGGTCCAGGTGCTCGGTGGGTTTCCCTGTGCTTGCTGACCCCATTTCTGGGAGAGACAGTAACTTGGATTCACTCAGTGAAAGGCTGACAAGGGTGAGCTCTTTGGCCCATCAAAGCTCCTCATCAGGTGAGCTACAGCACCCCTGGGCTCAGGGCAGGCCCCTAATGGGTCACCTGTTAACGTGTGAAGTCCTTAAAGCAAGCGTGCCAAACTCAAAGGCTAACATGGGCCAAATAAATGAGGCATGAGGGCCACAGGAGGCGAGGTTGACATGCTTGCCTTAGAGCAGTGTTTCCCAAACTTTTGACATATGTGTACCCCTTCTATAATTTTCGTAACGCTGAGTATCCCTTGTCAAAAAAAAAAGGATGTATTTTAATAATCAAAATATTTTTTTTTGGTACATACACAAAATAATAAATGAAAAATAAAATTATAATAAAATACAAATAAAAGTTATGTTATAAGTAACATTTATTTGCACACATCATCTCACGCCTCACAATACTGTCTTGACTTGACTCATGAGAACGTAGAATTAGGCGCAGCTAAGCACGGTGCAGTGCATATCCCCACCAAACTCTGGTGCAACGCGTACCCCCACCAAACTCTTCCTGTACCCCTGGGGGTACATGTACCACACTTTGGGAAACACTGCCTCAGAGGAATGAGACTAGTGTTCTCAGTGGTGACATACTGCATCCCATTAAAGCACACGGTGCCTACTATAAAGTGGTCTTCCGTTTCCAGGAGACAAAATATTTAACAAGCTTCTCCCTACCCCAGTTTGCCTTTGTGCTCCTAGAGGAGCTTAAAGGTGATGGGGATAACCCACACCAACTCTCTTCTCAAGGAGAACCTTGTGGCCTGACACCTGATACCCAGTTAACTGCTGGTGACTTCTATAAGTAACTCGAATGAACCTAATCTTCATGTAACAAAGTTCATGGGTAAAGAATTCAGGATTTAGGAAAATTGAATTGTTTGCCAAGAAATATTTCTTAAATACTATCAACTTGAGTTCATTTAAATATGGTTCTATGTTTTGAGACATTCAGTGGTGACTTCCCTAGTACTTAACTTTGTTTTTGTCTTTACTTTTCAGAAACAAATAGAAAAACAGATGATCCGGAACAAAAAGCAAAAGGTGAGATTAATCAAATAAACCGTCTCTCAAATATACATCTGAAAAAGCCATTATGCCATCCAGGAAGAACATGATGACTTTAGTTGATGTCATTAGCTAAAGTAAATATCCACTGGGTTTATCCTTTCAGTGATTTCATCAAGGAACATTTACTGATATTTTAATGAATGTTAGAGGGTCTGGAGATTGCCTGCCCTCTAATCCCAGGGTTGCTGTCCACTCTGTGTCCTCAAGGATTACAGAACCCTGTGCCCCAGCTTCCTCTTCTGTGACAGAGGAACCATATCTCCAACTTCAGACACCATGAGGCTATTGTCTCACAATAGCAATTACATGAAAATGCATGGAAAGTGCTTAAAGCAGTGTCTAGTCCAGACAGAGCACTTAGAAAACAGTATTTACTGTCACCTGTGTTGGCAACTGTGCTAGGTATAGAGGTCCAAGGATTATTAGAACGCGTTGTCTTTTCTCAAGGAACTCCAAATTGTTGGAAAGAAAGACATGCAAACAAAGTCACATCCATACAGAAAGGATCCTCTCTGCCTTCCAGGAGTTCATTGCAAAGGCATTCTTCATAACCCAGTATGACTTTAACTCAACTCCTGAAAAGGCTCCTACACTGAGAGTGAAGAACTAAGAAATGATATAGGTGTGACAGAATGCTGGTTGTAAATCTTCAGTAGTTAAAGATTATTATGGTTTCAGGAATGTCTTTGATGTGTAGTGATGAAGACCATGTCTACATTAAAGACACAGGACACATAATGTAGAAGCTCAACCTACCGTGTGTGTAAATAATACTTAATGGTCATGTGCAGTTACACTGGCCTCTGGCTGTAATTTTGTAGCCCATAGGCTGGGAACTAAGCATCTAGCTCATGTGTGTGTGTGTGTGTTTTCTGACTGGTTGTTTTTAATTTTTTATCAAAGTCACATAGAGATAGGATTTAAAGACAGTAGTCTTCTACCCTACCACTCTCTGTCCATGAGTGCCATCCCCAACTTTCTTTTAGCTGCCTCTTCTAGTACTTCCCTGTGCTTGTCTGAACAGCTTGTTTCTGCATTTTTTCCTCACTCTTGGAAACTGTTGATTGATTATTTTTTTTTATTATTTTGTATACTGACTGGTATTTAGCTCAGCCATCATCCATAAGCTCTCAGGATGCCTGAGCTCCCCAGTATATTCCTGTTGTGTTCTTTTTAGGAAGAGAATGTTTCCCATATTCATGTTGTATTCTTTTTAGGAGGAGGAAATAAAAGGCAGGGAGGAGGGGAAGTAGCAGCTCTCCATAGAACTCACCACTTCTGCTGCTCCACAGCTCTGCCTTCCCCCAGCCTGCTGGGTACCACATTCTCTTGGCTTTCCTCCGACTCTGTACAATTTGCTTTTGCTCAGCCTGTTCTGCCGGACACTCCTCTCCCTGAGCACCAAACATCGGGGTGCCCCAGGACTCAGTCCTCGGAGAGATTCTGTGGATACTCTCCCTTAAAGATATCATCTAATTTCATGGCTTTAAATATCTGAATGTCAAAGATTGCCACATTGACCTGGTGTCTGCCTGATGGCCTCGATTGGATGTCTAGTCATCACTTCAAATTTACACATAACACTGAACCCCTGACTTCCCACCCCACTCCTCCCATGAATTGTCTCCTTCATGCCTCCCAGTTTTCCATGAGCAAATCCTGTCAGCTCTCTCCAGAGCGTATCTGGAATCCAACTTCCTCCTGCCTCCTTCACCTACTATCATCCCAGGTTCCAGCCACCACCATCTCTCGTCAGTTGCCTGGCTGGCGTTCCTGCCTCCCTATCTCTCTGTGTGATCTCTCTCGGCAAAGTAGCCACGGTGATGCTTTGAAAACCTAAGCTGTGTGATGTGGCTCAGATGCTATATATATAAAATTGATTTTTTTTTAACAGAGAAGAAGGGGGAAGAATAGAGAGTTAGAAACATCCATGAGAGGGAAACATGAATTCACTGCCTCCTGCACACCCCTTAATGGAGATGTGCCTGCAACCAAGGTACATGCCCTTGACAGGAATCGAACCTGGGACCCTTCAGTCCACAGGCCAATGCTCTATCTACTGAGCCAAACTGGTTAGGGTGATAATTTAATTCTTGAGTGCTTCTTTTCTGAACTTTCCACTGCAATCAAGTTTCTGTGAAAACACATTTTTGTCTCTTTTGCTCACTGCTGCATTTTCTGCGCCTGGCAGGTAGTTGACACTCATTAAATAGTTGCTGGGTTCATTTCTATTATTTCTCAATTACTAAGAATTAATATGAGCCCTGGCCAGTGTGGTTCAGTTGGTTGAGCATCATCCCGTGCACCAAAAGGTTGCCAGTTTGACTCCCGGTCAGGGTACATGCCCAGTTTGTGAGCTCAGGCCTTAGCAGGGGACGTGCAGGAGGTAGCTGACAGTTTCTTTTTCACATCAATGTTTCTCTCTTACTCCTCCCTTCCTCTCTTTCTAAAATCAATAAAAACATTAAAAAAAAGAAAATTTAGTATGAACATACAATAAAGGCTCTATAAAACGAAACAGTAGGAGTAAGAACCAGACTCAGAGAGAACTCCTAGGATGGAAATCTGTGGGAGACCCCAAACTATGGGTAATACATGGGAGACCAAAAACTTTAGTAACATTAGGATAAGAAAACAGAGTGATAGCCTAGTTTTCTACTTGTATTATCTTCCCTCAAGTATATTGAGGAAATACTGACAAGATTGGGAAGATTTTGTTTTTACTTAGAATTAATAATTACATGACCCCTGACTTTTTAAAGAATTAGATTAAATTTATTTTGATAGAGTCTCAGGTTTGGGATAGGGTCTCTTCCAAAACGGGCCCTCTTTTGGAGACGCCAGATTCTTAAATGGAATCAGATTATTTATCTGTTTCAGATGAAATTGCTGTATCAGTTTCTCCCCACTGGGTGTCACCTTTCCCCACATATTTCATGCTTCACAACCATAAAACATAGTGTGAACTTCCAAGTGATGCAATATGAAAACAGCTCACTAGATGTCTAAATCAAACAGTTATTCTTATTCGCTTATTTACTCAGTAACATTGAGTACCTACTGTGTGCCAGGCTCTGATTTAGGCAGTGGGGCCAAAACAGTCAATAAAATCAAAGCCCCAGTTCTCATGGTACCTGTATTTGTGTGTTTGTGTGTGTGTGTGTGTGTGTGTCTGTGTTTAAACATGTGATTAGAATATATTATAAAATATAAACATTAGAATATAACAGGCAGCGATACCTGTGAAAAGAAATATACAACAGGACAAGAATACAGGGAATGACATGGGCAGGGACATTGCTCTATAAGTGGCCTCTTGGACAGTGACGTGAAGATGCAAGGGAGTGAGGTGTGCAGCCACCTGGGAGGAGAGGTGTCCTTGGTGGAGTAGCACATCCTTGGTCCCTAAGGTGAGATGCACTTAGCAAGTGTTAGGATTAGCCGGAAGAGTGCAAGGGGTGAGGGGATTGTGGGAGGTCACTGGGGTTGCAAGGTTTGAGTCACAAAGGCCCTTGGAGAAGGACTTTCTATATATTATCTTGAGTGATACTGGAAGCCACTGGGAGATTCTGAGCTGAGGATTCATATGTCCTACTTTGTGTTTTAAAAGGCTGGTTCTGGCTCTAGAGGTGCAAGATTGGGAGCAGGGAGACCACGGAGAAGGCTCTAGCGATGGTCCAGGGAGGGATGAGGGCACCCAGGTTTGGGGTGGGGTGGGGGTGGTGAGGGGGGGGGATGAGATTTGCATGTATTCACACGTAGTCAATAGGATCTGCTAATGGATAAAGATAAGGATAACAAATGTGACAGAGAGGACTCAAAAAATGACTATGCTACTAAAAAGGTGTGCTTTAACAAACTCATTGAATATAAAAGTATGCAATATGCTACTGATTTCATATATGTCAAATGTCAGTTAATATTTGAGAATTTGTGAGCCTTTAAGGAAATTTGAAAACCCAGCCAGTGTAGTTTTAGTGGTTGAGCATTGACCCATGAATCAGGAGGTTAGGGTTCGATTCCCGGTCAGAGCACATGCCCAGATTGCAGGCTCAATTCCCAGTGAGGGTTGTGCAGGAAGCAGCTGGTTCATGATTCTTTCTCATCAATGACGTTTCTATCCATTCCTCTCCTCTTCTCTCTCTGAAATCAATTAAAAAGTATTTAAAAAATTTTTAGGAGCAACAGAATACTCTGCCTAAAAATGTGTTCTGGCGTGTGTGTGTGTGTGTGTGTGTGTGTGTATGTATGTGTTAAAATTGCATTCGGATCAGGGACTTTACTGGAAATAATTTTCCTTTGATTTAGACTAATCTTCAATACTACATATTATTTATTACAATTAGGGATATGCTGAAACAGTATATTTTGTGTGTCTTTAAGAAGGCATTTAAAGATTTCCTGGCTAGTATTTGTATTCTTTAAAAAGTAATAATCAGTGCCCTAATGAAACACCAGGTGGCACTGGAAAACAAGTCTCACATTAACACTGCAAATGGTTCTTTACAGACACCGCATGAGTAATGCACTTTAAAGAAAAGGCTGAGATGGCTGTCTTATAGCAGGCCAACCAGCGAGGTGCAATTGGTACCTCATACAAATACTTCCGAGTTTTCTGAGTCGTAAGGAAAACAGATAGAACCAACAAGGGCAGTAGTCCACACCTAAATGAAAATTCACTCTTTGTGTTTTGTTTTGTTTTTTAATTTTTTCTATGAAGTTTTTCCTGGGATTCTTGCAACCATATATATAACATCTCTGAGCAAAAATGGAGAGCATTGCCTGAGGATTAAAAACGAGATTCCTCAGTGCCACACGTACAGCATCTGGCCATCTGGCCCCTGCTTACGGCCTTCCTCCGTTCAAATCGCTCCTCCTTGCCTCCGCCTCACATTCACCTGGCAAACTCCTGCTCCCTGGAGCTGAGCTGAGAGCTTACCTGCCCTGGCTGTACCCGCTTCGCTCCAGCAGGAGGTGGGTTCCTCTGGGCTTTCAAAACATCCGGGGCTCACAGAATGCTAGTGTGTATTTTGAGTTTTCTCCTTGATATTTAAACAGCAAAGTTTTGCAGGGTAGGACCATGACTCCCCTACCCCTAACCCCAGTATATAAGTCTAGGTTCTCCAGAGAAATACAACCAACATGGTGTGTGTGTGTGTGTGTGTGTGTGTGTGTGTGTGTGCCTAGAAAGAGAAAGAGAAGTAGAAAGAGACAGACAGAGACACAGAGAGAGTTATTTTATAGAATTGGCTCATGATCATATTTGGCCAGCAAGTCTGAAAATCTACAGGGTAGACAGGCAGGCTGGAAAAAGTTGATGTTGCAGCATAAGGCCAACAGCCAATTGGAGACAGAATTCCCTCTTCCTTATGGGAGGAGGGGACATTTTCTTTAGACCTTCAACCGATTGGATGTGGCCCACCTACCCTTTGGTGGATAATCTGCTTTATTCAAAATCTATGGTTTTAAACTTTAATCCCATCTGAAAATACCTTCACAACAACATCCATACATATTTGACCAAATATCTGGGTGCCTAGCTAAGTAGACACATAAAATTAATCATCACATCACTCCAGTAGCACTTAACGATGACTCAGTAGGAGCTGAGTAAATAGTTGTAGTATGAAAAAGAAAAGGTGATAAATCCCTCTTCCTTTACTCGGGCCTCTTCATTTGGTGGTGATAGTATGAGATGCACATGGTGGGCAGTAGGGTTTACGAACAGAAATGTCGCAGTATATGAACTTTAATTGTCCACAATGTACTACGTTTTAAGTTATTTTTACAGAGGTTCTCAATTCTTACCAAAAATCTTGTAAATTGAATATTTTTCAGCCATTATTTTTTCAAATACATTTTTCCCCCTTCTTTCTCTTTCTGTACTTCAGTTACTTGCTAGCCTGCATGATAACGTTCTACAGGTTTCTGAAACTTCACTCCCCCACCCCCATTTTCCTTTGGATTGCATAATTTCTGTTGTTCTTTCTTCAAGTTCAGTGGGGGTTTTTTTTGTGTCATTTTATATCTGCCATTGAGTCTATCTAGTATAATTTTCATTCCAGTTACAGTTCTTTTCACCTATAGATTTCCAATTGCTTTTTTAAAAAATAGTTTCTATTTCACTGCTGAGATTCAATATCTGTTTGCTCCTTAATGCCATATTTTGCTTTAATTCTCTGGACTCATTTATAATCACTGATTTGAACTGTTTTCCTAATAAACCCAATGTTTTGGCATACTCAGAAGCAGTATCCATACTGTGATATTGACTACAGGTTTTTGTTGTTGTTGTTTTGTTTTTTACTGCGTGTAGCTCAGGAGGTCACTGTTACTTGTGCTATAGTAGTTTTTGGTCAGAAGCTGAATTATATATAGAATGTGTTGTAGTAACTCTGGAATTGTTGGTGTCTAGTAGACAGTTCACTTGTCTGGCTCAAACTGAAAATTTTGTTTTCCCTGCAGTGTGAACAGTACTGCCTCTGCTCGGGCATTTCGGCTTCCAGCTGCCATGTCGCCCTCTAGACATAGTTGAATGATCTGTTACAGACGTGGGCAGAATTCTTACTCGGGATTTGGGGCTTCTGAGATTTACTACCTACATTGTTGGTTGCTCTACCAGCCCCAAGTTCTGCTGTTTCATACCCCCAACCAGTATTTTCTGCTCCCCACACTGTGTATGTTTGAAGGATACAACCATCTTGCACATTTCACCGGAAGCAGTCCTGTCTTTCAAAGGTCATTCCTGTAGTGGTTGGTCTCCACGAAGGCCCCAGTGATTCTTGCCTTCTAGCTCGTGCCTCTGGATAGTCCTTTCTCCTCTGAACAAGGATGACTGCGTCCCCAGGAGGGCATTTCAGAAATGACAGATTGTGACTGCAAGGCTAGGTCATGAAAGACAGGGCAGCTTCTATCTTGCTTGCCTTTGGGTTACACACTCCAGGGAAACTGGCTGCCATGTCTCAGGCCTCCCCCGGTGGCCCTTGGGACAGTTCTGTGTAGCAGGGAACTTGTGTAAGGTGACGCATGTTTATGGTTGTTGCAAGCTACTAAGTTGGGGGTAGTTTTGTAGTCCTATACCGTTGACTCTGAAACAACATGGGTGTTAATGGCACCCTCCTTCTCCCTCCCCCCGAGTCCTACATAGAACTTTTGACTTCCTAAGCACTTAATTGTCCTTTGGTATCTTCAGGGGCTTGGTTCCAGAGCCCCCTGTGGAGACAAAAAAATCCACGGAATTTCAGGTCCTCTATATTAAATGGCATAGCACAACGCATGCTGTTGGCCCTCTACAGCCGTAAACTCCCAACGGTGGATTGAAACAGTACAGGAATTTATTTTATAACGTTGTGTGCTCATGGGCCTGTGCAGTTCACACCTGTGATGTTCAAGGCTCAGCTGTATAACCACTGCCTCCTCCTTGAGTTTGGGTCTGCCTGCCTTTCGCCAGGCTCCGTGGATAGAAAGTTGTTAGTCAGCCAGGGATTCGGGCAGAGTTTGTTCTGAGATTTTGGATCTCAGGCCCCTGTGACTCTCCTGCTTGTAAAATGTGCCCTTGACATTTCTCCGTGCTTTGTTGCTGTGAGTGCTGTCCTCTGCCTGACTTATTGTGTTTGGGGAGCGCTGCCATACAGGAAAGCCCAATGAGGAAACAACAACAGTTTTTCAAAAGTGAACCCTTCCATTGATAAGTCTGTCTGTCTTTGGTCATTTGCCAGTGCCTTCAACTAGCTGTTTTCATCATGTTCTGTCATCTTCTGTTGAGTTAATGAACTACAAATACTAATACTCACTGAATATCAGAGAGCTGGCAATATCAAATTTGTAAGCCATTCTGGATTGTTTTACTGTGAACTGCCTGACCATATTTTACTTTTTGCCTCTTTCTTGTTGACTTGCAGTGGTTTCAATTATATGACTGATGTTAACCCTTTGATTTTAAGTTGTAAAAATATTTTTTCCAGTTGGTTCCTCACCTGTGAGCTTCATGTGCAACGTCTTACAGACACAGGATGGTTGGAATTAGTGAATTTATGACTGAACATGTGAGAGAAGGGTATTCTCTGATCTTTGAACAAGTTCAACAGTATCTGTTGGCTTTCATTTATATATTTATGCTAGAGGCCCAGTGCACAACATTCATGCACTGGGTGGGGGGGGCAGCTCAGCCAGGCCTGTGGCCTCTCACAGTCTGGGGATGTCCACCTGCTGGCTTCGTCCCCTAGGGGAATGGGCCTAAGCCAGCAGGCAACATCCCCCAAGGAGTCTTTAGTGAAGCCATGGAGGTGGAAAAGGCCTATGTGCTTGCCATTTATGAGCCCGGCTTCTGGCTGAGCAGCGCTCCCCAGTGGGAGCACACTGACCACCAGGGGGCAGCTCCTGCATTGAGCATCTGTCAGTGAGTGTCATAGCAACTGGTTGTTCTGCCATTCGGTCGATTTGCATATTAGCTTTTTATTACATAGGATTGCAAAATAGTATATATAAGAACATTGAACAACTTTGATTCAGAAGCTGGGGAGTGTGAAACATGGTCCGTCTCTCATTCACTTATCTTACTGCAATAAAAGCTATTGTATCGGGCTGTGAGGACACCTGTCCTCAAGATTCAGTTATTTGGCCTCAGGATTGTTTGCATTGATACCCGAGTTCAATCGCGTCATCCCTGCCTTGAACTGGAAGACTGCATGGCCAGTATGTATAGGTCTTCTGTCTTTTAGCTGCCCATTGGAGGTGCCTTGGTTCATTGTTTTGGGCAGGCCCTAAAACACTGTATATTCCTCATCATTAGCGCCATCGCCACTCAGATGCAGCCCAGGCTGGCGTCTCAGTGGAGCCCACACACTGCCCCTTCCCTTCATGCTCTCCCCACCCTGCAGCAGAGCCGTGTAGCAGCAGCGCACTCACACCACGCTCAGGGGAAAGCTTCGAGAAGACCATCTCCCTCCCGCCGTGCAGCTGTGAAAAGAGGTTAAAAGATAACCGCTGTTAAAGATTTATTATAGTTATTACTTTCAACAGCTACAGTAGTTTGCGTGGTTCCCTAAAATATACCCGCAGTTATTGTCTGATTACTTCTACAGATAAGTTAATTATAGGAGATTTCTGACTCTCATACAAGTCTGATTTGGAGAGAAGTTTAATTACAGCAATTTTGGTGATTTAAATAAGCTTAGCATATATTACCAGTCTCAGCAAGTGCGGCGGAGGCTTTAAGCTCTGTTGAAATACACATTTTTCTTTATTTTTGTGGGTTTTTTTTTCTTTTTTTCATTTCGTGATCTTAACCATATTGTAGTACAAGTAGTAATTTGGGACACCTGTCTCCACCAGAGTGGCTATCCAGTCAGACACACCACAGGACAATAACAGCAAGTTCTTCGCTGTCATTAAAATCCCATCCTAATGCCTCCCATCGAGCAGGCAACATTTTACAAAGCTAATTTCTGTAACGATCGTGACAGCATGCTCAGGGAAATAAAATAGGTTTCTTATGGGGGGAAAAAGCCATGTAAGTGTGTATTAAAATTATCTTTGGGATCTACATTTTTTTTTAATTGATGGGAAATATAGCCCTGCCCTCCAATCAGGATAATCCACTTTACAGTGTAATAAAGCATTATATATTGAAGCAAATGAAAGAATAACATATTAGCCACCAATGCCCAAGCTTGATTAAAATTAAGCTTTCATATAAAAAAAAAAAGTGCCATAAAAAGACAGTGCTATCGTGCTTGCGTATATTCCTTTTTTTAAGCAGACTTCAGGTTGGAGAGTGCCTTAGGTGAAAGATGCATTACTTGAATTATCTCAGTTTGATTACATCTCTCTTCCTCACAGCACTTGTCATCCTTCTCGTAGACTGGTAAATGGTTGTGGCATTTACAGTGGCAGTTCTTGCCATCTGTTCACGTGTTTTTTTCACTCCAAGAATCAAGTGTGTGTTGAGGGTAGGGAGTATTAGCAATAGTGAGAATAAATCAAGTCCTCTCTGTTTCGGTGTGGGTGTTTTTCTTAGATGCTGCCCAGGAATGGGTCCACCACGTAGCCCTGGCGGCACGGACTATCAGCCATGCTTCTCTCCTTTGCTGGAATGCTTTCCCCTTCCCCTTCACCACGCAGACCCCGCAGTTCTCCGTGTGAGCCTGGGCTGCCGTGGCTCCGAGCAGGGTGGACGTGGCTGGAGGCGGAGGTGACACAGAGGCTCAGGGAAGGGACAGGAAGTTGGGCTCAAGCAGCAGGTGGGGAGTGGGCAGCCAGAGAGTAGGCAACAGGCAACTGTACCTCAGCAACGGGGAAAAGCCACTGTCATGGCGAGTCAGGAACAGCCCTCAGCGAGGTCGAGGGCAGGAGGATGTTTGCAGGCAGACATGCAGGAAGGACACAGCCTTCCTCTAGAGCAGCCGTGGGCAAACTACGGCCCGAGGGCCAGATCTGGCCCGTTCGGCTGTTCTATCCGGCCCTCGGAGCCAAAAGAGTGGAGGGTTCTCTTACTTTCCCCTCCGCTCCTTCACCAGCAGCCCAAGATGAGAGTGCCAGCATGGTCAGGTTGCTTTTGTTCTGGCCCTCCGGTCCAGTTTAAGAACCCATTGTGGCCCTCGAGTCAAAAAGTTTGCCCACCCCTGGTCTAGAGGCACCGGCAGGCCCCAGAGCCCATCGCTGGCTCTCTCACCACGGCGACACTTAGGAGCTGGCGCAGCTGACAGCACCGGGCACACAGTGCAGCAGTATCAGCAGCATATCCATGGTTCGTCGGCCGCCTTAATGCTTTTCTGGAACTTCCTGCTTTCCTTCTTGCCCACCATCGAGAACACGCAAAGCCATCCTGTGGATAATTAACTGCTGCTGAAACTCGTGATGCATCCACACACAGCCAGATTCCAGTGAGGCGCCTGCGTCTGATGCGGCATCCCCCTACCCCCACCCCGCCTGCGGATGCGACCCCTGGAAAGCTGGGTGGGTCCACCCCCACACGTTCTGACTCCCCAGCTCGGGCCGGTCACTCCCAGGCCAAGGCCTGGTTGAGGAGTGCTGGGTCCGACCACTGTGCAGCTTCGCTGGCCAATCTGATCTGTGGACCAGGGTCATCTTAAGTGAACATTTTTCTCTGGCCGCCTGGTTCAGATATCATTCCTTGCTGCTATTGGAATCCAGTTTGAAGGGACTGTTTAACTTAATAAAATATAAAGGCCACAGAGGATCATTTGAGAAGAGCTGATGCTGTACTGTGGTAAGAACCCTGCTAAGGTCATTAAAACAGCCTCCGAAAGGCAAGTCCATGAGCCTCAGGTATAAGCCAGCCTAGGGTCTGGTACCACCAACCGCCTGCTCTGTGCGGAGGTGCGACACTGGGCTGGGCTGGGGAGGTGTCCGGGGCTGACTCTGACTCTGGACCCTTTTCCTCCTTCATGGCTCATGTCTGTCTCATCTGCAGACTCCTCTCTGACCTCGCCTGGGTTCATTCCTTGGCTAACCTTTGCACATTTTAGTCGGGACTAAGAGAATGATGGTAATGAATTCTCAGTTGCCATCTACACATGCTCAAACTAAAGGTATTCAAGAACATGACTTTTGCCAATGATGCTTTCATAGGTCTAGCTTTTTATGTTACTGTGGTTTTCTGTGACTTGCCTCACCCGGTAGGGCTTGGCTGTGCCTTCCACTCAGAAGGCACTCGGTATTTAACCATTTAATGGGTCATTGCCCTAGACCAGGGGTGGGCAAATTTTTTTGACTCGAGGGCCACAATGGGTTCTTAAACTGGACCGGAGGGCCGGAACTAAAGCAACCTGACCATGCTGGCACTCTCATCTTGGGCTGCTGGTGGAGGAGCAGAGGGGAGAGCAAGAGAACCCTCCGCTCTTTCGGCTCCGCGGGCCGGATAGAACAGCCGAATGGGCCGGATGCGGCTGGCGGGCCATAGTTTGCCCACGGCTGCCCTAGACCTACCCTGGTTTGCCAGGGAGAACTTTTAAAAACTCTTATCATCAAAGTAATAATAAAACATCACTGAGGTGGTTGAAGGCTTCTAGTTAACTAGCAAAATTGTTCCCTACTAGACATCTCGATTAAAACAACTTTGCAGTAGCTTATATTGTAGATTCTATTTCAAGTCATAAGTATATTTGTCCACTTAGTTATGGTAAAATCAGGAAATACTGAATTTTGGCCTTTGGGTTAATTTTTAAGGAGTCAACACATGTGGGTGAAGAGAGTAAGAGGAGGAATTGTATATATTCTACGTTTTCTTATACCGGGGAGTGAGTCATCTGTATTGGGTGAAAGTATGGCCTCTGGCACCAGGTCCTGGGTCTTCAGCCTCTCCCCTGTGTGTTGACCTTAGAGAGTGATCAGGGGACCTGAGGAAAGGGACAGCAGCTTCTTGCTAAGAGGATGCTTTCTTAATTTAGCAAATATTTCAACTTTTTTTTTTTAAAAAAAAAAAGGTTGTTTGTTTTTATTTTTTTAAATTTATTAAGGTATTATATGTGTACATAGCTTACCATTGCCCCCCCCCCAATACATTCCCTCCCTCCCCAGAGTTTTGTGTCCTTTGGTTGCACTTATATGCATGCATGCCAGTCCTTCGGTTGATCTCTTATCTCCCCCAGATCTCCCTACCCCCCCCCCGCTGTCATTTGACAGTCTGTTTGTTGTTTTACTGTCACTATATCTATCTTTCTGTTCATTCGTTTATAATGTTCTTTAATATCCATAAATGAGTGAGGTCATGTGGTGTTTCTCTTTCATTGACTGGCTTATTTCACTCAGCATGATGCTCTCCAATTCCATCCAGGTTGCTGCAAATGATAAGAATTCCTTTTTTAGGGCAGCATAGAATTCCATTGTGTAGATATTGCAAATATTTCAACTTTTTTGAAGTTGAAAATTAATTGCTTACCATTAATTGCTCTCCTCTGTGCAGTGAGGAAGGAGGCCAGAGGCAGATTGTCTCCTACCCCCTGAGATGTTTAATAGCTCAATGCTGCACTTCCTGGAGTGTTTCTTTGTGATTATAAAACATGAGTGGGGAGACTTGTTAGGGGAAAAAATGAAGAATGTTTTTAATTTTAGTTTTTATTTAAATATATTTTTATTTATGTCAGAAAGCAAGAGAGAGGGAGAGACCATTTGCCGTGGTCTGTGGAGTGCCGTGGAAACAAAGTAAATGTGAAACTACAATACAAGGAAGTAAGGTTATGAGCAAAATGCGGTGGGAGCTTGGAGGAGGTCGAACTCACTGCTCGGGAGATGGACAGCAGCTGACGCCTTCCTGGAGTGAAGACGTGAGCTGGTCCTCAGGTAGTGAGCAAGGGTGGTTTCCGTGGAATTCTCTTTGCTCCATCTACCTATGAATTCAGAAACTTTTTTTAAAATTCCAGAATAACTACATTTTGGTTTTTTTCTTTATTCAGTAAAGTATTACATACGTGTCCTTATTCCTCCATTGTCCCCCAACCCCCCACTCATGCCCTCACACCCCTGGTGTTTGTGTGTCCATTGGTTGAGCTTCTATGTGTGCATACAAGTCCTTTGGTTGATCTCTCCCCCTAGACACTTTATTTTTTAATGATGAGGATGATGGGTTGATCCAAAAAACTCCAAGGTCAGTCCTCCTAGGATATCATAGGATGCTCTCTATAAAACAGTTTAAATTTATTAGAGTCTTGTCTTGAAACTCTTGACACTACCATTTTCGGGGGGAAATTGTTAATTTGTTGTTTTCTAATAACCAGTGAATTTTACACTTTTTCTCTCTTGATTCTTCAGTACCATTGATGGTATCTTCCATTTGTTCCTTTTCTGTTTCATGTAATAGACTTAACTGGAGCATACTTCTAGGACTGTGTGTGTGTGTGTGTGTGTGTGTGTGTGTGTGTGTGTGTGGTTTATGTAGTTTAGGGCTAGTTTCTGAGTAGCTACCAACTCTACCAACCCTGGTCAAGTTGTGCAGAATATACTGTAAACTTTAAGTAAAGGTGGATGGAACCTATGTGTACAGCACGGTGCCTTTAATTGATATGCTTTACCCAAGAGCTAAGATTTGATGAAGGTTTATTTCAGGTGCTAACTTTGATTTTGATGCTTCGTTGAAATGTGGCTCCTCTCTCCCAAGGATCACTGACTTCTCTGTGCATTTGTGCCACCATATTAGTGATGTTATTAGTAATGTCATTCAGCAAGTCATAAGGTGGAAATAGCATTAATTGCAAATTATAGCCTCCCCATAAAACCAATGAACTTGGGTGAGCTTTTTATTTCTGTGCCCTGTCACTTTGATTCATACCGCATCTTGCTCTTTTTAACTGCTGCCACGTGCATTCCCCAGCGGTGCATTTTTCAGGGCCCTCGTAGACCGTCAGGGAAGCAGGAGAGGACCCAGCAGGGCATGCGATGTGTGCCATTAATTGCTTACCTCTGTGCAGTGAGGAAGGAGGCCAGAGGCAGATTGTCTCCTACCCCCTGAGATGTTTAATAGCTCAACGCTGCACTTCCTGGAGTGTTTCTTCATGATTATAAAACACGGGGGGGAGGGGAGACTTGTTAGGAAAAAAATGAAGAATTATTTTAATTTTAGTTTTTGTTTAAATATATTTTTATTTATGTCAGAAAGGAAGAGAGAGGGAGAGAGAGAGATAGAAACATCTATGATGACAGAGAGTCATTGATCAGCTGCCTCCTACGTGCCTCCCATTGGGGATCGAGCTTGCAACCTGGGCACGTGCCCTGACCAGGAATTGACACCAACACCATGACCTCCTGGTTCATAGATGGACACTCAACCACTGAGCCATGCCAGCCAGGCAAATTGAGGAATATTTTTAAAGTGTTTTTCAGATGAATAGTAAGTATCAAATATACTCAGTGCATTGGCACTCATTCTTGGTCAGACATCTTAGACCAAGTTTTTTGTTTGATCTGTTCTGTTTTTATTTTTTTACCTTTTTATTTATGTAGGTTTTTGTTTATTTTAACACAGTTTTATTGATTTCATAGAGGAAGGAAGGAGAGAGATAGAAACATCAATGATGAGAGAGAATCTTTGATTAGCTGCCTTCTGCACACCCCTACTGGGGATGGAGCCTGCAACTTGGGATCCTTCAGTCTGCAGACTGATATTCTATCCACTGAGCCAAATCGGCTGATCTGCTTTATATATCTTTTTAATTGATTATTTTTTTTTTTACAGAGAGGAAGGGAAAAGGATAGAGTTAGAAACATCGATGAGCGAGAAACATTGATCAGCTGCCTCCTGCATTCCCCCTATTGGGGATGTGCCTGCAACAAAGGTACATGCCCTTGACCGGAATCGAACCTGGGACCCTTCAGTCCTCAGGCCAAGGCTCTATCCACTGAACCAAACCAATTAGGGCTGATCTCTTTTGTTTTTAGATGGAAGTGCATGGTTGGGTGTGCTAATTGGAGGTTGAGGCTGTAATCACACTACAGGAAATTTAGATATATGGGTATTGTTTAGTGTGTGTCTGCCTTTAAAGTGGCCACCATATATTTTTCTTTCAATTCATGAGCATGTTCCTGGTTTAAATTCCTCTTACTGATCAGTTGATCCGCACTTGAAAATTGTGCATCGTGAAAGGGGTCCTATTGTTATATCTCTTCCAAAACCGGTTTGGCTCAGTGGTAGAGCGTCGGTCTGCGGACTGAAAGTTCCCGGGTTTGATTCTGGTCAAGGGCATATACATTGGTTGCGGGCACATCCACAGTAGGGGGTATGCAAGAGGCAGCTGGTCGATGTTTCTCTCTCATCGACGTTTTTAGCTCTCTATCTCTCTCCCTTCCTCTCTGTAAAAAATCAATTATATATATATATATATATATATATATATATATATATATATATTTATTTATATTTTATATATATATATATATTTATATTTTATATATATATATATATATATATATATATTTTTTTTTTTTTTATAAAAGTGTTTGTAGATGGGAAATGAACAATCTAAGCCGAATGAGGTCTGAGCGTATTGGAGAGCTATTTGAGCAATCCTAGTAGTGGCATCTCATTACAGAGGAAGTTATGCTTTCCTTCTACCTTGGATGTTAAAAGCTTTATTAACACTTTTGAAACAGCTTCCAAAAAAGAAAAAAGAGAAAAACACACCACTAAATGCTTAAGGGATTTATTATAAAACTTAGTAGTCCCGTTAATTTCCATGCATGCTTTAAATTACTGGGGTAAACAATGTGTTCAGCAAAGAAGCAAGATCCTGCGTCCTCCCAGGAGCCCGCTTGAGTGTGCCATTGGTATCTCCTCCTTTAATTAAACTTGTCCGAACGTAGGATCAGCTAAAGTGTTTACTGTATCAATATTTTCATTCCCAGGGTGCAAGTTTAAAACCTTGGTAAAAAGAGTTTGCCATCTGTTAAAACCCAAAAACATGCAGTATGCTGTTGCATAAAAATAAGCTGCACATCATTCATGGAAAGAATCACAACATGTTTCACATATCGGGGGCTGACAATAATCTGTGCTCCTTTAGAATGTCATCACCTCCTCCCTCAGGGACAGTGTGGCCAGTAGTGTTTTGTTAAAAGACAAGGTAGTCTGTAAACATAATGAAATGAACATATGTATTTTTATTCAAATGAAAACAGATTTATCTGAATATAAGTTTTAGGATAAGAAATTACAATGTTTTTGATATTTTCAAATTACCGTATTTGCCGGCGTATAAGACGACCCTTTGGCCCTGAAAAATATGCCTCCAAGTGGGGGGTAGTCTTATACGGCGAGTATATAACAAACTCTGTATTTTTAGTGGAAATGTTAGGGGGTCGTCTTATATGCCCAGTCGTTTTATACGCCGGCAAATACGTATTTTTCAGGGCCAAAAAATCGTCTTATACGCTGGCAAATACGGTATTTCTAGGAGTTTTATGTTTAAATCTCCCTCCCCCTCCCCCCAAAAAAAAGTTTTAGTCATTTCATTTAGGTAAGAATTTCATTCTTTCCCTGCATTGCCATTCCCTCAGCCTGTGTCATTCTTCGCCTTTGATTCTTGTAGTCCCTTCCTACTGCTACTCCTGGCCTTTCCATGTATGCCCACTCACAGCAAGAGAACCTTCCCAACGTCAGGCTATGGTCAGCCACTCATTTAAACCACCAGTTACACCACAGTCCTAGTTCTTCCACATCCTTACCAACAGTTGGTAGGGTCCATCTTTCTAATCTGAGCCTTTCTAATAGGTATGTAGTGGTATCTCATTTAGATCTTAATTTGCATTTCCCTGGTGACAAATGATGTTGAGCAGCTGTTCATGAACTTAATTCTCGTTCTTACTTCTTTGGTGAAGTATTTGTTCACATTTTCCCACACTCTTTTTTATTGAGCTGTTAGTGTTTTGGGATTTTTTTTTTTTTAATTGAGTTTTGGGAATTCTTCATATACTACTAGAGGCCCGGTGCACAAATTTGTGCATAGGTGGGGTCCAGCCAACCCTGCTCCCAATCGGGGTGTGGGGGTTATTGAGGGCAGGGCTGGCTGGAGGAGGTGGGGAGGGGGGGCCGCTGGCAGTTGGTCAGCCAGCCCTGCCCCCTTGGTTGAACTCCCAGTTAAACTCTGGTCAAGGGGACAATTTGCCTATTAGCCTTTTACTAGTATTATCTAGGATTTTTATAACACTGTTTATCATATAAACAACTTACAAATATTTTCTTTCAGCTTCTAGCTTGTCTTTTCATTTTTTTAAAAATAGGCAGTAGCTTTTGAAGATTAAAAAAAAAATTAATGAAGTCCAATATATGAATTTGTTCTTTTATTGATGGTGCTCTTAAAGTTTTACTTAAGAGATTTTTGCTTAACCTAAGGTCACAAAGCTTTTCTCTTATTATTTTTTAGTACTTTAATATTAATATAAGCTCTCCAGATTTCTTTTGGTATTATTAGTCTGGCAAACCATTTTTCTTCCATTTGTTTTTAACTTGTGACTTTATATTTGAAGTGTATTATTTGTAATCAGCATATAGTTGGGTCTTTTTCATTCAAACTAAAATTATTTGGCTTTTATTTATGTTATTTAATTGGATATTTATATTTAGTGTAATTATTGATTTGATTAGATTTAGATCTATCTCTTGCTGTATATTTTCTATTACATCTCTTATTTGTTTTTGTGTATTTTTTCTATTTCTCTGCCTTCTTTGGGAGTAATTGAAACATTTTTATTAGTTACATAACTCTTTGTTTTGTTACTTTATTGGTTGTTTAGGATTTATAGCCCACATTCTTATCACATTCTACCTTCAAGTAATATTATACTACTTCACATAAGAGACCTGTTATCATCCTTATTTTTATTTCTCCATATATAACATGTCTATTCTTCCTATCTACATTTAGAATTTTCTTTTTATTACCAGATTTGAAATTTTGCTCTCAGGAATCACTGCCCTTCATTATCTAGTATACATTATCTTCTAAACCATTGTTTCACATATGACATGGACATACTTAGAAAAGAGATTCTGTTTTTAAAGTATGCTCTCAATCTTAGTATTTGAAGATGACATTCCCTCTTCTTTACTTTTATATCCACTATTTCTTCTATATAAAAGCAATGGCTTTATTTTTCAATATATATAATTATGGGTTTATGTATCTATTAATGATCCATATTCACATTTGTTTGCAAAGAAAAGCTGGTATTTTCTATTTGTTGAAAGTATATAAAATAGTTTATCTTTCACTTGATCATTCTGCTATCCCTCAGGTGACTCAACTATTTCTTATTCCCCAGAGACCCAAATCTTAATGTCATGTTGCTTGTTGGTCATCTTATTGTGTCTACTGCCTCTCCTACAAATTCTGTCATTTCAGGTTTTCATTTCTATCACATAGGGAGAAACTTTGGGATTTTTTTTTTCTTTCATTGCAATGGTCAGCTTGTATTTAATTTCCACTTGGATTTGGTGAAATCTCAGATAATGTAAAAAAAAAAAAAAAAAAAAAAAACACAACCTATGAATGATGTATAACTTCTGTCTTAAAAGATATAACCAAAAAAAATCAGCCAATATCAATGCTGACAAACACTAAGCATATAGATCCTTGTTGACATCTAAACATGCAAATAAAAGAAAAGAGGTAGTATTAGAACTAAGCTTACAAATACCTAAATTACTTATTTCTATAATGTATACTAATCTTTAAAAAATATGAGATATTGCAGAACAAAATTGCCCCACCCTCCATGATTCTTATTTGTTGGTGCTTGGGAATGTCTGTTTTGTTTCAGATTTCCCTGGTAATTCTGATATACAACCAACAAGGCTTGGAAATTATTGTTTTACTTGACATTCCTGGGAAATCAACATGGCATAGAAGCAAATACTAAAAGATGTCTTTAAATTCCTTTAGACACTATTTAAATAAAATTAACAGAATTTGGTAGATATTCTTTTTCTAAAATACTTTTATGGATCTCCAGCCACCTTTTACATTGTATGCTGCACAGAATTTAACTTTTCTTGGTGATTGGAGTCAGTAATGCCCCATTCCCTTTTTTAAAATCCTCACCTGAGGACATGTTTAGAGAGAGGAATGGAGAGAGAGAGATCGATGTGAGAGGGAAACATTGATTAGTTGCCTCCCTTAAATGCCCTGATCAGGAATGGAACCCACAGCTGTGGTATGTGTCCTGACCGGGAATCAAACCCGGCCAGGGCAGTAATGCCCACCTTCATGAACATCAGTTATTGTGCACGATGCTTTTCGGGGCTGTTGCAGTGCCTAGCCCTGTTTACCTCTACACCAGTGGTCGGCAAACTGCGGCTCAAGAGCCACATGCGGCTCGTTGGCCCCTTGAGTGTGGCTCTTCCACAAAACACCACGTGTGGGCACGCACATACAGTGCGATTGAAACTTCGTGCCCCATGCACAGAAGTCAGCTTTCGGCTCTCAAAAGAAATTTCAATCATTGCACTGCTGATATTTGGCTCTGTTGACTAGTGAGTTTGCCGACCACTGCTCTACACCGGTTGGCCCATACTTCAATGCTGTTTCAGCTGTGTTTGTTTCTGGTGGTTTTTGTCTTATTTTAGTCCCTCAGTTTTACCTTCCTGCTGCTCACTATATATCTGATTCAAGCAACCCTCACTCCTCTAAGTTGTTACTTATATGTAAGAAGTTAAGGGCTAGCAAACCAGAAGACCAAGATGGTTAGGATTATGTGTAAAATAACATTTGGGGAAGGAGGCTGTTCCCTTGTGGAAGAACAGTGCACGTGGAGGTGAAATGCACGATGTTGGCAGCAGCTGTTGGTCAGCCTGGGGCCCGAAGCGGTTTTGTTATGCGTAGAAAACACATCGCTTAGCGTCTCTGAGACTTTCTAATGTAACATATGGGGCCACATCTGTTAAAGGATTATTACTCTAGGAGGGGAGTGATGTATAATTTATTGAAATAAGCCTATCGGGACACCGCGGACTAACATTTAATAAACCGGAATACTTGCTGGCTCCTTTGACAGCTCTCAGCCGAATCCCACATTAGCTCAGGAGAGGGGGCAGGTGAAAACAATTGCCCTTTCTATAATGTTTACCGTGTTGTATTAGTTAGCGTCCCTCAGCTGAAAAGTATTTATGCTAACTGTAGGGATTAAGCTTTGCCTATTGAGTCCTGCTGGTGTGTGGCTGATATTTAGTTCTGAGGAGCACAGAAACCCATGATTCCTCCTCGCTGTGGGACGCAAAGGAAGGGCGCGCCATCCTGCTCCCCACAAGTTTGTGGTCAAGGCCACCAGGTAAGAGGACCTCTCCAGAGGTGCCCACCTTTACCTCGGCTCCCAGTCCTCTACCTTCACGGTAGGTAGCCCTAGGGGACATAGCCTCAGACATGGTTCCTTTCGGCTCAAACATTAAATTCCCATCATCACAGTAATAGTACAAAGATGTCTGCCAGAAGAATGCCCACCGCTGGCTGTTGGGGGGAGGGGGGAAGGTCTCAGGAGCAAATGGCGTGGCTCTTTCTCCAGAGGAGAGCTGTTTAGGCCAGACCGCAGCGTGAAGCACAGCGATGGGATACCTTCACAATCCCCACTTCTAAATGCGGAGGAAAAAGCTGAGGGTGTCTACCCACACCCCCTGCCTTTGCCTGGAGGAGCCTGGGAGATGGGGCTTGCTTTCCCTGAACCCAGCAGTCAAAAGGTCATAAAAAATGCTGGTACTGGACGCTTGAAGTTTTGAATGTTTTTCACTGTTGTTTCCTTCCTTTTTATCATTTGTCTTATTTTATAGTTTTTTATTTCCAGACAAATTTAGAGATATTTTTTGTAATATTGAAACATCATTGGTTTTTATTTTTTATTTTTTTAATAAATCTTTATTGTTCATATTATTACAAATGTTCCCCCATTTTTCCCCTCTATTGCTCCTCTCCACCAGGTTCCCACCCCACCCTCTGCCCTTTCCCCACTCCCCAGTGTCCTCATCCATAGGTGCACAGTTTATGTTCAGTCTCTTCCCGCACCCCCCACTCTCCTTTCCCCCCGAAAATCGCCAGTTCACTCCCCTTCCATACCTCTGATTCTATTATATTCACCGGTTAATATTGTTCATCAGGTTTTTTTAATTCCTTTGGTTTTTAGATTCACTTGTTGATAGTTACATATTTGTTGTTCATAATTTTTATCTTAATTTTCTTCCTCTTCTTAAAGAACCCCCTTCAGCAATTCATATAATTCTGGTTTGGTGGTGATGACCTCCTTTAGCTTTTTTTAATTTGTGAAGCTCTTTATCTGGCCTTTGATTCTGAGTGATAGCTTTGCTGGGTAGAGTATTTTTGGCTGTAGGTTCTTGCTATTCATCACCTTGAATATTTTTTGCCATTCCCATCTGGCCTGCATGGTTTCTGTTGAGAAATCAGCTGACAATCGTATGGGTGCTCTTTTATAGGTAACTACCTGCTTTGCTCTTGCTGCTTTTAATATTCTCTCTTTGTCTTTTGCTCTTGGAATTTTAATTATGATATGTGTTGGTGTGGTCCTTTTGTTTGGGGTTCTGTGCACTTCCTGGACTTGTAAGTCTAATTCTTTCACCAGGTGGGAGAAGTTTTCTGTCACTATTTCTTCCAATATGTTTTCAGTATCTTGCTCTCTTTCTTCTTCTAGGACCCCCATAATTCTGATGTTGGTTTGCTTGAAGTTGTTCCAGAGGTTTCTTACATTATCTTCAACTTTCTGGATTCTCTTGTCTTCTTGCTTCTGTGGAGGAATGTCTTCTGGCTCTTTATGTTTCAAATCTTTGACTTGATTCTTGCAATCTTCCATTCTGTTTTTAGGACTCTGTGTAATATTTTTTATTTCAGACAATGTATTCTTTATTTCTAGTTGATCCTTTATTATTTCTAGTTGATCTCTTTTCATATCCTCATAGGTCTTGTTTATTTTATGGGCCTTTTCTAGAAAATTCTTGAAAAACCTTATAACCATGGTTTTGAACTCTATATCCAGTCACTTGTTGTCCTCCATTTCTTTTGTTTGTGATCTGTTTCCTTGTCTCAGCATTTTCACAGCTTCCCTGAGTTGGTAGGGTGGCTTTGTGTGCTAAGGTGTCCTATATGGTTCAGTGGGTCAGCCTCCCAGTTACCTGAGGTGGACACTCTTGGTGCACCCCTTTGTGGACTGTGTGTACAGCCTTATTGTAGTTAAGTCTTGAATGTTGTTGGTATCACTGGGAGGAACTGACCTCCAGGCCAATTGGCTGTGAGGATCAGTTGTGTCTATGCTGGAGACAGCCTTATTTGACTAGACTTGGAAAATTGTAAAAGCCTCTGTGTTCAGCTTGGATGGGGCGGAGTTTCAGGGTGGAGCCTACAGCCTTGGCTTCCCCTCAGCCCCGTCCTATGAGGTTCCTGAGTCTCATGAGGTTCTTGAGTCTCGGTGTTCCTCAGTGTCCTTCAGTACTTGCTGCTTTGGTACTCGCTGCAAGCACCTCTGAGAGAAAGATGCCCTCAAGTTTTGCCTGCTACCAAACAGTCTAGTCTCTCCCCCTATGAGCCCATAACTGGGGTTCAGTGCAGTTGGAGGTGGGGTTGGAAGTGGAGTTCAGTGCAGTCCGGAGCTTTTGTCTCCTTCCCGCTAGGGCAATCCAGCGGCACAGTCAACAGTCCATCCTCTGCGTGCAACGAGTGCGCCTCCGGACTCTGCCTTTCGCTGCTCCCCTGAGCTTCCACCTTACAGCCCAGATTCCCTCTGTATGAGCCTGGATCCCCAGGGTGTCACCCAGAACTGGGGTTCTGCACAGTCCAGAGCTTTTATCTCCTTCCTGCTGGGGAATGCCAGCCAGGCACTCAGCCGCCCCCTCCTCTCTAGTTCCGTCCTCTCCCCACTCGGGAACCATGTCTCCGTACCTTAGGCTTTTACAGCTCCTCTGATTTTCTTTCTGGTTTTCTCTTTCCTTCTAGTTGTAGAATTTCCAGTCAGTCAACTTTTCTGTAGTTCTGGATAATGTCCATTTTGTATTCTAGTTGTAATTTTTTGAAATTGTGTGAGGCTGCAGTTAGGCATTTACCTATGCTGCCATCATGGTTTCTCTCCTGAAAACTGTCTTATCATTGGTTTTTAAAAGCAAAGCAAAATTAGCTTCCAATTATACTATAGGAAGATTAAAATAAGGAGTGGAGTCTGCTGGGTTAACTTTTTTGTTTGTTCGTTAAACCTCACCTGAGAATATTTTTCTATTGATTTTTAGAGAGTGTGGAAGAGGGGGAGGGAGACAGAGGCAGAGCGAAACATGTGTGTGAGAGATTGATTGGTCACCCCTTGACTAAGCCTGCCATGGAAGTATGTGCTCTTGACTGGAATTGAACCCAGGATCCTTCAATTTGAAGGCTGTTGCTCTTTCCACTAAACCAAACTGGCCTGGGCTATTTGTGTTAACTCTTAGTTAACATGAATAATACTGCAATGAAGCATTGCATGATTGTGTCAGCTTCAGGCTGCATCTCAGGTATAGAGCACATTTTTCTTCAATATCTTATTTTGGTCTAACTTTTCCTTCCCTTAAATCATTTTGCTTTTTAGATTACTTTTCATCAAAACCCACCTGTGGAGACCTGTAACAAAAAGCGGTATTTTATATTTTATGGGGTTCTGCTCAAAAACAGACAGTAGGGTTTGGGGAGCAAAGGAAGTATAGTGCTACCCCATAGCTCAGTGGTTGGCAAACTGCGGCTCTCGAGCCACATCCAGCTCGAGAGCTGTGGTTTGCCGCTCTGTTGATAATGAGTTTGCCGACCACTGACCTAGACTCTAGACTCCAATAATTACAGGCTGTTGTTGTTTCTTGTGATTAAGCCCCTATCCCAGTGGTCGGCAAACTCATTAGTCAACAGAGCGGTAAACGTTGGCTCTCGAACTGCATGTGGCTCGTGAGCCGCAGTCTGCCAACCACTGCCATAGCTCCTTGGTCCTTTCTTGACTCAGGAAATACATATTGGTGAGAGGTATAGTGTGCCAACGTTATTAGTTCGCCAGAATCTCTTTCAAGGAAATATTTGACCACAAAGCAAATGTGGTATCTTAATAATAATTTCTCAAATATTTGTTAGTAAGGTGTGTCATTCACATCTATTTAACTGAAGAGCAGAGTTTTAAATAAAGGGAACATAAGGTATTGTAGATGGGAGTCATGACTAGCACTTCCATCTTTTATGCTCCTTTGTGGTTGCTGGGAGGGGTCAGAGTATCTCCATCTCACGGAAGTGAGCTTGCACAGGTTGCCCGAGAAGGGTGGAGCGGAGACTTACACCCTGGCCTCCAGACTCTGGACCCTGTGATTGCCCTGCTAAACCAGGGCGACTCTGTGTAAAGTGTAGACAATGGGTCCTTGAGGCACAAAAGGAAGGAAAATTGCTTTGGTTACTTAACTTCCTTTAACACAAGTAGTACAGAGTTCAGCTGCTTCCTTCGCTCAACATAACGCTTATATTGATACTCCCTTCCACTCTGTTGGCACTCTCAAAGCCCTTCGGGGCACCCTGGTTTCTTCGGAGCCAGATGCCAGAGATACTACAAAAGGATCAAAAGCATGGACATTGGCGTCGAGACAACCCCAAGCTCCAGTTTTAGCTCCTATTGTTTAAAATTGGTGCAGTCTGAGTGGGCGATGCATGTCTAGTAGAGTAAGTGATCAATGAATGTTACCTGTGGTTACCAGCAAATAATCTGATAAGGCATTAAGCAGTGATTCAGGACAGAAAAGCAAGTTATCTGTGACGTGTTTCTGTTCTGTTAAAATGAGCTAAACTTTGTAGTCAAAGAACTTCTTTTTTTGTGTGCAGCGTAGAGCCCCTTAAGCCTGGTTGAGTGTCAATTGCTTTCCAATGCGTACATGGTGGGGAAGGGTGCGGAAAAGCAGACTGAATTTTATTTTGAAAGGTCTGAGGTGATTATGCCCAAATGCTTTTCATGCTGTTGTACCTATAATGAGAGTCTTTGTTGAGAATCGTGTAGCTTTTCTCTTCTTTCAGCATTTTTGTTAAGTTGTTCTTGAGGTGGAATTTACGTACAGTTAATCCAGACTGTGTCCAAGTGAGCAGTGCTGAGTTCTGACATGCGCAGAGACATCTAGAGTTTCTCCACAATTATGATTTGGAACATAGTGACCCCCAATTTCTCTTGTACCTTTGGTAGTCAGCCCCTTCCCCTACATCCCAGCCTCTGAAACCATTTATCTGTTTTCTTTTCCTGCAGTTTTCCCTTTTCCAAAAGACTCTCTCAAATCATCCAGTTGGGAGCCATTTGAATTTGGCCTCATTCACCTAATAAAATGCATTTGAGATGTAGTCTTATTGCATGTATTTGAATGATGGCTGAGTACTGTTCCATGGTTTTGCTATGGCACACATGGCCTATCCATTCACCAGTGGATGATGGACATTTGGGTTTTCTCTGCTTTTGGCTGTATGAACAGTGCTGTGGTGAAACTGCGTGTAGGAGTGTGTGCATGGACGTATGCTTTCATTTCTCCGGTAGGTAACTGGGAGCAGGATTGCTCAGATGGCATTTGGTGTGTTCATGGGGACCAGGGGTGTATTTTAAGCAGTAGGGATACTTGGACAGATTGAGTCAGAAAGATCCTCAGGACAGCGGGCATGGGGTCAGACAGGAAGCAGGGAGAGGATGGGGAATTGTTGCCCTTCTACCCTGTTTCCTCGAAAATAAGACAGTGTCTTATATTAATTTTTGCTCCCAAAGATGCGCTAGGTCTTATTTTCAGGGGATGTATTATGCTTCCATGAAGTAGGTCTTATTTGGGGGGAAACACGGTATCCCCGGTGGCAGACACTGCCATTTTCATCACTCTCTTTGGTGGAACTGGTCTAGGACATAGTGATGCAAACACTCTGTCTTTGTTGGTGGACCACTTCTCCCTGTGCACCATGACATCAAATCACTTTCCTGGACTAAGTGGAGATGAAAGGGGATCACCATTCATCTATAATAATAAAAGTGTAATATGCACATCGACAGAACAGTCGAATAGCAGAACAACCATCAGGATGCACTGGTACCAGGCCAGCCAAGGCGGGTGCCATGCAATTGGTCCGGGGGGCCCCTGACCATCAACCAACAATTGCCCAGCAGAGGGAGGAGGCCATCCTCTGCTGGGCAATCGATCAGGGGTGGGTGTGTGTTGGGGGGTGGGGGGCGGGGCTCCACTGAACCAGGGAACAAGGGGAAGAGGAGGAGGGGCTTGGGCTGCAAAGCTGGCAGCAGGGGGAAGGAAGGCCAACCCTTGCACGAATTTAGTACACTGGGCCTCTAGTTTTTACATAATCATCAGTGCTTTTCTTATGCCTTTAATTACTCATATTTTCCTTCTTTTTTACTCTTAATGTCTCAAATCATGGCATGGCAAGAGAAGTAAGGGTTTCAATTGCTGCCAGTCATCCCCCCCCCCCCTTTGCAGTTTTGGAAAGGATAAAATAGCCGAAACCGGTTTGGCTCAGTGGTAGAGCGTCGATCTGCGGACTGAAAGGTCCCGGGTTCGATTCCGGTGAAGGGCATGTACCTTGGTTGCGGGCACATCCCCGGTAGGGGGTGTGCAAGAGGCAGCTGGTCGATGTTTCTCTTTCATTGATGTTTCTAGCTCTCTATCTCCCTCCCTTCCTCTCTGCAAAATATCAATAAAATATATTTTTTTAAAAAAAAGAAAGGATAAAATACTTTTAATGGCATTGATTTTTAAAAGACAAAGTTTAATATAACATAGACAGCTTCCTCCTAACGAGTGGTCGGCAAACTCATTAGTCAACAGAGCCAAATATCAGCAGTACAACGATTGAAATTTCTTTTGAGAACCAAATTTTTTATTCTTCTAATGCCACCTTTTCAAAATAGACTCGCCCAGGCCTTGGTATTTTGTGGAAGAGCCACACTCAAGGGGCCAAAGAGCCACATGTGTGCTCACAAGCCGCAGTTTGCCGCCCACTGTCCTAAACCATTTTTTTTTTAAATTTACAACTAAAAAATTAGCAATCCACTCCAGTACCCTCTAGGTCTACTTTGAAATATTATTGACATGCTTTGAGTCAACCGAAAATTAGAAGCACAGGGCTTTCCAGTTCAAAGAGACCTTAATAGAACTAGTCATTTGCACATGAGAAAACTGGGGCTTAAAGAACTTGAGAGAGTTCTCCCCGGTCCCCGGTCCCGTCACAACCATGGGAACCTTTTGTCGTTTCGGCAGGAGGGCCATGTTCCTCTCCGGACAAGAAGAAAGAAAGATCTGTGTGTTTTTATCATTGGGAAAAAACTGCCTTGGGCTTTTTATACATTGAAAAATTAAAATAATCATGATAGGACAAAACTTGAATTTTGGAGAAAGGAGCTATTAAATAGGAAGATATATGAAAAGATAGGACAATACTTTCTTGGTAACGGGTACTTTGAGATTTTTAATATTTGATATCTTTTTGGTAATGAAATTGAAATATTTTGACACTAAAATCCAGTGTGGCTGTTTAGCTGGCATATTATTGTAATGTTGACTCTTTTGGATGTCCTGAACTGTCAACAGTCTTTTATTTTTCTTATACATAGTTCATTTTAACTAAGAGCATGGGAACTGTATTTGGGGAAGCGGATGATGCCAGCAGTAAAACCCTCTGCTCAGATGCACCCAGGCCCCCTGATCCTGTTGGCACCGCTGACAGACTCTCCTGCTGAACCAAAATGAGCAACTGAGAGACGGGAGCCAGTGCTGAGAGGACCAGATCGCTCCCATCCTGTAAACCCACATCTCGGTCAGAGGTCGCTCCGTTTTCCACATCCTCGGCATGCTAACGTGTAATGACACAGAGTTGAAAAGACCCAGTATCCCCCGTTTTCAGCCTCTGAGATAAGCATTTATATTTTTCAACACTAGAGGGCCTGAGGGTTCAGGAAGGGGAGAAGAGGAAGGTGGAATAAACAGAAAGGCATAGCAACATTAGAAATTCACAAGGAATGAAATACAGGGAAGGCGGTCAAAGTGTCAGTTTATTCCTGATGAGAGCTGATTTAAAGGATGGGGTTGAGTTGAGCAGGAATAATAGGTTTCTTAATATTGATCCCTAGAGTTAGACATGCTCGCCCCTCCAGGCAGCATGGAACAGCTCTGCCTCTCCTGTGTGTGTGGGGGGGGGGGGGGGGGGAGGAGGGGGAGCGGAGCGGGGGGGGGGGGGGGGCTGGGGGAGGACACGCTTTCCTGTAGGATGCTCAGGGCCTGGTGTTTGCTCCTGGGAGGAAGAAGGAGGGTGGCACTCACCTACACAAGCTGGTCCCTTCCCCCAATTCAGTAATCAGATACTGTGGGGGAGGAGCTAGAGGCGGAGTTTCCTGGAAACATCCTCCTTTAGAAACAGTGCTGGTAGGAAGTGAGTGTCCCCTTCCCCCTGGTAAGAGGAGGGAGGGGGATATGAAGGGGTGGGCCCTTTTGGAACCACAAGGGTCACATCTGTGAAGTTAAATTTTCTGTATCTGGCAAGTTGAGAGAATAAAAGGAGACATAGGTAATGCTCTGGGTATAGCGACTGCTTTGCTTTATGGCTGGTTTGCTTTAACACACAGAGGAAATGTTAAAAACAAAACAAAACAACAAAAAAACACACAACAAAACACCAAAAAACAATTCCATTCAGGCTTCTATATGGATACGTCTACATGTTCCTTCTTTGTCCTATTTTATTTGGGATTTGGATAACCAATTAATGATGGAAGCATTCTCTGAAACAGGGTAAATATAAGAAAGGTTTGTGAGGAATAGTGAATTCCATTTCTGGAATTGAACATGAGATATCTGCACCAGAAATCACAGGCTCTTGGGTTTATGATTTTTGTAACGCAGAAGAAAATGAACTAATTTGCAACTCATTTTAGAAATTAAGCAGGTAAACCCCTTTAGAGTGCTGGGGACTGGCTTTTGAGAGCACAAGATCCCAGGAATTAGCAGAAGGCAGGAGCCACTGAGGCGAGCGGGCAACACAGAAGTCAAGGAGAGGGACCACTTCAGGAAGGAGGGAAGAGTCAGTGTGTCAGATGCTGCAGAGGGAGTGGGTCAGGTAGGACAGGGAAAGAAAATGAATGAATGTCTACATAAGGCCATAGGCATTATAGCTCTCAGGAAAGGAGCACTTACTATATGCCAGGCACTGTGCTCATGTATTTGCTCATGTACATTATCAACTTAATTCTCCAATCACCACCCACATTTATAGATTAGGAAAATGAGAGTCATACAAGTTTAGTACCAGCTTGACTCACATCACATTGCTAGAACATAGTTTAGACTTGGATCCCTGCCCTCTGACTTAACCACTGAGCTCCCCTTCCTTCTGGAAGACTTGCTTTTGCCCATGTGTGGGTGAGGCATTGTGGGTTGAGAGGGAGGCAGGCGTGAAGAGAGGACGGCAAGTGGAAGAGGGTAGGCTGAGGTTGGCCTTGCTTGTTGGTTGGTTTGCTTTTAGACAGCAGAAGCTTCTGCACTATGGAACGGTGAGAGGGGCTCAGAAGAGAGCTGGAGAGTGGAGAGAGTTCAGGGAATAGGTAGAGGCAGCGGGTGTGTGTGTGTGTGTGTGTGTGTGTGTGTGTATGTGGAGAGGGTAACCTTGGGAAGGAGAACCCCTCCTCTTCTGTGACAAAAGTAAAATGAAAAAATAAAAACCTCTGTTTTCTTTCAGTTAAGAAAAAGAAGCCTAAACTATTAAATAAATTTGATAAGACTATTAAAGCTGAACTTGATGCTGCAGAAAAACTCCGTAAAAGGGTAGGTTGATGTTTTTGTTTTGCGTGCTGAAATGTGCAGTGGTTAATTGTTAAATGAACCCAGGCATTACTCTTGATTTTTTTTTTAAATGTTCAGAGAAACAACCATTGAATAGAGTGGGTTTTCCCCCCAACAACATCAGTTTTGTGTGTAAAAGGAATCAAATGAAAAGAAAAATTGCAACTGTAGTGGCCAAACAGAAATAGAACTTACATTCAAGCCAGCTGACTTGGGAGTCAGCCCACTTTCATCACATTCTAGTCTTGTGGCTTTGGGCAAATCACTTGGCCATTCTGAGCCTCGGTTTTAACAAATGAGAACAATAATCATACTTCCTATTTGTGTTTTTGGTAAAGAATAAATGAGACTAGGGCCATCAATACTGTCAAGTACCATGTAAGTGGAGGTTCTGATTTCATAGCACCTCAACCCAAAGAAAAAATAGGTAAGTCCGACCCTCAGGGTAGTTACTGTTGGGTTAAAAGGTATTAGGTTTCACATTCTTCTCACTTGGGATTAACCTCAGGCACCTACAGTTTTCAGGGCGGTTTTTATGTTTTGTTATCAGTTAATCTGAAATATTATTTACATTTATTTCTAGATATTACAGAGGCGTGTTATTGTTGGGTTTTTTTGTTTGTTTTTGTTAATCTTCACCTGAGGATATTTCCCCCATGATTTTTAGAGAGAGTGTAAGGGAGGGAGAAACATCGATGTGATAGAGACATTGATTGGTTGCCTCCTAAATGCACCCCAGCTGGGGCCTGGGAACAAACCTGCAACCCAGGTACGTGCCAACACTATACCACTGAACCACACTGGCCGAGGCTAGATATTACAGTTTTTTTAAAACTGAATTGACACAGATGGAAGTTATTTGTAATATATATATGTGTGTGTGTGTGTGTGTGTGTATTTCAGATAGGAATGAAGAGGGAGAGAGAGATAGAAACATCAGTGATAAAAGAGAATCATTGTTTGGCTGCCTCCTGCACATCCCCTATGGCAGTATTTCCCAAACTTTTGACATATGTGTACCCCTTCTATAATTTTCATAATGCTGAGTACCCCTCATCAAAAAAAATGGATGTATTTTTAATAACAATCAAAATATATTTATATTTTTGGTACATACACAGAATAATAATAAATGAAAAATAAAATTATAATAAAACATAAATAAAAGTTATATTATAAATAACATTTATTTGGATCAATGAGAAGGATGAAATTGACTTTACTCATGAAGACATAGAATTAGGCGCAGCTAAGCACGGTGCAGTGCATACCCCCACCAAACTCTTCCCATACCCCCGGGGGGACGCATACCACACTTTGGGAAACACTGCCCTTTGGGGATCGAGCTTGCAACCCAGCACGTGCCCTGACCAGAATGGAACCCGGGACTCTTCAGTCTCCAGGCCGATGCTCTATCCACTGAGTCAAACTGAGAGGGCTATTTGTAGTCTTAATTCTATCATATTCATCTAATTATTGGGCCAGATATTTATTGTATGAAAGGACATCTTCATTTAATAATCTACTTGTTCTTCATGGAAATTACTCTTTCTCTACTCTGTACTTGAATTTATACTCAATGTAATGAACCGTAGTTTTCCTGTAATATCCTCTTTCTATCAGTAGACTTTGGTTGAAAGAAATAAGCAACCACAATAAAAATAAATAAATAAATAAAATAAAACAAGTAAGAAACTGACATGGGACAAGAATGTGCTTCCCACACATTTATTGGGAATGTACCAGCAAGTATGATGGCTTCTACATTACCCTCATTACCCGCCAATAAAAACACAGCAACATCAAAGAATATTGCAGACTGTAAGTAAATAAGCAACTTGAATTTATACTCAGTCATTGTTCGCTAAATTAATGCCATGGAATGATTTCTGAGTCCATCATGTTCAACTCGATAAAATGAAGCCATCTACTATTTTCAGGAAATTGGCATTTCTTAAAGTGAAGCAGGAATCCTCTTTTTCTATCACCTTGTTTGGCATTCTCCGCTTCCTCTGTGTTAAATGCCATCTCTGCACATGTGGAGTGCCTGTTAATAGGTGACTTTTGGGGATTAAGAACAAACAGCTTTAGAGAAGGATTTGGATGTAATTATAATGCCTGGTGGCAGCTCAGTTATCAAGGGGCAAGTAGGTCAGGGGGTCATAAACGTGCTGGAACAATCTATGGAGTATCCTTTGGTTTTTGCTTACTTGGAGAAATGATGATGCTTTCCTGAAGGAGCATCCTGTATCTCTAACAGGATAAATAAAGGAGGAAGCAGTGGCCACGTAGGCTATTCTTGCTTCTGAAACAGCGAGGAGCCAAATTATTGACTGAATCATCAATTATTGACTAAGTTTTTTAGGGTTGTTTTACAGCTGGCACTTTCAAACTAAAGGCCCTATGCACGAAATTCGTGCCTGAGTAGGCCTTTCTTTCCCCGGCTGCCGGAACTGGCTTCCCTCTCAGCCCTGGCTTCATCGGGAAGGTCATCCAGAAGGATGTCCAGTCTAATTAGCATATCATGCCATTATTATTATAGATGAGGCAACTGACTCCAAGAGCAGGGCCCCAGAGAGGACTGCCTTGCAGCCACAGGAAGCTAATGCAGGATACTTAGAAAAAAGTCACAGAGAAAAAGATATTTAACATGAATTCATCATTCCTTAAAGTCATTCACAGAAGAAATAGAGCAGTGATTTTAAAAATGAACTGTTATCCAAAATATACAAAGAACTCTGTAAAATTGAACAATAAGAAAACAAATAATGATTTTAAAGAAACAGATCTTAACAGATACTTCTCTGGATGACAAGCATAAGATGCTCCAAGTGACATGTTATCAGGGAAATGAACATTAAAACACCAGTGAGCTACCACCGCACACCCATTAGATTGGCCAAACTGGTCACTGACAACACCAAATGCTGACAAGGTCCTGGAACAATAGGAGCTTTCATTTATTGCTGATAGTGCAGAATAGCACTGCCACTTTGGGAGACAGTTCTGTGCTTTCTTATACATACTGTTATCGTACAATCCAGAAAGCCTGCTCTTTGATTTTTATTTACCCAAAAAGAGTTTAAAGCGTACATGCACATATAAACTTGTATATGGATGTTTATAGCACCTCAGTTCATAACTGCCAAAACTTGGGAGCAACCAAGATGTTTTTAAGTAGGTGAATGGATAAATGAACTGTTATATAGAGACGATGAAATAATACTCAGCACTAAAAACAACAATGGAATATCAAGCCATGAAAAGACATGGAGGAACCATAGATGCGTATTATTAAGTGGGGGAAAAAAGCTAATCTGAAAAGGCTGGCTCCTGGATGATTCCAATTGTATGGCATTCTGGAAAAGGCCAAACTATGGAGACAGTAAAAGGATCAGGGGTTTCCGGGGGTGAGTGGCAGGCAGGGGAGAGGGGAGAGGGATGAATAGGCAACTCATAGAAAAATTGTAGGGCTGTGAAACTACTCAGCATGATACTATAAAGGTGGCTACAGACCTTGTACATTTATATTTTAATCTAAACCCCTAGAATGTCCGACACCAACAGTGAACCCTAAGGGACATCCTGGACTTTGGGGGTGGGGGGTGGTGATGCGGTGTCAATGAAGGTTCATTGGTGGTAACAAGTATACCCCTCAGGTGCAGGGTGGTGATCTGTGCTTGTGTTGGGCTCCCGGGCATATGTGAAATCTCTGTGTTCTCAGTTGGGCTGTGAATCTAATACTGCTCAAAAAAATTAATACCGCGAGAGGGAGAGCAAATTTTAAGTAGTGATGCAATTACTTCTGACAATTAATGTAGCTTAGAGAACGTGTTCCTGGCTTGATTTGGCTCTACATCCAAGTCCTCATTTACTCTGCATTAACCTGCCTGTCTGTCAGGTAAGAGGCTTCTCTGGGCTGCTCCCCATTATCTTGTGCGGGCACACACATCCATCACACCACACAGTAATGATGGTGGTGATGATCACCATCACCATAACAACAACAATAATAACAGGTGACATTGTTCAATGCTATCTGTGCTTGTAGACATATAGTCTTGTCTGCAAGCGCTCTCTGTACATTTTTGGATCTGACCTTGACAGCAAGCCCCACAAGGTAGTGAAGGGCCTTCACGATCCCCATTGAACAGATGAGGCACCCAAGGCAACGTCATCAGCTACTTGTCTTGGGTCACGCACCTTCCAAGTGACCCTCACCAGTTGGCCTGGCTCCGGGCCTGCGCTCAGAACCACCGTACTGTGCACCTGTTTCTCCCCAGCCCTCAGCGCCACTGATGGCCTGTGAGAGGGGGAAGGGACCCTCCTTCCACGGTGTCTGGGTGAAGGAATGGTTGTGAGGAGCTGTAGCAGGACGTAGTCTTCCGGAAGTAGGTGGAGGTAGCAGCTGGGAGGGCCCTACAGTTAGCTTTGCACAGCCGCACTGTGAGGTGTGAAAACCCACGCGGTGAGGGGCAAGCACACAGAAACCGCAGTGAGTTTGCATTTACAGGTGGACTGAATGGATTTTTCAACGTATAGGCCGCTGAGGGTCTGGGAAAGTTTAACTGGGCCTTTATCCCGTGGCTCCAAACTTCCTAGACCTGCTGCTTCTGTTAGACGCCAGGACACGTGTGTGTGTGTGCCTGTGGGACGGTGCTGATGGAGTGGGGAGGGGAGAGGGCTCCTCGGCCCTGTGCCAAGACCCTCACCTGTGTACCTGTCGCGCATCCTCTGTTCCTTTCTCTGCAGTGATGGTCAGGGACCTATCGCAGGTGCTCGGCCGTCTCCTTAAGGACCGGTGTGAGCCCTGGGAGAGGTCCATGACACACAGGCAGCCAGGCCCCGCAGGCCACCAGAGGGGCCCAGTCAGCCCTGGTGTCCAGGGGGTGACTGGAACCACGGTCACCGGGCCCTCGCATCCTGCATCCTTATCCCCCACTATTTTCCTGGGTACTTTTGACTTCTCATCACAGACCTAAGACATTCTAGCTGCCAGCAGTATTTTTCCCCAACTTAAAACCTAAATATTTTCTTTAAGAGTGCATGCAGGGCCGAAACCGGTTTGTCTCAGTGGTAGAGCGTCGGTCTGTGGACTGAAACGTCCCGGGTTCGATTCCGGTCAAGGGCATGTACATTGGTTGTGGGCACATCCCCAGTGGGGGGTATGCAGGAGGCGGCTGGTCAATGTTTCTCTCTCATCGACGTTTCTAGCTCTCTATCTCTCTCCCTTCCTCTCTGTAAAATATCAATAAAATATTTTTTTTTAAAAAGAGTGCATGCAGGAATTAATACAGATAGAGGGAAAATGCAATGTCTTTTATAGAAGACTTATATTACATTTGTCATGTTTCTTTCTGTCTTTTAAGAGATAAAGCATATTTATATGCATTTCTAGTTTTATGTTTCCAGAATGCAGTTAGTTTTTAAAAAATGTTATATAAGCATGACTTTTAAACTCAGAACAGAGTCCAGGAAATGTTGACAGAATTACTTGGTGAATATTTAATAACTGTATTGAACAGCATGATGCATTTGAGTTTATTGTATTTATGTAATGATCTCTTCCTAACAGGGAAAAATTGAGGAAGCAGTGGCTGCATTTGGAGAATTGATTCGTAAATACCCCCAGAGTCCACGGGCGAGATATGGGAAGGCACAGGTATTCTAGAACCTTCTACTTAGATAACTGTGGGTGCTGTCCTTGTGTGCTGTATAATTGGATTTCTGATTGTCCACTATTTGCATTTTCTTTTTCCCTTCTAACTTTTATACAGAACCAATTTCTCATGCTTATGCACAAACCCAAGCAAGAAATACTGTTTTAAATAAGACGATTCATTATTGCTGCTGTGTAAAGCTGAATTTAGAAACATTTCTTGCCCCCCCCATCCTTCCTTCCTTCAACTCCCCCCCCCCCCCCCCCCCGCACCCATGGCATCTCTGTGGTTTTGAAATGAAAATGAAGAATAACACTTTGGTCATTGATTTCCCATCACCCTTCCATTCCATCCCATTTAGGCCCACCATATAATTCTCACATTAGACTCCTGAGAGCTTTTAAGAGCCTCAGTTTTATAATGAGAGGTTGCAAGTGTGCTTAGGAAAGACTTTCAGACTATAAAAAGGAATATACTTATGTCCTCTGTAGCTTTCTTCCAGTTGGCTGCTTTCTCTCCAGCTCCCTCCCCGCTGTCTCCGCTCCCACTGTCTCCCTTTCTGTCTGACTTTCTCCATCGTGCAGCCCCTCATTCCCTGCAGCTTTCCCCCCTTCACCTGCAGCTGCATAACCCCCGGGCGCCACCCCCTGTTTGGGCTCTGCGATTGTCCCCGGCTCTCCCGAGGTCTCTGTCCCCGTGGGTCTGGTGTTCCAGTGGAAGACATCTTAAAAGTTACTCAAATTATTTCATGCCGAAACCGGTTTGGCTCAGTTCGATTCTGGGCAAGGGCATGTACCTTGGTTGCGGGCACATCTCTGGTAGGGGGTGTGCAAGAGGCAGCTGGTCGATGTTTCTCTCTCATCGATGTTTCTAGCTCTCTATCTCTCTCCCTTCCTCTCTGTAAAATATCAATAAAATATATATTTTTTTAAATAAAAAAAATTCATTTCGTGAAACCCCACTGATACGCCAGGCCCTGTTTAGGCACTGCAAGACACATCTGTCAACAAAACATGGGTGTTTAATGTAACAGCAGAGAAGGTGCACAGGACAATGTGTAAAGGCATATGCCTGCTAGCGGTGAGTGCTGAGGAGAAACAGCACAACGCAGAGAACAGCACTGGGCGTGCGGGGAGGTGAATTATGGGATAGGGGGCAGGGGAAGGACCTCCCGAAGAGGTGACATTTGAGCAAAGCCCTGAAGGTCTTTATCAATAAATGTATAGTCAAAGAATATTGGAAGTGTTAAAAAATAAATATTAGATCCTCTGACGTAATAACACACGCCATAAGAAAAGAAGGGAGTGGGATAAAGAGAGTGCACCTGTTAAGAGTTGGGGGCCGCAGGTCATGTAACAGGGCAGGCGGCACCTCAGATCAGGCACAGGCCTCACGAGGGAGGGACAAGTGGCTGAGAGGAGACAGGGCTGTGGAAGGAGCAGACGGGGCGGAGGGAGGCATAGGCTCCAGGACAGAACGGGGCGCCGCGGAGGTTACCGGGAAGCAGGCCAGGAGGCCAGGGCCTCACAGGTTGCCTCTTCTACGCACTTGGGAAGCCACGGGAGGGCTTCTTGGAAGGCTTTTACATGGCTGTGACTCTATTTTCCTTTTTCATAAACGTTGTTGTGGTTGCTGGGTGGAGACCGGATGATGAGGACAGAAACAGCGGCAAGAATAGGAGCCTCCTGCAGGTGCACTCAGATGCCGTGGCTTAGACTGTGGCCGTGGCTGTGGCCGTGGCTGTGGAGACGGGGAGCTGGGCTGAGGGCAGAGCTGGAAGGACTTGATGGGCTTAGCTGTGAGGTCACAGAAAGAGGGGACTCCAGGATGAGTCTGGGTTTCTGGTTCGGCCAACTGAGGAGAGGGTAGAGGAAGATGGGTAGAGGGACAGGCTTGGGGAGGTACAAAATAAAAAAATTAATTTTTGGTCCTGTTAACGTTTGTGATGCCTGTTAGACAGTCAAGTGGGCATGTCAAGTGGAACCCTGGATTCCTGGGGTCTGGAGCTCGGGTGGAAGCCAGGGCTGACATAACACGTGCCGGGCAGTGAAGGCCTTGCTTGGTAGCTGGAGATTGGTTCTCAGCCCTGCTGGCAAACGGCAGGTACAGAGCTGCCAAAATACCCCAGACACAGAGGAGCTGGACAGGGGTGGGCAAACTTTTTGACTCGAGGGCCACAATGGATTCTTAAACTAGACCGGAGGGCTGGAACAAGAGCATGGATGCAGTGTTTGTGTGAACTAATATAATTTCAAAGTAAACATCAATATATAAATGGGTATGGATTTTTGTGATTTTTTTTAATTCAATAGTTTTATTCACCGGATCCGGCCCGCAGGCCGTAGTTTGCCCAGCCCTGAGCTAGCAACACCCCACCGGAGGCAGGCAGGGCAGTGGCTGACGTGTGACACTCACACAGGAATTCACACACTTATGGACAAAGCAAGTGTGTTTTGCTCTGAACTAAAGGTGGCGACCGCTCAAGACCCAGATGCTCAAATTCTTCTTACCATTGAAAACGTATCAATTAAAGTTTAATGAATTAAGGTTATCAAAAATTAACGCAAATGAATTCCTCTTGTCCACATTATCTACCAGGTTTAGCAGATAGCAACTGTTATCATTTTTGTAAATGAATTTGGTCAGTAAATCCTGCCAGATTGCCAAATTGTATTGCTGTTCAACCAGAGAAAATGTGTTTCCGAAAGCTCATGCCCATTAAAATAAGTTAAAATAAGTGATGTCACTGATATTGATAGTCACCTGGTTGAGGAAAGTATTTTAACTAGGGATAAAATGATTGGTGCAAATGCTAATTAAATTATGGCAGGAATGCTGTATGCTTTAGAATGTTTCTTTATATGTATTATTAATTATGAACACCTAAGTCCAAATAAATGCACGAATTTTTACATGTGGTAATTGCTATGTTTGCATCCACAGGTAACAGTAGGAATTTGAGATTTAGGCCTTAGGCAATTTTTTTTTTAATCTTAAGCTATTATGCTATAAGGCATTACTGATATTTATGCATTGTGACATAATGTAAAATTTAGGCATGTTAAATTACATTTTAATAGAATAATTTAAAGGAAATTTCAAATGTTTAGGAATTTTAAAAACAAAAGTTCAATGGAAGATAGATTTTTTTTTTTAATTCTTACCCAGGGACATGGTCGAGTAAGGAAGGAGGATGGGAGGGAGGGAGGGAGGGACAGAGAGACAGGGGGAGGGGGAGCGGGAAGGAGAGGGTCAGGGAGAAACATCCTTGTGAGAGAGAAACATCAATCTGTTGCCTGGCAACCTTTTGGTGCACAAGAAGACGCTTAACCAACTGAGCCACTCCGGCCTGAATAAATGATGACTTCTTCATTCTTTATTAGCAGATTATGTAATTACTCTAGCACATCCCAACAAGTTTTAAAAGCTCGGCAACGTTAAGTTAAATACAAATTATAATCATTTCTGAAATAGCAGTCCCATTCTTTGGGTCACTGTGAAAACAAATTTTGACTACGTTCTCTGAACATCCAGACACCAAATCTTAGGTTATAAACCCAACTCACATTATTCTCTTACACAAACCATTAATGTCTCTGAGGCAGAAAATGACACCTCTCCTAGGAAAGTTAGATGGGCCGAGTCACCAGAGGGCTTTATAATATCAATGTCCTGGAACCAGCGTTCAGTTCCCTGTGAGTGGAACAGAGCCTGGCTCCCAGAAAACAGCTGTGGAATGAATGAACAAACTGATGGGAGACCAGGAATAGTGGACCGGAAACCTGTCTGTATAATGTTAGTATGTAACATGATACAAATCACCATCAATCCTAGTATATACTAGTCTCATTGTTGCTGTTGTTTTTTTTTTTGTGTGTGTGTGTGTTTTTAAATTATATTTTATTGATTTTTCACAGAGAGGAAGGGATAGGGATAGAGAGCTAGAAACATCGATGAGAGAGAAACATCGACCAGTTGCCTCCTGCACACCCCCTACGGGGAATGTGCCCGCAACCAAGGTACATGCCCTTGACAGGAATCGAACCTGGGACCTTTTAGTCCGCAGGCAGATGCTCTGTCCACTGAGCCAAACCAGTGTCTGCTGTTGTGTGTGTGTGTGTGTGTGTGTGTGTGTATATGTATATATATATATACGTATATATATATGTGTGTGTATATATATATATATGTGTGTGTGTGTGTGTGTGTGTGTGTGTGTGTATATATATTCTTTCTGGCCTATAGCTTAGTAGTTACCATTTCTTCATGTTACTAATATAACATGTACTGCTTTCCTTTTATTTATTTGTTATCTATTTATTTGTTTGTTTTGTCTCTTGATAAAGAGAAACTTGAACCTGTCTTGAATTATTTCTAAATCACATACACAAGGTCACTTCTCACGAATCTCCTGGGTGATAATAAGTATTCCTATAAGTAATGTCATGGGACATTAATTCAGCGTGGGCCTTCCTCCAGTGCGAAGACGATTTGGCCGAGAAGAGGAGGAGCAACGAGGTGCTGCGCCGGGCCATCGAGACCTACCAGGAGGTGGCCAGCCTGCCCGAGGTGCCCCCCGACCTGGTGAAGCTCAGTTTGAAGCGGCGCTCAGACAGACAACAATTTCTAGGTGAGACGGAGGAAGAGAAGTTAATTCGGTCACCCAGGTCATGCTTTTACCGTGCAGAGCCTAGGTGCTCCTAGAAGAATTTAGTGACGTGGAAGGTAACCTGAGTCATTTACCCGACTGTGTCCTAGACTGACACAGACATCCCAACCTTGATCGCGACAAAGATGCCCGATGCTATTTTTTTAAAAAAAATATATATATTTTATTGGTATTTTACAGAGAGGAAGGGAGAGAGAGAGAGAGCTAGAAAAGTCGATGAGAGAGAAACATCGATCAGCTGCCTCATGCACAACCCCTACCAGGGATGTGCCCGCAACCAATGTACATGCCCTTGGCCGGAATCGAACCTGGGACCTTTCAGTCCGCAGACCGACGCTCTACCACTGAGCCAAACCAGTTTTGGCGAAGAGAGAGAGTTAGAAATATCAATGAGAGAGAAACATTGATCAGCTGCCTCCTGTACACCTACTGGGGATGTGCCTGCAACTAAGGTACATGCCCTTGACTGGAATCGAACCTGGGACCCTTCAGTCTGCAGGCCGATGCTCTCTGTCCACTGAGCTAAACCGGCTTTGGCTCCTGATGCTATTTTTGCCGCCCCCCTCCCTGCTCCTCACCCCACCCCACCCATTATAAAAGGTCAATAGGAGGCTGAGAGGCTGAATAATTTGCCTCAGGAGATATCGCTAATAAGTGAATAGGTTCTAGAACAAAAAAATCTCTTGCTGTCAACGCCAAATCTCTTTTCTCCTAAACTAGAACAGCCTGGTGCATGTTTAAAATGATCAGTGGGACCATTTTTGTAGAGGAATATTAAGAGTTTTTAGGAGCTCTAAAATTTTCCTTGTAAGGTTTGGCTCTATAGCAAGGAAAACGTTAGAGAGAAAAAATTTTTTTTTTTTTTTAATCACGAAGTGCTTTGAAAAGAGCAGCTTAAAGCTCTCTGCATGACCCAGGCTCCCAGAGCCGAGGCAGTAAGACCGGCTGTAACCTCCCTTCATTACCGTCAGGCTGTGGTCCTCCCCTCCTAACATGCAAACCCGGAAGGGAGAACCTCAGCGCAGGCTAAGGTGGGTGCTGGGCTGGCTGGGTTACTACATGAACCAATTATCAACCCCACTCGGAGAGGCTCATGTAATAGACAAGATAAAATGACCCTTTTTCAGCTATCTGAGGGGTGGAATTAAAGGTTGAAAGTCCCTTTGGTAGATGACAAAAATCTCTGATAGAAGGTGACCCAGGTGATGACTAAAAACAGAAGGACTGGTCAATTAAACTTCTGTTCCTAAGCATCCGGTCAGGGGAAGAAGAGAGTACGGCACGCGTACAGGTGGAGGAGGCAAGGCTGGGACTTGGGTGGAGGCAGTCGTGTTGGGTGCCACGTCAGTGTGACGGAGCTGTCCTCTTGTCTCGGGCTCCATCCAGCATGGCATCGGTTCCTGATTTGGTCCTTCCATTTTGGATGTTTTGTTCATCCTTCATTTTTACATTCATTTTGATATTTTAAAAGAAATGCATAAAAACCACTCCTCTAGATTACTGAGTTTGGGGCACTCTCTTGAACTTTGGTACCTCAGCTGCCTTATTCCAGTCCCAGGCTGGAGGAGAGAGATAGCCTGGGAATAAAGCTAGCCCTCTTCCATGGCAGTCTCTCTGAGTCTCTTCCCCTGAGTGAGAAGGAGGTTCCGTGAGGAGGGATTGTGGCAGAAGGTGGCAGTGAGGGGGGCGCGGGGGCGGAGTTCACCCCCAGTGGAATAGGGTGCCATGATGCAGAGTGGAAGGGATGGGGTTGGGGTAGCAGCAGGAGGGATTTTCACCTCGGGCTTTAATAGTGATTCACAGGGGAAGTTCAGAAACAGAAGAAGGTCTGACAGTAGTCTGGATTGGTGAGGGACAGGAAGGGATACTGAGTCAGGCTTGTCAGTGAAGGAATGAATAGCTGAGCAAACCCATCGCAGCTAGGCCAGCATTGGGGAGCCAGCCTCGGACAGATGGATGATGTCTTGTGCCCAATATTTTATCTGCTAGGGGGGGGGCATCAGCTATTGGTGGTCCTAAATGCCCGTGGCTAATATTCAGTTTGTGAGCAACGGAGCCCTTTAGGTAATTATGGGTGTCATGTATACTGGTCTTATTTTGCACAGTTTCTCGAACTCAGTGTGTCTTCCCAACTTGAGCAAGACGTAATGGCAATTGGCCGCAGAAATTTTAGATTGCCGCCAGGTAGGTAGCCTTAAACATGAGTTGAAGCTAGGGTTTCCATGACCCGCCCCTGCAAAGCATCCTGTCGTCCAGCAGAGGGTCCCCTAACACCGGATGATGTCTCCTTTGCTGAGAGAAGGATGGCATTAGAAACAATGTCAGCAGGGTACCTCCGGGCCCCCTTCACGCTCCACACAGGAAGCTGGACCCCGAAATCAGTTAGATTTTTAACTTGTTCTCTATTCATAATTTTAAAGTTAATCGTAATAAAAAAAAATCTCAGTAACACTTGATTTTACAAGGAATTGGAAACTTAAGACCAAATTTGATATATAAAAAAAGCAGATGTTAATGAATTTAGAAAATAGGAAGGTCTTGATGTTTTTCCTTTTTTATTAAGGTTATTGGGGAAACATTGGTTAATATGACACAGGTTTCAGGGGAGGGTTTCTATGTTATGATATGTGGTGATGGGAGAAGATTTTAATTTGGGTGGCGGGCACACAGGGATGTCCTTATAATCAGTATTATATTTAAGTTTCTATAGGAGATACTGTTGCAACTACATGACGAAATTCTAATGGGTACTTAGCCACCCATATATGAGAGTCGGATTTAAGCTGGTCTTTAGACTCCAGTGAATATAGTCTGTCTTGGTTTTTAGTCTCACTGTGTAAAGTGTATGTAATCTGTTTTTATTTCTATTGGATTTTTTTTCTCTCTCTTTCCACCAAATCAGGTCACATGAGAGGCTCTCTTGCTACACTTCAGAACTTAGTTCAGCTGTTTCCCGATGACACCTCCTTAAAGAACGACCTCGGAGTGGGCTACCTGCTGATGGGAGATAATGAGAACGCCAAGAAGGTTTATGAAAAGGTGAGCACGCTGCAGTCTTCCCTTAACTACACCAGATTATTTTGAACGCGATGTTCTAACGTTATTTGTAAATTACATTCAATGCATCCAACCTCTCATTCTCTTTATTTTAAACTAGGGGCCCGGTGCATGAATTCATGCACCTTGAAAGGAACTGTGGGCCTCTAGGCTGCGGTGGGCACAGGGGTGGGTCTCGGGTATCGGGGGCCCATTCTCTGTGCCCCCACCGTGGGCCCCAGATACCCTGTCTGTCGGCAGCCCTACTCCCACCGCCACTGCTCCCATGTACTGACGGCACAGGCCCTGCTTGCATCTGCTGCCCGCACGGAGCGATTGGGGCCAGCACCAGCAGCTGGTGCGAGCAGGGCCGCGCTGTCAGTGGGTGCAAGTGGTGGCTGCTGCCCCCATGAGCAGGGGGAGGTGGAGAAGCCCTCAGGGACAATTGGGGTGGCAGCATCGCACCAGCTGATGGTGCTGAGCCATCAGGGGCCAGAGCCAGGCACCGGCAGCAGGTGTGAGCTGCAGCGCTGGCCGCAGGTGCAAGTGGGGCTGTTGCTGGCAGTGGGTGCAAAAGGTGGCTGTTGGCCCTGATTGTTCCTCAGAAGCAGGGGAGGTGGAGAAGCCCTGAGGGGCAATTGGGGCTGGTAGCTGCCACTTGCACCCGCTGACAGCACTGAGTGATCAGTATGAGCACCGGCTGTGGGTGTGAGCAGTGACCCTGCCAGTGGGTGCGTGCAGGGCCAGCACCAACAGCAGGTGCAAGCACCAGCAGCAGTTGCCGGTGGGGCTGGTGCTGGCAGCAGGTGTGAGTGCCCAGCAGGACCGCGGCACATGGGAGCAAAGAATTTTCGGTAACCACCAGAGGCTTCCCCTCATGACACCAACTGGCGCCCCACCTTGGTCTGACACCCCAACTCACCTGCCTCACTATCCCGCCATGGCTGATGCCCACCATGTTCTTCACTCTGCTGCCGATGCCCACCATGTTCCATGCACACCCCCTGGTGGTCAGCGCACGTCATAGCGACTGGTTGTTCGGTTCCACAGTTGGGTCTATTTGCATATTAAGTTTTTAAATATAAAAAGTTTGTCTATGATGTGTGTTAAGATAGTTGGCATCTTAGTATTGTTTTCACATTGTCTTTTTCCAGTTGATCAGAAGATTTTAGAGTTTAGTTGACACTTGGTACATGAAAACCTTCAACTATAATTGTTCAAACTTCATCTTTATTGATCCACAAACAGCCTTTCTAAAAGTGTGCTCTATGCTGGAAGAGGAATTCAAGTGTTTCGGGAACATGAAAACACACTCTTTTCCTTTTTTTCCCCTCTTTTTATTTTTTCTCTCGAAGTCTGGTCTAGAGAGAGGCTACAGAGCATGAGTTTCTTGGGCATGTAATTCTGGTGGTCTTGATTCAGCATCTAGAGGGGTTCAGAAATCTGGAGAAGGTGCTGTGCCTAGATTAATAAAGAGTCCAGAGACGAAACATAATTTTGAAAGGCATTTGGAGGCCAGAAGAGCTTGGCTAAAGAAACCAAGTTCTCCTTGTCTCTGGACCCCTTGCTTTTTATTAACACAAATTGTCCTAAGGCAGGGTAAATGTCAAAGGCCAGGGTTTAGTACACAAATCCACTGCCAGATTATCAGGTTTGCCGAAACTGGTTTGGCTCAGTGGATAGAGTGTCAGCCTGCGGACTGAAAGGTCCCAGGTTCGATTCCGGTCAAGGGCATGTACCTTGGTTGCGGGTGCATCCCCCAGTGGGGGGTGTGCAAGAGGCAGCTGATTGATGATTCTCTCTCATCGATGTTTCTAGCTTTCTATCCCTCTCTCTTCCTCTCTGTAAAAAAAAATCAATAAAATATATATTTTTTAAAAAGATTATCATGTTTGGGAGAAACTGCCTTTGGCTGTTCAGGTGTTTGGCCAGTAGGAGGCAATAGCATGTAGATTAAGATGCCTTCAGCTGTCTGGCAGGAAGCAATCATTTAATGCGTCCTTTTCTGGTTTGGAGGAATGCCATCAGCCACCTCCAGATGATTTCAGCTCTGCTGACATACTGGAACTTTTTTCTGGCAGGCATGGGGAATAAATGACTCACCTCTCAGAGGGCACTGGCTCTATTCCTCTAGCAGTGATGCCTTTGAAAGGATTTCTACCTTATAATGGACATTTTCGTAAATAACCTCTAGGTCACAAGTAACTATAAAATCTAGAAAACTGTGACTCCTTCCAGCAGTCAGGGAGTTCGCTTGGCATGGAGTAAACAGGATCCCAAACAGGCTCTGAAGCAGGGAAAGTTAATGTCTCGGGAAGAGAGGTGAACACATCTGTCTCTGGGTGTCCAGCTGGTGCTTTTGACATCAAAACTCTGCTCTTCCGGGATGGTCAGTGGGATTTATTCTGTTTTTAAAATGCTGGCGAGTGCAGTGGAGTGAGTTCAGCCCCAGCCTGGGGACTGGCCCACTCATAAAGTGGTGCTTGCTTCCTTTTATTGCTCTCTATGCTTCATTGAAAATCATTGAACTTCAGAGCCGTTGTCTTTTCACTCTTATAATTTTTTTCTCTGAGAGGACATAAATAAGACCTTTACTTTTTATACCATCTTAGTGTCTACGCAAAGTGGATTGATCCTGCGTCCACTAATATACCTGGTCCGGATCATAAGACATGCCCGCCCATGTCGGGTATTGTATTTGCGAATGGCCTAAACATGACACTGAGTGCCCTGGTTGGTTAGGACAGTGGTCAGCAAACTGCGGCTCGCAAGGCACATGCGGCTCTTTGGCCCCTTGAGTGTGGCTCTTCCACAAAATATCACGGCCTGGGCGAGTCTATGTTGAAGAAGTGGCATTAGAAGAAGTTTAAGTTTAAAAAATTGGGCTCTCAAAAGAAATTTCAATCGTTGTACTGTTGATATTTGGCTCTATTGACTAATGAGTTTGCCGACTACTGGGTTAGGGGATGCATGCTGCATCTCAGAGGTTCAGAATTTTATGAATGTAAGAATCATCAAACTATATCCAATATGCCCATTGTTCTGCCACTGCCAGCAGCCATTATATAAGATGGAATTATAGATTTCCTCCCTCCCTCCCTCCTTTCTTCCTTACATTCCTCCCTCCCCCCTCCTTTCTTCCTTACATTCCTCCCTTTCTCCTTGTCTTCCTCCCTCCCTTCCTTACTTCCTAAAATCATGATCAAGTATTGGCTGTGAAGTTAAGTCAGGATCTGAAAACATACCAGTTTCTCTCACCCACTATGGATTTGTCCTTCCTTACCTTTTCAAAATTTTCCTTGAATACATTCACTTTTTTATTTTACTTGCTAATAAATCTGATACTTAAAACATTTTACTTCATCTTGAAAAAAATAAAATCTCCCTGCTGTTGTTTATACATTTCTAATCATAATCCCACCTGAATAAGCACAACAGGATGCAGAAAGTCTAAACTCTAGTTGTCTAATACAATTGAGTGGTTCCCTTTTTAAAGACATATTAATAGACTGAAAAATACATGTGCGGTTTGCCTTTTATTTCTTCTTTCACTTCAGAGTTAATAAGCTGTGTCTAATGGATTCTCTTTCCTTAACCACAGTTTATCCTGATACGTTTTGGCTCAGTCTAAGATCATTTCCAGAAAAATAATAGTGTAATTGTCAATTTTTTGCATGTTGATTTTTATCTTTGAGTAAATTTATACTTTTTCTGGGTCTTTGTTGCACTTACTTTCAACAAAGACCAACTTTAAAATGGTTAGATTTAGATTGTTCTCACCTGCAGCTCTTGGAGGTGCTCCTGTGTTTCCCTCCTCCCTCCATGTCACCCCAGTAACCCCCTAAATTCTTCCTACGCAGGTATCGCTTTGCTTAATCAACTCATCTTTCTGTAAGCTGCCACAGTAGCCTGGGAAATGGTAGCTAGTGGTACAAACACAGCGTATCCTCATGGGTCTACAATCCGGTACTCAATCACTAATTCCTCTTTACTTTCTGAGTATCTTTCAGATCCTCTCCATTTTAAACAGATTTATCCTCTCCAGGCCTGACTCCTCTGCTTTCATTCACACCAGTCACAGATCTGACCATCCATCCCCGGCTTAACTCTCTAGTGGCTCCCGTTGCCCAAGCAGTGGTTTTGTGTAATATTCCAGGGTAAAATATGCAAGCAGCCCTCACCGGTTTGGCTCAGTGGATAGAGTGTTGGCCTACAGACTGAAGGGTCTCAGGTTCCATTCTGGTCAAGGGCACATGCCCAGGTTGCAGGCTCGATCCCCAGTGTGGGGCGTGCAGGGGGCAGCTGATCAGTGATTCTCTCTCATGATTGATGCTTCTATCTCTCTCTCTCTTCCTCTCTGAAATCAATTTTTAAAAATATTCAAACAAATACCTACGAAATGCATGTTCATGTATGTGTATGGACTAATTTATGATGGACGTTGTAAAAGCTATTCCAAAATACGTTTCATGATGAAATAATATTTTGGTATGTTTAAAATTTTATTTAACTGCCAACAATATTTTCATTCTCCCTGAAAAAAAATATTTCAGTAATATCAGTGTGCAATGCTATTATGATTATATGACTCGTGCACAGTTTGTATTATGACTAGAAATGTCAGCTGTACCATTTGTTGGTTGTGCATGTGAGCGAAAGAGAGAATTTGTGTTACATTGCTAGTATTAAGATCAGTCTGGGATTCTGAGAGATCTTCTAGAGCCACTTGTCCTTTTCGGAGAGTTTGCTGATTCCAGCTGGATAATACAGCCCGCACATCCCTCATGCTCCGCGTGTGAGCTGCAGCGGGCACAGAGGGTGATCATAGCGAAGCAAGCAGGGAAGCGGCCCCTCCTTGCCTGAGGGCCCAGCCTCCCCTCTCGATCGCATGTGTATCAGCGGGACGTGGGACGCTCTGCCATGCAGATGAGAGGAGAGCCCTGGAGCCTGCTGCAGACTACATGTTATATTTCAAAGGCAGGCAAACAGAAGCATTTTAATTTTCTGCTCCCCGGGAGATTATCTTGGTCATGCAACTAAACAGGAGCTTTTGTTTTTGGTTTTGTTTTGTTTTTAAATATATTTTATTGATTTTTTTACAGAGAGAAAGAGAGGGATAGAGAGTTAGAAACATCGATGAGAGAGAATCATCGATCAGCTGCCTCTTGCACACCCCCTACTGGGGATGTGCCCGCAACCAAGGTACATGCCCTTGACCGGAATCGAACCTGGGACCTTTCAGTCCGCAGGCCAACGCTCTACCACTGAGCCAAACCAGCTTTGGCCAGGAGCTTTTGTTTTTGTGTGTGTGTGCTTTCCTTTTAACAGGAGCTTTTCTTATCTGCCTTCTGCCCTCTATCCCCCATGCTCCCTTTCCCTGATGAACTCCTATTCATCCCTGCACACCTTTCAGATGTGGCCCAGCCACCCCCACCCCAGAGTGAGCGAGGTGCCCCTCCGCTGTACTCCCTGCATGCCTCATGCCTATCGCTGGAGTCACGCTTACCACAACGCACTGCCATTGTCTGCGTATGGGTCCATCTCCCTGCCCTGACTCGGCCAGTGTTATCTCATGTACATGTATATGCCTGGGGCCTAGAAGAGGTCTGTGTGTTCAGCAGTGTCTAGTAAAGGAGTACCTTTTGCTAATGACCTGAGATGACAGCTGGGTGTCTTAGAGCAAGCAGAAATGTCATCCGTGTAGCTGTGCTTCGTATACTAATCCCTTCAGAGTTATGCTACGGGAACCAGGATTGGCCTCCTCCCTCAGGTTCAGTTCCCGGGGAATTTGTTGCGCTCTTCCTCGGCATCCAGCCTGGCACAGGTGCTGGGAAGGTGCAGCCGCGGAGCCTGCTTTCAGAGCTCTCGCTGGGGAGGAAAGCAGCATGCACCCGTCTGCTCAGTCGGTGCAGGCTGACTTCTTCACAACCTGCCAGGGGCGGGGCACGGTTCTAAGCACTGGGGACCGGCGGTGGTGAGTGTAAGCAGTACAGCCCCTGTACTGCTTAGTCGTGGAAATCAATCATAAGTCCACGGAGACCAGCGCAACACATAAAGAGGAGTCTGGCTAAGGAGTGAGAAAGTGACCGGTGATGGGGGGAGGAGTCTGTTTTATATCTGGTAGCTAGACGCAGGCTTGACTGAGATGGTAACCTCTAGTCAAGGCTTTCACTTTTGCTCCATACATTAGTGTGTTTAAGCAGCTCCCCAAGTTGAATGGTATTGTTTTGATTTCTCACTGCTGATTGTTATTGAGAGTCATTTTGCAATTTTAATCATGATAAATGCATAAGACAAGCTGTACCGGTAATTTGATTTATTTTAAATATTTACCTGGGTTTTTATCACAGAATATTGGATTTGTTCACCACTTTATTCTCAGTCCTTAAAAATTGCTAGACCTTAGCTTGACTGCTGTGGCTCAGCTGTTGAGCGTTGACCTGTGAATCAGGAGGTCATGGTTCGATTCCAGGTCAGGGTATATGCCCAGGTTGAGGGCTTGACCCCCAGTGGGGAGGCCAGCAGGAGGCAGCCGATCAATGAGTCTCTGTCATCATTGATGTTTCTATCTCTTCTTTACTCTCTGAAATCAAATTTTTTTAAAAAAGTGGTTTTTTTAGAAAATGGCTAGACCTTCAAGAAATTTACATCGAATCAGTGGATCATGATACATTACAAATGCAAACTAAGTTTTCTGTTAAGGTAATGTGTAAGGCATGTATGTAGGGATGTGTATAATCATTCAGAGTTGACTTTAAGATAGCAAATGTAAAGTAGTTTTTCTTGGTTACTAAAAATATATCGAAGTCATAACAATCGGCAGATGTTTTGCTCATTTGCATTGTTAAAGTAACACTCTTAACAGTTCTTGCCTTTTCATATTTATTCCTTCATTTTTCAAGAACGAATGTGTGGGTGTGAAAACATTGAGTTGAGAGGAAATGAGGCCATTTAAGCTTAATATATCGCAAAGAAACTAAACACTGGTGTTTTAAAGCTGTAACGTCATGATCCAAGCAGAGCGAAGCTGGTTAGAATGTGTTTTGACAGTCATTTATAGAATTTGTTGTCAATCACGGCAGCTTCTTTCTCTCTGTGAGTTTAGGTTCTGAAAGTGGCACCGAATGACGGCTTCGCTAAAGTGCATTACGGCTTTATCCTGAAGGCCCAGAACAAGATTGCGGAAAGCATTCCCTATCTGAAGGTAACTGTCCCCGCCCTTGCCCTTGGTTCATTTCCCGGTGGTTCTGAGTCAGTCTCTGTACATCGGTTGGCATGCACTGCTGAGTCTTTTCATGGTGAAAATGTATATCTTCTGACCTTGACATTCATGGGCCAGTGTGGGCCTCCACCAGGAATGAGAGCATCAAATGTGGAAACACCAGCTGTCCGAGCAGTGACTCTCTGGAAAAGGCTCTTATGAAGACATTTCTGAAATTGAAGTGGTTATTGGTTTGTATTGAAACTTAAAGGTAGACCAAAGTTACTGACATAATATTTTAAAAGATGGGCAATGAATTAAAGGATTGAATAGGTCCCAGGACAGCTTATCCAAAGTGAGGTAAAAAATGCACACTGAAGAGGTCAAACTCCAAAAAACCTGGTAGCTCAGAATACTCAAGATTAAACTATGCTGCCTTTTTTTTTTCCTCTCTCTCTCTCTCATATCCAGTTGAATCTTGGCCCACTGGCTCGAATCACATTTGGTCTAGCTCAGGGCTACCGGTGGATCTGTCACCACAGTGGACATGTCCTCTCTACTCCACTCTAGTAGCCACTGGCCACATGTGGCGACTGAGCACCTGACATGTGGCGGGCATAACTGAAGAATTGAAATTATAATTTTAATTAATTTTAAATTAAATAATGACATGAGCCAGCAGCTGCCATATTGGACAGGTAGCTGAATGAATGTCAGTGAACTTTTTTTTTTTTAAGGAGCAGTATATTATACTTTCATGATCTCTTTCTTTCACAGGGCTTAAATCAGAGGTACCAAATGGCAGCCCGCTGGTCGCAAATAGCTTGCACGTTATATTTGGCCAACATAACTCTTATTAAAAACAATTTTAATTGCTTGCCTGTGTTGAGAATCTGCACATTTGATATAATTATGCAGACTTCTGGTTTCTCAAAAAGGTCATATCTGGCTCACATCCCAGCACGGGAGTGAGGTGGGCGTGCACCCCACACTCCGTTTTGGCTGTCACTGGGCCTCTGCAGACTTTTCCATGCCCTGCCACGCCTCTGTGGGCATGTGTGCTTCTCTGACTTAAGGTGTTTTCTTAGGTTTCCTTTGACACAGGAAGGGCCTAGCAGGACTCTTCCTGCTTCAGCGATGGGGAGAAGGAGGGCAGGGTGCTCCATTAACAACTGAGGACACTGACTGGAGTATCTATCAGTCCAGAACCCTGATCATAACTCTGCTTCTCTCCTCTTTGTTGCAGCTACTTCTCAACATTATGCAAATAAAATTTCTTCCCAGGAAAATGGGCTTCTTGTGACAAAGCCTCAAAGATGAAGATTTTTAAAAGGAAATCCTTGATATTGATTTTTTTTTTTTACCGTTGTCCCTTTTTGTATTTTTTAAAGTTTATTTTCTTGCTTTAATATTTTCTCTTTTCTTTTTACATAAGTCTCAATGTCAGTCCTTATGGGGGAAATGGGGATAGATATCAGCTAAGTGTTTTATAATAAGATTTGTTTAATAACAGTTACATTCTCAGAGATTCCAATTAGCTTTAATCCTGTCAAATGTTTTACAAAATACTAGAGACCTGGTGTACGAAATTCGTGTGTGTGTGTGTGTGTGTGTGTGTGTGTGTGTGTCCCTCAGTCCCCCTCCAATCTGGGACCCCTTAGGGATGTCCAACTGTCCACTTAGGCCCAGTCTTCACAATTCAGGACTGCTGGCTCCCAATTACTTGCCTGCCTGCCTTCCTGATTGCCCCTAACCACTCTGCCTGCCAGACTGATCACCCCCTAACCACTCCCCTGCCTTCCTGGTTGCCCCCAACTTCCCTCCCCTGCAGGCCTGAGTCCCCCACAACTGTCCTTCCCTGCAGGCCTGGTCACCCCCAACTGCCCTCCTCTGCCAGCCCAGTCACCCCTAACTGCCCTCCCCTTCAGGACTGATCACCCCCAACTGCCCTCCTTGCAGGCCTGGTCCCTCCTTACAGCCATCCCCTGCTGGCCTGATCGCCCACAACTGCCCACCCCTGCCGACCATCTTGTGGCAGACATCTTGTGTCCACATGGGGGCAGCCATCTTGTGTGTTGGAGTGACAACAATTTGCGTACTACTCTTTTATTAGATAGAATTTTGTTAAAAGGTGAGGAGAGCACATTTGTTTGGAGAGGGAAAAAAATTACTTGCAGTTGGGCCTCTGTCACTTCAGACATGTATGAGTAACAAAACATGTTGGTTCAGGCATTTTTAAACAAGCCTCTAGATTTGGAAAACCAAATAAATGTGATAGTACCTGGCCAGAGAAATTATGTGGGATATTGAAATATGATCACATCCACAGAGACAATTCACAAAGCAATGGTGCTAATTTTATGGGCTAATTAAATGTTAATTAATGATGAATGTATTGTTAAAGTTTAACTTTTCTTAAACCTTCTTTTGGTTTTGCATTGTATATATTGACTGGTAATCTAATTGCCAAACTTTAATGTTGAGATGAATTTGTCTGGTTCTTCGATTTTCAACTGGTATATAAAGATTAAGTAAATCAATGAATTGACTGTGGTGTTCTTCCATAAATGCTAACATTGTCTTTTCTACAGGAAGGAATAGAATCTGGGGATCCTGGCACTGATGATGGGCGATTTTATTTTCACCTGGGGGATGCCATGCAGAGAGTTGGGAACAAGGAGGTAATGTATTTATGAATGTTTTTATTCTAAAAGAGGACGGAGTGGGGGTAAATTATTTCTAAGACAGTTATACTTTTTTAACATAATTTTTTGAAGGTGATAATTTAAGCTTTTTTGAAACAACCCAACAACTCTTACTTAATCCTCTAAAGAATTTCTGGGCTTTGGCTTCCGTAGTTTCTTTCAAGAAAGTATCTGAGAGAATAATCATAAGAGCAGTCTCTAAATAGGGCTATGTGTGTGTGTGTGTGTGTGTGTGTGTGTGTGTGTGTGTGTGTAGGTGTAGGCACACCTATGTGTATATCTCTGTGTATGTATAAAATGGTAGACATTTGCCTTGAAAAAAAATTTTTAAATATGAAATAGGTATCTTTGAAATTGTTTAAGTATTTTTAAAATATTTTAATAGTTTGCTTAGATTTATTTTTATTGGGGAACTTAAAAAGTGGTTATTTCAGAACGAAGTCTTTATTCAACTGATTCCTAAGCTCCCTGAACCCCGTGATTGAGTAGTTACCTTGTGAGATATTTAATACCAAGTTTAAGATGACACACCTGCAGGAATAGTGATAACAAGTAACTGACTCAAAAAAATGTAGTGGCTAAAACAAGTTACATGTTTATTTTCTTTGTGGCTGTTAACATTTTCTGGGTCAGCTTCTTTAAACACAACATTAGATCATTAGTCATGATATATAAATTCCAAAGCACCCCCAATCAGTCCACCATGGTGTACAGGACACTGCTGGAAGGTGAAACCCACCTCTAGGTACGTGCTGCACCATCACATGGCTCTATACTGGGCTCTCCTGAGAGCCAGGGGTAAAAGGGTGAAGGCAAACTCTGAATATCTCTCTGAAATAAGGGAGAAGAAGGTACTGATTAGTGGTCACTTTTGTGTTCCTTCATTCCTTTAGATGTAGATGCCTGATGCCTCCTTTGAATGAGAGGGATAAGAAAGATTTTGCTGCAATATCTAACACCGGATAAATGTTCATGTTTGATTTCTATAAATGTAATTATTCTCACTGATTAATTATCTTTGAACATCTCAGGGTCCAGGACAAAGAAAGATAGATCAAAGGAGTCTATGATTTCTTCTCACATCTTAGATGAAAACAGCCCTGACTTCAAGGGCCAAGCACTCACTGCTGAATACTTGCTGGGGGTTGGGATTTGAACCTAGGAGACTGTTGTTCTATCCGCTTACTTATCATTAATATGCACAGAACAGCACAGTTCTTGAATTTTAAAAGTTCACAAGGACTCATCCTTACAGTGGAATGAAAGCAAGTGGAATGTAGAAACCCCATGTTAGTATATTCTTTTTTTTTTAAATACTTATTTCAGAGAGGAAGGGAGAGGGAGAAAGAGAAAGAAACATCAATGATGAGAGAGAATTATTAATTGTATGCTTCCTGCACGCCCCACACTGAGGATGGAGCCTGCAATCCGGGCATGTGCCCTGACCAGGAATCGAACCGTGACCTCCTGGTTCATAGGTTGATGCTCAACCACTGAGCCACACCGGCCAGGCAAAGCCCCATGTTAGTACATTCTTGATGTTAGGTATTGGCATCGGTGAAATGATTATTGTGCTCTGAGTTTGCCCATTAGCAAGCAGCCGTCTTCATGTTCTCTGCTTGGAGCTCAGCTCCAGGCCCCATGGGAGAAGAGACCTTCCGCCTCAGTGCTGCAGAGCTTGCTATAAGGTTGCTTTTGAACAAGGTTTTCCCAGTGGTTCCCTATGGATAGGAGTGGGAGGAGACAGACCAGGACAGTGTGAGCAATTCACACTCAGCTGTTCCCAGTATTTCCATAACTCCCAGATCCCCATCCCAGCTCTCATCCCCCACTCCAAGTCCAGATCTGTACGTCTGCTGCCCCCTTAATGCCTCCACACCGTGTCACAAAGACAACTCTCATATCTTCCTCTAACCCATATTCCTTCCTGGACTCCATCTCTCATTTGATGACATTGCTGACCCCCCACCCAGGATCTGGACTTGAATCAGCCCTAGCTCCTCCCTCCTCTGAGAGGCCTCCATCCAAACAGGCCGGGATCTGAGAGCCAGCTTCCTGGTGTCTGGCGCCGTCACCTTCCCTCCTGCTCAGTCTGTTGTCACCTTCCATGTAGCGATGGCTGTGAGAACCTGGCTGCTGTTTCTTGCTTTAGACTTAACTTGCATTATGTGCTCACACCCCCCCCCCCCTGGTGCAAAAGAAAAACCAATCCTATTGCCAAGCGCTGGCATTCACGGTCCTCCGCAGGCAGGGGGCAGCCCACTGTTCGCACCACCAGGGTGTCTCCCAGGCCCCACTGCGCACCGAGCCCCAGGCACTGTGGACTCTGGCCGGGGCCACCTGTGACATAACCTGTTCCCTACATGTGGCCTGTGGTTTTCTGAGTTGGCATCATTCGTCATGTAACTTCTGTGTCGTGTTGTGTGTGTGTGTGTGTGCGCGCGTGACCATACCTGGCAATAATTGGAAGTATAGAAAACACATTTATTTAGAAGGTGTTTTCTATTTCAAAATAGATACTCTATTTTGGTATTCTTGGTAAGAGTTATAAAAGGGAAACAGTAAAGAGGACGTTTTCAAAGGATTCTAACTTGATTTTCTTGCAAATTCTTATTGAAAAGTAGTTTAGGTGTGTGTGTGTGTGTGTGTGTGTGTGTGTGTGTGTGTGTGTGTGTGTATGTGTGTGTGTGTGTGTGTGTGTGTATGTGTGTGTGTGTGTGTGTGTGTGTGTGTGTATGTGTTTCCCTCTGGCTGAATTCATTGGGTCCTCTATGTAATTGAAGATGATTTTACCTTCGTTGAAAATATCATTGGAGAGTAGCTGTGCAGGACATTGTCAGGAGCTGTGGGTTCTAGTTCCAGATTGTAGCCTTTTTAAACCTCGGCTTCACCACTTGTGAATTGTAGATACTTAACAGTTCTTAAAATAATCAACTGCTGTTCACACCATAAAAGCAAGTAAACTGAAAAGAGTTTCCGAAAACATGAAGTGGTACTGCTATCCCACTTGATTTTTCTAGCAAAAGCGAATTTTCAAAGTCTGAATTTTAAGACCTAAAAGTTAACTAGAGTTGACATGTAAAGTGTAGTTGGAGTTTTATGAACATCTTTATCTGCTCCATATTAAAAGGCGGTGTGTAATTGATTAAAAGGTGCATTTGAAATCACTCTTTAAAAATAATCATTAGGCCAAAACCGGTTTGGCTCAGTGGTAGAGCGTTGGTCTGTGGACTGAAAGGTCCCGGGTTCGATTCTGGTCAAGGGCATGTACATTGGTTGTGGGCACATTCCCGGTAGGGGGTGTGCAAGAGGCAGCTGGTCGATGTTTCTCTCTCATTGACATTTCTAGCTCTCTATCTCTCTCCCTTCCTCTCTGTAAAATATTAATAAAATATATATTTTTAAAAATAATCATTAGGTCAGACGTACAGTAATGGAGGGGTTACTGTTGATAGAGCACTAGATTGTCCTCTGCCCGGAGACAACAGAGTGTGCGCCTGGCCCTGGGGGAGCCTGCGGGGCGGGCCTCCGGGGAGCATATGGCCGGGCGTCATGTGAAGGAGACACATGAAGCAGCGCAGTCTGCAGCCAGCTGTCCCTGGGAAGACTGGTCTTGGAAGCCAGTCCTATCATGTTACAGCGAGCCTAAAGCCACACATGTTATCCTTATGGCAGGGGGAAAAGGGAACAAAAATCCCCCTTTAAAAAATTTTAATATGAGCTATCACTATATTAATACAATTTCCATTTGTCTATGTAATTTTTAAAAAGATATCTTTATTTTTTAAATATATTTTTATTGATTTTTAGAGAGGGGGAGAGGGAGAGAGAGAGAAATATCAGTGATGAGAGAGAATCATTGATTGGCTGCCTCCTGCACACCCCACACTGGGTTTGGAGCCCACAACCTGGGCATGTGCCCTGACTGAGAATCGAACCGTGACCTCCTGGTTCATAGGTCAATGCTCAACCACTGAGCCACCCCAGCCTGAGTTGTCTACTTAATTTGATGGAGGATTTCGGATTTACACTGTTTCCGTGGGTGGCCTTCCTGAATGCGGACATGGAAAGAAAAAATACATGTGAAAAGAGGAACTCTCAATTTTAGAATTCTAATGCAGTAAATGCAGATATCATTGAAAAAAAATGATCAAGGTCGCAGTTCTTTTAAAAGGAAACTCCAAAAACAGAATTTAAGAAATAAAAGCTAGACTACATAGTCTACATCAGGGTCCAACATTGTTTATTACTCAACAAATGAGCCCTGGACTCTACTGAACACTGAGGGAGGCCTGAGTGCGTGCGGCACAAATCCTGTGTTACAAGACCACACGGCCTCGGACTGAAAACAAAATCACCCATTCCCTTGTCATAATGGGCCATAACCGGGGAACCCGTTACAAAAGCAGTTCTCACCAGTGTCACCCATTTGGGCACGCCTGACTAGCAAGCTCTTTAGTTCAGTGTGTCGCAGGGTAAGACTTGGTTATTCATGACTTTAATTTTGAAACTAGTAGAAATGCCTCGTTCGCAGCACTTTGTTTCTGTCCTTGCAGGCGTATAAGTGGTACGAGCTCGGGCACAAGAGGGGCCATTTTGCATCCCTTTGGCAGCGCTCGCTCTACAACGTGAACGGGCTGAAGGCCCAGCCCTGGTGGACCCCGAAAGAGACAGGCTACACGGAGCTGGTGAAGGTGAGTGCTGACTCAGATGGTCTGTTTCCTCCTCAAAACCTGGATGCTTCCTGTGGAAAAGAATGTCAGGGCAGAGAGAGAGAGAGCTTATATCCGGTGACATTAGCCGAAGGTTAAGTTGAGACGGTGAAGAAAGAAATTTTTCCTAAAGAGCAGGTCTCACACATTTTGGCTTCAGTACTCCCTCAGACTCGTAAAAATTTGTGCACTCTTTAGGTAAATGTTTTACATTTTTCCCAGTTTTTATTTGTTTTCAAGAACGTCTTGAATAAAATGTGTCTAGGAGGCTTTAGTGGTTAATGTAGTCTCCTCAGGGGGGAAAAGAAAGGTTGCAAAGTGCTCTCCACGTACTTATGTTGAATAAGTCTTACCTGACCATGTTTAGTCTGTAATTCACTGCAAAAACACACGTGGTCACCCTCATAAACAAATCGTGACCCACACTAATCATCATAATCCAGTGTAAAGTCAGCTGCCATCAGTCAGCCTCTGAATACCTGATGCATCAGAAGAGCGTGGTGCGGTGACAGCGAATGCCGATTGCTTGAAAGTTGTTCTATTTCCAAAGCGGAAACAGGGCAGGGGAAACACGTCCCTGATGCATGTACTGCCTCTAGCATTATGGGCGATTCTTCCCTTTGTAAAAGTCCGTCCTCTCTCAGATTACATCACACTGGGCGCGTCTGGCTCTCTCCCAGCAAATCTTTTTCTCTTGGCCTCTTTGTAAGTCTCTTTCTCTACTGTAGCTTTTAGGATGCTTTCAAGTAACGGAAATGCAGCATGACCCTGGCTCACACCAGGAGGAATCGGATTGGCTCCTGGGAAGGAGGCCTGCGGTAGGCAGACCTCAAGGCTGTGTAATTGGGGAAGATTTTCCTGTCTGTGCCTCCTCCGCGGTCAGCTTTGTCCTAGAGCCGGCTTTCTTCAGGATGGCTGCCAGCAGCATCTAGAACAGGGCGGGCTGGGAAAATTGGAAAGGATTTGGGGGCTTCTTAACATTGTTAGGACCGCAACAGCTCGACGTGGCCTTCTAGAAACCTCCAAGCAGACCCTGTTCTATTGTTCATAACCATGCCAGATGGATACTCACCGTTATAAGGGGATCTGAGAAACCAAGTAGCTGGCAACAGGCTGAGGTAAGAAGCTTCCAGAAGGAGAAAGACTGCTCCAGTCCTTCCAGCAGGGAGCAAACGTCTTTCCCTTCTGTCTGGAGTCAACTGAAGTCACATTTCCGCCCTAGATCAATTATTGGCAGTGGGCTGTGAGATTTTCCTTAAAACAACAGTTCCACCCCAGGAGTGGTGAAAGGTCTTATTCCTCTACATTCAGTGGATTATCTGCTGGAGGGTAGATATGTTCTGTGAGGAAGAAAGAAGAGGCACAATGGATGCTTGGAAGGTGACTGAGTGTTCGGTGCCCTCGCTGACCTCCCGTGCTCTCAGATCCGAACGTGGATCCTCACCCGGGTGTTAACATCTTAAAGTGGAAACCTTCTAAATCTGGTAGCCACCATGCTTTGGCCAAAATCCTTTTAGGATTACCGCCCACATTCAGGTTTTTCTGTGACAGTTAACTGCCATGGGTGGTACATTTCCCTTTAAATGATCCTCATGGTGTGTTTCAGGGAGACATAGAGGGCCATTTGCTAGAAGGCTTGGGACAATGTTAGTAAAAGTCATTGTTTGTTTTCCTCTTTTGTTGAATGTAATTGTTGCCCCTTATTGTGTACTTTGCCATTTGGTGGTGGTGGTAGTGGTGGTGGTTGTGGTGGTGGTGGTGGTGGTGGTGAGACTATGCAACTCAATGGAAAATATTTAGAGAAAAATACTCCACTCGAGTTTTTTCTTGTAGGTATGTGCTCCTTAACATTTAGCAGGTGGTTGTCCAAATCACCAATATCGGAGCCCTAAGTGCCTTGGGGATATTTAACAGAGAAATTGAAACAAAAATGGATTAACGTCTTTGCTAGGATATAAATAGAAAAGAGAAAAGAAATCTCCTCTCGTGGGGAAAAAAGCCATCATACCGTAAGAAAGCTGCTCTTCCTTTTTCCGAGATTATCCTTTGATCCGCCTTATTTGGAGGTGGTTTTAGATGTACACGCGCATGCATAGAAAGAACATAGAAGACGCAACAGCCAGGAGCAAAGGGAAACCAGTATTTAAAGCAACCCTTTAGTGTTTGTTTTTCCTGCTACCCGACTCTGTCCTTCCTTCTTCCCTGGGGAAAAGGAACATCCTGGCATCCTTTGAGGGTTTGGGTGTTTCAGAACAGCTGCTCAGATATAAACATATCGCACACAGATGATCTTTCCTTTCCTCATATTGTAGTTATAGCTCGGTGAGAGGAGGGCCCAGTAACATTTTGCTGATGGTGTGGCACAGGACTTCAGAAGGATTGATTAGAATTATAAGGCTCTCTGTCATTTTCCTACAGACTGCAGTTTTTACTAGGAGATCTATTGTGTCTGAGTAACGTCATCTGGACAAAAAAAGGAAGACACCCAGTAATAACATTAGTGGTTCAACATTTCTACAGGTGTAATTAAACATCTGAATGTTTTCACTGAACTGCTTTTGAGTTGAAATGGATTGAGAAAGAAGTAGGAATGTCAGATTTCCAGAGGAATTAAGCTGTAAAGTAAGAGGATTCGTGGATTTTATGGAAAAGTGTTCGGTGTGAGGCCGAGCTGGAAGTGGTACCTTAAGATCAGCTAATATGGCAAAATCCTATTTTTGTGATTCAAAGCTTAAGCTTTTTGGAAACCAAGGATACTGTCACTGAAGACAACAGTATCACCAGGGGCGTTCAGAGAACTCGGGGAATCTGCTGGTTGTAGTCCCCTTCTAAAGGAGGACTCTTTAAAAGGGGGTCTACTTGCTGAAACTGGTTTGGCTCAGTGGCTAGAGTGTCGGTCTGCGGACTGAAGGGCCCCAGGTTTCGATTCCAGTCAAGGGCATGTACCTTGGTGGTGGGCACATCCCCAGTGGGGGGCATGCAGGAGGCAGCTGGTCGATGTTTCTCTCTCATTGATGTTTCTGGCTTTCTATCTCTCTCCCTTCCTCTCTGTTAAAAAAAAAAATCACAATAAAATATATTTTTAAAAATAAATAAAAGGGGTGTACCGTTAGAAGCAGGTTCGTTTTGTTCTCAGCTCTGACACCTTGGGCAAGTCATTTCACCCATCGAAGCAAAGTCTGTTTCTTTTATCTTTAAGTTCCAAATAATGGCCTCTGCTTGTACTCTCCTTTGAGCTTTTGGTAAGGCTCAAAACCAAAAAAAAACATGCAACAAAAACCCACCATCAAGGGTGTGCCTGTGTGTGTTTGAATGTGAGCCCTTCGTAAGAGTAGACACCGCTAAGGTTTTAGGACTGCATGGAGGGAACACAGGTTTTAGGACTGCATGTGATGCCGAGTATACCAATAGCATCAAACTGAAAGGTTATTTTCCTTCTCAAAGTGAAATGGGTAGGTTTTCCGTATTTGTGAATGGGGGGGGGGGGGAAGATGCTAAACATTGGCTTTATCTGTGGCTTTCTTTGGGAACTCACAGCCCAGTGTTTGATACTTTAGGACTGTGGTCAGCAAACTGCTGCTCGCGAGCCACATGTGGCTCTTCCACAAAATACCATGGCCTGGGCGAGTCTATTTTGAAGAAGTGACATTAGAAGAAGTTTAAGTTTAAAAAATTTGGCTATCAAAAGAAATGTCAGTCGTGCTGTTAATATTTGGCTCTGTTGACTAATGAGTTTGCCGACCACTACTTTAGGACAATTGCAAGCTGTACCTGTAGGTTGGTACTGCATTTGCAATTCCAAGTTTTTGAATGAGTAGGTCATGATCTATGGCTTACTGCACATACACACAGATTGGTTTGTAACCACACACATACACGTATGTTATCGGAGGCAGTGGGGTTCTTGGGAGTACTGCTAGAATAAGAATTTCTGGAGGCCGGGGGGATGACATACTGTAGAAAGCTTGGTTTCTTTGGAATTCATCTCCTGAGTTTCCAAGGTCCCGTTCTCCTTTGACCCACCCAGGAAGAAGCCCCATCGTGCCTTCATCAGGGCTGACATCAAAGCCAGGGTCCAGATTTCCACTCCATGTCGGAGCAGAGTCCAGTCCAGCATCAGGCTAGCTCAGTTTGTGTTCTAGCTGCAGTCCATTAGGCCATCGTATGGGGGGGGAGGGTCCACATGGCCATGGAGGGAACACGGTCAAATGCAAAACAAGGGAGCCCACAGAGAGAAAAGGCCTTTGTCTTGGGGATTATGCATTTCCAAATTGTCATGGGCTTGTGGTGGCCCTGCCCTTTCTGGCCGTGGTCTCTGTTCCCAGGTTTGATTGACGGGCATCCTACCTATGTCCTCCCGACTTTGCTGAGCATGCACTGTCTCCCCTGTGTTGCATCCCTCCCCCCTGTGCTTTGCAGGGAATGGACTGGCTGTTCCATTGAAAGTGTCAAGTTGCAGCTTCCTGGTGAAGCTGCCCAAATGGCCGTGCTCATAATGTCTGGCCTTCCCTTTGCTCCGTTCCTGTGATTAATAACTAGCTCATGTTGAAACTGGTTTGGCTCAGTGGTAGAATGTTGGTCTGTGGACTGAAAGGTCCCAGGTTCGATTCCGGTCAAGGGCATGTACATTGGTTGCGGGCACATCCCCGGTAAGGGGTGTGCAAGAGGCGGCTGGTCGATGTTTCTCATCAACTTTTCTAGCTCTCTCTCTCCCTTCCTCTCTGTAAAATATCAATAAAATATATTTAAAAAAATAACTTGATCATTACAGTGGTGTCACACACATGTTATAGGTCATCTGCTTATCTGTTTATCAGGAGACATATTTTGCGTGTACACAGAAAGCTTTCCCATCAGCTTAGCCCCTTGGCTTTGGGGGATTGCTCCTAGCTGCAGCTCCCTCGGGACATAACTGGCTCTTCACCGTAGGTAGAGCCACACAGAGACCTTGGTCGCTCCTCTTACCTTCCTCCGACTGACATTCTTGGCCACTGTCCCTGCCAGTCTGGGCTACCGTCTGAGGACTGTGGGCCTCCTTTGCTGTCTGCGTCCCAGACATGTTTCTCCTGGCAACCTGGACTGTCTTTTCTCCTGTGTCCTAGAAAAAGAAATCCTGCTTCCCCCTCAGCCTAGAACAACCGAAATGCAGTTCTCCAGACCCTTGTCTTGCCCCAGGGCTGGGTGCCTTGAGTTATCTTTTTCCTTCAGAAAGGATAATGAGAGACTAGTACATAGACAAACAGACAATACCCATACCGTACATCTATAATAATAAAAGCACAATATGCTAATTAACCGGACATCCTTGTCAGACGCCCTTCCTTCTGGTCAAAGCTTCAGTGGGTGGGGGCCGTGGCAGAGGTGGCAGAGGGCCCTGGCCACAGCGGTGGCGGGCAGGGGCCGGGGCCAATGCCCTTGCACACATTTGGTGCACTGGGCCTCTAGTAAAAATAGAACCTTGACTTACAACCTACACTGAACAGCCCGGGAAGCCAACCCCTTATCTATCAGCAAAACCCCAGGAAGCCAGCTCACTGTGTGTCAGACCTGCAGGAAGCCACGTTGCTCCCTGGTGACAATCCGGGAAGCTAAACAATAACTTGAGTGCTTTTGGCCCAAATGGGCTAAATGCCTAGTGACAGACAGCTTCCCTAACACTTGGCCCTGCTCCCAATGTAAGACGAACCAGAGACAGCCACGTAGGATGCTGCTTCCAGTCAGCCCGCTCACAACAGCCCCTGCCTCCAGCCTCCCGATCAGGTACCTCATAGCTTCTCTCTCTGGCCGTGGTTGGCAAACTGCAGCTCTTTGGCCCCTTGAGTGTGGCTCTTCCACAAAATACCACGGCCTGGGTGAGTCTATTTTGAAGAAGTGGCGTTAGAAGAAGTCTAAGTTTAAAAAATGTGGCTCTCAAAAGAAATGTCACTTGTTGTACTGTTGCTCTGTTAACTAATGAGTTTGCCGACCACTGCTTTAGGAAAATTGCAAGCTGAACCTGTAGGTTGGTACTGCGGCTCGCGAGCCACATGCGGCTCGCGAGCCACATGCGGCTCTTTGGCCCCTTGAGTGTGGCTCTTCCACAAAATACCACAGCCTGGGCGAGTCTGTTTTGAAGAAGTGGCGTTAGAAGAAGTCTAAGTTTAAAAAATTTGGCTCTCAAAAGAAATTTCAATCATTGTACTGTTGATATTTGGCTCTGTTGACTGATGAGTTTGCCGACCACTGCTCTATGGTGTTCCTACTTCCCGGCCAGAGAACAGGTGTGGGCGGCTGGCTCCCTTGCCCTAGCAAGCCCTGAATAAACAGCCTGCCCCTTTCCATGTGGTTGGTCTTTATTTCCACCATAATAAATGTCAGATGTTTTCCTTAGTCAACTTGGAAAACAGGAAATCTGATTAAAATGCATTAGAACCGGCAAGACATCGCTGCGTTAATGCCACTAATTTCCCAGGAGATTTTAGTAAGCTTATTGCAGAGAGAATTTGCTGTGTGGGCATTCGGCTCACTATTGTATTTGCTCCGATTTCCTACCTTCAGCTCGGCACTCGGGGGATGCCCACCCCTGGTTTCTTTATAAGAATATACTGCTCCCCTGTCTTATCTTCACCGTGCTAAAGTGCAGGCATGCTTTGGCTAAGATTCAAGAGAGCCGATTTTATCTCTAAAAGAAATCAGATAAATTCCTAAAATAATTAACTTTAGCAAGCTCGTGCTCACCCAGTTAAGTAAAATGTGGTATACATTCTCCTAAAGCGCCCATTGTTATCAATTCCTTCTAACTCCAATTTAATGCCTGAACTGCGCCACGTGCCTTTTCTTAATTTAGAGTCAGAACCTTTCAAAGCACATAACATCTCTGGGACTTTGCAAATGCCAGCTTCAGAGTTTTCAGGCTTTAACAGGCCTTTTCTTAACAGCTAACCACACGGTTACTTGCCCAATCCTGTGTGTTAACCTGAGTTTTAAGAGTTCTTGGATTATGGTTTGCCCACATGAGAAAGGCATAGCTTTTTTTCCTGCCTTTGTCCATGCCTATATTTTATGTTGCCCCTCTAAAATGCTTCACACTTATTCCCGTGTCGATGTGAATTTATCTCCCATCCCATCTGCTGTTTGCTTTCTTAGCTGGAACTAGTTCTAACCTGAATCTGCATTAGTGCTGTAGGCTGTGTGCCCTTGTCCCTGATAGATTAATTAAAGAAGGTAGCTGAGACTGGGAGACTGGACACAGGCTTTTATTGGAGTTGGGTACCCCCACGGGCTGCTTTCAGAGGGAGAGAGTGGAAGAGACTGGAAGAGGCCCTGTGTCTGCTTTTAAGGGGAAGATAGGGGGCGGGGCTTAGGGTACTTAGCACACACTGATTGGTGGTTAGGGACCTAGGGGCTTAGGAATGGGGGGCTTAGGGTACTTGGCAGGTGCTGATTGGTGGTTCAGAGTTCAGGAATGTCTGGCCACAGGTGGGGTTTGCGTCTGTCAATCAACTGGGGGAAGGGAGGATCTATCAGTCCCCGTCTCCAAATTCATTGGTTGAAGCCTTAGTCCCCTCAGTACCTCAGAATGTTGACAGCATTGGGGACGGGGCCTTTGGGGAGGTGGGTAAGTGAAAATGAGGCTGTTAGGGTGGCCCTAATGCGATATTACTCGTGTCCTCTTTATTAGAAAAGGAAATGTGGACCCACAGAAGGGTGCATGGGGGCAGAGTGAGAAGATGGCCATCTGCAGGTCAGGGAGAGAGGCCTCCAAAGAAGCCAAACCCGCCAACCTGTTGAGCTGGGACTTGCAGCCTCCATAACTGAGCGACTGACTGTTGCCGGCTGGCTGTGGAATGCTGTTCCGGCAACCCTAGCAAACTCATTCCATTCAGGAGTGACTTTCCTTAGCAACCCCCCTTACTTAGCAATCTGTAACCTTTATTACCTGCCTCAGCAAAAATGTTCCTGTTTTCCTACCTAGGAGAAAATGTTTAAAGCTCAGTTAGATGACTTTCCATAGTGAAGGGACTGCTGAGTTCCTAGCATTTACATTAAGGCATGTTGCCATAGAACAGCAATGGGCAAACTACGACCCCCGGGCCAGATCCAGCCCATTCCGCTGTTCTATCCGGCCCGCGGAGCCGAAAGAGCAGAGGGTTCTCTTGCTCTCCCCTCTGCTCCTTCACCAGCAGCCCAAGATGAGAGTGCCAGCATGGTCAGGTTGCTGTTGTTCCAGTCCAGTTTGAGAACCCATTGTGGCCCTCGAGTCAAAAAGTTTGCCCACCCCATAGAATCCCAGGAAACCAAAAATAAACAGATCTTAAAATCATCATCATCATCATCATCATCATAGCTATACTTCCTTACAGCATACGTACTTTTAAGCACATTTAATCTTGGAGACTCAAGTAAGGTGACCAGACATCCCACTTTTGGCGGGACAGTCCCGATTTTTAACAATTTGTCCCGCGTCCTGGGTGTTTTAAAAAAAAAGTCCCAATTCGGGACTGTCCCGCCAAAAGCAGGATGTCTGGTCACCTTACTAAGGGAAGTAGTAGCATTTTATCCTCTTTATAAATGAGGAACCTAAGGCACAGAGTGGTTATGTAACTTGCCCAATAGCACACAGCTACCGTATTTGCTGGTGTATAAGATGATTTTTTTGGCCCTGAAAAATACGTATTTGCCGGCGTATAAAACGACTGGGTGTATAAGGCGACCCCCTAACATTTCCACTCAAAATACAGAGTTTGTTATATACTCGCCGTATAAGACTACCCCCCACTTGGAGGCATATTTTTCAGGGCCAAAAAGTCGTCTTATACACCGGCAAATACGGTAGTTACGCGGCAGAGTCAGATTTCATATCCGGGCTGTCTGGCTCTAAATTTTACACCTCCAATCACTGCACTGTACTAAAAGTTATAATGCAATGGAGCGATGCTTGCGAAATTCTACAAAGAGGTTATTTACTGCCTAGAATTCTGCACATGGCCAGGCCTTCAATCAAGTGTACGGCTAGCTTCAGAAATCCAATTTTATCTGTGGTGTGTTCTTTCTCAGGAATGACTCGGATTCCCTCATTAGGGAGCCCGAAGCCAGGCAGAGGCCAAGGACAGTTGTCCAGCAAGCCCAGACAGCAACCTGTTCAGAGGAAAGCAGGGCAGATGGCTACTGGCGGGTTCTCTGCAGGAAAAAAAAAAAAGAGAGAGGAAGAAAAAGAATAGCTTATATGATGTTTTTGGCAAAGGGGAGAATAGTGTTGAGATTTTCTCGCACTCCTTCATTGCTGTAAAGAAGGAAGATGCTAAGTGCATTAGAAAATTAAGCCAAAGAAAAGAATGTGAAATGAGGTGCAATCATTACAACTCAAATGTTGTCAAAGTTTTATAAAACCTGAATGTGAATTTGCCCAGATGTATGAACGATGTGTGGATTTAACGTACTGCACATGAAGATGAGGGGAAAGAAGACATCTTATTGTTAACTAGATGCAGGAAATCGCCGGGATTGCACTCGGGCCTAGGGAAGAGTTGGGTAGGAGACTGCTGCCTCCATTATAAGACCTATAGTAGTAGTATTTGACTTTTAAAAAAATGTATATTTTTCTTCGTTGTGGTGGGGGGCTTCTGGTGAGAAGCAGAAAACCTACTAGACACATTTAAAAAGAGCTGTAAGCACTAAAAGCAACTGTACGTTTTAATCCAATGAAAATACCTAGTAAAAGAAATCCTATATAATAAAAGGCTAATATGCAAATCAACCAAACGAGCAGTTGCTATGATACACACGGACCACCAGGAGGCAGATGTTCAATGCAGGAGCTGCCCCCTGGTGGTCAGTGTGCTTCCACAGGAGGGCAGGGGTGGTGGAGACAGGATTGGGGTGGTGGTGATGGGGGTTGCCAGTCAGCCAGAAGCCCTGAGCCAGGCTCATGGCTGGTGAGTGCAGCAGTGGAGGCAGGAGAGGCCAGCACTAAGGATGTTAGTCTGACAGCTTAGGATGCAGGCTGGGCTGAGGGGCCCCCCTCACCCCCAAGTGCACAAATTTCTTGCACCAGGCCTCTAGTAGTTAAATAATAATTAGTGTGGGTTTAGTGTGCTTCTCGAAAGACGTTCTGCATGAAATCAGTTTTAGGAAAAGGCTTTAAAACAGGACTTAATCTGATTTTTTAAAAATGTTTTATTGATTTTTAGAGAGGCAAGGACAGGTAGAGAGAGATAGAAACATCAGTAATGAGAGAACATCATTGATCAGCTACCTCCTGCATGCCCCCTACTGGGGATTGAGCCCGCAACCTGGGCATATGCCCTGATGAGGAATCAATTGTGACCTCCTGTGTCAGAGGTCGATGCTCAACCACTGAGCCACACTGGCCCGGGCAGGAGATAATCTAATTTGGTATAAAAGAGAAACATGCACCATTCAAGAGGGATGAGCAGAATATCAGCCAAGTGCCCTGAACTGGAAGGAGGGTTTGGATTAGAGAGAGCTGGAGTGTATCGTGGGGCTAATGAGGCTTGAAACTAGGAAATCCATTTGTGGGTGACTGGAGTGCCAATACAGCTGAGGTTTAACTCAACAGGCAAGAGCTGGTGGTGGGTTTATGGAGGCATGTGGCACTGTAAAAGCAATCGACTCTGACGTCTGAAGTCTGTGTAGTGTAGCCACAGGAGGAAATGTGAAGTAGAAGCTATTGATTTCTGGGCCACCTAGCCATGTCTCCCTTCAGTTCCATGAAATGGGTGAATTTAGGGTCAAGGAAGTAATATTGCAAATGAGTCCTTTAACAATGTAGGCATCCTTCAAGTTCCTGATGGAATTTCCTTTAAAAAAAATTTTGCCATCTCAGAAAACTGAATAATATTACTATAGAGAAAATATGTATCTCCTCCCTTCCTCCCTCCCACTTCCTCTCCTTCTCTCTTTCCCTCCCCCCTCCCTTTCCCTCTCCCTCCCTCTTTCTCCTTCACACACATACACACACACACACACACACACACTCTCCTATAACTATGTGAATATTACACAGTGTGGTTTCTTGGTTTGTGTTTAAAAATAACTACCAGGTTCCATCCCAGATTTCTCCCTAATACCCATGAAGAGACCCTGCTGTGTCTTTCCAAGGTTGAAAAGCATCCCCTACTGAGTGATTTTCGACCTTTTTCATCTCATGGCACACACAAACTAATTACTAAAATTCTGCAGCATACACACACACACACACACATACACAATATATATCATTTTGATTCATTCACACCCAGCAATAGTTCTTGTGTTGTCTGTTGTCATTTTTATCTTTTTTACAACCTAAGGAAAAATAAGTCGGGCATTGCATGTCTAGAGATTCTTGTGGTGCCCTTGGTTGAAAATCACTGCCATCGTGGAGTTATTACTTCGGTAGAAAAATGTTTGCGTTGACCACGTAAGAGCTCATGATTGTTTTCTCTGTGATGTTCATTGCTTCATCGGGTTTACTAGGTGTGTTATTGGTTAGCCTGGCTTTCCCCAGCTGTCAGGAATGTGAACCCGCTTGGTCAGCCCGGTGTCCTGTGGGGGGCGCTCTGTCCTCCGAGGACCACCCGCACAAGTACCTGTGCCTCACAGGTGCGGGCAATCCGCTGCAGAGGAGCTGGCGGGAGCCGTCAATCACCCTCATGCCCCAGAGAGGAGTGGGGTCCCCAGGGCCGCTACAGCCTCCCCTCTCCCCTCCCGCAGGTGCCTTAGGAACAGCCGAGGGGCGTGGAGGCAGCGGACGGTTTCTGGCCGCTGGACTGTGAGAGGTCCGCTCCAAGGGTTACCCCTTCATCCCTGAAGGGAAGAGTGGTCACTAGATTAGCGAGGATCCTTCATTGTAACGTTGTCTGGCACAGGACTGAACCTAAGAGGACGTGGGGAGGGGCTGTTTTGTGATGGGAATCGGAAACCTGTGCGCTGCCCGGTCCCTGCTGAGCAGGTCTGAGGGTTTGCAGGGTGGCACAGGTGTGCCACGTGTGGCCAGGGGACACACAATCGTGTTTTTAAAGAATCATCACTGCTCCTGGAAAAGGACCTCCACGACGCCTCCCTGAGACACGGAGAGGAGGTGAGGGAGGGGGAGCAGGAAGGGCATGTCACATACGAAAGCAGCTTGCTCCTCAGGACATTTCAAACTTTTTATATAGCGATGCAGTCCCTTTCACATTTTCCCCTGGGGCTCTGTGCCCTATTTTCGGAACAAAAGATCGGCTCCTTCCAAAGATGCCTCAAACATTTGCTTTCAAAAGAAGTGAAAGAAACTTCTAAAATACCAGGAGAGAGGACGGGAAGGTGCAAAAAAAAAAAAAAGGAAAAAAAAAAACTTATGTGGGAAGTAACTCCCTGTGTTAGCGAGGTAATTCTCCTCTCCAGTGTGACGGTGTGACATGAATCTAACAGATTTGTCTGGCAAGGTGAACGAGGCACGTAGCGGCAGGGACTGCTGGCGATTTGAATGTTTCATAGAAAATGTAAATATCTGGACTGCGTTTTTTTTCTTCTTTCCCTTTTTGTAATCTTAGCATCCTTGAGAAAACCACCATATTCTCTCGCTCTGAGGACCTGCCAACGTGAGGACTTTTGAGTGTGTCTGTATGGAAATTAAATCTTGGACTTGCTTTCTTATGAATTACCTACTTGGGATTAAAGTAGTAGTGGAATTATTTATGGGTAGGTGACCAGCACAAAGTGGGTTGAGGATGGGTGGGTTTCACAGAAACAGACGTATGAGTTTGGTGCAGTTACTATGAAAAGCAGAGTGGAGGTTCCTCAGAATATTAAAAATAGAACTGCCATGTGACCCAGCAATGCCACTTCTAAGTATAGTACATCCAAAGTTAATGGAATATCGAAGAGATCTCTGTATCCCTGTTCGCTGCAGCATCATTCACAATAGCCAAGGTATGGAAACAATCTCAGCCAATGGGTGAAGGGGGATGGTGTGAGCTTCCCTGGCCAATGTGGCTCAGTTGGTAGGGCGTTGTGTTATATTCAGAAAGGTTGCCTGTTCAATGGCCGGGCACATGCCCATGTTTAGGACTGAATCTCTAGTAAGGGACGATCAATATCAATATTCTGCTTTCACTTCTCTCTCTCTCTCTTCCCCCCTTCCTTTCTCTTTACAAATTAATTTAGCCCAGTTGGTTAGTGTGGCTTAGTAGTTGAGTGTTGACCTATGAACTAGGACAGGGGTGGGCAAACTTTTTGACTCGAGGGCCACAATGGGTTCTTACACTGGACCGGAGGGCCAGAACAAAAGCAACCTGACCATGCTGGCACTCTCATCTTGGGCTGCTGGTGAAGGAATGGAGGGGAGAGCAAGAGAACCCTCTGCTCTTTCGGCTCCGCGGGCCCGGATAGAACAGATGAACGGGCCAGATCCGGCCTGCGGGCCATAGTTTGCCCACAGCTGAACTAGGAGGTCATGGTTCAATCCCCAGTTAGGGCACATGCCCAGGTTGTGAGCTCCATCCCCAGTGTGGGAGTGCAGGAGGTAGCCGATCAATGATTCTCATCACTGATGTTTCTCTCTTCCTCTCCCTTCCTCTGTGAAATCAATGGGGGAAAAAAAGTATTTTTTTTTAAATGTCAACTTCAAAAAAAGAAAAATGAAAAGATGAAGTGAGAAAATATTCACTGCTTGATTAATCAGATAAACGAACAGCCGGGAGTCATTCTGACAAGGTGTTCTACCCGGCATCTTTCCAGTCCACTAACCCCAGACTCTCCCCTCTAGTCCTTAGAGAGAAACTGGAAGTTGATCCGCGACGAAGGCCTTGCGGTGATGGATAAAGCCAAAGGCCTCTTCCTGCCCGAGGATGAAAACCTGAGGGAGAAGGGGGACTGGAGCCAGTTCACGCTGTGGCAGCAAGGTGAGACCCCGGCTTCCAGACTCTGCAGCTATTGATACCTTGGAAGCGGACAGTAGTCTGGTGACACTTGCCCAGGGTCAGGATTCCCCAATGTATAGGAAACTGTCCAGGAAAACCTAGCTTACCAAATTCCATTCAGTTTTCTAAAACTGTATGTGAACATTTATTTGTTTGTGTGCATGCCTGTGTAAACTCCTGTGTGTATTTGGATAGATATAAATAACTAGAGGCCCGGTGCACGAAATGCGTGTACTCAGCCCGGATTATACCCTCTCCCAGTCCAGGAGCACTCACAGGATGCCTGACTGATGGTGTAGGCCCACTCCATATGCCATCAGTTGGGCATACGTAGTGCTGCTGTGGAGGTGGGAAAGGCTCCCACCACCCCGCTGCTGCACTAGCCAGCCATGAGCCTGACATCTGGCTGAGTAGCACTCCTCCTATGGGAGCATACTGACCAACAGAGGACAGCTCCTGCATTGAGACTCTGCCCCCTGGTGGTCAGTGCGTGTCATAGCGACCGGTCATTCTGTTGTCCGGTCGATTTGCATATTAGCCTTTTATTACATAGGATAGTATTTTGACTTCCTAATCTTTTCTGTTAAATGATAAGCTACAGAGAGTACCTCGACTGTGTAGGCGTATCTGCAGAGTCTACCTTGTGCTCCTCAATGCCTTGGAGAGGAGCTTCCCTGAGCTTCTTTGCTGCTGTCAAATGGAGATAGTGTTGCTTGCCAAAATGATAACCGAGGGGTAAGAGTTGGTAGAGATGAGGACAGACCCAAGTGACAGGACAGTAATAACTGGTCCCTGACTTCTTCAAGACTAGCAAGTGATTCACATTCAACCTCAGATTTCCCTGAGCTGAATTCAGGTAAAGGCATGCAGACAGGTGTGTGTGTGCTCATTGAATTAACACAGTGGTCGGCAAACTCATTAGTCAACAGAGCCAAATATCAACAGTACAGCGATTGAAATTTCTTTTGAGAGCCAAAGTATTTAAACAGCTTCTTCTAACGCCACTCCTTCAAAATAGACTTGCCCAGGCCATGGTATTTTGTGGAAGAGCCACACACAGGGGCCAAAGAGCCGCATGTGGTTCTTGAGCTACGGTTTGCCAACCACGGATCTATACAATTAAAAATATGTTAAATTCCAATGAAAAATATTGTGTAGGTAACTCTAGTATAATCCTGGAAGTGCATTTTTAGCTTAGAAATATAAGCTTTTTGGGGGGTTGGGGACTAGTTTATTACTGTGGCTGCTGTAACAAGTTACCACAAATTTAGTGCCTTAAAATAACATGCATTGTTAGAGTGCTGGAGGTCAGAAGTCTGCAGTGGGTCTCACGGGGCGAGCACAGAAGTGTCATCAGGCTGCTTTCCTTCCGCAGGCTCCAGCTTAGTCTGCCCAAGTTCCCTGGCTGGTAGCCTTTTCCTTCGTCAGAGTCAGCAATGGCCCGTCAGTCTTTCTCATTCTGTACCATTCAAACCTTGCCTCTTCTGCCTCTCTCTCTTCCACATTTAAGAACCCTAGGATCCCATCGGGCACATTTAATTAATCCAGGATAATCTCTGTATTTTAAGATGCGCTGATTGGAAATCAGCCCATCTTAGTGCCCTCTGTAACCTTCATTTCCCCTCTCCATTAATATATCATACATTCCTGAGCTTAGATGTTGATATCCACTGTTCTGCCTGCCTTGCGGGTTAGGGGGTTTGGGGGGTAATTTTTAGACATCCTTAGTCAAATAGTCCAGCAACGAGGGGAGAATTCTAGTCCTTGCTCTCCAAGTCAGCATCTAGTGGAGCAAAGCACAGTGTCTCCCTGTGAGTATGCAGCCTTCTCATCCCCACAGTGAGCTGGACAAGACCACAAGTGGCCTAAGGAGGCTGAGTCAGAGCTGCACTGTGCTTCCTTCCTAACAATGCTGCTTTTATCCTTTTTTGTTCTAGGAAGAAAAAATGAAAATGCCTGTAAAGGAGCTCCTAAAACCTGTTCTTTACTAGATAAATTCCCCGAGACAACAGGATGCAGGAGAGGACAGGTACCAAGTGTGGTTTCAGTGCTGGGACGAGCACAATTGCTCATTGGCGATAAGGGAATGTGGGCGATTACAAAGAAGGGTTTATGTCCCTTGGCCCAATGAATTCCCTCTTTTAATGAACCAGTTTCATGTGGTTGATGTCTGAATGGAGGGTGAAAATGTTCAGTGCATATATATAGCTTTGTGCAAAAAGGGAGTGCTTACTTTCAAGTCCTTCACAAAGAAGTGAGAGAATATTAATAATAAAGGCTCTAATCCAAATTGACAGTAATTTTGTACTGTCACGTTAGTTTAGCAGTTCCCCCACAAGCTCGCTAACTGGAAGAATGGTATGTTATATTTTCTGCACAGATCAAATATTCCATCATGCACCCTGGAACTCACGTGTGGCCGCACACGGGGCCCACGAACTGCAGGCTCCGGATGCACCTGGGCTTGGTGATTCCCAAGGAAGGCTGCAAGATCCGGTGTGCCAACGAGACCAAGTACGTTTGCTCCCACCATTTTCTCTCCTACTCGTCACCTCTGGGGATGGATGTTCATGGCGACAAAGCTATGTCCAGTTGGATACTTTCTCTTCCTTTGGGAGCATGTAGACTGGGGGTGGGTGATGCTAATCCAGACCCTTTTATCTCTGTCCCTTCTTTGGTCTGGAGACACTTCCTCCCAGTTCAGGGCTGCCTTCTGCAGTGATGTCTCCCCAGAGCACGTGCATCTGGTTGATTGAGCCACCTTGCATCTCTTTCTAGATCAAGCATGTCAAACTCAAAGGCTAACACGGGCCATATAAATGAAGCATCCGCCTTCGGACCTCGAGTTTGACATGCTTGTTCTAGATAGACAGACTTGCACTCAGCATCAGCTGGCTTGTACTGAGCCCCACACATGTTACACATTGTGGGTATTGCTTTACCATGGAATTATTCAATGGTACAGAGACCCCCTTGAAGACATCCTCCCTGCCCCGTGATATTTATGTATTGCTCTGGAGGAGTCAACGTGGTGTCACGGAAGCTGGCTGCCTTGTTCAGATCCCAGCCCTGCCACTAACTCTATGTAACCTTGGCCTGTTACTTAATCCCCTCGCACCTCGGCCTTCTTGCTTATCACATTGGCATTGACACTAGCCGCTTTGCAGGTCTGTTGTGTGGAGCAAGTGAAATAATGCCCACAGGCACTTAGCCCAGGGCCTCGCATGCGCAGGGAGGTGAAGGTAGGGCCAAGTAGGGCTCCTTCTCCCCCAAGCCTGCCCGCAACATAGACACGCACCGGTCCTCCGGCGTCAGAATCACATGCCGCCACGTCTCTGTGTTCCAGGACCTGGGAGGAAGGCAAGGTGCTCATCTTCGACGACTCCTTTGAGCATGAGGTGTGGCAGGACGCCGCGTCCTTCCGGCTGATATTCATCGTGGATGTGTGGCACCCAGAGCTGACACCCCAGCAGAGACGCAGCCTGCCTGCAATTTAGCGTGCCGTGCGGGTGTGGGACACACTGGAGAGGGGCTGTCTTTCGGGCTCTGTCAGCTCGGGCGTGGGGAGAGAAATTCGGAGCACCAACGCCCTTTTTAATGTCCTTGATTTGCAGCCTAGAGATGTCTAAACCTCCTCCTAGGGTTAGAAGACGTGAAAGGGAATACTTGCCCCACTGCAACTCGCTTAGAAAAGACCCTGCTGTGTATCATTCCGGGACAGCGCTGGTCTGATGCCCGTGTTTCAGGTAAATCCATAATAGATAGCGTCTACCTTGCCAAAGATATTTTCTCCATTTAGAATAGGCTACATCAATGTGTAGTGAGAATACATGCAGAGACTGTGAATGGGTTGCTTTAGCTTGTAATGTTCCTATGCAATTATGTCTTTCTAGGGTAGCTAGATGATTTTTGTCATCACATACCACTACTTTTTTGTTGATTTTTGTTGGCAAGCTGTGTAAATGCTTCACTTCTAGCGGTTTCATGGTAACTTTCCTGGTGAACTCAGACTTCCCTCTTTTAATTATTTTTCCGCAAAGACGCTCATGAAGGAAGCAATTTCCTAATACGAAGGAAAACAATGTAATTATGCCAGCATATGTGAACTGTACAGCTCCCTGCCCACTGGGTCTGCTTCTTTTTTTTTTTTTTTGGTTAATCTTCAAGAGCTGGTGTCTTCATTTCTCTCTCCTCACCATGCAAATGGTAGAGATACTGTCAAAATGACATTTCTTTCTAAGAGGAAGCTTTTACACCAAAAAGGGACATGGAATCATTTTATTTTGCATTATGCAAGTGCCTCATGTAAGTTTTTTTAATGCTTGAAAAAAAAAACATGTAAAAATTGTTCAAGTGACAATTTTCTCTTGGGATCAGGTAGATAGGTGGCTGCTAGGACCTCTGGCTGTCCATGACAGAAATACAGAGTCTTTGCCTATTGTAGATCCATGCGAGTGACAGAATCCTTGAGAGGATTCCCATCACTGTTTTTGCAAAACTAGGAAGGATGGCAGAGTGGAATGCAGGAATGCCAGGCTCTCGGTCCCGGGTGTAGGAGGTCGAGATCGCTTTCCTCTTTGAGTTTGGAAGCCTCCTCCAGCTGCCTAGCTTGAGCAACTCTTGCCATCTGAACATCATTTTGAAAGAGCAGTTATTCATAGCGTAGTCTTAACTGCATAGAAATAACTATTGAAAAATGGCCTTGCCTACTCATCCCAAAGATGACCATGTCATTAATTGGGTTGATTATGAATGCATTAATTTTTTTAAAGCACACTAGAAATGTTACCTATAAGAATGTAATAATATGAATGCACTGAACTTTAAGCCAATACGAACAAAAATAAAATGCTGGCAAAATTACACAGAGGTTACCAAATATCACTCACAGGTAGAAAAACATGTGTGCCTTCTTTTCTAGCTCAGGACAAAGGAGGATGTTTTTGTGTGTCATTTAAAAAAACAGTTCTTTAAAATGGAAATGAATCTTTTTTGTTCTTAAGCACATTAGCTTCCAGAAGAAGAATTTGCAAAATACTTGTGTTCCCTTGTATTTTGCCAATGTTCAGAAAACTAAAATAAGGGGGTGGGGGGAGAGATATCAAATTAATTACCAAAGTAAACTCTTGAAAAAGAAAAAGGTATTTGTGTCCTTCAGTATTTATTGAACAGAGGAAATGACTGACAAAGGACAATACAATGCTTATGTGGTAACATTCATGTCACTTACAGAATTTGGTTCTTGTATGTATATTGCATACACAAATTCAAAGTGTAAGTTGTCATCATTGAACCATCTTCTTACATTCATGTAATGAAGTCATGGGATAGAGTGAAAACTAGCTCTTAACTTGCAATTATAACATGGTATTTAAAATCAGGTCACTACAGGATTCTAAAGGTTGCCAATCAAAAAGCCAGAATTGTTTTTACTGTTGCAAAGGGTTGGCAAGAATTGACTCCAATAGCATTTTAAGTACTTGGATTCCACAACTGCCTTACCTTATAAACCCAGGTAATAAAATGGATTTTCTAATTCACTTTAATTCTTCATCTTTCTTCCCTATGTCGTGTATAAGAAAAGTGTTTCAATCATTGCATTGGTAGAATTATCTCAATATTATTTTGTTATTTGAAATGTCTACACACAAAAAATGGTTATATTAATACTGCAATGCAATTGAGAAATTTTCAATTCTATTTCAATTTTATTTCAAGGGTGAATTTGTACAAAAATTACTTCTGTTAATTATTATCTACCAGTAGAAAAAAATTAGTAATAATAGTGATCGAGGGTAATTTGTGGCCAGATGAATCACCTTCTCTTCGAAATTTTTAGCTAACAAGTTAACCCTCCCAAATTCTTAAAATGTGAAATCATATTTTGCTGCCCATTAACTAAAACATTTTTATTTGGCAATGAGCACCCTCCGGTTATACTAATGAATGCCATGTCATGCAGATGGCTGAGATATCGGAAAACATACAGCTGGTTTTGAGGGGGGAATGGCACAGGTAAAATTATATCATAGGACATGACATCCTTATCTAATTTCCTTTGAATGGATAGTTGGGGGCTCCATTTCCAAGGAGAAGAGACAAATACAATGATCTTTGGCATTTCATCCTGCATTCCTAGTTTTCTCTAATTCTCAGTACTTGCCTATTTAGCCATCCTTGAGGGTCTTCCTCCAGCAACAGCCAGGCCTTTTCTCCACACCTTTCACTGGTTGCGGGAGGGGGAGGAGGGAGTTAAATGCTTTAGTGGCACTTTACTTTGCTGTAGTGACCCAAGTGGGGCAACTGGAATGGGTTTATAAATCACTGACACATTTTCAATGGGACCGCACCTCCCCGTCTGCAGACACACATTGCCTGTGGAAGTCACATGGCTAATATGAAATAATTGTATTTCACATCGCGTGCCTTCTTTTCATGTCAGCTCATGGTGATCAGCTGGTAGCCTGACAAAAGAGGTGATGTCAAAATCGTTTCTTGCAGGATACGAACATAAGCAGCCTCTGAACCCAGCCAGGCCTCGGAGAACTTGCTCTTAGGCTGAGCAGCGTGATGCTGGTGATGTGGTCAAAGAACATAATTCAATATGAATGGAAATCACTGGTGATACCATTGTCTCGGGGCTCTGCACTACATTACACTGGACAGTTGTGATGCATCTACTCGGAAATGCACTTTATCTTAAATTGCAAAAGGGGGAGAAGGTCTCTGGGCGATGCCTCAGAAAAATCCTTGATCTAATGCAGCGTGTGCATCAAACTTAGTAATTCATTTAGTCCCCTCCATGTGAAGGGGGAGAATCTTCATTACATAACTGCCTTGCTTTAGCCTCTACCCAATGCCCTCGTTGAAAAAGGAAAGAAAAAAAAAAAGCATCTCTCAAGTCTTTGTTCAACTTTGGCTGCTCCGACCAATGGCTGGTGACAGGAGTGGAGAGAGAGCCGAGTGTCAAGCCGTACCTGTCTGGGGTCAGTTGCGCATGTGCTTCCTAGGTGGCTGCTACCCCCGACGGCTGATGATATGCGGGAACATGGAGTGTGACTCGGGGTTCAATCCAGAGCCAGGAGTGGCTGAGTGTTCTCATTCTCTCCCTTCTCCTCGTGTTTCAGGGTCCCAGCTTCTACCACAGACTGAGATCTAATAATATGAGAAGGAAGGGGGGGAAAAGATACATTTACAAACAATTCATGATGATAACATTTTGGAACGTTAGAGGGCATCCAGATTTTATATTCCCCTTATTAAGATATCCCCCTCCCCTGCTTTTGTAGCTCTGCTTTCTTTGCTTTGGGGTCTTCTCCACCACATTTTTTATGGGGAGAGACGTCTTGGAATCTTCTTTGCAGAACACTCATCTCTCTATATTTGCTTCTGTGTAGTAAATAGAACTGCTTTGCCTCTGTCTTTGTGGGATGGCCTTATGTAGAAGTGTCTTGAGGGGTTGAGTGGTGTAGTCTCTTTGTTCACCTGAGTGGATGCTCTTGGAATGCCTATTGTGTGTGTGGTTTGGGCTCTTCTGATGTGAGACTTCATTGTGTGTTTTTTTATTGATTTTAGAGGGAGAGAGGGAAAAACATTAATTTTTGTTGTTCCACTAATGCCTTCATTAGTTGATTCGTGTATGTGCCCTGACCAGGGGTCGAGACCTCATTGTTGATGTCCTGTGTGTGTGGGAGGGATCTCCTCTCCAAAGTGCTATCAGTGAGGTTCAACCCTAAAATCATCATGCCAGCAGTCCAGTGGTTGGGGATTCCTTAGCCCAGAGTGGGTCTGTCTTGAGTCTCACACCTGTATTGACCCTGTTCTGAGCTGTGCTTCCTTCCCCCACGGAGCTGGTCCCCCAGGTAGCAGTTTCAGGCGTTTGGTGGTGTTCTTCTGGCTTTTACTTCACTGCACAGTCCGGGATATAGACCCAAACTGCTGTTTCTGACTGACTAGACCTGGCAAAGACTCCAGACTGACTGGATTCCGCCTGGAGCAGCCTCAAGCAGTTGTCCACAGGTGGGGTGAGAAGTTTTCCACCAGAGTGGGACAGTTGCTTCTGCTTGGAGGCTAGTTGTTATTCTCAGTCTCTTAATGGGCATCAGAAACTCGACAGGGTGGAGGCAAGGGATTTTCCAATAGCGTGGGTGAATTGTTATTTCCCCAAGGCAAAAACAGCAGGATAGCAAAAGTTTGCCTGAGAAAGATGACCTTTGCAGCATCAGGGAATGAGTCAGCACAGGACACTGGGGTGTCTGCCTAATGAGGTCTAATCCCAGACCCCCCAACCCTGACTTACATTTATATAGTTCACTCTGCCCTCCCTCTGCTGGAGCCCAAGGTGAGTGGCTGCACTCACAATGTTGTGTGTTGGCCTTTTAAGAAGGAATCTGCATTTCCAGCCATTTTTCCCTGGCAGACAGCAAACCTGCTGTTTTTCACAGCCAGATGTTAAGTGGACACCTTTCTCAGTTCTGGTGCTCTCTGCTGTTTGGATCATTCACATGATCGAGTGGGATTTATTCCAGGAATGCAAGGCTAGCACAATATTCACAAATCAATAAAGGTGATGTATCACATAAACAAATGGAAAGATTAAAACCACATGATCATATCAATAGATGCAGAAAAAGCATTTGATGAAATCCAGCACCCTGTTTTGATAAAAATTCTCAGTAAAGTGAGACTAGAGGGACCATACCTCAACATAAAAAGGCCATATACGACAAACCTATAGCCAGTATACAATGAGCAAAAACTAAAAGTGTTTCCCTTATGAACAGGAACAAGACAAGGATGCCCACTTTCACCACTCTTTTTCAATATAGTACTGGAAGTCCTCGCCACAGCAATCAGACAAGAAGAGATAAGAGACATCCAAATTGGAAAGGAGGAAGTAAAACTGCCATTATTTGCAGATGACATATTGTACATAGAAAACCCTAAAGACTACCAGGAAATTACTTAATAAATGAATTTGGCAAGGTAGCAGGATACAAAAATCAACAACCAGAAATCTATGGCATTTTTATGCACCAATAATTCTCAGAGAAACTAAAAAGCAATCTCATGTATCATTGCAACAACAAATAACCTAGGAATAACTTAATGAATGGGGTATAAAAGACCTATACTTGGAATACTATAGAGCATTGAAAAAAGAACTAGAAGATACAAATGGAAGCATAAACAATGTTCATGGATTGGAAGAATTAGCATTAAAATGTCTATACTACCCAAAGCAATCTACAGATTCAATGCATTATCTATTAAAATGCCAATGGTATGCTTTAAGGAACTAGAACAAATACTCCAAAAATTTATATGGAACCATAAAAGACCCTGAATAGCTGCAGCAATCTTGAGAAAGGAGAACAGAGTAGGAGGGATCACAGTACCAGATATCAAATTACACTACAAAGCATTATAATCAAAACAGCATAGTACTGGCACAAGAACAGGCATATAGACCGATGGACCAGTACAGATACCCCAAAAATCAACCCAAGCCATTACACTCAATATTTGACAAAGGAGGCAAAAACATACAATGGAGTAAAGACAGCCTCTTCAACAAATGGTGCTGGGAAAACTAGACAGACATGCAAAAAGATGAAACTAGAGCACTCATTTACACCAAACAATAAATTTAAGGTGGATAAAAGACTTAATATTTTTATGGTTTCATATCTTCCATTTAAGAAAACATAGGCAATGAAATATCAGACATCTCTTGTAGCAGTATGTTTACATCTCCTAGGGCCATGGTCGGCAAACTGTGGCTTGCAAGCCATATGCTGCTCTTTGGCCCCTTGAGTGTGGCTCTTCCACAAAATGTCATGGGCTGGGGAAGTCTATTTTGAAGAAGTGGTGTTAGAAGAAGTTTAAAATTTATTTTGAGAGCCAAATTTTTTAATCATTGTACTGTTATTTGGCTCTGTTGACTGAGTTTGCCAACCACTGTCCTAAGGCAAAGGGAACTAAGAAAATAAACAAATGGGACTACATCAAAATGAAAAGCTTCTGCACAACAAAAGAAACCATCAGATTGAAAAGGGAACCCACTGAATAGAACATATTTGCCAATGATATATCTAATAAGGGATTAATATCCAAAATATATAAAGCACTCATACAACTCAACAAAAAGACAATCCAACTAAAAAATGGAGAGATTTGAAGAGATATTTCTCCAATGAGAACATACAAATGGCCAAGAGACACATGAAAAAATGCTCAGTCACTAATCATCAGAAATACAAATTAAAACCATAATGAGATATTACCTCACACCTGTCAGAATGGGAGCATCAAAAAATCAAGTACTAAAAAAAAACATCAAGTACTGGAGAGGATGAGGAGAAAAGGGAACACTAGGTGGGAATGCAGACTGTGCAGCCACTCTGGAAAACAGTATGGAGTTTTCTAAAAAAAAAAATTAAAAATGGAACTTCCATTTGATCCAATGATCCTACTTCTGAGAATATATCCTAAAAACCCCAAAACACCAAACAATATATTCACCCCTGTGTTCATAGCAGCGTTATTTACAATAGCTGGGAAACAGCCCAAGTGCCCATCAGTAGATGAATGGATAAAAATGCTGTGGGACATTTACACTGTAGAATACAATACAGCTATTAAAAAGAGGGATCTCTTCCCCTTTGGGACAGCTTGGATGGGCCTGGAAAATATTATGCTAAGTGAAATAAGACAAACCAAGAAAGACAAATGTCACAGGATCTCACTAGTATTTGTGGAATCTAATGAACAAAAATGATTTGACCAACAAAATAAGACCTGAAGCATGGAGGCATAGAACAGACTAAACTACCTTGGTGTGGGGTTGGGTGGTGGATGAGAAGAGATAAACCAAAGAACTTATATACTTATATGCATAGCCTATGGTCAAGGGTAATAGGGTAGTGAAGACCTGGGGGTGGCAGGGAGGTAGGGACTGGAAAGAAGAGGGGGGAAATGGGAGATACCTGTAATACTATCAACAATAAAAAGTAAATTTTAAAAAATGGTTGAACTAGATTGTTCAAACAAGCAAAAATTTACAAATATGTGCCTGAATTGCCCCAAACCTCTACCTTCCAAAGGTCTCAGAATGGTCTCTTACCTTCCTCCTCTAAACCCTTGGGGTGTCCTGCCCTGCCTGGTAAAAGTGTCTCTGAGACTTTGGGCCATGCCATACAGTATGCTGACAGTGTGATTTATACTGAGTGCCTGGGCTTTGGGTCATGCTCTATCAGTTTGACCTCTCAGGATGGAGAGGAGGAGACGCTGAAGACCAAGTAGCTAAGGTCCATCTCACACACACACTGTATGCCTATGTGACAGACCTCTCCTCCAGCCCCTGTACCAGCCCTGGGCACCAAGACATTGGTGAGTTTCCGTGGCCGGTGACACTTTATACACATTGTCACCCATCATCGCGGAGAGGATTCAGCTCTGTTCGTGTGCCTGCCCTGGAAGGACAGCTGGAAGTGTGGGACTGGTCCAGTGCAGCTGGACTCCGCCCATTGCACCTTTTTCCTTTGCCTATTTTACTCTGTATTCTTTTGCTGGAACAAGCCATGGCTGTTGAGTATAACAGCGCTTCTGGGTCCTGTGAAGCCTGGCAGATCATTAACCCTGAGGGTTGCCTAAAAGATCCCAAACACAAGCTATAATAACACTAATATGTGTATGTATGCATCTGGCATTACTGTACATTCTTCACATGTATTAACTCATTTTCATGCCCCTAAGAAGTGATGCTATTGTCTCCATTTGGGGGAAAAAACTAAGGAACAACAACAAAAGATCAGGTAGCGTAGGAAAAGCAGCAGAAATACTGAGGAACAAGGACGGTTTATCACCATCACACCACTCCAGGGTACATCTAAGCCTGCAGAGCTATTTAGCTGAAATGTTTAATATTCCACCTCACTGTAAAAATAATTTTCTGCTTAAGATTCTTATCTCCATTCAGGATATGTATGTGCTGTAGAAAGCATAAAATAGTCAGAAAGCAAATCCATACAATTGTCCTAAAACAGTGGGTTTCTGGGCGGGGGGGTGGGGGGAGGGGGATGTAAGAGATCAACGGAAAGACTTGTATGCATGCTTATAAGCATAACCACATGACCAACGGATACAAGATGGGGGAGGGGGCAGGTGAAGGCATATGTGGGGGGGTGGGTAAGGGAGGCTTGGGGAGGTCAAGGGGGGGGGGGAAAGGAACTATTTGTAATGCTTCAAACAATAAAATAATAAATAAAAAATGGGTTTCTACTCTAAATAACAATCCAGTCAAACAGTCTAACTTTAAGTATGAAGCTGAACCTTTGGAAATAAAATGGATTCATGTTTTCCTGGGACAGGGAAGAGGAAGCCCCGGGTAGCGGTATATATTTTCTGTGCATTTCTTTCTGCTTTAAAGCTCTGATGTGGGTGGGAGTCAGGGAGGGTGTTAACAGACATATAAGGAGCAGAAAAGCCAACCACCCAGAGGACATTAAAACATACCCAAACAAGCATGAAGAAAACCAGAGCACAGCTGCCTACGCGGGGCCACTCCCTCCAGCACCGCGGACAGCTGCCCAGCTCCTTTCCCCACAGGCCCTGGTGAAAATGAGGCTGGTGGCCGTTCCACTTTAGAAACTTTATGCTGTTTTTCTCTTCTTCTTTCGTGCTAGGTGGCTTTGTTTTACAACATGGCAAGTGAATCGCAGCCACAGGGTTAAAAGGGACTTTTATCTAGAGTAACTCAGCAGAAACTATTCACTCAGGGGCCTTGCCGCCTCTTAATATATCCAAGGTGAGAAACACACTCCTCCCGCTCCTAGAGGGGCAATTCTGCTAGAAGGTTCTTCCTTACATTGAACTTGCTGTAGACAGACAGACATGAGCAGAGCAAGGACAATGGGCCAGGTACAGAAGGTCACCAGGATGGAGAGCCCCAGGTGCCTAGCAATGGACAATCGATAGGGTGGGGCCTTGCCCCCAGGATAGCTTTTCCTCCCCTAGCTTATCCCTGGTCATGACCTTTGGACCCCCTGACCTTTCCTCCATAGAGATGCCCTGTTTCCCCCAAAATAAGACAGTGTCTTATATTAATTTTTGCTCCCATAGATGCACTAGGCCTTATTTTCAGAGGATGTATTATGTTTCCATGAAGTAGGTCTTATTTTTGGAGGATGTCTTATTTTCGAGGAAACATGGTAGCATCTAGGCCCCAGTTGTATTCCAGCTCCAGGCCCAGAAAAGCAACAAAACCAGCCTCTGCTGACGTCAGGACCAGCTGCATGGAATAATGACCCCCCTGCCCTGGTGCCGGCCAATCAATCAGTGGAGACCACAACCCTGAATGGACACACCTGGGAAACCACTGAATATTCTATTAAGATCTTTCCCTGGGGCCTCCCCTGAAATCCTGTCCTTAGGATGGAGGACCCAGTGTGCTCTCCCTCCAGGGAGCACTCCCGTCTCTGACCCTGTCCTTGTCCCTCTCCCCTCTTCTCCCCTCTCCCCAGGCACATTACCACAACTTCCCCACTCCCAAGCTCCAAGGGCCCTTCCCCTACCTCCATAACTTGTTTCCTAAGCCCATTTCTTCTAGGGATTACTTCTTCTACCTCTAATTTACCCAGTAAATGTTCTCTCACCATTTGGGTCTTGCTCTAAATTATTTCCTAGCAAGAACCCAAATACGGAGGGTTCTGAACCTAGGTTTGGTCTGGGTACATGTAACCCATCTGGTCCACATAACAGCCCTTTAAGTATTTATCTAGTGCCCTTCAGCCCTCTCCCCACCCTCACCGAGGCTAACCAGATTCCTCTAGTGTCAGGTTTCTTTTAAGGCTTTACCATTTTTAAATTGATTCTTAAAGAGAAAGGGAGAGGAAAGAGAGAAACAAATATGGATGTGAGAGTGGCACATGGGTCAGCTGCAGGTCCGAAAACCCAAGCATATACCCTGACTGGGAATCAAACCACTCACCCCTCAATACATGGGGTGATGCCCAACCTACTTAGCCACATGGGCCAGGACTCTTGCCCAAGTTTCTAAAGCTCACTACTCTGCCACTTTCTGACATCTCATTACCAACTGGTTGCCCACAGGGTGTCATCTCAAAATAGGTAAAATTATTGCTTCCTTTTTCGCCCCTTTTGTATGCTTCTGTTGAAGCATAGAAAATACACCTACAATTGCATCTAGCCTTTCTGGCACTCATATAACACAGCTGAGGGAAATTTTAGCTATATTTCCACATGCTGCTGTTAGACCATTTCTCTCCCATCTTGAAGGTGCTTGGCTGAGTATTCAATTTCATCCTTTAAATTTTGTTTTCATATCTCCACCTTATCTCCATTCTTTTGAACCTTGAAATTTGTGGTTTCAATGAGTATTGGATTTGTTTCCTAACATTCTCTGCCCCTGTTTTCAGGGTCATTGTGAAAAAAAACACAATCCCACAACAAATGCTCAAATATTGAATCGTCACATGGTCATCTTTAAAATATATATATATATATATATATATATATATATATATATATATATATACATATATATGTTAATTGATATTTCACAGAGAGGGAGAGAGATAGAGAGCTAGAAACATCAATGAGAGAGAAACATCATCGACCAGCTGCCTCTTGCACACCCCCTACTGGGGATGTGCCTGCAACCAAGGTACATGCCCTTGACCGGAATCGAACCTGGGACCTTTCAGTCTACAGACCGACGCTCTACCACTGAGCCAAACCGGTTTCGGCAAGGCCACCTTTTTACATTCACTCACGACAGGAGTGTTGGCGAATGTTTCCTGCTGCATTCCAGGGACTGTGAGCAAATGTTGAGACACACTTATTCTTTTGTGAAATGATTGCCCATAGACCCACAAATACGTGTCGCTACTCTGATAGTACCCAGAGGAGAGGGTTTTGGAGGGAAGGGAGACATTAGCTCTAGAAAAGAAAGAAAGGAAGGAAGGGAAAAGCTATCATTCACACAATGGCCTCATTCACAGACCCGGTTCAGATCACTCCCTGGTGCCTCCGACCTGGGGTCAAATTGGATCTATGAGATTTCTCTCAATACCTGTACGGACAGCAGGAGCAGATGCAGGCTGTCCTAGCCAATACACTGGGTGCCTTGGTTGATGGCAGGGACAATCGAACAATTCTGAGGAGCTGAGCGTGCGCGGAACTGAACATAACTTTCCCGTCCACTTTCCCCCTGACAGAGAAGATGATTGTGGCCTCTACTTTCCGCAGGGCATAATTCCATTAACCTGGTCACACAATGAGCATTTTGAGTAAGTAACCCTATATTATGAACTATTTGAAATTCACTGGGAAACTATAAAGCAAATACTGCTTTTTAAAAAAAAAAATCTAGTACAAATAAATGAAGCCAAGAAAAACTCTCTTAAATTTTGCCCTCAGTCCATTTAGCTGAGCCAAAGTGCTCATGGGAAGGATTGATCAACTGCTGGCTGATAAGAATGCCTCCAGCCCTTGTACACAGAGCGCTCGGGACCTGTGCGGGTCAATGTTAACCAAGGAGGAGCCCTGGCTTGGGGTCCAGCTCCCTCCTGGTGGCAACCTCCCCATTCAGGGACTTGGCCTTCTCACAGGAAGCTTAACACTTTGGCTAAAATAAACATTTTGACTTTCCTCTTGGGTCCACTTTCCAACACTGAAAGCCAACTTAACCCCAAGGGCAGGCGGGGAGTGATTTGAGCTATTCAGCCATCATTATCTCAGTGGTGTAGCACACTGCTCTAACAAAGGCTTCATTCTAGCCCTGACAGCCACATTTTGTTTTCCTGCTATGGTCTCATTCTCCCTCCCTCCCTCCCTCTGCCACATTCTTCCCTCCCTGCCTGCTTTTCTCTCTTTCTTTCTACCTTCCCCCTTCCTCTCCAAACTTTGTAACGTCCCCTACTTCATATCAAAGATCTGTAGCCACAGACTAATTTTTCCTGATTCCAAAGACAAGTAAATTCCAGGGAGAGCAGGTGAAAAAGGAAACCATTCACCATGAGTGAGTACATTCTGCAGAATGGCTGTGCTGTAGGCAGTTAGACGTGAGCAGAGCAAGGACAATGGGCCAGGTACAGAAGGTTACCAGGATGGAAAGTCCCAGGTGCCTCACAATGGACAACTGGAGAGTGGGACCTTACCCCCTGGGTACCTTTTCCTCCCCTAGCTTATCCCTGGCCCCTGAATTTTGGACTCCCTGACCCTTCCTCCCCAGGAGTTAACATCTAGGCCTCAGTTTCATTTCAGCTCCAGGCCAAGAAAAGCAACAAAACCAGCCACTGCTGACAACAGAACCAGCTGCATGGAATAATGACACCAGCCCTGGTGCCCGCCAATCAGTGCAGACCCTGACTTTGGATGAACACACCTGGAAAACTGAGTATTCTATTAAAATCTTTCCCTGGGGCCTCCCCTAAAATCGCTGCCTTTAAAATATATTTTATTGTTTTTTTACAGAGAGGAAGAGAGAGGGATAGAGAGTTAGAAACATCGATGAGAGAGAATCATCGATCAGCTGCCTCTTGCACCACCCCCCCCCCCCCCGGGGATGTGCCCGCAACCCAGGTACATGCCCTGACCGGAATCGAACCTGGGACCCTTCAGTCCGCAGACCGAGGCTCTACCACTGAGCCAAACAGGTTTTGGCAAATTGCTGCCTTTAAAACCTTAGTTAGGACAGAGGACCCAGCTCCCTGCCATTCCCTTCCCCTTCTCTCCCCCCTCCTGCTCCCTCCTGCTCCCTCCTCCTCCCGAGGCCCATTGCCATTAGCTTCCTCACTCCCAAGCTCCAAGGGCCCTTTCTTTACCTCTAAACTTATTTCCTAAGCTCGTTATTTTTAGGAATTTTTTTACCTCTGTAATTTTATAAAGTAAATGTTCTCTTACAGTATGGGTTCTTGCTCTGAATTCTTTCCTACCCAGAACCCAAGCGCTGAGGTTGCTGAACCCAGGTTTGGTCTGACCCCACTGGTCCGACACCTGGTGCCATTCCCGCCGCCGGGGAGTTCTGCTCTCAGCCAGAGGTTTATTCTCAAAACACTTTTTATCTCAACAGCGATCACCACGTGTTCTTCTTACCAACGCATTGTCCTTGCCTGGCTTCAGCTGTGTGGACTCCAAATCAGGGCACAAGAACTCTGCCCTTCAACCCCAGGCCTTCCACGGGAGTGATCAAAGAAGAAAGGGGAGAGCTATGAGGCATTTCAGAGCGATTCAGTTGAGACCCCATTGAATCAGTTCCCGGGGATCAGCCCCATTCCTTCATCAGGCATCCTCAGAAAATAAGACCTACGTCATGGAAACATAAGACAGCCCCTGAAAATAAGACCTAGCGCATCTTGGGGAGAAAAATTCATATAAGACACTGTCTTATTTTCGGGGAAACAGGGTAGCATTCCGCAGCCCCGGCTCTGTTCGGCTCTATTCCCCAAGGTCAGCCATCGGCGTGGCTCTGTGGAAAGGCCCAAAACTTCTAAAAAGACTTTGGCAATGACACAGGAAAAGAGTTAAGCAGCACCTGGCAGCTTTGAATCCAACATTTTACTAGTAGAAACATTGGAAGGGAAAAATGTTTTTAAAAGGTAAAGTTGGCTCCTGAAACTCACTGTATTAGGCACACACCGGCTTCAGGAAGGACTTGCCGAGTCTTGCCAACTTTTGTCCTTTTTAGTATTTTTATGCTTTTCCAGGAGGAGGTAAAACAAAACAAAACAAAACAATGCTGGGGTGGAGAGATAGGGTATTTCATGATACTTTAAGACCCTTTTTTTAAAAAACATATAACATTCAGCCAAATACCTGGGAACACCTCCACAGAGCCGCAGTCAGGCAACGTGGGACGCTGACGAGTGTGGAGTGAGCAGATTAGACCGCACTGAGGACAGAGCTCGGCTGCCAGAGACAAACGGTCCAGGAACTCGGACGTGGGGAGGAAGGAATTCGGGAAGGCGGCCAAAAAAAGGCCAGCGTTTCCACTGGCAGCTGCAACTGGACATTTTGTTTTAAATTATTTACACAGGAGTTTATTGGCCTTTATGAGACTATATTCCTGTCATATTAATTCTCAGTTTTGCATCTGTAAAATGAGAGACTATTACCACCTTCTCCACAAGGCTGTGAGGGCTATCAGCTGTAATAAAGTGCCGGCCAGTGTGGTTCAGTGGTTGAGCATCAACCTATGAAGCAGGAAGTCAGGATTCCGTTCTCAGTGTGGGGTGTGAGGAGACAGCTGATCAATGATTCTCTCTCATCACTGATGTTCCTCTCTCTTCCTCCTCTCCTTCCCTCTCTCTGAAATCAATAAAATTTATCTTTTCAAAAATAAAATATTTTTTAAAAAGATGTAATAAAGTGCTTGGAGTTCTCTGAAGGAGAAATTATTTAAATGGAAAGTGTTTCTCATCTTACTAACTCCTCCTTAGTGTGAGCATGAACCACCGACACTGCTTTGTCTGAGAACAGGGCAGCCCATGTCAGCCCACTTGCAGGAAACCAAGGAAAAGACCACAAACTAAAAAACAAGATGGCAGTGTAGATAAATGTAGGTAAATGCCCATACTCGCCACCTCCCACAACCACACCAAAACTACAACTAAAATACAAGCAACCACCACTCAGAACCTCCTGAAAGCTGGCTGATGTAAGTCCTAAAACAAGAAAGGAAAAGAAGAAAGCACACTGAGACTGGAAGGAAGTGAGGAAGAGAGGAAGGGAGGAAGGGAGAAGGGGAGAAAGGGAGGAAGGGAGGAGGGGAAGAAAGGAGGAGGGGGAGGAGAGAAGGAACAGGCTGGTCCGGCACCCACACAAGCAGCTTTTTTAATCCGGAAGGAGATGGTCTCTGTGGAGACCACCCTTGAGGAACAAGGAATCCCAGCCCCCCTTCCCCAACCTCCCTAGCCCAGGGTCCCAGAGCTGGGAGGAGAAATCCCTGTAACTTTGGGCCATAAAAACCAGTAGGGATTGTGACTGAGAGACAAAGAGGCTGCTGGAATCCCAGGTGTAAGGGCCGGCGCACAAACTTACTCAGTCTGGCTTCCTCTGAGCTCCAGCGCTGGGTGTGCTGAGGGACCCAAACACGTACAAGGGCAACTGGAGAGCCTGGCGTCAAGACAGGAACTCAAGGGCAGCTTTCTCCCAGACGGGAGTGGCCAGGGTCACTGTCCCAGTGCTGGGACCTCCAGACTAGCAGGGCTGACTAGCAGCCATATCAGCGAGGCCCGCACTGACTCACTGTGCTCTGGTGATTCCCTAAGACTCCGCCCCATCCAATTTGCAGCCCGGCCCCAGCTGTTTGCAGCAGCTTTTCCATATAAATGGTCTGGCCTGGCTTAGGCTTTCCTAAAGTCTCTCAAACAAGCTGCAGCTGGTGACAGCATGCCCCAAACACATCAATAAAAGGCCCAAGACCCAGCACCAGCACCAGCACCAGCCTGCCTTGCTTCACAGCTGGGCCTCGCCTCCTGCATAGCAGCTTTCCCACCCTAGTTGCAGCTGGTCCTCACAGCCAATTGGCCTGAAGGTCTACTCCTCCCAGAGAAGCCAACAGCAATCAAGGTTCAATTACAAGACTGTGCACAGAGCCCACCCAGTGGGTGTATAAGTGCCCAGCTCAGGTGACTGGGGAGGTTGAGCCACTGGGCCCTATAGGACACCTACTATATACAAGGCCACTATACCAAGTTCGGGAGACATGGCAGCTCTACATAATACACAGAAACAAGCACAGAGAAGCAGCCAAAATGCAGAGACAAAGAAACATGTCACAAATAAAAACAAGAAAACTACCGAATACAGAGTTTAAAACCATGGTTATAAGGTTATTATATTGCTCAAGGATCTTCATAAGACTTTCAAGGATCCTAGTGAGAATGTGAAAGATAAGAAAAAGGACCAGTCAGAAATTAAGCATACACTAACTGAAATAAAGAACAATTTACAGAGATTCAACAGTAGAGGATTCTGAGGATCAAATCAATGATTTGGAATATGAGAAAGCAAAAAAACACCCAATCAGAAGAGCAAAAAGAAAAACGAATCAAAAAATATGAAGATAGTGTAAGGAGCCTCTGAGATAACTTCAAGTATACCAACATTTGCATTATGGGGGTGCCAGAAGGAGATAAGAAAGAAGATACTGAAAACCTATTTGAAGAAATAATGACAGAAAACTTCCCATACATGGTGAAAAAAAGGTAGACTTATAAGTTCAGGAAGTGCAGAGAGTCCCAAATAAGAGGAACCCAAAAAAGCCCCACACCAAGACACTTCATAATTAAAATGCCAAGGGTTAAAGACAATGAGAGAATCTTAAAAGCAGGAAGGGAAAGCAGTTAGTTACCTACAGGGGAGTGCCTATACGATTGTCAGCTGATTTCTCAACAGAAACTTTGCAGGCCAGAAGGGAGTGGCAAGAAATATTCAAAGTGATGAATAGCAAGGACCTACAACCAAGTTTACTCTAGCAAAGCTCTCACTTAGAATTGATGGTCAGATGAAGAGCTTCACACTCAAAAAAAAAAAAAAAAAGGGAGTTCATTACCACCAAACCAGCATTATATGAAATGTTGAAGGGAATTATTAAAGGAGGAGGAGGAGAGGGAGGAGGAGGAAGAGGACTGCAAGAAATAAAAAATATGAACAATAAAATGGTAATAAATACCTATCAACAACAATCAAGTCTAAAAATCAAAATAAATGAACAAAGAATCCAGTGAACAAAATAAACTGGTGAATAAAACAATCAGCGGCATTGAAGCATGGAACAGACTGACAGTGAATCTCAGAAGGAAGGGGATGGTGGGTGGGAAGAGATTATGAACACAGATAGTAGAATAGTGAAGTCCTGAGATGGGTGGGAACCAGTTGGAGGGGGCAATGGGGGAGAGGAAAGGGGATATCTATAATACTCTCAACAATAAAGATTTTTTTTTAAAAAAATGCTATGGAGCAGGAGATTAATTACATGATGAAAGTATTCTTGATTTTACTGAGAAATTTACCAAATAAGTCCCTTAAGCAGAGTAGCCCTAGTGCACCTGAAGTGTGAGAGAATTCAAGGTCCTAACTAGTAGGTTGTGCCCAAATCCTCCATTGGAACCCCAGGTGTTAGAGGGAGGTCTAATAGATGCCTTATGGCCCAATCTATACCTGAACCACTCAACTAGCCTTGGACTCACTCCACATTCTCCATGTATGTGGGTCTGCAAAGTTCTGAGGAATGGGACACACTGCTGTATTTATTTTGATGTGGATTCCGGAGTTCTGATACGGTCAGAAGGAGTGTGGAAAAATTATGTGATTTCAACCTGCAGGTATTTCTGGAGAGGTATGTTTGCTGCCAATCAGAACTTAAAATAGCACAGCAAATGGCTGCAGGTGCTCGCACCTCCTGCTTTGGATAGAGTCGTATTTCATTAGAAGTAGACTGGCACAAAGGCTGTCAGTCCGTTCCGGCGCATTCTAATTGTCCTTCATGATTCTCCCCCCTTTGAATTGGTGGTGCACAACTTCAGTGGAGCGGCTTCGATAGAACTAGAATGTGACGTCTGAAAACAGGTAGAAAAACACCAGAAGCTGCCAACAGCTGAGTCAATGAAGACGACCCGTTCCATGGGCGTTGGCAAAGGATGGCTGGTGTTCTCCATGAAAATGACATTTATATGGGCCTATTTTGGGGGGTCAACTGACAGTTCATTAATGGATCTCAATTATAACGTGTTAATGGGTCTTCCCTGATATTACTAGGTTAGCCTGAATATCAATTTTCTTCCCGAGGGTCTGTACCTTCCCTGCCCAGATGGGGTTTAGGATCAGCACATCGCAAGGACAGTGTGATAAGAAATTTGCTTTTCAACTGAGTGGGAAAGACTGGCCCCATGCATAAAATACAGAATGGAATTGGCCAGTGTAAGTCTTACTTTTTAAAAATATATATTTATTTATTTATGTTTGTATTTTTTTGTTAATATTCACCTGAGGATATTTTTCCATTGATTTTTAGAGAGAGTGGAAGGGAAGGGGAGCGACAGAGAGGGAAACATTGATATGAGAGAGACACATTGATGGGTTGCCTTCTGAACGAATTCAATGGGGCTTGGGGATTAAGTCTGCAACCGGAAGCATGTGCCCTTGACTGGAGTCAAACCCGGGACCCTTAAGTTTGCGGGACTATGCTCTAGCCACTGAGCCAACCGGGCTAGGGCTGCAAGTCTGACTTCTGACCAGGAATCCAAGGCAGCTCCTTTCAAGGGAACCAAGCCCCGTCATTGCCTGCGTCTCTGTTGGGGGCTCAGGACTTTGCACTGTGTAGTAGAAACTTGCATCGGGAAAGAAATCAGAACCAACGCAATGGAAACCCTCATGTACAACAGTGGGGAAGGAAGCACTCCTGAGTGAGCTGTTCTTCAGTGCTCCCTGGACACTTACTCACGCCTCTGTCACCCCGCTCTGACACTGGCCCCCTGGGGCTATGTCCACTTAATAACCGAGGAAGCCAAGGTGTGGAGGGCTTAATGACTTGCCCAAGGTCACGAAACTAAAGGAAGCAGTAGAGGACAAAAATCTTACACATATGGGTGAAGACCATGGTAGGGGTAGGGGCATGAGGTCCAGTGGGGAATCAGGTGGAGGGGAGCTATGGGGGTTGGGGGGAGGGAAGAAGAACACCTGTGATAATCTGAACAATAAAGATATATTATTTTTAAAATAAAAGAAAGAAAGAAAAAGAAATCAGTAGAAGAAAAGGGCAAGAACCTGTGCATGTAGCAAAATTGGGGAATAAAGACAGAGAGGAAAAGAACAGGGTAACCATGGTGTCCGAGTCAGGAAGTGTCAGCCAGCAGGAGGGGTGGGGAGTGAGGTGTGGTGACACGTGATGGCACCTCAGAGGCCGGCCGAGCAGCGGGGCGACGTGAAGCAGGGCTCCCGGGCGGATCGCCGGCGTCACAGGAACACGGGGGTTTCCAGGGAGATGCCGGAAGCTCAGCGCGCTTACTCATGGCCTTGGCATAAAAGCTCCAGCACCACAGCGTGGACACGGTAAGCCCAAATGCTACCCACAACAAGGGTTTGCCTAAGTCTGAAAAGAAGCCATCATTCTGAATGCAAGCAGCACCCTCTTTTTCAAGAAGGACACAGCAAAGAGGCTTTTAGCACATGTTCCGGTCAAGAAAGCGTATAAGAGAGATTCACTGCCGGCTAGATGGTGAGTGGGCACGCACAGCATTGGCTTTAGTGGAATCCAGCAAAACGCCTGTTTACCAACAGCAACCTGCTCACCAGGCAGAGAGGTTCTTTGTGGTTTTGTTTGTTTGTTTGTTTGTTTTTTGTTTTTCTGGCCTGGTCTACACCTCCCTTCCCAAGTGCTTGCCTCTGACCGCGGTGCCTGGGCAAGCAGGAATCTTTCTCAGCACACACGGTGAAGTGATGGAGCTGTCTGAACTTGAACCGGCACCCAAGCCGTCCAGCCACATCTGTGTCCCTTTCCCTCTAATTCAATCTTGCTTCCGCTTTGCCGGGAGCTCCAAACAATTTATCTCAGAATCTGCCATGTCATTCTGTATAAGAAAGAAGAGAAAAAACATGCCCTGCACACGTTTTTGTTTTTTTTTCCAGCCTCATTCATTTTCTCAGGGACCCAATGCATCGTGTAGAATTTCCTTTCACGCCAAAGGTGTGTGGCTGGGTCCTAGGGAGACGGCCCCTGCATTTCTGCCGCGGGAGGGAGGAAAGCTGTGCCTCAGCAAGATTCACAGGCAGCGATGGGGCTACGCAGCTGTTTTCTCTGTTCTTTAAGGAACATTAACCAATTCCTGCCCAACAGTCTGCGTACAACAACACCGGGCATTTTATGACTTACCCAAGAGGTCTTTGCTTCCAGAAGCGACATCTCAGGCCTTAGCTGCTGAGTAGGAACAACACCCCAAAACTAAGAACTTTCTTTTTTTCTCCCCCTGAAAACCAGTCACATGACAATAAGGGGACAGCTGAGACTGTGGGTCATTCATTCAGAAAGGCTGCATTTTGTAATTTTATTGAATGGAACATCCACACAGGACATCTGTTCCCATGCCACACAGTCATACAGACCCTTTAGGCCCTGACTGTGTGGAGAACAAGGCCCTCCTGTCCCCACACTGCCACCCCTCATGCTTTCTGTATGGCTTGCACTTCATGATGACGCATGACCCCTCCCGGAAATGAGCAGTTACCCAGCATATGCATACGTATGCCCCGTAAAAAGAGGGTTTCGGGCGGAAAGGTCTGAAAACATTTACTACCCAGGCAGGGACCAGGATGGGGCAACTCGGCTTAAAGTTTCTTTCTGGCTCAGAATTCTGAACTTAGTCTAGGCTTTTCCCTATCTTCTCCATCCTCACCCCCAAACTCAGATGGCTCACAATGTCTTTATGACACCTCCCTTCTTCTGTGTGGCATCCAGGAGGGATAGTGAGAGAACGTAAGGATGAAAGCACTTGGTGGAAAGAACCAACCAGAAATCCTACCAGGGCACGTGTGGACCAGACCCCAAAGCGCTGGCACCTGCAATCACTGACCACATATGGTGGGATAGGCTGGGCCTGAGAATTGGGACCATGCTTTACTCGAGCCAGTGGAGATGCAGCTTAGGGGGTTTTATTTTTTTAAATATATTTTTAATTGATTTTTTATAGAGAGGAAGAGAGAGGGAGAGAGAGTTAGAAACATCGATGAGAGAGAGAAACATCGATCAGCTGCCTCTTGCACACCCCCTACTGGGGATGTTCCCGCAACCCAGGTACATGCCCTTGACTGGAATCGAACCGGGACCTTTCAGTCCCCAGGCCGACACTGTATCCACTGAGCCAAACCAGTTTCGGCAGCGTAGGGGGTTTTAGGCCCCTTTCTCTATAAATAATTCTCTGGATCTCTGATAAGTTTAATAAATAAGGAAGAGAAGGAATGATTACATATACTCAGGCCAACTTTGTCCATGGTGAGGCCACAACACAAATTAACACTGGTAATTACAAGAATTGAATGTTTTGACTGTATGAATGGTGTCATCATACAGCTAGAAAATGAAAAAAAAAAAAAAAAGAAAAAGAAGAAGAAAATGCGCACACCCTCTGCCCCGGCAACTTCCAAGTGCCAAGTCTACCCAGAGGGACTTTCCTATGAGGATGAGGAGGCATCTCAAAGACAGTCATTGAGCCACCCTTAAATGCCCATCAAAAGGAAATGGCTAGTCTGATTTATCCCCATTCTGAAATGCTATGCAGTACTGAAAATAGGAACTCTGACTAAATTTACTAACACAGACATTACATAACAAGATGCTACAGGGTACAGTGTGTCCACCCAAAATTTGTATGTTGAAGTCTAACCCCCAAAACCTCTAATTCTCTCTGTTTGGATACAGAATCTTTAAATAGGTAGTTAAGGTCAAGTGAGGGGGGCCCTGATTCAATAGGACTGGTGTTCAATAAAAAGAGGGAAGACTATGTGAAGACAGGGGGAGAACAGAATCATCTACCCTGTTTCCCCAAAAATAAGACAGTGTCTTATATTAATTTTTGCTCCCAAAGATGCGCTAGGTCTTATTTTCAGGGGATGTATTATGTTTCCAGTAAGTAGGTCTTATTTTCGGAGGATGTCTTATTTTCAGGGAAACACGGTATAAGCAAAGGAGAGAGGCCTCAGAAGACAACAACCCTGCCAACACCTTGATCTTGGACTTCTAGCCTCCAGAACTGTGAGGAAATACATTTCCATTGTTTCAGACACCTAATCTGTGGAATTTGTCACAGGAGTCCTAGCAAACTCATACACTGAACTTCCTAGACAATTGAATGGAAGGGTCCACCCCAGCCTGATAACAGTGGTTACTTATGGGGAGGGATTGGGATTAAAGACAGTGGTTGAAGGGGAATTTGGCCTTAAATATAAGGTTTCATTTTTTTGCAACGAGAAATCCCTCATCTGTTATCTGTACATCAATTTAAAAATACCTCTTCCACGGCACAGTATGCAGAGATGCAATGTCCTTCACCACCTGGATGGAACAGTCTTGGGAACTTGAGGACATGTGCACTGTCACCCCCCACCCCTGCACTCCTGTCTGGCTCAGTCAGGTGTCCTATCCCTCCAGTGCAGTGCTTCTCAACCTTTCCAATGCCGCGACCCCCACAGGTTGAGAACCACTAGCAGGGTCACCTAAGACCATCAGAACACACAGATATTTACATTGCGATTAATTAACAGTAGCAACAGTTGCTACCTCATAACAGTTACAGTTATGAGATAGCAACGAAAATAATTGTATGGTTGGGGGTCACCACCACATGAGGAGCTGTATCAAAGGGTCACGGCATTAGGAAGGTTGAGAACCAATGCTCTGGGTGCCTCCACGCCTCTGAGTGTCCCTCTTTGTTTGGAGCCTCTCACCCTCGCCTTCCCCCTCTCCCCCCCCCCACCTCCCATCCCCCTTTTAAGCCTGGGCTACTGATTTTCATCCTTCAGATCTCAGCTCAACTGTCTTGCTCAGCAGGTTTTCTCCAGGCCCACTCGGTTCTTTGGATGTCTTCTTCACCTTTGTACTCCTGGTGACTAATCAGTGCCTTCAGCTAAGCAAATGCTCAGTAAATGGTTCCCAATGCAAGGGTGATGAGGACATCCTAGTCTAGCGGCCTGCTTTCCCATCCACTGTGTCTCAAAGGTCCACCATTTCAGTCTGTGGCTCTAGCAATCTCCTTAGAGAAATAGGACTGTAATCCTGCTGTGAGGGACGCCCTAGCCTTTAACAGCTTCTATAACACGAGGGGACAGCTATGCTTCTGGGCCAGCCAAGTCCCATTTGCTTCCAATTGTGATGAAAGCAGCCAAGAATGTATCGCAATTTACTTTTTTAAGTTCTGTGCCCGGAAAGGTCTCCAATCACTTAACCCGCAATACACCCAAATCAGAGACGCCGGCTGACCTCGGCTAGGAGGCTCTGCGGAGCCAGGCCTCACCTCTTCATGGGCTTGGGCGAGCACTCCCTCTCCAGGTTGGAGGACGTGTGCTTCACGTGCATCGCGTTGTAGGACGTGTGCGTGTAGTCGTTTTCATCGCTGTAGTCGGGACCGAGCAACGTCCGGGCCCAAGTCCCCATGTCGTAAGGAGGAAGGGTCCCCCCGAATTCGGAGGGCAAAAACTCCGGGTGGATGAGCTGGTGAAGGCTGTTTAAATTGTTGCCATGCAGGAAGATCTGGAAAGAGAAAGCAGTTAGCCATGAAAAACCCCAACGCGTACTGACAGAGTCTTTCATCTGAGACACAATGGAGCGATGATGCATCGGATGAGGCGCTGCTGACCACGGTACTTAAGGAGGCATTCCGTTCTGTGTCTAGAACCTTGTCTTCAGGAAATGTTCATTTATTGCTCAGAAATGGGGCTGCACTCACAGTCCCTAAAAAGGAAGTTTATGGACAAATTGGTAGGATGTGGCCCTGGCCCCAATTTATGGAAACAGGGGTCTCCTAATTATGCTGCTGAGGAAGAGTAGGGGTGCAGACTCCTCCCCCCCGCCCCCCACATGCTGCACAGGCACCTCCTCATTGCTCTCTCCTCTCTCCTGGTGCATTCTCTGCATATTCTCTCTCTCTCTCTTTCTCTCTCTCTCTCTCTCTCTCTCTCTCTCTCTCTCTCTCTCTCTCACACACACACACACACACACACACACACACCCCACTCAGCACTCCCCATTACTCCCAGGCCTACACCAAGTGGCGGCTTCTTCCTAAATGCTGGCTATTGAAATATTCCATGAACAGGAAGCTGCTTGACCCCCAATACCTCCCCCCAAGCATTGGCAGCAACATGGGCATCTGGTATTTGCATGCCTTCAAAATTCCCTTTGGTTTGTCACTGGGACTCTGAAAATAACCCAGTTCCACTAAATTATTGATGGAATCCAGGCCATTTGCAAACTCCAGCTGCAGCTCCAACGCTCAGGGGCTGCAGAAACGCAGAAAAACCACAGAGAAAAAAATAATAAGAAATCGGGGGAGAGAGAGCGCTTGAGAGCAGGGGGACTGTAATTGTCCCCCCTCCTTCTCCTTCCCCCCATATTCCCAGAACTGGGCGCTTCTTGTCATTACCCGCTTCCTGGTCTTGTCTTTAAGGAATGGCTTGATGAGCGTGTACAGGGCGTGAATGTACCAGGGCTGGTTGACGAAATGGACTCCTCCGAAGCGGGCGGGAAAGCTGTCCTGGGGCAGAAAGAGAGAAACACACTGTGTCACGTTGCAGGTTAAGGTTAGCCTGGGCCAGCAGTGCCACAATCCGGGGGACAACCTTGTCTTCTCCCGGAAGCTCTCGCTCATGGTGGGAAAGACAGCAGACACACCCTTCGATTCTGCCGAGGTGTCCTCTGTTCCCCTTGCCCTGACTCCCCCACCCCTTTGATTCCGCAGCTTAAACAGCGTGCGTGGGTGGTGGGTGCCAGGGCTGCCTTTCTCATGTCACAATTATGTGTCCACCCACACAGCAGAGCGTGTGCGGCTGGCTGGGACAGAACCGGAGTTCTCTGTGGCCTTAAGGAACCCAGGTTCCAGTTCCCAGGAGCCCTAAGCACAGATCTCCCTGCTTACCCGCATTCTCTGCTCACCTGCTCCACCCCTACCCCCACCCCATCACCATGGCAATGGCTGTTCTTTGTGGGGGAGTGAGGCTCTGTAGAAAGGGGTTGGAAAAGAATTTCAAAGGCCCTCCCAATCCATGGACACCAAGGGTACCAGCACCCTTTTCTTCCTTCCTTCCTTCCTTCCTTCCTTCCTTCCTTCCTTCCTTCCTTCCTTCCTTTCCTTCCTTCCTTCCTTTCTTTCTTTTAATATATTTTATTGATTTTTTTTCTTTTTACAGAGAGAAAGAGAGAGAGAGAGAGAGTTAGAAACATCAATAAGAGAGAATCATGGATCAGCTGCCTCTTGCACACCCCTCTTGGGGATGTGCCTGCAACCAAGGTACATGCCCTTGACCAGAATCGAACCTGGGACCTTTCAGTCCGCAGGCCGATGCTCTGTCCATTGAGCCAAACCGGTTTCGGCTGCCGGCACCCTTTTCACAGATTACAGAGCAGGTCCTCACTTCATCCAGGGACCCGCACAGTAGGTCCCGGAGAAAAGATGCTTGTTGGTGGACGGGCTAGTGAATTCTCCTAGTGGAGCTCCTCTTTTTCTGCAGATCAACACATTCTGTAAGTACCCAGAAATGCTAAGAGCGTTTTTTGTTTTTTTTTTAAATGGTTCCAATTTTGGAATCCAGATCCGGGCACAGGCGTGTGTCTTAGAAGCCGAGAAGCTGCTGTCAGTGCTCATTAGATCTCAGAGTCTGAGCTAGTCCCACAGCACCTGGGGTCCCACTGAGGGGCTTCCCCAGACTGCGTGGCGTTCGTCTTGGTTAATGGAATTTAGGAAGAAGGAACATCTAATGCAATTTGAATTGCCAAGCGTGCTGGCGATCAATTTCAGTGCAGCAAATGTCTCTGCAAAGGTTAGCAGGATGAGATGAAGGCAGAAGGGGGCTGGCTGTCTGAGCGGAGGGTTCAGGTAGCTTGCTGCTTCCTGCAGATGTCTGAAATGCCTTGCCCGGGTGATTTTTAGTAACATGGAAAGAGGGTTATTAACTTTTTTCTTTTTCTCTTCAGGATCCTCTGAGTCTACAGGCACTCTCGGCATCTTTTATACCAAGACCCAGTTTCCAATAAATACGTGCAACTGTGCTTAGGGCTGACATTTGAAAAACTTAAACGTATGTTTGCCTCTATGTAGGCATTTTACATAGGACAAAGAAATTAGATATTTTGAAGGTTATACTAGACAATTTCAATTAAAGGTCTTTTCTCTTGCAATGTATTTGTTTATTTTTTGTTCTGTTTCTTTTACTTAAAAAAAATTAATGAAGCCTCCAATTAAGAGTGTAGAGATCATTTAACTAATTTGGACATTTGTCATAATCTCTCATAATTCCAAATCTGAAATGAGAAATAGGAAAGCTCTTAATAAGGTAGTCTTTTCCCTTTTAGGAACAGTTTGGGATTTAAAAATTCTTTGCTTCAATAAAACAAAACAAAACAAAAAAAACACCACTCCCTCAAGTTTTTGCTTGGCAGTAAGTGCTAAGCACTAATCTTACTCTTTTTGGTCCTTTGCAACTTGCTATTCAGAAGTATAATCCACTATTCCACCCACTAAACATGGGTTCCGAGGGGCTTCAGAAGGAGAGGAGTGGGTTTAGCTGTAAAACCAGGGCTTTGCTGTGTTTTTCTTTTAAATAGGACCAATAAGAAGAACTTTTATTTCTGCTGAGAGTCTGTTATATTGCACATTTCTAGGTTAGTAAAGTGTAAGAAAACTCTATTAAGTACTACTCTAGAGGCAAAAGGTAAAATCTCAAAAGAAAATATTAACCTTTTAAAAAGATCTAGAGAGCCTTAGCTTTAGTCTATGGAACCTCCAACATCAAAGCCGTCAGAACTGTCGTCTATTTGTGTGGGAGGAGGTTACTGGTAAAAGACAAAGCACAGGCCCGAGACCCTGCCAGTTCCCTCCAGGGTGGCTCTGGCTTCGAGTCTGCCAGCTTGAAGGCCCAGTGCGTTTTTACTGCTCTCCTCCAGCCAGTGACCATGTGCAGATACATTCACATAGAATCGTATGCCGCAGACATCTGGGTTTAGGCCAGAGGAGAGACACGATGACTTTTCTTCAAGTCCCATCTATGAAATGCAAATGAAGGAGCTCCTGTGCAATAAAGGCAATGTGCAAATATGCTGGGTTTTCTCAAATGAGCCTGACCATATTATTAATAACTAGAGGCCCACTGCACGAAATTCGTGCACAGGGTGTGGGTCCCCTCAGCCCAGCCTATACCCTCTCCAATCCGGGACCCCTTAGGGGATGTCTGACTGCCGGTCAGGCCTAAACTGGCAGTCGGACATCCCTCTCACAATCCTGGACTGCTGGGTCCTAATCACTCTTACCTGCCTGCCTGCCTGCCTGGGCACCCCTAACTGCCCCCCATGCTGGCCTGATCACCCCTCACTGCCTCTGTGTGCCTGCTTGATCACCCCTAACTTCCCCCTGCTGCCGGCCAGGTTGCCCCAACTGCCCTCTCCCTGCCAATCTGGTCACTTCCAAGTTCCTCCCCCCTCCCGCACCAGCCTGGTTGCCCCCAACTGTCCCCCCTACCAACCTGGTCACCCCACACAGCCTGCTGTTCAGTCATTTGGCCGTCCCTCACTAACACCCCTGCTGACCTGGTCATAGCCAGCCATCATGTGAGGGCATGAGGGTCAATTTGAATATTACTTCTTTTTTATATAGGATGATGATGATGATGATGATGGTGTGTGTGTGTGTGTGTGTGTGTGTGTGTGTGTGTGTGTGTGTGTGTGTTTGTGTGTGTGTGATGCAAAGAGAAAGGTGAAGGAGGCAAAATTATCAGACACAATCCTCTTCCAGGCAATGTCCATCAGTGTTGGTCATGTAGTCATGTAGCCTGGTCATGGTAGCAAACTGCAGGTAAAGGGGAAGTCATCTGCCACACAAATGTCCCCCAGGTCCCTAAGAGGGCCCACCACCCTCAGGGAGGTGCACTTCTTAGGAGCTGGAGCAGATCTAGCTCAAGCCTTAAAGGGGGACATATGTAATACTTTGAACAATAAAGATTTTTTTAAAGATGGTAAGTCTTGATTCAATGACAGTGTAACACTTTGTTGGTTTTTGTTCTTAGCAACTGTGTCTCTTACCATGCTTAGTTAATACACATCCCAGGTGATTCATCATAACAACAGGTTCAATCGGGAAAACACATGATCATCAATTGTTTCAGAAAAGGGATTTGATAAAATTTAACACCCTTTCTTGATAAAAACAAATAGGAAAAATAGGTCTCTATTTGAAGATAACTTGATTATCAACATAGAAAATCCCAAAGAATCTATTTAAAATAAACAAACAAAAACCCTCCTATAACTAAATAGTTCATCATAGAAACATTCAGAGACTCCATCATATTACTATATATTAACAATAAGCATAAAAACATCAAAATTTAAAATATATCACCATTTAAAATTGCTCAAAAATTTAAATATTTAAGCATAAATCTTTTTTAAAAATATATTTTATTGATTTTTTACAGAGAGGAAGAGAGAGGGATAGAGTCAGAAACATCGATGAGAGAGAAACATCGATCAGCTGCCTCTTGCACACCCCCCCCCCACTGGGGATGTGCCCACAACCAAGGTACATGCCCTTGACTGGAATCAAACCTGGGACCCTTCAGTCCGCAGGCCAATGTTCTATCCATTGAGCCAAACTGGTTTAGGCAATTTAAGCATAAATCTAACAAGACATATGCAGGATTTGTATGCTGAAAACTACACAATGCTGAAGACAGAAATCAAAGAAGATTTCAATAAATGGAGAAGCATATTATAACTCAGAAAAGACAACATACTAAATATGTCAATTCCCCTCAAATTGATAGACAGGTTTAATGCAGTATCTAGCAAAAGCTACTAGTAATTAAGATTTTTTTGGTAGCATTGATAGGATTCTTTAAAAATTTATATGGAAAACATAGATCCCAGAATAGTTAACACATTTTGAAAAGAAGAATGAAGAGGAAGGAATCCTTCCGTCCAATTTTAAGACACTTTATACAGGTACAGTAGTCAAGACTGCGGGGCATTGAAGGAGGGAAAGATGCATAGGTCAGTGAAGCAGAAGAGAGAATTCAGAAATAGATCCGCACGAATATACCCAACTGGTTTGTTTTTTTAAATAAGGTGGAAAGTATTTCAATGGAGGGAAGAAAGCGTTTCAACATATAGTAGTGGTACATTGCTCTTCCACAGGTCAGAAGATGAACCTGACAACCACACACCTCATGTGAAGTTAACTCCAAATGGATCATGAACTTAAATGTAAAACACGAAGCTATAAGTGTCTTAGAAAAAATATATAGGCCACAACCTTCAGAAGTCAGACTAAGCAAAAAGACTTTAGATGTCTCCATAAGCATAATCTAGAAAATAAAAGAGTAATAAATTAGATGTTGTCAAAATTAAAAATGTTTACACTGAGAAAGAGTGGAAAAGAGAAGCTATGACCTGGTGAAAATAGAGCAGAGTTTTTCACAATAGCCCAAACTGGAATCAACCTACATATCTTCAACGAGTGAATGGTTAACCAACTAGTACAGTTATACTATGGAATACCCACCACTCACCACTTGAAAGGAACATTTACTGACACACGCAACAATATGAATGAACACCTGGAGAATTTGGCTAAGTGGAAAAAATCCAACCCTAAAAGTCTCTACATCTGACTCCATTTACCATATGACATTCTTGAAATGACAAAATGATAGGAACTAGATATTAGCATTTGCTTGGGATTAAGGAGTAGATGTGGCTACAAAAGGGTGATCCTTGTGGTGGTTAAAATGTTCTGCATCAATATCAATATGCTGGTTGTGACACTGTTCCCTAGATTTGCAAGGTGTTACCTGTGGGGAAAACCAACTAAAGGCTCTCTGGGATCTCGCTGCATTATCTCTTAAACTGCGTGTGTATCTACCACTATCTTAAAATAAAAATTTTAAAGTCTGATTATTGTGACTATTTCAAAACTCTCCATTAATGGGAGCAGCCATTTTTAAAAGTAAGGGAGAAGCATTTCTAAGGATGATCTTTTCTATCTTACATGGAATATTCAAGAAAAAAATGCCAAGGTAAATTGTAGGCGCAAGATACATTGCAGGGCATCTAAGTGCCTCTTCTTGATCTTCTCCGGGAGTCCTGGGCACCACTAAGGGGCTCTTGCAGGCCATTAGAAATGTGTTTCATTATTTAACGGGCACTTTGTTCACACTTCATTTTCGCACGGCACTATTTAAGCATCCCTCCGCTGCCATTTCTTCTGTTCGATCAGGATTTAGGAGCAGCATGATAGAGGCAAAGCTATTTCCTATCTTCCTTTTACAACCAGATACAGATGTTATGAGGGGCAGTTGGTGGAGTTTCCTGCTGCATAATGTGGTAATTCCTGCAGGCAGACACCCTTCACACCACAGTTCAAACCGCGCCAAACCACAACGCTGCATTGCCCTGTCTCACTCTCCTCCTTTCTCACCTCTTCTGCTCTTCCCTGGAAACTAGAACAGGACAATTCAGATGCACAAATACTGCAGACTCGTCCCATCCATTAAGCTTCCTTTGCAAGCCAAATGCAAAAATGAAAACAGGGAGAACGAGCACCCCAGCTTTTTACAGACCTTCTACACCCGCCCACCCCATTAGTAGCTGCATATCTCCCAGGACCTTGACTGAAAGCATCCATTCATTCATGTAACTGTAGGTACGGAGGTCTGCAGGTGGCGTAAAGACCCAAGCATGAAGTTTGGTTTTATCTGCTCAGTTCATGTATGTCTTACTAATGACTCCCATTTCCTACATCAAAGCAGATACAATTATTTTCAGCAGTATACATGGGTATCACTGATGCAAGAGAACCTTCTAAAAATGCTGTATTTCATGGTGATGGGTTTCTATTGTCGCATGTGGTAGTCATTAGTATGAAAGTCACACATCCACCTATTTGCCACGAAGCGGAGAGCTCACGCAATCCAGTTTCATGTGACTTGGTAGTAAGCAAGAGAGAGAGAGAGGCAGAATGTGCTTCCTAGGAAGGCAATTGGGCAAAGGCTTCAACGAATTATGGGGCTATTGATTTTCTTCAAATTTAGGATCCTGAAAGGTACTGTTGACTCCTGTGAAGCTGTACCAACCCAGTGTTCTCTTGAGATGAGGAAGGACTTGGGTTTTTAGGCAGGATCAGAGCAGGGTGTGCTAGGAGACAAAGTTTTATCTGCAGATCCTAGAACAATTACAGCCTTTTGGCAATTCTAACCACAGTGAAACTGGCGGCCCACGCTCAGAACCTTCCCTGGCTGAAGCCCAAACAGTGCTCCTTGATGATGTCTTTTCATGCTCAGGTCTGTTCACCAGATCAACAGGCAGCTGTTGGGCGCCCTTTCTGAGGAAAGTGCAGAGATACGGGGATACATGAGGTGCGTTCCCTGCCTTCCATCAATGCATTGTCCAGTGGCCGCAAGGGAAGTGACATTGCTTTGTTTGATAAAAGGATGCAGATTTCAGAGTTCAGGTTCTGTGGTTCATGGTAGCTTCTCAGAGCAGAGTTCATCAACATATGTTTGAGAGGTTTCAAGAGTTTATTTGCCACTAGGAGCTCCTACATTTTGCTTAGCCCTACCACACTATTTTCTAGGAATAAGCTTATAGGTGATTGTATATATATATATATATATATATATATATATATATATATATAGAGAGAGAGAGAGAGAGAGAGAGAGAGAGAGAGAGAAAGAAACATGGTTCCATTGCCTCCCACACATGCCCCAACTGGGGATGAAACCTGACCTGGTATGTGCCCTGACTGGGAACTGAACCCACCACCTTTTGGTGTATGAGATGATGACTTAACAAACTGAACTACAACAGCCTGGGCAGTGGTCTCTATTTTAAAAAATAAAAACATAGCCGAAACCGGTTTGGCTCAGCGGATAGAGCATCAGCCTGCGAACTGAAAGATCCCAGGTTCAATTCCGGTCAAGGGCATGTACCTTGGTTGCAGGCATCTCCCCAGTAGGGTGTGTGCAAGAGGCAGCTGATCGATTGATTCTCTCTCATTGATGTTTCTAACTCTCTATCCCTCTCACTTTCTCTCTGTAAGAAATCAATAAAATATATTAAAAAATAAAAACATAATAAGGAAGAATGAAGCAATGAAAGAAGGAAGGAAATTTAAGAAAAATCATCTCATGTTGTACCTCTGTCAAATATCTGCTAAGACAACAAAAAATGTGATTATAAATTTAAAGAATATGTTGATTACCCTTGTGTCTGCCTCATACCTAATAAGAAAACCTTTAGAAACAAGAAAACCAAGATAATCTCAATTGCTTTTTTTTTTAACTTCCTGTGGTAGAGCTCCAAACAGCAGGACTCCAGGGCTCTGGCAAACTTATTGCTGCCAGGCAAGATGAGCCAGAAGGTGGCCATACTCAGGAGGTGACCACTGCGGGGAGGACAGCGGGGTGAAAGGCAGAGCCACAGCCTGGTCTCTCTGAGTGGCTGAGCTGAGCTCCAGCAAGGAAAACTTTATCTGCCATAAAAGTCACTCCCAGCTTTCTAACCACAGTGATCTGAAAAAAAAAAAAAAAAAAAAAGGCTTCTATTTGACTATAAAATAGCAAATGCAAATGCATTGGAGGGAGTATACAATACTTCATCTTCAATTTTCCCACAGGGCCCCTAGTGGTAAATAGATGATTGTTGTTCATTAATTACAAGCCGATTCATGGAGAAACCCAGAGTGCCTGAATCACTGATTTGCACAGAAAACCAATGCCAGAAGATGCAACATGCTTCACCTGATTCAACCTGCCTCTGAGTGCAGAAACTCACGAAATCATGGTGTCTCCTAGAGAAAGAAGCATGGTGCAGGGAATACAGGGGTCAAAAACTGGCAAAGGTTAAGCTTTTAACCACACACATATCTTTGGTCTACAGCTAAATATGTATTAAGCAATTGTAATAAATAATATATATATGTATATATATGTGTGTGTGTATATGTGTATATATATATATATATATATATATATATATATATATAAATTGCAATCAGTAAAGGTAGTTTAATACCTAAGAATTGGGCACTTATTATCTTTCAGAAACATTTGTATGTATTGTCTTATTTAGCATAACAACAATATTATGTAGGTATTATATATATATATATATATATATATATATATATATATATATACACACACACACACACACACACACACACACACACATACACACACACATTTTACAGATAAGAAAACATGAAAAAACATAGCCTTATTTAAAATAGTTAGGACCTTGGTCAACTTCACACATCAAGTAAGAGACTGAATGAATCTGAACCAGACACAACAGTTGTGATAGTCATACTCTTATCTCCTGGACTGTAGTACTCTATTAAAGACAGTTAAACTCTACATCAGCAAAATTAGGACCCTTGGCCATCTTCATGAGGGTTTTCAGGATGCATATGCTTACTAATTCAGATCGAACAATAAACATTTCATGCTTGAAATCTCAAATTCAAGTTAAAATGTCCTAATCTTATTATAGCTGCACATGCTTTATGCACCTTTCATAACAGGGCCATCATCATGGTTTGAAAGTGTTGTCATTGAAAGAGAGTTAAAGTTGTCATTAGAATAGAATAAACAAGTATTTTTAATGTGCACTCTGAAGTTTTAAAGATGAACCTGAATATCTCCATATGAGTTCCAGCCTTATTGGGGAACATTTTACTTCATTTGAACTTGGTTTTATTCTGCAGAGATTTGAGTCAGCTGGAAATATCCTTGTACTTAGCACATTTCATTTTCTAATCACTACATATAAACCTCTTCTTTACATCAAAACTACCAATAACCTACCTCCAACAGAAACAGCAGGGAGGATTCTATCAGGACCGGCTTAGACAAAGTCATGGCATCTATTTGTGGTACTGCTCCTTCGTCCTTGGGATGGAGTTGGTGAAACTCCCAATACCCTTGTCGTCTCCTCTTCCCAGGATCATGGCCAAACTACGTTTCCAGTCCCCTTGTTTCAAGGTGAGACATGTGGCTAAGCTCTGGAGAATGAGCTGTAGGTGGAAGGTGAACCCTCCATCCCTTATTACCTTCTCCACATGGCTGGAAGTGAAATACTCTGAGACCCCAGAAGATGGGGGAGCCCCAAAATAGGAGCCCCAAACTATGAGCCACATGTTGGAGGAGGGATCCATGGCCCATAGAACTGTCTAACTGGGGACAGCAGTAGAGCAATCTATGGGCATGAGAAATAAACGCTCATTCTGTGAGTAATACCAAACACAGCAGAGCTTATCCTGTTCTAACGAGCTCAGACACTAACCGTGAATGGAAGGGGACATCTCGGCTGTGGAAAGAACTTGGGGAGTTGAACTTGCAGAGTTCAAGAACTTGCAGAGTTCAAGCATTGAACTCTGCTTGTAGGTGACATTTAAATCCACGTACTCGTTCACCTAGCAGGTGAGTGAAGATAGAGCAGATGGGAGATCCCAAGTCTGAGCCCTCAAGGCTGTCATGTTTAAAGGAGAGAAAGATAAAAAGAACACAGGACAGGTGGCTGAAAGGGTGGCCAGTCAGGCATTCTTGCAATATCTCAGCACTTTCACAAGTGGCGGAGCATTCGATGGTGTCAAGGGGAAGCAGCTGAAAAAGATGAATCCTGAGAAATGTCCCGTGGGTGTGGGGCGACGTGAAGGTCCCCACCTTTGAGGAGGCCGCCTTCTAGTTGGAAGAGATAATAACCAAAGTAAAAACAAAACAAGAAACAGCTAGGTAAGGATGCCACATTAGAAATAAACTAGGAAGAAGGCTAAGAAAAGTTGAGGAAGGCGCTTCAATTAAAAAAAAAAAAACTTGGTCAGGGCCTGAGCTGGTTTGGCTCAGTGGATAGAGCACTGGCCTGCAGACTGAAGGGTGCTGGGTTTGATTCCCGTCTAAGGCACATGCCTGGGTTGCGGCTTGATTCCCCGTAGGGGGTGTGCAGGAGGCAGCCAATCAATGATTCTCTCTTTCTCCCTTCTCCTCTCTGAAATCAGTAAAAATATATTTAAAAAAATAAAAATAAAAACTAGCCCAAACCGGTTTGGCTCAGTGGATAGAGTGTCAGTCTGCGGACTGAAGGGTGCCGGGTTCGATTCCAGTCAAGAGCATGTACCTTTGTTGTGGGCACATCCCCTGTAGCGGGTATGCAGGAGGCAGCTGGTCAATGTTTCTCTCTCATCGATGTTTCTAGCTCTCTATCCTTCTCCCTTCCTCTCTGTAAAAAATCAATAATTTTTTTTTAAAAGTAAAACTTGGGCAGGGACGGCCTCCCTGAGAAAGTGACCTCGGAGTAAAGACTGGAGGTGATGAGGGAAGCCAGCCACATGGCTTTGGGGCTGGAGTTTCTGGCCAAGGGCACAGCTGCAAGCATCCCCACTACGTGGGAAGGAAGGGCTGGCCTACACTAGCATTCCCCAAAGCAAGTACAGCAGAATATGCATTCTGAAGGGTCTCCCCATGCCCAGTCCCTTCGGAGGTAAAGGGACACATTTATCTACTTAGCGATCGTCTTTGGAAAAGCCCAGGAGCAAAGAAACCCATTGAACTCTGCTTGGTCTGTGGTTTCCCACATGATTTAAACCATAGGGCGTCTTTGGAATGCTATCTATTATCCAAAACCAATAATGGGGGGGGGGGGGAACCACAAGAGGAGATTTTGGACCTACTTGCCTGTCTGTGTAGGTCAGAAAACAGTGTATTTCAGGGAACAGATCTATCAGACTTGAGTTGACAATGTGACGGTTTAAATGTTTTCTGATACTATTTAAAATAAAACTATGATGAAAGTCATATACTAGTAGTTATAGGGGGCCTGCATGCAGTTTCAAAAAAAATCATTCTATGTCTTTTTAAGAAGTACGTTTTAGTCATTTGAAAACCTAGGTATGTTATTCATATGCCCATGGTTGTTAAGCTTTTAGAGAGAGGGGAGCCCACAGACGTTTTGCTCAAGCCTGAAGGAACAGGGAACTGAATGTCCTCCTGAGCCATCAGCCTATTTTCCACTCCACTTCTTTCTCCTCCGGGCCCGGGAGACAGCAGCACCATCCATTAGAGGTTGAATGGCACCTGCAGTTGAGGTCGGCACAGAGCACAATCTTCCTTTTAAGTGGGAACGGGCCGCACACTGAGGTGGCGTCCTCTGGAGGCGGGCTCCAGCAGCAGAGAGCCCGCAGAGATGGCTGGCAGGTCACTGTGACCTGGGACCGGGAGAGGAGCCGGCGGGTGGAGCGGGGATTAAACAAAACCCCTTTGTGAGTCCAAGAGTCATTTCACACAGAGAACCCTGCTTCTTCCTGCCTAACTATAAGTTTGTCGCTTTGTTGAGTGGGGAAAAAAAATCCATGCCTTGTACGTGGAAGGCAAATAAGTCCCTTGTGGGGAGGATGGGGGAAGAGCGGGGATTTTCCTTTCCCTTTTTTTTAAAAAAATATATTTTATTGATTTTTTACAGAGAGGAAGAGAGAGGGATAGAGAGTTAGAAACATTGATGAGAGAGAATCATCGATCAGCCACCTCCTGCACACCCCCCACTGGGGACGTGCCCTTGATCGGAATCGAACCCGGGACCCTTCAGTCTGCAGGCTGACGCTCTATCCACTGAGCCAAACCGGTTTTGGCTCCCTTCTTTATTGAAAAAAAACTGTCTCCTACACCTTTTCTTCATGCTCACCAGTCTTCCGTGCAGCACGGGGCCTCTATTGTCTTGTAAACACTCCACTATCCAGAGAAAATTCTCACTAAATCACAGCCAACTGCCCCAGCGGTGCTATGAAATTTACCATTGGATGTACGCCTTTCTGGAGATCGGATGCATTCACATACTTACGATTCATAAAGTCATCTGCAAAGGGGTTTTGACAGGTATGTGGACTCGACAATATACCGGTCCAAGGACTTTCTGCACTGACTCATGCATCGCTTTGGCCAGGGTGCTGAAAACACACTCAGCTCCTTCATAAGCACGGACGATTATCAATATGTGAGCCAGGCTTTCATGCAGAGAGCAGCTCACCTTGGTAATTTAAAAAACATGGTGGAAATGATCCCAGAGAAAATCACAGCTCACCAAATAGGACTTGTGGATTCTGTTTGTGCTTTTAACTCCGCTGTGAGAATCTTGGGAAATTTAAGGGACAAGGGAGGGAAGATGATTACTAATAAAATTAGATATTTTCTACTAGAGAAAATTTATCACCACCATTGTAATATACCTTGGGGAAGGTGGCTTTCTTGTGTTTTAGGGGTAACATAAATTCTTGTAAGTATTTTATATTAGCAAAAATCACCATGTTTATTAAACACCACAGCATTAAGGTATTCTATTTCAAATTAGAGGCTTTCAGAATTAGCTGGGATCTTCAAGAAAATGCCATATAATGGTTTCATAAACACACGCAACCACACGGATTTCTACAGGGTAACATCATCAGGGGGCATCTCCATCAGCTCCAAGGGGAAGAATGTGCCGTTTGATGTCAGCATAATTGAAATCTGCTGTCCTAGCTACATGCCCTCCGTGGAGTTCACACCAAAGAAGCGAGATACCCACCCCTTGAGGGGGAAGACTCTCAAAGGACATATGACATTTCCAGGGGTCTCATTCAGAATGTTATAATGCTGTCCTGCCTCCCTACTTCATTTTATGCTCCCATTCTATCCAGGGGTAAGTGTAGTGATGGAAGGGAGGGAACAGGTGAGCCCAGGGAAGAGGAGCTGCGTTCAAACACCTAGCACAGAGCCAGGCACATAGGAGGTGCTCCAACATAAGGCTAGTCCAGTGATAGTGGGCGCTGGGGCTGGAGACCAAATACAGGGACAAATTAACTGTCAGGGGCCAAATCCTCCACTGAACACTCATAAAATGGGAGTGAGTGGGGAAGGTGGTTCAACCTATAGCTTTCTACCTGACCCCTAAGCCTATTCCACCAATCATCGTGTAGGAATGGCAGGAGGCCACACCACCACGTGACAGGACTGGGGTGGGACAGGGGCATGCTGTTTGTTGGTCTTGAGGTGACCTCACTCTATTTGAGAAGGTACAATTAGCAAATAATGTAAGTCCATACCCAGTGAAGCACAACATCCTGAGCTGTAAGTGTCATGTATTGAGGGGACTGTCAGGTAAGCTTTTCCTGAATCAAAGAATCTATGCAATAGCCTGGCTGATGTGACTCGGTGGTTTGAGCATCGACCTATGAACCAGGAGGTCGCAGTTGGATTCCTGGGTTGTGGGCTCAATCCCAAGCAGGGTGTGTGCAAGAGGCAGGCGACTGATGATTCACTCTCATCATTGAGGTTTCCTTTCTCCCTCTCCCTTTCTGAAATCAATGAAAACACTTTTTTTTTAAATCTACACAACAGACATAAATGTCCAAAAGAATGTTTGGACTATAAACACCCTTTAGAAGAGGGTGCTCGTAAGAATGAAGGATTGGTGTTCATGGACTGTATGCTGGTTGGGTGTCTCCCGAAATAGAGGTAGAATGTGATATGGGATCAAGACAAACATTTTACTTATACACCCCCTGGCCTCCTGATGGGAGCCATGTTCTAACTCTACATAAACTTGTAAAAATGTGTTCACAGCTCCATAGGGCCAGAGATAGGAACTGATAACATTTTAGCAGCCTACAAGTCTAACTTCATACAAAATGGAGCTGCGGCTGACCTAACAGCAGGCAAGCACAGAAATGAGATCCAGTCTGTGTGCCCTGAGCTTACTTCAAAAAGTCACCTCAGCTAACATGCAGAACCATCTCCTCTCTTTCATCCTAATATCCCACACTGTTCAATAAATATTTGTAGAGCAAATGAAATAGAGAATAGCATGAGAGCAATCAACCGCCATGCCAAAAAGTCCATTGCCTATTCCATTGCATGAACTATAAACTCAGCCTTTGAGATGATTTTTGTAATTGAAAGGTAAGTTCATGGGGCTGCAGAGCAGAAGTGCCAGCGAGTGACTACTAACAGATACAGAGTTTCTATCTGGGGCGAGGAAAATGTTCTGAAATTAGGTCGTGGTAAAGGTTCTGTGATTATACTACAACCCACTGAAACTCTGCACTTTGAAAGGATGACTTTTGTGGTATAGGAATTATATTTCAATAAAACTGTTATTTTTTTAATAAAAATCACAGTTGAGATATATCGTGACTCAAGAATGCAAACATAGCTTAGTGTGTATGGTATAATAAATTGGTTTTGTTTTTGAACATAAGGGGGTTTACAGTACAAGCCAATGAAAAGTATGACCTCAGATAGGGAAAAGGTATTCCGCTGAAATATGAAAGTGCTTTTAAACAGAAGAGCTGCAGGCAAATGAGCCTGGGCTCACTAATTTAGGGC